>CM076729.1:6554636-7928034 GCA_038501795.1 Pseudopleuronectes americanus | reverse complement strand
GGAGGGGTATGGGGGGGGTGGGGGACGGTTCTGGGCGTGTAGGGGGCTGGGGGCGTGGGGATGGGAGGTCGAGGCAGCGGGGGGAGTAGGCGGGGATTTGGGAGCGGGGTAGCCGGTACGCAGTGAGTTGGTGTTAGGGGGGCAGCATGAGGGGGGCGCGGGGGGTATCGAGGGGGGAGGGGCTGTGAGGGGGGGGTCGGAGGCGGTGGTGGGGGGGGAGCGCGGGGTGGTGGGCGTCTTAGGGCTGGAGCGGTGTGCCGATGCTGGGCGGGCGGGGGGGGGGTGGGCACAGCGGGAGGGTTGGAAGTAGCTGGGAGGGGGTGCTGGGAGGAGTGGCGTAGGATTGGGGGGAGCCGGGGTGGGGATGGTGGGGGGACGTTGGTTGCGTCTGTCGGGCGACGGAATGAGGGGATGTATGGATTAGTGGGAGGTGTGGGGCGCGGGAACATATGACGGGGGTGCGGGTGGCGGTGTGGGTGCGGCTGGGGCTTGGATTCGGGGCTTTGGGAAGACCCTGGTTGGGAGGGAGTGGGGGTGATTGACAAGTGAGTGATGGCGCCCATGCGAGTAGGGAGAACCTGTGGGTTGAGGGGGTTGGTGTGGGGTCGCGGGGCGGTGGCAGCGAAGTAAGGGTGCGACGCTGGGGGCGGGCGAGAGTTGGAGTGGCGCGGGGAGTGGGTCGGTACGAATGGATAGTGAGGAGGATGTTGGGGGTGTGGGGGTGTGCTGGGGGTGGGGATGGGGAGGCGACGGTTGTGGTAGCAGGTAGGGCGAGGGGGTTGGGGGTTGCAGTAGGAGGGGGGGTGTAGGGGGTGAAGGGGGGGAGTCGGGGTGAACGGGTTGGGCGGGGGCGGTGTGGCGGATTGTCCTAGGTAGAGTAGTGTGTATGGGTTGGAGGAGGGGGGGATGGGCGTGGAGGCGGGGTGGGCGTTTAAGTGTGGAGGGCGCGCGGGGCGGGAGGTTGTCATGGTGGCGGGGGAGTGGTGGGTGGGTGGCGGTGGGGGGTTTGGGGTGATTTGGGGGGGGGGATGGGTGGGCGGGTTGGGGGGGTCGGTGGGGGGGGGTGTGGCGGTTGTGCGGGGGGGGGTGGGGGGGGTGGGGGGGCTGGGGGGGTTAGATATTGGGGGGGTGGGTGGTGGGTGGGGGGGGTTGGTAGGTGGAGGGGGTTTGGGCTGGCTTTGGAGTTGGGTGGTGGTTAGGGGGTAGGGTTGAAGGAGGGGAGGTGGGGGGGGTGGGTGGGGTGTGTGGAGGGGGTTTGGGGAGGATGGTGGGGGAGGCGTGTTATGGATGATTTGGTGGTGGATAGGGGGTGGATGGGGGAGGGTGGGGGGGTGGGGGATCGGGGTGTGGGGGGTGGGTGCGTTGGGTGTAGTTAGGTTGTGGCGTGTTAGGAGTGAGGGGTTGGGAGGGTGGGGGTTGGGTGTTGTTCGGAGTGTGAGGGAGGTGGTGTTGGTGTTTTTGGAGGGGGTGTGTGTGGGGTGGGGGGGGTGGGGTGGGGTGGGGTGGGGGGGGTGGGGTGTGGGGTGGGGTGGGGTGGGGTGGGGGGGGTGGGGTGTGGGGTGGGGTGGGGTGGGGTGGGGTGGGGTGGGGTGGGGTGTGGGGTGTGTGTGGGGGGGGTGGGGTGGGGTGGGGTGTGGGGTGGGGGGGGGGGGGGGTGGGGTGTGGGGTGGGGTGGGGTGGGGTGGGGGGTGGGGTGTGGGGTGTGTGTGGGGGTGCGTGGACTGTAGAGTCGTGGTACCGAGAGAACGATGTGAAGGGTGTGTGTGTGCGAGGGGCGCGACAAATGCTGTGAGGGTGCGTGGTGGGTGGGAGGGAGTGGCGCGCCGGCGGGTGAGCGGGTGGGTGAGCGGGTGCTACAGGTTGAGCGCGCGGGGTGAGGGAGTGCTGAGTGGGCGTAATTCGGTTTGATGATAGGATCTGGCTCGCCGCGACGCGGTTGGGTTGGGATAGGGGGGGTGTGCACGCCTGAGAGCGTCATGTGGAGGAGGAAGGTAGAGGGGTTACGGGGGAAGGAGGAGGCGGTAGGCGGCGGGGCCGGCCTAAGGATAGTGACGGAGGGCGTGAGGCGGGAGGACCCAGGGGAAGGAGGAAGCACAGAGGGGGGGGAGGCTTGAGAGAGGAGGAGGAGGATGGCAAAGTAAAGGGGCACACAGCCCATGAAGCTTCATACTGGTTTATTATCTTTCCCCCCTTGTTAGACAACCGTGTGGGGATAGCGTGGCAGGGTGTGGGAGGGGTGGATAGGGGGTGAAAAATGGACGGGGTAAAACCAAAGGGAGGATGTTGATAATTCGAGTACAGCAGGGGTCGGGCAAGGACATTTTGTCCCCGTACTGAGTTGAGGAGAAAGGAAAGAATATACCAGGCACAGGATTGTGTAGCCTGGGTAGCGTGGGGGGGGTGGGGTGGTGGGGGGTGAGTGTGTTAGAGGTTTGGGTGGAAGGACAAGAACTAATAACAGAAGATTGATGCGTGGCGCGAGGTGGGGACCCCCCTGTGGTTGGTGGAGTATAGATTCATAAAACACAAAAAAAAACAAAAAATAAAAAAACACACAAAACATAAAAAACACAAACATACACAATATAAAAAACAAAAAAAAACACACAAACACACAAAAAAAATATACACACACACAAACAGAAAACAAATACACATACAAAAAAAACAAAAAAAATAAAAAAAACAAAAAATAAAACACACACAAAAACAATACACAAAACAAAACAAAAAACAAAAAAAAACAAAAAAACAAAACAAAAAAACACAAAACACAAACAAAAAACAAAAAAAAACAAAACAAAACAACAAACAAAAAACACAACACAAAAAAAAACAACAAAAAAACAAAAAAAAACACAAAAAAAAACAAAAACAAAACAAAAAAAAACAAAACAAAAACAAAAAAAAACAAAAAACAAAAAAAAAAAAACACAAAAAAAAACACAAAAACACAAAACAAAAAAAAACACAAAAAAAACACAAAAAAACAAAAAAAAACAAAACAAAAAAAAACAAAAAACAAACACAAAAAAACAAAAAAAAACAAAAACAAACAAAAAAACAAACAAAAAAAAACAAAAAAAAACAAAACAAAAAAAAACAAAACACAAAAAAACAAAAAAAAACAACAAACAAAACAAACACAACAAAAAAAAACAAAAAAAAACAAAAAACAAAAAAAACAAAAAAAAATAAAAAAAAACAAAAAAAAACAAACACAAAAAAAACAAACAACACAAAAAAAAACAAAAAAAACACACACACAAAAAAAAACAAAAAAAAACAAAAAACAAAAAACACAAAAAAAAACACAAAACAAAAAACACAAAAAAAAACACAAAAAAACACAAAAAAACACAAACAAAAAAAAAATACAGACATAAAACGATAATAAAAATATACAAGAAGATCAAAACATACAAAACCCCTCACACCCAACACCCCTCACCGCCTCACCCCCCCACCCCCCCACACGCACACCCACCACCCACACCCCCCACTCCCCCACCACCCCCCACACCCCCCGCCCCCCACACACACCCCCCCCACCCCCCACCCCTCACCCCCCCACACCCCCCCCACCCCCCCCCCACACCCCCCACCCCCCCACCCCCCCCCCACCCCCCCACACCCCCCCCCCACACCCCCCCCCACCACCCCCCCCACCCCCCCCCCACACCCCCCACCCCACCCCACCCCCCCACCCCCCACCCCCCACCCCCCCCACACCCCCCCCACACACACCCCCCACACCCCCCCCCCACCCCCCACCCCCCCACCCCCACACCCCCCCACACCCCCCCCCCACCCCCCCACCCCCCCCACCCCCCCCCACCCCCCCCACACCCCCCACACCCACACCCACCCACACACCCCCTACACCCCCACACACCCACACACACACACCCCACCACCACACCCCCTCCGCACCGCCTTACATCTCCACCTCCTCCTCCATTTCTCTTTCCTTTTTTTTGTTCCATCCTATCCGACGCAGACCCTTTGAGATGGAAAAATGGGTCATCTGTGTGGAAGTTAATACTCCGAGCACGTACAGTGCTGCTTTATTTTTAGGACGTGCCTCGGAAAAATTGTTCCTCTCCTCCTCCTCCTCTCCCCTCACTGGTGAATGACACGGAGAGGGCTGCCGGGTAATTAATATACACTGTGTTGCTGCTGTGCACACAAGTGGCGGTGCAGTCTTTATTAAAGCTGCTGGCACAGGCCTCTTCGGACAGCGTCTCGTGTCTCTGGCCTCTCTGTGACAACCCGCAGACGGAGACGGCGTCGGCAGCAGATAGCCTCACTACCTGAGTATCATCGTGAGGGGGTTCACCCTGACCGTTAGGGATCAGTGGAGCTACGGGGCGGCGAACGCCTCTGCGAGTTCCGCTGCTCCGCGGTATCACGCGCTGAGGAGCTTTGCAGAGCTACGTGGAGCTGCCATGGCAACCGCATACAACCGAGTTATTCCTGGCCGCCTTTTAAACTCCCAAACACAGCTGCTCATACATAACCAGACCTCTCCACCGCTCGCACATACAATCTGTGCGTGCGCGTGCGTGTACGGTATACACGCACACGCACACACATTCGATGCCACTAACAGAACAACACAGTACTGATAATTGCTGCTGTGTTGTTTCCAGTAACGAGTCGTGAGGCTCCACTGATGATCAGATTCCCAATCCGACCTTTCTACATTCAACCAGAATCCCACATGCAGCCAGGCCGCTCCGGTCCGAGCCGGTTGGAGCCTCTCTGCATTTTCAACCAGGGATTTTAATGTGAACAGGTTATTTCCTTCACCTGTAATGAATGAACAGGCTGCATCTGTCATCACAAGCACATTAGAACAAAAACAAAGTGAAAATCACTCCTCCAGAGCACATGGTCTCTGTGCTGCAGGCTCAGCCATTGTTATTGCTGTCAACTGGAGCTGTTGTGCTCCCTTCTCTCTCCACGCACTTGTCTAAAGTCCGCCTGGAACCACAGTGCCCCCTACTGCAGGAGAGCGGGGAGTCGCTTTGACCTCCCCTCTGCTTCCTCAGATATGAGGAGCTGACTCATAATCCATTCATACAGACTGAAATGGAGAAGGGATGCAGATACAAGAACGACGTTAAGTCAAAAGAAATAGAACAAATACAAAACCGACCACCTCAATATTCCACTGAGGACGAGGACACAGAGAAGGTGTTGTCCCCGATACAAACTACAGATCTGCTGTGTCATGCTGACATCCAGGAGGTCAAGGCCCCGTGTCAAAGTCTGTTTCACTCGGTTTATTTTATGATGGCGTGCTTTCAGAGCGGGCGGTGCTGATCTGGTATCCTTCAGTGACCCCTCTCCTCAGTCTGCAGGGGACAGCTTGGCTGCACGGCCCGGCTGCACCGTGTTTATTTACAGGAGAAGCAGGCCGGCGGTTCACCGTGTGGGGGGGTCTGAACCTGTTCCTATCCCCCCGTGCCAGCAGCAGACCACAGCCTGACCTCCAACACAGCCTGTTATGTTTCTCCTCTGCCTCCCCAAAAGGACAGATTTAACAATGAGCCACTTCTTCTGCATGCACACACACACGAACACACACACACTCTGGGCCAGACCGACCTCTTGACAGCTTCTCCCTTTCCGCCGAATGGCAAAAAGAGCAGAAGCGCTGAAGCAAAGGCTGCCGAGCGAGTGCATGAGTTCATGGAAAATGGAACAGTGTCTACCATTTAGTCTCCACTCGACATTTCTGGGCCGCCGTTCAATTTTCATTTTTCATTCCTAATGTAGAAAAACTATTCCCCCCCCCCTCCCTCTCGCTTTTTTCCTGGCAAACTCGAGGCCCGGGCTGCTCTGGCTAGAGCCCTTAGAAAAACAGCTGCAGACTTGGAATAAAAATAATCACGGCTCTATTTGTCTTCCAAGAGACACACTTTCGAGCAGACCTACTCCTTTCCCCTACGAGCTGCTCCACTTTCACTCTCCAGCAAACACAATAAAGCCATTCACAATAAAGACGTGTGTTTCTACAAGCTGGTTGGAAACAGCCACTGTCAGGATGGCGAGTCAGCTTTGTTCTGGCAGTGGCTGTATTTTATTAACCTGTGTCAAGGACTCATTAACACTCACTAGCACAGTTGTACTTAGTCTGAGATTTGCTTAAATTGCTTTCCTCCATGATGTTAAACATATTTTTGCCAGTGGCATCATTTTCTAAATATTCCTGAGCAATGTTTTTATCTTAGAAAACCTTCCATACTTTCCGTTCAGCAAAATGTCTCCATCTGCCCACAGTCCATATTTCCAAACAGTAAAGGCTCCACTTTTTCCTGTGCATTGCTACTGCCATCTGCTGGCCACAACACAAACTCAGAGCCGAAGAGTGTTTGCAGGTTTTGTTGTCAGGTTTTAAACACAAAGATATGTCCAGATATGACAGACTATAAAAAATAACATTAATCTGACATTGCTACGTACAGACAGTATTGCACAAACAAGTGTTTCTTTTAGTATGGAAACTCATTTTACATGTAAGGTGAATTCAGGTTATCAGGGAAATATTTTTCGCATATTATTTCTTTCTGTAATCCTTAAAATGTTTTCCAAACTCACCATTAGAAAGAAAGGAGATATCATACTCAGAGGACACATTACAGTCTTTAGTGTTCCTTGCATTGAAAAATAGAGTCTACCTGTATATGATTATCTGTGACATTTGTATTAGGCTGTTATAAAAAGCCTAATTCCCATAGCTTTATGCAGGAAAAGCTGCATATTTTTTTTATTCCAAAAAATACCACAAATTCACATTGACTAATTAAAGTCATTAAGTTAATTCAAAAAGTAAATTAAAACCTATGTAAATCTATTAAAAAGGGTCATAATTGGGTCACACAGGGAACAAAGTCCTTGCAGATGAGGGACTATCATCACTGATCAGCAGTCTTCACGTTTCACGAGATGGCTGCCGACCACAGGACAGACACTTCTTGGATCATCTGTCCTGGAGAGCTACTGATCATGTACTAGTTAGATTCAACAGACCGGGACAGACTGTATTTACCATTAACTCCTGATCATATAACATCTCCTTAGTTTCTCTTATATACTCTATGAAGTTTTAAAATGCCTATTACCCCATTTAGAAAACGTTAATGATCGTTTACCCAAAGCATGATGTCCCACATTATTAATCAGGTTTGAAAAACTAATCAATTTTAATTTTCAGTAACATTTTGTTGCTTGAATACATCAAACATAATTTGATAGCAGTTAGGAACCATGTCTTATTTGTGACACTCATATTCTTATCATTCATCTTGTTTGAATCCTTGGTCATTGACCTTGTCATGCACATGGTTGACATTTACCCCCAACCCTTTCTGTGATCATCCCCTGAAGTCATATGATGTCCATGCTAACTTACAGACTGGACTTTGTTTGAACAGGAAATAAACAGACTGAAGCGTCACAGATTACCAGAATTAACCCTTAATCAACTGCACAGCAATCATTTATTTTCTTACTATGTACACAACATATCAGCAGCCACCCCTTCAAAACACAAGTTTTAGGAAAATAAATAGAATCAAGAGGAGGCTATAAAACACGAGACATTGGGGTAACAAGTTCAGAGAGATGGAATGTGATTAACATTTCCAGGAAACATAACCTTGACATAGTTCTCTAACCTTGCAGTGCCATGACAGAGGAGCTTTATCGTCATCTGAGGTCCAAAGATCAAACTGGGTCATAATAATGCTCTCACACATTCGCAATTACACATACCAAACAGTGAATGAATAACAGTGTCTGAAATCCCTTTACAACATAACAGTATTTTTATACATTCACTCCACATCGTCTTCTGTTAAAGGCTGGGAGCTGATGATTCGCTGAAAGACAAGAAAAGTTCACATTTAGAGGTGTTGCCCAAATAATAAAGGGTGACATTAACAGAACAGATAAACATGAATATGAAGCAGTTTTCCAACAATAACCCTGAGGATTTATTTTAGATTTTGAGAGAATTTTCCATACATATCCTGCTGTATTCTCACAGGTTCCATACATTTCACTAATGGGCCTGTTAAGTCTAGTGCATATCTAAAAGCAGCTCGTATGACGTATGTAATGTTGTTAAACTCTCATATATCAGATAACAACCAGATGTGATTTGATATGTTATTGATTTTGTCTTAGAGGTGAAATAGCCAAGAGCTACTGACAGGGCTCTTAGCTTTGGATAGTTCTAAGATTGATCTTGCATCCTATCTTGTCCCAGGAGCCACAATATGACAACTGGGGGGTTTATTAAGGATGCTTTAACACTAAGGCCCATTTTTCAAAATAGGACATATTCTCACCTGGCTGATGCTGGGCAGTTTGGTGAGCAGCATTTGGAAGACCGGAGGAGGCAGCGTCTGCTGAAGTACCTGGAGCAGCTGCTGAGGCTGACCACACACTGCAATCGCATTGGTCAGGTGTTCCACACCGTTCTCAAACTCACCTGTGTTGGAAAAACAACCGTTAAAACAAACACAGGGCTGGAAATGAGAAGAGCTGCTGGTTAGTTCCCTGTTCTGACACCAACTTGGGATAAGCCAGGAGGGGTGTCTGTGAGCACACTACTCTGTGTACCAATCTGATGTCACGCATTTTAAATATATTTTCACCAAAATAAAACTGCAATTGGCCTTTTCAAGACATCACTTCTTTGCGGCTCGAAAAACGCAGTTGCTTTGGACTGCCGCTAGCGAGTAATGTCATACCGTGGCAAAGAGGTACTTTCTGATAGCGTAGCATTAACCAGAGCTGGCAAAAATGTCAGCCATTTGAACATATTTCAGGCTATAAAGTCCCAAAAGTAAAATTGCAACGTTCAATGGTTAATGACATAGATACTAGATATTAAAACTAGGGTCTGGGGACCCCCGATGATACTTGATATGTTGCAAGGGGTACCTGGCAAAAAGGACTCTTATTTCCAAAATATATTAATTCAAGTAATACAAATACCTAATGTTTGATTGAGTCACACACTTCCTGTAAATCTAGTCAAATGGTGGCCTGTGTCAGATAAGGAGTCCTTAAGTTGAAATCCCAGTGCAATAGGCCGCAGCCGCCATTACTACTATAGAGGGTTCGTAACAACTGTTGGAACACAAATCGGTATCAGCGGCTACACAGTAGCAAAGAATCGTGATCAGAATGAATGAGAATAATTTGAAAATGTCTGGGTTCATGTGTGTTACCTTGTGACAGCAGCTCCTCTCCGAGCTGGATCTCCTCCAGGAAGAACTTCTGAACAGCTTCTGCGTCCTTCAGGTCCGGAAGCTTCAGGGTCAACACGCACGAGGTCAGAAATGTTAGGTAAGGAAACCATTAGAAACTCAACCTGACTTTAAATTAATGGTGTGAGGTGTTGTTTTACCTTCGACAGTCCCGAGTTTGCTCCAGTGACGTTATTCTTCCGTCTCCCTGTGTGGAAAAAAAGAGGTTTTACACGGTTTGCTGCGGAACTACACGACACGCATGGTTCTAAGCTAAGCTAACGGCTAACACATGTTACAGCCTCAGTTATGTCACAGGAGTAAATTAGTATTCAGGTTAATAATCTCCAAGCTTTGACTATTTAAAATAAAATTGATATAGCATCGTTTTTCAACAAATAATCCACTTGTGGCGTTTTTGTCACATCGAGAAGGAAGCTAACATGCTAACCCGGTAATAGGCTGAGCTAACACAGCTGCCCCCGCCAACTCGGACACTTACGTTCCCGCAGCTTCTGCTTGAAGAGCGGGTCGCTCCGCCGCTTCCTGTCGAAATAAACACAGTATGCGACGAACAGGGCTCCGCACATCCCCGCGACGATCGTGCTCGTCTGGCCGCTCATCGTGTCTGAGGACCGCTGCTCACGGACTCGGTGTTGCAGCAGTGGAGGAGCGCAGGCTAGCTAGCAGCTTGCACACTGCGGAGGAAGTACGTCAGCGGTGACGTAAGACGTAACGTCGACGTTAGAAAGCCACATGTTTGGATACTGAGTAAAATCGACGCTTATTACTAAATGGAGGATCGAGGCGGTCAGAACTAAATTAACTAGAAAAATATTGGCTCGATAATAACTATATAAATAAACAAATAGTCTGGATGCAGAAAAGGCTATTTTTGGATTTTAACATTTATAATATTTATTTAACAGTTTCTGTAGGAAGCGTGTCACTGAATGTATCTGTGAGTTGGAGATATTCAGACGGATGGGGCCTCACCACCAGGAGTATGGAGGTGCAGAGACTGTTTTGTCGGGCCCTAAAGCCCCATGTCAACTATGTGGTGACTGGATCAGGACACTGCTGATCATGTGGTCCTCTCTTGAAGATCTGTGAATCAGAATTCAGCTTTGAACACCATGAGTTATTGAGCTAATATTGTGCGTACACTGCGCATATTCCAAAAGGAGTTTGTTTATTTGACCAAATTACCCATGAGGGCGAGGGGAACTATAGAGCCCCTGTAGTGCAGTCTTGCTTAAGGCCATACTTTGAGGAAAATGAAAATGTTTTTAGTGTAAAATGCTCCATTATGAGACTGCCTTTCCCTAATGGATATCTGATATCCTCCTCTGCAGCTACATGGCGTAAATAACACCATGTATCTTGTCTACGATTCTTGTTTTTATTTGTAACGTTTGCAGACTTGGTCCCAATTCACTTTAACTGTACTGAATTGTCTGAAACTCTAAAAGTGCTTTGTGTACTCCATCTTATAGGAGTGAGTTGATTATGAGTTAATTAAAATGTTTGGGTGAACTGGCCCTTTAAAGTCATGTTTAATCCAGGTGGAGTCAACAGAAGTTTACTGGGCGTTCTTTATATATAAAAAATAACTACTTCCTATCACTTTACTGAAAATACATTTGCCAAATAAATGTAGTGGAAACAATATTTTCCTGATGTAGAACGGGAGTAAAAGTTTTCAAAAATCACCATGATCAAACATTAAAATAGAACTACCCCAAAACAAACTTAAGGTCTGTACTTGGAGGAGAAAAAGTTAAGTTAAGGCAAACGTTAATTTACCCCACTGAAGGCAGCAGACACATCAGGTACTTCACAAACTATGGCATTTATTTCAAACAGAGGCTTCTGCTTTGCTTACATTTTTACAATAAATTACACAATGACCATCATCAGATGAGCCTAATAAATACTATTGAGCATTTTTCAATAAGCTCCATTACTTTCTCTTTATCTATGATCCTGACCCTTTTTTTTCTCCATATACAGCTTCATACAGCTTTAGCTTCAGGTCATGTACAGGTTGGAAAATAGTTCTGCCGCATTCGAAAACCACCATTCTCCTCTTACAAGCAACAAGCTCTTGGAAAACAAAAACAGGAATATGAACTGAAGCAAAAACATGAAAATAAAAAAAGAAATAAGGAAAGACTAAGACAAGTCAAGATAAGAGGCAGAACAGAAAATAAACTCAAATAAATTGGTTCCTAGAGAAACAGAGGACAAAGGAGGAGAACAAACATGCTGTAACCCTCAGTATTTACACTCAAACTACAGTTAAAACCGTAAAACTGTCTGTACAGAAAAGTACATGTTATTAACAGTGCAAGATATTAAATAGCTTGACTCAAAACACTTCTCAATATACAAATGTATAACAAAAGCATACAATTACATACAGGTGCCAAACAAAACGCAACTTCAGTTTATCGTACAGTAGGGAGTCTATACAAAGGAAACATTGGAGATCTTCAGAAATGTACACCCATACGTCACTTTATGATATAAATGCACATTTACAATATCTTTACCTTTTGATCTGGTCTTAGCACAGGAAACAGAGCCAAACGTTTTTGGTAGGGATGAGTATGAGAGGAAGCTGGCGTGTCCTTACTGATTATGAGTAAATGAGAATGAGATGCTGTTGCTTTATTTTATGAAGCAAAATGAGACTTGATTAAATAACCATGAAAACACTGGTAATGTGGAACTCGGCCTCATTCATGTGTCAGAGCTGAGTTCAGGCTGTAAATAACTTCTCCTGCTGCGGCGACTTCCAGTGATGTGCACCATCACATCTTCAGTGAAGACGATGGGATCGGGGCTGATGAAAACATAATAAAACTAAAGCAGATGGGCTTTTACAAGGCAAACGAACTGAAGTAATGTGACCACTGCATTCGCCAACTCCACCATTGCACATTTTCACTGCCAAACTTGTTGTACCCGAGCTGAATGATTAGATTTCAGGTGATCCATAACAGGAACTCTGCTTTTACAATTCTTCCAAATGACCATGACTGATAAAAAACATTGTTAACCTTCACTGCCGGCTCACTCATGCAGAAATCTTCAGTCTTTCATAGGGGACACATCATTTCAGTTAGACCCTCTGAATTGAGAAGAGGATCGACTTTCTCAAAGTGCCCAGCAGAAAATAACAAAAAAGGCACTACAGTATCATTCCTTATTCATCATATTCATCCACTGAGGCTGTCAGTGGACCTGTGATGGTCGGAAACCCTCTCTATCACCACCTGGTGTGACTCAGTGGGAACACTTACGGGACCACACCCCTTTACATGAGAAGACCAACGTCAACCGCTCGAGGTTTAAAGGCCTTGTAATGCGAGTGGACAGAGAAACTGGCAAAGTTTAAGTTCAAAACGCCCATAATGCCAATGTGGCAGTGTTCCTCGGAATTCCCCAGAATAATAAAAACACGGCAAACGCAGGCTGTGCCATGCTGAGCCGTGAGGACAGAGCACAAGGGGTCATCGCTGGAAATCATCCGTTACCAATACAACTTTTTCAAATGGAAAAAAAATTATTGCTTGCAAAAACAATTCTTAGAAATTTTCAATTAAAGAGAGCGCTAAAGACAATATTTTTGTTGTTGTTGTTGACAAATTTCATCCCCCCCACACAATCTTCATAAAAGTGCACTTAAGTGCCATTAGCTTGCCAAGGAAACAGTTGTCAATAGAAAATAGTGCTTGTTTCTTGTTTTGTTTTTTGTCTCTGGTCTGGATTTTGTGCCCCAGTAGTTACAGTATGTAGGTTTAGTTTTCCGTCCTGTTTGAAGGGAATGGGGGCAGTGACCCCAGGGTGCTGGTTAAGTGCTTGGTGCGGTGGCTTGTGACTGGTTCGTCCTGTCACCTGCACTCCACTGATACCCCAGAGTTCTGAGAGGAGGAGGATGACACCGGAGGGTCAGCCAGTGTCAGCATGACCGCCGCAGTCAGCGAGCTGGAGGACGGGGAGGAGGAGGAGGAGGATGAAGAGGAAGCAGCCACCGTACCTAAACAGAAACAGGAACAAATTTGATGGTCAAAACTGGTCCTCAATTGTATCCACCGACTGATTTTAGGGGAACTGGAGTCAGTTTGCTGTGGTTTCAGTTAGTTGAGGGATATAAATGTTCTGTTAAAGCATTAAGGGAACAATGTTTTAAAATACTACAGTGTGATTATCGTGCAAATAGAATATCAGCTCTCAGTTACTATGAACTTAGGAAGCAGGGGGTAATCAAGGGAGTGTGCACTCACTTTCCCGTTCCTTCTTCTTCATGCGTTTTCGTCGTCGGTCGATGGTTGCCACCTCAGACTTGAGGGAGAGGTAGTGGTTCCTGATGTCCTGCAGTTTCTCCTGAAGAAATGAAATCCTCTCCAGACTGCTCATCTTCTCCAGGTCAGCTGAGCAGAACCAGAATAATGTTTTTTTAAAGGATTTTTCAGGACATAGACGCATTGTGGAGATAACCATACATAAAGCTCAACTTTAAAGAAAGTTGCTACTTTATTAAACTGAAAAAAATATCCTGATTTTGACGATTTAAATGTGGCCTGGTATTTTGTGACACTTACACATCTGGAAGCTCCACTTGTAGACACGCTGCGATCTCCCATGGTGTTCTCGGTGATGGCCATGGTCGGCTTCACTCTGCTTGTGGTACTTATGGCTCGAGGGCGGAGATCGTCCGTGACACTTGGGTGAAGCAGCAGCCTTCACGTCTGATGTGTTGATCTTAGAGGGAGTTGATTTGGCACTCGCCTCAACCACAGACTGGTCCTCACTGTCACTGCTGTGGGCTGGAGGAGCGAAGACAGAGATGTTAGGAAAACAGAAAAAGGACAATGATCTGACAAAATCTAATTTCCTTTCCTGCCTGAATTTGGTAATATGCTGTTAGTAAACAAGATAATCTGAGACAGAAATTCTACAGCTGATAAAAGCATTTGCAGCATTGGAATTAAGAAGGGTATCCATGCAGCCAGCAGATCTCCTTACGTGTTTTCCTATTCTTTTTTGGAGGCACTCCTATGCTCTTGCGGTTTGGCTTTTGTTTCTTCGAGGCACCACCTGTCTGTGATTCTTTCTGCCGCTTCTGACTCGCAGACGCTGCAGACGCTGCAAAGAAAAACAGAAAAAACGTTGAGTGAACAGGCAAACTGTGAAATGAGCTGTCAGCATGTATTTCTTTACTTTTCAATCCTGAAGAAAAATAATGAATCCTGTCATTGAAAAATACACGAAATATCACATTTACTGTTATTTGTACCTTTGGACTTCTGCTCGCTCTCCTGTTGGCTGCTGCTGCTCAGCTCGAGGCTGCAGTTGCTGCTGCTGTTGTTGTAGGAGAGGCTGACGTCGAAAACCTTCGAGGGTGAACCTGTCCCTTCGTCCTGAGGGAGGTCTTGCAGCTCTCCGCCCAGACTCTCCACCTCCACCGTGCTGCTGTCCGTCTCACTCCGCCCGCCTGCCACCTCCTCCTGGATGGGTCCTGGGGGAAGAGCGTCAGCAACTGTCTCTGAAAGCAAGGCAGGGGGTATGGACGGCGGTGGGGAGGAAGGCTGCACTTGAACAGAGTCTTCCGCGGTGCTGCCTCCTCCCGAGGGGGACTCAGGCGTTGTTGGCGGTGTGTTGAGTACAGAGTTACTGCCGCTGCTCGGAAACTCCTGGAGTTTGTCGTTCTCCATCTGCTCCTCTGAGGCTTCCTCCTCGGGCCCAGCATCCTCGTCCAGACTCGGCTCCTCCAGGCACGAGGGTACAGGTGGGGGAGGAGAGTTGGCGGCCTCTGTGTCCGAGTCAGAGAACAACTCTTTGAGAGTTTTCTTCGGCCACTGCGCCTGGATGCTTGACCACACATCCTTTTGTCCTTTAGCACGGACAGCAGGCCTCTCCTCAGCATTCCCAGATGCTTTTGCCCTCTTTTCAGGAATCTCCCAGAAGCCAGCTTGTCTGCTTGACTTGGACTTCTCCTTCATCCCGTTGTATTTCTTAGAAGGGGAACCTTTGGTCTTTGGGCGGCCTCTTTGAGGTCCCTCAGCCGGGGCCTCGGCCAGCGCTGCACCCTCAGAATCTGAGCTGCTGTTAGATGAGGGGCCCCTCTCCTCCCCGGGACCGGCCGCTCTGTCATCCATTTTCCTGGGCGAGACTCCAGGTAACCAGTCGGCACTCCTGGTGTTCCTCGTCTTAGCTTTGGATTGGCCTTTCAGGGTCCTCTCAACTGCACTGTCAGATTTCCTCTTCCTGGTGCTCGCCTCTCCCTCTGACTCAGGATGACTTCTCCGCTTCCCAGAGTCTGTGCTCTCTGCATTGACTACATCCTGGCTCTTTCCTGGGACTGGAGCAGGTCTTGATCCTTCAGCAGGAGTCCCGCCCTCCCAATGCTCTGATGTCTGCGGCGACTCTAGTGGGGCCTTTTTGAGACTGCCTCTGCAACCTGGGTGATCCTCTTCAAGATGCTCCACCTCGTCATCCTCGTGCTCACTCTCGTCCGAGGACATCTCCGAGGCTGAGGCAAACAAAACAGAGCACCACTTAGTTTTCAGTAGTAGATCAAAAAGCATAAGTAAACCTATTCAGAGTCAAACAGTCCTAATCTGCAGGCTATTGAGTGTTGCTACCTTGCAAGCCATTGAGGATAGAGGTAATTTCTATAGACTTGACTGCAGTCCCTTTGTCCTCACCCTCGTCCATCTTGGAAAAGACATCCTGACTCAGGCCACATTTGGAGCGCGGGACGCGGTTACCATTCGGCGACGGGCCGAGGGATTCTCTGTCATTGATCCTGTCCAGCCTGTCTCGCTCCCTCTCGGATTTGTTCTGTCAGAATTGAAGACAGTTAGTGAGTCATGTCATATTATCAAGTTTAAGCTGAAACGTAGCAACTCTCCAAACTCGTACCTTTATTTTTTTGCGGTGCTTTATTTTTGAAACATTCTTATTGGCGGGGCGCACAATCTTGTCAGCTTTGATCCATTCATCATATCTAAAAAAAAAGTACAAAAGGAAAAGGAACAGATTCATAATTCCGATCTTTGAAAGGAGCGTGAAATCTCTCACACCACCCACCACACAAACGCCTCTACTGTCTGACCCCAACATGTTGCTGTGACAAACTAAGCCTGAACAGCACAGGGAAGAATCCCATGGTGTTAATGTGGGAAGAGGACAAACCTTTTCACGATGGAGAAAGAAACAATATTAACACCGACCACCACACAAATCATGTTCCACAAAGTTCCGACAGTACCGAGGGGTGCTACTTGTGTCGTATGAGGGAGATGAACAGTTTCACAACATCACACACACACGACAGACACAATGCAGAGAAACATCCCACTGTTTCATAGAGTGCTAGAGGACCACACAACGACATCGAGACAATGGAATGCTGATTGCACTAGTTAACCTCTGTGTCATGGTACCCTAACACTCTACTTAACACTGCATTAACCCTGACCCGCTGGGGAGGGGGGAAAGGGTTGAGAGGTAGAGGTGAGTGTAGCAGCACTTTGGTTGGCCTTTCAGAGGATTCAGAGAAGGGTAGCTCACATTGAAATACCAATTCGTAAATTTAGTTGAATCAGAACCACTGGTTAAACTGGTGGAAGTTCAGTCTGTCTGTGGATTTAGTTACGAGACAGACAGCTGGGGGACAGACAGACAGGGGATTCAGTCAAAACTGAGTGAGGGAAGCTGAGGAGTGATCCACATCGACCCAAAACTCAATTCTGTTTCTGCCACTAGAGGGCCCAGTGTGCTCCATAATCAGAGTACTGACCATGGGACTGGATTGGATGAAGCAGAATTGTGAGGAAGGGATGCGTTACTGCTGAAGGGATACCCAGTGTAGCTGTGATCCCAAAGGTTAAGAGGTGTCTTTCTTTTGATCTTTCTTTCTTTAGGGTGAATATAGACGTTAGGTGATTTTCCCCCAGGTCCTGTCTTACCTGACGTTCCAGCCACAGTAGTGCACCAGGTAGAGCACCTCTCCCCCCTCCACGTCTGCCTCTTTCACAGTGGCCGCGTACGTCTTCAGATTGCGGGCTCGCCCATACCTCACCTGCACCTTCATCCCCGGGGGGTAACACTCAAACTCCTCCCCCTCCTCCCCCTCCTGACTGCTGTCATCCCTGCAAGAAAAACAGTTCAGCACTTCCTGGCCCTAGGCTTCCCCAGTGAACACCACAGAGCCCCACCCGCAGCAGCCCACCCGACTCACTGCCTGCTGCTGCTCCTGCTTCTTCAAAAGCCTGTTCTCTATCATATTTGCTCCACCCTCGCCTGCCATGTCCCATTACAACGCTAGGCCCTTATCTATAAACAAACATTAACTTTCCATTTTCTGTCCTGGTCCAGTCTAACCTATAGCAAACTGCAGCATAAACAACTGAATCATTTACAGCAAGCCAGTCAAAGAACAGTACATGGAGAGTTTCAGCAGATAAAACATCATCTTTTCATGGCAAATATAAATCATCTTGTATGGGAAATTACTCTACTGTTAGACTATGTAACCCTACATCCACACAGCAGCTACTTGGAATTCTCATTTACACAAACACACATTCTCAAGTACGTACACACACACTCACACACATTCACTGTAAGAAACAAAGCAGCCACAAGGAGGAGCTAGTGGGGAACAGTAAGGACTTGTCGAAGCTGGAGGGTGTATGGGCGGTGCAGGAGTGCCGGTAAGTAGTTTAGGCGCAGGGGCCACAGGGCCAGGTTAGCACGGCAAAGCACAACTTGGCAGGCAGCGATTGAAAGCCAGACTAATGGCACTGGGAGGAGGCACCGCTGTGAGGTCCAAGGACCTCAATGAGCTGTGCAATCCATCTCACAACTAACTGCACAGGGCATGAGCTTCACTCTGAAGAGGAAGCCACGATCAAATTGTGACAACTGAGGAAACTGACCACCCTCAACTGGGGACACCCCTTTAACTTTAAATTACAAATGATGTTGAAAACACACCGCATGTATCAGTTTTATAGAATAAAAAAATAAGCTCCAATAGGTTATAACACATACACACACACAAACACACAGAGCTGAATTAATACGTAATTTTCTTCGAATTTCTTGCTGGTTCTCAAATGTGCAAACATGCTGTTTTTCTTGGTCTTACATTTGTGATTTTGGTCAGACACAGACATAATAAAACATCTGATCAAGTTACCATGCTAAACCAGGCGATTAAGCAAAAACTAACCTGCTTTTTAAATCCTCAAAACAACTGCATTTAAAATGTATCCACGAAAATGGCTATAGAAACTCTTTTCATGAGAGATTCTTCATCATTAAAAAGGTAAAAGGTAAATAGTACTCAGGCACTAACTTTACAAATACTGAAGATCAAGAGTATCCTTGATGTGAATTAAAATTGTTCTCATTTAAAGTTCCCTTTAAACTACCTTTAACACAGTGTGATCCAGATTACAGACAGTGATGATCAAACAGGTTTGATACATCAGGACGGATCTGACTACATCAGCCAGCGGCTTGTCCGCTGTGTGAATCTGTGAGCCGTCATACTGACACATCACCTCTGAAGAACTGTGACCCTGACAACGTCAGAGGATCAGGGAGCCTCCAGCCTGTCCACATATGATAGTGATCATATCACAGTCTGCCCACAGCCATGGCTGGTGAAAGCTTCACAGAGAGATATACTAATGTTTCATCCATACTACTACATTTTAATTTAAAACTCAACTAAACAAACACTATCCATTGCCCACACAAGCATTTTGTATCAGTAGGACTAATGCACCTGAAAATGCTTATCATGTGACCACTCACATACACAATGTGCGTGTCAGTATAAGCAGATTGCTTGGATAACAGCTCGTCTACAATGCATGTAAAATGCTGAATTTAACTGCAACTACAACAGGGTCAGCAACTCTTGTAATTGATTATGAATTATATTATTATTATGCATGTTGCGTTTTACAGTGGTAGCGAAGGCTACGGTTGCCTGACGAATAGGCGAAGTCCATGATAAACAAGACCCAATCAGCAAGAGGTTCGGTGTCAACATCATAGTTTCTGCACATCCCTTTTTCTCCTAGTCCAGAATACCATGTTACCATGAATACCAAGTTTTCAAACTAAATAGGGGCCAGCAGCATTTTCAAACGGCTCTAAAACTCTGGAGTATATTTGACTCCAGGCATATTGGTATCAGAGTAAATAGGTTTTCAAACAAAAACATAGCAGTATGGATGTAGCCCAAGAGCAACAGCGTGTGATCACAACATCCTGAAGTTCAGTTGGACATAAAAAGCTTCAATAAACCAAGTATCTGGACTGTTTATATTTCCCTGCAGTGCTTTCAAGCCAGTCCCCAGTGACCCATACCACCTTAACACAAGTGTCAACCTTCGGGCAGAACAAATACACGTCTTAACTATAGAGGAAGCACTGATCTTGAAGCCGCAGACAGGAAACAATGAGGGAATAGACATCTAACCGAGACTTCAAGATTCAACTACCCAGAACAACACTCATCAGCACAGAGATTTTCTTTTTTTACCCTCTAAAAGTTACTGCCTCTGAAGCTCTATCTGGCGACTAGGGTGCTAATGCATCAGTGACAACACTCACACACATGGAACATTTACTAAAGCTGAACATCAAAAAAGCCAAAAAAATGAGAGAAGACAGAAAGAGAGGGGGCCAGAGGGACAGAGATAAGAGTTTAGGAGAGGGGGAGAAACCAGGAAGCGCACAGCCATGTCGTGTGCGACCGAGTGAGATGTGGCTGGACGCAGTCAAACAAACCCAGCCACCGAGAGAGGGAGGGAGGGAGGGAGGAGGAGAGAGAGACGGAGAGCGAGACCAGCATGACATGCCAGGTGGAAAGTAGCAGTCAGGCTTTGGTGCCCTAAGAGTTCTCTGCCAGCTGATGCCCACTAAGCCACAAAAAATAATAATGGCAAAAAGGGCAGGGGGAAAAGCTTGGTTAGATAAGAGGGGGGAGAACGTTCCTCTCTGGTTAGCAGGTAGAGGTGATTGTGGGTAAACGGCATATTAGTATCATTAAGGTCAGAGGGGTCACTTCTTCTCATCTGCTAACAGTCTTTTAGGCCTTGCCTCTGAGTGGATGCCTCAGGTCTTTTTATCTGGAGTAACTTTTACTATTTTTCAAAACAGAAGGCCAGACTGAATATCAACACAGTTTCACCCTGTAGGGGCCCAGCAAGGGGCCCCCGCGTGGAGCTTGTGTTTGTGCCATGAGGATGTTTTCTTTTTTTACCACCCTGGTGGAGGGACCGTCCTTTCAGACCACCTACCCAGAGTTGTCCTTGCTCTCCTGCTCCTCGTCGAGCTCCTGTTTCACATGCTCCGCTGCCAGGTGAGCAGTCGACGAGCCCTCCTCTGCGTCTCCGTTGTGGGGGGCGTCATCTTCCCCATCTTCATCGTCCGTACTCTCCTTTTCCACAGACCTTGGAGGTTCAGACTCTGTTTTGTTTCTGGTTGTATCAGGTTTCTCCTCCTAAGAGAGAGGGATGATTTTAATATAAAAACATACAGGAGTGGTCTGCAAAAATAGTAGGAAAGTAAAGGTTTGGTTAAATATCCCAAATAGGAAAAATTTAATTTTTCTTCTAAATCAAACAGTATTAAGGAGAATGCACCTTGCAGACTACAGACTGTGCACTGCAAGGTTCCTCATCCTCCTGGGCTTTCTGCTCCTCTGACCCAGAGGATGTGGGAGCTGCTCCTCCTGCCTCCCCCTCAGACTTCACTTCCCCCTTAGGACCCTGCTTCAAGGGGAGGTCCATCCTGAAGGTTATGGCCGTGGAAGTGCAGTATTCTTCAAATCCATTCAAGTACCTGCATGATAACACATTCCATGTCAACACAGCTAGAAGACCCTCATGTGTAATTTCAAAGTTCTTCTTAAACATTAAATGTTCCAACATCTTTACAGCAAAAAGCTAAATATTGCAAAGATCCATTTACAATTGAGGAGTAAAAATGATGTGTAGGTTTTGGTGAAAAATGACAGAAACCAAAAGATGCATCTCCAGTCGAGTTAAAAGCTCTGAGAGGCTGCGGAGGCAGCTCCCGTACTTACTTGCGATAAGCACATTTGACATTGTAGCCAGCGGCAGAGTTAAGGACAGGGATTCCCAGATCCTGATAGACTTGCTTCCAAACTGCACCACTTTCAATCTGCTCAAAAAGTGGACAAAGGAAAGTTGCAGTCACTCAACATCAAAAACAACACAAGTGTGACCAGAATCAAACGGCAGCAGGAGTTATCGCTGTCAGAGCGGCACTCACCTTCTCAAAGCCTCCCAGTTTGTGCACCAGCCTATAGAGCTTGAACAGGTTCAGGTTCTTGTAGCCCAGAACAGGTCGCTTGTTGATGGGAGTTCCTGAGGAGGAGGAACATAGAACAGGTTTATTTCAACAGAAAGAGGCAGAGCTGCATGTTTGGTTCAATGGAAAAGCTCTTATGAAGCTGACTGGTCCTGATTTTCAACAAACACAGGAAAAGGTTTTCAGACCCTTCACATAGGAAAACTATGAAATAAACTTTTCTAAATATAGTCCTGCATTGAAAACATCATAAGTAAAAGTCTGCATGTATTATTTAGAAAATGTAGTTTAAGTATTTATAGTTCTCAAAATGCTCCTGTTACTGTTTGGGTTGGCGGAGGTGGTTTAATTCATTATTTTATTGAAGTTTCACTTGTTATTATCAACCATTTAACAACAGCATATCTTATTTTGGGGTCTGATCATATGCGTCTGTGTTAAATTTTTTTAATTGAAGTTATCAAATAAATGTAGCTGTAAAAATTGTTTCTTCTTTGAGTAGTGGGAGTGAAGGAGATGACAAATAAAAACCCAAGTCAACTAAAAGAAACCCAAGTACAGTATATACTTTCCATCATGGCTCTTAAAACATTTTAATACACGGTTGGTAAAAAAAGAAACAAAGATAATTCTTGTCGAGATAAGATTAGTCACAGTTATTGGGAACGTTAAAGGCTGTGGAGATCAATGAGGCACGGAAACAGACCTTTGACTAAAAGGCGAAAATACAAAACCTGTGTTTCCATTAACCCTCCTGGACCTAATCTTAGTGTGAAGAATTTGTCGTAAAATTATTTTATTTCTACGGCTGCACCTAAAACAAAACGTGAAAGACTAGTCTAAGATAAATTATGTCAATGTAGACATCAGTTTATCTGCTCCTTAGACTTTACCTCGATCCTCCATGAACTTGTAAAGCTGTTGCAAGAAGTTCTCCCTCTCCTCTGGGAACGGCTCCACTTCCTCCTGCCGACCGGAAAAGAGACACTTTGAAAATCTTTTTCAACACTGATGTAGCAGGGATAAGATCATGTGCACCGCCATTACCTCTTCTTCTTCACCACTGGCATCTGCCTGCTGCTCGTCCTCTTCATCATCATCCTCCTCCTCACTGCTGGAACTTTCTTCTTTTACTTCTGTCTTCCAGGTGCTGGGCACGCGCAACTGATGCTGGAAGTCGAAGGCTGCGTCCAGCGCTGTCAAACGCACACGGAAAATGCATTATGGCATTTCATCTTAGCCCAGTGTGTGCTGCTCGTCATTCCCTGCTGCTATTTGTCTAACAAACGTGACTTTAATAGATAGAACAATTACCAGGCTAAATACAAAGATGAGTAATAAATGTGGCACACATATCTCAAGAATAGTTTATCTAATCTGCCTTACACTAAGCATGTGTATTGTTGAGGGCCCTAGAAAAAGCAGGGTCGGATTTGTTGCGATTTGAACACGTTCATTATTAATACAATTTGAATAGACAGGCGACCAGCTGTAAACTATGTACTGAGTCAAACTTCTCTGAGCTTTGAATAAACAGGTAGAAATAAACAGCTCATCTTCAGGCCTCTGTGGACTGAGTCAAGCAGCTGATCTTTACTTACTACTTATATTTTAAAGAAAGGATCAGGTATAACCACAGGCAAAGTGAAAAGTAAATATTATAAATCAATAGAATACAAGGACAATATATTTCAAATGTAATACCTTAATTTATTAGATTTAAACTTCATGACCTCTGCCCCTGGGTTTGTGTGTGTGTGTGTGTGTGTGTGTGTGTGTGTGTGTGTGTGTGTGTGTGTGTGTGTGTGTGTGTGTGTGTGTGTGTGTGTGTGTGTGTGTGTGTGTGTGTGTGTGTGTGTGTGTGTGTGTGTGTGTGTGTATTTAGAGTCCTATATGTACATTTGCTTGTAGAGGACCAATCAAAAAATGAAACCAGATAATTCTCTGGCAAATTATTTAAACTGAGAATCAGTGGTGATTACCTGCATTTACAACTACAATCTTGCTTCTGAATATAATGTACAAAAGTGTGACAGTAGAAAAGACACTGACATAAACATGAGTAGAATTCAGCCATGGAATCCAGCAACATGAAAAGCTGTCATGAGTATTTGCTGTGACGTGGAGCAGCAGAAGCGCTCAGCCACAATGTCACAGGTGGTATCTAAGCAGCATCTAACCACCTTTGCAGATGCTGGTTTCACGGTTTTGCAACGCAGGAAATATCACAGTTGTGAGTCAACCACCTGTGAAAACTAGGATAATACAGAGCTGCTTCCTTACAGTAATTATGAGAATGTCAGAGCTCTGCAGCAGAAAGGAAACAGGGGCACTATATAAAAAGCCTGGTGATGACTTAATAAAAAATAAAAATAGACTCAACAGTGACAGGCGCTCTTCACTGCTGCATTCCCCGGAACAAAAACAGAACTTCTCTTTCTTCAGTCTGCCTCGCTGCAACCCACTCAGAGTATTTTTTGCCAAGTGTGTCAACACACAGCCCAGCTCACAGATGTCTGGGACTCGGTGCGCACTTTGCTTGGCTTCTGTAAGATAAAAGCTTTCCTTTAAACTCACCAGGTTTGAGCCCTGCGTCGGCTTTTGGAGGACAGTCACTACTGATCTCACGGACGTCCTTCCTCAGCACCGTGGAGCTACAAAAACAAACACAGCGACTCTGATTAAAATGTGCACAGGAATGATAGTGTGAACAGCACAGCTTGATACTAGACCATGGTTCAGCTCTAGGATGTGACTGTAGGTGAAAGTAGAAACCAGCCAAAAGATTTTCGCAGAATTGTGTTTTACTGAAAGAAAAGTTGGACTCAAAAAATAAGATGTAAAGCAGCAACAAAGTACACAACCTAAACTTTTATTGGCAGAGTGAAGATAGTTTCCAACCGTAGAGCCCAGCACCAACAACAACCTCAGAAGTTCAGCAGACATGAACAGTCATTAACAGATTTACAGCCTTTTTTCTTACAGAATCTCTACAGCAACTGGCCAAAGTGTCAGTGATTGTCAGATACATGTATTAGTGGAAATTTGTTAGAGTCTCGGCTGCTGTGCCAGGGTGACGATTTGCTGTGGTATCTGTCGACAGCTGAGCTGATCCAATAGATTTGCAATTGAGTCTATAAAAAAACTGTTTTGCAGCTCAACAAGCTCATGGAAAATAGACATTACCTTTAATCCTGATTTTTTTTTAACCGTATTAGTAAAAGGGCTGTATTTTATATACAGCTTATCCAATCTTAACCACTCGCGATGCTCTACAGTATAAGCCACATTCACCCATTTACACACACATTCATTCATTACCTCTATGTGCAGCACTTTTCTATCACACACCGTTCATACACTGTAAGCACAGCGGTCAGGGGCAATTTGGGGTTCAGTATCTTAACTGGGGATTGAACCACCAACCCTCAGGAAGGAGGACGACCCGCTCCAACTCCTAAATCACAGCTGTGTGCGTTTGTGTTAGTAGAGTGCCACTGGTTCCCTAATGCACTTGTATGTATACAAATTTATTTATTTAACTGAGATTAATTAAAATGATAAATAGGATTAAAAGGTTGTTCAGCCACGCAGGCAGCTCTGTGAATATGTTAGGCACAGAAGCATTTTGAGCTAAATGCTATCAGATGCTTAATAACATCTGCTAATTAGGACTTTAACGGTTGAGGCCGATGGGAATGTCATTTGTTAGTCATTTTCATAAACAAAGAGTTGTCGAGATAAAATGTCACGCTCAATGTGCAGAAAGATGAAATATCACCAAAATCAGCAAGATTCAGCCTCTGGGGACCATGAACATGTGCACAAAATGTCACGGCAGTTCATTTCCACAGCCCTTGCCATCCCTAAAGCCATGCCACTGACATGGAGAAGAATTATTCTACTATTTATTATTCCCTCTCATGCAGAATTTTATGAATCGATTAATTAAACATGCAGTTAGCTTTATTTATCCGAAAGGCTCAGTTAAAAACATCTCTGCAATGATTGAACAGTTTTTTCTGCCTACTTCAATAGCACAGACAAGTTTGCCAGGGAGCCAAAAGACGAGAAAAAAAATAGCAACTGTTTCCATTGTTGCTATGGTTACCTGATCTGACTAAATAAGAATACCCGCTTCCTGACAGCTCCGGTCTCCCTTCTGGATGTGACCTTGCTTTCCCTGAAAAAACATTTTCCAAAGCCATTGTTTTGGAAAAGCCACACTGAACGGTGACCACTAACAATACCCCACTCTCCACAGATAAATGAACACACTGACCCAGGCGCTGTGCAGGGAGGGGTCACATGGTTTATGGACGTGACCCCGTGTTAAAAAACAACAACAACCACACATCGCACAGGGAACAGCAAGTGGAAATAACTCAGTAATAATGGGAGGAGAAGAGGCTGACATGAATGATAAAGAGTATAATAATAAATAATGTCAGGTGGAGCGAGGGTACGTCTGTTAAAGAATGGAAAACACTTGAAAACATTTCCAGTGTTTAAAAGGGCTACAGGAAATAGAGCAGCCTGGAAGAAACTGTGACATCGTTGATAAGAGGGTAGAGACAGTCTGAACCTGATGTTGACCAATGTGAACTATTCATTAATAACCATGAAATACTAACTGACTAAGAAGCTTGACTGATTTATATTAGCTGTTTTAAAAAAACCTGGACATGGTTACCATCTTCTCAGGTTTTCTGCACCGTGGGTCTCAAAGTTGACACCACCATGTGGATATGTTGCTATTAGAAAAGCTGTTTGCTAAGGACTGGGCAGACCTGGCCTGTCAATCACGATTGATGTATGCACTTTACTCCCATGTGCATCAGAGTGACTGCATGCCTGTCGTCGCCTCAGGAACACAGCTAAACCAGAAAGTTATGCCGTTTTGATGGGCCACTGAAATTACCAGAGTTCTGTGTCAAACATGAACTCCAGCAGACTTTGTCAGGATCTTCTCCAGAGTTTGCCTTTCACCCCTAAACAATGCAGCGGGATACTCATACTTAGTATGATACCAAGAGGCTGGCCAGAGACACTCTAATTGGTGTTGTTTATCTATAAAAATGTTTCATAGTGTACATCCCAAATGTAAACAAATGTATCATACTGCAAGATCTCAATGTGGTCAATTCTGTTAAAAAGCGTAGTTGTTTTGTTTCATAATTTAATCAGCAAAACCGGCTATAAATCATACTGTAAAAAACATAAAGAGATGTTACAGATGCATCAGACTGACGCATCACTTCGCGCACGGGTAACAGTAATAATATATTTTCATCCTTATTATTCCATCCACATAAAAGCAGGAGGACTTGGGGAAACACAGACCTAAGAAACTCATTAATAATTATATAGATTTTCCGACACCCTTCATTATTATGTCTAGCACCCGCCCTTGGATATGCGGGATTTCAATGAGTGAACTTAACTGCAACAAAACAGAAGGGTAGACTGCTCCTGTGTGATTTAATTTGCAGCAAACCACCACAGGGCACCGTGCTCACTCAGAGAGGAAATACTTTACAAGTATATGACTTCCAGTTCTTAGGTGATTTATCACTCTTATCTTATCCGTCGCATCAACTCTACCCTTCACCTGACCATTAGACAAAATACAAGCGATAAGACTTCCTGTGCTGTCAGTGTGTCGTCTTCAGCGGCAGATTAAGGGTCATGTCAGTGAATTACACGGGATATCAATGAAGGAATGCAGACTCAAGGCTGTTCTGTCTTCAGTGGAATTAAAACAGACAATAAGGCAAGTCTCTGAAGCAGCGAGGAAACACCAGATTAACTTCTGCGTGGGCTACGGCACGTCACTACCCACATACAGAAAGGCTGCAGTAATACACGATCTGCTGAGCACAGACTCCTGACAGGACTTATTCCTCTCTTTACCACAGACAAAACAATCTGGCAGTGTGGTTCCAGGCCGTATTTACTTACTGCATACTACTGATGGGGATGTTTTACACTGGGACTTAATGAGTTCATGAACAGATATAGAAAACTAATCAGGAGCAACTAAGATCATTCATAGAATGAACATGCATATCATCTTATTGCCAAAGCTTCTCAAAAATAATAGCTGTTTCTCAATAATTATTTAAGTAACTATCACAAATCAACTTGGTGCTATGCTAAATTCAGTTTTACTTGTTACTTTTGAAATGATAAGCTGAACATAAACATAATTATAATATGTGTTAATAATAAAAAATGTAAATTAATATACTGATAATCATTAGTGTGCATTTAGGTTCATTAGTAATGACTCACAATTTTCCATCTTTGAACGAGCGGACGAAGATGTTGTCCTTTTTCATATTCACATCTTCATTGCAGTCCGGGGAGATGACCTTGTTGAACACAAATAAGAGACGGTTAATAGGTCAGATGAGGTGGAAGTGTGTGTGTGTGTGTGTTTGTGAGAGAGAGAGAGAGGCAGTAGCTTGAGCAATAGGCCATGCTGTTAAATGACAGAACATGCATACATGAAATTAAGACAAACAGGCAGAGGAGATGAAGGGTTTATTATAGTAGAGACACAACAGTGAGAGTTTTTTCATATCAGGGTCTAATCCAGAGGAAGCAGCACTGTCTGATTTATACCAGGACTATCTGCTTGCAAACACACACTCGCTGCGGGGAAGATTTCACTTGACCACCATGACTTGTGTTTGCACTGTGAGATCATTTCCCTTTATGACGCATGCGCTGTGCTGGAAATATGCAAATGAAAGCACAAGCTCGCTCCTACAGTCCCTGTTTGGTTTGTCTTTTATTTAACTTGGCATTTTCAGAGCACACAGTTTGTCACAGATGAGTGATTTACCAGTGTACAACTCCACGCCTCTGCCATACGGTCACAGTATAAACAATGACAGGCTACTGTGCACTGTACTTCTCTGGGCTGTCACAAGGAGGCAGCATGGTGCTCGGTCAATGGCCAGCCAAGAACAACAAATGCTGGAGGCGGGGCTGTGATGACTACACTGTTAAAGGCACAGCTTTCCCCACCCTCTGTCATTCGCCCAGTTATACTTGTAAAACTTACGTAAACAAACAACGCCTGTCACTATTTCATTATGCACAAGCAGTAGCTGAGGGTTAAGGCTGGCTGGAGGGAAATGGATTGCAAAAGACTGAACACATCCAAACTATGTTTATACTGCACTGTTACACACATCAGGGAAAACAAGCCGTGTCTTTTTCCTCCAAATAATATGAGTCAAGCTGTTTTGACTCTTGGAAACTCATCAAGTTCAGTCAGGCAGCTGCTGAACAAAGTTTGTCTTTATAGAAATCAGCTATTTAACTGTATAAACATGCAGATTTCCAGCATTTCAATACCATAAAGGTGCATATTGCTGTGGTTATACAATGATGTGAGTATACATGAGGACCAGGAGTGGTAGCCCCTTTTTTCTTCACAGTGATGGAACGGAGACTCACCAGTGCAGGGTACCACGTGCTCTTCTTCTTGTCCCCGGTGGTGACCCCCTCAACACAGACCACTTTGCCAAACATTTCCTCATTCTGCCGCTGATCACTCTCTTCCTCTTCACTGGAAGATGAAGACGCCTCTTCTTCTTGACTGTGGGAGAAAAGTACATATATTTAAATTCTTCACATCCGGTGAATTAAAGTGATTTCTCTGGTTCAAGCTTCTCAGTTTTGAGGTTTTGCTGAAGATTTTACTTATAGCTTTGGCTCTGCGGGTCAATTATGAATTCAATATGGACATTATAGAATGTTAAACAATTGTGAATTGTTTAACATTTAACAACAATTTAGTAGACAACCAGTAAATATGCCAGTAAACTACTCAAAGCTGTAACAGCTTATATTTGGAGTTAGTTAAAAGATGGTTGTTCTCAGTTGATTGATAAAAGTCAACCTATTAGTGGTGTTTAATGAAAGAAAATCATCCTGTTTGTTCATAGAGTTGCAAATACATTGGCATTTCACATTACTCCACACTATAAATTAACGGATTAGGTAAATAAAATTGTAATATAGTTCCTTCTCAGTATAGACAGAAAAAGGATTTCTGCTGACAAAACATCTTTTCATTTAACAGCTACTCAGCCACAAAGCATAATAAAGTCTCCAATTAACAACCCAAAGCATAACAAAACCACCAGCGATCTTTGTAGACAAACTATTATGTATCACAGAGAAACATGAGGTCGGTTCCATTGATGAGCTCACTCATTAGGATCAGCGTATTGACGAGGCGGCTCATTCTCAGCTGTCTTAACCGGCATCCTGATGCTCGGGTGGAGCGCTGACTGTGGCCCGTAGACAGGCAGCCAACGATAATGCAAGCAGCACCAGCAGGCACCCTCCATCCTCTTTTTATGCCTCACTAGGCTTGTCCTGACAACAGGACTGTGTAAACTCTCACACACACACACACACTCTCTCTCACACACACATGCATACACGCACGCACGTACACACACACTCTGAGAACTGTAAATCAGCCAGACTGCTGCTGCTTAACACTCCTACGACAACAACAACAACATTGAATATGCTTTACATCAGAGTCATAATCACACAACTCTAAGTGACTGGATGAGAGACTACAAGTAATTTAGGGCAGAGTTTGAACCACAAACAATGACAAATATGACACAGACTGTTACAGTTACACAATTGTTGTTAGATATAAAATATAATTAAATGAGTGTTATTTAAGTAACTAACATTTTAAGTAGTCTTATTAATTTAATTTCTTGCTGCCGGTTATGTGAAAAGATGTCTGTATGCTAAATAGGAAAATACAGCCAACAGCCCATTAGCTTGGCTTATCTCAAAGATTGGAGGCAGGAGGAAGCAACTAGCCTTGCTCCATCCAAAGTTAAACTAGAATCAAACCTGTGTCGAGTTACAGGAAATACTCCCCTCTTGTTACCAATTCATGGTTAGGATCCAAAATTACTGTCTTTATAATTTTAAGGTCTCCCCATTCTATGAAAAGTGCCTTGAGATAATGTTTATTAAGATTTGGCATTATAAAAATACAATCCAACAAGCCATTTACAAGCCATTTACCAGCACATGCCCAATCAAAAGGTTTGCCATGGGGACAATGTGGCTGTGTGGAGTTTGAGAAATAAATAAATGATTACTAGATTTTTGAAAAAGATTTGTCTCTATAATTGCATTAATAATTATCATTTATTTATTATTGAATCTTGGAATATTACACCATTTCTTTCCCCCACCCTCTATTTTTTATTTTTATTTTGTTTATTCTGTCTCTCCCTGAACTCTGTGTACTATTCCGTATCAATGTTCCCTATCTCTATGGAGGTAAACAAACATTTAATAATTAAATGAATTAAAATAAGCTGGTTGGTTTTCAGTGAAAGTTCGTCCGTCTCCAATAAATCACTAAACAGAGATAGAAGAAAGATGTACCAGACTGTTGTTGCAGCCACAGAAAGGTTTATGCCACCTTACTTTTGCCAGCTATAATATGTGTAGATAAGCTCATGTTGCAGTATAAGACCTAATGAAAGCCTGTCACTGAAAGGGAGGAGAACAGGGAAAGGAGCCTAGTTAACTCAGCCTGGACCTATAAGTAGCGAGAGAGATGTGCTGTCACTCCGATTAAACTAAGTACATGCCGGGACAAGTCATTGAGGTGTTAAAGTGATGATCGATTGGATAGATACATTTTCTTTTTGCAGTGGCATGCCACCATGGAGAAATGTCACCAGAGATAAGTCTGAAAAGACACCAGCAATTTACCACCACATATTTAAAACACTCCCAGTACTTAAATGCTAGGTTTAGCATGACACAGTATCTGGTTGCCAAAAATGGCATCTTTATAGCTCTAATTGAGCTTGTGTGACAGTAGAGAGGATGTGTCAATTAGAGGACTACCAAATGTAGTCAACTTAGCGTGTGTGTGTGGTGCAGTGAGGTTGACCTTCACCACGTCATGATTTAATTTCATTATGTGGGGAGAATTTAGTTTTATTTGGGCCATGTCCTATCTATTAACATAGAGGAAGTGTAGTTTATGACTTATATTGCAGCCAGCTTTATTTTCTGTTATTGACCAGTACCAGTGACTTCCTGGTATCTCTGCTGGTTGCCTGGCAACCTCCTGGTTAAACAAACATGTCTTAATGAGTTGCGTTCTGGTAGAGGCTGGCTACCCGTTTCCTCCTGTTTCCATTCCTCATGGTCAACACATGAGGACTCTCCACAAGAGAACAAATTAGCACATTCTCCAAAAATGTTGAACTCTTCCTTTAAAACAACCACTCTAGTAGCTTTGATCTCAAAATGTGCTGCATTTTCAGCCGTTGTTATTAAACAGTTTAGACTTTTAGTGCACCGGAAGACAACTGGTCCAAGGTGCTAATGTGCAGCTGGGAACGCTCCAGGTCAATATTGCATCAATGTTTAGAGTAATATTGACTTTTCTCTGAGTGCCATTAGCAATGGGTGTAAGAGAATGAGATTATGTAGCAGAGGGTCCTCTTTTTAACATTGTGGAGCCACAATTATTTCCAGCGACAAAAATGAAATCCCTCAGCAGTTCCTATTCCCTGATGAAAACTCTGCAGTCTACCAGGAGTAGGCATATCAGAGCACAAAACAGCCACTGGAACATTTAGTTCAGCAGGACACACACACACCACACGCACGCACGCACGCACGCACGCACGCACGCACAGGAGCCAGGCGGGATTAAGGAACTTGAGGAGGCGAGTAGGCCGTCCTCTGCAGGCCTCAGGGGCTGTTTATGAGGCGAAGGAGATGAGTGTAAATCTTTCAGTTCAACTGCTGTCAGCAGCACGCTTAAAAATGGGTGAGCCCATTACTGATGGTTCTGGGTCAACAGAGAAAAACCTCCCCACCAGCATCACAGACATCTGATACATCAAGTATGATACAAGCCCTGCAGGATGTACAGAGGCGGAGGCCAACACTCACATAGGGTTTGATCGTCGCCCGCGGTTGCCCTTCTTGCCGATGACAGGTGTGCCGAAGTGCTCAGGGTTGGTGAGAGGGAGTCTGTCAAGTGTCTGTAGGGGAGAGAACAGAAATGAGCCTAAGTGGCGTCTTGTCATACACTAAATTTGAAGACAGAAGATGGATTGTGTATACCCTGAAGAAATGTTAAATGTTACAGAGAGATTTACTATCACAGCACTTTCCTGTAAGGGGAGTTACTAATCCTGAAAATATTTCACAACTGAACTTCTAAAGGCCAATATGGGACTATTCATGAGAAGCTTTTTAATTTGAGCACTGTGAATAGAGATGTGAGACTGTTTTGAGTCCCCAGGAAGCTGAAGGACAGTGCAATACCGGTACTTGCCTCGCTCTCTGCAAAGTGACGTGCTCCTTTCAGGCAGAGAGAGGAACGCCTCAGGGTCTTCTCATCGCCATCGTCAAAGACTGCAGAGATGAGAGTGAAAACTATTAGCCTGCTGCATTTAGACAAGGATTTCACCAATACACACACACACAGAGTTACAAAATGTCTGCTTGTTTTATGATCCGCTGAAAACAAATTATGTTTGTGGATAAATCCAACAGGCTTCCAGCTCATGGCTCTATCAGAGCTTCAAGGACCCTCTGTGCAGCTGAGAGCGTAGTAAATGGTAAAATAAGAGACGTGGGGGAACTGTCTAATGCATCGACTGATATTTAATGGCCATAGATGTTTACAATGTGCGGCCAAAAAAGATTACAGTATACAAAATGACAATATACGTCATATTGAGGATCAAAAACAGACTTCCAGATTTGTAAATCCTTAAACCTCATTAATCAAATGTATCTGGCAACAACAATGAGGGAAAAGTCACTTATGGTAACTTCCGCAGTGACTTGTGTTTTTGTTTTCTCACTGATGAAAGAAAAGACAAGTGTTTTCAAGACAGGAAAAACCCCATGGGCGTTTCTTGAGATGAACAGCTGCTGAGAAACTGCAGATCTGAGCAGCAGCCTTAACGCTGTGTGCTTTGGATTGTCTAACATTTTAACTGTGTGCGTTTGACAGACTCGCACTTACAACTTGCCATGAAAACTACAGCAACAGTTTTTCAACTCAATTTTGCATTTTTCTTGCTAAAATTCTTACTTATGGCTGCTTCCAGCTTCTCAAATATTTATTTAGAGTTTGCTGCATTTCTCTTTAACTTAGTTGCAAACCAAAAACCTCAGAGTGATGGAAAGTTGGTCGCAAAAATAAATTCAAGGAAGCCGGCCTGTGATCTTCATTTAAACATTTATTTATATTTTAGAATTTAAATGATAAATCCATCAATTACTATTTTTAATGACTATGTTAACTATTTGTTCTACCTTTGGAGATCCACCTCTAGTTATTTCAAAACTAATTATACGTTTCAATTAGTCACCAGTTTTGGTACAGTTACTAAATGAACAAATGACTTCATCCTTTGTTCATTGTTCTCAATTTTTTTACGGGTTTGTCTTTACCAGTATTTCAACTTGCTTTTGATGTCAATATTTTGAAATATTTTAATATGGAAACATTATATATTGGAGTCTAAGTTTTATTGTGGATATAAATAACCAAACAAACAACATTAACTGTTTTGGATTTGATGGTTTGCAGATATGACTGAGCAGATACAGCACAGCAGCTTTACTGCTGTCAAGTCAATTTAATTTGTATTGATATGGCCCTATCTCACAAAACAAGCTGCTTTAAAATCTGCACAATACACAACACCATCCTTAGACCCTGAAAAATAATAAAGTCAACCTCATCCAACACACACCAAAAAATTGCAGATGGTTCTTGCAACAACTTAGTGCATTAACAAGTTCCGAGTCAAATTCCCTGTTTGTGCAAACTTACTTGGCCAATAAACCTGATTCTGATAAATTTAACATGGTTTCCACGCTTTGTGGGTTAGTTTGTCCAAATGCACGTTTAATAAGCGTGCTGTGAGGAGACTTTGATTCTTCCTGACAGGAGGTAAAGAAGGATGCATTGTTGTGAACTTACCAACAGTGTATATACTAGCATCAGTCAGCTTGTTGATTGTGGCCTCCTGGTAAACTCCATCCGGATTCTTCACCTCTACAACAGCACCAACCTGTTGGACAGATTCAATGATGTTATTTGGCATATCAAGATGCTAACTATTATTTTCTAATTAGGTTATTTTTATTTAAATAATGAGCAGGCAATGGATGCTAACAGATAAAACCAAATGTAAGTTGAACATAAATAGTGACATTATTGGAATGAATTTGAAGTTTAAACAAAAAGGATAAAATACAAAAAAAATTCATTAAGTACAAATAATAGATGTGTTGTAAAAAATACTCTGACTGTACCAAGGCATCAATCTTCTCCATCTGTCTCGCCTTACCTTGAGAGGTCCTTTGATATTTTCATCATGGACCTCAGCTGTGGACAGATCTGGTTTAAAGGTCACCTGTGGAAGGGGGAGGCACCAGAGGGGGAGAATCATTAACAAGAATCAACAAACAATCCCCCACAAGGCTGACCGGGCCACATCAATCCTCCACTTCACAGAGGAAGCACATCCCTGCTGGACTTTATAACTGCTGACACGCTGATTACAGCGATGGACTCTTTCAGCTGGATGGGTTTGTTAGAGGTCACAGGCCTGAGAGAAACACACTGGCAGATAGTTGTTGGTGTCGTCAGGCAACAGCATGTGTGTGGAAATTAAATACTATAGCTCATTTGTGGTGTTGTTGAGTGAGGGCCCGACACTTGACAACTGCGCGTCGACTGCTGGTGCCAACTGTGGAGGATTTCTGAAGTGAAGGTTAACGGCTACGCAAACAGACCACCCCCAACCCCTCGACGCTTCTGCAGCCCCCCCTAAGTGAGACATGGTAGATCATAATCTAATCACGTGTGGTAATCTTGCATTTGCATGGTGACCTGGTAATACTGAGTACCAAAAAATAGACCGTAAGGCCAATACACACACACACACAGACATGTGAGCACGCACACACACACAAAGCCATTCACTGCAGATTTTTTAAAGGGGCATGAGAGAAATGTGTCCGTTTTGCATTTAAAAAGCCTCTCCCTACTTTTTATAAAAAAAAGCTTTGATTGACTGTGATTCAATTTAGAATCAACCGCCACACAAGTGCAGAAAAATATGTTAAACAACCCCATCTAAAAAAAAAGCCTTCAGGTTACAAATTCAGGCAATGTTTTATCGAGGGCAGACACAGCAATCAAAGTTTGGCTGTGAAGACAGTATCAAGACAATGAATTAGAGAAATATATACTGTAAGATGCTGCTGTGCTGTCAGGTCATAAAATAAAAAGGGAGGGGAGAGAAGAATAAAAAGCATCCTGAGGCAGCAAATCATCAGTCATGGAGATAATGGCATTCCTGCTCGGTGGAATAAAGGAATCCCTTTCTTTACAGGGACCAGCACATGAGGCTCAGCTCCCCACAGACAGAATGAGAGTGACTGAAGCTGCCCGAAGACCCAGGTAGAGAGCGTCAGTGACACCTAACAACCTCTGACAGCCTCCTCACTGTGAGCTTGGTTCTTACAGCAGCCTGTGCCAGTACTGTAAAACCACTTAGACTGAACAACACATTTTGAAATGAGCTAGTAAAATAATAAGATGAAGATGTTTAACAACAGCTCAGTTTATTATAATATAATGTAGCTAATCTGCAGGATGTTTCACTACACTAAGTTTAGAAATTACATTATGTTATCTTCCTGTTTAGATAATACTAGAGCCACATCAATATATCATTTGACCAGTTTTATGAGACAATGCTGGTTTGTCACAGATTGATACACGATTAGTATCAATATAAGTTGACCATATATTGAATATAAAGATGGACAACAGGTCTGCACTCCCTCCTACTATCAAAGAATATCCTGGATACAATCACTGACAGCTAAAGCATTAGGAGCCAGAGACTGTGCAGAAGTGATCAGAGGATGGAGCCACAGTATTGAGGTCCCACTGATACATGTGCTCTGTCAATCGTGAGTCAGTCTCAGGTAGCTGCCAATCATTACGATTCAACCGGATTTGAGAATATGAACTACATAAAACCAAACCAACTGGAAACATAAACATCAAGAGATAACTACAATCGAAAATGACAGTAACCATCTTTTGCAAAAGTGCTTTCATTCGGCCCATGTCCCATCCAACTAACAGAGGATGCATGGTTGATATCCCTGCATCCTCCCTGCCCCAACTTGGCAATTGATACACTTTGGCTTCAATTTTGGGGAGCGGACGTGACATCCATCTTTACATACAGTCTATGATGTTGACCAATTTATTCCAACATGAAAACCTGGTCAGCTGAACGACCAATGACAGGCTATATAGAATAAGATCATGAGCCGATACATAGATACTTATCATTTTCAATTTATAAAATCAACATCAGCCCAATAGTTAAATATTTGCCCGGCATTACAATACAGCTATGAACAGTGCCCTTTGATCTTGATTTATTCAAACATGATTTACTGCAAGGGTTTTCTTTGCCTTTAAGCCCATAAGCAGCAGCAGCAGGGCATGAACCCGGGCTCACAACAAACAGTATTGTGACAGCTCAAACAAAAATAAACAGCAACTCCAGTTGTTGCACTCATTTTCCTGCCTCTAAGTCTCTCTCTGCTCCTGTCTACTCAGATAGTGCAGCATTCCTTGTGCTGACGTTACATGTTGTGATGTTGACAATGTATCAACTACACTACATTTTCTTTCGAGCCAAAAGGAGTGAGGATAACACTCAACATTTTAAACCATTGTTTGAACATGGACAAAATAAACTGATTATGCGTATTGATCTGACAGAATTCACAATTAAAACAAAATTATGATAAATGGACGAAACTTGAATGTCAAATTCGCAAATACTTACATAATAAACAAATAGCAAGCCCAACAGATCATAATGACAATAAACCTTCTGAGAAATAGCGTCTGGAAAAATCTGAGGCTACCAGTAAACATTGACACTAAATTTTTGTGAGATGCTTTTGAAAGTAAAATTGAACTTCTTTTTATAAAGAGATGCTTTGCATTTGCATCCTGCCGTGAAATCGGTAAAACAAAACCGAAAAAATGCTCTATAAACATGCAGAATATAACATACATTTTTTGGGGCTCTCTGCTTGTAAGATGGTCATGAATGACCAAATGCATTAACAATAAGTGATAACGACATGGTGCTAATTCTCTTTTTACAGGTCCTCTAAATCTTCCCTAAATAACACAAGATCTTTTAGCTGAGCCTTATAAATTGCTGAAAAGACACTGGCCACACACACGGTGCAACCATCGACTTTGGTTAACAAGCAGAGATTAATGAACCAAAGAGCTAAAGAGGAATTCATTAATGTCATATTTCAATGTTTGTGTAACGGAGCTCACATCCACATTACAGCTACTCAAAAACAAAGCCCACGCTCAGCCAATTAGTATGGTAATTAATTTATGAGCCAAGACTGTCCTATTATCTTCATTTAAGCCCATCATATTTAAATGAAGAACATCAGATCGTTTGTCCATGAGACAAGACAGCACATCGTTTGATGATTTCAGCTGGTAGACCAGAATGCCAGAACGCTGCTGCTCTTTTGTCTCTACAGGGGAACTGTAGTGCACTGACACAGTGAAAAAGCCAGCATCCACTCTTTGTTCCTCCCACACACTCCAGCAGAACGAGAGACAAGCGATCTGTCTCTATTGTATTACCCAGATGCTCCAGCCCCACTGGGAAATGAGATACTGTACTACGTGCATCGTTTAATGCCCTCATCAGCAATGCATAAAACCAATGGGGGACGTGGAAGCTGTGGGCGACCGGGACGTCTAGGTACCTGGTGGGGCGGCCCAGATCCTCTTTCTGTCACAGCTGGGCTGCTTGATCAGCGATTTGTCTGTTTGAGCAGTACTAACAACCTAGACCAGGTGGTAGCGCTCCAGCATGTGAGCAGCCCAGATGGATCTTTGGCAACATCAGAAATCATTGAAATGATCATTTCTCAAAGTGTACAATGAACATCTCTGATCATCACAGCAGTCTCATCTCTAAAGGAATGTGTTGGACTGTGGCTTTAAAATGTGACCATTTCTTATCCAACCACTGCGGATGAACAATAAAGCTGAGCTCAGTGACCAGACAAAGACAAGGGACCCTCGCCCTGCTGCATTCCACTTCACAGACAATATATTCATCATTTTAGATCATAGCACTTGTGACTTACCTTGGCCTTGACTAGCCTCTTGGCCGTCTTAATCTTGGCCTCACAGAAAGCCCCTCGGTACTTTGCACTCACGTCCGTCCCTACTGTCAAGTAGGGGGGCTCCTCCAGAGTCTGAGGAAATTAAAAAGAACACAAAACAAGTGAGTTCAAAGTATTTTATTATATATATAGCTTACTGACACAGGTGTATTATCTCAGCTAAGTCAGGAGGACACACATACGAGCATCACACAGTCTGGGCTGGATACGCAAAATGCACCCGGCTCAGTGATTCATCCCTAGAAAACACATACCATCTGCTCTGGGTATTGGAAAACAAGCCTCTGAGGGAGCAAACAAAAAGGCCACTTCTCTGCTGCTTTGATCACTACAGAGAGGAAGCTCTCCGAAACACATAGCACCATCTTGTGTCATTATTAGATGTTTATCAACCCCCCCAAGAACAGATTTGCAGAGGGTAAGGTACACAGAGAAAACAGACGATCAATGTGTGGATGAGGGCAGACGAGGGTTTTTATAAAGCTTGAGAAAAAGCCTCACCCAACACTGGTATATTTAGACATCTTTCTAGAATAAGACTCAAAATGGGCCACACTTCCTGCTGACAGGGCACATCGAAACCTGTTGCAATGTCATACTCGAGCGAGGCTAATTATGAGAGCAGATTTTAACTCTTGTTATTTATCACATTTGAGAAGGAGCTGATATTTTTCCCATGTACAAATTTATAAACTGACCAAGAAAACCTATTTTCTTACTTTCTGAGTGGATTAATAAATTACTGTAGTGTAATGAAAGAGCTCCCTTACAATTTATTATCAGGTTGTCTCCAGAAAATCACCACAGAATGATGGTTATGGCCTTTGATAGTTGATAGTTGGTTATTTAGAAGACTGAGTAAGATCTCAACTCTACAATTTTTCTCTCCCGATCACAGACATAAATCGTATGTGTCTGGGTTCATGGCAGCTGTTCATTGTTCCCACGAGGAGGAAAAGAAACGAGTGTACAGGTTGCCATTCCAACTAACAACTACACCAGCATTAAGCAGCACTCAAACCAGTGAGGAGGAACTAATCACTGACACCAGATGCTCTTGGCCTCTGTGGCACATACTTGTGGCATGACCAGATTGCTTTCAGGACTGACATCTGTGAATGAGTCCTTTGACATGTTTTAACTGTTTGCGAGTTATTTTCATTGTTCGCCCAAAGCATTCAGGTCCTGAAGATGATTCTATCACCTTTATAATTCCTTATCCAAGTCAGATTCTTTATTTATTGTAACCCAGGGGCATGTTCACCAGCCGTCAAAATACCTACTGCCTTTGTGTAAACACTGAAAGCTGTTCCTAACATATGCACGTGAGCAAACCCTTGAGTGGCATGAAAAAAATGACAATAAACAGCACCCAACCGTTTTATAGAGGCGTTTCACATTGATGGAGTGGTTCAGCAGAAGTGAACCCAGTAGCTTCGGGCGGTTGGAGGAGAAAAACTTCCTCTTTTGACTCCATTTCGACACTTTTTTACCTCTGCTAGAATGCTAGATTTGAACTTGAGGACAGAAGCTGTTAATGCTAATACTATTGTCTACATGGAGGCTGTACACGCTGTAATTTTAAGGACATGAAATTAACAGCATATGCGATATGTTGCCGTTCCCCATAAAATCCCACTAACATGTGTTAACAGCTATATAATTACACTGTCCAATTATCCAAATGAACATCAGGGTTTCATTAATCTGATCTGACAGACAAATAAAGCATGGAGTAATTTTGGGACTCGCATGCAAATGACAGAATCTAGAAAATAATCTGATAATACTTTATTACCAGACATCAACAGAGGTGAGGATGATCTGGAGAGGCAGATGACAACTTGACATCTCTCTGCCATATTTAATGCAGGACAACGAGAGATTAACTGGAATTCATGTAAGATCCTACAATTGATACCAAAAAGTAGAAAAATGGTTTCTGTATCCCAGTTCAGCTATAATGTGAACTCAAGTAGTGTTTCATTGTTTTTTCTATAGTTCTGTGTTTGTATGCAGCTCTTACTGATGGGTAGTGCTGTGTACTGTGGTTACAAATAGTTGTCCAAAATATCAGTTTGCCAATAATATGAGGTGATATAAGACTTAAACTTATACACACTTTAATTTGACAAAATATACAATGCAAAAATGATAGTATAAATATTTATACTTGATACAAAAAGTAGAACATTTTACAAATCTGAGGTGGATCAATTATGTGAAATACATCCTCTTTGTGCTTACACAATGCATAAATCATATTTCAATGTATATGTATTGTTGCTGATGAAAATTATATTGCGATAACTATTGATATTGTTTTATTGCCCTGTCCTATGGTATCAGAAATCTTTTGTTCTGTAAGATGTGTATCTGCATTAGCCCCCAAAAATCTATATCAGCTCTAGTTACAAATAGTAAAGATGGGTTTGTGCAAAAATGATGATGTGTTCCTTTCATTAAAATATCCCTGCAGAGTGAAATTATGCTAAGTCAAATGTTGAGCTGTCTGCAGAAATAAGACAAATTTCCAGAGGAAACCAAGACTTGTAACAGTCAAACCAGGACACGGCACCTCATCTCCACTGGCTGAGATTCTGACAGATGGTATTCAGGGGCAGAGTCCAGCGCACTTCAGCCTCCCTACCTCTCAGAAAAAACACCTCGTTTGTCTTAAGAGCATCCAGCCTCAGCTCCAGCTGCCCTCGCCAACGCAGAGTTTACATGACGCAGCCATGTCTTCTCGCTATGTCTCCTGCGACACAAAGCTGGACTGCCACTGTGTATATCATATATAATACCAGAACGTCCCAGGTTCACTTTGGTACTACTACTACTCCTCCTCAAAGCCTGTCCATCTCTTCTACTACTAGAAAAGTCATACCAATCAGTTGGAGATGGCAGCTTGAGTAATCTTGACAGTTTGGGCTGAGAAACCTCCTCAACCTAAAAAGACATGGCTGATAACACACAACTGAGTCAAGATTTCCATTGTTCTTGCTTGTGTGGGGATGGCTTGTTGTGTCCTTTTTATAAACAGTCTATGGTTCGGTCCCGTGACAAAGCCCCACCTCCCTGCATTCAGCAAAATGTATGAAAGAAAAATCATGGATTGCCATTTAGCCTCCGGCCATCTGGAGAAAAACATTGACTTTCTTTCTTTTTTATTTTAACTGCTCCTGCTAGTGCTGACCAACAGACAATGTTGCCCCAACTGGAAAATAAAATAAAAACATGCACTCCAGATGCCTAAGCTCAGAGAGGTGGAATTCCTTAGCCCTTTGGGATGTGTAACATCCTCTTGCCAACTCCAAATACCCCCATGCACCAAACAAGAGCTGCCATAAGAAAAAGAGTGCAGAAGTATTCATCAGAAGCCCACTTCGGCTACTCCATGAAGAAATCAACAAAAGGGTAATAGCAGTAATATAATCAAGACCAGCTTTCTGGCTACACACCTAGCGCCAGTGATGTGGAAAATACTCTCCAGGCACACGTGCTTGATTAAAAACATACAAATGTGATTTGGCATGGGCCGACAAAACGCACCTGGGGCTGGCAGGGAAAGAAACAAACCTAAACCTCAGCTTGATTTGGATGAAATGTATTACAAAATGCAAAAGATACATGTTTGAAAGAATGATACTTGAATATCAGGCTAATGTGCACAGCTCTCATATAAGAGAACACTTATATTTATTCATGCTATAAAAGCTTTTCTCCAATCCACAAAAGGGACAAGCTAAAACAAATGTCAGAGCTGACAGTACACTGGGGGTTGACCATAAAGTACTAGTTTCCTGGCTGTTTTAATCATATAGACAATTTAAAAAGCTCTCGCACCTCTGCTGATTACTGGTGATCCGAGGCCTACTCAGTATTCCAGCCTTTCTAGTCAGGGGGACAAAACAGCAAAAGCTGCTACATTCAGTCAGGGCTCTGAAACCATTCCAGCTTTACAGTAACAAAATATCCTGGAGTGACACTGGCAGCAGCAGAACGAGATTCATTTCTGCTCAATAAAGAGGTCTTGGGTCATGAAAAATTTAACAGCCCAGTCCACAGAGTGTGCGTTGAAATAAGCCACTGCTTATGGTGCATTTTTATTTGGCAGCTCAGTAAAAAGATGTGGAAGCTATCGAATGCTTAAAGCTAGTGAATTTTTTTTTAAAGGGCATAGTTGTGGTGTGCTATCTATGGGTTGTAAATCAGTGAGTGTATGAGCTTGTTTTAAAGGATCAGGGAATCCCTGACAGGCTGTTTCTCTGTGACTGTCCCATGCAAACATACTGACAACCCCTGCTAATTGCACCTGGACTGGTCTCTTTAAATCTTTCTTCAGCCTCTCACGCACTAATAAAATGTGACCATTACGCTGCAGTAAAACTAGCCCCAGCAGATTCACATGTCAAAGTTCAGTCTTGACGAACCACAAATTTGCAATGTCCCCCAGGTGGGGTCTGTAGGTGACATCTTTCATCCTTTAAATGTTGACTGAATGGCCTGTGTATCAGACACATTGAAATAAAACAGCTACAGACTTTTTAATCTCACACCATGTGCTTTATGAGCATCTTGATGCTGAAGGTCATAAATATCAAGTTTGAATAAGCGCCATTTATTGAGATGATATAACTGAAGGCTCAGTTTTATGACTGGAAACGGTAATCACCCTGGTTTTGAACTTGATTCACTCGTGGTTGTACGGCTGTGTTAAAGAGAGGCGCTTCTTTTCGGACAAACTATCTTTGACAGGATAGCGCTGAGCAGAGAGCAAACAAAGTGACACCAGCCAAGTTCAATTATGACCTGCCCTTGTGTTAATTACTTGCAGCTGATGCGACATACCACTGGCACATTTGTTATTGCAGACGGCGACAGCGACGCTCAGCTGAGAATGAAAAGCTGCATGGCTGCACACTGCACGGCTAATGCCAAAGATTTGTGCTAATAATTATACGTAAACCTAAATTAGCACCAGCCCCTCTCCTTCCTATGTTGCAATGTCCATATTGTCACATGCCATATTACCAAAGCTGTTGCTTTCATCCAAAGTGAATTACAATAAATGTATTCAACCATGAGGTTACTAACCCAGAACAGCAAGAATCATGCAAGTACAATTTGCTTCAAAACTATGGATTTCACAGTTATCACCTAAAACTCACAATGTTGTTGGTACAATCTAGTAATTTACAGACTGTCTACAAACTGATCAGATTATAATTTCAGGATTATCTCCATCAGACTAGTTTAATCAGTTGAATCCATCAAACTCTATGCACTAATAAAAATCCTATGGTGCTGCCCTGACTGGAACAACAAACTGAGTAGAAGGGTTATGGAGATGTCAATCAAGCACATTATGTGAATACTTTGACCTTAGGGTTTTTTAAGTAGACATAACATGTGAAAACACTGGTGTGTGTGTGTGCAGGCACTGTTAGATTTTGTTTACATATGATCATTCTATTTTGACATGACACATTATTATTGATTCGTAACTAGTTTGCTAGACCTGCCACAACATTCAAAAGCTGTTCATATTTTAATCTGTCAATAGGGACAAATATATGAAAACATAATGACACGGTTCACTTTAAATGATGCACATGAGTGCTGTAGTGTTGTAAAATTCAAGCATGGAACTCTTCTTCCACAATTACTAACAATTAGAATCACTGAGATATTATGTGATTTAAATTACAGGCAATCATTGCTACTGTGTACACTGTGCTGTTCAGATCAGCCTTTTAAAGACAAGTTAACTAATTATAGCACATGCTGTTATTAGGATGGATGTGTTGCTATTTCATGTTTGTACACAACAATGTAAAAATGATGCTATGAAGAGCTTGGGGTGATGGAAACACAATGACACACCTAAACAACACTTCCACATTTAACAATGAAATCAAAATCATATTTACTAGATTTCTCTTTCTACAGAGCAATTCTTTTCAATGGGAAAATTGCTATCGATTGATGTGTGCATAAGCATACAAAATTTGCACCGCATAAAGACCATTCAGGCACTAGGCAGCATTACTGAAATATCATAAACAATAGTTTTGACCCATTATATTGTGCTATAATCAATAGGCTTGTAGGCCGAACAAAGGAACATGCAAGAGGCATGCAGGAAAGAATTAAGCTCCCTCCCAGCCTCGCTCACACGTACAATAATCCTGCTGTGAATCACCTCTTTGTCCGAAACAGTCACCACAATTCCAGTGACTGGTGCTTCAGCAGGAGTTGCCTTGGCAATGCCATAGCTTTAAACTAGAGGGGCGAGTCTTAAAACCTTTTGTTTACCATTTATTCCCCAAGATTTAGGAAAGGCGAGAGAAATCCTCTCCTCTTGCAGAATCGCCAACACTTGAAAATTCTGATAAAAGACCATCTTACAATTTTTAAATAACTTGAGACAAGTTCTCATGATTCATATATGCTTATTATTTTCAAGAAAGATACATCTGACCTCTTTCCAACATGTGGCCACAAACGTATGAATAACTCCATAATGCAAATAGATTTTTAATGATTTACATCGCTCTCTTGCTAACTATGTGGCCATGTTACATTTTTCAAGTTTAAATACTGCCATGTCATCTTCGGTGGTTTCAGCACCTACACATCGACCTGCAAGTAAACAGATTGTAAACCTGTCTTCCTCACCTAATAGTGTGTATCTCAAAGGTAACAAATTTGAAGCAGCAGCTATATTTGGTGAATTTGCTCTTGAGCATGGGTCAAGCACCAAAAAAACTCCAAAGCAAAAATGTCATTGCATCCTTCAGGAGACCTCCCATAGGTTATAAATTCATATAATTTTCACAGCAGGATTTTGTAACTCATGCTGTACGTTTAAAATATTAATTCTCAAACTCAGCTGAGTTATCACTGATGACACAATCTGCGTTATTTTGTTAAGGAGAATTTACACCTTGTTTTACCCATCCTACATGACAGGTGAACTAAACTTTATAAGTGCAATTTGTTGAGTGCCATTTTAATTTAACCATCGGCCTGTCCACTTCCAAATGCCCTAGTGTTCTTGGGTAAAATACTGAATCCCAAATGGTGCCCACAGTGTATGAATAGTGTTTGATAAATAAAGCCCTGTGTATAGACAAGCTGAATGAATGTGACTGTAAAGCGCTTTGACTAAGCTAGGCTGTGACTAAACAAGTAATATGAGTGGAAAGACACACATGACAGTGCACAATGAGCAAATCTTAACTCAACACCTATGAGAGGTTTTGGTCAGCTCTCTCCACCGCCATCATCATCAAAACACCAAATGAGGGGGAAATGGTTTTCCATCCCTCAAGGAGAGTCCAGCAACTTGTGTAGTGAACCTGCTTTGACAGATTTTCGTTGCCTAAAACCTTACTAAGACACTTAATGTCAGTTATATTTTGTCCCCTGTCTGTGTACAAGTCAAAGTTCTGCTTGTGTAAGGTATGTTCTGGGTATTTATTAAAAGAACCACTGTCTTAGTACAAATCTTTATGCCTTCAGACTACACCATTATATTAATAACGAGTGGAAAAATGTCATGGACAGTGTTTTATCGTGCACACCTTATTGAACACACACACATTGTGTGCAGTTGGTGAAGAAAAGGCTGTAGACCTAAAGCCAGAGACATGAAATGCTAAGTGAACATAATGAAAGGCTGTCCTCGTTACAGTTTAGACATAGAGCAGATGCTCCTGAACACAGTAGTAAAATATGTAAGCGCTCATCTAGCATCAATAGAGTCAAACAAATTCGTAGCTGTATAAAAAACAACAAATGCTATGACATTAAAGCAAAATGCCCATGTCAATGTGATTGCTACAGTCCCTGCAGTGGTTATATGGATAAACAAATGTAAGTGTAATCAAACTCTAATATAAGGTTACTTCTATCTAACTGGAGAGGATAATAACTGCCAAATGGTCATGAGTACCATTTAATGCATTTCCCTGAGTTAGGTTTTATTCAAGTATACACTTGTAGGAAGCTAAACAGCAAAACTAGCCCAAGGTGTGAATAAGGGAAGTAACTGCCAACTCTGCATGTTTCCATATCATCTGTGGCTACATGCTCTGTTGTTTGAAATGCATTTCAAGTTGTGGAAATCGGAATTCCATTACCTTCCATGTGAAACAAACAAGTTATTACATATCCATAAATCATCCTGCAGCTCATGATAATATTGCCAACAGGACAAGTTTGGATACAACACACAGAGCTTTGATACCCGATTTCCTCAACCAACCTTGTTTTGACCAAATGTATAAAATAAAGCTAAAATGCTGTTTTTCAGATTTTTGGATATGCAGAAATAAACACACAGTCATAAGGTGCATCTATATGCAGCAGTGTCGATTAGTGTGCAGGGGTATAGTTTGATTAGCCCCAACAAGCATGCATCATTAACAGCAGAGTGACAAGACTACAAATCATTGCCAGCACCAGCTTTTAATTTGTCCAACACCAAGAGTCCATAACAAAATGCTCACATCTTCTACTTGCTGTATTCTTCACCCCATAAGCATGGCAAACTATATATACAAGTTTAGCAAACAACACATCATGTCCAAGTTTCTCTGTGTCACCAATTAATTTCAAAGTAAAAGAGACTTTGCAAAGTTAGTAGTCCACATATGGCTTACATGACAACAAGTGACACAACAGCCTGCAGTCATAACAACTGTTGAACTGCCACAACACTGATCCACTGAAACTAAAAGACGATTGAATAGCTGGCATCACAGCCCATCTCTCAAACAATGACAGCTGCGACTCTTTTAAATAGAATAGGGCTGGAGGAAACAATGTCAGAGCTTTAGAATAGTTTGTGTATTTTATACTTTCAATTATTCATATATCATTATTATGCATCATAACTTAGTCATAGACTTAAATTACACACTCCACGAAAGCAGTGTTAAAAATGAATTCACATATACCACAACACTTCCAGGCACTATCTCAGCATATAAAGTAATAACAAAGCATAACATCAACATCACAGTTTCCAAATTGTGTTTGCCAATACAGCTGCCACCACTGGAAACTCAATACCATGCTTATCAAATAAATTACTTTGGCCATTGTGCAAGACACTCACCTCGCCGTGTTTGCGCAAAACCAAAAAAGACTTTTAGTACAAGTTCACACTATCGACTAATTCATGAGACGATGACTGAGTGCATGTAAAAGGCACTGATGTTTGATTTAACAGTTCAGTATTTGATTTGGCTGTACAGAAGAAATACGACCACATCACACGTGTTTATTCGTTATCGTACATTGGCTCCAAGTTTGGTTCAGGGGTGATTTTAAAAATGTGTTGTTTACTTCTAAGGCTTGTCATTACCTGGCCCAAGGCTATATCACTGACGTTTTAATTCCCCATTTACCTCTGTGCAACTTCTGATCTTTGGACAAGGGTCGGCTGTCCCCTCATGAATCAAAACTGAAAACTTGGGGGGGAACGAGCATTTGCTATAGGGGCCCCAAAGCTCTGGCATGAATCGTCTGAGGAAATAAGGCTGCCTGAGACAGACTTGGCTAAAAACATACTTTAATTTGAAGGGCATGTTTCCATTTTCATCATTTGAGGTACCGTGCTATTATTTTTCTTTATCTCTAATATTGTTATTAACATTATGTACGTACTTCTTTCTGTATCCTGTTTTTTTGTTTGTTGTGCTCTATAAATAAAGTAGTTATGAATTTATCATTGCCTGTTGTTTATGCAGAAGTCAAACGACAATGAGAAGCAGCAGCGATGGAGGTATTGAGTTTCCTGTGGCATCAAACTACATGTATGAGGGAAAAAATGAATGACCAACCCTACCTTCATCTTTCAATGAGTCCTCTAGGCAACCAGTGGGACGACAGTGGGTCTGCAAACAGAGGATGGAGAAACTGTTACAGGCATCACACAGACACGGTGCCAACTTCAGTCTGCCACAGCAGCACAGGGTTATGTTATGATGACATCACTTCTTCTGGATGCCACGCGAAAAAAAAGAAAAGAAGAAGCTGGGTGGTAGATGAACGCAACTCAATGGGCTGCACATGAAATCTCTTCCCGAGGCTGCAATTGGTTCTAAAAGTTGAAAGATCATTTGCTTTAATAAGCCCGACTAATGCAGTAGGCTAGTGGCATGCGTGTTGGAGCTTTCGAGCCACATTCCCCAACAATATCTGTGAAGCCGTGGCAGGCTGATCACTCTCAGTCGCAGAGCCGTTAAAGCCGTTTATGTAATGCCCGGTGTACTGTAGTCAGTCAGCCAGTCAGCCAGGCAGGCAGGGAGGCAGCCAGTCAACCCGGGGCTTGTGGCTACTTAGTGCGGGCAAACGCGATGTAACAATACGCTTTCCAGAGAGAGACGCTCCCCTCCTCTCGGGTGACACAACGAACCGATAATATGGCTGTTCGTGGAGGACTTATAGACACAGTGAAAGCCACACGGCCGCTCGGTTTTGTGGGTCGGGCAGCGTGCTGTGCCTGCACTGCACTGACTATACAGCAGAGGATGACGCCATTTCTGTAGCTGACAGTCGGCTACAACACTTCAGCGCACAAACGATGGGGATTGCAGGAGCGGGGATAACAATTCACCTGCCCGCGCCACGACCATTTTTGCCTTGTTTTCTCCTCTATTTAAAAAAAACACCACACGCTTCGAGGCGTCCCTTTCCCCCTTTCGTATCTGTGCCTCGTCTCGGTGCGCTGCTCTCTGCGGAGAGCGCACTCGACAGCAGCGGTAATAACTCGCAGCTTGTGGGCAGACAACGCAACTCAGACCTTCAGGGAAATGTTAAATATAAATGCTGGACAGGGGGGGCGAGGAGCCAGTCGTCCAGCGAGAAGGAGAGGAAAGTCACTTTCTCTCTCCACAAAATGTTGCCCGTACCGACTGGTCTGGCTTTTTTCGCTGACTGCTCACTGTGGAGTGAGCTGTGCTCCTGACAAAGAAACAAGTCGACGGAGCGGTTCGCAACAAGGTCACGCTCGTGCGGGGAAGAGCCGTGGAGAAGAGGCGCAGCGACATCGCGTTAATACCCACAACGGTTCACTATCGGAAGAGAAGCCAAGGTCGCAGCCCTCGTTTGGGTCGGTGAGCGATCCGCGGAGGATACAATGTCAACCGCCCCAGACGATCCGCCGGACAGCGACTGACCACCTCCGACAACAGCAGCCCGAGCCTCGACCATCTTTCCCCCACAGTGCTCACAAAACACACGGTCAACTAAAGCACCGACTCCATTTGGAGATTCCCCCCTCGTGATTCCTGCAGCCGCGGTGATGTAAAAAAAAATACTGGTCACGCAACACAGTGAATAGTCTCCTCTGAGCAGAGGAGGAAATAGTCCACCTCGCATCCAAAGCCACAACCGATCCAAACGGGTGAGTTCCTCGCCACAAGGCTGCCCGTCTTCCTCCTCCAGCCCACACCGGGACGACCGTTAGGGGCTAACGACACTGGAGGTGGTGGCACAAAAGAAAAAAAACCAGACGATGCCATGTACCTGTGAGACTACACACGGCTTCACTCGACGAATAACATCCAGCGGCAACGTCGGGCTTATGCGGGTCCGTCAAATATCACTTTTGACGGCTGAGACAGGCGACGACCAGCCCCTCCGAGGATTCCTCCGCTGAACAACACAACACCCCCCCCCACCCCACCCGCTGGTGCTCGTCCAGCGACGCTCGCGACTAGTCAACCCCCGGGAGTAGCATAACCTTTCCCTGCGCTCACCATCTTAATCCGGGCTGGCTTTAACAGCGTAACTTTGTTATCGAGCCGAGCAAGTTGCCTCTGTATTCCCGGCGGCCGCCTCCCGGTCCAGCCGCTTACGAATTCATTCATTTCCTCAAATCCCATCGCTGCAATAGTTAACAAGTTAGCTAACGTCAAGGCTGGCTCGGTAGCGGCAGGGGGAAGCGAGCTGGTGAAAGAGGTTCCAAATAGCGATGGCTTGTACCGAGCAAAAAGCAACACTCACCTACGCCGTCAAGTGGAGAAAGACTTCTGCTCGTCGACGAAAGTGTATCAGTAATCCATGCGGACATTTATGTGCGGAACATGAGATGTTTTCTGGTCGGCGCCCAGTGCTCGCTGGATGCGGATGGTAAAAGTGGTTTTCGCAGAGCGCTGCTGTTTGTCTCGAGTAGCTCCTCTAGCCTAGCTCTGCGCGATCCTCTGCCCGCCCCCAGAGCTCGATTGACGGCCACGTAAAGCCCGCCTCTGTCACATCCACGCTCGTCCATTGGTTGTCACGTTGAATGGAGACGCCCCGGCGCCTGGTGATTGGTCGATAAGCGAGAAAAATATCCTCAGTGGAGAGTGTAAAGTCATCTCCTGGTTGGTCGTCACAATACAGAGAGAAAGGAATTATGAAAAACTACAACCCCCGGCTTTTAAACATAAGATGTGTTCGATTTGTTACACAGACTGTCCCGACCAGGCATACACGCGTTGTTTTCCCCTATTGCCGAGCAGGCGGGGACAGTTGCAGGGTGTTGTGGACAAGTGACTGCAACACACAGTGTCCGCGGCACCCATGTTACATTCCCCACCCACCCTGCGCCTGCTCTGTGAGCAAACCGAGGCGTATAAACCCACAGCCCAAGCTAGCTTGTGTAGAGAGGTGTTTGTACACTGAGCGGCTGTAGCTTAGCGCAGCATCCGGTTAGTTAGCCTGTCACTCGCGTATCATAACGAAACTATGAAAGTTTGCATGTGGCAGAAATAACGAGTGCCTCGGTCGACCAGCGATACAGTGGAAGGTTTTTATTTTGTAAAGGAAAGAAAAAATGTTTTAACGGTAGTATAGCGGCTCGTATGTTTTAGCCTGCTAGTGCTAGCTGAGTAGCAGTGTGGCTAACTGGAGCACAGGACCCGGCTTGTCAGCAGACAGACAGACCTGATCTAAGGTGGGTGGTGTCTAGGACATTAGCCAGATGTCACATTTTCAAGTTGTGCTCTGTATGTCTGTATGATTTGGTTCTTTATGAGTCAAACCTCATTTGTAGTGTATTCTCAGTTTTAATGTAAAGGGATTGTCAACATGATGGGGAAACTATAGGACAATAAGCAGCAACAACAACACTTCAGAGTGAAGTAAGAAAGGGACATTACTGAACTTGGAAATGTGGTTGTGGTGTTTTAGAGTGAAAATTACATGACTAAACATTCATGTAAATTATGATGATAAATGTGTGTATATATATATATATATATATATATATATATGAACAGATGATACGCTAGCAGAGGAAAGTATTTCTAGTTTAATATGGGCTCATGTAAATTGCAAATAACAAAAAGAACTTGTTTGAACTGAATTGTTATATTTATTTGAATTTTCTTTTTGTTATTTGCAATTTACATGAGCCCATATTAAACTAGTAATACTTTCCATGCTGGTACATCTGTTCAAAAGCAGTGATGACTCAGTATAATTGACTATGTAGCAGGTCTTCCCTAATACAATGTTGCACTTTATTTGATTGTTTAGTGAGGATAAGCAGAGCTGCAGTGACTGGTTCCTTTTGAACTGAATTGTTATTTTAGTAAAACAGCTGTTTCACACGTTAAGTTTGGTGTGACTGGATACAAATGATGTGTTTGTGGGCCTATTTATGAGATTTAACATAAATGGCCTTCCTGTGTAAAGAATGAGTTAGTTTTATATTTGTTGGAATGATGAACTGTCTGCTACTGACAGCCGGACCTTTCTATTTGTAATGCCGCATCGCTCCTCATCAGTTTGCATGATTCACAACTTAATCCAGTCATGTGATGATGGTGCCATACACAAGGGAATTCATGACTCAGCACATGGGTCAGACTACCAGTTCTTTACGTCATGAACATAACTTATCATATTTGTCAAAAGCTATAATTCTGATTTAGATGAATTGGAACAGTTTTTGATGTAAAGCTTTTCCTACAGCACGTTAGCTTGCATCTCTCAGTGAACCCATCTAAGGAAAAAGTATATTAAATGGATAGAAGTATACCCATGCAGTTGTGGTGTATTGTACTGCTAAGTGTGTAGTAGCATTTTATGTTTTATATTTGATGTCGGATACACCGAACTGGTTTTTAGTCTGACATAGTTCTTGTTATGTTAATACTCTCCTTTCTGAGAATTGTTTTGTTTTGGCTCCATCTACTCAGACTGGTTCCCAATGCTGTCAGTATGGTTAGTTAAAAAGCTGTCTATTTTGTTGGTCGGGGTGCTGATAGGGACATGGGACTAGACTGTTGTGCATGGACTGTACTGTTTCCTATATTGATTACTAGATTATTGTATCCTATATTGTATCAGATTTAATTTGAAATGCTATACAAAGTGACGTTCCCATCCCTCTAGCACAGTGACAAACCTCTGGTCGTCTTATCTGTCAATGTGGTTTGGTAAAACTAGCTCCCACTAGTTTTCAGTCTGAAATGTTTTGGATTTTGTTTGCATATCATTTGTCGTCTTTTTGGTTTTACTTCATCTATGAGGACGTGCTTTCAGACCTGGTATAAATATCCAGCTTAGGTTCATTGACAACTTGACATCTTTAAGTAGAGATCTACCACATTTATGGACTCGGGTGACATCCCCTTGCTCACCTCATCCTTCAACCACAGTCTTCATTTATCTTTTTCCTCCAGTGTAGATATTCGTACATTAAAGCAATGGATTGTGACCCGGGAACAACCTCTGAGCGGATTCTGCTGGAGCCATACAAGTACTTGTTGCAACTGCCAGGTGAGTCTTTTTCAATGGCTAGTGGGAGTCAGAGTGATAAAGCTGTAAGATCATCAAGAGACATGTTTGCTGCTGATGACCCTACGATCCATCATAGTGTATCATGGCATTAGCATAAAGCAGTGTACACACAGAAGACATTGCATGTGCTTGAACGTAAAGGCATTAAATTAGTCCTTTATAACTGTTCAGTCTGTAATTCAAGCACATGATGTTTTATGTTGCGCTATTTAAATGCACTATATCTGTCTGATGTAATAATTCAATTTCAGCATTGAAACTGTTGGCAATGATTTTAACAAGATTTTATCTAAATGTTTACAAACCAAGATTTAAATAAATGTGTTAATTGTATAAAAAAAAACTGCTATGAACATGTTTAACATCTCAGTATTGTCAAGGCTTAGTTGTCTCAACCACCCGCTAATGTGCTGCTGTTTAGGAGATCACCTTTATCATTTGTTTCTTCAGGTCTGCTCTGTCACTTTGTGTCTGTGAAGAAGTGACTGATATAACACCAGAAATGTCATGTGATTGTAAATAGGAAAAGTCGTCTGAAATAGTTTTTCTCCTGTTGCAGTTTCACTGTGTCATTTAGACTCGTATAATTCGATCATTTGACTTTGTTCTGAAAATGAATTTCTGGAATTTTAAACATGGGCGTTTGTCATGCTTCCATGCTAATACACACTCTTAGCTGCTTTTGATAAGTGGAATAAAAGATGTTATGAATCTGTGTGAGGCTGATAATTGCTCTGTTAAGCTTTTTACTTGCTGAACTAACAGTGAGGGCGAGATCGGTGCCATGAATGTTTGATGCTTAGGAATATGTTGCTACAGTGCACTAGCTGTGTCAACATAGACCTCAACAAATATCAGTGATGTAAAGACTTAAAGGGAAAATACTAATATCAGCAAAGCCTCTGCAGTAAGACCCCATTGATTATCATAGGATGAGCTTATGATTTGCTGCAGTAGTCCTTGTGGAGGAAGCAGTTGCAGGTTATCTTTTTACTTCTCTTTGCTGACTACATTCCATATGACTAGATTTAAGAAAATTTAGCTTTTGTTTTTTGCTCTCTCCTCAGGAAAGCAAGTGAGGACAAAACTCGCCCAAGCATTCAACCACTGGCTCAATGTTCCCGACGACAAACTGCAGGTGAGAAAGCGGCCATTTCAAGTCTCTTAACATTCAGAGGGTTTTTTGTTGTATCCTGAAGCAATTAATATTTGAATGCAACCAGAGTGTGTTCTCAGCTGAATATCAATGTAAAGCTTGGGGTGTTGATGCAGCTGAGGATCAAGTGGAATACATTCTATATTTGTTTGATCTTTTGGTTAAAAATGCAGCTTTACCTTTATGCTGTTTTAAACAAATGTAGATGATGCTCCTGTTGCAGAGTTGGGAGATGCATCAGTTCGTTGTGGTGTTTCACTGCATGTAGTCAGTAGTTTAGCTGTTTTAAGAGATGATCTCAAAAAGATCAAGTGTTGCTGTGGTGAAAGGCTGTTGAGCCAGTTGCAGAACAATGGACATCACTTGATGTGAATTAAGTTGGTCTTAGACATGGACTATAGCAGATCTCTGGAAAATTGGGTTCTTAAATACTTTTGGAGTTTGTCATTCACAAATGAAGAACACAGCAGGAGATTGTTCGGGTCGGGTGCGTTCACATCAACAAGAAAAAGTCTGAAACATTTAGGCAAGGGCTGGCGCACGGGTAGAGCATACAGGTTGCAGGACAAGATGTTTAACATCCACTGTGGAAAGCAGGGTTTTTGTTACAGCACATAAACAATGAGGTCGCCTCTCATCACCAAGAGATCTTGAATCTCAATGTCTTTCCGAGTCGACATCTTCGTAGGCATCTTCTACATGTATAATACCTCTCTTTTCATTCTGAGATATTTCACCCTCCTGTATTCTCACATGGGCAATCAAATTGTTTTATTATTACATTTTACTAGGAGGCTGGCAGGAAAAGTTCTGGAAAGTGTCTGTAGCAACTGACTTGAACATTCTCACGTACAGCTCCCTCTGAGTGCCAGCAGATTTCTTGATACCAGGTGTCAGATCAGGACATCAGGTGCTGTGTTGTGTTCACGTCTGATCGGGTTTTATTGAACCATTTCCTAGACTCATTTCTTATCTTCAGAACAACGCGAGCTCCAATTAATCTTGAATAAGGATCCATGCCGGTTCAGAATGAATTAAATGTCAAAATGACTGCAGTTATTCTCCAAAAAGTCACTAATAGGGCCATTAATGAATTTTGCTTCTTAAATCATGCATCGTTAGTAGTATGATGATTCAAAGAATCACACTGATATTAGCCCACTGTGGGTTCATTAAAAACACCTGCACTGTTTGTTCTCTATTCATCATTTTTGAAAAGGCTTTGTCTGACAAGATTGCTGTTTCATTTAAAGGGGTCAACTCACAACTCAGGTTTTCCTGTTCACTCAGTCGGGGCACATTAACAATAACTTTATTTAATAATGTCATGAAAAGCTCTTCTCTAAATTATGTAGGAAAGTCAAACAAAGGGAAGTAAAACAGTGCCAACTGTAAATGTCACAGTTGGCCACAATACAAATAAATTATACAATAGAACCATAATACAGTTTCCATTCATCGAAGATGATGAACCTGCCCACAAAAACCGTGTTTATCATTTCTGTTCAGATTAATAGCATTTTGATGTTAAACAACATTTAAGATGTTCCACACTCACTTATAGCCTGATAGTGACTGTAGTGTGTTAATATTTTGTATGTTCATAGTATCCATAATTAAAAGAATGATTTTTGTTTTGAATTAGAATGTGTCCAGCATAGAAAATGTGTTTTAAAAAAAAAGAGAAACGCTTTAATGCGAAAATCTACTTTCAGTCTCCTCAGTTTCTGTTTCCTGTCTTGTTGCGCATGTTGTGGACTCATCTTGTCCTTTGAGTGTGTGTGTGTGTGTTTTTGTGCATGCATGACTGCCATGTGATACTTCTCCTGTGAGAAGTGTGTAAGTGACAGTTTTAAACTAGACTTGCACCCAGGGGAGCTTATATCTCTGCCAATGACCAACATTCCCCTAAATTCAATCAAGCTGCACCAAATTACACACTCATAGAAATCAGTGAACCATGAATTATTGGGGCTGATTGGCGTTCTTGCCTCTCCTCACTCATAAATGATTTCAAATGAACTATTCAGGGATTTATTGGTGTTATTGAGCAGGACACTCACTACTGCCCCCTTTGTTAGATCAGACCATTGACCTTATACTCATAGCATTAGCATTATCTTGGCAAAATAGTCATCTAGTAGCAGAGATATGGAGACAAATCTTTGTTTCCTGTATGTACTTAGTGTCATGGTGCAGGTTGCAATTTAAAGAAGAGCAATTCAACATTCAAAGTGGGATTTTTTTTTAAATAATCACATTCCACACAGCTCTTCACTGAAGTGCTGACATTTCAATACGGGAGCTCATGGGCTCCTGGAGACTACATATGTTTACTGGTATGACGGATCAGTTTTTTATACTCAATTGTGTCCATATCTTCTTATTGTTCTCCGGATAATTCCCCTTCGGACAGAATTTCCATGTTATTGTACAGCAGGTAATTGAGGTTTAATCTACCTCACATATCAAAGAACTATCTCCCCACGTTGCCCCCTCTGTCTCAAACCCTCTATCTCTGTATAACAGCCCTGTAAACTCCTGCTGAACCCTTCATGCAGACTGAGAGCACTCTCTCATCATCATTAGCACACTGCTGCAAAGAAGTGGCCGCCATGGAAACAACCATGCCTTCAGATAGATGGAGGCAGCGACAGTGGCACACGGCCTCATTCATTTCGCAGTGCGTTTTTTTTCTTCTTCTTTCAAACCTCATATGTGCTTGTGTGCTGTGTAGTAGGAAATTCCCTCCTTACACATCAGTTGCCTTGCAACCTTTTAGCTGACTGGCTTCCTCTTGTTCTCTCTGACAGTGTAGAAAAGGTTAGCTTTTATATGCTGCCTCCCGTCTTTCACTTTGACAGCATGTGTCATTCGTGGGAATGTCTTCTGCCTCGGGCTCAGAGCTTCTTGTTATAATTAAGTTATCCCTCTCAGACAGGTCATATTTTTTTAGAACCTGAACTATGGCAGAGGATTATCATTGCACAGACCAGAAAGAAGTTGGGATTGTATTTTGTAACAAATTGTTGTGCAATAAGGGCTGATCAGGCCACACAAATTGTGATACATTTGCATATCAGGTCTTTTTTTGTCGACAGGAAATGGTAATCAGCCTGATATATTCTGACACTCATCTTGTGATGAGTTTAGTCGATGAATAAACAACAGCCACACTCATTAAATATAAGCTTCACAATTCAAAGTAGCTCCTCTGTTGTGGTATTGAAGTGTATTCATTTTTACTATGACAGTGAAGGTTTGTTTATCTCTAGTGAGCTGGTCTACGTCATCTACTAAACCCTGCAGGATCACCCTGTTCCCTTCAGTTAATCAGGGCTCCACTGTCCACATGTTAAAAAGATGTCTTGGGCTTCTAGATGTATTAAGTTACAATCCCTTATTAAATCTACCACAACAGATGTTACATATTTTTGTTTACTTACATTATCCAAAAACAAATGTCTTATTTTTTCTTCCACTGTTTGTAATGTTTCCTTGTAATGGTTCATGATTATTCATTACCATTTGCTGCATAACGTGAATAAAACTTAAACTGGGTCGCATCAAGTAGATTTTCAACTACAATGCCAGTGAAGACAACAACTCCCATGATCCCACAGTGCTTCACAGCATCATCAAACTAGGTCTTTTTGTTGTTTTGATTGAGAAGCCCCTTCTGGCCCAAGTTACATATTTAATCTCTACCATACAATGTCAAAAACAATGCATGATTTAAAAGAAACTCAAGATAAAACTGTGGCTTATGGAGAATTTTATAGAAACTAGTGTGATCACACAACACGACTGCTCTCTGACATACTTTGGGTGGTTAACCACTGTACTCAGCACCTTCAGTAGTTATTCTTATTGAAGGAGGTTTATCTGTGTACATGGGTGACATGTCTGCTATTTCCCCTCCAATATACTGGACCAGTTTGTTGTGAAGGATTCACTGCATTCTTAATGGATAACTGATTGTAGCTTTGGCAAACAGTGAGTTCCTGCATCAATAACCTCTGGTGATGACCGATGTCCTCTCGGAGCAGTGAAGGTTCCTTCACTTCTCTGGGGTGAAGATTTATTTTTGGTAAAAGCTTTGCCTGGTGACTACACCTTCACTTTTTTCTTTAACCTCTTTAAATCTGGTCTTTTCCCAGGCCCCTGCCAGTACATAGCAGTAGTACATCTCTGCAACTACAGGGCCTCTATGAATATCTGGGTATAAAGATAACACCTATCAGCTTTCTGCAGAGGTTCAAGCATCAGTAAACATGCACTAGGTTAGAGAAATAAAATCTAGAGTGAATATCCCCTATGAGTTTTATTCACGTTACGCAGCAAACAATGAATAATTGTGATCCATTTCAAGTGTGCAATACAAAATGTGGAAGGACGTAACAGCCAACTGGCTAGCAGTGTGTTTCCCTTTGCCATACATTGTTCAACCCAGAAATAATAGCAAAGACGGGCAAAGTGGAAATGACTCACTTAAAAAGGCATCCAAAATAAAACGTCCAAATTTGAACGTCCATTTGAAATTGTTTATTGACTTATGGTTCACATAGGCCACAGTCTGTTTGCAGTGAACTTTTGAATCCTCAATTGTGTTGTTGTCTTCTATGTAATAATATTCCTCCCTCGTTCGTGTGTGCATTCATTGTAGCTCTACCAACCAGCGCCCCTCACTGCTCCCTTGTGAGTGGCTCACTGAGGTTACAGGGTGAGCAAGTGTCGGGGACGCTGCCGAGGGAAAGGTTGCGTTTGGCGGATAAACTGCTCAGCTGGCCCAGTCTTGACCATCTGCCCGATCCACTGAGCGTCTCTTTGTGCTCCCCCAGCCGCGTACAAACAGCTTTCATTACCAGGCCACACCACTTGTGTTTTAAATCAGCAGAGCACTCCAGCAGGCTGCACTGCCAGCTCAGGACAACAGACACCTGATTGACACCCTGGCTGCTTAGTGTCAAATGCCGACCTGAGACAAAGCCAACTTTGGGTTTTCAGACAGAGGATGTTTCACAGTGGACGGCTGTGTGCTACACTGATGAATGACTCCTGACACGAGTTCAGCAGGCGTCTCAAGTATCTACGCCGTGTGTGTGTTTCTACAATACCCTTGACTCACTGCAGCAGTGCAGGCGTGTTATGGTTGTTCCAGGGTCGCAGTGTATTAAAGCTGTTGGAGTTTGTCAAAACTCTGGTCCTTAGGGCTACGAGGTCAAGTCCTCAGGCGTCGTCATTCTCTTTTCAGCAGGGTCACCTCTACCAGCTTGGTCATGTGACATTTCCTCTAAACTCATCAAGCCAGTTGCTCTCGCTTACTCTCTCTGTCTCTGCTTCTCTTTCTTTCCCGCAAATCCGAGTTTTAAAGCGAAACCAGATAACATGTCTTAATCTGAATGTGATTGTGACAGCTCTGTGGTATGTCTCTGCTGAACTCTTTATTCTCTCTGACTTACTGCCTGCTCCCATTCATCAACAACTATTTAAGACTCAGTGGAACCGTGAAGACATGGCACCCTCTGCTGTTTACAAGTTGTAATGCATAATTTACACAAAGCTCCCAAGAACCTGTTACTGTCTCTGTTACTAGTTCAAGAGAAAATAGATAAACGCTCTTCCTTGATAGCACCTGAATTTTTTTTTGCTATGATTTCCAGGTGATCATCGAGGTGACGGAGATGCTGCACAACGCCAGCCTGCTCATAGATGATATAGAGGACAGCTCCAAGCTGCGGCGTGGCTTCCCCGTGGCCCACAGCATCTACGGCATTCCCTCCGTCATCAACTCAGCCAACTACGTCTACTTCCTGGGATTGGAGAAGGTGCTAACCCTGGAGCATCCAGAGGCCGTCCCAATGTTTACCCAGCAACTACTAGAGCTGCACCGTGGCCAGGGCCTGGACATCCACTGGAGGGACACCTACACTTGTCCCACTGAGGAGGAGTACCGCAACATGGTGCTGCAGAAAACTGGGGGGCTCTTTGGTTTGGCTGTGGGCCTGATGCAGCTCTTCTCCGATTGGAAACAAGACCTGAAACCGCTCCTGAACACGCTTGGTCTCTTCTTCCAGATCCGCGATGACTACGCCAACCTGAGCTCCCGCGAGTACAGCGAGAACAAAAGCTTCTGCGAGGACCTCACCGAGGGCAAGTTCTCTTTCCCCACCATTCATGCCATATGGTCGCGTCCAGAGAGCACCCAGGTGCAGAACATCCTGAGGCAGCGCACAGAGAACATGGACATCAAAAAGTACTGTGTGGACTACATGGAGAAGATCGGCTCGTTTGCCTACACCCGTCAGACTCTGCGGGACCTGGAGATGGAGACGTACCGTCTCATCGAGCAGTGTGGGGGGAACCCTCAACTGGAGAGCCTGGTCACACACCTCAGCAAAATGCATCACAAGGCTGAAGCAACGGCAGAGTCCAGTCCTGAGCCGCACTCCAGCGAAAACCACTGACCTCATCCAGCTGTCACTGCTGCATTACCTACATACTGACCCTGCACACTCCACTAACACACAAGCTTCACTGACAACACTGATGCAGACATAAAAAATTCCTAAGAAAGCACAACACACGTATTAATGTTACATTTTACAAGTCACAATCATAAAAGTTGAACACATGAATTCTAGTAGACTGCTTTGACTGCATTCAGGAGCAGTCCCAAATGTTGCCTTTTATCTTCTGTGCTAAACAGCATCCTCCAAGTGTTGCTTAACAAAGTACTTGTCCCCAATTTTTATATTCATGTGTATCTGCGCCGTCAGTGTAATCAAAATACAAAACAGCTTCCTACAGACTTAAGTTTGCTTCTCATGAAAATGAGAGCCTTGATATGAGCGATACAGTGCATATAAATGTATTTTCTCATGTTTTGCCACCAAATTCAAAGTGTGAAGTGTGTGTAGCGCAGAGTGAATGCTGGGTGTGTTATTTAAGATACGATTGGATGGACGAATGTGTCGAGCGTATGATGTGTGATTTGCGGATACTTAATCATGAAGCCGCCAGAGTGCCAATCCTGTGGAACAGACCTGCAAGTCGATCCTCTACTTGTGATGTAACATGTTGGTATTATATTCAAAGTAGCACTCAAGTTGTTTTTGCTCAGCTGCTTATGAATACTGTGTTGAGGCTTGGTCTATTGTTTCAGATGCAGCACAGCTCTTCACATCTCCAATGTTTGGAATGGGGACTTTGTGCTGTTGTTCTTTACATCTCTTGAATAAAACCAACATTTAAGATAAACTGCAGTCTCGTCTGACTTCTAAAACTAAAGTTCTACATCTGACTGAGGAATCCCAGCCAGTTTGGTCGTCACTGCTTTGAACTGAACATTTTGTTTCAACGTGACAGGGAAGAGGAGCAAATCGCCTCTAGTGATGAGCAGCACCATCTGCTGAGCACATGGGTGTAACTGAAAATCAAGAAGTTGGAATTTGTGTCAATAACCTTGCCTGAACGTAAGGGCTCCTCCCTGCGCTAGGCTTGATCTCTAATGTAGAAGGTTTTTACAATCTTAAAAATGTCTAAAAATTGTTTTGAAAAAAGGCTGAGATTCCATCTATTATCTTTACTGGTTATCCTTTTAGTGTTGTGGTGGGAGCTGGAGCCACCATGGACAGTTTGCGAGCGAATCACAGGGTCAACGTGGAGACAAACAATCAACGCCCACAAACAATTAGGCTTCCAATTAACTAAACCCCCCATCTGTACTGTGGGAGGAAACTGGAGCACCTGGAGAAAACCCACACAAGCACATGGGGGGATTCCAACTGGGGACATATATTAAATCAAATCAAATCGAAGTGTTTATTGTCAACAATAATAATAATAAGCCCATCCCAATTGTAGGCCTTAGAAAGTTTCAAGATAGTGAATACTAGATCTCATACGTCTTAATTATGTAAATGTCAATTCATCTTTACCTTTTCTCTTTCTGTAATAAATACATTTATATATTGTTATAAATTAAAGGCCATTTTCAATAAAAATTGCCAGTTAGACATGTTTTTGGCTTCTTGTTGAGTAAATGGTATGTGAAATTCAAAATGAAATATTATAAAACAAAAAAAGCAAGACCAACTCGTAACATGAGAAAAAATAACAGGACTCTAATTTTCCTGCATATCTTTCCACCTCTTGAAAAGTCTTAGATTGATCTTGTTGAAAGCTGCAGAAACCCTGTCTGGGGTCCCGCTCCCACAAATTTAGCCCAAACATGTGCACACACACACACACACACACACACACACACCTCAAACACATGGAGCCATGATTATCCACACTTTATTAAATCATAAATCTTCCCCTGCAGCCGTCGATCCAGGTGTGATACTTAAGCAAATGCAAACAAACTGAACAGTGCAAGATGTGAGGTGAGGCATGACTGTAAAACAACCTGCTGCATGTTTACCTGTGAGGAATCTATTCACAGGGTGGTGCCTATGGATGTGGTTGGTGTTCTTATCGTCGCCACGGGGCACCAGTCATTTAAACCCTGTATCATCTGTTTGTACTGTTCTGGGATCTGTCCTGAGCTGCTGAAAAGGCCGCGCAGCCCTGTGGACAGAGGCTATCTGTCCCAGGCAGCTCTGTTGACTCACTGAAGCCATCGCTCCTGACGGCTGCAATTCAATTAATTGTGTGGGAGTTTTTCTTCCGGGGGAGGTGAGGATTGAGTTGAGGCTCCTCTGAAAATCTATTCATCAAAATGTCACATTCTGGAAAATCTAAGGGACCGGCTCTTTTTCTAATTTTCCTTCCAAGCAGCCACAAGTGCAGGGGAAATGTGATGCAAATGCTTCCTCTGATTTGATAAACAGCCGAGACGTATGAAGTGGCTGTTTTGCAGAGACGACTTGAGTCCATCACAACAATCAAAGCCTCTCACGGTTCTCATTTCTCCTCTCCCACTCTCTGGGTCGACCAGATTGATTTTCTCCACCCACAGTGTCTGAGTTCTCTTTGGGAGCAGAACAGAATCGCTTTGTTGTGCGTGGAGCGACAGGGCTTCGCTCACCGTCTCCCTCATCCTCTGCAAGCTTTGGATTATTTATCACTGGGCTGTGCGTTACTCGTTTGTGTTGCTTGGTAGCACTCCGGCGGAGGTTTCATAAATATTCGCGTGGCAGCAACACAAGTTTGAAAACCTCACGGCTGAGAATGGGAAATAGATGCTGCCGCTGTGTTTGTCAACATTCACTGATTTCAGTCTTTCTGGTGATTCTGCCTTGGGCGTAATTTACAGGGGGGGATTGGGGGGGTAGGACCCCTCAGATAATCAAAACCGACCTGTACAACCCCTCAACCCACTGAAGGAAAAATATTAACTTCTATAAATAAAGCTGTTATCATAAAGTGGTGGATTTCTCAATTCAGTTATTGCAGCACGAACAAAGAATACATTTAACCCAATTTTTTTTAATATAGCTACTTTGCCTAAAAGCTACTTTATGTTATCTGGCATTTATCAGGCGCAAATTATTGTTGTATTATTTCTATGGGATTTCAAGTGTAATAAGTAATAATTTAGAGTGTTTCACCTTTTGACCTCAAATTTACACCCTTTGATTCTACTAAATTGAAATTTCACTGCCTGGAGTGGTTTTACCTTTTACTTTTTAAATTAACTTACTATGGTTAAGCTCTCTGCAGTTTATTTCAGGTGCACTTTGTTTGACAGATGTACAGTTTGACACGTTCACACCTCAGAGTCTTTCACTGCTGAGCTGCTCCACTGGAGCAACTGGCAGGACATTTTATTACAGCTAAAGAAACTCTGAGGGGAAAAAAAACTCCTGAATGGTTTCAATGTGGTTTGAACTAAATCACTTTTACCCTAAATATGTGTTCAGGGAGAGAATCATTCATTCCTTCACAGCCATGTTTAGACCGGTTAGCGTCAAACAATCCCGTGAAATGACCACAACCAACACTTCCTCAGGCTGCAGCTGCTCTCTGTCCAAACCCATTCATTCTTACCCGTGACATATTTTTAAATAGGTCACAAATATATAGTTTCACTCCCAAACAAAGCTCAGTAACTTCTGAAAACAGTCGGACAATTGTTGGGGACTATTTTCCGTCTCTGGTTTTGTGCAACAATGCTTTAGTTCACTGTTGATTAGCTCTTATCATGGCATTTGTTAAAAAATCAATTAAACATTAATATCACTTGTTGAATGGACTTTGTATGAAAAGCTCCCATCACGTTACAATGTTAATGTCGTTGTGGTTATCGTCGTCATGTCAGTGTTTCCACAGCAACACGTCTTCTCATGAATTATTCTGACGGCACTCAGTTATGTGTATAAACCTCGAGTCTCATTGTGTATAAAAAGAAATAAATGCCCACTTGTTTCTACCTCTAATCACTGTCGCCTCCATGAAACTGACTTCGGGTCGGCTTGTGGCTCATTAGGGGCTTTTTTAAAGTCTAAGAAAAATCATCCTGAATGAGCTGCATCATGGGAAAAGTATGTTTTTGGAGCTTAAACCACACTGGGGACTAAAAAGTCTTGTGTTTTGCTGCATCAATTCTTTTTTAATTAATCTTTCTCCTGCAAGCCTTCCATCCTTGTCTAAGTGCAGCACATAATTGCTGGAGTAACTCTTGAAAGCTGAACCGAGGGCAGCTGCACTCACTTTGCTGACATCTCAGCATTTTTTCTCCATATGCGGCGCTGCATCACTTTCCAAGAATCTCTCCATCAGGCCAATGAGCTAATTCATGATCCTCTTAGGACAGAAGGATCATCAGTAATGGTTCAGTAATGACTGAGATGATTGTGCTGCGCAAAAACACTGTCATGGTAAATCTGCCATGTAGCTGCAGCCGGGGTCAAGTGTTCTCATGATTCACTCACTCCTTGCACCACTTTGTCAAATACGCACAATGAGAATGTGTAATTGTGTGTTGTGTCTAACAGCCAGCCCTCCACCGAATGTGTCATCCAACGGCGGCTCTATGTCACACGAGGAGCAGCTATGTCCTGCTAATGTTTGCAGAAAGTGACAGCCATCATCTCAGCAGCCTGAGACAGCGTCGCTCCATGGAAATGAGAGAGAGAGAGCTGTGGGTGCAATTTCAAGTTTGGGAAATGGAAATGTTGCCCCATTAGGGCATAGTTGTGCGTCTAATAATATCCCCTCACTGCCGTGAATCAGACCCAGACAAATACTGATTTTTGATGCCGGGCGTCATGAATAAATGATTTCCTCCTCGTTTTAGTGCACACGGGCTGATGGAGACCAGGGGCCTGATTGACAGCCATGTGTAACGCTCTGCGAGGAGGCTCGAAGAATCCTCAGTTATTTGAATGAGTATGCAGATGCACGCCACTCAGCAGACTGTAAGCTCCTCTCTCTCTCTGTCTGAGATCTGGGACAGCTGGTCCTGATCTGATTCACGGCCTCTTCACTCCGACACCACAGGTTCGTTTTAATTTCATCAGTGATGTGCTGGGTCTGCTCAGTGCGCTGAGACAAGGCACACTGGTGTTACACAGGCCCTCGCTGGTGGCAAATAATCTCATTATAAAGTATAAAGTCTCATGCTGGTAAATCAGATTGTTTCATTCAGAATAGTTTAAGAACAAGTTCCGAAAGAGCAGCTTCTACATAAAGAGTCTATTACAAAATCAACAGTCACATAAGAGAACTGATTGATGTGATGCTGCTTCAGAGTTTATTTACAATACACAGCTGCTTGTCCTGTCAGGTGTTGTCACCCTGTGTGGGAGTGCTGACTGATAAACAAGCATCTAAAGAAGTACTAGAAGTAGCTAAAGGTAATGGATAAGGAGCTGGAATAAGGGATAATTTGAAGTACAAATAACTGGAATTGTTAAAAGTATAGTATGGAAAGTTAAAAGTTATTAGTTAAAATTCTTAAAAATAAAGATTGATAAATAGCTGGAATAATAAATATTGAATAGTTAAAATAGTCCACTTTACAAATAGCTGGAAGAGTTAAAAGGTATATATAGCTGGAATAGATATCAGTAATGATAAACGGCAGAAATAAAAGTAATTGTAGCTAAATTACAGGTAATCAGTCAAGATTGTTAAGGGTTAAACAGTGAAAAAATATAATATATAACCATATAGGAGTTAAAAGTAATGGATTAACAGTAGAAATAGTTAAATGTATTGGATAAATCGTTAAAATAGCAAGAAATAATAGATTAACAGGTGAAGCAGCTTGTTAACAGTAATGAAATATTGTTATTTGCTGCAAGTAACAGATGCATGGTTATATTAGTTTCCACAACTCGTGGTAGAAGAAAAACACAAACCTGAACAAAGAAACCTTAACAATGACAATTCAACTGTAGAAATACACTGTATAAATATGGCATAATTGGTTGACATGTTGTGTAGCTAATAATCAGCTCATATTTGGAGCACAGGGAGTTAAACACTTACACGGATCTGACTCGTCTGTGAGGAGGCATGAGACAACACTTAAAAAAAGACATCTCAAACTCCAGTTAAATTAAATGTCTGGCAGAACCAGACATCAAGAAAATGGGACGGAAATTTGTAAAGTCAACACAGTCTCGTATTCAATCTGCCGAGCGAGGAGAAGATGAGTTTGGGGAAAAGGTGCGACTCGAGATGAAAAGGGTTTTATAAATACAATTAACTTCCCTCTTATTTTCTCCGAGCAGCGCTTGTCACAGGCTAAGCGGATGATTGCACATTGATGGCAAAATATTAATAGAGTGACAATAAATCAGTGGTTCGGGGAATTGTACACTTGTCGTCGCTTAGAAAAGATTACACACGCGCTTAAGGGCAGAGACGATTCAAGACGTGTGGGGTCTATTTATATCACTCGTGTGGAAGAATCAGATATTCGGGCTTTGCGGGATGAGCTTCTTTTCCCCATTATACTCGGTTTTGTGGTCAACATTATTCCAGTTCTGTTTCTTTAGTCTCTAAGCACGGAGCTTTGGTAGTGCCTTCATCACAAATATTGATTTGTCGGAGAACAGAAGGAATTCTTAGAGAAGAGTTCCCCCTAGACACAAGATTAACTCTCACTTATTCCAACACATCCTCTCAATATAAAGCAATTCTCTTTACATTAATTAACAATATGAATTTTATATTTAAGAGTATAATGGCAGGCGATAAAAATGGAAGTACAAATGTTTCTCACATCAGAGTACAGAGGTAGATGTGGTTGATTTGATGGTCTTGTTGGATGAGTATGCGTGAGAGAACAGGGCAGATATGGAAAATGCTTATAATTCAAACACTTTACATCAAGGACTGACAACATCCCCACAACATTAATCAAACTTAAGAGAAATCCAATAACTTCATCTTCTAAAGAAGCCACTAGCGCGTGTTATTTCCAAGCTCCTCCCGGCTCACAATGAAGGGCTTGGAGCCAGATCGGTGAGAAAAGGCTGATGGGGGTGAAAATAGTCGTCCTTATCTATGTGGGAGAGAGGAATAGTTGCGGATGTGATGTTGTTATCGTGCCGCTCGCTGAGAGAGAGCAGGCCCACGAATGAGAGAGGGAGGACGAGGAACGTGGGCTTCGATGTCGGGTTAATTGCAGAGATAGATTTCATGGCAGGTACAACGAGCCTCAGTAAAATAAACAGCTGCTCGTATCCTCTGTTATTTAAATATTCAGCATCATCTTTCGTTATTTACTCAAATACACTGCGAGGGGATCTAACTCCAGTGACTCTGCATCAATCACATGATTAGACTTCAACACACAAACTGCTTAGAGGGAAAACTCACCACATTTACTTCTTGTCAACTTTTTCAAAGTGTCTGCTGACTGCATGTGTTCGATCCTATTGATTCAATTGAAGCTACTGATCAATCTGGGGCTAAGGCGCTCCACGGGTTTTCCTCTTCATCATTCCAGTGGTGGGCGGCGACTCGCTGAAAGCAATCACTGATGGAGAGCAGAGTGATTTCAATTTCCTTTTTAAGAAAAGAAGAAACGTACGTCTTCTTTTTAACAGCTGAGCAAAGTCGGTCTGCTGACGGCTAACACAGAGCTTCAGAGCCAACATGGATACCAATCAGCAGCAGTCCCCAAAATAACCAAGAATAACAGACAATCAATCTCTCGTGAGAGTTTTTTTATTACCTGTGAGGAAGGATTTATAGAACCAGGGTGAAACTAGCGAGTCTCTTTGTCAGGTTTCAGAAAATTTGTGTTGCAAATGTATGATGCCTAACAAACACAGTAAGGCCACATCACGATTTGCACAATGACAGTTACAGTACAAACTGTGTGTTTGTGAGAAAGCTCATCATAAATCTAGAAATAGTGAAGAGGATGAAAAGCCTAAGACAATAATTTACAAAATACAGCAATGTAAAGAAGTCGCCTTTAAAATACCATCAAATATGCCTTTTTAGACCCAGAGGTTTGAGTCCATCAAATATAAGAGCACCAGTAATAATGATACTACAAAGTACTCAGGTCTCACAGCAGTGATTCTGTATAGGATGACCTGGTATTGCACATGGTCCCTGTCACATAACACATGACCTAAACATCTTCACACCATCACAGTCTTTTGTCTGTTCCACTGAAGACATTTTTAAAATGAATGATTGATTTCATGATACAAATACTGGCAGTATGCTACAGCTTAATGTGTTTTAATGCATTCTGAAGCTGCCAATGGTTTGTGACGTTGGTATGTTGTTAATAATAAAAAGGTATTTTTCAACCTGGGCCCTATGTTATTAAATGTGGATGAGTGAATGAATGGTACAGTGGTGCTGTTTAAATAATTTGGTGATAAAGATCAAGTAATCCCCTTACAGCCTTTTTTTTTACAGTTTTGATCTGCTCTGTCAGTGATTTACTGCTCCTCTCTGTGTTTCTATCATACGTGCTGTGCACCGCCAACTAAATCGGGACAAACTTGATCTCTATAAGAGGTTTCCATTGTACTTACAGAACGTTAGGAAATAGTCTAGTGGACTGCCTACGCCAGTAACCACGACATGAAGGTAGTGGCTACAATGTAATCTAATTGGGCTACTCCAGCAATCCATGAAATGTCCTCTTAAAATCCATTTTTATCACGAATAATGGGCTAAAGTTATTATTCTGGGTCTTTGCTAAGAGTAAGAAGTGCAGGGAGATAAAAGCAGAAACTTAAGTTGGAGAGAGGAGTTGGGTTTTACTGAGAGAAACTATAATGGCTGATTCTTTTTCTGCTTTTACTTAAGCATTTGACTCCGATGGTCGTCCCTACTTGTTTGAGCCAAAGTATACAAACAAATACCTCCCACAAATTGAAGGTCGAACAAGAAGAGACAGAGGAAACAAGCAGAGGAGGGACAGCGAGCTGCTGCAGTGAGACTTCTAGTTGAGCAAAAGTGGGCAATTGTTGCCCTATAAGAATAAATTGTGGCCACTGCCGCCGTGATCCACTGCACTGATTCCAAAGTACCATTCATTTACACACCCACATATAGAAACATAGGGCCCAGGCTGAAAAATACCAGCTTTCCCTTCTAAGAACCTGCAATAGAACATTTTTAAGATATTTTTCCAACAGAAAATCACATATTTGAAAAAATATATACATCTAGTTTCAATCATGTGACAATATTGATAAAACTCTGAAACGTTTCAGTCGAGTTCGAAGGAAACCACAGAAAATGAGCTCACAACCAGTGTTGAGTGCATTTTTACCCACAGTGCCACATGGTGCTCGTGGTGTAAGCCAGATTTAGTGGCCCCAGGGACAACCGCAGGGGTCTCCACAGGCCCTCTTCCTGTCCCAGAGGATGTGCAGCTCCTCAGCTGTGTGTTGGGGGGACGACAGCATGTCCAGGTAGCACTCCTTCTCACACAGCCAGCTGGGGTCCTGACAACGGCACAAGAGGGGTGACTGTGTTAACAAGGACGCACTGATCTGGTTATTAGTCATACGTTGGTTCATGTCTTACTTAAACTGAGAGCATGCACGTTCCATTCACTCTCGCTGAAGTCATCCAAACAAAACATTATGTGACGGTCCCATGTTTGAACTTAGAAAACCTTTTCAACACATCAAAATGAAACTAGCACAGCCTCTTACTAACAACGAGTTCAATTTCAAACTAAATACACAATGAAGTCTATGTAGGCATTCTTTGCTAAAGCCTGGAACCCTTATTTATCATTTCATATTTTTGGTGCGTATTATACTATTGCTGAATTGGATCTAGTGAAGAACACATGACTAAAACGTTGCAAATTAAGTGAGTAAAACTATTGTTTCTACTGTCTCCTTCTCCTGACCGTGACTGTCTTATCGATCTGGACTTTACTATAGATCCCTGACAATCTTATCTTAAAGTTATCTTTCGAAATACAATGTTGTCAATAAACCAACTCGTGATGCTTCATTGGAGCCGACAGATCTGGATATCATTCCTCTATCACCTGATATTTTTGTGGTCCAACGGCTGCCATCCATATCCCCATGCTCACGTCTTCTCCCTGTAACGAGACATCCAGGACACATTCCTCACACTATATTCATCACTGTCTGCCCATTATTTCCCCACAGTCGTGCTTGGTGCATGCTACTCCACCTGGTAGGCCTTGAGCTTCTCTGCGTTACTGGCGAGCCACTGGACTAGGTCACGAGAGACCACGTAGCCTGAGCCGCAGGCGAACGCCGGGTAGGCTGGACTGGCGTACTCCAGCTCCTGCCACTTCCCAATACGATCCACTGCCCAGCTCTGCCTGAAACTAGGTCAGGATGGGAGATACATTATCATCATATCCCGTCCTCTTATCACCCCACGCTTCATAGTTTTGTCCATGCAGACAGTTAAGTTGCAAACACAAGTGGACTTAAATCACAAGCAAAACACTTTCAACAGGATAGGACACAAAATAGTACTTACTTTCCCCACCAGAAATTGCTGCGCTTGAGACCCTTGTGGTCAATCTTCATTAACACTGAGTCGACGTCGATGTAACAATCATCATCCGTCTTCAGCAGCAGATTAAAGTCAGCGTTTCCTACAGACCTGACAGAGGAAATTTGCAACCTTAATTAAAGCTCACCTCTGATATTTTCTTTTGCAATATCCCAGAGTGGATTTATTTTCAAATACCACTGAGAGTGAGGGGCAAGAGGTCCTGCAACTAAATAAAACACTTGCCGAATCGAAGATTAAGACCGCTCTGAGTGTTGCTACATGATGACTCACAACTACTTTAACCCTGACGGAGTGACTGCAATTGTGATTCTAACAACGGGATGTTTCGAGGCGACGACACACTTTCATTTCAGGTTGCTGATTTCCTCAGAGGGCAGGGGCAATTTGGAGACAGAGAATCAAGTCATTAGCACTTGGCATACCATTTATAGAACTGAAGCAGTTTGGAAGGCACGTTCCTGTAGGTGTCAACTACGTCCACGAAAACCATGTCTCCGTGCCTCAGGCTCTCCCGCTGCAAGGTGGCGTCCTCCTGCCTCAGCCTGGAGGCGTGGAGCTCCATCCTGGCTGGGCGACCCCGCAGGAGCCCCGACAGACCGTCTCCATCTGACACACAGGTGGTGGTGGGGGGTGCAGAGAGGAACATCAGGGGGGGTAATGGCAGGCTCTTTTGAGGGATAATAAATCACTGACTGACAAAACAATGTGATAAAATTATAACATTTTACAGAACGGATCATTAGTTCTGTTTGCAGAGATATTGAACGGGGGGGAATTTAATCTTCTTTTCACCAAAATGGCTACAAATCCATTCTCGGATAAACTCAAACGCAAACATGAGCGGGAGGTAAAATCAATAATGTAACACAACAGGGAGGAAAAACAACATGTTATTTCCTATTTGACACGTTCCTATGCAAGAGCCCTGAGGCGAAAAGGAGCTAATCTCATAACCTGCCAGAGTGAACGATGATTTGAAGAATTTTTAAAGAGCGAATCCTTTACAACTGTCGGCGCAGAGTGATTTTGATCAAACTGTTTTCATATTGTTTCACAAGTTCAGATTGAGTTCTGTTGCTGAACAAACCGTAGATGGTAAATGTGAACCCTCCCGCCAAACCAGGAAACCCAAGAGCACTTCTATGAGGCAATATGCCTTCTGCAATCTGAAATGTCGAGAAAAAAAAATTAACTTCATAAAAATAATATTGTCTTTATACATTTATTTTTGATACATGGACACGTACGGAGGAGATCTTGAGGACGCCTCCTCCATCATTGAGCTGCACGGAGGAGTTGACCGTTGTCAATCCAGAAGAGTCCAGACTCTCCCAAACCAACGTCCCTTCAAAACCCTGAGTGAAGAACAGTCATTTCATTAGCTGCACATGTAGCCTGTGTGTTTTTTTTCTCCAGTTACAAAACTTATATTATACCCAAGATTGAATCTGCATTTCGTATTTTATTTAAGTTTCTAATAATTACCTAGGAGTACAAAAACTATACAAAGTAATATGTATAATAACTTTTCTATGGAAGGACTGATGCTTTAAACACAACCTGCAGAAGATTTGAACAGTTAACTATGTTGGTTAGGAGACTTCCAGTCATGATCTCATTGGGTCTCATTCACCAACTGCTCTTAAGAAAGTGTCTTCTTAAAGCCCACTTGGGCAGCTTTTAGGAAGATTATGACATCCACCAATGTTTTCCTATCTGTCATTTGTCCTTATGCAAAACCAGAGTCTACTCACCCTGAAGAGCACTCTTACGCACACTTGACAACTTAATTATGCTTGTGTAAAATAATCAGTTATTCCACTTTTCCCTCTGTCCTGTGTTTGACAATGTTTACTTAGAATTCAAATATGAGATCAAACAATCTTTTTACTTCAAATATGCGACTTTCTCCCATAAAGTTTTTAATTAACATGTAACCGTTTCCCCTGTTTTGTTTTTTGTGGTATTTTATGTCCACTGCTGAAACTACAAAATAAATATTGAAGGTTTAAGTCAGGTTCTGCACCCTCTATAGATTTGTGTTTTTCAGTTTCTGTGATTTAGAACATAGACTGTACGGTGTGCACACGTCACTGAAGTCCCAAGCCCTTTTATGGACATTGGGGTGGCGTTTACCTATGCTCCATTAGGAAATACTGGCTCTCACATTCAACTTACAAAGACATGGCATTAATCAATATTAGAACACAGAATCGAACGGCGTCATTTACACCATGGTTTTAGCCTAATGCCCACTGTTATCCTCTTCCTTACTGCAACACTGTTTAGCCAAAGGGTTTTGTGGAGACTTCACCCACTTCTCCACCGTTATAGTGGTGAGTAGATAAGAGTGAATTTTCGTTTTTGGGTGAACTATCCCATGAACTAAGAACAAATTTTAAGAAAAAAATCTTAAGAGGATATTGCTGAATGAGGCCCAGTGTCTCTACAGTCATGAAAAATGTATGTGAAACTGACCTTAGGCAAGATGAACTGCTCCACGGGTTTGTACCAAACTCCGTTCACCATGGTCCCTGTGCTGATGGCACTGAAGCGAGCAGTAACCACAGCCTCCTGCAGAAAGTTGTTGTACATATGGAATTCACAAACACTATTTTGTTGTTTTTGCCTCAGTGTAAATTTGCCTGAATACGACTATAATTTCATTGGCAGTAAACAGTAGCAGCAGAAGCAGATGCCCTCAGGCTGTGTATCCAACAGGCTCCACAGAAAAACAGCACAACAGATGCATTATGCTTAAAGGTCCAGGCCCTGTTACCTCCTGGTCCAGCTGGAGAAGCTTCACCGTTATGTTGCTCTGAAGCTCAGGCTCGGTCCCTCTGGGAAACAGCCCCAGCCTGGTGATCACCACCGGGTGCAGAACTTTGAAATCCAGGGCAATGGCCGACACGTCGGACGGGGCGAGCATCGAGGGGTCCGCCACGGTCACGATCTCGATCTCAGCATCCTGTCCTGTGACTGGTGGGGAGGGAGGGCAGACAGTCACTGCACGAGCACGGGTGGAATTTATTACAATCCTAACATGCTGAGCATCTCTTTTCAGTGATGAGGACCGCGGAGAGGGAGCATGATCCGAGAAGAAGGTAAAGCAACACCATCAGCACTTTGAGGAGCTGCTTCTTGGGATGGTTGTCTTTAAAGCGAGCATCTGCTCGTGACTGTGATTTCTTAATTACAAAAGAGCAGTTTATTACCCAGGAGATCAATGAAAAGATCAAAGCTGTTAAAGGGAACCAGGCTTTTACTTTAAATATGTTCGACACAACTTCTGCTGCCTGCTCCGAAATAAAAGACAGTTAGAGGCAACCAATCACGGTCAAAGAAAGAGCGGCCGTTCATCAAAGAAAATGTTTCTCACACTGACGGAGTTAAATGCAGCTGCAGAATTTTCCCAGTGTGTGAAGATATATTTAATATTCCTGTGCTGACTCACTACAAATGCTTTGTTTGTCCAAACTTGCCAAAGCAAATAACAGTGCTTCTCTTGGCTCCCTTCAGCAGGTTTATTTAGAAAGAAAATCAATAAATCATAAAAAGAATAATGCCAAGTATTCTACATCAATTACATTTCATACTATGCCTTTATTTTGTTTGTCAATAAAATATCGATATAGATTAAGTCTCTAAACAGCTAATTTTGCAACAGCCATTAACCACATAAATTACATTTATATCAAGAGGGCAATGAGATGTGGAAACAGTGAATTTATTTTGCATTTTTGCTACAAAAAAGGAAATTGTTAGTGCAATAGTCATAGCCACAGACTGTATATAAAGATGGACATCACGTATCTACCTACTCCCAATGAAATGAAGCCAGAATATCTCTATATCTACATATATTTATATATAATACTGTATATATAGAGCCTGAGTAGCAAGGCGCCACTGTCAGTCTCAGCTGTCAATCATGATGTTTCACCAGTTTTTATAAAATCAAACGTACGACATGTATCTCTCAATCACAACAATAACAAGAGACCTAATTTGATGACAACAAGAGGCGGGGTGGGATAATGGGAGTTGTCGTCTTCACCAACACTGCAGATGAAAATCTACCTGACGGGTCTCAGACACAAATTATGTTCATTTAAGTCATATTCATGTTAGACAGCAAACGGCGCTGCCACTCAAACAGGCTCATCTCCCATCCATATACTACACCCATACTGCAGCCAGCCACCAGGGGGTAATAGAGACTCTTTGGCTTCATTTGTGGCAAGCTGTCATGTAGTCCATCTTGTTTTCCGTCTATGGTCATAACATAGGGACAAACTGCTCAATCGAACATGATAAAAAACTTAAAATTCTTTTAGAGTTTGACTCTTTCAGTTATGTTGGGAGCAGATCACTATAACAAAGTCTGAGATGCTAAGTAGCATTCAGCTTATTGTAAACCCAGATCCCCCAAAAGAGATCCCTTTAATGAAGGCAGCGGAAGGAAAGATATTGGAGCAACAATCACATGTCTGCTCAGGCGCGTGCGTCAGGTAACCAACTGTGCTCAAAAGCAGCCACTGTCTCTTCCTCTTCCAATCACAATCGAGCATCTCGCACCAAAACTCCTGCCCCTCCGCCTCCCATTCTCAAGCAAATCATGTCAACACTTAAAACCATTTACACGCCAGAGAGCAGAGAAAGAGTCTGGAAAAAAAATAAAACATCACCATGACCCTAAAGGCCATTGCCTATTCTGAACAGTAGAAATGTTGTTCTTTTCTTTTATACGTGAAAGCAGCAGACAGTGGAAGACTGCTCAGGGAAAAGAGTAGTGAAATATCTGAATTGGACCAGCTCTGTGTAGGTGAGAGACACTGATAATTCACTGCAGACATTCAATCTGACAGTGAGTCTGTCTAATTATTATATACACTGTCTGTCAGTGCTTCATACAGCTTCACTCTCCAAGCATTAGTTTGCTGTTCAAGTCAGCTGCGTCGACTGTCAGACATTTCTGCTTTGGCCTTGGGTGAGGAAAGGAAAAGAAGGGTGTCCTTTAGCTCTGCGGGAACGTGAACAAAGGTGTTTTACTTCTTTTCTAAAGAAGCATTCTTTTAATTCTTTCAGCTCATCTCCAAGGCTTTTCTGCCTCAGCTCAACAGTTGCAGATGCAAGCAACAGATTGCACACAGAATTTCTCTCTGTATTTTACCTGCATATCTCCACCAATTTATGTACGTGGTTTTTTTTATTTGGTTACCTGGCTCAGTGAAGTTCAGGATGGAGCAGGAGTACGGATCCTCTCTGTCCTCCTCTGGAATGGGACACCCATGTTTGCCCACGATAAATTTCACCCCCACTCTGAAAAACAAAGCACAAACCCCACCACGTTGTTGCATTCATCTGTTTTTTTGTGCGCAGGATAATAGGCAACAAGATATCAAAAGCTTGTCCATCTATCCATCCTCCGTTGCCATGGTTACAGGGGGGGGTGCTTAAAGGCCATCGCACCTTATCTGTGCGTAGATCACTGAATGAAAAGGAAATGGACCAAAGGGAAGAATGACAGAGGGGACGGTGTTGGGCACTAGTCAGGTGAGGCAACAAAGGATTGATGGGGCAGACGCTTATTCGTTGGCGGCTGCAGGGTTTATTCCCCCTGTGTGAATCTGACCTGGGAGAAGGGAAGACAGAAAGAGAGAGGGAAACAGAAGTGAAGTTGGAGATCCAGCCTACAGACCTGTGCTGGAAGTGGGGGTGATGCCGGATGTAGCCCAGCCACGTTTCCCTTATCGCTTGTCGCAGTTCATAATGGTGTCTCGCTGACAGCACCCCCACCAGAACTTCATAGTAAGGTAAGGCTTCATCTGTGAAGAAGGAAAAATACAATCCTGAAATATTCATGTACTCTGAGAGAGAAACTTCCCACAAACAACGGGAAGCAGTCAACAGTGATGCTGGGCTGAAATGTGACCACCAGCCTACAGTGGGGGACAATGATGAGGCATCAACCAGAGATCATTAATAAAATACAAATCTGGATTTATGTGCCCGAGCCCTGATTCTGACAGCTCTCTCCTCTCAGATTTACTTTGCACCCACTGTGATGCATCCCATAATTCACACCACGGGAATAAATGTCTCCATGCATCAGATAGTGGATAAAGAATATTCCTCTGTTAATATGTGATAATCCTCCGGAGATGCTCAGCTGTGTTTCCAGACATTAGACTGTCCCAGCAACGCCCAACGTTTCTGAACTGTTATAATCACACCAAAACACACATGCACATGTTAACGAGCACACTCGAAATGACACACACACACACACACACAAGACTTAACTACCTGTTCCCGCACAAACTAACACGCACGGCGCACACAGCGGGGCGGTGAAAGCAAAGTTAGCCGCCCGGCTGTGGAAAAGTTGCGCGGCTTCGCGGAGGGTGAACACCGGCGGTGGGAGAAACAAAGTACCCGAGAGTGTGTTGTTGTCCAGCGGAGCGGAGGAGGGTCGCTGTGCCAACCACAAGTGCACCAGGACAGCGACGGCACAGGGCAGCAGAAAGAGCGCTAGCCTCCGCATGGACGGAGCCCTTCATTCAGCCGGAGCAGCCTCTCAGCGGTGGCGGCGCGGAGCCTCGTCGGAGCCGCACGGAGCTGCGGTGTGAGTCGCTCTGCGAGTGCGCCTCATCTCGGCTGCTGCTCCTCCTCCGCCGACATCTCACCGCCGCCTCATGTGTGCCTCCGCCGCTCCGACAGCCCGGCCAATGGGGAGGCAGGGAGCCCTGTCGCGGTGCACTCTGGGAGATGGCGTTCATCACCACCTCTCGTGCCACTCAACCACAGCATGAGCCAAAGGTATACACGTGCTGGTGTTTTATCAGGGTAGATATTTCATAATAAACAATAGTTTATTATTATATATATTTATTTATTTATTTTTGCACAAATTTTTCTCTCTGATATGCTAGCTTAAGTAGAAGAAGATATGAATGTATATTTGAACAAACTAAATATTTGTTCATTTAATTATTATATTATATCATACCATTTTATTATTTGTGGTTGTAATAGTGGTAGCAGTAGCAGTAATAATATTTATCATTAATGCTACGCTTTTAACAATGCTGAAACATGCTCTGCATTTAACTACCTGTTCCTGCACAGCAGAAAGCAAATAGGTCAAAAAACAGAAAACAAATAGTTGTAAATATAAAATACACATCATTATCACACATGTATCACTACTGCAGAAGCATTCATTTAAATTTCATTAATTTACGTATGATTATGGTAATTTTGCAAGATTATGTAGTTTCTCTCTCCTTTCACAATGTATTAATAAAACAGAAGGGTATAGTACACTGAATATATAATTGACTTTTCTGTTGCAATGTTTACCACACAAATATGTACGAAGAAGTATGAGTATCCTTTTATTTAAGTTATCTTAAGCTTAATTAAATGAAGTGAAATAAAGATAGAAAATAATCATAAGAATCATATCATCCCTCTAAGATCCAGGTGATGTGTAAAAGCTATAAGATTTGGGAATATTAAAGCAGGTCCTCATTGCTGCACATGAATGATTTAAGCGGAATCTATTGTGCATGGAGAGGGACGCTTGATGACTATTTCTTCTGACTCCGGGAGCACCAGTGGTTCTCCATGAGAGGACGAGAGGGCCGAGCCACCAAGAGCGCCAGCTGCCACGCTCTTAAACATTTCATTTGTATTGATTTTAATGGAGTTCCATTGTGGCATCATTGTTATTTTAGAGACCTTACCGTCCCATTCCAGGGGGAAATAATAAAGTAATGGAAAACACTGGCATGCAACTGCATTGTGTGCCGGTGTTATGAGAGGAAATCATTGAGAAACTGCTGCAGAACAGCCGGCTGAGGCTGGAGATAAATAATCTATCAGAAATTATTAGTTTTCCCGTGTGTTTTTGCATACACTTTGGGGGGAATCACTACTCAATTTGTAAAATTGCTCCAGCTCAGATCCCTGATATTAGATAACCTACTGCCTAAGGGATAATTACTTTCCTGTGCATTATATAATTCTTTTGGAGTCATAATCATAGATATACTCATTAAAGTGATTTAGTTTTCTCTGTGCAACACATTATTCATTTGTAAGGAAAAAGCTATTCATAGCTTTTCATTTCTTCAAACTGAACCTAACATCTCGATCTACTGCAGATATCCAACCCTTATCTATCCAAACTTATTTTGTAATGCTCTCAACTCTTATTAAACTTTTTATCTTGAGGTCGAAACCTAATCATGTTATATTTATACTGTTTAAACCTTTGTGAGTTCAGTACCTTTCAGTTTGTCTTTCACATTGCACAGTTCCAAACACTCCTCACTCACTGTACTTTCTCCATGTATATATAGATTTATTTTTATCCAGCTAGGTCCCAGCTGGGAACCATGTGCATACCAAATAATATTCAGTCCTACTTATTGAATTTCTACTCTTAGTTTGTCCAACATCCATTTTATATCGCTCCTCTATATTTTATTTAGCCATAAAAGATTTGAGGGAGTTGTCTGTGTAGTACATTTGTGATTCTGGGATATAAACTGTAAAAAAAAAGGAATTGACATAATACAGTGTAATACTTGGTTCTCACTTTTCGAATCAGTCGCTAGAAGCTAAATTAGTCATCAGTAAATGACCAACAATTGAATTTAAAGTGATGAAACTTATTATTATCTCATAATAGTCTCAGACAAACTCATCTAATGTGATCATTAGCCCCAAACAACCCATCAACCAAGATCATTTTGCGGGTTTGTTACATCACACTTTTTTGTAGGAAGAGCATAAGAAAAAGAAAGAAATCTCAATTTGGAAAAAATAAAACTGGTTTAGAAAAACAAAATAGTTCATGTAACACCTGATCATTTATGAAAGAAACTAAAAGCGATAATCCGTTTTGTTGTCTTTACCTTGAAATAAACGTAGATAAATAATCTCCAGCACCACAGGTGTGATGAGCCTCAAACCACAATCCTCATCTGTGACTCTGCTTCTCTTTAATTACATCCTGCTGCTCTGGGTTCAGTTCAGAGAAATCCGTGAGGGTCTTATCAATGTCGTTCATCACCAGCGTCTGTGGTGTTCTGTACAACCTGTACTGTTTTTTAATATATCTCCAACTTGATTTCCTGGTATGACTTATTCGGTGAAAAAAAGCAATTTTGAAACCAACATGATCACCAGCCCTACAGTATAGTGAAATAGTAATTTCAATCTTGTCACAGATGAGGCTATAAATGCAGGCATGGCTGGAATACTGAATCATTATCGGGGACATTATTCATGCGACCTGCGGAGTCAGCAGATGTATTGCTTATTTCCCTGCGACACTGTGGCAGGCAAACTGGCAGACGCTGAATTGAATCATATTCTTTATAAAAAAAAGAAAATGCACACGACACCAGCAGAGTGCATCCAGATGGCCTGTGGTTCAGCTCATCCACAGGAGGTCGCACGCAGCAGAATCTCATGTTCCCCTGTCAGAGCCGGACAATCGGCATTGGCTTTTATTCATGTTATTATGTCAGTGTGATTGGTCAGAATGTATCTGGAAAAGTGAAGGAGAGACACGGAACAGAAATAGTGAAGACACGGCACATCTGGGTTGCCCTTTTCCTTTAATTCATTTGATCCAAAGTAGGATTTTACAAAGCCTGCTATTTAAATGCTATTGTTTCCCAAAACAATAATACCATTCATGAATACAGCTGCACGACATATCCGCACCCCAATGAGATTATTCTGTGCAGAGTAGCACCCAGAAAATTCAATGAAGAGGCAATATTTCATTTCATAATAGTTCTCTCTGTTATAGATAGAAATAAATCCATGCAATATTCATCTCTAGCTGTTATATTTCTTGTTTCAGAATTGGCACCATCCTTACGATGAGGTCAGTGAGAGCGTCCTGAGGTCAGTCTCAGGTTGTTCACACAGGAAATAATAACAATAATAATTATCCTGAAAACAATTTGAGTCCAATAGTTTGAGTTGGTGATGGTCCAGTATCCGAGTTTGATTCCTAATGCTAGTTCAAGTACCAGGAGGAAATTTATTTTAATTTTACAGAAACGATGATGCAAAAGTCTGAACCACCGAAGGGATCATATAATGTAAACCGACCCTTAGAGTTGTATTTAAAAAATACTCAGATAGTATCAATAATTGCATGATTTATAAATGTTTCCTTCCCTAAGTATCATACAAGCTCGGTAGCACTACACATCATGTAGCTGTAAGTGCTATGCAACAAATATTCAATAATACTACTGATAATAACAATATTAATAACGATCATAACAATTCATCGTAAAAATCAGCAAATGCTATTCAACTACCAGGTAAAGGAAACGTTTTCGACAGTGTGCTTTTTGTTCAATAACTAAACAAAAACAGAAAAGAAGGCTGTGTGACCACAGTGTGAGGATCACGCTGCTCTCACAGAAGTTGGCACTGTAACATACTGTACACTCTAAAAGACCCGACAGTCTCTCGGAAACACAGGAGGCTGTCGAAAAGGAGCAGAGAAACATGCAGGCCTCTCAGTTTGGCATTAATGTCAAAGGCCGTGCCATTCACTCTAGGACAGGCAAAAAGAGTCAGGCTCAGGAAACATGCCCAGCGAACAAATGAGAAAGTTAAGATATCCTGCGAAAAAGGATGAACTGATAGTGTCTCTGATTCAAAGTGGATGAAACGTACGAGGAGTAAATCAAATAGAGCGATAAAGGTGGAGTGCATTAGAGCGGACCTGGGGAAGGAAGCGGCAGATTCATAAATTATTTTTGACTTAAGGGTTGTATGCACAGTGATAACCCTGAACCACTCGTCTCACTGCTGAAACATTAGCCCTGCACCTTTCAATAAGCAGAGGGTCTGTTTATTTATTTGCAGCAGAGGCGACGTGCAGCCGCCCGCTTCTTATCACGAGCGCGGCTCCTAGCTGAAATCATTTAGTGTGCCAGATAAGGTTTCTGTTCCAGCACTAAAAGGAGCAGGTTAATTGTTGGTGACTCTGGAGGCAAATTGAAACAGAAAACCACTAATGAGGGACGTGTCCGATTTCAGTACAGTAGGCGTTCCTGCTAATGTTTTCAAATCTTCAATTTAATACAATGATAAATGCTTTTTCATTCGGATACGGAGAAAGGGACTAAATGTTTAAAAAGAAGTAAACACTGGGCAAATTCCTGTTTCCTGAGGCATGTTAAGATCTAGCACAACAAAAGAAAACTAAGGAAAAAAAAACATCTCTCATCTCATTAAGCACTGAGCAAGGCTGTTCTCTAATAACAAAGCAATAACAAACCTATTTAACAAGACATGATACGCTCGCCGGGTTGCCAGTTTGGTAGCTGACTCCCCCAAAACCTTCAGCCACCAGGACAGAGCTGACCAAGAACAGAGTGTCCGCTGGGGCAAAACTCAACTCAACGCCTGTGGCCAGTAGCTTCAGGTGTGGTGAAGACAGAGAAGCCAGGCAACGCCATGCCTGCACTTGTGCGCCCCTCGCAGGTCATCAGAGGATGGTGCAGAAGAACTTCTTCTCCCGGAAAGGGTTCTCTGAGGCCGGGACGGGCACGATGAGGGGATCCTCGCGTATGTGGGCTTCACAGTACGCCATCAGGTCGGCAGCTGCTTTGGACACCTGAAATGTTGAGACACAGGAACATGCGGAGATCATCAGAGGTTTCCCTCACTATCGCAAAATAACCCAAAATACACCTGGGCTTCAATTTTTGTGAAGTTGTGTGAAAGCTAACTGAGGGGCTTTTTCTTAGATGGCGCTGTTGAGCTCATTTCAAATTACTCCAGAATCCAATTACATTTTTATTTCCCTGCAACTTTGGTAATGATTTGAAGATGTCTAGGCCCTGAAAAAGACCCAAAGGGAAATACAAATCTTTCGAAATACAATAGGGCCTCCCACCTTAGGTACTCGGGCCCTAATTAAAGTCTAAGCGTGTAGAATTTAGTGACATCTAGTAGTGAAGGTGCATGTTGCAGCTGAATACCCCTCATCTCACCCTCCTCTTCCAAACATGAAAGAGAACCTGGGATCTATGTCTAAAGAAACGTTTGTTAACCAGAATCCCTCTCTGTATCGGAAATGTAATTCTTAAATGATGTTTGATGTTTTTGGAACGATCAAGATAAAAAAAAGTAGTCTTTTCCAGCAGGCTCTCTCATCTTTTCATGTTGTCGAGCCATCCTGCCTTCATAAGGTGGTGTCTTGTTTCAAGTTTTCTTATCCTTGGCTTCAAGGTTCAGAGCGAACCAGGAACTTTCGTTGCACCTCCCTTGCGTCATCTTCTGTCATTTCACCATCACATCATTTAAAAATCAATAATAATCACTTTAGAAATGTTATCCATGAAGAAGTGGTTGTCAGAGAGAGAGAGAGAGAGAGAGAGAGAGAGAGAGAGAGAGAGAGAGAGAGAGAGAGAGAGAGAGATTTAAAGGAGCTGCTTGTTCACAGAGGTTTATTGGATTTTTGATATTGAAGTTTAAGCAAAGACAAAAGGTCTTTAAAAGGAGTTCACTGGATTAAATTAGTACTGAAAAACGATTAATTGATATGAATATGAAGTTTAGTTTAAAGAGTCAATGGCATTGTCTAGGGGTTGTCTTTCTAGACAATTATAATTTAGGAGAGAGCTTTTTGAAAAGTTGTATATATAGGCCCTGTCAGGGCAAAGTGCCATTATAATTAAAGTGCAAACACAGGCAGACACCAACCTGATGAAGATGAGAGTCAAAAATTAGATGAGGTGAATAAAGCAAGGTAAACTGGAAAAGAGTGTTTTGTGATGTGTATCTTTATCTAAACGTACACTATGTCCAGCAGCTCCCTGTGTGTTTGCTCTAGTAAACAATGTTTTGGGAGCTAACTTGATCCACATTAAACCCTCCCAAAGTTTGGATGAATGGTGCCTGGTTTCTTGGAAGTAGCATATGGTATGTATTTCAGATTTTTCAGTCCCTGTGGGGACTGTACTGATATGTGTGACCTCAGCAGGAGCAGAAGACAGCTCATCAGGATGACTGACAAGTTTTACTGAGGGATGAAGAGGTCGGGACTCACAAAACACTTCCTGCCTCCGTGTGAAAACTTATCATTTTCCAAGTCAAAGAGACGGAACAATTTTACAGTCTGACTGTATAAGTGAATGCAGGCTTCACTTGGGAGCTGAGACGGGAGGATACGGGGAGGGGAGGCTGCAAGTGGAGAGGAGCAGCTGCATCAGAGGGAGGGTCAGGACTCAGGGATCTACGTGCAGGACCGAGACATCTGATCTCCTGCCTGCCACTGCACCTCGCCCACTGCTGCTCTCACAGAAGAATACAACGCACAAAGTCCATCACGCTGCTCATCACATTTCCTCCTATACAGTTCTATTGTCACAGCCTAAGCCTTTCCAGTCGACAGGTTCAGGATTAATATGATGTGCTGAGATTTATGGATTTTAAAAGAACAACATGGCTCGTTTTATTCTATATTTTAAAAAATCCTATTTAAAGACAAAAAAAAAGGGGATGCGTTCTTCAGTCTTCGTCTTTCTGATGTCTTTAGCCCATAAATATGTAAATCTATTAAACAGCTCAAACATGTGTTAAAAAAAGGCTCAGAAATGTCCAAAAACAAGATGGGAATTGTAGTTTTCTTGAATATTTCTAAAAAAGGAGTCAACTTGCTTGTTACTCATCTCATTGGTCTTCTCATGGGATTAATTGATGATTAGAAAATTATTATTCTAGTCTTCAACCTTGTTTGACAAAGGTCTAAGTCATGATCCTTCTCTATCCATCTTTACCTCAGTTGCCCACCCGGGGTTTGTTATTCTCATAAAAAGCCTCAAAACAAATCTGAGTTTGCAGGATGATTACAGGCACAAGGACAAATCATATTCCATCATCGTAAAGAGGGACAGTCACTGATTTTACAAGTTTAAATAGCGGCTATATCTCTGATTGCCTTCAATATCGCTTTCAGCTCTTCAGGGCATCTAAAAATCCTTCAGATGGATCAGCCTTAGAAGGAGACAGGATTCAGACCTCACGTCCACACTGAGGACATCAGCTGTGATGAGGGGTCACTGCTTCATTTTCAGGGGCCAAGTGTTTATAAACCACTGGGCTACCTCCTGCTGAACCATCCAGACTCAAACACAACTGAGAGCAGAAACTAGCCAGACGCTCAGTGAGGCTGGAACGACGCACAGCAGTGTTCGTGTTCTGAGATGAGATATTTGATGCTGTAAAGACAGGGTGAAATGAAATGATTAAGAGCTGAGACTAACTCACGATTGGTTGAAAGTATGTATCATCAGGACTCTTAGACTCTGGCTCCAAATTACATCAAAGCACAAGATGTGCCGGATCTGGCATATTTTGGCTTAATTTCAGTGCAACACTTCGGTCTTCTTCATGCAGCTCACAGTCCATGGTTTAGTATGTTTGCCTGCTGCATTTGTTAATTTCCATGTAAGTGCTTTACACGTTTGAATGACTTCATCCAAAGTCAAGGTCCTCTTCAAACTACTAATACATGATGGTGGCACCACTAAATACTGACTGTCCACATCCTCAATTAGAATGCAGGCAAAATGTAATTCCTGTGTTAAGTTACAAGAGGACATCCAACACCATTAAGTTCTCCGGCCAAAAGAAATGACACAGCAGTATTCTCACACATGGTTTCCTCTCTGCATGATTCTGTTGGCTCTCCGCTCTAACGGCTGCAGTCACCTTCCTCCAGCTAATGCGTCTTTATTATTTATGTCACACTCACAGCACCTGTGCTGTGGTCCTGTCTGTGTTTTTGTAAATCCCCTGTTGCTAATAAAAACTGATAAGTCAGCGATTGCTTAATTCACCTCACACGTCAGGAAGTAAAGGTGACATTTCCTATGCTAAATTTGGCAAGAAGTTGCTTAACAAATGGTTGACAACACTGAAGGAACTCTGAACAAAACTGAGAGCAGTGTTTTTGCATTTAAGAGGATAAATAAATATACTATGTTAATTACCAGTTGATACACAGAACAATATTCTCAAATCGGTATTTAGGAGCCCACGTTATAATCGAGGGTGAGACGTTGGGTTGAACAGTGGGAGGGTTGAGGTCGAACATCATGGTCAAATACTTAATTATTATTTCTCTCAATAAATAATCACTAAATAAACCGTAGAAGAATTCACAATTCATTTGACATACATGCTAGATGCACACTAACTAGCTTCATTAAAATGAGGGGAAAAAGTTATTCTCTGATAATCGTTAATGATACAACCTCTTAATCCCCATGAATAAGGCCCCAGGTCTAAACTAATCAGTTTCAAATCAAATATAATTTCTGATCTAACTCAATTTATTTGGTTCCATAATCACACTAGAGGCTCATCATATTAAAAAAAAACTCTCAGGACACAAAACACCTGTGATGGCTGATTCTCTACACATTTATTTTAAAAACGTTTTATCTCTGGCTCCGATCCAATTACTGATCTCGGTCTCAAGCCGACACAAAGCGGAAAACATCAACAAACCAGTCTCCTGCAATTTTCATTGCAAACATTCTCATGATCATCATCAGCGTAACAAGTGTATCATCGTGTCCCTGCAGCTGCGGGTGTCTGCAGAAACACGGGAGCCCCGCAGGACAAAGAGTGGTACTGCACGGTGTGTGTCATTAGGCCCAGACTGTAATTACACTGCAGCCCCATGATGGAGGGAGCGTCCTTCTAATTAGCACAGATCACATTCCTTTGGCTGATTGAGCAATTAATGAGAACGTGGTGATCCCTCCATCAGCCGCACAGAGACCACTCCACTCTCAGAGACACGCTCTCCCTCGTCACATCCCCTTAATTAAATTGAAAGAAATGTCAGACGCGGCCAACTTTTCTCTCTGCTCCTCTATCTCTGCACTTTTCTCCGCTTTCATCCGCAGGCACGCGTTACTTCATAGGCTCCTTTTTTGGGGGGTGGGTGGGTGGGTGATTACTCGGATCTCCTCATCTGATGTGTCAAGTGCTTTTAAAGCACAAACAGCTGCCAACCCATCAATCATCCGACGGCGGTTGAGGTAGCAAATTGTAGAGATGTGAAATCGTGCTGCTGCCGAAACGGTTTCTGTTTTGTTTCACACCAACTCCTCTCTGCCGCTGTTAAAAGCTTTTCACGTAAGCACAAACAGCAGAAGTCAATTATTCAGAACTTGATTTCTTTCTCAGACAGACGGAGTGAGAGACTTTCGGATAAAGATCGACAGTGACATTTAAGATACATTTACATTCAGGCCTGACACGTCTTTTTCCATCAAATGCTAAGGTGACAACAAACTGACAAGTTCGATTTATTCCGACACTTCCCGACTCATTTGAGATAACTCTGTTTTACACTCATTTATCCTCCACCTTCAGAACAACCACAAACCAGATAGTCTAACGTGACACTATTATGTGTGAGACAGCAGGTTTATCGTTTTGTCCTCAATTAACACTTTGCAATGTTCAATGGTACAATGGTTCTGTCATGTTAGGTAGATGGTTGTTTAAGTGTTAATACTTTCAGTAAGTTTTGTTTTAATTATTTATTGATGATTTAAAAACAGGGTGAATTGTCATGATTGACGGCTGAGACTCAATCAGAATTCATCAAGTTCGCACATCGACAGGACTTCGCGACTGTGGCTCCATCCCACGATCACTACTGCGCTTACTGTCTCTAAATGACGTCAAAAGCGCAAGTGTCTGGGATCAACTGTTTTAACATATTAGCATGCTAACATTTATTAATTTCCACTAAATTGCTTTACGTTTGAAGGACCCCTTGTCCAAGCGCCATATGAGAAGTATCTGCTGTACTACTAACTTTACAAAACACCTATAAAACACAAGAGGAAGGGAAAAATGGAAATAATATTTTTACATAATATGTCTCCTTTAATATAGCATTGTCTGTCCCGGGAACGTGGCCACAGAGACCCAGATCACAACACCATAAATATATACATATTAAAACAGGCCCAGTCACCATTGCTTTAACTCATTCAGTGACGTATAGTGACTTTCGCACAAATAAAAATAACTTCCAGATTGCTTTTAATCCGTCCTCTATAACTTCCTCTTCCAAACCCCGATTTCAACTGGTGGCGATAATCACTTTGTTTTTCAAAAAGACAAGGTTCACTGGGAAGCAGCCTTGGCTGTGTTTAGTGGGATGATGGTGTACGGCAGGCGTCCAGGCCTCGACTATAATGCTGAGCGAACAGCCTCGGGGCTGTGGGGCAATCATTCCCTGAGCACACAAGGAGCATACCGGATGAGATGATGACACGGCCTTTTAAGTTGCACAAGAGGTGGTTGATGAAAACGATGGAGAGGAGGCGTCTCTTCATACTCCACAAACATATTCATAGAAAATCACCTTTTTACCGGGGTGAGCACACAACACAGTAAAAACAATGACCTCGGTGAATGGTTCTCTCTGTTGAATAAAAACTGGCTTTATTTACACTGGCAGTGTTACCACGAGGATTGTGACTGACCTCCGCCATAAAGACTATACAGGGCTCAAAAGACGAGATTTAACCAGGAGTTGTTGACTTCAAGAGTAATGTGCTCCTTCACAATAAAAGTCTTCAGGAGTTTAAGATGAAAAGGACCTCAACCTTAAACTCAGGATTCTGTGGTAGCCTCAAACAACGGGAATGTAAGATGAGAAGGTGATGACTGAGGACGTTCTTTTACAATCTCCCTCAGAAACGATGACACAAACTGGTGTTGAACCAAAGATGGAAGTGGTCATAGATCACAGGGAGCTACCCCAGCCTCTGGGTTCATCCCTCAGAGACACTACTCAGGTGCCTGCAGGGTGAACTAAGGCGTCACATGACTCCTGTCCAGAGAAACTGCCCTGAACATTCATTTAGCTGTCATCATGAAGTCGACCATTGGAATAAACTAGAATAGCACTTAGTGGAGCACATACCTCCTTCAAGGCCCAACTGTCCCCTTCAATTCAACCAGGCTTCACCAGATTCAAACTCCCAATGAGAAATGTAAAGTTCCAGATTTTGTGAAAAATGTTGAAAATGTTGCAATGTTAAAGAAGGGTGTAATGAAAATTCTCTCCCTGATGCAGATCTACATCAAAGTTTAATGGGGTCTTCCCTGAGCTATACCAAATCCTTCCACCAGGGTTCATGGAAATCCCCTTGGTTGTTTTTGTGTAATCTCGCTGATAAACAAACAAACCATTTAACAAACAGACAGGGGTGTCTTTGAAAAAAGTCTTTGGAAAACTTCAAAGGGGGAGCTGAAAGAAAATCTGATAAATGGCATCAAGTGTCAGGGAAAAAGAATGAGTGCAATTAAAAAGACAATATCTAACTGTTTGCTTTAGGTGTTAATGTTATAGAAAATCTGTCCAAGAACATCATTCATGAAGGACAGATACAAGACCATATTGACCACTATTGATGGTTAATTTTAAATCAAGGTATAATAATATTGGAAGATAGTTGGATGAGAGAATTGACTTTCATGTCTGCACCATAACTATGTAGCTGACGCCAGTGGCTGCTGAGCTTAGCTTTAAGAGAGGAAACATGGGAAGGGGTGAGTTGCAACAGAGTTAGCAAAGCAGGTAATGGTCTGGGGCCCCGAGGCAGTAATTCACAAAAACCTTGTAAAAGGAAAAACTTAAATTCTATGATCCGCTATTTACAGGAGACTGTAAAGACACCATGGTCAGAAAAACCTGGACAAGGAACCATGCTACTATTTTTCTACCAAAAGCTTTGCAATTGTATTTTATTTTGATTAGAAAAGGATATGGTTTGATACTCGGGAGGGGCATGGGGGCCCCGAGCTTCTAATGTCCTAAGGCCCCTAAAGAACCTTGAAATACTCTTGCATTGGGAAGCAGCTAGCCTGGCCTCGTCCACACAGGAAACTAAAATATGTATGATTCATGTTCACCCGTCAATATTGTTATCAATTAAAAATGGTTAAAGCTATTTATTATATCAAGGTTTGTATCAAGTTGAGTGAATTTTTTACTATGAGAATAATGTACACATGCACCAGGCGATCTGTAAATTCACATGCAATATTTTAGTTACATTTATCCTATTTTTCTCAGAGTGGCAGTTAACACAATAAAAGCCCTCCTACCTTTATCCTATCCATGCAGGCCTCCATCTTCAGCTGCTCCACAGCTTTCCTGGCATGGGAGATGCTGGCCGTGCTGTTGTTGGCGATTCCGTCCTTCATGATGCTCCTGTGACGCCACACAGAGGCACAATGGGTGAGTGGAGGTGGGGGGTGACACATAGAGTCAATGAACATCACATTAAACCAAGAAAAGCAGCAACCCCCCCCCCGGGGGCTGATGTCTCTGGCCCCCTTGGATCAGCCATTCTCTGCCACAACCTTTTATTTTTCTTCTTCTTCTAATTCAAAAGGACCCATTTTGTGTGGGGAAGGTGTTTTACAGCAGTCGAGCTCCATTTTATTCAGAAGAAAGAGCTTTTGAACCCAGCAGCTGGACGGAGGTTTGTCTCTTTATCTGCCGGTGTTCATGCACGATTACTTTCTTTATTTTCAAATTCAAAGTTATGATTTACAGCAAGAGGCTGGAGGAGATAGCAACAAAGCAGGAAAACACACACACACACACACAACTCTTTGGAGCTGTGTGTTTTACATCAGGGCCACAGTGCTTTGCTCAGGGACACTACAGAAGACCTGTGTGAGGGGAGGGGTTATGGAACCTAACCAACACATTTCCCTTCCTCTGCCTCAGATCTGTCCACCCCTCATCTTCACAACCGTCTTCCACAATGTGCAGTTTCTATTCTGCCAACACATCTCTGCAGATCGCAGGGCCCCACTTCGCCCTTCCCTCCTCACCCAGAGGGACAGAACACATCTGTGTGCTTGTAGAACAACATGCACGAGCACACGACGCATCTCACCGAGGCGAATCTGTTATGGATTCATTTGTTTGTGCCTGGATTTGTTTATTTATTTCATTTCCATCGCTTACAATCCAGCTGTGACATTGCTCAAAGAGACGTGAATACAAAGCAGATGTTTGGTAGAGGAGGACGCGGGCGCCTGAATCCCACTGTTCGAGCGTCTAAAGCCAATTTATGGATTTTCATCACACCCTCGCAGGAAGCCATACACCCAGGCCTCCCCCCACCCCCCTCCACTCAGGTCTCCCCCTCGATCCGTGCACCCTTCTGTGGCTGCTTCCTATTCTCTCATCCGCGTTTTTTATCATAATGTAACGAAGCTGATCGTCTCCGCGCATCAGTCAAACCCTGTCATCTCTAAAGGGGGGAGAAATGGCTGGAGACCCTGCAGCGTGCGAGCTGCGGCCCTGCTCACAAAACAGCACCAATTCTACATTGGAAGAATAAAATAATTAAAAATAAAATCCCATTCCCTGCATCGCTCGCTTATATGAGCTGATTAATGGAGGCTGCAGCCGCCGACCTACCTGAAATGTGACAGCGGATTTCCAATTTAGAGAATTCTGGGTTGACTCCACCCAACGCACACACACACGCACACACATACACACACGGACACACAGGGAAAAAAAAGCCCCTCACACACACACACACACACACTAGAAGACGATCTGTCAAATATGAAACGATAGGAGGAAATCCCAGCCTCGCTTCTCCTCTCTTCTCTTGCGCTGGAGATGAAAAAATCCCTTCGGGGAGACCTCGCCTGTCAGCGGCTCAGAGTCGTGCGCTCTCCGGCGGAGGAAGATGATCCAGGCGGCGAGGTCCTGGCACAACAACCGCGGCTGGACCCGGAGAGATGGTTACGCAGGCAAGCGAGGGGGGGAAACCTCCGTGTGACGATCAGGACGCAGGCTGCGGGGAAAGGAAGCACTCGATCAGTGGAGCAGGAGCTGCAGCGGCGAGCCGGGGGGCGCGTCTCTACTGTACGGACCGGCCCTAAACGCACCAAAATCTAAATAATGTCTATAGCTGTTTTAAAAAAGAGATATATTTTTATTCTAATTTGATTTATTGTTGCAGAAGACACCACAGATCTGCAGGCTTCCCCATTTCATTTTTACATCAGCTTTGACATCACCGGGTCCCCCCCCTCTTCCTCATCCCTCCTCCTGCTCTCCCCATAGCAACGGATGGGCCGCATCCTTAACAACAAGGCTCTTGACGGATATTCGTAATATTTTAGTAAAAGGCAAATTTAATCATAATCAGTGTTCAGAAAATTATAATTAAAAAATATGATTTAAGCTGCATCATCTTAGTTTCTTCTTGCCTGTGATCTTCCTGAGCGCACTCGCTTTCCAAAAAAGGACACAGAAGACAACATGTAGTAATATTCCTTCAAATATTTATATATATATTTATATATTTATAATATAGTCGTCACTTGGTTTGTTCATACACACACACATACATATTTACAAACAAACAAAACATAAAATAGGATCTTTCTTAACCTCGGTTCACAAACTTGCACAACCAGCCCAAAGAGGTCGATTTCACGACACAATATATAAGCAAAACTGAGACAACGATCTTAAATTATGCATAGCTTAAGTTATCAACTGAAAAATATTTCCTCTCAGATTTTTTTGCCATTTTCTCAAAAAAACAACAAGCAACAAACATATCATATTCTCACACATGGATGTTAAAGAAAAAGAAACAAAAAAAGTTGTGGTTCTCATGAACAAATACTTTAAAAAAAGACATGGAGGAAATGAATGTACACGTGCAAGCATGAAAACAAAGTAAACAAACGCGTTAACGTCATGTCGCAGTAACACAGAATAAGTTGAGTGAGCAGAGAAAAAAAACATCAAAACAACTAAACAACAAAAGGAATGACTTCAGGCATCTGATTAAGAAATATTCCCTTTCTCCAACTCACGAGTGAAAAGTAAGACGTGAGTTCCCAGCAGAAGGCTCACTGCAGTCACCACAAAGGCAAAACAAGTCGTTTAACAGCCGCAGAATAAACCTCTGGCTTTTCTTCCTTTGAAACCTCATTAACAAAAATGACCTATTGCATGTTTATGTCTGATATTGCTTCCTGGATTTATTAGTGGAATATAACACAAGCTCAGTTCATATTAAGACCACAGGTCATTGGCTCTCCTTGAATTAGATGGTAGTTTAAAAAAAATAAAAAGAAGAAAAAAAAAGTGCCGCGACTACCATCTGACAAATAATGACTGATGAACCGAAAGTGCGGGAAGTTGAGTGGGAATGTAAAGAATAGCTTCATGGATCCAAAGAAGTGTTTGGTCGATTGGTTCTCACACTGATCAATGTAGTGTATAAGAGTCTGAAATAAGCTGTAAACCTCATCAGTGTCAGAAACTCCCGTCCCAGCCTCCCATCTGCTACAAACTTTCTTCAATGCTGCACAGGTAGCAAGCATCAGTGAGTTCAGGACGTTCCTCTCTGCTAATGTTTGTTAATCGTTCTCTAAGAATCTCCGCGAGCTCAATGAAGTAGTGAAAGGCTTTAGTGCATTAGAGCAGCAGACAGTAGAACACGAGGCAAGCAAAGAAAGGAAAGATGAGCCTCAAAGGTGATTCTTAAAAATAAATGAATATCAATAGTTTCTAATGATAAAGGAGAGTTCAGCTGAGACAGGCATTAATAACAAACTATCATGACAGCAAATGTCAAGCAGTCAAGGTCAGCGTCATCCCAGCATGCAGAAGAAAGACAGTACATCCAACACAAGGTACAATTCATCCCCCCACATCCCTTCACTGGGGTCAGATACACAGCGATGTGGGGCAGTGACACTACAGCTCAGACTTGAGTGGAGCGGACAGCCCATCCGAGTGGCGTCTCACTCCCACAGAGCGGCTCGTGTCCCGGTGACGAACGCGAGGATGGGCTCCCTGCCTCCCTCCAGACTGCTGCAGCGTCCCCGGGAAACTGTCAGATGTCACGCGGCCGTAGATCGGAGAAATGAGAGACCGGGGGTCTTCACACTTTGGGTCTGGCTTGGCCAGACAATAGCAGCTTACCAAGAAATCAACATCACATAAGGAACCTTGCACAACAAAATCTCAACAGTCAGAAACAAAAGAATGAGAAGACTCAACAGACCGAACATACACTCAGAAATACATTTCATGTGTCTGTTGCAGCCTCAGGCCAATGTTCATCAACCCCCCAAAACATTCAACTTCAGTATGTTTATAAATATATATTTATATACATATAATACTATTTTATATAATCATTTCTTGATGCTCGGAGAAGAGTTTGCTCAGCTGGGGATGGCTTTAGTTCAAAGTCAAGGAGGAATCAGGGAGCTTGATGCCATGCTGACAAGTCCTCCCCCGAGGAGGAGGAGAAGGAGGAGAAGGAATAGAAGGAGGAGGAGGCGGAGGAGGGTGCCTCTTTTGCTGTGAACTGGACTGGGGTAAACGTCAGAAACACTGTCAGCCTGCAGCATAGCTGCTCAGGAAGGAGTAGAACATGGGCAGCTTCATGCGCTGCTGGTCCCGTCGACACCACGCCATCACTGTCCCCTCGTTGTTGGCTGTGTAGAGGTGGTGTCCGTCACACGAGTACGTCAGGCTGAGACACGCAGGAGAAGATGTCATCAGAATCAGAATCAGAAAGGATTAATTGCCAAGTAGGTTTACACCTACCTGGAATTTTCTTTGGTAAAAAACAACAAAACATAAAAACACACTAAGTACTTCAAAGCAGTGTTCCCCACAGAATCAGAATATTAACAATGACATGTGGAAATTAGCATGGCTGAATTGTTACCTGATGATGGGTTTGCTTGATTTGGGAAAGGTGATCTCTCTCACTGGTTTTAAATCCCAGGTGCTCCACAACCTGAACATGAACAAACATCAGTGAGACTAAATCAGTTTGTTTAGCAGAAATCAAACACATAACATAAAAAAGGAGTTTCTGCTCACCTGACGACACCATTCTCCAGCCCGCCGGCGATGACGTTCACAGACACACCCTCCGGCTGGTTGGAGAAGGCCACGGAGCAGATGATCTCTCTGCAGTGGACGTGACCAATCAGGTCGCCATTCACCGTCCACAGACGCAGGTCGCTGCCTCCTCCAACTGGGTACAAAAACAAGAGTCGTGATTAACACCAAAGCAAGGGCGACAGCACGAGGCAATAATCCTGGAGAGGTGATACAATGAACGCTGTGGTTCTGAACTGGGAGGTTCCTCACCTGAATCACAAACGGTTGCGATGTCACCTGTGGTCTCGCTGGCGGAGACGGCAGTCACCGGGCTTTTGTGGCCTGTGAGGCTTTGAACATAGCAAAGTCTGAAGAAGAAAATAATTTGTTTAATTTAGATTTCACTTTTCACTAAGAAAAGATAAGATTGATGTATTTCTCACTTCACACACACTGACCTGTTGAGGTCCCAAAGGATGCAGGTGCCGTCTTCGCTGACACTGATGAGGATGCTGTACGGTTTGCAGACAAACAGGCTGGTGACCTCCCCTGTGTGTCCGTACAGGTGAACTTGAGATTCCACCTCCATCTCGGATGGCTATGCAAAGACATTATGCAAATCCAGACATATATTAGAGACCATATACAGAGGACACACACTTTCATGCGACACATTAGCAAGGATGAGGTATCACGGTTTTACCATTTCCAAAAAAACTTGTATAATCAATATACAATAGGATTTTCTTATTAGATCAGTTGCTACTGAAACATGGTTCAGGAGCAGAGTAACGAAATATGCAACAGCGCGTTTGTGGGGACCAATGAAAGTCTGAAAACCTCTGATGACTGAACTCTCAGACCCCTAATCCCACTTGTGGGCTCAGTGGAAAATGTGTTTCAAGGGCAACTTTGATGTGACTACTGAAGCCGGGCGGTTGAGCACAGTGAAGCGGTCTAAAGAGGGGGAGAGGAGAGTTGGGGGCTTAATGAGAGGTGGGTGGGTGGAGTGAGGGCGTCGATGTGTTGGCGGAAGGTTAGAGGGAGACATCACCATGGAAACCTACCGTGGTGCTGGTGAAGCGGTTGCTGTAGGCGGTGATGACTCCACACTTGCTACCTGTAAATAGCTGGCAGCCATCAGGCACCCAGGCACAGCTGGTCACCTGGAGAGAGAGCGGGAGAGAAGGGGGAGACAGAAACATGTTAAGGAATGAGAGACCTGAAATGTTATTGGTTAATCCCATCGACTGTACTGATGGTCTAACATCCACTAATATGGAGGAGGTGGGGTTTATGACCTACAGTGTAGCCAGCCACCAGGTGGCGACCTTTTGGCCCCACTTTTGGGGAGCAGTCATGTCGTCTATATTTATCAACATCTCAACATTCTATGGTTTATCCTCAGTGTAGAGTTGTATATTTTCTTTCACTGACATTAGCCCTTGATGTTCTCTGAGCTTCTTACCTGGTGAAGTTGTGAACACTGTATAAAGTTGATAGGTGGTTCACTCTGTTTGCTCTTCAGCCTCAATATGTTGTCTGCGTAGCCCCAACTCAAAATGGCTGACCACTGGATGTCTGTGCTGTGCATGCTCCGAACACCTACAGAGGAAAGGATACAGAATAAACAGAGTGAGCGGGACGTCCTGTGAGTCCACTCTGGCTCCTGGTGGAGTGGTGGGCTTCCTACCTTGCTCCTTGCTGTAAATCATCATGAGGCAGAACTTGCAAGAGAGCCCGCAGATGGCTCGCGTCGGCAGGGCCAGCAGGGATCCGAACCTCTCCCCGTGCGGCTGACTGAAGCACACCACTGGGTCTGGAGCTGAGGGCGAGCCCACGTACTCACCCCATTTCAGACCTTTGATCCACGGCAGCGGGCTCTGTTGGGTTGGAAGGAGGAAATCGCCAGGTGAGCAGCAGATCATTTCATAGATGACTAATTTAATTATATCTTCCTCAGTGCCCAGCAGGCTGCTAGAATCACGACAGTAGATTACCGGGCAAGTTATTTCCTTGGCCTGTTCTCTGGTTTCTCTGAAGGCCAGTTGAACCAGCAGTCCCATGGCAGCTGGCAGCTCCCCCTCCATCATGAGTTTGGTGGTGGCCCTGCTCATATGAGAGGCGCTGAAGAGCTGCCTGGGTGTCTGTCCATACGTCTTGATCATCGTCTCCAGGGCCCGGCGCTGCACTGGGTCTTCTACCGATGACACGTCCATGCCAAAATACGTCTGTGAAAAGTGATGTGAAACTGTAAGCAACAAAAATAGTTTCCTAATAATTCATAGTAAACCCAGTGATTAGCAGCTTCTTACAGCAGGGTGGAACACATTGATGGCCTGGACTGAAGCTTTGCCTTTCTGCTTGAGCCCGAACACCAGGTCGATCCACTGGCACAGCGTCTGGGAGACCTGCTCGGACTCTAGCGCCTGGCGGTGGATCAGGATGAACAGACGCGGATCGTTGCGAGCCCAGGGCGGCAAATTCACGTGATTCACCCTCTCGCCGTTCTGACGTACCCCAAAATCAAAACCTGTGCAGAGAAATTTGATGAATCAACAGCGATGAAAAATGTCTATAGGAATAACAAGTAATTAATTAAGGTTTAAAGTCTAAAAGAAAAATGATTACCCTCTCTGTTGACCAGGAATTCTGGGAGGTAGAAAAACTCTGGGATGAGCTCTTTCACGTCAGTCATGGACTCGAAGGAAGACAGCCTCCACGTGGTGTTCATGGAGTGGAACGTTCGGTCCGGGATATCAAAGCTCTGGTCTGAGTACGGCCAAAGACATTCTAATTACAGATTCAGCTCACTGATTGAAAAGATTCTCTTTCATGACCAAAGACGCCTCGTCTGCTGAATACATTTACAATGACACAAAAAGATGCCTCAGAGGATCAGAGCCCAGAGGCGAATGAATGGAAAAAATAATTAACTCATAGGGGGGTAATAAAAAAAGGGAAGGAGAACAGAGGAGAGTACAGAGGTGAAGTAACCTTTAATGGCTGATACGTGTGATGCAACACTGCTGCGGCTACATGCTACTCAGTTCCAGTATCTCGGCACTAAAAGCCTGAGCGTCCACTAAGATGGAGACGTCACACAGACAGGTAGCTCTCTGCTAAAAGCTTGTTGGAACTGTATGATAATTATCTTTTTCTTTTTTTAAAGAACCAAACACTGTCGGTCAGTTAACCATTACACTGATTCTTGAAAATAAGATCAATACAGCTGCAGACTCCAGATGTTCTGTTTTTTGACAAACTTAGCCGAAGATTTTCTTCTATGACTTGTAGCGAACATTAACGTGTGACTCACCCTGGTATGCGAGGAACATCTTGGTAAACGGTGGCATTCGGACCAGGAAGTGCAGAACAGTGCCGCTGTTGGAGTAGTGAGAGCCGTAGTGGTACGGCTGAACAGGAGGCATGGGGTCATCCTCACGTACACCCTTCTTGTACTCCTCCTCCAGGTACTGTACAACAAGTACACGTGTCAGTGTGGTTTCTTATACTGAAACATCAAATCCACACGCTCAAAGCGATTACAGGGCCTTACCCGGTAGTTGTCCACATAACGATCCTCTTTTTCTTTTGACTGGACTGCAATGGGTTTGTTCAAATTCCTGCACAACGACAAAATGAGAAGCAAAGCACTAATGAATTATGAGTTTTCGAAAGTGGCAAATGACACAAGCTGCATCTCAATTCAGGGGCGCAGACTACCCGGCCCACGAAGGAAGCTGTCTTCGTGGGCTGCGTAGACCAAACTGAAAGGAGACAGTCTGGTCTACAGAGGTTTTCCATGATTTGCTTCACCAGCCTATCCTGCCAGTATTGCTGTTGCCTAGCAACAGAGCTGAAGCTGGACACAACGAGGAATTCTGTTAGTGCCCCTTGGTTTTTTAATATCTGTACCATGAGCTAAAACATGATACATAGTCCGGAGTAATAGAGGCTGTACACACACAGAGCATCTTGAGGGCCTTGTCACACAATTAAAATCATTCAGATGCAACCTAACGATTCACTCTTATAGCCACACACCTGTCTGAGCTGCATGCTCTGCATAACTGGCGGCTTCACATTTCACAGCTGCACTGAATTGTAGTACTGACCACATGTGAGCTGTTTAGGGAACATCTGTCAACTGTTGCTACAGGAAATAACTTGGGTTAAACTATCCCCCTCTGAACTGCATGATTTCCTCCATGCACATCGCTAACATGCCACACAACCCACCACCACAGGTAAATTATCACCCTGTGGCTAAAACTGTTGTTCATTAAACATAACACAGTTCATCTATGAGCAGTATCTGCTCTGATTTATTGTAATAGGTTGGAATAACTTTAAGGAAACCTGCCAGCAGAGCCCTATCTAATGCGTCTAAAGACAGTGGCGGTACAAATCTTTATTACAATGCTTAAGACTGATTCCTGACACACTCCACTCATAAAGCATGGGAAACATGGCAAAGTTATCCTCCAGCTCTGACCTGTAAATGCTTGGGTCCTGCAGGTCGAGTGTCTCACTGGTGTAATCTCGCAGGATAAAGGGGAACACTGGGTACTGCATGAGGTCATTGAAGGAGCGCCCCGCGTGCTTGTTCAGATGTGTGAGGTACTCGAAGTTAGAGATCTGACCAGAGCCCCACAGCTGCGTGAGGGCCGTGATGTTTCCGTGCTCCAGCAGGTTGGGCAGATCAGAGGTCAGGATGTTGTGGTAGACGTCGTCACGGAACTAACACAACAACAGAGTGAACTTTAAGATTATTTCAGTAACAATAAAGTGGCAGGACTGGAAGTTAACATAGGAAAAGTATTAATTTGCAATTGTAATCTGACACTTGCTGTGTCTCTGTCTTTCTTATACCACTGAAATAATGAGCATGGTGCCTTAAAAAACCTTTGTCTTCGTAGAGAATAAATTAATCTGTCTTAAGTTAGTTTAGTTTACGTTTCATGCATTTAAAACCAAACCAAGTCAGAGAAAAATAAATGCACAAATGCCGAAATCATCCAGAGCAACAGTCAGCATACTGATTACAATTCTTCCTGAGGGGCACACTAATGTTTGGACAAATAACCAAAGCATTACCGTAAGTAAACAGAAAATGGAAATATAATCTTGTTAATTTATCTTTCTTCGTGTCTGTATTGTAAATACCTGCTTGAAATCCCTGGTGTGTACAAAAGTCAGTTGTACTACCATAATGTCAAATTTAGTATCTAAAAGAAAGCTGCACAAAATAATAATAGCTTTTTTTTCTTAAAGAGTACTATGGCACTGTATCTTATCATCATCATGTTTAATTCCTGGCACAGACTTCACAGCTCGACAGACATCAGGAACAGAATAACAAAAAGGCAATTCAAACAATTATCTCACACAGCAAAGGTTTTTTCAAGTCGCATTTTGTCTTTTCATACGTCTTTTACTTTGAGCATCAGTGGCTCTTTCATCTCGTTAATTTGATCACAGTGCATCCCGTGTGAATTCATTCTCATATTCAAATGAAACATTGATTTAATTTTCCAGCAGGGAGAGGTATATATAATGAATGGAATAAGTTCTTTGCAATAATAATTTTTTTTTCTAATAAATAGGCAAATGATTTACTCTTATCCCCGTCACGAGCTATGTTTGCATTCATTTCAGAATTTCTTTCTTAAATTTTCATTCAATATATGATTGACTAACCTTGGTGGTGTCGAAGGCTATCAGCAGGGTCCTGCCATTAGTGAGGAATATCTCCACAGCGTTGTCTCTCAGCTGCCACCAGCGCTTGTGCACCTCTTTGATCTCCTCATACGTCCAGGAAAAAGAAGGTGCCTCCGTCTCCCCGTGAAGACTCTGTTCAAACAAAAGAGTTTGACTCTTCACATAATACAATGCTCCATCCACCCTTTGGCAGAGGGAAAAGCCAACAGAGTGAAATCTGTCTTTACCTGGTTGTCATGAGCATCAGCGGCATTGTCCTCCACAAAGTACATCCCGGACTTTCCTGTGAAACAGCACAGAATGTTTAAGATTTGGTTTAAAGAAGACGACAAACAAAAGCTTCCCACACTGACTAAGTAACAAACATTTGTGTGTGAGGGCAGAGAAATGTGCTCAAGTGGCTCAAAGAGACAGCACATTATTCTCTGTGCCTTTTTGACCTCCTGAGTATATTATGCATGGAGCATCTGCGAGCGGCGGTCAGCAACTTACCCAGAAGTAGCTCCCCTGCTGTCTCTCTGGAGGGGGCGACGCTGATGCAGCGTCTGGTGAACCTAAGGACAAAAAAATATATATTCCTCAAACAAGACATTCACCATCTGAATAAAACATGGGCATCTCTTAATGTGTCTTCTTTGGATCATCCTGAGACGGACATGATGTTTACTTAAGGCTAAGGCAGAGAGGGAGAAAGTTCTACCTGATGGGCTCGCTGGTGGCTTTGTCTTTGACAGTTGAGGAGAAAGAGGAGTGAGTCTTATCCTCAAACAGGAAGGACAGCGGTGGTGTCATAGTGTCTGAAGAAGATGAAGGTCAGATTAAGTTAGACAAACACAAAGGTACTCAAGAGAGAATTTTGCAAAAAAAAGGGTGTATCCACCTTCAAGTTTGCGTCTGTCTTTGAGCAGATATTTGTTGGGGATGGTAAGGTAGCATCTCTGTAGCCGTCGTCGCTCCCGGTTCGGCCCCTCGGTGGGGTCCAGCTGCCAGGATGTTGGGTAGGATGTCTGGTCGTACCACACCGCTCTGAAACACACCGTTACAGTTGTCTCAAACACCTTGTCTACTCATATCATTATAGAAGGAAACTGAGAGCGGGGCCGGTGAGGTTTTTATGTCCTCAGAAATGTTTGAAACATTTTCAGAAGTTTATATTGTACAATTTCCCATAAATATCTGATGAAGCAGTATTTAGCAAATTGTGTAGGAGAAAATTACCCCGAAATATTATTTTAGCAGCAGAAATCTCACATAAAAGGGAATTTAACATATCTCAATGAATGGTAATGTTGGTCGCCCAATTAAGTCTAATTAGAATATCTCGGTGTTGAATGGATGAAATCTGTGCAGACAACTGGTCATCTAGCGCCACCAGTTAAAATGTTACGGAACATACAAATGATAAACTAAGAGGGTGAAGATGCTAATTGTTATACCTGATAAATAGCATAAAAAGCATTTTTGTATAGTCAGTATGTAAGCATTATATGTAAGCTCTATGTTAGCATAAGCTAACAGTGATGCTATTGTGAATAGCCTTATAAATTGTACGTTATTTTTCATTTTTCTGGTGCTCTGCATACTGAGAGAATCTTTTATTATATTCCAAATTATTTATTCAAACAAACTACGGCCAAACCGCTGCACATTAAAATGTCATTAAAATCTAAATGGAATAAGCAGGAGTATAATTATCATCACTACAGAAGCAATTTATTTGTAGCACTTTCCAATATTGCGTTCGCCAATGTGAGAAAGATATTTCTGTGCATACCGATCGTGAGTGAGTTGTTGCACCAGCTCCTGCCAGTGGCGGCTGGCGCTGAGGTCCGTCTTGTAGAGTCCCCTGATGTGCTGGATGACTTTCTTCCTCTCCATGCCTTGCCGCAGAGACACATTCTGAGTGATATCAGCTGCAATCTTGGAAATATCCTTGGACTTTCCATCAAGCCTCTGGATAAGACTGCAGAAGAATGAGAAAAAAGAAACGATGCTTACCACCAATTTCTTGCTCTGAACAACAATTTAACATCAGAAGGAAAGCCCAGACTCACTTCCTCTGAGTGTTAGCCATCTTCTTTTCCCACGCAACTTTGCTTGTTTTCTCTTCGGTTTCATACTTGATTTTTTCCTGTGCGATTAAAGATACAAGGAACCAACATCTTAGCATATATTTTCTGAAAGGTTGAGCTTGCATTTACGGATTAACCTGGACACATGTTATATTAATAGTGCTTAGAGATTGTTTTACTTCCCTTTAACAATGGCTCTCAGTCTAGGACTTACTTCTTTTATGGCCCTGAGCAAGTCTTGTTTGTGTGGAGCATTGGGTGGGATGCAACGATGGCCACAAAGTTTGAGCGAGGTCATGAACACACCCACGGCATTCTGCTCATCTTTGGTGAGGCTGTCCTTGTGATCGTGCAGCATCTCGTACAGGTACAGCGACAACTTCGGTCCGTGCTGAGTGAAGCAGAGAGAGGGGGAGAGCAAAGGAAAGGACAGATGAAAAATCAATTTGTCACTAAAGAAAATCACACACAGTGATGGACAGGAGAGAAGCCTTACACAGGTAGCTGACCTTCAGCAAAGCCTGAGAGGAGGAAGCAGAGGGATGATGTAACAATGCAAAGGCCTTGTTTAGAGAAACAAGGACTGAAAACTCCTGGAAGACTAGTCTGTACGAGTAAAAATGTCTAACAATTACCAGAATAATATAATTTTTAGGTTAAATACTTTGCAGTAAACCGTAGCCAAGCTGACGCATAAAGTCCTAAATGGATTGTAATGATGTTCAGTATTTCCTTCACACTAACCTCTAGACCTGGGCTGAGACTCTCCTTGAGGATATCCAAATGTCTGGGATCAAAAACAAACTCCAGCGTCTCCTTCCTGTCATACAGGGGAAGTGTGGGGCTGAGTGTGTGCACCAGCAGGCGACCAATTTGGACCCGAAAGGTGTCCCGACACGACCAAAGGATCCTTCGCCACTGCTGATGTGGGGCTCCTCCCCGACCCGTGCTGCCCTGTGAGATCATGATCGTCAATGTACAGTCGCACAATCAAATTATCCCTTTATAGGTGAAAAAGCTTCTCTGTGAGTTTTGTCCTACCAGGCTGATTTTGATCCCATCCATCATGAGCTTGAGGATGTCTTTCTGAAAGCTCTTCTTGCTGGCCGGCGGCAGGATGAAGGGAGTCGGAGAGTGAGGGACGGAGGCGGAGCCACTGTCGTCATGTAGTTGATCACCTGGATCTGGTGTGAAAAGCTGTTGGTCTGGGGAGTCTGGGATATTCAGCAGGTCAAACAAGTCCTGACTCACATCTGAAATAAGTGAGACGCATTCAAACAGAACAGGGATTATACAGCATGTCAGTTTATGCTCATTTTCCGTGAAGGAGGAAATGAAGATTAGAATAGGTAGGTGGGAGAATGTTTTCACCATGGTAAATGAGTCTGTTCACGGCAAGAACAACAAGCCTCTGCAGCCGTTGGACGAACTCTGTCTCGCTAGCACGAATAGGGTTTTCCTGGCTCATTCGCCTCTGCATCATCTGGTTGAGCTCATCGCTGGCTACTGAGCGCATCCGCATCAGGAGGGAGTCAGTCTGTGCCAGAGAGAACCGACGACGGCCTGCAAGCACAACACTGGTGTGAGCTCAGCAGTGAGAACACGGAACTCCATTTTTTAGTCAAAGCACACATTCCTTTTTCTTTTCAAGTTGAGAGCAACATTATGCAAATGTCTCATGTATGATTGAAAAGAGGGAAGATTATAAATATTCACTGATCAAAATGCCATCTGTGCTGAAATGCTTAACAGTGATTTAATTAAGCATTCGAAACATGCACACACAAACGCACCAGTAGCACACGACAGTACTGGGCAAATTAACTCCACCAATGTGAGTTAGGGGTGGAAAAGGGTGAGTTCACTACAAAATTGGGAAACATGCCCCATGGCAAAGGGGATGTTCTCCGCTGCGGACCGCAGTCCCAGCTACCTGCTTCACAGTGGAGCATGTAGGATGGAGCTCCTGAGGGGGAGTTGAGGGGGGAGTCCTGGGACAGGAAGTTGAAGGGAGGGGACATGGGAATCTGGCCATAGGAGCAGTAGTGCTGTCTGGGGATGCGGGGGATAATGGAGTCTTTCATGGCAATGGAACCTTCAGATCGGGATGAGGAACAGACAGGTGAGAGTGGAGCAGTGAAAAACAAATGGTGGTCATGTCGACCTGGACACTCAGGATGAGACAAACACTACAGAGCAGATTTCTACTGCGGCATCAGAGGGAGAAACTCACCTGCAATGCTCTTGCGCTTCTGATGGATGGCATGATGTGGAGAGCTCAATGAATTAACTGAGCTGCTCAGCTTCTGAGGTTCCTGATTGGCTGTCGTCTTAATAAACTCTATAGCAGACTGAAGGACGCGGAACTGCAACGCTACGGCCATCTCTGGGAAAAAATGAGACAGTAAACTTTGTCATGTAAGAGGTAAACATGATATTCCTCACATTCCAGGAAGCATTAAAAATAACTAAAAAAATCACATACATTGATTTGCTACATATTTGCTCATAATAATATTTCTGTCGTTTTAAATGTTGTGTGCTGTGCATCACAGCCTAGCAGTGTATTGAGAGCTTTAAGAATTAGGGTAAACATTTCTATAAGGACACAACACAATTTTTGGGTTTCATAACAAAATTTATTATGTGATATTTCCTTTTTAGGTTTTCATCTACCAATTTTAAATCCTACTTTTTACTTAGAGGACTATGTCAGATAGCAGATTATGCTAAATTTGACTTACACACTCATGCACTTTCTCACGAACAGACGCTATTTATTACCTTAAAATGAGAGACTTAAGTACAGTAAAGTAAATATCCTGAATCCTATTTGAAAAGAAAAATAGGTGTCTTTGCATTAGGCCGAATTGGTTCAGTAATACAGTTTGAGTATCTATCTAATAATTGCAGAGACCTCTCTCTGTCTGTATGTGGAAAGTATATCTTTGGACCTGTTATCTGATCAGCCTCACACTGGGTATGAATATTTTTAAAGGTCCAAGGAAGTGCGTGATAAATTTTAACATTAATACAATTTGAATAAAATGCGACAGCTAGTGCTTTTAAGCAGCGATGGTTGGCGCTCATCAACAGAAGTGAGGATGCGTTCAAGGCAACAACAACTGAGGTGAACAGCTCTTTGTGGAGCAGATTCAGGGTTCTGTGGAATGATTCCTGCAATCGGTCTTTAATCAATCACTGCAGGTCAGCTTTACAATTTTAGAAAGTAAGCTGCAACATTACCACAGGCCAAGCACACAGCCCATTCCAAACAGGCACTAGACAGTGTACTAGTAATGACTAAAATGACAAACTACCAAAAAAGGGTGCCACGTACAGAAGACGTACAGACCACAGAATGTTTATAACAGATCGGAAAACTGTAAAGAAGTAAGAGCTAATGAGGACGAGATGGGAGAGATATTTTTCAAAGACCAAGTTCACAAATTAGAGAAAACCATTTAGTGGGAAGATGAAGATGTGAGATAGTTCTTCAATTATTTCTTCTCAAATGAGCTCCCACTCTGCAGTTGTAGATAATGAAGAGACAGTGCCGTTAATTTCTGCAGCAGAGCTTGACAGCTTCTCATCATCCTGAACTGCAGAGCGAAGAAGATGACAAAACTGATGTATTTGCACATATATTACATTTCAGAACACTAGTTCTCACCCTGCGTGCGACGCATCTTGCTGGTTTGCATGAAACCCAACAAGGTAATAAGGTCTTCTATGATGCGGAAGTACTGGGACCCTGAGGAGCTGCAGGAGTGGATCGTCACAGCCACTAACAGCTGCTGGATGTCACACACCAAGAGCTTGTAGTCATTCAGGGGAATACTGTAAAGAAAGAACAAGCAAAACAATAGAACACAAGGCAGAGGAAAATATGCACCACCAGACCAATGAACAGTCAGGGGATTAATGATTCACGGTTAAGAGGTTCAAGACAGAAAAAAAACATGATCCCTTGAAGGTGTTTGAATGAATCATCCTCTGTTCTGGCAGTCATACCTATTCTCCATGCCATTGAGGGTGGAGAGGGTGTTAAAGAGCACGTAGAGCAGCCCATGGTCGAGAAGGATGTCAGCCAGCTTAGGGCAGGCGTTGAGAAGCTGCAGCAGCATACACAAGATGTTGTGCACCAGTGAGTTCTCATACAAAGAGTTCTCAATGAGGCCCAAGACGGGGATTATACAGCGTTTTCTGAAGGGAGAGATATTTTCCATTTCCTCCAGGTCCAAACTGGAAAGCAACACAGATAAGAAAAAATAATGTTAGAACGTGAACAAAAGAGGATGTTATGGTATAATAACAAGTGTGTGATTGTTCCCTGACTCACTCTTCCTCCAGGCCCACAGGCCGTCCAAATAGCATCTCGAGGAAGCATTCAAGAAGCCCCTGGCTGCCCTGGTGGATGTACAGCTGGTTGGCCAGCAGTGAGAAACCATGGTTCTTCAGAAATTTCTCCTTCTGCTCCTTAAGAGCACGGCTGAAGTAGGCATCCAACAGCTGGAGGAGAGTGGTGAGAATAACATTAGATTGGAAGAGTACAGTTTTAAAACTCAACAAAGGAGGCGTCGCTTTGATTTCATCCACCTTCTCCTGCATTAAGTATGCTGTGCTCACACTCATCTCTGATGTTATCATTAAAATGGCACAAGAGTTCAGAATTAAATCTTCAATAAAGATTATTAACAATTAACCAATTTTTGAAAACCTATTCATCTTCCTAACAAAAGTCAAATGAGAAGATTGCTACCACTCGCATCTCTGTTTGATAAGTATGAAGCTACAGATTTGAGCTGATTAGCTTTGCATAAAGACAAGAAACCGGTGTAAACAGCTAACCAGGCTCTTTTCAAAGTCCTTGGATCCTTAATCTTGCACATCAGTTTTACTTGTTTTGAGACTTTGAGAGAAATGTGTTTGCCAAAAGCCTGTAATGTAAAGCAAACGTGTACATGTCATTTTTTGGAATGAGCATCCCTCAATGGGTAAGGCAATAAAAGCATTGCAAGTGTAGTAAAACATGAATCCTGTTGCTAAATAAGATGAGCCTGCTTTCCATGTGTATGAGATTCATCAGAGAGGATCCTGTACCAACCTTCATGACTCCTTGCTGTATGAGCGGTGACGAGTGGTTGACCAGAACGATGAGAGCCTCTGGCTGGATGAGTTTGTCCATCACCTCCTCGAGCATGAGATCAGGCAACAGCAGCAGGACGCCCCTCAGAAGATCATAGAGTCCGCAGCAGATCAGCACCAGGCAGTCCTCAGTGCTGGACCTAAAAGAAACACGTTTAGATTTCAGTGTTGAATTACTGTGCTCTTTAAATGTAGTGATAGATGTTGCACATATATTCAAATACATTTTTGATGCAAAGGATGTTGAATTTTGTACAATGTTAACTGGTGTGAGTATCTCCCACAACATAACAAAAAACAACCATGAATCTAGATGAGAAGTGTAATTTATTTCCTTGAGTGCTTGAAATTTAACAAATGAAGGCAGATCTCCCACAGTCAGAACTCTCATTTTGTGTCTAACAACAGCCCAACACAATGATGAGAGAACAGGATTACAATGAACAAATCTCTTTTTTAATTTCCAATCTGCCTAAGCCTTCATTGAGCTCATATCAAGTAAACTGACGCTGACACTTATGTGAAAATCATGTTCATATTTTGGCAGGCTGAAGACTGTAAATCCCTTGATAGGCTTTTCTTTGGAAATGAAAACTTGTGGTTGAAGAACTGATTTACTTTTTTAAACTACAAAAAGTTCTCACAATCAGCTTAAATAAGGTATTAATAATACAATGTCATAATTTGGGATTTAATTAAGGGTTAATTTAACACATCAACACATTTTACACCATTTCACAGAGTACAGTACCTGTCATTAGACTCTGTCTTGCTCAGGGCCCTCTCATAGCCAGGAGAGTAAGTGTAACTCTCCCAGTCTTCAGGCATGGAGCCTCGGTCGGCCGCACTGGGCCATCGGCCAATAGCCAACGAACCGTTGGGAGCTGGAAAGGCCAGGCCCAGACTAGCCAGGTTGCTGTGGCTCCTCTGGAAGGACTGAATCCCTTTCAGACTGTCAGGACGCCGCGGTGTCTCCTCACTGGTCCAGTCGAACCTGTCCTCAGACTCCACCCCAACGCTTCCCTCTGCCAGGCTGTCCACATCTGCCGCCTCGTCCCGCTCCTCCTCCACGCTGATGGAGGGCGTGCGCAGGGCTCCCCCCTCACCTATGTCCTTAGAGTCGCAGATTGTCTTGGCTGATTCACAGCTGCTCAGTAGCTGCCCGTCACAGCCTCCGCCCTTCTTGAGTGTTTCTGTGCTGCCCCGAGCCTGCTGAGTGGCAAGAGAGACCTGGTCACCTTCGCTGGCCTCATTTGAACTAGCGTGTCCGAGTCGAGGTGTCAGCAGCGGGGAGGAGTATGGAGATGGCGCCAGACTGGGTGGGCGTAGCGACAGATCATCACTTCCATGTTCAGGGGAAGGGCCTGTTTGTAGGCAGATGCATTTTATGAAGATTACAGTACAAATTGCAAACCTGATGAATAATACAATGTGGCAGAGCAGTAGCATGGCTGTTCATTGTCAATATTTTATATTTAACAGCAGAGAAACAGGTAAAAAATGTGTGAACAGGATTAGTGCCGAAAAGTTCTTTCTATATTTTTAATCTCATATTTGTATTGTTGCTAATCTATTATAGCTATCTAGCAACAAATCTATTTCATTTATACAGCCATTTCCCAAAGTTGTAAAGTGCTTTGCAAGATATAAAAATAATTAAATTTAAAAAGCAAGGCTATGATGACAAAAGGGGCTTATGAGTGCAAAACTAAGTAGAACAATAAAAGCTTAGATAAAAGAAGAGAAAGGACACTGTTAGAAAGATATATAGGATGTATGAACAAGAGGGGTTCTGTGAGAAGAACTGTTATGAGCATTAGTTAGATTCCATCTCAGTAAAAGCGGAGGATGATGGGAGGGAGTTTCACAAACATAATGCTCATGCATCAGCTTTTTCCCCAGAACTAATGGTGTTTACATTAGGTTCTTAAACTTAAACTCTGATGACTGTAATTCATCACAGACAAAATCGGGCTGATACAGCACTAAACATGTTTGACAAATTTCCCTTGTTAGAGGCACATGCAGTCATAAAGCATTGCTGATCTTTCCATTTATAATTTCATTGTGTGCAACAGACGGAAGGTTTAGATTGAATTATCTTCATTGTTGTAAGTTCCAGCGTTTGCTCTAAGGTCAGGGTAACACAGCTGAAGGAGCCGTACCTTCGCCATGAGCGTCAGTGAAGACGGTCGGGGAGAGTGACATTACAGAGCTGCTGGCAGACTTCCCTCCGCTGTTGGAGTGTCTCAGGTACATAATGGACTGCACCTTCTCCTGGTACAGCTTCCCATCTGACAAACAGAGACATCAAAAGAGCTTAGTGGATTAAATTCATGGAACTTTAATGCAGAGAGGTGACTTTCAGCTGCCCCAATTCCTCACCCATGTGCAGTGAGAAGTAGAAGCTGGATGGAGTGTGGCAGACGTAAGTGTTGGTTGGGGGGTGAACAGCCAGCAGAAAGTTGTAGATCAGCTTGAGCAGGTCCATATCTGGAGGTGACCCGAGCACTTCCTGGATGATTCTGACGAAGGACAAACAGACTTCCTGTGGGATGGCAGTCAGATACTCGTCCCGGTGCTCCTTAAGACAAACACAATATTGTTATTAAAAGCTCTTGAAAAGAGAGGGCACAGTTGATTTGTGATGGTGACCTACCTGTAGCACCTGGCAGGTGAGCAGGAAGCGATGCACAACTTCAGCCTTCAGAAACTGACGGATGTTGAAAACCTGATCAGGGTGGTGTACCCTGATCAGGATCTCTAAGGCAGCGAGCAGGGTCTCCCACACTCCGCACTGACAGAAAGAACAGTGAATGACAAGAGGGACGGACATGGTTTAACAGCTAATGGTGGAGTTGAGCGTACTATCACTCTTCGTCACAGTAAAACTGTGCTGCACATAATGAAATCTCAAAGGTCTCATTAGTTTGGCTTCTTTGATTTATTAAATATTTTAAGATTTGGGTGATTATTGTTTACAGAGCTTGAATGCATAGTCAATTTGTGCTTTCTCCCTTAACCTTTGTGTTTGTTAGTTTAAACCAATTTGCAGACTTTAAATTCGGGGTATTTTTTTTGAAGAAACATGGTTACATCTAAAATATATGAGCCTGCAACTGAGAACAGCTCCTGTGGTGTATGAATTTATTACTATCTCATCATTAGATGATTATGTTGAGACAAGCTTGCTGTGTCTCATAAGGAGTTTACAGACCTTGGGTGAAACAAAAAATGTGTGAATTCCATAATTATGTATTAGATTGTGGGGGAGAGACTGCATGTTCATGACTCATGAAAAACAAGTTTTTTGATGTATGGCTATGCCATTTAAGTCTATTTGTCTTCATTATGATAAAAGTTTATGACAATCCCTAATCTGGTGTGGTGTGTGTGTCTACCTCGGCCTTGGCCCAGATCTTCCAGTCCAACAGGACATCTGACAGAAGCTGGATGTCCTGCACCACAGCGATGGACTCGGTGTCCAAACGAAACAGCCCATCATCCCCCAGGATGAGAATGGGTCCACTGCAACACCCATCCAGCAGCGTCTACAGAGACATAATGTGGCAGCCACATGAGAAATGCATCCAATTCTACAGTTTACAGTAGCTTTCAGAGGGCTGATCCTTCTAATCAGATATATTAAACATATGAGAATCACTTACTCTGCAGAAACTACCCTGCAGTGCAGAATCCCAGATAAGAGTGAAATCAATACTTTTTCCATGTAATTTTTTGGAGAGCTTATCACTCTGTCAAAAACCAATGCCATTTACTCCCAGAGTGGTATCGATCAAGGTCCATCATTTGTGACCAGCTTCACTGCAGTGATCATAAATCGTGCACTCCTTTGGGGCTCTGGTACTCTCAGGTATGACAGAAATCTGAAGGCTCGCACACTACTATTTATTGACTGATGAGTGAGTTCAGTTACAGTTCATGATCCTGAGTTTTCAGGAATATAAATAGAAAAGTAAAGTTTTTACACACTCATTAGTCAGTTCTGTGCTACATAATACAGTGTTTGGAAGACAAAAGACCAGGTAAATCAGGAGGTGCTGTGTGACTCTGCAGAAGCTCAGTGCTCATCAACTGAGACAGAATCCATTTCAGCACACAGCTATCACACAGCTCAATTACAGACACAGACAGAGGGTCAAGTAACAGCAGTGTCACATGCACCAGCTCGGAGAAGCACCTGAGTATCGGGTCGGATCCGATTCACTCTGAAAACAAGCGTTGGTGAATATGTTTCGCAAACGTCAGATGAAGTTGTGGGAACAAAAGACAGCAAAAAAGTCAAGGTGTGACTCACCTTCAGCATATGATATCCCACGATGCATTTGGACTTTATGAGGACCTGGTGGATCATAGAGTAACCATGGTAACAGTCCATTTCGTGGATACGGTGTTGGTTGAACTTGGACAGAGACAGCAGCACCTGCAGGGCCAGCGCCTGGGTCTTCTCACAGTCACACAGCTCCACAGTCTGGATGTCACACAGCCCAAGATGAGAGAAAGAAAGAAAATGAACATAATAAAACTGAGTTAAAGGTATAAAATTTACCAATGTAGTTTGCCGATGCATTTACTGTATATGTTGCTTTTTACATTAATTCCCAATGTTCCTGCTACACTTATACTGTTCCCACAAACAATTATTTGGTCATGTGCATGTACACAAATGATGTACATGTTTATTTGCATAAAGACAAGGGGAGTGAGATGCGATTCCAAGTGATCACAAGAGACGCATTCAGGAAATATTTTAATACCAGGTCTGAAAAGGGCCAAACTGTCTCCCAGCATTCAAATAATTCCATAAATATCATGACAACTTGAAATTTCAACCTCTAAATCTACAGCTGTAAAATTCTCACCCACCTGTGCAAAGAGGAAAACGAAATTTCCCGTTCCTCCGATCCAATGTAGGACACTCTGCAGGCCTTTGGTTTCGGTGGGGAGCAGAGCCCTGAGAGTGCTGGGCTCCAGGGAAACACTATGCACCTCTTTGGAGCTGAAGGGTCGCTGGGTGACCACTGTCTTGGCCTGACCCTTCAGTCTGATTACAGGCTCGTAGATAGTGTAGACGCTGGGGCTGCCGGGGGCATACACCACTGCCAAGCTTTCCTGTTGAGAAACACAATTCACACAATTAAATGTCATCTTAAGTCATTTCTAATAGATATTTTTTTTGTTCAAATAAGTCGCCCAAATAGTCTCCGGCACGGATTAACACCCGTGCCAGAGATGTTATAAAAATGTAAAGAGGAAATCATTCGTTATTCTTGTCTTACTTTCTTCTTTTCTTTATCAGCAGATCTATTATCAATAAAGCTATTAGCATTTAATGGGAGTAAAACTATTTTCAGTCTGACTGAAATAGCTTCTGCTTAACTGTAATAGCTTTTTCCATTGGAGGAAAATTACTTCCTTCCGTGGAGTATCACTGATGACAACTAATTGGAACTGAACATAACTCATACACCGTGAAATGACACTATAAATGAGACATAAGGAGGATTTGCTATGCTTACAAAGCACTTGAATCACATTGTACTATAATAGGTTTTAACAGCAGCGTCAATTTGAAGGAATTGGCTAAAAGATCACACAACGCACACACTACAACTTTTCTTTGTCTCTTTGATATGTGATGTTTTGTGTTCTAACCTACCACCAAAGATGTTGTGTCCACATCCTTGTTCTTCATTAGGATCTCTCGTACATGGTCACACTTTAGCCCTTCCTTAGTGACAAACTTGGAGAATGACCCACTGGGCTTGCCGTATTTGCAGGGCATGATCGAGGTAAGGTCGGGCCCACGGGTGTACAGGTAGAAGGCTTCCTCAGATCCAATTCTAGACCCTGCAATACACAGACCACGAGAACATTACAAACACCTGCAAATATAAATAGTTTGTAGTTTTTGTTGTTCATCATCCAGACATCTGGAGCACACTGTTAAACCTTAAATATGCAACTTTGGATGCTAGGGATGTCTCATTTAAAATAACATATAACAAACCCATTGATGACAATGGAAGCAGCGTGGAATCATGGGAGTTGACATCTTCACCAGCATAACTGAAAAATGTGTGAATGACGGCGACCAAAATGAAATGTTCCATTACCCTGAATTAACCTGGGTATTTCTCTTGGTTTGAATATCATTGGAAAGATTTTGGATGTAAGTACACAAGTCAACAACATATATAACATGTCTGTAGTTATGTTACATAAATCTTGGATACATCTTTAATTAGGAAGCCAGAAAAGTTAACCAAAAGTGAATGGGTTCTTCTCTGCTTCATTCATCCAACAAGTTTAAAGCAAACTGTTAAAATATTTTTGTCCTACTGACAAATAAACATGCAGACATGGGTGAGACAACCTCCTTATAACATATGATGCAATGCAAAGTGAGACCCTTGAAGCGCTAAAAATGTATGTTTCATTTCTTCTTTTCATGAAACAGGAACCTGCGATGAATTCCAAGTACAGCGGAGACGCTAAAGTATGTGTGAAGGCATCAGTTGGGTTCACAGGTTGGGATCGCCTGAGACACAAGCCATTCACAGCCAATTAGAGGCAACAAGAGAAGTATTCAGTAAGCCTCCCAAGAGAATGCTGGGAATTTGCAGCATGCCAAACATCACACCAGCTACAGCCTTTTACAGCGACCAGATTGGATACACTTTTGGTCCATGTACCAATAGTGGGTACAGAAGACAGATGAATGGAAATGGATTGTACATGCATGCATGCGTAAGAAGATAAGATAGGAGTTAACAGGAGACCTACCATTGAAGAGAAGCACAGTGCCCATTCTCCAGCGTCCACCCTGCTTCAACAGCTCCTCACAGAACGGTGAACAATGGCCCAACATGCAGAAGGTTTTGTTGCTGTCAGACGATAAACTTGACTTTCTAGGTAGCGTGTAGTCCAAAGAAACCTCACAATTCCTAAAGAGGAGAGATGTTTAAAGTTAAGTTATTAATCACTAACTTGCTTGATAAAACAAACTGACAGCTTCTTACTGCTGCTATTAAACATGTCTCTCACCTGATGCCACACACCCAAACAACCACTCGGCCATGGATGTTCTTCTTGCCCTCGGGCTGCTGTGTGTACGTGAGGCCGAGGTGCTGCCACTGGCCTGGTCTGAGCAGCCCCTCAGCAGATTCTGCCTGCGCCAGTAGCCCAGCTTTTATCTCATCATTTGGGTCTATACAAATTCTGAGGGAACAGCAGATTACAATACTTAAAGGTTAATGAAACGTGAATACTTAAAAAGGTCTAATCTTTGAGGTTGCAGTCTTCATTGGAGCTCACCTGAATGTTAGAGAGCCTGTGGAGAAGTCTGCCCACACTTGAAGCATCAGTGCCTTAGAGCCCATGGACAGAATATGAATGAGGCCTTCTTCTACTAATCTTGTCCCAGCCTGAGAGCAGCCCAGGAGCGACTCAGCTGCAGGTGGGTTACTCTCTTCTGGAAAACAATTAGAGAGGAATCTCAAAACTAGTTACATTTTATGGTCATCAGGCAAACAAGCCTCATGGTAGAGTATTTGTGTCTCACCCTTGTCTTTGTCCCTGTCCTTCTCCTCTTGCTCTGCTACCCACAGCCACATAGAGGCGCTGAAACCACTGGCCATGTGGGGCCAGCAGTTCTGCCCTACTAAAGGCAAGTGGAGCGGAGCGATGTGCCAGGGAGAGGAACTGACATGGCTCGGTCCGTATTCAACATCCCCCTCTCTGCGCCCAGGAGAGATTTTCCCCTTCCAGAGCAAACCAACACTTTTGCCACCAGCAGCACCGTTCTGTCTGGAGCTGGGGGACACCCCTCCTTGTGTCGAAGCCCCAAGGATTATTGGAAAGGTCAGGAAGTGGAGAGGTTCCATATTCACATTGGCTTCAACAACTTGCAAGATGCCCTTCAGTAAAATCTCCTGGTAATAAAAGAAAGTGAATGACCAATGAGAGGAGCAGTTTTAGATTTGTTAAAGGAATAACTTCAAAGATCTGAGTTGACTCTGCATATGCGGTTAATGCTTTAACTGTGTGAAACGATTAAAATAACAACACCTAAAAAAGAAGAACTAAATTTGCCATAAATAAAATGGAAGAATCCAGCAGAAAACCCTGTATAGCAAAACAAAAAGTGCAGATTCTTGACTGTCCACTGCAGCCCTTGAGGTGTCTCATTTTCATAGACGGAAAACACACATGTCACATGTTATTACATTCACATGGTTAAAAATAAACTTCTCTTTTTCCCTCTGGAAACAAATTTCTTGGAGACAGGTTTTTGACGGTGTCTGCTGTCGGATTCCAATTAAACACTGTGTTAATAAGTCGAGGCATCACATCTTTTCCTCACACACTGGTGTTAATTGTATATAGAAAAATGTGGACCCAGGGGTGCATTGCGTGTTCTAAAGAGTGAGTAAGTCTAAGATAATGTCTTATAAATAAGTTATTGTTCTTGATGAGCCTGAGTGTGCACATGCTGTGAACATAAGCTAATGGTGTCAACACCCTGAATGCAAGCTAAAAGAACATTGTTGAATGACTGGTAGCGTTTGCTATTTACAGTAGGTGGGGTCTTCTCCAGGAAGAGGCGAATCAATAGGGCCAGTTCCTCCGCTGTGATTCGCTGGCTCACCATGGCAACCAGGAGCTCCACTAGCACAGTCTGGCAATCTGAATATGGACCAATGAAGAGCATATTACATAAACAGTTTTCACTCACTTGGGCATGCACGAGAACACACCAGACACACACAATGTCACCACTGCCTGTTATCAGTTAAAAATATCAGTTAAAACAAATTAAAAGGCTACAGACAACATGAGTACAGTATATCAAACTCTTGTTGAAATGTCAGCAGCCAGTTAAAAAGCCTCCAAGGAACAGAGCAAACTGAGCGTCCTCAGTTGTTTTTCATAAGATGTAACACACATGAACAAAATCCTACAGGATCAAAAATAAGAAAAGGGAAATAACAAACCTGTGAGGGAGGGATCTGTTTGGCTGAGGATGTTGTGAAAGCCAGAGAGAATGGTTTTGACTCCTCCCTGTGCGACCAGAACAAGAAGTTAGTTTTATCAGTCATGGCACAGTTGAGGAGATAAATAAGACAGATATAAACGTGTGAGGCTTGTGAGCGGCAAAAAGAGGAAGAAGTGGTCAGTCCGACCTGATCATAGAGTAAGGCAGCATTGCGGTGATCGGCGTGTACTGCATCCAGCAAGCTGTGAAACACATGACTCAGAACCTCCAAGTCGGGGGACCCAGTGGCGAGAAGCTGCAGCTCCATTGTACAGATCTCTGGGAAGAGCAGCACACCACGCCCGGGCCCGTCCACCACCACTGCAAACTCCCGCAGCCCGCTGGGCTCCACCTTGACTCCTGAGAAAATAATCACAGACACCAGGAGATGTTTAGAATCACAAGAGACTCGCACATGGACATGGAGAGATTCTAGACATCAAGCTGACCGGCACACGCTAACACAGAAACACCCACTGCTGGGCAGCGTTAGTGAAACAGCTTCATGATACACACGCTTCCCTCTGCTTCAGCTCCAAGCTCCCATCTTGGATGCAGCTCATAAAAATGAGTTACCCTCAATCCTGTGCTCAGCCTCAGAGCAGCATGGAAGTCCCCTCATGATTTACAGGACAGCAGCCCAGCAGGCTCCCTTGCGGCTTCTGGTAACTCCTTTTATTAATTTTCTTGCTCTCTCGCTCTCTCTCACAACTACACAGGTTGCCTCAGTCTCACACACTAACACACCCAGATACATACAGCCTTTAGTAAATACAAGCTAACAGGGCATATTCTAGCAATCACCCCCATCTCCCTTAACAGAGTTTTGTGGGAGGTTTCCATGCTATTGTTTGGTCTGAGGATAAATTTAATTAATTTAATTAAAGTTAGCATATCACAATTGCAGTAATTTTGGAAATTAAATGCAATTTTTTATTAGAAAACATTTCAAATCAACCTAATCTCATAGGTTTCATAAGTGAATACAAGAAGCCAGTAACATGTAAATATTTAAGTAGACTTAGAACACAGACTTTACAAAAGCATGAACGTAATGTAAGTTATGTCATTCAGAGGGATTGTGAGAAGGCAGCTGCTATAAGAACCAGAAAATCAAGAGATAAAGAGAAAATCCTGGGGTGAAGCATGTATTTCAGAATAAAAACAGATTGTTCCATGTTAAGAAGAGATAAGCTGATTGAATTGCACTGTTACTGCATTGGTTGGAGACAATTCATGTATTTGTCTAGTCATTCAGAGGGATTGTGAGAAGGCAGCTGCTATAAGAACCAGAAAATCAAGAGATAAGCACTGTTACTGCATTGGTTGGAGACAATTCATGTATTTGTCTAGCATGAGGTCAGTGTTAAACATTTGCCATTTTCCATGACGTAAGAGACTTCCAGGAAATGTTCTCTTCTTGATGGTCACTTTAAGTCACGAGCTGTAGCCCATGAGGCCACAGAGAGAAGTTACAAAACGTAAAAAAATGACTCTGAGGGGGATGAAAAAGTAAAAGGGATATAATCAGGACTCGTTCGTAACCTGCGACTACGGAGTGCGGAGGCAGAGCTGACACAAGAGGCTGTTGTGAGGGGGAAGAAAAGCATGCAGCCGAGTTTCTGCCATGTCATATGTTCGCAAAAACAACTCACCACAATATGGTCAGCAGCCTGTCAAAGGAAGATGTGGTTTATTACATGACACTCAAAGCCCTTACCTGCATTTACACAGCAAATGAGAGAAAAACTGTGGTGGTATAAAAAATGAAACCTTCTTAATGAAAGCAATAATGCAAAAAATGAACTGAATTATCGAGTCATAATGTAAGGAATATGGTTTCCCAAGGCCAGAGGCTGAATGCAAAACATGACCTCTCAATCCATCAGGATCTGTTGACATTTATCACCAACAAAAAAACAAATGGTAGACGAGGAGGAGCAGTAGTACTATGTAACTATCCAGAGATAAGACTTAAAGCAAACAATGCGAATTATGTTAAACTTGTCTTAGCTACTATTATTTGTAGCGATGACAGGGTGCAGAAGATATGGATTCTTGAGAAGTAAACCGGAGTAGTATTGAGTGTATGTGTGTGTGTGCGTGTGTATGGTGTGGCAATAAGAGTTGACCTACCCTCTTCCTGCTTGGCCATGTCCTCAGGGTTGCTTTCGCTGTCGGCGTCGTAGCCCTCCTCCTCCCCCCGGGGGCTTGACGCCGCAGCTCTGCACCTCGTCCACCTCCTCGGAGAGATCGTCTGCTGGAGCCGCCCCCTCAGCCAACACCTGGAGCTTCTGACAGAAAGAGAGTGAAAAAGAAGAAGTGATAAGGAGTGAGAGAGAGAAAGACGGAGAGTAAGGGGGAGGGCAAGCAAGACGACAAAATCCTGAATTGCAGTCCGAGCACAGTCCAAATACAAATAAGTAAAGATCCTCGCCTGATCAACTGTCAAGCAGTTGGCAAGATAAAAAACGTTTCACAAGCTCTTACCCAATCTTATCCTAAATAGAAAAACTCATCGACCAAGAATGTAATGCTAAAAATAGTAAGAACAAAAAACTGCTGTTTTATTTACTGAAGAAATTAATCGCTAATAAATGTTTTCAATTGATGTGGAAAAGGAAAGAAAGTACAAGATTTTGGTCATAAGACAAAGAGCAGCTGACTTGTGGAGCAGTCGCACAGCCCAGTTACTTGATGATCACACACATATCCTACCCCCCCCACACATACACACACAGTAAAACTCTAGCCTTTTCTGTTACAAGCAGGAGGTTTACTGTCATACATACCTTTATTTCATTCAAAACAATTTCTGTTTCTTTCAAAGCAAGCGCATAGCATGCTTTGCATTGGTTAGTGATCATCACACTACTGAGCTTGCCTAGAAGGAACTAAGCTCTTAAGAAACGGGTAAATCTATTATATAAAAATCTAAATCCTCCTGTGTTGGAACAGGCTTAGTCAGACAGGCATTTTAAGTCTTGTGGATAATAAGGTTGCGAATTACGAGGTAACCTGTACCAGGTTGTGAGTTTTTTCAATGAGAACATCCAGATGATAAATGATCATATCTTAGCTCTGTAATTTTTTTTTCTGTGTTCATCTCACTTAACGGAACAAACAAAAGCAGTTACATTTCTGCTCTTAACCATATACGGTCCTGAAAGTCTCTCATTAATGGCGTCTGTGGAGGAGGAAGGAGTTTCTGTGAATTAATGACTTTCTTTCAGACTTATCATTGTAGTGAGAAATTGTGTGAATGTTACAACTAATTTACCTTTTGTATGTTTGAACAAGACTTAACAAGTTACACTACCATAAAAAAGGCTAAAAATCCAAGTATACACAAGGACTTTAATATGAGATCATACTTGTGCAATAAACAAATGCTCTCATTGTTTTCGTTGGCAGTTTTGTCGTACATCAGGGATAAATAAACACTACTGCTCTTAATACTTGGAAACTACTTTTCAGCCATAGAAGCAGCAGGTAACTGAACACTGTTTACTTAATTCTTCTGGGAAACAAGTAATAAGATCAACTCTAAATTAAATACATATTTTTATTTTGGTCTTTTGTGGAAAAGATTTCATACAGAGTTTAAGGTCTCCAGAGCCAAAACGTGATACTCTACTAGGACACACACAGAGTCTCAACACCTGGCCTCATAGATCAGATGGTAAGGAAGTGGGGGACTAAAGATTACAGTGTAAAGGACAGAAGTTCAGTTGTGTCATAAAATCTTTTTGGCTTTTTTGGCCCTGTGTATTCAGGAACCTACAGCAAGACCAGTATTGGCCCATTAACAAATAGGGGTGATGTCACCATTTGTTTTATTACAAATAGGGGTGATGTCACCCCTATTTGTTAAGGGGTGACATCACTGACCAGGGACCAGGTTCTAAGCGTGGTAGAGGTCTCCGTCTGTCAAGGGATCCAGGACAGCGAAAAGTGGCACCTAACTAGGCAGCCCATTACCTTTATCAAGCCAGGGGAGAAACTGCAGCCACACTACAGCACCAGACCATTAAGGACTTGAAGCTCCTGGTCGAATTTGGGGGGTATCTTAAATTTCCAGAGTACATTACTACCACCACCCTTCTTTTGGAAAGTGTGCTGACATCAGAAACAACTAAACAAGTTATTTAGGACATAATTGTCCCCTGAGAAGATAGAGGAGGTTCTGGAAGGGAAAAGAGTCAAGCACATGGAGCTGCTGGAACAAGATCCTGGCCATGGATAAAGAACGAGATGCATATCAGTGGAAGAAGGGTTTGGGTCAGTCTCTGCACAGAGTCCTCAAGCTCCGTGGGATACAAGGACAGCAGATGAGCAAAGCCACCAATAACATCTTGGAGGTGGCTAAAAGGGCAAGGAACCAAAATACCTATTTACCTCAGGTTCTTCATTGATAATATGACTGGGTTACAAGAATCTGAGGTGTTATCATTAAGAATTTATTCAAACATTTGCTTAATTTGATCAAGGCTACTACAATCCTACATTTGAATAATCTTTATACTGTGATGAGCATCAATGGCATCTGTGTACAGTGGAATTGAGTGTCTGATACCTGAACTCGCCTCTTGTCTTGACACGAGTAGCTCAAATAACGTAGGTGCATGTAACACTCACAGGTTTTCCCGAGGCAGGACTCACCCTGTCTGGCTTTTCCTCAGGGGGATCAGGACAGGGTGACACCTCAGCCAAAGCCACTCTCAGGAGACAGTCAAACAGAGGTACAGCAAGGTCAGAGTTCACCACCCCTGAGCGAGAGAGCTGGTCCCTCACCTCAAAGAGGGTTTCTTCCACTGACTGGAGCTACAGAATCGAAGAGATGTAATAGTTTAACCAAGTCCAGGGTAAAAGTGTGAATTTCTGGTTTATGTCTTTAGGGATTAGCTGATCAGTGTGATATGAAGAGACTAACCTGATAAGAAAGTTCCGGCTCTATCCTCTGCAGGGCTGAGTTAGAGCTGTGCAGACAGATAGCCAGCAGAGCCTCAAGAAGACGAATACTTTGAAGCTGCCACTCCTCCTCAAATTTCTTTGCAGGATCTTTGATCTTTCCCTCACCCTGACCAGGGCAGAGGGTGTCGGCTGAATCATATGTAGTCTCCTCCAGTGTGACCGGCACAGTGGACTCAGGGCTGCCTTTGCCCTTGCCATCCCTCTTCTTCTTCGCTTTCCCATCCTTGGTCTTACAGGAAAGTTTTTGGATAACCATGGCCATTAGACGCAGGCAGACATCCAATCCACCTAGCCTGAAGAACTGCCTCTGGAACAAGGGACTGGCCAGGTAGATCCACCGACACACTGACCAGACATCTGCTGCACGTCGCACCTGCTCTTTGGAGGGCAGAGCTACACTATCTGGGGACAGGTAAGGCAGCCTCCCGCCAAGAGGTTCGCTGGCTGTACTATCATAACCTGAGGTGTCCTCAGAGTCATTAGCTGAGTCCCGGTCAGAATCAGCCTCTTTGCTGACACAGAGGAAGGCCACACAGAGGAAGAGGTTGATAACGTGGAGGTGCGTCTCTGCTCGGCTGCGCCCTGATCCACGACCTTGCCCGCTCCGACTTTTGTGACGTGGATATGCCTCCTTTAAGCCTTCGTAGAACTTGCTTAGGCTCTGCGGGCCCTCTCCAGCCCCTCGGGACCCCAGTTCCTCAGCAAGGCTCAAAACAGCCTCTGTTTCATCGGTATCAGCACCCTCCAGATCCTGAACCACCCCGTAAGCCGGCTGGTATCCGATTCCAATGATCAGAATCTCAAACACCTTCAAAGCCAAAGAGCGCGTCTGGTCAAGGTAGACGAGCTCTGTCACCTGATTAAGCCCGTTACAACTGATGAAAAGGTCTCTAATTACCCTGTAAAAAAATTTAAAAAATGTTAGAAACTTAATAAAGAAAGACACAAACACAGAATAAAAAATGCCTTTAAATAAATTAGTAAACTTTTCTTAACATGATAACTTAACAGTGAAGGGCACCACATGATAGCACTCCCAACGTTCCCAGAATGTGACTGTGATTATTATAATGAGACACATAAAAGACAAATTTATATCTATATATCACATTGTGTTAACGTTATCTGAATGTTAAATCAACATTGGATAAAACAAAACAAAACCCTCAAGAGATGTGCCGACATTAAACATGACTGAAATTGTCTTCACAATTTCAGTCAAGGAACTGAAACAGATGTTTGTTTGAGGCTTGGCGCGAAAAGCATGAAATTACATAGATTATTAACTAGCTGATTTTTATTTCTCTTATTCAAACCCTTTCTCCAGTCTTCCTCTAAATTAATGCAGAGTTGGTTGATTTTGCTTTTTCAGAACATTTGCTCTTTTCATTAGTGGTGAGCAGGTCCATCAGGATGACTATCCATTAGCCTGCATATTTAATGCTGTGGAGTTCTGTTATGCAGAAAGCTGTGAGAGCAGTGAAAGATGATGAAGAGGTAAGAAGTCAGATGGTGTACAACTTTTTTTTTACACTCTAAAAAAGGGATTTCAAATTCTGTGGCATTAATTAGTTTAAAGGTTATACATTAGTTAACCTTTAAACTAATCGTTTTTTCAATACACTTGAGACTGTGAGACAACTAAACAGTCAACAATTTAACAGGCAATGATTGTTGCTTGTAGATTGCCTGTTAAAAAACTACAAAAAAATGATATGGCAGCTTCAGAAGTGGTTGAAAATGCCTTAAAGTCTTCGAGCTTGTTTGTAAATGTTGATTGCTTTATGAAATACAATGGATTTGATATACAACATATAGTAAATAGCAAGCAGATATTATAGAAATGAGTACTCTGAATTAATAACAGAAACACCTGTCAAACGTGTCCAGACAAAATTCTGCAAGCACCTTCTTCTGCCTGGCTGCTCTGCTCACAACAGTGTTATATAAACGGTCAACAATCCTCCATCTAGAACTCACGCTAGACTGCTCTGATGAATTATTGATGAGTATCAATTAGCAAAGACATGGAGAGAAAGATCTAATGACCAACAATGTTCAAGTGGCTCAGGTTTCTTACTCTGGGCTGGTAAATTATATTTTTTTCTCCCCTATTTCAAACATCTGGAGATAAGTGTTTACACAGATTAGTATTGATGATTCTGCATGTTTTCAAACCAAAGAATTTTAATAATTATTGGACACTTTGTAGCTCCATATATTTTTGCCTAAAGATTTTAAATCTTTTAAGGCCCAACCTTAAAATGCAGTCCGATAGTATTGAGAACACCCAGACTAATGCAACCACTGAAAAACACAGATGATCAAGTGAGAAGACAAAAAAAAACTGATGTAAACAGCTCACCTTGATTTGAGGAGGGCAGGTAGCGTTTGCAGGTATATGAGCAACACCTCCACAGGCAGACACTGCGTATGATAGCTGCAGACCTGAGTACACACAGTGGAAACTCCCAGCTGTTGGGCATGGTGAGCTAGCTCCACTCCTCTCTGAAGCACAGGGTTGAAGATGTGTGTGTAGAGCTGCCACTGCACAATAGCATTGCCCCGCAAGGTCAGGTGGCAAACATGACCAGCTATCTGCTGACTCAACTGCCAGTCCTCACCAAAGACTAGCTCCTGATAGGCCTGGAGGGCATCCCACTTCCACAACATGTCCTCTGCCCCCCCTCCACTTGGCAGAATACCTTGGGAGCGGTAGCACAGACTGGTAGAAACTGCTGAAGGTTCCCCATGCTGCAGCGTTTCCTCCAGGCCTGGCAGCTGACTGCTGTCCAGAGTGCAGATGTTACAAGACGCAAGTTTGGCTTTCTCCGAGGGCTGTCCCCCGCCAAGCTGGTCTAGGATCAGTCTACCCAGCACACTGAGAACATGAGACTGGTAACTACGCAGACCGTGAGCTTGGAAGGCATGCAGCAGGGGTCCTACAACTGAGCGGGGGTCCATACAGCAGCATATTCCAACAGCCTGCACCCCAGCAAGGACCTGAAGTACAGCTGGTCCACTAGGGGAGAGGCGCTGCAAGAGCCGCAAACATTGGTGAGCACAGGCAGCCAAGCAGCAGCACCGCTCAGGGTAGCGCACTGTATCCTCCTCCATGTCTTCCTTGCCATCTATGTCCTCTTCAAAGGGGTTGCGTCTAGCTGCCTGCTTGAAAGCAGAGACGGGCAAACCTGACAAGTCTCTGTGGTGGTGAAGGAAGTGTGAATATTCACAGCGGCGATGACGGCGTCGGGCACACACAGACTGATGCAGCTGTTCTGACTTTGCCTTCTTGATGGCACTTATGATCTTGAAGACCCCTGCAATCAGACCTCTTAGCCTCTCAGAAGCCTCACCTCCTATTTCAGAATCCCTCGCCCTGCCGAGCCCCTCCAGTCGCAACACGGTGGCCTCAAACAGCTCTAGTCCCCGGCGCTGGACAAATTCATGTATAAGCTCCAGTGCCTGGCTAAAGAAGAAGGGGTTGGGTGTGGAAGCCTGCAGGCAACCCAGCAACACTTGCAGTACTCCCTCTAGAAGCTCTGGCAGCAGTAAAGCCCTGTGACGATAGCGGGAGAATGAAAACTCATCCTGGACCTCCTGCAAGGTTTTCTTGGACCTAGGTGCAAAGGGGTCAGTCTGTCTGTCCAAGCAGCTCTGGATTTTGAGGGTGGCTCGTAGCAGGTCTGTCAGGCTGCGTCTCAGGCTGTCTGGAAGGGTTTCACTCTGACTCACATCAACTGACATCAGGTGCAAGATGGTTCGTAGTAGCATCCTCTGGACCAAGGCAATGGGCTCCTCGGTCCAGCCTCCAGCAAGCTCCTCTGCCCCGGTTCCACTGCCACCTCCTGGACCACAACAGTCTCCAAACTCAGAAAGGATCTCAGTAAGAGTCGGAACAACACTGACCGCCAGGCCAGGGTTGTGGTTGATGTTCATGTCAAACTTACACACCTTCTCCAACAAGGAAAGCAACACATGACAGAGATCAAACGGTGAGTTTTCCATGCGGTTAAATATTGATATTGCAGCTGGGTCTGTCAGGGTTTCGGTGTCCACTGTCTGGGACCCAGGCGGTCGGGGATGTGGGTATGGTGCACTCATGATTTCTGTGGTGGTGCTGGTAGTGGATACGAACTGCGAGGCCTCCGAACGATGATGCTGAGAGCTTAACCTGATCGTGGAACTGTGTGATCTTCGACTCCTCGCACCACCTGCGCCTGCTTTGTCTTCAGAGTTCGCTTCTGAATCTGAGGTAGAAACCTGGGACTTGCGAGCATCCTTTACAGAGTATCTCTGTGCTGCTCGGTGCGACCTCCTTGACTTCCAGGTTCCGCTGCCAACGCGGGACCTCTTCCCAGAGCTCTGCTCATCTGTCGCAGCCTTCTGTCCTGCCTTGAGAGGGACGGCCTTCACCTCCCGGCCGAGGAATACCTCCAGTAGGGACGGCAGTGTGAAATCTGTCCAAACAAAAACATCTGTCAATATAATTCTGGACAGAAATATAATCATACAGTACCAAATGTGCTTCAATAATAATATATATATATATTTTTTTTTATGCTAGAATCTAATTTCTAAGCACTATGCTGAAATATACCAGATTTTATACAAAAATACCATTTGTCTTTAGAGTAAAATATGGGGATCATAAAGCTCTGCTGCATTACAGCAACCATGGCCTCTCCAGTGTGTTTTACATCTTCAGTTTGAAAAAATTAATTAACGTAACAATGTCTAGGGTCCATGTTAGAGAGGATCAACAGCCCTGTACTAAGAATCAGTGTCATCCTGAGGTCGCAGGCATCTGCAACCACATGTCTTCTCCTCTTGTCCGACTGTTTATGTGATGCAATGCTAAGATGTATTATACAGGAGAAATTGGCTCAAAAGATTCATCCATCTCAAATTGAGTAAAGTGCACAGTAAGCGGTGGTAAGTTAAAATCTATATATATAATAATATATAATTTTAAGAGACATTTTTAGAGCAGATGGCAATGTGCACAAATCCCATTGCTTTCACATAAACTGACCAAATCTAAAGCTAAAACACTGCTGATAACTGAAGGCAATAACTGGTTAAGATTTATGTTAAAGATGGAAGATTTTTATATATTTATTATATATTTATTTTTTATTTTACATTAATAATTGTATTTTATTTGTATTACTTGACCTTTAATGTATTACGATTTTACTGTCCTTTGGTCGCACCACTCCAACTGTAAAGCAATTTGGTCAACCAAGTTGTTTTAAATGTGCTATGTAAATAAAAATGACTGACATTGACACAAATAGAGGAAACTACAGAACATAAGATTTCTGGCCTACCAAAGGAAGTCTGCATTTCTGTTCTTTTGTACAGATTAATGCATATGTTACACTCATTAAATAGACTTTGTGCATTGAAAATGTTACATAAAGAGCTGGAATAAGAAGTAGTCACAAGACATTGCATCAGGACAGCGAGAGGTAAGTGCTTTTAAAGTTAACATAAAGTAGTAACCACAGAAGTATTTGTGTGCAATCACCTGGGGCTTTTTCCTCCTGAACAGGGATCTTCCAGACCAGCGGCAGAAGAGACAGCAGCAAAGTGAGCAGCTCCTCTCGGCAGGTCAGCTCCTGAGAGGACAAATACAAAATAACTCAGTGGGGTTACATAGAACGCATTCTTGCCCCTCTTCCTCACACTACAATGTCACATTAAGACCCTCCCACTGGGATGCACTTTTGTCCATATTTACCACTTTTACCACTTTTACCACTTTCTGCCAAGACAAATCGCAGACTTGATTTGCTTCGTATCTTGATTTACTGACTCACTTTCTAAACCAAACTTCCGCCCAGAAGCTTGTTATATATTAGTGCAGTTAGCTAGCGAGTTAGTTAGCGTTCTGCGCATGTGCGTTTGTGAGCAATGTGGCACCTACATGACAACATTACTTCTTATACCGGGGGGATCTATTCAGTGCATATCTCACAGCAGGGAGAGAACCACTACCTTCATGTGTTAATTAAAAACAATCAACCGGCTCCTTCATGTGTGAATTAAAAAAGAATCAGCTTGCTATGGTTTAATAACTTTCACTCCATTATTAGAAAGATCAAAAAAGACAAAAAAGATTAGAAACTAAAAAGGCTGCAGTTTAACAACAATAAACAATTGTAGGAAAAAATATTTCAAGAAATCTGAAGATATCGACCAAATTTTAAACACTGATAAATATCAGTTCCCTAAAAAAAATGCCTGTTCATTATGCTCTGAAAAATTACTGAAATTGTTAAACTGACAGATAAGTTCCTGGATCTGCATCAAATTTTTAAGGTTCTTCCCAGGCTCTGGCCCTATCCCTCAACCAAGTTTTGTGGAAATAGGTTTTGTAGTATTAGTGTAATCCTGCCAACAAATAAACCAACAAACAGACACAAGTGAAAACATCACCTCCTCTGTGGAGTTAATTAAAATAGTAAATCATATATTTCACGTGCTCTGTCATGAGTTTTAACATGCCTGTAGGAATCAGGGTTACATTAGAAAATGACTTTACAAATCTAATAAATAAGAGACGTGCCATTATTACAAAAAGACATGTTGCAACTAATCAATGTCAGAAACAAGAGTATTTAATAGCATAATGGAGCAAAACTAAGAAGAAAATATATTTTCTCTTTTTCTACTGAAATCTGAAAACAGATTTATATCAGATTTGATCAATTAACCTAAACCGCAAATAAAAATTCTTTATAAGTTCTGGCCCCAATTTGCATTACAGGCTTTAGTCCTTTCAGGCCACAGCTGACACAAATGAGTCGGATATGTGATAACAAACATATAATGCATTAAATTAGATGTGAAAGCCCATTAACTCATAACTTGTTAGTTGACCTAAATACACAGATCAGATCAATATGTACAGTAAATAGACTGTTTGCTGCAGCCCAGTCTCTTGTTGTGAAGTACGCAGACATCAGTGTGTAAGCAGAGGAAACACTGGGCTCCGTCAGAGCACAACAAAGTGTTTACAAGTGGACACCATTTCCCTTCGTGGTACGACACTGTCCAAACCATATCTGTAAGATCCATTTTGAAGGAGAGTAGCACTGACACATTTGGTGCATTGGATGATAAAAAAACTGGAAAAATGTCAACATCAACATCTTGTGTGCAGCAGTATAACCTTCTACAATCAATCATGTGACCACGGTCAAGCTTGTTTCTTCTTAAAAATAGTCTCCCTGAAATTATAGGTGGTATAAAGGGAGCATGAGTTGCATCGGAAAAAAAGATATATATACATAACATTTTCCATGTGGTGCTATAAAGTAAGAATTGCATAAATCCTGAAGGAAAGTCTTGTGCCAGATCTTGCTCCAAAGTTACACTAAAAAAGAATAATATAATAATATAAAAAAAAGAAGTGAAGTATTAAAATATCAAGTGTTAGGGGGACTAAGAGAGGACCACAGACTAAATACATAACAACACAAATAAGTTACAAAAATATAAGAGAATAAACTATAAACTAGACTGAAAAAGGAATATAATGAGTAGCACTAGAAATGACAAGTGAGAAGTAAGTATTATCCATGATGTTATTATAATACTATACATGATATTAATGGAAATTATATTGTAGTATTTCACATAACTTAATGATAACAAAATAATGATAATGCACATAATGTTGAGCATTAATATTAAACATTATGTTGAGTTTTAATATCGAACATGTTTAAATATAATAATGCTCAAGTGTCTGTAAATGAAAACAGTCATTATGAATAATCCTTTAAGTCTTATAACTGCATAACCTACTTTTCATTAAGGGTTTTTTACTACACTCTGCTCATTAAATATCCTTTTAATCTCACCAGCTGGTGTCTGTCTGTTGTTTGCATAATCTTCATTGCTTTCATCATGCGTGTTCGTTATATTTTATCTCTATTGCAAACACTGTCTGCAATTTCCTTTTGATTAATCGCAGCAGGTTATAAAGGCCGGTTTATATTGATTTATTAACAAATGTGAGGCATGGTTTGAAGGTAATGGGCCTATGGCTCAGTGTGGATATTACTTTGTTCAGTTCAGGATTTCAATTATCATTGAAAACAATGAGTGAAGTAACCTCTTCCCTACACTTCTCACTGAACAATCAGTTGAAAACAAAACAGCGGTAGTCTTTATGGGATAAATATCAAATCATGTTGAGAAACTGGAAAAAAGACATTGTGAGGTTTAACCTCTATTTTAAAGCTTGAAATATTATTTGAAAAATTCTTGCATGACATTTTTACATAAATTAACATTATTTTGTATTCAAGTTTTCCTTCTTCAGTTGTTTTCAACCTGTTAAATCGTGATCTGAAAACTGGTGCAAACTTTTCACGGAATTGCAAGTTTGTGAATCATATGATTCTGTGTTGTCCCTCAGCTCTGATCTGAAACTCAGAAACAGATTTTATGAAAAGGACCCCGGCGGCAGGGATTATTTGCTCCTAACCTACAGTAAAGGTTAATAGCGTTGCCCTGGAAGTAAAGATCTCAGCTTCAACTTTAGTTTCCAGTACCACAATTGAAAAGGCTCATAATGTGTGATTTAGCTTCAGCAGATGAGATAGATGCCTTTAGCTTTTCCTTACCTGGTCAATAATTGAGTCAAGAGTGCTGAGCAGCAGGAAGCCACGTCCCCTGACCAGGTACTCCCCCAGTGCCACCATGTGACTCTCCTCCTCGTCTTCCTCCCGTGCCTCTGCTCTCTGAGCCACCGCACTGCATAGTTGATGTACATCAGTCAGGAACTCCCTCGCCAGAGTGTTACTGGCCCCACTCATATCTGAGCTACAATAGAAGACACAAGACATCACACACCTGAGGTCTTTCTAGTCATGTGAGGTAGATGGGAAAATAACTAACTAAATAGCTAACCCTAACCCTAACCCGGGATTACTGATGTAACTTTATGGAAAACCAGTAGGGTCCAATTAAACATAATCACACTCCTGCTATGATGAATCATACAAAGAGTTTAGACATAGAAGATACTGATTTACTACATCACTTGTTTTGATCTATTCTGTTTTAGTGCTAAGGAAAAAAACGTACTAGTACACAGTAGTTTGAGAAGACAGTGTATGCAATTTATTTAATATGAAAACTAGAGTTTAAAGACTAGCGAGCCTAATTGTCAAAAGAGTTTTTCGGTAATAGACGACACAGTGTGACAAAATATAGGAGTAATTGCTGTGTTAAGGTCAGTTCAATGGACATGCCTGCATACCACAACCAAGTGGGTAACAAACTCAAGCACAGTGAGATGACAGAGCAAAAAAGCCAAAACCAGCTCCGCTTAAAAGCCTCAGCAATATCATTGTGAAACCTAAATAATCAGGTTGTCAAATCAAAGCCTGAAATCTAGACTTGTGTTGCTTTAACGTTGGAATACGACTTATACTTACTACAAGTATTCATAGCCAGAATGCTTCCGTCTGCTATAACCACATAGTCCTCTGAACACAGCTGAGAGTGAGCTGCATCTCTCAAAAGAAGACACACAATTCCCACCTCTCCCAATTCTCAGATCAACACACTCTCACTAACAGTAACGGAACACAAGCGCGAACACCCACCCTTTACAGGACAATCCCAAATACACAGTTCATCACAAATTTTTCCACATGAATTCAAGACGTGCCCCAGGAACAATTCTTACATTTACATTACTCTGGTTGCTCTGTCTCAATGAAATCAACATTAAAAGTCTAATTTCAAAAGAACTCAAATGTATATTTGACTCTCGCCTTCAACAGTGCACAAACATTTTCATCTTACCAAATGTTACTGGGCCAAATTGTTTCCTTCCACTCATCTTGTTTCTGCTCAGAGCCGGTCTGGAGTTCTGCTGGCTGTAGCTGCATACCTCCTCACACCACTGCTGACTGAATTTTCTGTTCTGCAGCGCAAATTCCATTAAATTGGAATTTCAAATGGAAGCTTTCCAGATTCGCAGCAGATCAGCGTATCACATGAAAGCATGTGATGTCACATGGCAAGGGGACTGGCCTTGGGAATACTGACGAGCCCCCAGGGCCATGAGAATTAGAGCGGTGGTAAGAACACAAGCAGCCACTTCTGATCGTACATCATCTAAACCTCCTCCTGCGTCGCCATATTTATTGTCAGAAACTTTAGAGTCTTATCTATCCTCTAGTGGATATATTGCTTAACAATCATTTCAATAAATTACGCATTGAAGTCGGAGGGCAGTGACGGTAACATCGTATCTGTTTTTTTTACGTAAAGTCTGAGCCTTTACTGTGTTCTCGTTGCTACAACAATTTAAGGTTTCACTTTATTCATTCATCTTTGGTAACTCTACACTAACTCACTTACAAACTGGCTGTTTATAACAGACTTATTATAAAATCTTATATAAATCTAATAAAAAAACAAAATTTCTGTGAGCAGCAAAAATATCAGAGAGTTTATGGCAGGACAACAAGATTATAAACTGAAGAATCGCTTGAAGTACCATTTCTACAACATCTGTTGGTTATTGATTACTGCAGATAGAAAGTAAAAATTAAAAACATGGAACATCCAATAGTTGATCTCACAGAGCGAAACATTAACCTGCCCTGAGCTTATCTTTAAACAAGGACATTATTTCAGGCATTTAACCAAAAAAACCTTTTCTAACTAATCACTTTTCAGCCTAAGGCAGCACATGGCTCACGAATGCTAATGCACTCACTTAATTCTAGGCAGTGTGTGCTTTATGTGTGTTAGTGTGTGTGTGTGACTTATTTACACAGAATACAAACCAAAGGTACTTGAGGTGCCTAATGTCCCACAATTTTCCTCATCAAAATGTAAATCTATGCAGCGAGGTACACTGAAAGCAAATGCACCCTGGTTACATGAGGTCTGCAATCTCTAATGTCACTTCTGCAGATACTTCCTGTGACAGGAAAAAGAGAGAAAATAGGGTCGTGCATAAAAAAAAACCTACATAAAATGTATTTTAACAGCTGTATGATGCCTAGTGATTATTGCCATCATAGTTTTTTTGCCTGACTCCTATTAAACCCTTTGAAAAACAAATGCATACAGAGAATATATGTAGTGGAACTTCTTTTATTATTTAGTTTGACCAGTGTTTGACCAGCGTGAAATAATGCAAAATTGCTGACGTTGTAGCTAGCTTTGGCTAATGCTACACTACTGGAAATCCCCTATTTTCCGCTACTCTAAAAACACTACTTGTCAGTGGCAGTACAGCGAAATTGCCAATATGGAGCAGCAAAGATGATGAGATTTCCCTGACTACAAAATCGCAATTTTACCTTTGTGAAACAAATGTACATTTAAGGCCTGATATCGGATCTGTGCAGAGATTCAGGTACATACCGTTGCCAGACCCATCATTTTGGGTAGTATCTGAGGTATTTACGATGCTGTTATTAGTATCAGAACATCTCTCGTGGCATTTGTCTCATGCACACAGTCAAGCTTAGGTCACCACCGCCCTAAATGAGACCTACCAGAACTTCAGGGCATCTTTGGTGCTGTGGTTTGGGTGATGCTGCACGTAGTGGAAGAGACAGAGGAAATTCTCTAGACTCTGGAGGCTGACCTGATAAGAGACAGAGACACACAGATAAGACATGAGAGCGACAACATAAATCTAAGCCACATTATATCTTACACTTACATGAAGAGGAATTCAAATGAAACACTACCATTTGCTATGACAAGCCATTATGACATTACCGTCCAACATTTTGTCATTGTTATACAGGATAATACAGTTAGAAAAGTGATGTAACAGTCACTAATGTCATTATGTGGAACATTTACACCAATATTGATTTATCAGGTCAGTTAGCACTGTAATATGATACAAATGCACCATATCCAGAAAGAACTGTTTTCAAACACATCCGAAAGAAAATGGCACATAACAAATTCTGTCCCTAGAACCACAAGTCATTTTATCATTTTAAATATGTTATCATGTAATATTTAAGCATTTTAAATGTAATGGAGTCAAAGAGCAACAAAAGAAAAGTTCAGGATGATCTCTGAATCTGGGGTAACAAAGACGATACACAGATGGAATCAGCTTGGTCACAGTTCTGTGGTCAGAGCCTGACCATAGAGCGGGAATTTCTCACCACCGGAGCTGGCAAGGCTTTTGGGATTTTAGTAGCAGCACGCCAGACACGCCACCTGACGACTTTTTACTACATTAGTGGTTCCAGGGTACTGTGTAAATGCCGTATCAGCAGACATTTGATCTTCTAAGCCATCGTCCTGTCGTCTCTCGCACCACACAGCAGCCAGCTGTACGCCTCTACTAATCTGACACCACTGACTGGGTTCATTCAGGCAACACTGATCCCTGACTGAGAGATGCTGCACTGAGCGTCTAGGTCACAAAGCAAACGCGTAGACACCACAGAGGGCCGATCAATTTACACACAGTCCGACTTGCACAGACAGAAACATCTCTTTGGCATTATTTATTCGATTTTTCATATATAATTATATACTGTGACACATTTTCCCAAAACATTGCAGCTCCTACAATTTGAATATTTCACTTGATAATATTTTGACTATTGTCCAGCCCTATTATAATGGGATGCCTACAGCAGTGTCTGAGGGGTTTACTATATATCTGCAAACATCTTAACCTTAGACATGAGGGAATCTTCAATTAACACGTCTTTAGCTGAATTACATTAAACCTGTGCCCAGCAAGTATGATCTTAACCCATTGACCAATTACAGAACTTTGATCATTTTTGTCTAAAGATGCATTATCACAAATTCTCTCAAGTCATATTAAATATGTTACCTTTGGTCATCTGTCAATGATGCCATCTCCCCTTTGTGCAGATATTAGCATTGTTTTTTTTAAACTAATAATACACACTAATAATAAGATAGACAATAATGTGTATCTAACCAAATTATTGGTTATATATAAAAAGTCCTTTAGTAATTGGACATCTGGGTCCCAAACAAGCTGTACACCGTGGCTCGGTTGCTAGCAAACAAAACAAGGATGAAAACAAAGTGGGGTTTACAATATTCAAAACATTAGCAGCGATACCACAGCAAATCATGTAGCTGCAAGGACACAGATTTCTGCATTGACTCAAACATGGAATATATTGGTTTATAACATAGAGAAGGTGACAAACACAGAAAGCAGGTGATGGAAAGAGACCTTTATAGAGTAAATAGGTCATCATTGACTGAGAATTTCCTTTTCCCTTTCCATATATATCAAATAAGAGTGAAACATTCAAAGTGTATATTTACAGTTCCTAAGGTTCCGTCACACTTTTGTTGCTAACTTTCATGGTGAGGAGGACGGGTACCAGTAGTTTACCATTCTATCAAAAACCCAACTTGTGGTAAGTCAACTTCCTTGCTGAGACATTATTGTCAAAGTAGGATTTGTTTTTAATGACTTGCTAACACTATAATGACTAAACGATGCTTACACTTATCATGCCTGCGACAATCTTAAGCTATTTTCAGAAATGCACTGACATGAACTTCTCAGAAATTTTAACAAGGGGCTGTAAGTGACAACGCAAATGTCCCAGTCAGTTGCTCTAGAAATTATCTGGAGCGAGACAATGCTGTTGTATAAGATAAAAAGATAAGATAAAGTGGCTTTATTGTCAATTTCAGCATGTACAAGACATACAGGAAATCGATATGACGTTTCCCACTCTCCCACGGTGAAACATATAAAGAGTGCATCTGACCACTACAGTCACTTGATGCAATCTTTCATTTGTGAAAGACAAACTCAAGATAATGTGTGGACACAGTTTTCTGGATTTCATTCAAACAACAGCTTGTGGATGTTCCAAGTGATGAAGATGCAGAGTAGACCACACTCACCAAGGTCAAGGAGAGAGTGATTGTTCCCCAGCTGAGGCAACAACCAGACCAAGCAGAGAGGGGGGAATTGATGGGTGGGAGTTACTGCAAACCAGGGGGCCAGGCAGCATCCCACACAGGAGACGAGGAAAAGGAAGAAAAAGAAATGCATGGCTCATGAGAGAGACAGGAGAGGACAGGGGAAAAATATAAAAGCTGACAGTAACATAAAGATGAGAGAAATGAATACGGTAGCGGTTTAGAACAAAGATAAACAGAGGGACCGACTAGCAGGAAATCAAAGCCTCAAGGTTGCCTAAACTGTGTTTAGTTTAATAAACAAGCCCTGGGGCTTCGCTGGAGCTGTGCCCTCACTCTATTAAAATGAATCTACCAAAATGAGCATCTGAAATGACTTGAGTTTGTCCTTGTGTTATCAGCAGACCTGTTGTGGTTGTATTCCGCATATAGCAAAAGGGAAATCGAGTGGTCTGCGATGACGGTAATTTCCCAGAAACTGAGATGTTTTCAGTAAAAGATATTTTTCAAGCTTTTTTTATTTTATTTGTTAAAAGAATAATTTATCAGCCAAAGGAAAAAATTAACTAGAGCTGAAAATTATGTAAAAAGCAATTTAGGTAAATATTGTGATGACGAGACATGATTTAAGTTCATCGTTTTCATTTAGTCTTCTCTGAAAAAAGTTTTATTTTGCACCTGCTAAATCTTCCCACCCCTGTATCCACCATCCTCAATCTACTTCCTCCCCATCACTACAGTTCAGCTCGATCAAACCAGTCATTGCTGCTGGACGTAAAATGAATCACTACTGGTGCAGCATGGTAACGTTACCACAGATACCAGATGTAAAATTCTGGTGTATTTAGAAACAAAGAAGGATTTACTCTGAACTGACAGCATTCAAATTTGCTCCGCGTAAAGTTGTTTAATATAATGGGATTTCATATTAGTAAGTCTCTAACTGTACAATAAACAAAAACACTCTTGGTAGATTCAGCTGCCAAACACCGGAACTGACAATGACACCTACCTCCGCACAACACACATTTTCTCACACTTAATTCAAGTTTAAAGTTTAAATTCCTCTGATTGAAAGCTGCAGAAACTAATAGTCAGTTATTTGTGGTTTTAAACTTTTCATCATGGGCAGAAAATATCAAACAGAAACAAACAAACAACATTTCACAAATCTGAAGTAGTGGATTCAAAACAAGTAATTTTTTTAAACCTTTCATTATGCTTGTGCGAGGCATAAGCATTGAACTGACTTATATATTGAAGTCGTTCTATTGCTCTATAACAAATTCATATCCTGATAAATACTGTTATCTTTTTATCTCCCACACTGAACTGTGACCTGTATTTAACCAACACGGTGATCATGCGAGGTCTAGTCATGGGAGTCTGATGGCTGAGTCACTCATGCTGGTACAGACTTTCCTCTCTCAAGCTCTCTTTGGATAATTGGGTAGACTACAACTTGGCAGAGGCAGTGAAAGCGATGTGATCCTGTCCTCGTGAGCGAGGACGTGGGGCATTGGTTACGCAATGTTTTTTTCCTGTTTGAGATCCCCACTGATCTAATTTGACATTTGGGTTATGAGCATCATGAGGAGCCCCTAACGTTGCGCATTTCCTCACAACCTACGACTCAGAGAGCAGAGCCGCTTCACACAACACCACAAATAACTTTTTTTTCCCCCACTAACACACACGCCAAAATGTCAGGAGGCTACCATCAAAAAGCATGTTTGTGTTTGTAACAGCTCCACACAGTCACAAGCAGTGACCTTTATCCAAGCGCAGCCTCTGTGCAGGAAATGAAAATGCGTTGCTCTCCGCTTCATTGTTTTCATTACAGGGAGATAGCGCACAAGCTGGTGTTGGTCGAAATTACAATCCGAGAAGCCTGCTCTGGCCTTTCCCCTCTCAGGTGGCCTGAGAAATGTTTGTTTTTTTGGCTGGAAAAAGCTGAGGTAAAGTGATGGACTGAGACTGACCCAGTCCAGAACGAGAGATTAATTATTCATCAATTCAGCCAAGCGTTTGGAACAGCCCTGGAGAGCAGAGCCAGTAAAAGTTAGGCTGGAAATGAGAGCGAGCAATAAATGCAGATGTGAAACATGTCCTGTGGTCAACCGGCAAGACTAAGAAAATCACTTCACTCGGGACTAGTAAACAATGTCACAACAAACTAGTAACTGTGAAATTCTCACAACTCAAAATCATCATCAAAAACCTGTGGTTAAAGTAGTGTGATGATCACAAGACATAAAGACCAAAGCCTGACTAATGACTTTTATGTTTGGACCAGAGTCCTTGAATTTCACTCAGTGATGACGGGAACAGATTCAGACACACTAATGCGATGCCATGTGCTTTAAAATGCTCTATAAACACGCTATGAAAGAAGAATTTTTTATTCAAACCTCCTGCTTCACTTGAGGTTACTTACCGTGGAAACATGGCATCCAATAAATATCCAGTCCCAGAATGTTTTTTAAAAATGCACTAAAATGTAGGACGGCCATTAGTTTCTGAAAACACTTATATATTATTTGTTAAATCTCTACATGTCCCTATAGGGAAAAAATGCTGCCTTTAGCCTATATATTAACGCCAGTCATATGCAGAGGGACCCTAAAGTTTAAGAACACTTTGAGACATTTTGACAACAAACACAACAAAGCAGCAGCCATAGCTACATATCATAAATAGGCTGAGCACGGCAACAACAAACGGTTCGCCGTACAAACTGGTTCTGACTTTAGGTTGCACATTTATAACTCCATCCCATGCACTGAGGTTGAACAACTTCTGGATATTTCTGGATGTCCTGAGATCTAGGCTTAAAAATATTATAGGTGATAGGGTTTTTACAGTGGCTATTGCATTATATTTTAATTGTTAAAATATTCATGATGTAAAGATTTATTGCTTTTAGTATTTTCTATTTATTCAGTTTTTATCTATTTAGATTTTCCTGTTTTTATGTATTGTAATCCTATTCACTACTTTGATCAACTGTGGTGGTTTAAAACATGTATGAAGTGTAAATTGATTTGATTGGACTTTCCGCTTCGAACTATGATATCAAAAAAATTTACTTGGGTTACATTGACACTATTTATGTAAATGTTTAAGAAAATTGGATAGTTGAAGTCATCCACCATTACATTTAAAATGAAATTATACCAATAATGATTTTTCTACTACAGGGCTTTATAAATGTTACAAGAGAGACAAATTACTTTTTCCCTTACTGTGCCCTTGCAGGATTATGATCAGTGTATATTATTGTTACTTACTTTTTATTACAGTCGACCTGCGTGGCAGACAAACTGCACAGGATATTGTCTCTGATAATACCTTCTTGGAAAAAGTGTGCAAATTGTAGCTTTTTGTGATAACAAAGGGTTCAAACCGTTGTTTTTTGCTTAAAGTTAAATAATAAAATCGGAGGATCTAGGTTAACCAGGACTGCCACCTTTACTTCCTCCTTAGAATTAACCGCATTTTCACTGAGGCTTTGCTCGACAAGTTTAATCTTCTTTAGACAATGATTTGGGGCTTAACCACAGAAGGAATGTAAAGCCCAAACCTGAGATTAGAAATCTGCGTAACCCAGGTTGGTCCCATTTCAGACAATCACTGAGTGTGTTGTTAGAGATTATTTGACGATGAGGACATTTGCATTAAAGCCAATCACATTCATAAACTGCGGGTCATGTTAGAGTAGGTGTAGAATGATACTTACGAGATGAGTCAGATCACACTGCAGGCAAAAGTAATTTCCTTTCACAGATGACTTTCATGCAAAGAGCTGAATTGGTCTAGGAAATTATCATTAGATCAAGATTACAAATACATGGATTTTAAACTGATATCGCAGAACCAGCAAAGATCAATTACCTTGAGACCCTTCAGTACCGAACGACACAAAAAGTGAAGTCCTCCATTATACCTCACTTTGGTGTTTTGAAACATCCTGTTAGCTCATATTGAAACTGAAAATCCAAAAGCAAACAACGCTAGTCTCTTGCTTGGCACCAGGCCAGGCAACCCTCGTTCTATTGACTCTGTTCATCAGACTGGGCAGAATTAAAAGGATCCCTACAGATAGAGAGTTTGATGTGGAGTACAACCATGTGGTACTTTTGGCTCCACAAAAAATAAGTAATTCTTAAGAATGAATGATTTTACTGGTGTTACAATACCGATATACCTGAATAAGATATGTGAAAAGTAATTTGGATTAAAGTGGATTCCATAAAGTAAATGCTTTTATCTAATACAGTGTATACACTGTACAGAGGGTAGGAGGAGGGATTCATTAAGAGAGAATCTGACCAATCACACTTGCACCAGTGCTAAACTACCTCGAAAGCAGAGAAAGTTCCAAAATGTAATTTCTTAAGGGCATTTCTGCTTTCTCAGAGAAGTATCGACCGAGAAGGAAAGAAGAAAACAGAAAAGCAGAAGATGAAATTCAAACATCAGTTCAGGGTTATGGCTCCACACAATGAGCCAACGTGGATAAGTGACAGAGATTCCAGCAAGATATTTAATCCTGGCAGAAATGCAAATGAGAGACAGAGAAATGGGAGACAAGAATGCAAAGAATGAAAAATGAGGTAGGCAGAAAAAAAAGGAGCTGCAGCATAAGTTTCTCACACTTTTTTCATGGTATCTTACTGATTACTGCAGGAGAAGGTATTTTTGCCCTACACATTTCACCGTCAAGTACAATCACAGAATAGCTAAAGGCTAATTTCTGCTCAATGTAAGATACGTGTACAGAAACCAGAGCATCTTCAGGATGCAGACGAAACTGAGCAGTACCAGCAGAAATTGTTGGGGGTCCAACTAGCCAATAGCTAAAATATGACAAGGAAGACATTTTAACAATGGTGGCACTTTTTAAAGGAGAGTTTGCAAGCTGGAAAGTAACCACAGGCGTCCATATGATGTTACTTCGTCCTGGCAGAGGTACAAACATCCCCTTTCGCCTCTTGCTTATAAGGTACATTATCTAAACCTCCTCCATCGTAGTCATGTTTATTGTTGTCAGAAACTTGACTCTTGACTCTGATCTGCCCTCTAGGGGATGTATTGCCGAACAACCATGCCAACGTAAATGCCCACATGGAAGTATATGGGCATTGACAGTTACACTGTTTGAAACAGACAAATCTCTTTTCATCCATATAGGCGGCATAAATGAGCCTTTACAGTCTGATGGGTCAAAAACAGGCTTTCAGTCGTTCAATTCCAATGTTAACAACTAGAAGATGTGACTTTAGGTGAGATAGTATAAATGTACAGTACACATTTGGTGCACAGATGAGCTGGAGCAATAAATCATGTGCAAGCAGTGCAGCAGCATGTGTGCGCCACAGCCTGTCATTGTGTGTCCCCATCAGATTCATTTGAGAGGGAAAGCTACAGCATCAGCAAACTGGAGAGTACAGATGTGCTCACTTAACCATCTCTTTGCATCACACACACAAACACACGCACACACACAAACACACACTTTGACGACTGCAGAGGCGACAAGTTGAGCAAACGCAGTCGTCCCAAGGGAGTTGTCACAACCAAAAGTGACAGAAAAAGTTACCATAAATAGAAAGGAAGAGCCTGCTTTGTTATCACCATGGTAACTGCGAACAAACCAGCACCATTTCTTCAGCTGACACCCTAATGCACAACCACGTGATTAACAAAGCTATGAAGCATAATAAACCAGCACAGATGTGAGAACTATTGAGGAAGGAAGCCATTATTTCCAAGAAAGACAAAACCCCGAAGGGTTCTTCTGCGGCCATTAGCTTTAAAAATGAAAACAAGTCTGTCTTTACAGTACGGATCACACGTGATAGAGCAGATATAATGGACTTCCACAAAGGCTAAATAAGCTCATCTGTGTGTGTTTGTGTGTGTGTGAAAGAGTGTGAGTGTGAGTGTGAGTGTGAGTGCGAGTGCGTGTGCGTGTGTGTGCGCGGCAGATAACTCTCTCAGGCCTGCAGTCCGATCCTAATCCATGTCTCGTGATCCGGCTGCTGTGAGTTCAGCAGGATGGGAGTGAAAAGAGCTGCAGTGGCCTGACAGAGATCTGAAAACCAGAGTGATGTGCATTAACCACTTTTACACAACACTAATGGTGAACAATCTGCGGTTCACACCTGCCTCCTCCTCTTCAGGTGACTCACTGCTGCTTCTGTCGCTCGTGCTGTGTATCAGTCACATTTGTAGCTACTAAAAAATGGCAGCTGGAGATCTAAAGAGGATTCAAATCAGGTCTCACCCAACACAGGGAACTGTTTTACGTCAAGGTTATTTTGACTACCCACTCATATAACTATATATAATTTTGTTCAGTCATAAGACAAACAATGCTCTCCATTTCTAAGGAGAAAAACAGACATCCTGTCATCTCCTGCATGTACAGATGTTTCATTTAAAGATTTTGGAGTGCCTGAATGAGTTACAACACAGTTACAACAAATATTAACATTTATGTGTTATTGTAAACTTCTCTACAGCTGCACAGCATATTGCAACAGATTGTTTAAGCTCTGACTCACTTTGGAACAGCCAACACTAAAACAGTAAAGTGATTTAGGAAGCTTGACTGACGAGGAGCAGGCTTAAAGAATGTATCTGAACAATGTTTGTCATTGTTGGATGATGTGACCTTTTTACACGGCTTGAAATCGAGCGAATCTGATACCACCACCAGAACCCAACAACTGGTTGGATTGGGCGAGGAGGAAATATTGAGTTTAACTAAAATATTATAACAGACAGCAAAGGCTCACTTCATCAATTCAAACAAAAATAAAGTGAAATCAGATGCATTTCCTAATCCTAAAGATTGTTTTTGAGGAGTTTGGCAAATAAAACATGATGAAAACAGATAATTTGTTTCATTTGAATGAAAAATGCAACTGTGTGCAGGACCTTTCCACATAAAAATGTCAGTATTCTTCAGGCTTCTTACAGGACCACCAGCATATGGTCCAGGAAATGAAAATGAAGCCTCACCACCACCCAGGGAAGAAGCCCAGACGTGAGGCTGCATCACCCCCTTGCCCTGTGAGTGCCTACCTGCAGATCCGCTCCTTGCAGTCTACAGTCCATGTACTTTTCCCACGCGAATGACAGCTCAGTCTGCTGTGGACCTGCCATGTCGTCCACACCTCCAGGTGCAACACCAGCCAGGCCAGAGTCACGGATGTCAGCCTCCTTCAGGTTTCCTTCCTGGTCCTCCAGGTGACGGGAAGTGGCCCGGACAGCACCGAACGAAGCCCCAGCTGTCCTTCAGACTCTCTCATGGCAGAGACATCATTCACTGCAAAGCTCTGCCACTTTTAAACTGGAGCTCTGCAGAAAAACAGTCAGCAGAAAGACAATTAGCCCGAGAAAACCACTTTAGCGTTTCCTTTCGGCGCAGTGAAACAGAGACACTGCTGCATGTGACGCACCTGAGCCTGACGTGAACAGAAACTTCATCCAGAGCAGCGGTGTAGCATTACCAAAACAAAACGCACTCCGTTAGCTAGCTAGCGTCGTGACGTGACGTCAAACACCAGGCAAGTCCCAGCAACTCATGTCCGGGGCTAGATTTGTTTTCAAAATAAAAGCTTTTGTAACTACAAATGCTGAGGACTTGGGACCATCCCTCAGACTATTATCTCACTGGAGATCTAAATAACACATTTAACTTAGATTCTTACTGACTTCTTACACTGGAGACCTACAACATTTATAAATATATAAATTGCAGTGGCAGTAAAACTATTAAAATGAAAGTTTTACAAGCAACTGAGCTTAAATGCTTCGGATGCCACTTACTTAACAAATTTAACCTCTCTGCTTTAAAGTTATAATGTCAGATATATTTAAGATGCATGTGTAAACCATGAAATAGACTGTTAATCAAATATACAAGTTATCCTTTTATAAAAAAAATCTACAGCTGTAAATTAAAACTTTTTTAATCTTTTGTATTTCGCATGTATTCAAGGGATATTTATTCTACACCTGTATACCTCAACAAGTAGTTCATTAATTAATAATTATATTATGTGTTGATACGCCTATACTTAAATACTGACGACATTTGAAATATTTTACAATCCCCAATAAATGTTTTTTACTTCAAGCTCATTTTTACTTCTGCAATTGGACTCTTACTTTGAAAGCACCGCTCCACAGCTGTGTTATTTGTTTAGCTAGCTTGACCGCAACATACAAGAAAGCGCGATGTGTTGCATCGTAAAATGTTACTATGAATGCTACATTAGCTTCAAAGCTGCTAAACCCAACGGCCTCTACAACACATCCCCTCTACGAGCTTCGTATCCCGGGGTTTGAGTAGTTTCCCTCTCGGTGCCGAGGTTAGCTTTAGCATCGCACTGTGGATGATGGCAGCTGTCAAAACTGGCGGACAGAAGCGGGCGCGTCGTCAGCGGCTTTTCAAATAAACAGACCGACTTCCAGAAAACACGTTCCCCTCAAACTCAAACTGTCAAGTTCCGGGCGGGAGGAAATAATTTTCATACAAACCTTGGTGTAAATTAGAGCCAGCTACTGTTAGCATCCGCCAGGCTGATTCCTGCTGTGTGTATGTGTATGTGTATCAATAAACCCTCAGTGAGGACTACAGGACCAATACATTGCCGCCCCTTTCCTTGTCTGCTGACGCTACACACGCCTGCACGTTGACGGAGGAAAAGAAAACACGAATCACGTTAGACTGTTATTTACTATTTTGTGTCCGGTTGGATTTGAGTTTGTTTGGGTTGTGAGGACTTCTAAACATCCACTTACATTCTTGGATTAACCTCGAATTTGTCCGTCTTTTTTTGTGTTCGGGAGAGAGAGGAGGATCTCAAATAGAAGACAATGTATTGCACAATCCCTCCACTGGTGCTTAAAGTATTTTGTATCCTATTTTTATTATATTTAAACTTGAACAAATACACCACAGCAACTTCCTTGTATATGTAAACCCGCCTAGTTATTAAACCATCATATTCTGATGACCACGAGTAGACGTAACAACAAATATGTGACTAAAATGAAATATTTGGTTCTCAGACAGAAAGCATGGAGCGGAAAGTGTTTATGAATGAACCCAAAGGTAGATGGATCTGTTTTGTTGGTGGTCAGTGCAGAGATGTTCCTGACAGACAAGTTTGAGGGTCCGAACACCACGAGTGCAACAGGCGCGCTGAGCCGGTGACCCCGCCCACTTATCCACACTCAGCCTCCCATTTGATAACCCGCAGATTACTCACCTGTCAATCAAAACCTGTGGCTCAAGGGACTGGTGGTGCATTTGAGGTCATTCTGTAAATCCACCAGTGCACCGCAGCCAATTGAAATTGCCATTGGCCTTTTAAAGCAGAGTTGACCCAAGTTTTGTGCAGTAAAGGCATTAAGAGTAGCAACAAATATGATAGTTGCAATAATTTAAAAGGTCATATTAAATAAAATACAAGTTAAGATTCAATAATTTAACTGAATCTATCGATCCATCCATCCTTGTTTGTAAAGATCCTTTATATTTGCATAAGACATTTTTTGAGTAATCAAGTAGTTGATGGTTTTATTAATTGTTTTCACAGTTAATTATTTGTTTGGGACATTTTCCTTTAGTTCAAGTCTTTAGATTTTGGTTTGTCAGAAAAAACAAGTAATATAACATTATAAGTGGCAGTGAAAAGCATTTTGGGGGATTGTTTGTTTACTTTTTTTTAAATTTGTGTCACTAAGGTTAAAACATCTACCTTATAAATATAAACACATTCTTTATTTTTAAATACAAATCTTTTTTAGGATGGTCATATATTCGACCAATATGTACCACAAAATAATCCCTTTCCAGCTTCTGCTGCACGGTACATTTGAATTTGTAATACACTCTACTGAACACAAGGTGCCGCTATTGTCACACTAAACCCACAGTCACAGCAGACCCACATGTTAGAAAAATGTTTAATCTTTTGTTGCCCAGCATGTAAACACATCCCACCAGTTTGTAACAGACTCTTACAGTCATATTCCACATGAATACGTCCATGAGACAACCTATGGGATCAGCTAAACATGAGATGATGTCATGCATTGCTGTTAGATGTATTTCACATTAAATTATGAGCTTTATTCTCAGTTTATGTGCACTCAAAGAAATAAGTCAACATAATAGTGTTTATATTTACAATTCTGAAAGGCAAATTTGTGATTTTATAAAGGCATATGGGAAATGTAAAAAACTGTAGATAAGCATAACACTGAAAAATAAAAAGGCACAGTAATTTCACCTCTGGTTTACAGTGGCGTTTTGAGCAGCTATAGTTTAGTAATGCTGAGTGGCTCCTAATTTGCTGTCAAACATCCAAACAATGTCATCTGTGGGCCACTTCACGTCAGTAGCCGCTGTCGCTCTCCACGCAGTTCACGCCCACTGCGTTGGTGGGACACTTGCAGGAGCGGCCGTTGGGAGTCGCTAAACAGAGGTGAGTGCAGCCCCCGTTGTTCACAGCACAGTAGTTTTGTCCTGGCGGAAGGAGAGAATACACAAACACTTATCAACGTCAGTGCGTTTGTATAAATCATAAGCCACCGCAGCGAGGAACAGCAGGAAAGCCTCTTCGCTATTTGCAGATACATGCATACTCAGAAGAGACACATAGCAAACTCCAGATGTTGGAGGCCCCGCTCCCTCGTCTCCACATTCTCTGGCTTTATACATTCAGCCTTATCGAGAGGGGAGGATGGGGCCTGGTGCTGCACAGCAACATCACTCATCCCTCCACTAAATAATGAATACTATAGCTGCAGAGTTCCTCCTGCTACATTCTCGTCGAGCCGAGGGAACCTGGGATTTCTCTAGTTTTTCAAACCAAACTCAAAATGCTTCACGGAGGGCACAGGGGTCATGTGGTCTGGGCTGATGGGCCGTGAAGAGCAAATGGACTGGATTATAAATGTGACTCAAGGCAGCCCCCCTATGTGAGCACAGGTCATCTATTTATACGAATTGCTCTGTGCTTGGTTTCAGATGTAATACAAAGACTTCTACAGACATGAAAACATGTTTTTGAACATGAATGAAACACTTCCAAACATTAACACACAGCACAGGAGGTCTTTATGGTGAACAGATGCAACTGGTTTACTACCTGAAGGACACTGGGCATAGGCTGTGGTGATCCCATATAACTTGGTCCGTTTCTGAGGCTGGAACTCGTCTGATTCCTTGCCTGTGTAGCGATCTACCGCAACCACGGCATCCCTGTTGTAAACACAATCATCACAGGGGTTTAGAAATCCGGGACAAACCCAGCTTGAGAAATGTCAGCATCCTGCCTTCCTGTGTTTTGTATAAAGTCTGTCAAGAATGAGTAAGGGTTAGTGTGGGTTTCTCGGCCATAGCTGGCATAGTTTGCCGTTTGCTGTTGAAGTGTGTCCCTCCCCCACCACCATCACCTCTCAACCTCCTCAAACAAGGCTGCAGCCCTGGCGAGATCACAGGGAGGCCCCGGGTGGGTCACCAAAAGACGCTGAGGCTGAGAAATTGCAAGCAGCTGCCACTTTTTAAGATGCCTCCTTGCTCCACGTACACACTCACACAAACAGATGCCCCAACCCCCCCGCCGGACATCTTGTAGTGGCTAACATACAGAATCATGGAAAGAAAGCGCCACAGTTTCAGGGTGGGAGTGTCCGAGTCTGGGAGGACATCAAGGCCCCATGCTTGAAGTGTGGGGAGCTTTTCGACCTTTGACCCACCCTCTCCTTCCTCTGCCTTGACAGATTTGGATCCTTACATTGCACAGTCAATCATGGATTAAGGAAGAACTAACTCCTTGATACTACATTATCTTTGGCTCGCATTTATAAACATCCAACTCCTGTGTGTAATCATTTAAATGTTGTTTAGAGTAACGTAAGAACATTAGATATCTGTCTGAATCCTAACATTTGTGTGTAAAAACCTGCTCTAAATAAACTAGTTTATGATAATACAACAAGTCAAACCTCCTCCAGTCGGTGTAGTAGATGTTCTTCCCATAAGAAGTAATTCCGAAGGGGTACTGAATGCCCTCCAGAACCTTTCTGCGGTCACCTCGGCCAGGATGCATGCACTCCATTTTATGTGTGCCTGCAGGCGAGAGATTCCACTTAGTGCAAATCACAAGCAGACATCATTTCACATGTTAGTCATCTGTCTGAAGTCTATACCTGCGTCTGCCCAACAGAGCTGAGAGCTCTGGGAGTCGTATGTCAGGCCGTTGGGCAGGCCCAGGTCGTCTTTGACCAGCACCCTCCTGTTGGACCCGTCCATGTAAGAGGTCTCGATCTTGGGAGCGTCGCGGTTCCAGTCGGACCAGTACAGATTACTGCAAGAACACATGTGGAGTCAGTTCAACGTCAAACTGAACAATAAAAAACTATGAGACAGAAATATAAATATCTGACAGTTTTTTTACTAAATGTGAATATAATCATGATCGTTACTCTTGAAAAGGAGCCACTCAAAGCTGTCATTAATGTCATTTGATCCTAAATGGATGAGAGAGAATGGATGCACATTTACCGGAAACTACTTGGAAGCAGCCACAAAAGTCTAAAAGTTAAACAGTGATAAATAAATAAAAAATAATAAGTCTGGTGAGACCATTGTCTAATTTGGTGTTATGGGTTTGGGATTATTTTTCTGTATTTGTGCTGGCTTAACAGAATTTAGCAAAGTCTCCTTTTTGGGACAATCAATGAATTTCAAATTGTTTTATATCAGTCAAACTATGAGTATATATTAATAAAGTATGTATTAATTATTAATAAAAATAAGTTGATGAAGTTTAAAAGTTCTACAGACCCATTGGCAGGGTCAGTGATAATAGCCCGGGGGTTGACGAGATCAGAGTCTATAATGACTCGACGCTGGGTTCCGTCCAGAGAGGCGACCTCAATGCGATCCTTCACCGAATCGGTCCAGAACATAGTTCGTCCCAAGTGATCGATGGCGATACCCTCTGGACTGTCCAAATCTGTCGAGAGGTTACATGCTGTTCATGGCATTCTTTACGTAAACATTCCCAGTTTGTAAATGGCAGAAAAATAACCATTAGATTGAAGGAACAGTCACCAGACGCTACCTGATCTAATGACAGCGACGGGCTCTCCCCCCTGGATGTTGGCCTTGCTGATGGAGGGAGATGTGATTTCTGTCCAGTAGACCATTTTCTCCACACAGTCATAGGCCACTCCGATGATTACCTTCTCCTGTGGAGGGGTCAACAAGCAATATCTGAAGTGGACTTTGTTCAAACAAGAGTTGTTGAGACATGGAGCAGATGTGTTTCTTTGACATTAACGTCCAGACATAAATCCAAACAAACAGAGCCCCATACCAGCTGGTTTGGAAATCAGCGTAACAAGAAATGCAGCTCGCAAATACAAAATGTCGGACTGATGTTAGTAATTAGTGTGGATGTCACCATGTGCCTCCAATAAAGTTCGAGCCATGAATGGATGGAGCAGATGGGGGGGAAATTGCATAGCTAGACTGTTAGAAATGTTAGTGCCAGACAGGGAAAGATAAACTCACAACAGACTGCTACTTTTTGGATTGTTTTGGCCAGTGTTATCTGAATGACACAGTCTTTTTACACCTGACAGCTGATTGTGTGGACATGTTAGGATCTTACAAGCATTTGAATGTCATGAACCATCATTAATACAGCAAAGTGTGTCATAGCACATTCTTTAACCGAGGACCTTTTCATAAACACAAAAAACAATTAACCTCCGTCAGAAAGATGTTTGTAGTGAGAGGAAATATGAATTGCCGTCCAGTTAAACAATTTTCCTTATAAATTCTGGCAAATGGCTCAAACCATCAAACATCGTCAAATAAAATGAATCACACAAAACCACTCAAACTGCTTGTAGAGTCTCTTCTCTAAGAGACACTGATATTAAAATAATAGAGCTCATACTTCCGCTGAGGCCCAACAGTCTCCTTATGAAAACATATTTATATTTACTAGACCCAGATCAGACTAGACACTCATAAATATCAGTCCCCTAAACATGTCTGACATTTTTCATCAAGATTCATGAATTATTTTCTGGGAAATCAATGGAAATGTTAAAGAAAGTATAAACAATTTCTGTATCAACCCCCTGATCTGGATCTGCCCAAACAAATTCTTCCTGGCTCTGTACAGCATCCTCCCACCAAGTTTCCTGGTAATCTGTCAAGTCGGTTTGTTTAAATCTGCTTTCTAACATAAACTCCTTGGCATAGTTGGAAAACTTACAGGGAGATGGAGGACAGCCTTCGCACCATCCTTTTTCATGTCATAACCTTCCAGGGGGACGTACTCTATCCTGCCGCTCTGGGCAAACAGCAGGTGGGTTCCTGAGGGCAGGGGGTGGACGTCGGGTCGAGTGGTGGGTCCGATAGGTGGTGGCCCACCATCATGGTCGATACCTGCAAGAGACAAACAGAGAAATCAAGTCCTGTCATGCTCTCCGTCTCCTCTCTCCTGCCGTGGCCTCTCGTTGTGAAGTGTTAGATACATGTGTGTGATTTACTCACACATTGGTCTGCTGCCAGGTCCAGACCGAGACCCGAGGATCTCTTGTCCATTCCGGTCCACGCACCAGCAGTATCCTGTGCTGCCGTGGCACTGCATTGGTTCGTAGGCACCGTTCTCGTCACATGTGGGGATGTACTGTCCGGCGACAGGACGGGGGCCCCGTGGACCTGACTCTGTCACACTTAGGAGATTGTCTCTGTGGCTCTCGCATCGGGTTGTTGTCCTCCCTGAGGAGAAAAATCCAAAAATGAAAAGCTCTGAGCTGATCATAATAGTCTGAGTGGATAGCACTAACCCATTCAGAAGCTCATTTATGATTCCCTTTGTCTTTGGCTTTTAATTCAGCAACATAAAAAGTCCCCCATGTCTTATACCTTTAAGTGCAACAAATTCCTTTCACTATGCAGAAGAAAATGAAAAACAGGTTCCAGCTGGCACTGTGGCTGAGGAGCTCATTTCCAAGGGAAATAGCTTTGAATGAAAATGATATGTTTTTCCATTTTGTCTTATTATGTATGCAACTACATTAGGGGAACTATTACTACTACCTGCCTGAACTCCCACAACAGATTCTCTAAATTCAACACAGACTGAATGTTACAAAAACTCAATGTGAAACAATGTAGGATGTCGAGTTTACTTGTCAGAGAGCGTCTGCACAATGACACTTACCTGGAAAGCAGGACAAGCCGTCGCCATAGTAACCCGGTCTGCACTGGCAGGTAAATGATCCCTGGGTGTTTTGACACATAGCTTCCTGGTGGCACCTGCCTGGCTGGCACTCGTCTATGTCTTCAGGCAGGATAAAAGAGGGTGGGTGAGGACAGAGAAGACTCAAGACAGGCTAAAATCATTTCTGTATGTCCAATGTGCTGTGTCCTTTTATAGTCAGAGTTCTACAGTGTGGTCTGGGCCGTCGGCGTGCAGAACACCGAGCCAAGAATGGGAACTATGAATGAGTGCTACTGAGGCTACACACTCCCTCCACATAAGAAATGCTCATCTGCTTCTCATGGTTCACTGTTCAACCCCTGCAGATGTGTTATGCAACCAATCTCACCTCCTCCCCCAGTCCTGAGCAGATGTTCTAATCATTATAGTCTCCAACTCCACATGTTGGATTTGACTACTCGTGTTCAAGGACTACACAACTCACTTTGCATTTTACACACTTGACTAGCAATAGTTCATGTTACCAGCAACCACGTGAATTAGGATCAAAGGCAGATTTTTTGTTTGTGTTGAACGTTTCATCGTCACATGATGAGGCCGTTGCAAAGGGGAGACTGATTTTAAAACTTCTCCTTGTAAGTGAAACAATGGATGCTCTGTCAGCCGAGATCTGAGGATGAATTTACAACCACATTCTGTCTGACTGCCCACGGCTACAAAGAATCTCATCATTTGCACAACCCCCTTGTCAGATCATGTTTTCTCTATGAGGATTAATCTGAAAACATGAATACTGAGCTTTTTTTAGGCTGCCAACTCTCAAATCTCACATTTCACATTCTCTTTGCACACACCAACATGAAGCCTGGAGTGTGCCACAGGAATATTATATATTTTACAACGTTCAACGTTCGTGAAGTAATATACATTTGTATTAATTCATGTATTCAAATCAATTAAATAATAATTATCTAATTATTCTGTCTTGTTTTTCCATTTTATTTCTTCTCCCTCAAAATTACAAAAAACTGCTCTGTTTAAGTTGAAGGTGTGTAAGCAGCAACAGGAGCTCTGATTGACTCGCTGTTATTGCTATTTTCTGCTTACAAGTATAAAATTAGTTACAATCAATTTAAAACACTGCACGATTTTTTTTTATAAATAAGAAAAGCCTTTAAAAGTGTTTTATTTGGGGACCTATATTGAAATTCAGTCATTAAAGTATCGCAGTTGTGACTGTTTCTAATAACTTTTAAAATTAATTGGTTTATTAAATGATTGTAAGTATCAATGTAAAAGTCTATCATTGTTCCAGATGAAGAGTGAAGAAATGTTGTGATATACTATCTATCTAAAGAAAGTTTTAAGTGAGAAAAAAGTTTATCTTTATGCCGCTATGAAGATAGTAGATCTAAAAGTTATTAATAAAAAATTGACTATAATAGCCAAAACCACTGATATAGTCCTTTAAATCCATGATGAACACCACAGCTACGTTTATGAATTCATTATGACATACCACAAGTTCTGTAATCTAATTTGATGCAATCACTGATATTATTGTTGTGACCTTCTCATGAGGCCCCCTATTTGTCACTTAAAGACTGAGAGTAGCATGTGTCTCTGTGCAGTACCTTGGCAGATTCTACCGTCTCCTATGAACCCAGGCAGACAGGAGCAGATGTAGGACGAGCCTCCGGTGTAGCTGCACTCAGCGCGCTCAGGAATGTCACAGGTATGGGTTCCTTCTTCACAGGCATCAATGGGTCGCCTAACCTCTGAGGGGGAGGAAGGGAAGTGAGAAAATTGCTTATCTTGTAACTTTTTGTGCGACTATTTCCAAGATGCTCTGCGCTGTCCTGATGTGGTGTGACATTTAACATTTTATAAACTTAATCACACTTTCTACAAGGTTATCTGTTAAATGATGTTACTGCACCGCATCTAGTTCAAAGATGTGTATGTGTAATTAGTAAGGATTTATAAATGAGGTTTGTCTTCCTCACCTTGGTCTTCCTTATGTTTTAATGCCTTTGATTACAGTTTGTGTCTGTGCACCTCAAACACCAGGAGAGATTTCTGAAATATGCACTTGTGCTCTGCAGCAGACAAACACCACTTACCAGCACAGGTCTGCCCATCGCTGCCGAACTGATATCCGTCCTCACATTCACAGCGGAAGGTCCCGGGCTGGTTGTTGCAGATGGCGTGGAAGCCACAGGTCTGAGGGTCCTCTCTGCACTCATCAATGTCTGATAAAGAGATAAGAGCCAATTATCATGTGCTAATAACGTCCACATTAGGCCCATGTTTGAGTTTGGAGATCTGAAGACTGGGCTTGTCAGATGATCAGTGTCCTTCCTTATCAGATGTGGGCAGATCAGAGAGCTTGATCAGATTTCCTAATTACGAGTGTTTCAAGATTGCATCTGTCTGAAATACATCCTTCCTTGTCCGGCTGTATGTGCCGCGGAGCTTCCTGTCTGGTCTTGAACGCGATAGCTCTTTGGTCCTATAGAACACAAGCTGAGGACCACGCTGGATATGTGATCCTAGCCTGGGAATATGGGACACTTTGTTTTCCATGTGGGAGTCCCTCTGCTAATTTTGAAAGATTGTGCATTTCCCCAGGAAGGAAGGCTTACACAATCTGGGTTAATTAAATGATGGCTCTGAACAGATGTGGAAACAGTATGATTTACTTGAAAGCAGTGAATACATTAGGGGAGAGATTCAAGAGGCTTGACAATCCACTTAATTACCAAAAATATGTATTTTGGCATAGGTCATTCTTACCATAACATGTGCGTCCATCACCATTGAATCCAGCGGCACACTGGCAGGTGACCTGATTTCCCTCCCCAGGTCGGCACACAGCGTTGGTGTCACAGCCGTGTCGCCCTGTGAAACAGGGATTCTCTTCTGGCTGCCCTCCTGAGAATTTAAGAAGTAGGACAGTGTTGTTACGAGGCAATCAACAACACCCCCAACTTTTAGTTAAAATTGTTTTTTGGTCAGGATGTTATATTTTGTACTCCAGGAAGGATGTGAGCTCAGACCAAAACAGGAAGACAAAAATAATCTCCATGACCTCACCGTTGACATCCCCGATCTTGTTGCTCATGGCGAACCGGATGAGCTCGTTATTAGCGTCGTACATAACAAAGACCTGGTCCACGCTCAGCATCTGGGTCGGTTTCACGTCTCTGGCAGACTCGTCGTGCTGGCAGCTCTGGAAGGTGATGGTCTGACGCCACTGGTACGTCCTGGTTTCAGTGGATCCATCTGGCAAGCTCACTTTATAATCCCGAGTCGATGATGAGGTGATCACTGTAGATTAAGATTGACAGGTAAAAGATCAAGGAGTTATCACTTAATAAGAGTTCTACTTCCAAAAGCTGAAAATGCTTGGACGCTGACATATTGAGGTTCAACAACTCAAGAGATTTGCAAGGAGTCAAATTGTTCAGTTTGAGCTGTAACTCACAGTTGTTGCTGTACTGGTAGATCTCTGAGTAACGCTCCATCTGCACACTGGCGCCGAGAGGCACCTCAGGGACGCGGCCTTCCAGGGTGGTGCTCACCGCCAGGTGGTCATGCTCATCGATGCCTCTGAACTCCTGCTTGATGGTCAGCTTCTCATTCCCCGGCAGAAAGGTCACCTCAGCCTGACGTGTGAACTCCCCCCCTTCAGAGGACAGAGAAGAGGTTAACTTTAAGACCCCGGCCCGGGATGAACTTTGGCTTGCCGCCATCTGTCTAAGCTGAGGTAATGTGAGGGGAATTCAGCTGGCATTCAGTTGTAGCTGCAGCTGTACGGCAAACTGCACTTGTAACAGCTCTGTGGGAAGAGATTTATTCATCCTGAATCTTCAGTTTAGATTTTTAAGCATTTGAAACTCAAGAAAATCATTACATTATAACTGACTGCTTGTGCAGTGGTAGAACTTTTCCCCTCACCGATAGTACTGAAGCCGTTCTTGAAGCCAGGTTGCTCCAGAGCAAAGGCCCATCCAATCACACCACCAAGGGCCGCCAAGGGTTGCAGCGAGGGACCAAGAGTCTGTGGGATGTCACTGATGGCCACGTAGGATCGACCGTCATTTACAACAACGTATGAGTGGAGATCGTTGCCACTGAACTCCAGGGGAGAAGGAGAGTTGCCCACATACACTTTTCCGTGCACTTTACCGTTCATCCTCTGGGGCTTTCCTACAAAAACAAACCAAAACCAAAGCGTTAGTCACAGAGAAAAGCAACGCAAAACCTCATGGCAGCGCTCCAGAGATTTGACCCATCTGCTCAGATTCAATTCATGAGTTGTGAGGACACATGAGCAACAGGAAGAGACTAAGACCAACAGCAGGACAGATGCTAAAAGACTTCTCCAACATCTGTCAGCTATTAAGAATTAATAAATGAAATTGTCTCGGGATAATGAAATCTTAAAACAGTTGTTTTTTTTAAAAGCTAACCTGGACAGAAGTATTTTCACACTGGTGTACTGTGTTTAACAAGTAGGCTCCTAGTTCATGATATTAAAATGTTACATTTTTCACCACAGATTTTCAAAGACTTGCCACAAGTGAAAGTCAGCTAGCAAGGAAGGCTAAACTTCTAATACTGTGACATTTTTGCTTCGTTGCAATGATTTATATTTCTTCAATTTATTTCTCCTTTAAATTAGCACAGGATGATAACCACTTTCATTAATGGATATAACATTGCATCACTGGGCCTAGATACTAATGCTGCCTAATGTCTAATGTTAAATCTAAGTCTGTCATTTTTATAAATAAAATACATATATTAGATATTATGTATCATTCAGCTGTGTTGAGTCGGTCATATACACACATCAAGCATTTTAACTCAACACAATACTCTCCGGATAACGAATGACGAAGGCAGGTCAAAACATTTCAAATTAAGTGATTCGATAAAACATAGACGTACCCTCTGCCACACACTGTATCCCGTTGCCGTAGAAGCCAGGCCTACAGTGGCAGCAGTATCCATTAGAGTAGTCCTTGCAGTCAGAAAACTGGGAACACTTATTCCTGCTGTTCGCACATTTCCCAAGGTTATATGAGAACACTGAAAAAGGAAGCGAAAAGCCAGAACATATGATTAACGATGGATTTCAAACTTATAGTGTTCAGAGGATCGTTTTTAAATTCTGTGTCAATATATAGAGAACAAAAATAAAACCTCACCATCGACATTTATATCTGTGTCGTCCACCACCACAACTTCTGGGTTCTGAGGCTGATGTGGCTGATACTGAACAGGGTGGACTTGGACTTGTCCTCCCTCCGGTTCATACGTAGGGTACTCTACTTGCTGTCCATTGGTATACACAGGCCTCCTTCCATCAGTGTCCTCTTCATGGCGATTGGGGGCCGCATGGGCTGGGGCCTCAGTGGGCAGGCCAGTGACCTCCCCTGGAGCCACATTGGTAAAATAGGGCGATGTACCCATCTCGTACACCCACACACCCCGCAGGCCAGAGTTGGTTTCCCTGCAAGAGTTAAAATTGTGGGTTGAACACGCTCTTACATTCAGTGTTCCTGAAACATTATCAAGCCTGTACAACTGGCAGGCAACCTGCGTTCCTGTACTGACGGACACTAGTTGACTTACTCTGGTAAAGCCCTGACAGATGCCTCGTCATCAGTGGTGGTGCGGTAGTACGGTCCCTGGCTGTAGAACACGAAACCCCGGACCGAACCCTTGCTAAAGCCGGTATGCATGATCACATTGCTGTCTCCTGCAGGCGTGGAGGTAAACTGTATCCCATCTCTTGTATACAGGAAAATGGCATACGAGGCGGTCTCCAGGGAGGCTATAACCAGCTGGAAGGTGTTTCTCTGTGAAATAAAACATGAAGAGAGGTTATAAATGACCAGTTTCTCCTTGGATCACTTGAATAATCATGTGATGCTCACCTTCTTGTCTCTGCTCTGAGGTTCCTGGGTGGCGACATCGACCCAGGTGATCACCACAGCATTGGTGGGATCGACTTCATCGTCCTCAGGGAAGGCTCTGTTGATGTGCTCGGCTGCCCGACGCAGGGCGTCAGGACTGGAGTCTTGGCGGAAGAAAACTTTCCCCACACCGTCACTCGTGTCCAGGTCCCCTTGCAGAGCCGCAATCATGCCAAACTTTGCGGGCATTTTGCCAAGATATGTCGACTCACTTGTTGGTTGTGCTGTGGCAACAAAACCATTGGTGTTGATCTGCAATTAAGAGCTCAGGTTGGTAACGGGGACAGCGAGGAGAGGCTGATTCTAACACTGTGTGACCCGACAGAGCCAGTCCTGTCTGACCCGCTTTCATCTTTATTTCAAACTCATTAGAGTAATGACCCAAGTCAGCTGCCATGTCCAACAAAAGCACTAATGATCAAACAAGATGCCATTTAACTCAGATTTTTCACACTTAAGGTTTAATGTGAACACATGCAAGGATCGTAAAAAAGAAAAGCTGCATTCTGGTCAACAACACACACACACACATGCGCACACATGCTGCACATGGGGCTCCTCCACTTCCTGGCCAGGGGAAAACAAGAGCACTATTCCTGGCCCATATTCCAGCGTTTCCTGTCCTTGCCCCTGACAAGCAGCCCCAGAGAACCCAGAGATTGGACACTAATGTTCATTACAGAAGCTTCCTGCCAAAATGGAAAAAAAGAGCACGGAAAATGATCAGCGATTCTGATCTCACTGACAGAGAGATCATTAATGCTGGTGAAACGTGCCAGGGCTCAGTGGAATATGAATCACACTCAGGAGGAGAAAGTAAAACCTCCTGATGATGAGAAAGAAAATGTCTGGTGTGAAAAGCACTGCTGTTCCCCCACAGGGCACAGACAGCTCCGGGTATGTGGTGTGAGAGAAGCCAAAATCTTTAGGCTATCTTGACTCTTGTAGAGAAAAATGCTGTGGTGGCTCATAACTTGGAGGTAGTCAGCAGTGGGAAAATCCCTGTAGACTCATTATTATTACAAGGAATTAAATATTTACTCTCAACCTCAGACTTGTGTTAAATCAGGACTTCTTGCGTCTGTAATTCTCCATGAGCATATGAACTACTTGGATGAAACTGTGTATGATAGGGCTCAGTGAATGACAAATTATAACTTACTGATTAAAATGAAAATTTAAGTTGTCTTTTAACAAACTTTTCATTTCATAAGCCAGATCACATCTTGAGAAACTAAAAGCGCTCGTCCTTTCCTTTAGATTACTGCTTCCTTCAGCTATTAAATTAGATTGGATAGAACTTTATTGATCCACACATCTGGGAGCAGGTCAGAATGAGGTAGACAAGAAAATAAAGAAATATGAAAAGAATAATAGAATAAAAATAAGAATAAGAATTTAAAGTAAAAAAATGGTCATTCTCTACACACAGGACTATTATTATTAGAGACTATTTTACTTTATGATAGTACTTATAAGAAATGCAAGACTTTGGTAACTGTTGATTTCCTGCCTTTCAAGGAAAAAGCCCTTTGTACATAATTACTCTCAGATAGCATGTTATCCAAATGCAGCACAATTAAAACTCAGTTGCAGCACATTTCTTTGAGAGAATCAAGGAGAATAAAGGGCTGTTTGTCTGTCCACCACAATGGTGAAGCTTTCAGCAGCATGTTGCGACTGCCTTTCCCAAGTCACTAACAAGCTCCACGTGGTAACAGGAAACAATAAATAATACACATAAGATGCATTTATTATGTTCCAGGTCCACGTTTGTATAGTTACAGTATTTTACGCAAATGCTGCAGGATGTGCACATTGTATTTGAGTCGAATGCGCATCTCATACACTGTTATGTGACACAGACTTGTTGCTATACGTTTTGGAATGGTTTGCTAAATAAAATCCCTGCTGTACTTTGGTCTCTGTGTCAACAGTAAAACGATAACCTCAGGGGAAGCTGGAAGAATGCGCACACTACACACCACATTCCTCCAGATAGAGAAGCCTCTACGATAAATAAATCAATATTAACGAATATTCCAGATCAACAGAGAAAATCATCGCCTGCCAAAGATATAATTTGCAATTTTCAGGTAGTGTTTAACGTTTTAAATACTTCCACGGAATGCGCAATTACGCAAGACGGATGGACTGACCACCCTGACCAGCAAATCCTACGCGTGCGTTTGTATTGATTACTATGATAGTTTTCACAAGTAACTGGTTAACTTACAAAGAGGCTGTCGAAAGTGCCATCATAAAATAACACTGGCTTTTGCAGTTCAATTCGGTGCGTCTGGTCAGTCCCCGGCTCCAGTAACTGGTCCCTTGCGCTCGGACCGTGTGGGAACAGCTCTCCCCTCGTTATGCCCTGCGCCGAGGCCACGAATCCCAGAAAACTCGCACAGACGAGCCATCCTCGCTCCTGCCAACCCATTGTTCCGTGTTCTCAGCGTCGGGCGAGCGGTCCTGCTTCTTGTCCGGCCCGGGTTACAGGAGAGTGACGCACTGGATCCAGCGAGGAAAGTTCAGTCAGAGTTTGAGAGATGTGGGGCGGAGTTGAGAGGGGGCGCTGAGAAATGCTTTCGTAAAACCACCAGAGGAGTGAGAAATGAGCGGTGGGCTTCACTTTAGCTGTTCTCCTCGTGTTGGTCCTAAAACAATTCCCTGAGGTGATGTGGTTTGGCCTGGAGGCTGACGTACTTTGGGGTCAACTGGACACAAGGCATCTGAAGCAAACGCGTTTGGCCCACTTTGCAAAAACAGAAACACTGCTTGCAGGGATAGGACAAAAGTATCCACTGAGAAGCACAGAAGTCAATTTCACATCATATCCCTTGATATGAATTATTCAAGCTCATTGTTGACAATACAGTAGAAAGCAGCCAGTTTTGTTTTGAGGAAAATACAGGGGCCACGGGGTGGGAGGTCCGAGGGCCCTTAGGGGGACAACACTGGAGCAGTATTGGCTGGTTTGGATACAGGCCAAGGGGCCATCAGAGCATAGACATCACAGCATGGACCAGTTACCGGCAACAGAGCCCCATGGCCGGCTTGATCGAAACATTAAAAGGACAATATCACAGGGCAATGTACCATGCACTAATCATTTGAGGCATGCCGCTGTGGCTATCAGACTTCACTCCAGCTGGGATAATGAGGGGCATGCTGGTAATATGCTTCAACTCGGAGTTGTTTGTGCCCTGCTAACGGATGGTCAGTCACCCGTCTAACATTTTGGTTCAGTTATCAACTGTTGGCCACTTTTCCATGACATTTTAATATGGGTTTTCAATGTCCCCATTAAACATAATGACTTATGTTCACCTCTGGCCCTTTGGGTAATGCTCTCATCCTAAAATGTCTTCTTGACCAATACTAGGGTCCATAATAGTGTATTTAGAAAATTTTAATAATAATAATATCTTTAGCACTTATCTCAACAAGATTACAAAGTGCTTCACAAAGTACATGGCAATAAAAACTAATGAAATACAGATAAAAGGTAAAGAACTTTATAGAATATAGCTGCGATAAAAAGTGTTTAACATTGGTGAGTATGAGAGGAAGCAAATCAGGGACAGGGAACACAACGATACCGTACTTAATAATACCGGACAGTTGACCAGACACAGAGCTATCTTTAAAATCCACAAATGAGATGACAACAAATGGTCAGTGGTCTCAACCCTGACCAGCACAACAATGTAATATTCATTGAGAACTTCCAGTTCAATGAAATCTCTTGTCTTGCTTTGGAAATGCTGGACAGGAGCCTCTGGGACCTCATGACAGAAAATGATATAATGCCACTGAGTCTCTTAAATCCACGTCATGACCCAGCAATTATTGACAGCATTGGAAGCGAGATTTTAGACTAAACAACAAATAGGTTGAGAACCACTGCCTTGAAGGATGACCATATTCTACAGTGGACACACAAAGAGCGTGATATAATGAACATTTCAGCATCCACTGGGCCTTGATTTTGCTGCTACATGTTCTGATAAAACTTACAAAATAAACAGCCACAATACATTTCTTATCTATCTGTTATTAACATGATAGAATGGATGTTGGACACTGTCAAAGTTCACATTTCTCAGGCTGCAGTTAACTGCTAATGCGAACTACTAAAGGGTTTCACTTCATGTCAACTTATTTGTAACGGAGGTTTTATGATCGTTAGTGCAATTTATACAGCTTCACAAAATGTCTATTCAGACAATACTTATTAAACTATAAAAGCAAAAAAGAAAGTAATTAGAAAATGTTATATAAGAAGAAAAAGTGGACGAAAACATTTAGAGTAGAGTAGTAATAGTAACACAGTGAAACAGAATACAATTCACAATGACGATTGCCTATGTAAACAAAATGTAATCAAACTCTCCGGCTGCTCTCAGTTCCTCAGGCAGAATATTTCAGCGGTTCGGAGCATAGGAGCTAAAAGCTGCCTCACCAACGGTTTTAGTCCTGCACTTTTAAGTCATACCAGACGTCCTGGTAAAACCACTTAAACCAGTAAACATATTTTAAATTCATAATGAAAACTGACAGAAAACTAAAAGCAGGGACTTGAGAAGAGAAGTAATGTGGTCTCATTAGGCCTATTTGGTCCTGGTCAGCGCTCTGACTGCAGAGATGTGAATCAGCTGTAACTATCACTGACATCTCAGGGAGTTCCTCACCCTTCAAGGCCACAGTTTACCATCCTCTAATGGCTGCTTCCACTGGGCCTGGACACATTGACATGGATCTAAAGTGCCACCTTCTGGTCATTGTGCACATTGTGCTTTCTGAAAATAGTCTCTGCAAAATAAGGTTTTCATAGATAAACATTTAGTTGACAGACACATATGGACATTTATACCATAGATGCGTATGTATTTTTCTATTTTATCATTTGACAAAATATGACATATTTATCGCACATAAAACATATTCCTCAACTCCAGAGCTTTCAACCGACTCCCTGTGTATTAACCTAGAATGTGTTGTGCTTGTATGTACACGCTATGTATATACATATGTACTTTACACTGTATTTAATACTATATTGATACACTGTGGAACTGTGGTGATGTGGAGATCTTAGGAATGCAAACTCACAATCTCTTAAGACTCACTTTATTGTATGGTATTGGATTCTTATTTGCTAGTGTGGTGAAAGCTAAGAGTAGCATTATATCTTGTTTCATTTTATATTTAGGATTTTATACAGGCTATGATTTGAAAGGTGCCATATAAATAGTTATTATTATTATTATTATTATTATTATTATTATTATTATTATTAGTAGTAGTAGTAGTAGTAGTAGTAGTAGTAGTAGTAGTAGTAGTAGTAGTAGTAGTAGTAGTAGTAGTAGCAGTAGTAGTAGTGGCAGTATTTTGATTCTGTTGATATTCCCTGCACTTAGATATTGATATACAGATACATAGTGGATGATGGGATATTTACAGTGGGGTGCACTCACTGTGACGTGTGTGTTTTGCTGGAGTGTGTGTTGAGTCTATTTTCTCTGACTGCGTTGCCTGGGAACCGGCAGGCTGTGATCTGACGTGTGTATGGAAGGAAACAAAAGCCTGATGACGAGGCTGAAGTGCTTCGTATTTCATCATCAATCTATTATTCTAACAAAACCATAGACTTAAGGAGATTTAAAGGGATGAGGGAACTCGGGGAACATTGATCGTTTTACACATTTTGTGTCACAATAATTCATTTATTCTAAATCTAAAGCTTCTTAACTTGTAAAACGTGTTGCTTTTTGCATGAATGCAGCATCCGAGGTGCATTCAAGTTTTGAGGAGAAAACTAGGTTTGGGGAATTACACTTGTGTATATTGAACCTTTAAATACAAAATGAGAAAGTTTCAAAAGACTTGTATCTCTATGATATTGTGGTACATGGAAACTGATCTCACAGCAGAGAGGGAAGTAGTGTAGCTTCCTGTTCGGTGCGGCGCCTGTGTTACAGCTTCGCTGTGTGCTAAAAGATTAACGCATCACATCGGTCAGAGGTGAAGCTTCAGTGACCTCCACGCTTGGCCTTCCTCGTGTTCACATGCCCCAGCCCTGTGAAACAAAAACCCACCAACCATAACAAACTGCACAGAGGTTTGTGTGAGTGTGTGTGTGTGTGTGTGTGTGTGTGTGTGTGTCTGTGTGTGTGTTATGTTTTGGACCATATAGAAGAAACTCTGCTCTGAACAGTAGTGATTTTACACATGTTAACTAGTCACAGGAGGTGCTACTCAATGAAAACCACTGTATGATGTGCTCTATGGCTTTGGAGGAGATTTTTTAATTCTGAGAAAATGACCCTGATATGTTATCAGAATCTTTTTTACTTAGTCTGCGACTTTTCACTGGAAAGCCAGCAGAGCAAAATGGGGATGTGACTGAAAGTTGAAAGACGTTGGTGTTTCCCCAGCTCATAAATGTGACTCATAAACTCAAGGCATGTCGGCCTCTGCTACATTAGTTTAACCTTTTTAAAACCCGTGCCTTGCAAACACCATGTTAACCAAGGGTGGGTGATTGCCTCTGGATTCTACACCCTCAGGGCCCTATAAGACCCCAGGGTCACTTTTTGGTAACTACACAGAGTTCATTTGATCATATGATAAACTGAAATAGTTGGATCCTTAAGATGGTTTCTGCATTTACACCAGATTCTATAATGTAAACTACCCTAATGTTATATGTAGTATTTCTATTTTTTATATAGTTCATTCTAGCCCTAACCCGTTTCAATTTTTATTTTCTTGATACATTTTACCTTCCACTGCTACTACTTTGTGCTGCTGAGTCAATTTTAAAATAGGATAAAGGAGGATAAATAAGGATAAATCTTATCTTATCTCATCTCGTCTCATCTCATCTCATCTCTTCTTTTCTTTTCTTTTTTATATCTTATCTCACCTCCCCTCTTGTTATCTTATGTTATCTCACCTCTTCTTATCTTAACTCAGCTAACTATAACATGGTTGTCTTAAAACAACAAAGCTACATAGAACTATATTACTATCACCATCTTTTCTTGAATTTTGCAGGCGTTGCAAAATTATTTGTGTTTTAATATTTCATAGCAACTATTGACTGGCCCCCCTTTTTTTTATGAAGAATAGTTTATTGAACTGTCTCCATGCAGTGGCTTTGGCTGTGTGCCACCATTATGTACAGATTGCTTATATGACCCTGCCAGAGTTCAATGAGGAGGATGATGATGATGAAGATGAATCTGCGTGTGATACGTTTAATGCACCTCAGTAAAGTGAAAGCATCAACATGTGTCTCTTGGGACCGGGGCTGCGGTGGGAAGCCCCATGACGAGGTTAAAGGTACAGGAGCGTGCGTCAGCTGATGCGTAGCGTCACGTAGTGGGAGTTGGTGGGGCTGGAGGAGGAGGGAGGGGGGGGGGAGCAGGAGGAGGCTGGTCCTCTCTCTGAGCTCCAGGCTGCAGCTTCCTGCATCTTCCTGCCCGCTGCTGCTGCTGCTGCTGCTGCGGACACACAGCTCGTTCTCATCCCCGGTCATGCGCCTCTCTCTCAGTCTGGCTCGGGCAGCAGGAAGTTAGCCTCCATTCCCCCTGACAGCCCCATCCCCTCGGCGGGCCCTGCGAAGCCCACACCGGCTGAGGAGGCCCCCTCGCGCCGCTGCGCTCCTGCTCATGGAGGCCCGGGCGGTGGAGGAGCCGGAGCCGATGGACGAGTCCCTGCCTCTGCCCACCCTGAGCCCTGCCGTGCCTCCCTTCGTCACCCTGGGCCTGACGGTGGTCTACACGGTCTTCTACTCGCTCCTCTTCATCTTCGTGTACGTGCAGCTGTGGCTGGTGCTGCGCTACCGACACAAGCGCCTGAGCTACCAGACGGTGTTCCTGTTCCTGTGCCTGCTGTGGTCGGCGCTGCGCACCGTGCTCTTCTCCTTCTACTTCAGGAACTTTGTCACGGCCAACACGCTGGGACCCTTCCCCTTCTGGCTGCTCTACTGCTTCCCCGTGTGCCTGCAGTTCTTCACGCTCAGCCTCATGAACCTGTACTTTGCTCAGGTGAGTTGTCAGACACCGCTGCCATGTAGCGGAGCTGCAGCTGCTCCTGGGGAACAGGAGGAAAGAGCTCAGAGCAGTGAAGGAGAGGAAATCTTTATTTTAGGTTTCTCCTCCTCATGTGGGGGTTTGACCTTCACTTTGCAGAATGATCCACTGCAAAGTCACAGTGCAACGATATTTAAAATGAACGTGCATCTGCATCGTTTCCTCATTCTTCATTATTATTTTGAGGTTTAAAACAAACACATCATACTTTCATATTACAGAAGAATTATATATGAACTGTCTATCATCGGCCCTAGTATACAGCACACACAATGTATGAGGACTATCATTGGGACTCAGGAGATAGGTAAGTTAAATCAAATAAAAACAAGGGTAAGGATTAATATAAATAATAGATGTGTATCTGTTAAAGGAGTAAATATGATGAAGACCTAAAAACATGTTTTCTTTGCTTGATTTGTTTCTGTTTGTTTTTCCTGAATAACCTAAGCTTCAAATCCCTTGCCAGTTCAATTCAAACAGAAATATAAGACATGTCAGGAGGGAACCTTTAATCACACACACAGCCCTCATGTGAACTAGGGGCTGGAACTTATAGGCATCAGTGGGCAAAATGTAAACTAGTTTCCAATAATAACTGTACAGATTGTTTGGAGAAAGAGGAAATGAAATTTAAGCTATACGGTTCACTTTCCACGAAACTAGCACCGGGCCAATGTTTGAATATATTATGGTAAAATAACGTTTTATTATTATGTTTATTTAATTTTGTTACCAATTTAGCGAATCATGTGTTGACCAATTATTAGGGAAAAGGTCAATAACAAGTGTCCATCACAAGACAGATAGTGTGCAATAACACAAACACAAACACACACACACACACACACACACACACACACACACTCAGAAAGCAGAATGTTCTCACATGATCATTTCACAACATTTCTGCTCTAAATAAAAATATTCATCCTGAAAATGTCTGAAATTTGATGACCAATGCATTTAATTGTGCTCCCCTCTTTAATGGTTCATTTACAAGGAGTCAGCCTGCACACCCCCTCCTGAATTATTCTACCAACACACTGAATGAAAACTATTGACTTTTGTAAAGTTTCATTTAAATTTGCAGAATGGACAAAGAATAACAATTTTCACCCCATTTTACAGTAGCTACTTTGGTTAATCACGAGCTGGTATTATGTGGCAAGTAAATAGTGATTCATTCGAAGGTTTATCAAACAATTAATCACTGGTAAATAATGTAGCAATTATCCAGAGTGTTTGAAGATGCTGTTTGACCTCAACTCCTCCAATGTTCAACCCAAAGTTATCCCTCCCCGCTCACTCTGCTTCACACCTAATGGGAACATCGTCTGATGATAAGGGCTCTCACAGTGCTGTCTGGTAAATAGTTCCTGTTGTTATCAGTGGAACAGTCACTCATACAGATCGGCTTCACAGTGTGGCGCAGTGAATCAGCCCCTCATCGGCTTACATAATCCAAATATCACATAATTGTTTCTCTGGCCTCTACCTACGGTTTATTTTTAGCTAAATCCTCTGGTGCTGATTTGTGTCGCTGCTGATCGTCGGTGTGTAACTGTGTAACAGGTGGCTGTGTATCTGTACAACTGTTGTGTAGCTGTACAGTTCAGAACTGCTGTTTCCTACTGCGAGGTTCCTGTTTTAAAAGAATTTTCTTTATTTCCTGTTGAGCGAGAATAAAGAAGTGAAAATGAGCTTCAGGAAAAGCATGATTCATTTACATGATGCAGGTTTTTTTCTCTTTTGTTTTGTTTCACAGGTTGTTTTCAAGGCAAAGTCGAAATATTCACCGGAGCTTTTAAGATACAGGTAAGAACAAGAGAGGAGGATCATGTACTATTTTCATTTTCCATCCAACACATTTGCACAAAAAAAACATTGTAAATTCAGAATACAGCAGTTTTTCATGTAAATAAGGTTTTTCTGTCTTTCCTGACCTGCAGGCTGCCGCTGTACCTGGTCTTCCTGTTCATCAGCCTGGTGTTTCTGGTGGTGAATCTAGTGTGTGCCCTGCTGGTGAGGATGTCCTCCACAGAGGCCCACACCATCGTGCTCGTGAGGGTCGCAATCAACGACACGCTCTTCGTCCTGTGCGCCATCTCGCTCTCCCTGTGTCTTTACAAAATCGCCAAAATGTCCCTGGCTAACATTTACCTAGAATCCAAGGTGAGAGGCCCTGACACAGAGGTTATGAACATGGAGTTGAAACAGAAGATTGCCTTTGATGCTCATTTGCTTACTGGCTTCAAAAGGCTTTACGTGCTGCATGTTGCACCCTCCAGTGAAGATGCACTTCTCCCCATGATTTATGCTTTGTACATAGTGATTGTTCCCTAGCAACAGTGTTGTCTGTGTGCATGACTTGGTTCCCCCAAGCTTACACTACAGTTCACCATCTCTAATTAATGTTATTTTGCACAGTGCAGTAAAGCGGCAGGTACTGAGGTAACAAGTCTTCAATGAAACTCAAGATAAATTTAGCTAATGTTTTAATTTTCATGTCTTCACAAAGCGATGACAACCAGTGGCCAGGGGCATGAGGTTTCATATGGTCCTTCCCATCTTTGTGAACACAACATCTCAAAATAACCTTGAGGGAGATTCTTAAATCTCAGTTGCCTTGTGAACACAATATCTTAGGATCAACTCCAGGGAATCCTTAGAAACTTGGTCCAAACGTTGACTTAGACTCAAGGATTAAATGATTACGTTGGGAGTGGTTCAAGGTCAAAGCCAGGGTCAAAGTGGCCACCTGAAACATCTAAAGTCTGTCTTAAGGGAGTTTCTTCTATTTTGACCAGTTGTCACTTGGAAGATTAATTAATTAGATTCAGCTCTCAAGGGTCAAGGTGACCTCATATTATTCTGAATGCCAGGAACACCTGGAGGGACCAAAACTGAATTGGATGGCAAAAGCATAAATCCACAGGCTAGTGATTCAATGTTTTTTTTCTTGACATGTGGGTTATTAATGAAACTCCTTTACAGGGGACGTCGGTGTGTCAGGTGACGGTCATTGGAGCCATCGTCATCCTCCTGTACTCGTCCAGGGCCTGCTATAACCTGGTCGTCCTGGGACTCTCCAACAAGAGTATCACCTCCTTTGACTACGACTGGTACAACGTATCAGACCAGGTAAACCAGCAGAGAGGTCTGAGGCCTAAGACTTAGAGGAACAGTTTTATAACCGGTAAATATGAAACTACAGCTGCCATTATCCATTATGTGGATAATTATAAGAAGTGATAATTGAGAGCAGTGGTCGACGGGTCAGACAAACTACTTCTACCCACTTACTGTACTCTTGAGGAAGAGGCAAACTGAGTTATATTTTTTGTATTTTTATATAAAATATTTGTCTTGTCAATGATTATTTGTCTTGTAAATATTGCCATTAAAATTAGAGTTTTACATTCTTGTTAAGAATAGTGATCTTGTGAAATTCTGTACAGTTAAGTAACCTGGTATGTGATTTTCTTTCAGGCAGATTTACAGTCGACTCTGGGCGACACTGGCTACATCGTCTTCGGAGTGATCTTGTTTGTGTGGGAGCTGCTCCCCACCTCTCTGGTCGTTTTCTTCTTCAGAGTTCGACATCCTAACCTAGACAGGGTGAGTCAACCACTACACTGAGCCTGCGGTTCCCAGCCTGGGGGTCACAAGATAAATCTAAGGGGTGATGTAAAGTCTGGTAGAAGATACGACATACTGTAGTTCAGCTTGAAATACAGTTTTGTAATTTCAGAAGAAATCCGTCTCTGGTGGTTTACAGAAATATATCAAATGTGACAAGGACTTGTTTTTATTTTAAGGCAATCAGGTTGGGAACCACGACCCTAAGCCCTAAGGAAATGATGAAATACTTTTCTATAGTGCAAACAGTTAGCGTTATATAACCGTCTCTATGATGTCTGATGTTTCAAGTTGTGTTCGTGTCTGGCTTGTCTTGCAGAGCGGTTCTGGGCTTCCTGGTCACGTCTTCTCCTCCAGGGCTTATTTCTTCGATAACCCTCGACGTTACGACAGCGATGATGATCTGGCGTGGAGCGTCATGCCTCAGAACATCCAAGCCAGGTAAATAAATCCCCACTGTCTGCTCCCTTTAAGACTCGACACGAAAAAATATATATGAATAGTTTCATGGATGTTTTTTTTATTGTTCAGTCTGGCTGCGGACAGTTACGAGTGGGGGAGCCAAAGCAGCAGCATCAGCGCCTACATCGCAGCAGAGGACAGTTACCACCTCCCTGCTCCTCCAGAGGAGCTCAGCCATTACTGACTGGAGTTCACACCCACTCCTGACCTTTCTTTGTCTTTGTACATTTTTGCACAATCTCTCTTAATGACCGAGGCACATGGGGCTGGACGCTGCCCTCGACTTCATACATTCTATTTTGTCTAGAGAAGAAGAACTAACAGACTTATATGAAGGTCCACTGACCGGGCGTTAATTTTGCACACTCCTTATACAAAGTCTGATCTAATTCTGACTGCTCTTAAACATTTTACATTGTATAGTTTGTATTGAATACTGCTTAATATATTTCCTGGCCTTTGTAATATGAACTGTATTACTATTTTATGTCATTTTTCTTTTTTTCATACAGATTGTTTATATAGAGAAGATATTCATGTAATTCATATTAAAAACATTTAAATGTGAAAATGTACTTTACTTTTAAAATTTCACCAGGAATAATGATACAAAAGTTGTTCATGTTTAACAATGAATTGAAATATTTTCATCTTCATATATTTACACATACACACTCACTCATTGACGCATATATATATATACATATGTCTACATGTACATACACATGGAAATATGTGAACGCATAGAAACGAACACATACACATGTATGACATGTTATGTGTATATAACTATAATCATTAATCGTAACAATGGCTTTAACCTTGGATCAGAATTGGACATAAGAAGCTCAAACCTCCTGATAAAGAAAAAGACGACAGGGTTAATTCATTTTTCAGGTCTCACCATTTTATTGATGAGTTTTCATTCTAAGAGCACTAATCACATTATGTGCCATGGACATTCACAGCAGATCATTCTTTCAAGTTTAGCAAGGAGACGGTTGTTTGGTTACAAAACAGGAACATCCTCTCTGTGTTTGAGTTTAGTGATTGTCTTGGAAAAGATCTCTATATGCTTAAAAAAACTGATGACATTTTTAATGAATTTAGAAATTGAATCAAAGACTGAAAACGAAAACTCTGGTAAATTACTTAAAACTGTTTATACAATAATCTTATGGTCATAGTGTCATTTAACATCTGATCAAACTACTATTAAAAAGGTTTCATCATTATTGAATAATGCAGCTAATTAATTGTAAGTATGATTATCACAAATGTGTGTTGATAAGATAAAACTGGTTGGGGATTTTTTTTTGAATACGTTTACAGATGTGTTTCTGAATGGGAAGTATCTCATTTTTAACATTTTTTATTTTATTTATAGGGACACCAGGGTAGGTTTCCTGCAGATGGCAGCATAGAGCTGTGTAAAGTGCAAACACAGGGCAGGTGAGGACAGGCAACAGAGTCCCTCACCCCCAAGTCAGACAGATCAATGTGGGATTATTGACAAATGTGGATAAGAATGAACAGTCAGCCGACAAATGACCGGGTTTGCATCAACTGTGCGGCAAATGAATGAACTCAAACTAAGACAAATGATGTTCTGTCAATAAATGGGTGTTTTTAATTCAGATCATTCCTCGTATTATTGCAAACTCAAGCATATTTTGCCATACAGTATCTTGCAACAGCTGATTCCATGTGAAAAGCATAACACATTAAGCATATGCAGAACACTGTACCTTTAAGGAATTAACTGCAAAAACTTATATGCAAAAAAAGGATGTCGATTCTCTCCGAGCTCCAGTTTGAAGTGATGCTCTGAAAATGTCAGCGATATAACGTAAGCGTTCTCCACCGCACAGGTGAAAAAGACAAAAAGATCCCTTTCAGTACAATGTCATGACATTCAAGGTCTACTGGGTTGCCCAGGTTTACTGAAAACGAACAGAAATCACTGTGTGTTGGTTTTTGACGTCTCCACGAGCACAGATCTTCCATCCACTCAAGCAAAAAGTCTGCAGTCTTTGTAAAACACACACACATGCTCTCTACAGGCCACTCTCTTAGGATGATAGAGCACTTAATGGTTGTTTGTGGGGAACGCAAGGATCCCACTAGCTGGGATCGGATGATTTGTCGAGTTCAACCTTTACTCCTTTTTCACCTGCACCTACACACAAACAAAGCACAAAACACAGGAGATGAAGTGAAAGCTGAAGGGGCTGCAACATAAGAAATGGGATTCATGTAGTTTGTTGATCAAACCTCACCTGTTAAGTACTTTTCTTTAGCTCTGGCGCGCTCGTCCGCATCAAAATACCACACAGTGATGGCATACCTGCACAGACAGAAACAGAAAAAGTGGTGAGCTGGTGCAAACACATTCTGGATTGCCTGAGCGTGTGCTGTGGACAGACTTGGGACGCTGACCTGGTGGCGAAGGCGGGCTGAACCTCGTGAGGGTTCCGTCTGTCTGACCAGAACAGCAGCAGGCGGTCGAATTTGGGCTCTATGTCGGCAAATTGGGCCTTTCCTTCTGGGAAGATTCGAAGAAGGCCTCCGTGTTCCTACAGAGAAGAGCAGAACAAGAAGAAGGAGCGACCCCATTATGTACACAAGTCAGGACAAAGCAATCGCAGGAAGGTAAAGAGAGCGCGGAGGAAGTGAAGCCTCCGCACTGATCATGTTTGTGGATTTGATTCCTGATCAAGTTCATCCACATTCACAAAACACACTCATAAACAGGAGATAAATACTCTGAAATCTGCATACATCATTGATATAATACCAATATGTGAGGCTTGTTGAATGATCAACATAGGACGACAATGTTAAAGGAAAAGGGTTGTCCAACTTCAGGGGCTAAGAGGAAAGCTCAGGATAGGAAGCAGCAGTGGGGGACGGCCTTCCTGTGGAGGGATAGGAAGAATAACCCACAGGAAAACTGCTCCGACTGGATAAAGGACCTGGAGAGTGAAAAAGCAGATTGCTGCAAGCGTGCCACTTTAACTTTCACACAGCTGATATGATAGGCCCCTCTCTTCACACGCAAACCCGCCGAGCAGAGAGGTTCACACCCTTTGTTGGAAAAATAAGGCTATAACCATTTATACTACACTGAATGAGGGGGAATGCTGCTGGTGTGACAGAGCTAAATAAAGCACAATAGGCTCAAAGAAGACAGGGGAACTTTTTTTCCTCCCCCAACACACAAGCAGCACAAGGACCACTGACGTTAAGAATTGTTAAACTGCACGTAAAGCCAGAGATGGTGGCCGCATTCGGCAGCCAGGCCGGAAAGCAGTGTTGCATGGTTTAGAGTGACCACAGGTTGACGCTCGCCTGCGAGATGTGACCTTCTGACCCATATCAAGCTGAGGTGAACTGATGATGAATGACAACACCTACAACCCAAAGATATGATCTGTGTCAAAACTCTGAATAGATAACAAGCGGTCAAATAATGCTATAAACTAAAATAGACACTAACCTTGGAAAGTTGTACGTTTTTTTTTAACTTTTTTTAATTTTTATGTTATACAATGGATCAGATGACTTGAGTGTGAAAGCTGCTGTTTGGGATCAGATCACAAACAGTTACCATCCCACTCTGCAGCTTTACTAATCCTGTATCAGTGTCTTATAGCTGATGGTTCTGATTGTACGGCCTGCTCACCTTCACATGGACAAAACGGTCGATATTAGAGGTTAAGGCAATTTCAAGCAAAAACTCTAAACCATTTTTAATTCCCACGCTCAACTTTGGGCCCAGATGTAAAAATATTTGTTTTTCTCTTCTTCTAAATTGAATATCTTTGGGTTTTCTGCCATTGGTACACAAAACAATACAATGCTTTGACCAAAATGACTAGATGAGTAGAGATCATACCTCTGCCAAGCACCAAGAGTTGCCTTAAAGTTATTGAAGCTGCACGAAGTTGATATCAGTTCCTCGGACTATAAATAAAACACCTTACCTTGCAATGTTCAAGAAAGTGATGAAGATTTCCTGGACTCCGATTTAGATCCGCACCGAACCAAACATTTAAGATTTGTGGTAATCGTGCAGTAGTATCTTAGTAATTTTGCTTTCTAAAAAACTAATAAACAAACAGACAGGGTGAAAAACATTTCAATTTGTTCCAGCTTGTTTGTGATTAGCTAGACAACCCAGTGCTGGAACACCAATGCAGAACGCTCTCATGTGGACTCTGGATAACAGGCAGAGGGTCAGTTAAGAGATCAACAGGGTCAGTAAAACGTTATTAGATTCTTATGATGGCTCATCGACCCTCAAATGTTTTCCAATGGCCAGTACACCCCTGTAAAAACACTATTATAATTTTTTGGAAAAGTATGCTCTATGACACATGGACAGAGCGCCTGCTTTTTCTTCCAACTATGCATTTCTAATGGGTTTTAATGTAACAAAGGTGGCTGCAGCAGAGAAAAAGCATACAACGTGCAGCCATATACCCTCAGCATACATGACGATTTGCATTTGAGTCCTTAACTTCCTGTTTACCTTTCAAACAGCCATTATTCTACATCTCTCATTCTCATCCAGCAGCTGAGCTCACTCACATGTCACATCCCCCTGCCCCTTGCTCGTTTCCCCCACTGATCTCAGACATGACCTCTCTAGAATCTGATTGAGAGGAATCTGTCCTAGTGATGGAGAACTTTGATCCCTGTACCAGAATGAATGTTTATCAATGTTTGCATTAAATGAGGCTCCACAGTTGCAGTTAGATTTGGGTGAACTGTTACACGTGACGAGGTCGGACACTTTAAGAAGACAGGTCTGGAATAATGACGATTACTAATCTAAATGAAACAAAGATTAGTGTGTATGCGTGTATTTGTCTCAGTACAGTATGTACTGTAGAGCATGTGATAAACTCACTCATTGCATGCTGGGATACACCCCCCCCCCGTTTCACTGCAACCTTCAACAAGATAAGCAGTTTGGAAAATAGACGTCTGGCTATTGCAGGGTAAAAAGGTTAATGCACTGCACTTTTGCCTGTTAACATTCAGTAGTTTATAAAACACAGAAGTTACAGCATACCCCTGTTATCATAGAAATGTCATCACTGAATAGCATTTCTTTATTATGGCGTATGCTTCAACTCTTAAACATGTGGCGCACAGAATCTGCACTTAAAACACAGAGCATAGTGGGTATTTCCAGTGGCGGATTAATTTCCTTCCACTGCTTTCTGCTTGCCTGTGTATTTATCCTCCCACTAGTGAGGCTCGCGTGCATGGTGAACGCTTCAAGATAACCAAAATACATGATATACCACGCTAGGACATCACAAAACCTCAGTATCTCACACTTTTACATTTGAAATATTTTAAATGTTAGAAATAGTAAACTTTAAGTACCTATTTTGAAATATAGGCTGAAATATTTATTATACAATTATGATTTACAATATACATACATCTGACGTTACACCTACACTCTGATGATTTTGTAGAGAAGTGAAGCCGCCGACAGAAGTGAAGCCGCCGCCAGGACACAGCTATTAGGATATAAAACACTGCTATGTAGGTGTGTCACTGGTTATCAGAGGGTGCGGTGTGGTGACAACACTTAGATTAGTATGTTTTCATAGCAACACAAGACAACCAATATTCCTTGCAACAGGCCAAGGCATTTCTACCCAAGTTGCAGGTACGAAAAATTAAACCAAGCATTTACTGGCTAGGGAAACTGTCTTGAAACCATGGTAACTGCATCAACAGAGAGGAGCAGCAGTCACAGTCTGAAACAAACCAGGGACATAATGGAAGTGTAAGTACATCATTTTGCAATGGTGTTGCAGTCAGTTCACACTTTAAGTGCTTTTAAATAAAAAGGTATTAACAACCTAAGACAGGTCCCCATCCCTATATTCAGATTGCCTCGTCACCTTCTTTAAGACAGCTAAAAACAGTGATCCTTTCTCTATTAGTGGCTAAAGCCAGAGGACAGACTCCAGTACAAACTAGCATCTAGAACTCTGGCAAATAGTTTCCTTTATTTCCATAAACCCTGTAGTGTACAGGTCTGGAGAGAAAGTTTAAAAGAGAGTCACTTGTCCACTCTTGGACAAGAAGCATGAATGCCGTCATACCAACGTACGCTTTTGCACTGTTGTGACCAGTGTTGCGGAACTTCCCTCTCAACTAAAGGTGAGCACCTGACATTAACTGCCAAACACATGTGCCGTAGAGTGTATATAAAGATGGAGACAAGAACTACAGTTAATAACAGAATCCATCCAAATATATATGATCCCATCCACCAACATGGTGGTGGAGGTAGGATTTATGACCTATACCAGAGCCAGCCACCAGGTTACGGCCGAGTGCTTTGGTTTCACCGTTGAGGAGCTCTCATGTAGTCCACCTTTAGATACAGTCTATGCTTAGTGCATGTTGTAACAAAGATCTGGAGGGTCAGGTGGAAAAACATATTCCACGTTAACTTACTATAGGCATACAAACTGAATTTATAGGTTGATATAGCAAAAATGTCTAATCAGGAAGGAGCACCCAGGGTTTAAGCAGCAGTGTTTAGGTAATTGGGAGCCTACATATACTGAACACTTCATATCTACATTGTAAGATAATTGCGTTCACCAGCACATTCCCTAATGCATTCCTCTTGCATACAGCAACAACTGCCACAACATGAGATGTTGTGGCAGCAACACTGTCCATCTCTGACTGGTCTCATTAACTGCACATGCATGAGTAGCAGGGGCACAAAGCAACATGTGCATCCAAAAATAAACAGTAGAAGTTGTCAAGTTATGGATAATATAATTTAATGAGATACTTTGGTTTAATACACTCCTGTTTTGAATCTAGGTGGACACATGGTGAAATTGGTATTTTACCAGTTAAACAGATGTTATGATTATACTCTGATGTCCTTTAAACATATTTTACTGACAGTGAAGGTAAAGCACAGACCTTTTCAAAGGGAAGATACTTGATGTTTATGAATATTCCTGCAGTGAAACACAACCTAAAGAAGGTTAAGAAGGTTTAGATCCTTACAGTCATTATTCATCATAGCTGCTTAGTTATAAAGTACTAGAGTAGTTCCATAAATGTAATTCTATGTCGTCTTCCTGTAAAACCTGCTTCTTGCAGGAGGAACAATGGATTTGTGGAAGGCAGCAGGGGGGCACTCTTCACACTGATTGGGTGTGGCTAGATTAGCAGGATCTCTGTGTTTAAATGGGATTATGAATGGGGAGAGTGGACAGCACGTACTGACACGTAACCTCTACTCCTGACTGCGCGGGTGTGGAGTAGAGCCTGATGGAGGGAGAGACGAAACCTCCACAGTGACAACAACCAGATGGATCGGTCGTATAATTGTGACAGGAAGTCCAACTGACATAAAGAACAGATACGTAGATTTTTCGCAAATAATATATCTCCTGATATTTCAGAGACAATTTCCCATCATGGTTGATTCAGTGTTTGAGACAAAAAAAAAGAAATAAAAGCATAACCCACCGCAGTTTAAATCTTTCACTTCATATAATTTCCTGCAGACATCAATTACATACCTTGGCACTCCAGTCTTTATTAAGGTAATATATGCAGGTGACGCATCGTCCATCGCCATTAGGGTTATCCACATGCCGCACGTACCCTGTCCCATTTCCAGGATAACACGCCACCATTGCCTGAAGACAGAAGATGAGAAGGCTGATTAGTAAAAACAGACATGTGGTGACGAAACATATGCATCCTATGCCAAGATCTCATATGTGTCGGTAAACAACAGAGGTGCCGTGTGAGCTAAGAGAGGAAATTTGAGGTGACATTAAAAGAAGCAGGAGAAGAAGCTCAACTGGCTTGTTGCTGGCCTGCGATGAGGATAGAGCGGACTTGGCACTGACACGTTGTATTGTCTCTCCTTCACCTGCAACCAGACACAAGCCCTGGCAGCTCACAACCTAGCTGCGTCATTATAAACTTTAAACCAGCGAGAAAATAAACCGGAGATATCGTGCTGCCTGTCAACTTCCCTTTGCCTTTTCCTGCTCTATTAAGACTTGCATGATCTGTCTGGGTGTTGGCGGTGAACCCCTATGAGCTTTTGTAAACTTCTTGGTGTAAACAGCGTGCAGATGCTCTCATACAACTCAGAAAATCCCACAGGAATAAGTGGTGACTCCCACACTGTTGGGAGGACTGTGACAGAAACACTGGTCTTCTCTTCATAAATGAGACTACCCTGGAAAACAGAGGAAATTTAAGTAAATGCATGTCTCTATGTTACATTGCCCGCAATGTCAGTGTGCATACAGTGTGACAGATATCAGACCAGAAGCACTGGAACTTATAAACAACACTTGTACGACACCAGACGACTGCGTGTGCTTTCTGACTTGAAAGGGGAGCTGAGGTGAGTGGGTAACGTGCACAAACAGAGGGCAGATTGAGCCCTCATGCACCGTGTCTAAGCAGTGATATGACAAAAGGCAAGTTCCTCCACATTCTTTCATGCAACATAAACCATAGCAACATTATTCTAAACACTCACAGCAGACCAAACTTCCTCACTTTGTCATGTTTCAGGGATTTGAATTGCGGCTGCTTGCGTAAGCCCACATTGATATGACGTCTTTTGAGTGATAAAAGGCCATCACTGGAATGCACAGTATCAGGGCATTCAAAGCTGAAAAACAACTAAACTCAATGAAACATAAAGATAAACGGTAAGGAGGTCTTGCTCTGGCTGCACAAACTGAAACAGTATTTTTTTAAATAAAAAAAAACAAGGGGGTCTCAGAGGCGTGCTGGGAATCAAAGCGGGTGAGAGGCATGCAAATTGACAAAGGACTTCCTGTTAGTAAGGTGCAATACAGTATGCTTTGTGTGTGTGTGTGTGTGTGAGTGTGCGCGTGTGTTTGAAAAGAGAGAGAGAGAGAGAGAGAGAGGGGCATAGACAGAGAACGCACAGGGGTGGGGCCAGAGCAGCAGAGAAGAGTGAACTGCTGTAAACTTTGACTCCTGGCCTCCCTCCAGAGGGAGCAGTATTTTAATGGTTGTGCTACGTGCAGAGCGTGAGGAAGGTTGGCTGATCCTCGGCTATGTCACCCCTCCCACCCTCGACTGCTCGGCTCATGCTGCAAAGGCTGGAGATGGGTAAACAGTTGCTGCTCGGGAAAAGAGTGTATGTGTGGATTCAGATGTGTGCGGGTGGTTTGTGGGAGTGCGTGTGCGTGTGCGGGGGCTCACTGAAGGTGTGAGGGCTCAGCACTCGGCAAAAACCCAGACAAGGCAGTTTTGCCTTCACTTCCTTCAAAGGGACAGCTGTAGACACTCTATCAGGGTTCATGTACTGCAGGAAAGGTCAATTATGCACCTTTGAGCGTGCCATGTTAAAATGTAATATATGAATATTACACTTGAAAAGCATGACATTTTCAGTTAAACCTGACATACCGCAGTTAATACAGACAGCATCAACAAGAAATCGATAGAAAAACATAAAACTTGGATGAAGAGCAGCTTTGACATAATGTTTAAGTCATGTCCCCCTTTCACGAGATCTGGTCACAAAGACCCATCAAGCTTCCATCATATAGTCAGAACCGCCGACGGCTGGAAGCTAAAACCTTGATGTAGTAGTAATGCAGATATTACCAGAATACGACAGAGTACACTGGTACAATGTGGAGGAAAATCACAGTTTCTCCACATTTAAAGATATTTATTACTACTTTGAATGCTCACATATGCAAATCCTCAATATTCCCCTTTAAGTGCAACAGTCATATAGATCTGACACAACTAAACGTTGAATATAACCTGGCTGGTCTAAACTGTCTACCAGTATCGGTAACCCTTGATTATTTCTCCATGCCCACATGACTCCTCTACACCGCAGGAGGATTTTCTTTCCTTGACATCTTCACCTCTGACCTTTGTCCCCATTTGAGCTTCCTTTCTTCTCAGCCACTTATTTTCCCGCGTTCCTCCGTGGCCCTCATTAGGAGGTTGACCTCGCTCGCTGGGTCGTCTGTTTACATTCCACAGACGCGGCGTCAGAGGCTGACGGGCTTTTACAGACGGAGAGCGAACAAGAGACAGAGTAGAGGTCATAGAAGCAGCTCGCAGAGGCCGTCAGTAAGGCCAAATTAGAGGCTAATAGACTCACATAAGTGGAGCATGAAAATATGAAAATAATTAACATTATAAACACTGAAACAAACACAGTCTGCAGCCACTGGAAAGCCTCTGTATCAATAACCAAAAGCTAAATATAAGTATACAATTATTCAGTAAAAGAAACATGTAAACAATCACGTATATTTTCATTGAACCCACTATGACATGATCTCTAATTAACTAGTCAGGTTTTCACTGTACTTCCAGTCACTTAAGTGTTGTGTCTCTATGTCAACACACAACCGATCTGCTCCAATTCAGGACATTTAAAAGGCTCCTGAACTTCCGCAATCTCCACTTTCTTTATTGTCGGTGCTGTGTTTGTTTTCATTTGTTTCCTCATTGCACACACAGGTCAATGGAGGAGACAATTACTTGACAATGTCCCTGTCTCGGATGGGCCTACTGTGACATTCATTAAAATGACCCATGGTCTCTGTGATAGTCCTTGAACATGAGCATTGTTCTCCATCTAGAATAATTCAGAGTCAACATTTGACTTAATCCCTTTATATCTGAGATAGAGATTACAGACAGAGGATCCCTGTGTGTGTGGGACAGAATAATCTGTTTCACACAATTGATACGGCTTTCTTTGCATCCTTATTATGAATGTCTCAGACATCTGTAATTCAAGCCTGAAACGAGAACAGCACTCAGAGTGCATACCTCCACCGAGGCTAAGCAGTGTCTTAAATTCAATCACGATGCACCAAATTTCACACACTCAAAGATATGAGTTCTTTGAATGTACCTGCGAACTACAAACAAACAAACCCCCCCCCCACAAAAAAAAAGACAGTGGAGAAATCACAACCTCCTTAGCGGGGATAAAAAGTCAAGTCGAGCTGACTGGGGTGAGACCAGCACAGACAAGTCTAGCATTATTTATGTCAGCTAGACTTGCAGGTTTACTGTAAACTAAAAGACACCTTTGCACTGAACAAATCTTTATCTGGGTTTTATATTTGCACTTCAGTTCAAAGATGTGACTGTTCAAGTATTTCCACAGAAGTGAAACCAAATGTAAACCAAAAGCTTAAATTTGATTCAGTCTGATAAAAGTAGCTTGGGAGGGTATTTATACAGCAGATATGTTACCGTGATTTCTACATAAACCTTGTTCTACCATGGTACGTGCAAAGAGGTGCAGCTGCTGGCAGTGAACATAATAATTACAGCTAAATCAGAAATGCCATGGGTTTGCCATTCAACGGCTTTATTTCAATAACCTAGTGTGTAAGAAAAAAAAATATTAAGTAAAAGATAAATTCATGTTAGAACAAAACATGTTACAATGGGAAATCAATTATGATATCAAAAGGATTTATAAAACTGAGAGGATGAGTTTAGAAGTGAAAAAACAGCTCTATGGAGCTCTAGAGAAATCAAGATAATTATTATATCAATATAAAAAGGTGGGTCCTTTATAATGCCGCACTGTAAGGGATGCCACTAAATCACTTGTTGGTGTGACCATTTGAGAAACAGGGTTTTGTCCATTGCAACGCTGATAGCTGTGCTGCTGCTTATGAAAACCTTCTTAACATTCATATTATTGCTGATCGCTTGAAAGGAAACACCATTCACTGTGATCCTATCAGGTCAGCTCTGGTTCACGTACTGATGTGAGCCATGAATCGGGGTGGAGCGAGAATGAAAGGCTGCGAGGGGTCTTCTCACTTCACAGAAGTGATGCTTATTCAAAGACCAACACAAACAGTTGGGATGGAGACCTTGTAGCACAGGGGAGTGTGGGAACCAAGAGAGTTTGGGCTCCGGCCCGGGATTGCTCACTGTTTTATCTGTCAGACATGGGTTCTGCACAAGAGGAAATCCCTGTTTAAAGTAATGACCTAGTTTACTCTTTTCTTCTTTACGTGAACAATAGAGGGACGTATGCAGCAGCCGCTCTACCCCTCACCCTCAACATGTTACTCATGTTAACTCTTTCTGCTCTGATTATGCAAACACGGACAGGGGATTGTGCGCTGTCACCAGCCTTGTACTTTTCAGCACACTCTTCTGGTGTCCCTCAGTGACAAACACAAGATAGACACACAGGCTAATCTCTGTGAGTTGCTTAGAGATTCATCTGGAAAAAACTAAAATGCTGAGACCCCCTCACATTACAGGCCTTCAGCTTCCACTGACTGAAGTCATATAATCACATCGAATAACTCAACAGAATCATAGCATCAGTTTCTCTTGAAAACTGTCCTGCTAGGACGGGTTTCACCCAGCGTTACCTCGAGCTAGGAATCGATATCTACAGTGCTGTGTGAATTTTGTACAGTAACTTCTTAGTGACTGCCCAGTCTGACTGAATGGCTCCATCGGTGGCTGTGTGAGAGCCAAGTGAGCTCATTCTGTAATTGGATCAGTCACTGATACTTTCTCCATGCCAGTGGAAGTAGACTGAGCACAGCACGAAATATGAGACAAAAAGTGAATATATAAAGAGCATTTTTCAGACAAAGGGTTGGCGAAAGATATTAGGCAGTGCTTTGAACACCCTAAAGACAGAGGGTCAAAGCTCTATAAACAATTATCAGCTCACATTCTGTACATAGTTGGAGTATGGTACTGGAAGACTATCCTTATTAGTGAGGTTTGTTCGAGAAAATATTTTGCATTGAACTCATAATACAAATGATCCTAATTACTATTTACTTTTTTTTGTTTGCAATTGTTTGCAGCTAGATCGACTAGTGCAGTTCTAAACCTGCCTGTTAAGAATGGATTGTTTGGCCTGTGGTGATGATGCTGGTTGTAGATTTCTGTCTGAACCTGTTAAAGGGACCTGCAGTTATTGAGGTGCAGTAAGTAAAGACCAAGTGCAGAATCCTGAATCTGCTGCACTTAGAACTGTTCACCTGTTTATTCAAACATGGATGGAACCACAGCAGTATGGTGGCATTTTGAATCGTTTTATTTTTTTTGACGTTTGAAAAATTGATCACCAGTTACTTCAACTGTATTTGATTTGGCTGCAACATTGTTTATCCTGGAAACCTCAAGAGTGTTTTGTGGACTCAAACACTCAACCAACCACTCCAGCAGCATTGTGGTGAGTCGATAAGGAGTGAATTTTCATTGTGTACCGTCCCTTTAATGATTCTTTACCATTAGGTGTGCCGTAGGCAAATGCTTCTTGCAACATCTGAGTTAGGGGTTTGTTTTGAGACCTCAACAGAGATTTAGTGGATTTCATCTGTAGAAACTCTCTGTACTGTTTGTCGTATTCTTAATTTGGTCCTAAAACAGGTTGGTGGTGTTTTAATCTGTGGTGGGGAACGGTCGGTAGCATAATTTTCAAGTTTTGATGGGTCTATGTCAGACTTTTTATACCCAAACCACATAGATAGGTCATCTTTTAGGTACGAGCTCCAGATTTGGTACGAGCTCCAGATTTGGTCTTCTCCTGTTCTGAATGGCCTTAGTCTGTATCCTGCTCACGCTCCTTCCTTGGTAGTTTGTGTTGCCTGTTTCAATATTTCCTGCGTTAATGTTGAGCGAATGAGCAAATATATAAAAGGTTGTACAAATTATGAAAAATATTGCCACAATGAAAAAGATTGTAATAACAAAATAAACGAAAGAGAACTAAATAAGAATTATGGCAAACTATCTTTCCTTTCCAGGTTACATCACACAGCCCTAATTCAGAATGTCCCATCCAATTTTCGGTCTCAATTTATCCCTCTGGTATGTCACAACTATCTCATACGCTACTATGAATGCTGGGTGAGCTTGTGCTCGGACTAAATCCATCCATTACATTTATTGTTTACTGTATTAAGGTAAAACAATAAGCAGGAAAACGGAGGAATGCAAGCTGCAGCCATCTCTGGCATGCGGGTAGTGCAGACGGAAGGAACGAGCAGCTCATGCAACCTATAGCATAATGCACAGCCGGCTCCAACGCTCAGAGGGCCACCACCACATGACTTCCTCTAGCCTGCTTACTCAATTGAGCTTTCAGATGTAGGTCAAGGGTCAGCTTCCGTATGAAAGCACACATATGCAGTTAGTCTGTGAGATTACAAACGATGCAACGAATAACTCAACATTCAACGATACAAAAATTCAGCTGCTCAGTATTGACCGCATCACTGGCAAAGAGAAGGGGATGGAATTTGACAGATTCTTTCAAGTTGATGTCAAATTGCTTTCCAAGCATCTGTCAACAGTTTTCACTGAAAATGAGAAGCTTGGCTATAATTGAATGACAGGTCAATATACTTGTATACTTACAGACAATATGGATTTTGTGACAACAGTAGGAACCCAGTGCAGGATTGTTGGGTGGTAATAAAGGATTTCCAGTGTGTGATGAAGTTGATTTTCATTATTGTGAACATTTACAGATGTGCATTGTTTGTTTTTTTCCCTGGACAGATATGCAGTTATCTAAATGTCTATAGTGCTGTCTTTTCAGACGAACTGTAATAGTCAAGTCCCTGTGGGACCAAACAATTACAGTATCTAGTTTTTAAATTCCATACTGAGCTACAAAGTGGCATGCTAAATAGTCATGATGTTGCATGTAGTACACTTGCTAGCTTTGTACACAAGCAGTTGTAATGTAGCCTTGGCTCAGTGTCGACATACTGGACATACTAACATTCAGATGGCAAAAGAGGGGGTGAATGACAGGACAATAATGTTGCTGCTACAAACATCTTTACATGTTCCATGCTAATGTTATAATGGCATCAACCTTGAACAGCTACTTTTCCTTCCAGGGAAAGGTTCTCCCACACACAACCTTACTATCACAATTGACAACTCTGTTTTAGCCCCCACCCAGAGCACAAGGAACCTGGGTGTGACACTCGACAGTCAACTCTCCCTTACCGCCAACATTGCTGCAACAAACGCGCTTGTGTAGATACATGCTGCACAACATCAGGAGAATACGTCCCCTTCTAACTCAGAAGGGAGCACAGGTTCTGGTCCAGCCTCTTGTCATCTCACGCCTAGACAACTTCAACTCTCTCCTAGCAGGTCTACCTGCTAGTGCCAGTCTGCATCCAGGACATGGTAAAAATGTACAACCCAACCCGTCCACCACGGTCTGCATCTGCCAATCATCTTGCTGCTCCCTCACTGTGAGCTAAACACTCAACAAAATCCCGACTGCTTGCTGTTCTGGCTCCTGAATGGTGGAACAAGCTCACCATTGACATCAGGACATCAAAAAGTCTACACATCTCCTGTCGCAGGCTAAAGACATATCTCTTCCCACTGCACCTTGGTTAGAAGGTGGTGTCTAATAAACCACAGTCAACTCTGGTGTATATATTTATAAAAGGTTTTTAAAAAGTTAGTTGTACCTTTATATTGCACCTACAGTAGCACTTGCTGTTTGGCTTTTTTGAAGCTAATTGTAATTGCTGAGTACAATGATTCTAGTTGTTGCTGAATGCACCTATTGTAAGTTGCTTTTGATAAAAGCGCAGCTAAATGATATGCAATGTAATGTAATGCATCAGAGAGCATTCACCATGCTGGAGCTGCACAGAAACAAACACGACCTGCTGCCTGCAACTTCCCATAATGTTATCAAGTCGAACGGGGGAAATGGAAACAATGACATTAAATAACTATTTGGGCAAAATCTTCTTCCTCTATCTTTCCGAGGCTTACATTGTGTTGAGTCCCTTTGAGCCAATGATACTGGCGGCCTTCCATATGCTGATTCTTGCTGGTCACAGACCAGCAGTGTGTTTGCCAAGGCAACTAGGGCAGTGGGTGAGGAAGTCAAGCCCTCCACAGCGTTTGACTCAGTGGCCAGCTGCAAGGATCAACAGCCCAACCTGAAATAGTGCGTCTTAAACAGAACGTTACACATCTACCAGGAACTAGCGAATGGGGAAAAAAGTAATGACAGGAGTGGGCTAAAAGAAAACAGCATATAGCAGTCAGTCCTCCGTGCCTGCACAGTTAACCAACCATCTGAAGGCCACAGGCTTCAATCCAGTGTGTGCTCCGTCACTGCTAAATCCTCTAAATGTCAAGCACCATGATAGCAGAACATGATAAGGTACAGTGACAAATATAAAGCAGTGACTAACCAAGTGTTCAGGACCATGTGAATCCAGTTCTGGTAGTGTTCGATTCAAATGTCACAAGGTCAAAACCATGTTCATCTGCTTTGAACATCTTTACAGGCCAAAGTGATAAATTGAATAAAATTAAAGTGAAAACAACACAAGTGCACAGACACACCAATAAGACAAATTCCTATAAAACTACAAACTTTAGATTTCAGATTATTACCGTTAACAGTCCTGCAATAAATATCACTATTACACATTTAAAATGGTTTAAATAGTAGAAGCAGATCAACACATCTCTATAACAGTCCAAACAGTAACTGAACATTAGTCTACATTCATTGATTTCTACAAGTTGGACAAAACATTGTAACCAAACACGTCTCCAACGACCAAGAAGTAGAATTAACACCTCTCTTCTTTATAAACTGATCTTTCGTCTATAGGATTAATGTTTAATTATTAGGCTGTTATATTAGCTTGCAAATGACTTATATTAAAATGGTCTGCATTTCACAAAGACCACAGGAAGAGGTGTTGAGCCAAACTTATTTTCACTGAAACAGTGGCGCTCTACGTCAGAGTATTTCCACCAAAAGCGGAGGACGAGAGAGAGAGCGGGAAGACTGAGGGCAGCTCAGGCACTCCATATTGACCAGATCAAGTTAAGAGAAGAGTCTCAGGTCAACCCTGGCTGCTTTGTGCTTTTAATGCCACGCAGTAGCAAAACAACAACCGTCCACTCACAAGGTGACAGGGTGACTTTTGTACATTTGCCACTCGTTGTCTGAGGAACCTGCCTGAAAACAAGACAGATCTAGATTTAGGAAACACGCCTCAGTGAAAGAGAAACAACAGACCCACACTGTCAACTACAACACACTCTGGGCCTCCTCTCAACATAAGATCTGTCTAAGCAATCGTGCATCTGTTTAAAAATGCTTCCCTCCTCTTCTCTGCAGAGGGGCAGGAGACGCAGTCAGCTACGCCTCAGCCTCCCTGCAGATGATTCAGCAGCACAGCAGGAGGTAATGATGCCTGCTCTGCTCTCCTTTATCCCACTATTTACCATCTAGTTACAGTTCTGTCACAAACATTCTGTTTTTTTCTATAATCAATGAATGCGTCATGTAATATACTCGGGTTCAAAGACATGCACATTTTTAATTAACTTATTAAATGCCACCTTTCGGTGGCTGATTTGTCTGGTTTTAACGAATGTTGTTTTTAAATCAAATCAAATATAATTTGTAAGCACATCAACCATGTGTTCTTTTATGTTATCTTTATTATTTTATGTCTTGTTTCGATCAGTTTTGTTTTATCCCCATGTGTATTGAAAAGCACTTTGTAACCTTGTTCTGATAAGAGCTATGAAAATAAAGTTGTGTTTCTTAATATTTATAAAATCTACCTAGTTGGAGTTTCTCAGTTGTGGAGATTTTGTTCTAAAAGAAATACACTGACTCTTGTAGCCCAACACCACTTGCTATTAGAACCTTGAAATTGTGGAACATCTTACCTACTGAGACCAGACAGGCAACATGCTAAGTGTTGAAAAGGTTTCTGAGGTGCTGACTCATCTATTTGAGCTATGACTCATGTAGGTCAGGAGGGATGACAATTACTATAAAACCTCCATCTTTGCTTTACAGCTTCATAACCTGCTCTCACAGGGTTTCTGACATACGGAAGTGAGCAGAAGACAGTTGGTGCTGGTAACTTCATCAGTTTCTCCTGCAGTGGGAGTCATTTGAGTTTGTTGTGCAGATTCATTGACTAGAACATTACAACGTGTGTAGCTCTGGTGTATATACGCACAGAAATTATTAAGTGTTGAGGAAATAATCCACTTTTCTGACTCGGGGGCATAAGCCACGCTTTTCCCTGGAGTTAGAGAGGACTTACTGGCCTCCAACATCCTGGAGTCCGGTCTATTAGCTAGATAATTGAAAGTAATGGTGCCTGGGTGTCATGGGAGTGCGATCAGACTGATTGTGACATTTCTGCCAAACCTAAAGACAAATTAAACCTAATAAAAGTACAGTACAGTTAACTTTCAAGCATGAGACTCACCCTGGGGTTTAGATGTCAGACTGCTGGTTGTGTGTGCGTTTTAAAGAACTAAATACTGAGGCAGGTAAAACGCAGCGGGCTCCAAGCATGAGAAACACTCTGGGCTGTGAATGCAGATGTCAGACTGCTGGTGTGTGTGATTTCCACCTGCTGCCATACTTACTTTCGTCCTTCCATTGATTGTGTAGTTTCCCAGTTTGCCGTTACAATGTCTGATCAGGTCGTCCATGCGACTCATAAGAAAGCGGATCTTCTCACAGCCGGCTTCCCTCCCCTCTATCCACGTGATTTTGTCCCCCCGGATGTCTTTGGTCGAGTCGCTCTTTTGACTCACCAACTGTCCGTCTGTGAACCTGCCCGTTTTGTGCAGCGCCTTGACATTGTCCAAAATGCCCAGACCGGTCTCTGCGCCTAAAAAGTTGTCCACCACGCAGATGCCATGCTTGTTCATACACGGGACGATGTACTCCACGGCGAGCTTCTGCGGGGATGAGCTGGTTTGTCCGTTAGGTGTGGCGGTGTTGTTTGAACCGTCTTCCGCCGGCTTGTCTCCCGCCGGCTTGTCTCCGACCACGGGCGCCTCTGTGTTCGCGCTCTCGGGTAAAGACGCACTCTCCGCCGGCTCGGGGCTTTTCTTCTCCGGGGGGTTCTCCGATGCCTCGTTGTCCACCGGCGGTGGTGGTGGCGGCGGTGGAGGAGGCGGCACAGGCGGCGGCTGAGGCGCCTGCTGCTCGGGCTTCTGACTGGGAAGCTGCACCTTGTCCGCCACCTTGCAAATGAGCTTGTGCTTCTTCCAGTGCTGTTTCTGGTGCTCCTTGCTGCAGTAGAAGGAGCTCCGGCAGCGGCCACACTTCAGGAGGTTCTCCATTTTCCCACAAAGTTCACAGTACTGCTGGTCCCGCTCCAGGTCGCTCTGCTGCTTGTCCATGTTTGCAGCCACGAACGGGTGCGCGGCGCCTTTAAGTCCGATCCTTCACACGCGCCCTGCTAACCGACAACTTTGGAAGCGACCCGCTGCCTCTGCCACGCTACGCCGAGCGAAACAGGAAAAGTTGCACTCATAGCCTCGCCATTTTACCACCAGTAACCCCTCTGTCATCTTGGATCAGTGAAGCGACACAACAGCGGGGGCCCCGGGCCGAACATTGGGGGCTTGGTCGCGGTCTTCGGGAGGCATCTCTGCTGGCTAGCGGTCACTGTGAGCGCGGAGCATGGCGCCGCTCAGTGTGTGTGCAGCCTATCCGTGGGCCGACCCGCCCCGACGTCACAAACCAAGCGCCGCCCCCAACCCAAGCTGCCTTCGCCGATCGTGGAACAAACGAGCTTCCGTGAAATGTCACCACAACACGTGGAGGGTGTTAATCAATGTCATGTCAGGGCGACAGGTGTGCGTGTACCGCGTGCGTGTGGATCAATAAAACAGCACTACAAGTCATCACGACCAGGACCCTTCGGCCTGAGTCATACAGCCACAGTTATTATTCTCTGTAATCATGTTCACTGTCTTATCGCCAGCCAGTGCTAGAAGGGACAGTAGATTGACCATGTCACTGGAATGCCAGACTGTCACCATTACTGACTATATTTATCTTTAATGGATTTTATATATTTTACATATCTAGTCTTGTGTTTTAAGTTTTACTCTTGCACTGTTTTTTAAATACACTATCATCTGCTGTACCATCATTTTTACAGGCTATGTTAGTCTGATGCACATCTTTTTATAGCTTCAGTTATTTATCTTTGAAGCTGTTTTTATATTCGGCTTCAATCCTCTGCCTCGGTCACTTAGGTCTTTCAGTCATCTTATAGTTAAAACATTTGTATTGTCAGTATCCCCATGGCACATAAACTCCTTTACAGTGACAGCTTTGTTGTGGTTCTGGTGGCGAAGCTTTCCTCTCACTGCAGTGAACTTATTCCTGACTCATTTAGACCATTTATTATTCTAATGCTCTTGGGTTTGACTTTTTTGTGTGCTATTGGATGCCTAAATTTCCCTCGGATCAACAAAGTATCTATCTATCTATCTATCTATCTATCTATCTATCTATCTATCTATCTATCTATCTATCTATCTATCTATCTATCTATCTATCTATCTATCTATCTATCTATCTATCTATCTAAACATATTTTATTAATACTTATGAAGAAAAGGATGTGAATACTTTGTTAACCACTGCATTTGGGGAAGCAGAAGTTAAATAACTGATTCAGTAAAGCTACATGTGACAACACGTACCGCCTCATTAATGAGTTTATATATAGACCATCAAATACTTTACGGTGGTTGTGCATAATGAGAAAATCCTGTGTCGTCACAGCTTTGCATAAGAGCATCTCTGTCATGTATGGTGCATATTCTTTCCCTGCACCTTGAATACAACCGCATTATTTTAACAACATTATTTTACCATTAATATTCTCGAGACAGAGCCAGTGGGAGCTACAATGTAGGAGCTCGAGGGGAGCACTTGAAGGCATCATCAGTTAACGTCAACGTGTTTTGTCCTCATTCCAGACTCGCATATGTGAAATTCCTTCCACACATCAAAAGAATATTTAGCAATAAACACTTTGTTGTTGTTGATACTGACTGATATGTTTGTTAGTGGTCTGTTTATGAAGCGTGTGACGGCACTTGACTTGAAACACGAATAACAGTGGCCTGTTTTGGTTGGGTTTTTGTGCATCATAAACTTCTGCTCAGATGAACATGTCTTCATGTGCTGCTGGAGCCTGTCACCGATCACAGCATTGGGTGCAGTGTAGATGTCACGCAGGCTGCTGTGCAGAGGCAACACACAAGCTCAAGTTGGCACCAGACGTGCGGCACGTACACAGTCTGCAGGAGTCCCTGGAGGAGGGGTTACTGGAGAGAAGCGAGTAATCTGATCGAGAAAGGTTGGATGAAACATACTTTAATAGCGAAAAATGACACGGGGCAGTGGCGGCAGGCTGCACATGACCGCTTTGCTCGATCCGGGTTATTATTAAAACTAGAAACAGAAAGAAGCGTCTTAGCCGCAAAGCGCGAGACACTCCCCCAGAGTGAATGAACTCAGGAGCATGTTTATAATTAACATTTGCAACCATCAGCCATGCATGGCACTGAATGTTTACTGGAAAGACATCATCTAAAAACACAAAATACATTTTGTTGTAATTCAAACAATATAATAAACTGTGGTCGTAATTACGTGTGTCCGATTTTTTTTTATAAATTCAGAAAAAGAAAAAAAAATAGCACGTGTGGTTTTACTAAGGTGGGGGGAGGGAGGGGAGGAATGGTGTGATAAAAACAAACAACACGTTCTCCTGTGTTACTGCATCTCCCAGCATGCACCGCGCTCAACTTCCTGTTACGCGTGTAAACAGCGCCGCTGCTACTGAGGTCCACATGAGTGTCTGCTAGTAAAAAACGATTCTATTCTCATCTAAGGACATTTTTATAGCCTTTATTATTTCTCAGGGATGTTAAGTTTTCAAAGAGAGCGGAACTGTCTCTTTCTGTGACCTGAATAATCTCTGACAAGTGTGAGGAGCTCTATCCTGCTAACACACGTCAGTGGCTATTATAACAGACACAAGCTAATCGAGCTTTACGTAGTGAATTTCCCGGAGAGGATAAACTGCATCACCGACGACATGAATAAACGAGAAGGTGAGTCCAGCTTTTTATTCTGAGCTAAACATACAAGGTTCATTGTTGTCCCCACCAGCATAGGGATAACGGACTAGCTTAGCTAACAAGTGGTTAGCTAACAACAACACAGATGATACGACTAGCATGCAGTGTGCTAGCTTCTGTGGTTGTCCTGTAGTGAGACATGATCCGTATACCGATGATTAATCCTACACACAGGGGTTTGCCAAACTCATTGTAATTTGTGTTCATGATTTCGTGCTGGAAGTGGTGGTTCGTCCCCCCTCAGCTATACTCAAAACTCAAGCATAGCGATGAGCTCACTGATTTCTTTGAGCAGGAGTCCACAACCCAAATAAAGGCAATTTGCAATCATACTAAAAAACATACATTTAGAAATCTATAGATAAAATACTGATCTTAGGAGCCTTTACCATTGAATATATGGCCCAAAACTGCTTTAATAGATAGATTTATTGATTCCTATGATTATTTTGTAAGTTTCTGTCTTCATACCCCCCTCCTGAGCTACAGTACTGAAGCTGGGGTCCACAAATTCTTTACATTTGACAGGACTACATTAACACTTACATCGTAACACATAACATAAGACAAGAACACATATGCACTCCTACGCACACACACAACATGTTCCTGACAATATACAAAGCAATCAAGTCTATGAAAAAACATGACTTCACTTCTGGAGAGCATCTTAGAATTGAATATTTTGCAGTTGCAATCAATACATTACATTACATGTCATTTGGCTGATGCTTTTGTCCAAAGCGACTTACAATTAGTACACTCAACATTTATGAGAGGCCCTTTAGGGGTTCAGTATCTTGCCAAGGACACTTCGGCATGCAGATGGGAGAGAGTGGGATTTGAACCGGCAACCTTCTTGTTGGAGAACCACCACTCTAACCACTAGGCCACACTGTGCTGAACTGCACTGACTCTCTGTGGCATTACCTTGAAATATAGAGTTGTTTTAGCTTGTATGTAAGTGAACTACATTATCAGAATAAGGTGTGATTTCCAAAGGCTCTCCAGTGATTTAGTAAAGCATCGGACTTGGACTGTGTTTAAGGTTTTAATCCCTAAAATAGATGGATAAAGTTCTCTAATCCCTCCCTCCAGTCAGTTTAAGTGTGACAGAAACTTATTAATTGCAAACTGCAGCATCTCTCTGTCCTTCTGTGTCTTGTGTCAGGTGAAGTGTGTCCACGGAAAAATGCTGGTTCAGCATCAGACCGCGACGTGAATCCCATCCAATCCTCACCGGTCATTGCTGCTTTCCAAGGTAAATGGATCCTCAGCACTTGGCTTATGTTTTTCACCCCCATTTCTCATCTGGCTGCTGTAGTTTAGTAGGGTTTTCATTGTTTATTCTTGCAGCTAAACCTTAATTCTGTTTTTAAGTTTTCCAGCAGGAGCTTGACACTAAACATGACAAATATGAGCGCCTTGTTAAGATCTCTCGGGATGTTACCATTGACAGCAAGAGGAGTATTTTTCTTCTACATAGAGTGACCAGGTATGTACTGCTTTGTAAAATCAAGTGAATTGATGCAGTTTAGTTTTGAATTCTGCACTCAATTGCGATTCAAGCAAACGATGCTGATCAGTTGATAAGTTCCATGTTACAGTAGATTTGTAATTAATTGCTTAGTTTTTTCTGGAGACAGACAGCTGTTGCTTTTAACAACAATGCCACTAACATATGGATATAATCCTTACCATTTTAAAATACTATTTAAAAATGTAATGTACATTTTACACTTGGATTAATCAACATCAGCCTTAAGATGGTATTTTGGTCTTTGTAGAATGGCTGTTGCATAATCGGAAAAAATGAATGATAAATTCTGAGGAATGCTTTAATTCCGAGATACTGAACCAGTTCCAAATATGTCACTGACTGTTTCATCAATTCAAATCTTTATGTTCTGGTTTTCAATTTTTGGAGACAGTTATTTTTGTTATTATAAATTACATTTGAATAGCACACAGCAACCTCTGTTTCAGAGATGTTTTCAGCATAATGTGTAACTTGTCGATCTTTCAATTCTAACTTTTACTCTGTGGGTGATCCTCCTCCATTTGCAAGTGTCCCTGATGCTGAGGATGTTCTGAAAGAAGCAGAAGTAAAACTGGATGGGGTCAGACAGAAAATTGGTCAAATTGCTGAAGAGCTGAGGGGAGAAGACATCTATCAGTTTCACAGAGCCTTCACTCCAGGTGAGTTTCATACAACTGTTTTGAAAAGCAAACAACCCACAAATAAACTTCTGTGGTTGTTTCATTACCGCTAATATACTGCAGAGTTGTGGTCTTACACAGGAAGACATACAAAATGTTTAATCCTTAACTAGTGCACTTAAGCCTGATACTGATACTTCCCCATCCCTCTACTCTCTAACCCTATCACTCAGACAAGTTTAATATATGAACATCTCCAGATTTACAAAAAATGTGACTTCCACCTCTGCTCTCCCTGTTTTCATTGATGTGTAAAACTAATATTCATTCATAAAGATATTTGCAGTAAATGTTGTTTTCCCCTCAGCCTCAAATAGGCCATGATCTGTTTTAATGAAAGTAATTATAACACTGACTATTAAACTGATTTCATTTATTACTACATTTAATTCCTAAGATTTGAGGGTTGAAGTCTTTGTCCAGATTTTATCACAGTGTGACTTGCCGCATTGTTGAATATTCCACTGACAATATTAATATTAACATCTTTATGCTCCGAATATGTTACATTACATGAAATTACATTTAGCTGACAGTTTTATCCAAAGCGACTTACACTTAGCATCCGTCTTTTAAAGAAAAATGCAGACATACCCATGTGTAAATTGAAAGTGCAGAATGCTGTTAATTGTTGCTCCAGTCCAAAGTGGTAGGACGAGATCTCTTCTCTACACAGTTGTTGTGTTACTGTACAAAAGAGTAGGGGTAGAGAATCCTCTTAGTAAAAATGTCTTTTGAGTACAAACAAAATTCATATGAAACTTTCATCAGTCTGACTTTTGCTTTCAGGCTGAGAAATAGAAAGAGGGAGTATTGTGCAGCCTGTTTTAGGAGTATGACCACTTGAATTGACGACTGCAACTTTGCAAAATTATTCTTAAAATCTTTGGCTAAACTTTGAAATGCATTTTTTGATTATTGCAAAAACTAGAATAGCTCTCAGTAGACCTCACACCACCAAGTTAAATCAATCAAACCAAGGAAAACAGTCCCCTTAAATGAAATCAAACCGCACCATATTGCACATTCTGATGGATATCAGTCCCCTAAATATGGCAGATATTTTCTTTCAGGGTCCATGAATTATTTCTTGGGAAATCGGTGAAAGCCAAAAAACTGCTGCATAACTCATAATTCAGTGAGTTCTGTCTTGGCCCATGTCCCATCATTTCAAACAGATTTCCTGGAAAGTATTTTTTGTGTAATCCTGTTGACAGAGCAAACAACTAATACAGTTTGTGGACTAACAATCGAACATCTATATATTTCACTGTTTTTAATCAGGAAATATACCTCATAGTGTATATAATAATTTCAAACAAACTTGTATGATAAATATGTAATTTAAGTGATTTCTGTATCTTTAAAATAGTTTGGATTAACTATTCAAAACTACCACTCAGGCTAATTTAGCATATTTTTACACACTTGTGTTGTGACAGGTGTTTTTATTGGTGTGCCGATAAGTTGAAGTTAGTTACACAGGAGCTTTCAGGAGGAATTCTCTTTGCTCTGTTATCAGCCACAATCTCTGTTTACGTGCTGTAGATTAATCATAGTCACTGATAGTGTGAGAGCGTGACCTTGATGCAGGCTCGGTTATGATAGACACACCCTCTGATAAAGTTTGTTTTTCCATTAGCATCAAAATCAGTTTTTGTTAGCGTAGCCAAAATGTCTGCAGGGTTTGGGAGAGAAACATCGCTGGAAGCGAGGGTTAGCTGTTATCTAGCAGCTGGGGAAGTCATTTTTAGATTGTGGTCACTCAGGAATCACTGCTGCATCCTCCGCGACGTGACCAGTGGCAGTTCCCACCAATTAGACCTTTCCCTTTTCCCCCATTTTTATCGTCTTTATTAGATTGAGACTGGGCTTGCGACATGGGCTCTCCAGATACTGTTGGCTGGATGAGGAGTCTCCAGGCATGTGTAATCGGTCCGCCTTCTTTATGTAAGGACTTAAAGAGATGGGTTGAATCTGGGTGAAATTTCCACTGATAACAGGGAAGTGCAGTGCTTTGATAAGCTGTTGGGCTTGACCCTGGTGTACTGGTGCACTGCTGGGGCTTTTCACAGGGTTCACCTGAAACTCAGTGTACCAATCTGTGGTCAAACATTAAGCTCAGTTAATCGTCAGATCAACTGTCAACACTCCTGCATTTGATTATCACACTAAATTCAGCATTCTCAACAAATGAATACGGTACCTATATCATCAACTCACACCCTCCAAATTCCCCAACTGCTGTGCCAGGAAAACCTCCCAGCTGGTTTTTCCCCTGAGTCATTATTTAGACATTATCTGCAGCAACTTATTTTTGTGAGTCTCATTGACCAAAGGTTACCGCCGCTTCTGTGTAAATAGCGCAAACAGCTCCTGGCAGTAAACTCAGGAACTCTGCATGCTCGCCTCAAAGCCTGTGCAACCTTTTAATTTCATATCCTGTCCACTTCAGATTGTATTGTATTCTCTGGAAGCCAGTGTCACAGCTGCAGAGCCACTGGCAATGTTTAGATGTTTGTGGCAGTTTGTGTTGATAAAGGTTATGAAGGAAAAAATATCTAAATAAAGGCTTGGGTTGGGGCGTCAAATACTTGACTTGTATTTAAATTATTTGGTAACTTTATTTTGAATAATCATTACTCAATTTAAAAAAAAACAACAAAAAAACTTGTTTTGTTAATTTAGATGAGATTTACTCTGAATAAAGACAGACGATGCATCTCCACCTCCTCTTACTAGCACAACATTTTTTTTATTGGTCCTGGTCCCATCCACTAACATTGAGGAGGCCGGATTCATGTCCTATACTGCAGCCAGCCACTAGGGGGTGCTCGAGACACCTTGGCTTCACTGCGAAGGGAGCTGTCGTATAGCCCATCTTTATTTACAGTCTGGTTCTTACTGGTACTGAAATGTTGGCCCAGTTGAGGAAAACCAGCTGATTGACTGGGACCAATCCAATCCTGTATCTTTAAAAACACATTATACTTTATTATTAAAAGTATTAATTATCAATGATACTGAGAGCTCTAATTGGTGCACATCCAGTCTAATGGGTCCAATCATCGTATTCCTCTGGTATCACATCCACTGTGGTAAAACTAAAACTAAAATATGATTGTTTGGCCTCTTATGCAACACAATCATGATTAGTTGTAGATATATTCATTTACTACACTATTACAAATTATTTAAACACAGCTGTACACTGCTTTTTCAATTATTTAAGCCAGGACTCTGTCTTTTCTGCAACTTTATTTTTTCCTGGTGCTGTATATTTTTTTGTGTATTCTTTTCCACACAGCAGCTGGACTTAACACTGTTTCACATCACCACTGTAAAGTAGAATGATGTTGCACAGTGTCACTTAAAACATCAACACCATTTTGTCTGTATAAACAACACAAGAAATAAAAAAGGGTCAACCAAGAGAAGTAGTTGATGCATACAAATTTAATTGCATCCTCTTCTTGAGAGCCTAACCTACTATTTTCTTAGCATAAGTTATTTAGTTAAAATATTCCCAGGTCACAGTACAATGTCGAAGTCAGAGTCAGTTGCGAAAAGAATTGGACTGAATGTAACCACATTTCCATGAGTGGTGAAATGACCCAGAGAGAAGCAGACCCTCCTCTGTAGCTCACTGTGCTTCGCTGCAGGGAGATAGGAGCTCCTTTGAAGTTCAATTGCTGTTCCAAAAGTAAACTTCAGACACAAAGTCTTCCGTCCTGTGATTATTTGATTGTTGTTGACACAGGGCCTGACAACAAATGCGGGGGTCATCTCAGCCTACCATAAAAAAAACAACAGCCACTGTTGCTCGGTCAAAAGACCTCCACAGGAAACGTGTTTTATACGAGTCCTTTATCTGTGATCTAAACTGTGCAGATACATGTAGTGTTTATACACACTCAACAGGCCAGGCTCACTTGATACATAGTGGTCGTTTCTAGTGAATCGCTATCACAAATAAATGGGAAAAATAAGAGCACGATCCATCCTGTTTAGATTCAGCAGCCAATGTCTTGTGGTTGATCCGTTCTAATGTCATCTCATGCATTAGGGATCCAGGAGTATGTGGAGGCCGTCTCCTTCCTGCACTACATCCGTCATCGCAGCCTCATCAGCCTGGAGGAGATCAACGCCAGACTGGTGTTCATGAAAGAAGAGAAGGTCAGTCCTCAAGTAAACTTGAAGAAGACTTTGCAGTTGAGCTGCTTGTGCTTTGTTTTGTTTCATTTTTATTTAGTTTAATTCCTAATAAGACAAATTTAATAAGGTTTAAAGGAATTGCACATATTTTTGCTTTGTTTCCCTGAGTTTGAACCAACCACTGTCATGTCTGTTCACAAAATATGAGGCAACAGCCAGCAGGCACGTATTATCTCAGCTGAGCATAAAGCCTGGCTTTGTTAAAACCTGTTATTTAGAAAACAGACTGAGTGGTGCAGATCTTTTCATCTTTTCATCAGTGTGAAAACAGTGACGTTTATTCCCAAAACTGTCAAACTATTTCTCAATGAATATCATTGTAAATAATGTATAGTTCATTTTGCAATACTTTCTTTTAAAGCAGTGGGGATGGAACACAAAGGCAACACTGGGTGGTGCTATGTGCTGCATTTATAATCGTGTTGTGTCATTATGTATTTCTAACATTGTGTGAGAGCATGGTTGTGCTTGGAAAAAAAGAATTGGATTTTGCTTATTTTTTGTCTCTGGGCTTTTCTGGAGAAATACATCTGGACATTGTAACAGTCTCATCTTATAAACCTCGTTGTCACCATCAGTCTTTTGTGTAGAACCTCCTGTTATTCAAATTCCTCATGTGTTTTTGGCAGGATGTAGCTGAAACTCCGCTCGGAGCTCAGGTCCTGACCTTCCAAGTGACGCCCTCAGACTACCTGCTCGGAGTGGCCGACCTGACCGGAGAGCTGATGCGCCTGTGCATCAGCAGCGTGGGAAATGGCGACATTGACACGCCCTTCCAGGTTAGCCAGTTCCTGCGGCAGATCCACGACGGCTTCTCCTACATCGGGAACACAGGCCCGTATGAGGTGTCCAAGAAGCTGCACGTGCTGCGACAGAGCCTGGGGAAGGTGGAGGACGCTTGCTACGCCCTGCGAGTCCGCGGCTCAGAGATCCCCAAGCACATGCTGGCCGACGTGTTCTCCAGTAGGACCACACTCAGGGAGCCAGAGGAAGGAATGGTTTAATCCTCTTTGGCCTCCACAGCGTTGTTTCTGTTCTCTGTGGTGTCATTGTCTCCTTCAGCTTTGCTCCACTGTTATTGTTTGTGCGTATTTTAATTGTATTTGTTACTGTTTGTTTTTGGTAGTGGTCCCCCACTCTTGCTGAGGGTTAAGGGCAGATCATGTCGCACTTTGTAAAGCCCTGTGAGACAAATGTTTGTGTAAATGGGCTTTACAAATAACACTCGATCAACAGATTGAGATGTTTGACATACTTTGTGAAATGCCTGTTAACTTTGATTTAGTCACTACTGTAAAAACAGGTTTACAATAGACAATGGATCCTTTTTCTTTGATAAAGATCTGATGACTTCACTTGTTTTGCATCAATAAAAGTTCTGTGCCATGATCTCCTCGCCTTGAAGCTGTTTTGATAAAGTGCTTGTTTGTTCTTCTCTCTCTCCCTCTGCCCTCCTCTCTGTTACGCAGGTAATCTAAGGTAGAACCATTGGTCGCCTGCTCTCCCTGTGGAGTAGGAACATGTGACCTGTGCACATTGTGCATGTCTATTCACTGCCATGGGTCAGTTGGCAAATGCACAAACACAATCGACATGTTGCCTCCTCATTCTACTCTCTTTAATGAGACAATGACGCAAATAAAAATAATATTCCTGGCAAACAGCTGATATCCTCCTGCTGTTTCTTCATCTTTTACTGTCCAGATGGAAGTTTACAGCAGATAAGCACTTCTGTGGGTGACCAGAGTAATAGTCTATAACCAATTAGTGCAGATCTACTTTTTGTTTGAGTGAAGAGGCTTTTATTTTCAAATTAAACCTCAAACAAATTGTTACTTTGAGCCTCGTTATGCAAAAACAACATGTTATTTCATTCTGCCATCTGGTGGCAAATAGTAGTACTGTGCTGGACAGCCCTACTTGTTTTCTCTGATGAGATTATTCTATGATCTTAATTTAATGAAAGACGATACTCTAGAATTGACAGATATATTTCATGACTGTAAAAAACATGGTTTCAACCTAGCTTGTTTGACGTGAAAATACACTTCAAAATTCATCAATGAACATGTTAATGTGATGCTTTTATATATTTATATAGGCTGTATAAATTGATTTATTGATATCCCATGGAGAACATATTACAATCATGTAATATGAATTCAAAATCATTTTTTAATAACACAGAAATGTATATCACAGTTATTTGTGGAAGAAGAGAGGTGTCCAGTGTCTTTAACATACATGTGAGGTGTATGTCTGATTAAATCAGCGCTGAGGTTTGAATATTAAAGATAGAGAGCAGCATCATGGGGATGTGGATGTTGAACTATCTCATGAAAAACAACATAACTAAATCTATGTGAAGTCTGACATCTTCTGGTGAAATCAGAGAACACACTCCATTACACAGCCGTGTGGACTTATTTAATGCTGATGAGTTCACACACATGGTAGAACAGTATCATCCCTCTTTTAAGTTTAGCTCAATGTATAGATTCCTATGTGATCATGATTATGTTATTCTATCTCGTTGACGCTCAACATTTAAGCAAAGATGGCCTAATATTGTTCTTTAACTTAACTTCAAACTACACCAGATACATCAGAAAGGTCTGTCCAGAGGTATTTATTAGTGTCTGACTTTGAAAAATTGTAAAAACAGTAACGTTTCTCAAAAGCACTCCTCTGAACAATCTCTCTGACATACTTTGACTATCCTATGAAATCCTCATTTATTCACTGATGATTTCCCGAGCCTCCCTGAAATTGTTTGCAGTCTCCCCTGCAGAGGCCTGCCTCACGCGCTGAAAAGCCTCTGGGCTGGAGAACTCAAAGTGCAGGAAAAGTCATTGAAATTGACACACGAGTTGAGTTTTCTTCACAGACTAGTAGTATCCTGGAAGCCTCCCTGTGTTAGTTATGAGACATGAGGAAACACGCTGAGGCCCTGGCTTGTTATCCAGTGACAGACAGTTACCTGATTTGTTTGCCAAAGGACATTAAGAGCCTCTAATCTTTAATAGAGGGCAGGTGATCTCACTCTGCACTGCGTGCGAGGTGCAGGGTTTCATCCCTTCTGCCACGCAGCTCCCTCTTTTATCCTCCACAGAATGAGGGAGGACTCTGCACTCTGAGCTGAGCTTTCATCAGCGAGGCTTGTCCACCAGTCTGCAGGCCGGCCAAGCTGAATGAATGGAGCATTTGGAAGGTGGATGAAAAGACTCGGCTCTATGTGGGGTCTCTTCTCATGCATTTCCCTCAACGCTTAAACAAAGGAGCACCATTGTGCTTACAAGAGGATGTGTAGGAGGGAGATAAACACGCAGACTAACCAAGATTCTTGCAAACAATTATTAGACCCACATGATTAATACACGTCAGTGTCACAGGGTGACCCTTGTATTTCTAGTGTTATGAATGATTTAGTCTTATTTGTCAAATGCTTTTTTTATTCTAGCTTGTTGACAAAAGTAAACTTACCTGTATCTGTGTGTATGATCATATCAACACACAGATACATGTTTATCCACACAGGGGTGCAAGGGAGCTCAGGAGGATCCAGGGGCGGGGCTAGGGGGGTAGATGAAATCTAATCGGCCACTGATGCGCCCAGTCCTATCTGTTGTCTATTTCTTTTTCAATATTCAACACTAAAAATAAATATGACAATATGTTAAGAATTTTTGTCTTATAGGAATTTTTGAGGAACATTATTGATGTTTGACATGTGATTAGCCCCTCTCTGTATATCCGCCCCCTTTATGGCCTCCACATTGAGTTAGCTTGCAACATGCTATTTTTAATTTGAGAATTTATGAATAGGGATGTGCCGATTGGATTTTGAAGGATAAGATTTGAGTGCAATGTTGATTTCATTCAAACATCTGTCCACATCACACACACACCTTGCTTTTGTACTGATATTAGTGTTGTTTCTTTTAGTTTTTGAATCTGTACATATTTCAAAGTAGCATATTTAAAAAATCTGTCAACGGGGGATGTCATTGCTTTTAATTATCCATGAATTATGGTTGCCATTGATTCCTGGGTGTATTAGTATGTTTTAATTTCTGTCACCTGTCCCTACTTGTACTTATATTTAAAACAACAATCATGTCATTGCAGCTAGGTCTCCATGACAGAGGACTTTTCTCAATTGGACTTTTCTGGTAAAATAATGGATTTAAAAAGTTTTAAACACCACTAGAACTACCACTATAACTATAGTAGGGTTAAAGTTTTATATCCAGTTATAACTGTGCAGTCTTCCTCCAGCAGTTCCAATGGCTCTGAGATAAACCGTGCGTAAAGACGAGCAGCAGCGGTGATGTGTCCGCTGCGGTCGTGAGGCGGACTGAAGGAGTCTGGAGTCAAATTCCTGAACACGTAGGAGCCTCCTCACGCTGCTCCAGCTCGACGACGACGCACGGCGCAGGGGCGCAGCGAGTAACGGATTACTGATCAACCGATCAACTCATCGATGAGACACGGTTTTATTTGGCTCCAACTCAGCTCTCAACTAACGGATGTTTCCTCCACGTTTTTGAAACAGGAGAAATTACATGACAACCATCTTTTCCCTGCAGCCCGCCTGTTCAGCTGAACGCGCCGGTTCACCACAGATGAGAAGAGTCTGAAACAAAGTTCCACAGTTTCTTCTCCTGGACATGTTGTGAACAAAGGGCCGCGCGTAAAAAGCCGGTGTTACGCGTTGTTCCAAAGCGCATGAGAGAAAAAACAAATCTGGATCCACTTTTCCACAGCGGAAATGAGCTCAAGAGCCGCAGCCTCGATCCACTTCTGCTAAAACATGGTCGCTGGTCCTCGTAGAACCGGGATCTGACACCGACATCTGGCTACAATAAGTTTTTTTGATCTCGATGGGAAGATGTTCGCTGGACTCATGGGGCTGGACTGTCACAACAACGCTCTGCTTCACCTCTGCGATGTCACAGAAGGTAAAGAACCATCGGTTTTTCTACCCCTCCAAAGTAAACACTTCACTGTCACCAAACACTGATCTGTAGATCTGATGCAGGAAGGATGAGAGCTCTGGATTCTCACTATTAATTATTATCCCAGTATGAGTATTAGATGAGAGAATAATGGCCAAGTCACAGATGACAATAAACAGAAAGGGAAGTATCCATGCAGAAATTGGAATAGAGTGGATCTACTGAGTGTTTTCATTGTGTAAACAGTAGCTTACTGGTCCAGCTCATCCCAAACTAGGCCTACACGCACAGCTCTTCAGTGATGTTGCACTGTGATGCTTCATGTCACTCAAAGATCAAGTGCCATTCAGGCCACAGAGTTCAGAGGCTTCAACAATCAGTCTCCTGGATAAGTGATGATAAGTGATGAATTTCAAGTGGCCACATACTTGTGAAATACCAGAACAACTCTGAAAACAGATTACAACGATGACAATGGGAAGACAAAAGTTTGCTGACAATGTTGTGTATGTTTTGCAGAGCGAAGTAGCACCTCTCACTTACACATTGTCTGATATCTAGGTTGGTTCAGTTAGGATGTCTGAAAGCAGACATGTACCATACACTGTGAGACATGCTGGAATAAACTTACATGTGAGCCAGTCGATGTTTCTTTCTGGTTTAAACTTGAACCCCAAAAGGAAGGGGGTGTGGCACATATAAACTTATAGAGCAAACTCTGTGCAATATAATTGCATCAAAAGCGATATATAACAAAAGTTCAATAAATATATCAATATAATACTTTATGCATTGTGAAGCACTGTTTCTGATCTAACTCAGATTCGTATGAGGTTTGTGATTCTCTGCTCATTAAGAGTTTATAACCACAACCTTCACTCTGGAGGAAAGACAAGTCCTAAAACCTTAAACAAATAATAATGTGACATTTATCATGATAATTACTGACTAATATGAATATTTTGATCATGATATAGTCTCAGCCACATCGTCTAGACAAAAGTAGTATTTTGCATGGCAGTGGTGAAACCATTTAGATAGATAGTGGATGAATAGATGGATAGATGGGTAGATGGATGGATGGATATATCACAATTCGTCATCTTTGGTAAAAAGGAAAAAGAGAAGCCACAAACTTTTTGACACTCATCCCTGACTTTCACTTCCTCTTTCTGACACTGTGGTTAGTCACAAGTGTTTAGGGGCTTCTTTAGAGGCTGCTGACAGCCATGTGTTTGTGTGTGTGTGTGTGTGTGTGTGTGTGTTTGTTAGGGAGCTGAGGTTGTTCCTCAAACATTTGTGTTTTTATGATGTACTCTACATTCCTCTGCTCAACCAATGAGATGCAGTGTTGAACCAGAGGCCTTCAGTAGGGGAGTGGGGGGGTCTTTAATATCCAAAAGTAAATAATCTTGCCTCTTCAAGCTGAGATTTCCTCAGTCTTCAAACAGTTTGCAGCAAGTTGAAAAGCTGATGTTTCAGTGGGATCATGTGCTTGTCAGTGTTGAACCAGTCTAGTCTCCTTTTGCTTATTTATTTTTCCTGTCGGAATTCCCGACAAACTTTTTTAGCACAACGCCGAACAGGAAGCGGCAAATGACATACCTCCTCAGCCATGATGTAGTGCTCCATCAACACACAGACACACACAGTAACACAGACACACAGACACACACACACACACACACACACACACACACACAAAAGATTGGCCCTGAGGCGTTTCCTTCCCCTTCACTGAGAGGAGCCGTCTTTGTGCAATCGAAGCCCAGCGAGGATACAGTGACACTCTCTATCATTGAGTCCCCTCAGCTCCTCCTGGGCTCTCTGACTCTCTGGAGTCGCCTCTTTGTTATCTTCACTGTATCTTGACCACAGCAGATGGGGGACGGCGTGCACTCGTACCTACATAGAGTGTTGGGTTTCTTAAATTGGTTAGGGAACAGCGACCACGTCTGCGAAGAAACACTAATGGAGCCGCAACCTGAGCTTCAGTGTGGTGGTCCCGGTGGACTGGAGGCTTTTATTGGAGACTGTCCCACGCCCCACACACACATACATGCACGGCTTGTGCACAATGGCAATACCCCTGTGTCACTCTCACTTAAAATCCTGCCTTCCTGTCAGCCTATAACATCCCAACTCTCCTTCAAGAACTGCGTGTCTGTGCCTCTTCCTGTCCGGTCACATGGGATGGTTTAGGAGTGACATCATCGGAGGTCATGGGGGGTTGAGCGTGGGATTGGGTGGCTTTGTGGTGGTCATGGTTTGTCTGAGGCCCTGTGTTCCTGTCCTGACATAAAGCCATAGACTCTACATAAAGATCCTTAAATACAATATATATAATCCTTATATACAATCCATGTTATAGAGCTAGAAGATACAAAAAATGATGGGAAATCACATAAATAAAGGATTTCTATAAATTTGACAGATATTCTGAATGTATATGATGAATTAATGGTTGTGTTGTTTGCTATGAAATATAGCTAACATGGTTGTACAATGACAGTCATAAGACTGATCCCACTGTATTCAGCACAAATGTGTGTGACTGTGTGTCCGTAGTGTGTGTGTGTGAGTGTGTGTGAGTGGGAGGAAAAAATGGAGAGCCAGTGGAAGAGGGGGCAGCGCAGCTGTGCACAAAGGGGCTGTTGATTCCCCACATCTCTGTCCCCTTTTCTGAATCCTGCACATTATATGTGTTCATCATGTGGAGCTGCAGCAGGTGTCCAGCTCTGAGCACAAACAGATCCTTTATCATCCTGCTTCTCGCTCAGACTAAATCCTGTTTAAACCGATCACTAAATAATTACTTAAAAAAAAACATACTAGTAAAAAACACTTGATCAGATATCGGGGCAAGAACGGCCTAAAATATCCGAAGCCATCTTTGGGAAAAATGTATCCATCCACTAACATGGAGGAGGTGGTGTTTTGTGACCTATTCTGCAGCCAGCCACCAGGGGGCAACCCAGATGATTTGGCTTCACTTTTAGGAAACTGCCATGTCATCCATGTTTTTATAGGCTAGAGTCTAGTTTCAAATGAAATATGGTTTGATTCTGAATCTTGATTACCCATCGCTGCAGTTTTATTGCATTATTTTATGAATGCTGATCAAACTCATTCACCTTTACTTTAATCCCACGCCTACAAGGCAGTTATATTTAAGGAGCCTTTCCTACATAGAGATATATTCAAGGTACAAGGCCTGTTTTCCCAGATTGGTCTCCCCCACAGTCTAAATTGATATGTTTGGGTTTTCAAATGTAAACAAATTAAAATTTGACCTCTGGAAAAAGTCTGCATTTCGTCTACTCTTTCTTTGAGAGGCGTGTCTTAACTCAAATGACTGCGTGGCTTTGGTATTTCCCAACAGCTGGAGCACACCCCTGGGAAATGTCACACAGCTGCCAAGTTGTTTTTCATCCAGTTAGCAAGGAGATGCTGGCTTTGAGGGCAGAGGGGCGGGACTGTGTGAAATCCATTAGGTTTTGGATTCATCACACTGAGAGTATCAATCATCTGGAGTTTTTTAATTTCATGTCACATGTCCCTGGCGTGCAGCAATGGCACAGCAAATCCTGCCAGTTCTATGAGCTCACTGTTTATCTTCCTCATGACCGTGTCATCCAGCTTAATGGTTAATCTCTGCTTTGACAGGTGGCAGAGCATCAGGTGCGGCTGGCAGCTCCGGACGTAAGAGGCTCCACAGAAGACCGGGGTACATGAGAGGGGAGCAGTCCAGACTACAGAGCATGCCTCGTGGTCAGGAGGAGGAGGAGGAGGAGGAGGAGGAGGAGGAAGGGACAACCACTTGCTTAAGGAAGGGGAGATCTGGGCATCACACTGACCTCACTGAAGCCACCTGCGCACAGAGGATGAGTCTAACACCTGCTGTAAAAGTGTCCTTAATAAATCAGCAGCAGCCTGATGAACTCACATGTAGCTCCAGGAAGAGTAAGAGTGTTATCTGCTCTGTTACCCGTCCTGTGCCTCATGAGGTCTGCACTGCCGTCTACGGTACATCCAGCCATCACAGTCTGTCCCCACTCCCTCAGAGGGATCTCAGGTTAAAATCCAGCCCAGCACTACAGTCCTCGCCGTTGGACTCCTTTAGCTCCAGCTTCAGTTTCATTCAACTGTCGCTTGACTCCAGCCACAGAACGGATATAACCACTGCTGCACCAGCCCGGGAACCACAACCACTCAATCAGTCAACTAAAGCACCTCGTTCACCTCAAACAAAACCAGAAAGCTTCCCTGCTTATGTCTCCAAGCACTCCACTACTGGCCAATCACCAAGCTCCTCTGCTCCCGGCAGCCAGGCCAAGGGAGAGGAGTTATCACTAGGTGGGAGGTTTTGGAGGGAATGTTTGTGGGATGGCAGGGAGGCTTCATCTGACCTGCCTGACTGCGACTCCCAATCTCTGGACATAGAGCTGACCTCCTCACTGTCTGTGGACTCGGACACGGCGTCCGCCTCCTCTGTGACCTCGGGCTATGAGAGCGCCACGCCCGTCACCGACCAATGCTGGGACAACCTGGTGAAGAAGTACGAGGTTGTTCTGCAAGACTGCCTCCAAAGCAACCGCACCCACACCAAGGTGGGTCTAAGCTATCAAGCATGACCTTTCACTTTATTCTTACAGCATCAAATAACTGATTGAATTCAAACTTATCAGAAAAATTATCAACTGAACATATATTATGTGATAAGAGTGACCTAAAATGACAGACACCATCTTGGGAATGGTTGTAGTTGGTTCGTCCTATCCACTAACATGGAGGAAGTGGTGGAATTGGCTTCACTTTTGGGGTATTTCATGTCGTCCATGTTTATATACAGTCTATAGGACTTCTTAAAATCTTAACCACTATCAGTGGAAAGAAAAGTCACTGTTAAAGGTATTATTCAATATAATATTTTATCAGTTTTAAAATTATAAAATTTAATTAAAATCTCTTCATGGGCTGTATTATAAGGTATTATCACATCATTTATGTTGCAGGATTGTTGTGTCTGTTATGAGTTAACACACTAGGGTTAGGGCTAGACAGACAATCTAAAGTTGTTTAAACAGTCTAAAGTTGTTTAGATTGTCTATGACAGACAACAGATGAATTTAAAGTTAAACAAGTCATGGTAATGTTTTGTTTTGATGGCGGTTTTAAAAATGCATACCCAGTCTATAACTTGCTGACCTTGGTGTCACTCTGACACAACGAGCATTGCACCCACACATTTTTCAGTTTTTTTTTGCCTGTGGCCACTGTTTGAAGAGCGTCGCCCTTTGGACTGTTAGGTAATGTGTTCTGTCTTCTGTCTGTTGTGTCTCCCTGTCAGATTGAGTCCATGATGTTGAAGCTGCAGAGACTCCAGCAGAAGGCTATTTTGGATGATGACTATGACGCAGGTGAACTAAGACTCTGAGCTGAGCCTCTGGTTTAATAAGTAGGTCATTTCAGATGATGAGATGCTGTAGCTGTGGATGGATTGAACAGCACTAATATCTCCCATCTTTTCCATTCCTTTATTTTTTATAATTCTAACACATTCCTTTCATTCCCAACCATGACTTTTATTATATATATATTATATGTATGTTATCTTTCATGTTTAAACGGAGGATGAACTGATAATTAACTGTTGCCTTGATATAGAAGCTGTAGCAACCTTATCCAGAGGTTTCACTTATGATATGAGTCTCTGATTCATTTACGATTTGACCTTTGTGTTTAAGATGTGGGAGGAGGTCCTTTGCTTTTATTGGGTCTCCTACTAACTGATTAAGAGTTGGATTAAAAATAAAAGGTGTGATAAAAGCACGTGAGGGCAGAAGTCCGAGGATTATGTAGCACAGAAGAAATAGGTTGCTGTTCACTGGTTCATGAAACACATACCACACTGAACTTACTGCAGACTTTAGTGACATTTAATGAAACTTCCCGTGGAAAAATAACTAACCAGAAGGTTTCGATTTCATTTTCTATTTTTGTCAAGTTTTGCATTTAGGGTATTTCCATTATTCTCCCAATAATATTATTATTTTGATGCTTTATTAGCTGAATCTGGATTAATCTAAAGGGTTGAATAGTCTGATCTTGCTTCTCTGGCGGTCTGTCTGTATTTAAAAGTGTCAAACTCGTCAGTCAGCCACTTAAAACTCAACCTCAGAGACCAATGAACATTGCAGAGAGCAGGTAAAGCTGAACCAGACCGTTATTTATTTATTAGAAAAACCTTGAGGCTTCTTGAGCTTTGTGGACAATGATTCATGTTTCATCTTTCACTTTTATTTGATGATTTAACTCGAACGACCAGAGGGGAAAGACCCAGCTACTCCTTAAACCAAACAAATTTAATCTGGACTCTTTGTTCATCTATGTCCAGGAGCAACCACATTCATTTTAAATTCTGCTTGACCCACTTTTTTCCATTTAGTTGGCCAGAGGAAAGTTTATTTTCAAAACAAGATTATATTCTGACCCATTTCTCGGCCCTTGAGACTGGAATAAATATGAACATCTGCTGTCGAGTTCCTCTAAACCTTGAACTATTTTGGCACGGTGATTCTATTTGGGTCAATGTGTCTTGTCAGGTGTTTTCTGTTTGTCTTTTGATACTCTACATCACAACCCCCACCCCCCCTGACATTTTGAACTCTATTAGAGAAGTTCAGCTATTTCCCACCACCGTTGATTTAAATTTCTGTCAGCAGGATGTTTGAAAAACTCAAGAACAGTTTTCCATGAAATAGACTGAGACAGTTAATTAGATTTTCTCTCTGATCATCATCTGGATGTTTGACCCCTGGATTTTTATAACTTTTTCAAGGAAACCACAGGAGACGGGTCATTCATTCTAAACAGGGACTAAAGACATGAAGGATCCAAAATGAACAATGTCTTGTCTGCTTTTTCTTTAGATTCTTCTAGTTAGAGGTAATTAGGTTATTGAATAAGGAATGATGTGAAGTCATGTAATTACAGTGATTGCAGGCCAGTAATGTGCACTCTGCACAACAGTACCTCCAGTACATGGAGATTCTGAAACTTCTTCATCAACTTTTTGTTTTGCACGTGATGCTGCTGCGTGTTGATCAGATATGTGTGTTTGTGTGAATCTACAGCCGAGCGATTTGGGAAAAAAACTGGAGGAGCTGTGCAGTGAGCGAGGAGCTCTGCAGCTGGGTTTACCCTCCAGACAAACCAGTGTGGCTCTGTTCCTGGAGCGGCTCAGACAGGTGGTGCACAGCGCCCTCCAGAGGGCAGACTGCAGACAGCGCAGGTCAGTAACGCAGGAAGCCATGATAAAGTGATCTTTATGATCAGATTGATGAGGTTAAAAGTCTGTCAGATTTTGATATTGGATACTGATATTATCAACACATTTTTATTTTAATATTTAACAGTGATGGAGAATAACTAAGAACATTTACTAAGGCCCATACACTCTGCTACAATTCAGAATTAAATATTGTTATTTTTACTCACCTTTAATTGTTTGATTATTTTATTTAGATGCTGGGAAGAAGAGGCTCTGTTGATTCATATTAATGAATATATTATAATCTGTTATCATAGGTGAAGATCACTATTCAATGATCCCAACAGAGACATTCAAAAGCTGCCCTGCAGTATATAAAATAATAAAGATATTCACATTAGAGAAGCTGGAATACAATCAGCAATTGATTATCAAAATAGTAAAATGAATAACCAATACATTTTCTCTTGATTGACTAATGGATTAATCGACTAATTGCAGTTTAACATTAAAGTGATACAAACACTATTGCAAAAAAACATAATCCATTATTTTGATACAATTTTTCTGGAAGAGCTCATTCTGCATTATTATAAGTTTTTGTTCTGGCACTCTAATTGTAGTTTGATTCCAGGTCTTTTGTATTTTTGTTTCACAAGTAAAATATTTGACACCATCTTCTACCAAGTGATGATATTTCCAGCAAAGAGAATGATACTATGAAAATGTGTTTTAGATCTTATTTTATGCAACACTTGTTTTTTTCTATTTCTGTAATTTAATCAGAATCTAATTACACGGGGCATTGCAGTACTGAAGTCGACATGTTAGCTCTTGTTAAAATTTGTATTTTCCGACATATATGAGGTTAAACTGAGTTTATGTTTCCGCATTGTGACCGAGCAGAGAGGGAAGGGATTTCAAAAATAGCCCCTGTAACAGGAAGGGAATCAGGTGGGGTCCCTCCAGAGGGTATCCTGAACAAATGTAAGCTCCCACAGTAAAGCTGTGTTAATGTGTTTCCTCTCCATACCTCTATCTCACTTTTTAAGACTATTAAATGGTAATGGTACCAGAGGGGCCCTGAAATATGGATAAAAGGTGTGGAAAATACAGTTTAGAGAAGTCATAGAAAAAAAGAAAACTCCAGAGACTGTATTTTTGTTGCACGTCGGCAGGGAGGGTGCAGGGCCGGACGGGGGGGAACGGTGTGACTCATCCCAGGGTCCGCTGCTTCAAAGAGATCGTCTGATCCGAGAGAAACGGATGGTGGAGGTAAACTCAGCTCATATTACGTCACACGAGCAGACGATGGTTATTGCATTTTCCTTCCTCACATATGAAAAGTTACTGACATTTCTTAAATAGTCAGAGTTGCCAATGGCTTTACAGTGAAGTGGCTAATCTCATTATTAATACTCATAATACAAATTGTATAGTGCTATATAATAATACTGATTAATCCTAATTTATATAATAATTTGTAACTTCTTCAGTTTCTGTTAGTAGATATGAGCTAAACGTCTAAATGTTAATACCCATTGGTAATTCATCTACTCTGATTTATAATGATCTTAATTAGCTTGATACATATCATACCAATAAATGAGTGTTGACCCCTGTGCAGGAGGAGATGGCCGAGCTGCAGCAGAGGCTGGCGGAGCTGAGGGACCGCAGTCTGTGTGTGGAGCAGCAGATCCAGCAGGAGGAGCAGCAGGTGGAGGCTGAGGAGCTGGAGGGCCTTCGTGCTGAGGGGCTGCACCGAGGCACAGCTCCGCGACATGAGCCGAACTCTGCAGGAGCTCGTCACGTCCGAAAACCGCCTGCAGATTTCTGTCTCCCTGCCACCGTCCACGCTAAGGTCAGCGTCAAAGACGTGTTGAATAATTTACCAGCGTTTTTCCCCTAGATGTGTTGTTATAGACTTGATTGCATGTCTTTAACTGCTAGCTGCATACTTTCTCTTGGTGAAGATATACAAGCAAACACCAAAGTCTGTTGTGTCATGAAAATGTTCATTAGAATGAATGCATGACACATTTTCTGATTTGGTTTCGTCGGTTTTTGCCATTATTTCTGAAATATTATGTGCACCATAAAAAAACACCAGACCGTTAAACCACACAACTGGATTTCTGGAAACAAACTCTTACCATTTTGATGTGACCAGTGAATGAAGAAAGTTAAATCCCAGTGAAGAAACTAACACATTAATCACAAATCTCTATAAATATAAGGCACTTATTCCAAGTGTGCTCTTGCTCTACAGAGTCCAGCGTAGGTGAGAAAATGTGCAAATGTATGTAGAATATGGAAATGTGTCCTGGAGCATTCTGTGAAGAAACATGTTCACACTATAAACATTTGCATTTCACACCTTTGTGTGATGTTATATCACTGGAGTCAAAGTTGCCTGAACACTACCCCACTGTGACAACATTTTATCAGGCCATCGCATGCATGACCTTCACTCACTGGCAATTTTATCTGTAAAAGTCTGCACATACCTGTGATGTATTGCTTGTCATGTATTTTGTAGAATTATTTATCATATGCAATATGAATCACGGGAAACACAAAATAACCCTGGTTCATGTTCATAGTCTGGGTCAGGGACATTTTGACTGTCCCGTTGCATCTCAGTCGTGTATTCTTCAGGGTCATCTTTGTCAGAGAACAGATTTAACTTTTGACCTCCACCAAGGAGGTTACGTTTTTGTCTGCGTTTGTTTATTTGCCTGGTAGCAAGATTACACAAAAACTACCATGAAACCTAGTGGAAGGATGGGACATGGATCTCAGGTTGAACCCATAGAATTTAGGTGCTGTCCGGATCAGGGATGCTGGATCATTCAATTTTATCCTCACTTTCTTTAATATCGCAAGACAGGATGTTTTTCCACATATTTGGTCATTTCTCACTGAATAATTCCTGGATCTTAATGGAAAATATTGGACATCTTGAGAGGACTGATATCTATGAGTTTGTGCAATGTGGTTCAGATCAAAATTGATTGCAATTCTTGTTTGATTATTTAACACAAAAATCAGGTTTGGGATGAGCCATATTCATTCACCCACTATCATGCAGTGCACAAGCGTAATAGTTCCTGCAGTACCACTCTGCGCCAGGTGGTGCTGCTAAAGAGCTGTGAGAAATTGGTGATGACACTACAACAGTGAGCAATCCGAACTTGATCTTCCTCCCAGTGTCATGTCACGTATTTCCTTATCATTAAATGAGCTCTTTTTTGGAAAGGAGGATGTGTCAGTGCAGACGATCTGTTTCACTGAATAATCAGTTATCCTCTGATAAACACAGTGGTATCCTAAATATAACTTTCATTCTGAATATATCGTACAGAAGAAAGTTTAACTGAGCCACGTAAAGTTCAAAATAACATTTAAAATAACTCCAGTGATACATACTGAATATATGGTGTTATCACAATCCAGAAAAAGAGAAAATTACACACACTTTTGGAGGTTGGGTAGAGTGCACATGCGACTCTGATGGATGCTGGCTTCATTATACTGTAGCTTATTTTTAGACAAACGTGCCTCCCACTTGAATGTAATGTGATACACTGATTTATACGACTTAAAGAGGAACGTTATGTTTATTTGCAGAATCAGAGAGGGTAAATGGAGGAGCCACACTCCTCTGCTCCCCTGTGCCCTCGATCCTCTTCTCTTACACCTGCCTGAACCTGCTTTGAATTTTAATGGTTTTTCTCTCAGATGCAAATGATTACTTTGCATCACCTCCTCCGAAGTTAATAGCCTGCGAGGGTGCACCGTGGAAAGCCTCTCTGTCTTGCCACTCGTTAGGAAGACATGTAAATTGTACTTATCGCTTTCTCGGTGGCGTGACCCACCATCACTGGCATAATTTGATATCTGGCATATTCTCACCCCGACTGGAACGCATTTATTCTGGCTGCTGATTGAAACTGCGACCTCAGATTGGATATTCAGCCGCCGAGCATCTTCAGGCGGCTCGCTTCGGGGTCATCGGGATGATTGTGCTGCAGCTCTCTTTCCAAATACCACAGGGGCTTTTTCTCTCTCGTAGCAAGGTGCATTTTCTTGTAGTTACCGGTTGAAAGAAATCCTCACTTTCCAGAGGAGCTGAAACAGGTGTCGAACACTGATGTTCAGAGCCAATGTTCTACTCTGACTTACCCCTGAACATCCCCTTGAATAACATGTAAAGGGCAGACAGATTTTTATGATATGAGACAACTGGGACTGTCTCAAGGTGACTGCGTTGTGCTTAATGGATTTTATGCTCTTTCCCCCCCTCATCTATGAATTGATTTATGTCTCTGTCAACAAATAATGTGACCTTAATGGTTTGTCCTGTTTGCTTGTTTACATTACCGTGATTACACCTGAGCGGAACTATTCATCACCACAGTTAAATCTAATGAGCCAGTCAATGAAAACAAATGAAATGGTATCTTCTGTTTTTCTTATCACGGACGCTGCTGTAGAGGTTGTGATTATTATAGGAATAATGAAGCCTTTAGATTTAAATTGAATTGCATCAAACTGAATCTGTGACTACGGAGCAAATCATCTCACAACCTTTTTATAAGCTGAGCTGACTTCATCACAAGACACCCCAATGTATAACACATATATTGCCTGGTATTGATATGTACAAAACATTTGGAAATATGAAAAAAAGAAAAAACACTTCGGCTTAGTTATATAACATATAGATTTTCTCCAAATACCTGGCTAATTTATAAGTTTCATATTTAGACGACCAGCTCAATCTTTACTGATCCACTTTACTTCTCTAAATTAACCTATCGTCCATTTTTCACACTCAAAGGTAAAATACCTGATCTCAGCTCAGATCTTAACTCTTTTGTCAGATGATATACAACTTCGCTGTACCATATTCCTTTTTTTATTATTGTATGACATCGATTTGTGCTTGTTTACAATTACAGTTCGACCTACTAAGGGCTCACAAAATATTTAATCCTATACATTTTGGGTTTGTCATTAAGGATGCTTTATTCTTACCATATCCAAAACTGTTTAATTAATCATTATTTAATTGACAGAATTAACCAGCAGATATGAATTTACAGAAATTTTCCAAACCACATCTTCTCTGCTCTGATTCTCCCTCAGTGTTAACTCTGACCACCTAGTGTTCCCTGAGTTAAGTGGATGGTGAACACAGTTTATTTTGCCTCTGGGCCACAAACACCACTTCAAATGAATCACATTGTTTCTCTGTATCAGCTGTGCATCTGCTGGACGAGCAAATAAACACGTGTTTGCCACATCAATTGAAAAGATGACGATAAATCAATGCTGCGTTTCTGCTGCCCTCAAGTGGCCACAGATCAGTTATTTCAGTTTTCTTTGCTGCAGTGTGGACATGTCATTTATGATCAGAGCAGAGACCACTATCATCAAATCTATCATTATCACCTGACTCAGTTTGTTTCAGTGTCTTTTTGCTAATTGTTTTGGATGTCTGACCTGCAGCAAGAGGTTGACATTATAGGTTATTAGAAGTTCAAGCAAATGCAAAAGAATAATGATGTTCAAAGTAAAAGTCCGGTCTTTCAATGTAAATAAAAAAACTAAATTGTTGCTATGTCTGCAAAGATTTTCTATATCTCTGTATAACACTTAAACAGACTCAGTATTTCCCGATGTGTTTATTTAGCAGCCAGATGGAACTGAATCATTTTCTTTCTATTTTCATTTTTTTGCAGGCTGCAGGAGCAGGAGCAGGCATTGAATCTGTCCATCAAGGAAGCCACAGCTAAAGTAAGCCACTGCTCCTCTGACCCAATTTACCTCACAACAGCTCAGCCTCGCCTCAGGATGCCAGCAATGATTGGAAGTGTTTGAATATCAAAGGAGTAGTCAGTCAGAACAGACAGGATGTGTTGTGGGCCAGCTGCATTGTGTTAAATGGGCCAACCAAATGTTAAAGTTTGAAGTCACGGTCTGTTTTCTGTTTGACAAAAGCCACTGAACTCTCCACAGTTGTCGGCAGGAAATGGCAGGAGATTTAATTTGGAATAAATCCTCCATAAAATCCTCAGTAAAACAATACAACCTTTTTCCCCCTGCATCTTTCAAGAGAAACAAATAAAGTTTTGAATTTGGTGGGTTTTCTGTGCACCCCATGTGTGACCGCCTTAGTGTGGTTTATTTTGTTTACTTTTGCTCATTGAGGGTTCTGCTTTTCCCCTCTGTATATGTTCTGTAGACCTCTGCAGCAGAAGCAGCACAAATGTGAGAGGAGCTTCTTTAAGGACAAACAGTGTTCGTGAGAGCAAGAGAGCGAAAGAGAGAGAAAGAGAGAGAGAGAGAGAGAGAAAGAGAAAGAGAGGGGGGGCACTGGGCTCTGTGAATACATTTTTACTGTTACTATATTCTTTAGAAACCAAGCATCAAATGTTTGGCTCAGGCTACAACTTCAGTTCAGAGGAATATTGAGCCTTTGTAATATTTAAGGCTTTGTGTCTGAATATGTATGGCTTTGTATTTGGTTATCAGAATATAAATATATACATAAATATCAAGGCTTTATATGAGCATAGGGATTTTATGAATATGGATATATTTTTATATAAATGTCTATATAAATATAAACACATATAAATCCTTCTCATTGCACAGACACTTTTACCACAGTCCTAGGTCTGTTCAGTTGAAATGAAACTTTCAGTTGCTAAATGAGATATCCACCATGTGGAAAATGGAACACCTGCTGTGACAAAACGATCGCTGCCATGAAAGCAACTTTTCGGTTTCTCTATTGACTTTTTCAAAACCGACGAATGTCCGGATGTTTTCAAATCAAATCACCTCGTGTCGGGATTTCTGCAGTTTGAAAAGCAGCTTTGAGTCCATGTAACGTGTGAAATAAAAATTATGCTAGGCTGTTTGAGAGAACCATTGTCTGTATTTCTGGGGAAGAGAAAACTCCCTGGAGATGTTCTGCCTCAGAAATATCAACCTATTTGACAGCCTTTTCAAAGTGTTGCACAAAACTGTGTCAGATTCGACAAGAATATGCGTCAGATATTCCGGCTGCACATCCCTTTGAACAGTGAGAATAGTTCCTCAAAAGAGGGAAGCTCATCATGGGGATTGTATCTGGCCGCAGTTCAAAGTGAATACATTAGAAAGACGAGAGGTGTAAAGGGCAGGGTGAGGGCAGATGGGGCCAGACAGGTTGTATCTGAAGCCATCAACCCCTCTGTGAAAGCTGCAGATCTGAGGTGCTGCCTCCCCATCAGGACTGTGACATTCAGGGCCTTTTCCCCCGCTGACATTCTAATGGCTTCCTTCATGGAGATTTCACATTTCACTGTCTGTCCGCTCAAAAAGGAGACAGTCTTTTTCTTTGTAAAGGTTATCGACAAGGTAACACGCTGACGTTGATGCTCTGGTGCGTATTCAACGCAGGGCCAGGTGGACAGAAATGAATCTGTAAGGTCTTGTAAGAATGAGAATGAAAGCAGAATTGAAGATGAGCAATGCTTCCTGTGGGATCCATGTGTCTGCAAAGGTTTTGTTAGTTACCATCGTCCCCTCCCTCCCTCCCTCCCTCCCTCCCTCTCGCTCTCTCCTCTGCCTCTTTTCCTCCCTCTTTTCCCCAGGTGGTCATGAGTCAGAGGCTGGGAAGCAGCCTAAGGAGGAAAGTCAGTGAGACTGAAACACAGCTTTTGGCTCTGCATGAAGCCAAACTGGCGGCCATCTCAGGTAAATCCCCGCTCAACCACACCCAAGCACACCCCTGCACAGAGTTCACGTCTTTTTATTTACCTCATTGACTTGGATCGCTCCGCCATTTGCATCACTTAATTATGCCATTAATGATCAAGGCGCCCATTATTGGACAGTGTACGTTTTAATGTCCTGCTGTGGTGCGCTGGTGCAGGTAATGACTTCAGCAGTGCCAAGGAGCTGAAGGCTGAGATGAAGGCGGTGTACCAGGAGCGGGATCGTCTGGAGGCCCTGACCAAGAGGCTGCACAGCCTCAGCTCGGGGAGCAGCCAGGACCTGGCCAGGATGAAGGAGCAGAGGCAGCAGCTCAGGCAGGAGCTGGAGCAGAGGGAGGCCCTGCACGGTGAGTCACTGAGGCCAATCTGTATCAAGATCACATGGAAAGATCTAACTGGACTGCAGAGGGAAATAGGAACGAACTGAAATAGCAAATCATCCTCATCAATGTCGTAAAGAGTCTTTCAAGGCTACATACACATTTCGTTTTAGATTGAATATGGTGTTTTCAAAGTAATGCAAACTATGTCCGTATGAGCGTTTGGCTCCGTATCAGTTTTGCTCCCTGTCCATACTAACACGCCTGAAAATCCACAATTGACAACTCACATACACTGTGCATGCGTGTCCTGAAGCATTTGGTTGTTGGTTTCAGAATTGTCACAAATTGCTTTAATAATATCTCGTCACCTACATACAGTATGTTGACAGTTCTATCATTTCAAAATGCAGGATATAACTGCACGACAGCTTTTAGCATTACGACCAAGGTCAACATCACTTGTAATGGATTATCCACATTGCGTTACACTGGCAGCCGAGGCTGATGCAGGTTGTTTTCTTCCCGAGGGAGGTCATGTGATATGAGCCTAATGAACAACAAGACCCATCAGCAAGTATTTGTAACGTCGTCTATGTTGTCATTTCCAAACATCTCTTTTCTGCCTGTCCAGACTAAAGTATATATATGTGTAGCAGAGTCGATGCGTTTTCAAATGAAAACATAGTAGTGTTGATGTAGCCTAAGGTCAACAAATAAGTAAAAATACCATGTAAAGTACATGCACAATTACCTAAAAGAACACTGCTGCATTGTTTCACCTGCCCACTGAGACAAGAGAGCATTTGTTGTATTTTTTTAAAAAGCTACTTCTTTTTCTTTGAATCCAACTCTTTTTTAAATATCAACCCAAACTGCTCTTTGAAAGAGAAGTTCTATCTCGATGCTGCTGCACACTGGGAGCACATCAATGGACGATGACTTTTCTCCCAAACGAAGCAGAAGTGATCTGCTGTCAGCGGGGACTTGGCATCAAATGATTTGCCAGCAGGATTGGCAGCTGTTAAGAGGAGGGGGTGGAGGGGTTGGTGGTGGTGTGCAGGGGAAATGAGCTTTAGATTGTGTGAAGTAGCCAATTACCTCCAAGCCACTCAGTGCAGACATGGTGTATCAGCTCTCTCTCTCTCTCTCACACACACACGCACACGCACACGCACACGCACACGCACACGCACACGCACACGCACACGCACACGCACACACACACACGCACACGCACACCAACTCGAGGAGGTCTTAATACCGCTCAAAGAGGGGGCTTGCTTTTTAGAGTTGGATGTGGGGAGGGGGTTTGTCCTCCTGGCGCTAGCAGAGAGATAAATGGATTTTGACGGCACCACCTGCAGTGCTACTCTCTCTAGTCCATCAGCCACACGGGTATTTCTAAAAAAAATTCTAAAAAAGGTCACTTCACTCTCTGAGGCTTTGAGTCAGGAGTGTGGAGCGGTGACGTGACGGGGCCGGGTCAGGTCGTGGGGGTCTGGAGATTAGCGCTCTGGATCGGTGGTGATTGCTGCAACTCCAAGCAAGGCAATCTAGCATACACTTTGTCATAAAGGCCTGTAGCTGCAGCGTCACTAGTTAACCATTGTCTTGTCTGGAATGCACCATGAGCTGCCACTAGGGGGCACTCTTTCATTATTGCAAGCAGGGTGAGTTGCGTTGAGTGTTTATGCTAATGCATGCACTTTTGTTCATGTCATTTCCATGATTTCATATTATTGTTGCAGAAATCAATTATTTTCACTCACAAAACCAAGTATGTTTCTTTTCCTTCAACCCGTGTGCATGAAACTCAGTCACCTGCTGGATTTCTGCTGCTGAGGCACCGTCCTGAACACCTTGACAACCGGGGACAACATTAATCTCCTCCCTGACAACCAGCAAAGACACATTCAAGTTCACGTCTCTTCCCTGAACACACACTGAGTGCCTCACGCAGAGCAACGCAGCTCTCGAGGACGCGGAGGCTGGGAAAAAAACAGCGGCACGCGAACCTTCCTGTTAAACAAAGGAAAAGAGTCAGGTGGGCAACGCATCACAAATTTGGGAAGAGACGGCAAGTTAATGATTGGTTTTGTGTGGCTTGCCTAAATGCTCAAGTGGGGGCACACAATACGGCAGCATGGGCGCGATTTCACTATGTGTTGCTGACACCGAGCAAGGGGCTCATTAAGCTGTCATCCTTTTTGGTAATAAGGGGGCTGGCACAACCTCGCTGGAACCTGATAGCCCACAAACAGCACATTACCATTTCTGTAGCTGGAGGGGATTAGAAATTACTGTCTACTTCAAAGTCAAGATGGCCATCCGTTGGGTTTCTGAGGCGGTGTTTCTAGCACATGATGAAGACACTGGCGACATCTTTAAACAAGAAATCAGAATTCTTGTTCATGAACAACTACTGTCATGGTGTAGAGCTTTACAGCAACACACCGGGCAGCTATACCATGACAAAACCTCCGTACGTTTACACAGCTTTTGCTTGTTGAGCATCTCCGCCCTCTGGTTGTATGGGGTGTTTTTGGCCTGGGAGCCATTATGTGCCTAATTGCCACATGGCAAGAGCACTGATGAATACCGAAGCCATTAAAGCCGCTGGTCTGATTCCCTGCTGAGAGTATAATTCTGTCCCCAAGGGAGATCTGGAGTAAGGCTAAATTTACCAATAAATAATTGAGGAGCTGAGTAAGATGCGTAAATGACCCCCAGGAGTGAGGACGTTCACTCGTTCAAGTGTGGCAGCAGCGTAAGTGTGTGTGTGTGTGTGTGTGTGTGTGTGTGTGTCCCTCTTGATTTATCCACGTATTCTTTTAATGCTGCTGTTAGTATGCAGAATGCTACGTATGCAGTAGCAGGCAGGTCACTGGGCTCTCACTGATGAAGACAGTAAATTGTTCGGCTCCAACACGTTTAATTAGTCTTCTTTTTTATGTCTTTTTTTTGCCCGATCTCCAGCATCACTCTTTCTTCACACAGCTCCCGCTCCAGGTCCACCTCCGTGCAGGTCAATCTCCACCATGCGCACCTGTCCAACAACTCAAGTGCACATCAAAATACCGTCACTCTGCATTATTAGACAAATGCTGTTTCCTCTTAATGGAGTGCCAGCGGTGGAGGGGAGGACATATATGATTTATTCATGGCGCTGCCTCTCTCATGGTGCTTCTGTTGAGGACCTGATGGAACGTATGACAGCTCTTCTCCTAAAAAGAGCCTGAATGATTGAGAGTGGTGTGGTGGTTAAGTGGACCCGGGAGGAGTTTTTTTTCTCCTGGTTTTTGTCTCTGAAGTTTTGCCAGTTTCAATTTTCTCCCTGTGGCGTCATTCCATTGTGATTGTAAGGAGAATCACAGCATCGGTACTCAGAAGAATGACCACCAAAACAAAGGAAGTCGAGGGAGGCGTCACTGCAGGAGCTGCCATCACTGCATCACTCAGTTGCTTTTCTTTGAATCTGTACCACACAGACGAAAAAGTGAGGTAGAGCAGTTTTAGCAATTTCACCATTTTCCCAGAGAATCATTTGTGGATCTTGATGAAAAGTCACATTTAGGAAACTAATATTTATGAGTGTGTGTAATTTGGTGCAGCTTGAATTTAAAGGAATCTTTAAATTCTAGTTTAGAACGGCAACAATCACAGATAATTATTTGGTTCTTTTGACTATTAAATTATTTGACTACTAAATTATTTAATTCTTGTCTCACCGTTTTTAAGCAAAATAGTTTCTGAAATATGATGATTTGAGTTCTTTCTTATAGAGAATGTCAAAGGTCTACAGGGCCCGATCTTGATATATGAATGAGTGTGTGAAACTTGGCAGCTTGATTGAATTTGCATGCCATTCTAGTCGTCAGAAAACTGTAGCATGCTAGCCTTAGATTTCATTGTGTGTTTTAGAGTCTAAATGGCCCCAGATTTTGGGCAAGTTCCTCTGTTGTTGGGCCTCCCACCAAATCTTATTCTGCAGCCCACAGCAAAAAGAAGTTTGGAGTCTCTTTTAAACCCACTTACGGAGTTGGCTTTGAGTTGTAAGGACAGTGACCGTGTCCAACTTCTCAGTCAGATGGATTCAGCACCCTGAACTGAAACCTATACCCACACCTTGCACAGCTTTGGAACAGAGCACATTTTTTTTGTATAATGATTCCTTTTCGTGCTCAGCCCCATGATATGTTCTGCCGTGCCGGCTATGGTCGGCGAGTTTTAACTCTGTGCTTTGTGATCCTACTGCCTCAAAGCACCGTGCGTTATTGAATGTGTCTGTGTAAGAGATCAGCCTGTCCCTCTTCCTCCATTAGCCGTGGTGTTCGGCTGCTCTTAGGTACAGATGCAGCCATACGTTGTAAGTTTCCTGCATATGCTGACAGTGTGTTTGTGCTACCTGCTGTGCAGCCGCACTCAAACAGCCCGAGCAGAGCTTAAACACATTAATCACAGTCAGTGCCTTAAACTCAATTACAAAGACACACAATTTCTCTCCTGCCTTATTATGTGCAGGCTTTTACAACACGCATACCGTTAGCACGGAGCCGCCTCTGATTTGTTTGACAAAATGGAGGCCTCACAGATGTCGGCGGCTTTTATTGTTGCAACGCAGTGAAAAAATTACTGCATTATTCACTTTCAATTACAGAGTTGTTTAAATGCTTATAATGCAGCAGCGACTCCAAACACCTTGCCGTCGTTAACTTCTACAGGCTCATTAAAGCCCATAACTTCATCATTGCAAATTGTGCATGGGCGTGCAAGATGGTATCTCTGCTCCATTTGCTTTATCTGTCTACATCACTGATTCTAATCATTAGATTCATCTTTTTTTTATAAACTTTACGTCTTTATCGCTGAAGTAATTATTTCTTCATTAGACTAATGAATGAGTGTTCTGACCTACGTGGAGCAAACGGTCTCCCTGCAACATCCAGTCGTTCTCATCATCTTTCAATGGTGTCCCAGTTCTGTTTGTATTGTGAATGAGTGGCCCTCTTCGATTTTGGCCGGGGTCCTTGGCAACAATCAGCGATGGTTAGCGCCCGCTGAGATCACTGGTGTGAGGGGAGGCTGAGCTCATGAATTTTCCGGCGCGGCCTCTGTGAATTCCTTTGTGAGGTTCCTTTAACACTGAATCCACTGCCGCTTGTATTAGGGGCGAGCAGAGTGGCTCTCTCTTCTTTATGTTTTTTTTAGTAGCAGTTTTATTCACATGGCTTGCCAATGACAGCCGCCTCCCGCAGACTATACAGGAAGTGATAATATCTCCCAGTGCTCGGGTTCCACTCAGCGCAGGAGGAGGCTCTGCCGCTTGATGTCTTGTCCCACTCTATAAAGAAAAGATTATTTTCATCTGTCACGCTCGGAAAGAGGCTTGCTAGTTTTGCCACCGGTTGGCATGACGACAGGATGGCGCTCCGACTCCACTCGGCGTGTAACAGCGTCAGCGTCGGAGGAAATATCAAGTTAACGGTTGATACTCTCACGCCTGCATCTCCCATCTTCATCTGCCTTTCCTGTTGACTCTTTCCATTCCTCACAATAAGTGATTTCTAAATCTGGCTCTCGCTGTTGCTGGAGCTGGAGCCTACTTTGTCTTCTCGCATCTGTACATGCTCTGCGCCATCCAAAGTCAGTCTTAATGCCCCCATGTATTATTCAGTGGCCATCTCCTTGCACGCTCCTTAACGCAGCCAGCATGAATGGAAGTTGACGCGGGAGACTCTGTCAGGTAGGATAGGATCTCACACAGCAATTAGAGGGGTGGTAAGTGAGCTGTCTGGTCCACGCACACTAGATCGGCTCAGCAGATATTTGATAGCTACTCCAGTCTTCCCTCTGATTGAGCAAATTTGGCCACAAAGAAGACGACTCTTCGGCGGAATTTCACTCTCTGTGACATCCACATGCAAGCTCTAGAAATAGCCCAACTATCTCCAAAGTCATTATCTCATTTCTGCACCTAAGTGTGGACGAGAATACAAGAATCTTAATGTGTGTGGTGTTCATATTACTCAGTTGTGGGGACCTAAATCTGGGGACGTGTCATTAAACTTTAAGGTGAAGACATTTAAGGTCAGGGTAAGTTTAGACTTAGGGAAGTAGTTATGGTTAAGTAGTGTCGGGAAAAATGAATGTCTATGTAATGTCCTCGGAAGTCCTGGAGATATAAGTGTGTTTGTGAGTGTGTGTGTGTGTGTGTGTGTGTGTGTGTGTGTGTTAGTATGTGTGACATTTTCCTTTACTTCCCACTGTGCCAGCCCCCATCCTGTCTCATCTCAGAGCCGAAGCTGTCTAATAACCACCATCAAAACAATGATACAAATTATATTTCAAACCTCTGTGTGATTCAGAACAGCCAATTAGGGGACTTTCTCTCTCTGTCAGCCAGAATCAATGTGAGCGAGCTAAATGGCCTTATACTAGAGTAGCTTCCAAAACATCTTTTGGGCTCATGTCTCCTTAAATGAAGCAATTTCTGCACGTTATAATTTTTGGGGGATAGCATTTACTCTATTAAAGTAATAGTTTGACTTTTTGTTATATACCCTCATTCTGATTTGATGAGATGTTGGATATTGAGTATTTATGATAGTTTTACAGAATTGCATGGATAAATCTATCCAGTTTATTGCATGAAAAGAACAGAATATTATGATCACTTATAAGATTTGGAGAAAAAAAAGTCAAATCTTATGAGCATAAAGTTGTGAGAAAAAGTAATATTAAGTGTAGGGGGAGTTTTTGAAGATAAGCCTTTTACCTGTGTTATAATTATGAATATGGAGAAATTGTCCGTTTTATGGAGGAGGGAATGTTTGGTATTGGGCAACTGTAAAACTGTCGTTGGATACGTCTGCCTGACATTAAAAGAGATTTACAATGATAACAATCACATTGCTAATCAACATTTTAGATCCAGAGGGAGTGACACTGTTGCAAGCACAGGTTTTCCTCACTGGTTAGTTCCTAGAAATTTGTAAAATTACGACTTCGTTCTCATTACATCTATCTTCACAATAACGACATGATATTAACACTATTCTCATTATAAATTACATTATAATTTGTCTTCATTATGGCCCTAATGCTTATAGAGAAGGCTGTAAAAAAGTCTCTAACTGAATAGTGTAAGAATATGTTTTATAACTCTTTCCTTGTTAACAATTTCATACCCTGTGTGTGTGTGTGTTTCCGTGGTGGGGCATCTTCTCATGTTATATACATGAGCTTGTTAACGGCGCTGAGATTTGCCCTCCTCTCCGTCCTGTCTAGCGCTCAGCCAGCCAGCCTGTGCCTCCTCCGGCGCAGCTCAGTGCTGGCAGGAGGGCGCTGGAAGCAACATAAGCCATCCATCCCACTTTATGCCCTACAGAAAAATCTGGCACCATAAGAGGACCTTTGCCACAATAGACATATCCTTTTTACCCCGCGGCCGTCTCCAATTTTATCCCCTCTCAGAGCAGTGGGAATCATCTTTCTTCACTTCTATCTTTGTCTAAAAAGAGAGCGGGAGCCATCTGGGCTTTTGTGCTGAACTGTGCTCTTGCGGTTTCTCCCCACAATACCATCGCCAACAGTGATGACTACCGCTCCTAATAGAGCCTGTGTACCAGATAGCTAATGTCAACGCTGTTTTTTAATGGTATTAGAGCTGTGATTTGTTGCTAGGATACGCCTGCACGGCTAATAAAAGTAGTAAATGAAGTGCAAGTAACAGGCTGCTGTTCTCCCTCTGCTTCTCTCTCCACACAGAAAGCCGACTGAAAGAGCATACCACCAAGTATATTGAGCTGTTGGAGGACAGGCTGCACAGGTAAGTGTTCAGAGGCATTGTACACAGGAGACTCAATATTCCACAGCACGGGGACGTAAACAGAGCAACAGCCTCCGAGGAATTTCCTCTCACCTCTGTTGTCCTCTAATTAGAGTGCAGTCTCCCCAGCACATCGGCCCATGTACTCACACCCTTCCCTCATGTTGTTGTCTCCCAGAGCCCCTTTCTCCCGTTTCCCTCCATTTCACCATCTGTGCACTTTGTCCTCCTCCTCCCACCTTTTCACATATCTTCTATATCTTTATGTTTTCAGCTCAGATCCCCCCCCCCACACACACACACACCCAACACACACACACACACATCTGTAAAGCATCCTCTCCGTTTCATTGTCTCTATCTAAGTCTCGTAGCCCCTAAATCACTGAGGACGTGTGTGTTGTGTTGCGGGTGGTCGTCCCTGCTGTGTGCTGAGCGGCTGGGACTCTTCCAGCAGAGGGCGAGGAACCCAGTGAACTGATGACACCATACGTCTGTTTGCTTCCTTATGGAGATTAGAGCTGTTTAGCTCGTCTCTCCAGCAGACACACTGACAGACAGTCAGGGCCGAGCAGCTGCGATTCGATCAGCTCTTTCTGATTCTGCTGCGTTTTTTCCACCATTTGTATTTTGCAGATTGGTTGAATAGAGCTGGTTTCTGTGTTCACCATATGAGCTGTGTCTTCCACCCAGTCTCTTCTTCTCTCTTCAGGTCAAGAATCCCAGGCTCCCTATAAGCAGGGAAAAGCTTGTATTGTCAGACACAGTGTGCCTACGTGACCTTTGTTTCTGTTTGTGGAGTGTGAGAGGGGGGAGATGTCTGTGTTGCATCCTTGAGAGAGGCAGGGTCAGCGCTTTGGATGGGAGCCAGGAGTCAGTCACATTCTGTAGGGTGGTTTGTTGTTAGGGATGTGCAGCCTGAGGGTCTCTGGGGTCAAGGGCCGACGCGGCTGCGATCTCAGGGCCCAGCAGGGAAACATGACTCTGAACCTTTTCTGTCAATAGGGCAGGTGGACGCTTTGTGTTTTGTGTGTTTGATTTTTCAAACACAAAAAAGTATTGAATGGGGAAAAAACTATATAGCAACAGAAATGGACTCACTGGATATTTTGAGTAAAAGCACTATTGATGTGTACCACAGACTGTATATAAAGACTGACGACACGTCTCCACTTCCCCCCATTAACCAGTAAAGAAGCCAAAACATCCCAGACACGAAGGCTGCCATCATGTGCCTTTGGAGCCAGAGTCTGGGCTGTAGTTATTGGCAGATGGATCTGCTGTAGTTAGGTCCCACTGATATATATACGCTTGACCAATCATGAATCAGTCTCAGCTGTCAATCATGACCATTCAAGCCATTTTTATGTCATCAAATAAGAAAGAAAAATGTACTTTTAGAAAAACATCAGTGAAATAAGAACTTCCTAAAATGATAGAAAATATCATTTTATTTATTTAAGCCGTTCTTTGACTTATTAGTTTGTACCATCTACTAAAAGGTACTCTGCAGGGGGTTATAATTTATACTGTAGCCAACCATCAGGTGGCAGTAGAGACGCTTTGCCCTCACTTTCTGGACCCAGTGATATCATCCACCTTTAAATAAAAGCTTTGTATGTATACACAAGGCAGACTTCGACACATACAGTATGGAAAAAACATTTGAAGAGTGCTGCTTCTTCAATAAAAGTTCAATAACTTAAACAGCAAAAATCATCACTGTCACAAAATACCTGTCCAAGAACAAGACCTAGAAAAGCTGCTAATACAGTTCAAAGACCACAGAACTCTCCTATCTCTAATCCTTCAAAGTTGGGTTTGAAAACATCAGAAGCCATGAAGATTGAATTCTCACCTACACCATTTTAAAGTGACACACTATTCTCTTGCATTATAAATGGTTCTCAGACAATGACTCATACTGATATTATTGATCTCCTGACTCTAGTAGACTCTAGTCGTGTTCAGACTTTCAGAAACATCTATCCAGAGCCACAGAGAACATTATAGATGGTTCCCTGTGATGAATAGAATTATTGAAATTTCCCCCCAAAATTATTATATATAACTCTTCATTCTATACTCGTCATTCATTATACTCTGGTGTGAGATTTTAAATCCAGGAAGCAGATCTTTTTCCTTCCTTTTATCCTTCCATTTGGTTGTGAGGCTGGAGCCAATCCCAGCTGATGTTGCGTGAGAGGCGGGTAACACCACCAGTGTGTCACAGGCGTAGGTCACAGGGCTGACATATGAAAACAAACAACCATTCACACTCACAGTCACCCCTACAGGCAATTCAGAGTCGCTAATTATCATAACCTGCATGTGTTTGGACTGGGGGAGTAAACCTGACTAATGGGAGAACTCCCACACAGACATGAGGAGAACATGTGAACTCCACCCAGAGAGACGCTGACTGAAGCAGGGTTCAAACCCAGAACCGATTCCAAACTGGTGTGGTGGGGCAGGGACCAAGAGAGAAATCATTCAAGGTTTTGTTTACCACCTTTTTTCATTGGGAGATTTCTTTTTCCAACAAATAAAGCAAAGATCCCCATGAAGAAAATCTGGCATATGAAGATTGCTGCTAATACCGATTAACAGGTAGAATTTGGTGCAGATCCAGTCTCTGAGTGCCCTTCAAGCTGAAAATTAAAATCTTAGCCTAGAAAAGAATTTGAATGCCTGATGCATTTTTAAGTTCTGTTTTAATTGAGCTATTATGTAGAGTGATGCTCTCTTTCAGTCTCTCCTATTATATGGATCATACGTGTCACACCTTGGCTCACGCTGAACAAAAGAGGGACACACACATGTAACTGAAAGCAAATATATTGAATAATAAATAAAAATGGTCTAGAAAATAAACCTACAACCAAAACTAAGGGCTGTAAAAGCAGGGAGGAGAAAAAGACTGGCTGAATGTCACCAGCTTATAGTGTGCAGGTTGATACAATCAAATCAACACATGGGCACTGAGTAGGGAAACATAATTTAGATTCATTGTGAAACAGTTGAAGGTGAGAGAACGTCAGCTAAGGAGTTGGTCCTTCATATAACCCCATTCTTTGTGCTGTGTCAACCAGACCACCTCCCAATGTGGTCTTAGTGATCAGATGACAAATCGTGATGGATTTTAAAACTGAACAGGGACATTATCATGGAAAAAGATAAACATAATAAACGACACCTTCTCAGGTTTTGGTAACTCCTGATGTAATTTACCTGCTCATCTCTTTCTCTATTGGATTTGCTCTAAAGCATCAGATAAGCTCCCACAACCAGAGTAAATCACAAATGTAGCACTGGCTTTCCGACGAGAATCGGTATCTTCCACCAGCTCCAGTTTGGCACAACGACACAAATTCAGCTTGATTCCATGAACGTACAGGACGCCCATCATCCAGTGACAATTTTAGCAGTCTCCCCTAATGTACATTATCGCTGATGGAGTGCTGCGATGACGGGAGGTGAGGAGAGGAGGGAGGAGGAGAGAGGCAGATTAGTACTGGTGAGATGTCTGGTCTCCGTGGAGACGGATGGGGAAAAAAGCAATTATCTCCTCCTTGCTAAAGACTAGAAAAGGATGTTTGGTACAGCGGAGATGCTGTAAGTGTGTCACCAGAACAACACATTTTATTCAGATTAGCAGCATGGCACAGTTGTTTAATACATTATATAGATGTTTCATTAGGAAATGCCTCCCCGTTTTTTTTTATATATATTTATGCAATCGTCTGTTGCCTGTTGGATGCCAGTCATCTTAGATACAATGTTACCACTGTCTTAGTCATTTAAATACTCAGACAAAACATGTTCTCCTGTAAGATTTAAGTCACAAAGGAAATAAGTGGAAAAAGTCTTTTCAGGTCCAAAACCTTGAATGTGTCAAAAATAAATATAAAGTGCTGGAAGTAGACTGAAATCGGTTGCTCCAATGACAGCTGTAAAAACTTCTCCAGACGTCAAGCCACCCACCTTACAAATGCTTCACTTCATTCACCATCCATCACACCTCTGATGCAGCAGTCAACACCTTGCATTTCACCATATTATTAGCACCTCCAGTCAGCTGGTGTTATTTGAGATGCTGCGACAGGATTAAGGTGAAAGATTCCCGGTTTTTGATTTTCTAACGATTGTGTTACTCTGTGTTCATGGCTTTTGTGTAAACTCAACATGAGAGGCACTGACATGAGGCGACAAGTGAAAGTTTATTTGGTTTTTCTCGAGTTCCGAGCCAGAACTAACAGCTTAGTCTAAAGATATGAGCTGTTTATCACACTCTGACCGATATAGATTTTCAGGTGTGAAGGCTGAAGATGCAGGTGGTCCAAGAGAAATTGACTTGACTGGACTTGTTTACTTGAAGCCAGGGCCGGATCCAGGGGCAGGGCTGACATTTGTTTGGCCCCTGAAGTGCCCCTGTCCTTTCAGTAGTCTTTAAGCAAAGAACAATTATACTTACTTACAATGCTATAACAATAAATCTGACAGTGTTAAAAAGTCTTATTTTCTAATCTTATTAAAGAACACAATGTGCTTTAACAAAGTACAATTCTCAAAATATATTCAATAATGTGTGGCTTGAATCAAAGCTACAGAGCTAACGGTAAACAAGGGATGACTTAAATGTGCATCTTATTGAATCATGAATTGTGCATGGATGTTGGACTTATATTGTGCCCCTCTGTGTAAATTGGGGCCCTTTTATGGCCCCCGATTCAGAAAAATCTAGATCTGCCACTGCTTGAAGCCTCTTGGCTGAGAGATGAAACGTTGCTTTTGTGTGTGTGACGACCTTGACCTCACACAGATCAGCAGAGCGTATGACCGGGTAGCGTTCAGTATAGTAGTCTGACGGATAGTGAACCTGCTCCGTGCCTTTTCAGCTAATGGAGATTCTAAGTGAACCTTCTGGTAGCAGCAGGACCACACCGTTGCTCCCTCATTCAACTCTTGTATTTATATCCCTCCTCTGTAGCTTTATGTGTGCGTACGTAACGCCAAGAGAAAGAGCAGTCCTGTCAGTCAGCAGTCCCACAGGGGGGGGGCTGAGACACTGCAGAAGGAGTTTGCCTGCCTTCCTCGTCTCCTTATTACTGGGCCGTCAGCAGAGCAGCTCGCCCACACCCTGCCACTGTCAGATGGCGGGCCGAGAGGCTGCCACCAATTAACCCTCGGGCGTCGGGTTCATACCGACAGGCACCAGGACGCCACCATCACACGGAAGCTTAGGCCCTGACATGTTGCCTGAGTTTTCAGCGCACTTAAGCCAGTGCCAGTTGTCTGTAATGAGTTGTGGTTGTTGTCGCTGAAGAGGAGCTTTCAGTGATGGATGAAGGAGGCTTTGGCATTTTTAGGGGAATTTATGATTGTTCAACACTGAAACCCCACAGAGAGTGATTTATAAGCATTCGTGTGTGTAAGTAACACACATGTGCCCAGAAATGTGTGTGTATGTGTGTGTCTCTATCCACTTCAGAAGAGACAAATAACAATGGCATGGCTCACTGGGCGCATCCCCACTATGGCAGAATTCAGAAGCAGTGGCGTTGAGTAGCAGATTAGTGAGGGCAGGGGGGCCGGGCCGGGTAATTTTCCTATTGTCTGTTCGCCGAATGAAGGTTAGAGCCGGGCTGAGAGGCGTGCGTTGGCAGCGTACAGAGGTTGGCAGTCTTTTCAGGCAGGAGATGGGCTGGAAAACAAGTGGCATTCAATTTACGGACGACCTCATCGCTGAGAGAGAGAGACAGAGGAACGGAGAGGGAGATTAAATATTATTGTCTGGGTGCTTTTGTGTTTGTTTACATTTGATGGAGAATGGAGCAATTTCTCAAATCAAACTGCACAGCAGGAACGCACACCCTGGGTGGAATTGCTGAATATATTCTAGTGGCTTATGTGTAAGTATATATTTGTGTTTAAAGTAGGAAATAGTTTGTCATCGTTCTGAATCACTCAATGTGAGAATTATTGTTTGTGACAGAGAATCTCCTCCTGGGTTAGGAATCGGCAACGCACAGAGTCAGAGGACGTTTCTTCCTTCAAGATGTCTGATCCATCTCATAAATACGAAAACACACATCCTGGTCCCAGTCCTGTCAGCTTTGGTTTGTTTTGTGCACAAGATTTGGGGAAAAAATGTTGTTAATGACGAGATGAATGTTGAACAGAGTTTACTCCTGAACATAAGCATTTTGTGTGACATGTTGCCCAATTACCCGAATTTCTAACACTAGTGCAGTGCCTGCTCTAAGCCTGCCTGTTTGGAATGGTCTGCCTGTGGTTACCTGCAGTTATTGAACAGTGGTGAGATGTCGCGAATGTGCTGTTGTGATCGAAAGCGTCACTGATGTTCATGATACAGGGGCTCTGGTCGTCTGTTTACTCAATTGTCATTAATATGGAAAGTATCACGTGTTCAAACCCCACCATATTCAACACTGTACTTCCTTGGGCCGATAAGCAGAGAAGATCTTGAGATATTTGAGACAAACAGAGATAGATTTCTGCATATAGCAGCAAAATGATCAGATGTTTCGGGTCATGTTATATCACCTTGGTTTGTAGTTGTTTAGGAATTAGACGGGAATATTTCAAAGGTCAATGGTCTTAAATGTGAGTCTTTGGGGGATAATTCCATTTTATCCCCCAAAGATAAAATGGAATTTTATCTTTGGGGGATAAAATTCCATTTTTTTTATAATGCTACAAAGAGGTGCTTATAGTTCAACACTGCCATCACCATGGTGTACCGTACTGCATATAAAGGTTTTTACTGTATGGCTCATCCTCTATATATACACTCAGATCTTTGCATCAGATATATAACAAAGGTCGGAGCGAGAGAGTAGAAGAGGTATGCGTGATAAACAAAAAAGCAATCTTCTCGTCCTCCCTCTGAACTCCTGCTCAGTGACCCCAGCTCTGATGAACACATCCAGGCTCTCCCTCCTCGCTCCGCTGTGGCTCTTTGAAGAGAAAGGGCAGCGCACAAAGAGCACATTCACTCTCATTACATTTTGTCAATGGAATTAGAATCTCTGAATGATTCATTTCTCCCCCGTCACTCTTTTGTCAGGCTTTTTTATAGTGATGTCATTAGAGATGTCCCTCACCCTGCCTGTGCAGCTACTGTGCTCAGCATGCAGACAGTTACAGTCATGACAGGAAGACTGTATCTCAAGTCTAGTTTTAGTATTCTCATATGTCCCCATTAGTGTTAGATATCTATACAAATCTATCATTTCTGACAATTCATTTTTAATTTATCATCTTATAACTTACTACAATATATTAAGTCCACATTTTGGGCAACATGCATTAGCAATATTTCCCTTTTTATGTAAATGTAAAAAATGTTAATAAATAGGTTAAAAAATTCAGTTAAAGGTTCAGTTTGTAGAATTTAGTGACATCTAGTGGTGAAGTTGCATGTTGCAGCTTAAAACCCCACACCTCACCTTTCCAAACATGAAAGAGAGCCTGTGGCAGCCTTCAGTTGTCATACAAACTCAAAAGGTGTTAAGTTTGTCCAGTTGGACGACTATAGCAATTAGTACAATTTAGATGAAACACACTAGTGACACACTGGACCTTTAATACGTTTTTATACTGTATATGCTCCTTCATTGTCTTGCTTTGAGTTTGTGATGACTCATGTCTGTTTTGAACCGCAGCCAGGGCGTGATTAGCTTACATTAGCTTAGCATAAAGACTTAATAGGCATTAAGGGGGAAGAAGCTTAACCTAGCTTTGTCAACAATATACCTGCTTACACCACCAAAGGTCACCAAAACATGTCCTATCTTATTTGTTTAATCTATACACTGACAGACATGCATGAGACGACATGTTTTGCATTTTGGTTTGTGTAGAGATTTAACATCTGTGGGCCGGTGCACACTGCAGGATAATTCGGCCCCTTTTAGACCTGATTTGCAGGTGTTCCCGAATAGAGGCCAGTTGGAGTCGATTATCTGCCCAAATAATCCTAAAGTGTGACGGTTTACAAAATAATCTTAATACTACCGATTATATCAGAGCCTCCCTGATTTTAAATAATAGATAATTGGCACAGACAGAATCCTGAGCATGAGAGCAAGCTGAACAGGAAGTGTCACCTACCGGATGTATCTTATCTTATTCAACCTTCTCATTTTAGTTTTTAGTTTTGCTGCAAAGTCCCGTTAGATCATGCAAGTTTCTGTGAGAACTTAAGACTCTGGAATAACTACTGTGAAACAATTTACCCCATCAGCTAAAATAAAAATATCACTTTGTATCATACTTTATCTTTTACTGCTTTGAGTTGTATTTTGTGTCTTTTATTGTTTTCGATCTGTCATTTTGTATATTTGACCAGGCTGGTCTCTTTCTCTGTGCAGTTGTGACTGTCCAGGTCTGGAGCGGATCTGGGAAGCGGACCTGGAAGCGTGTCACCTGTTCCTGCGAGGCCTCCAGCTGCGGACCCCCAGCTGCAGTGGACCAGTGGACGTCGAAGACCTCCCCTCCGCCCCAGTTCATCCTCCAGCCCAGCCGTGCACCAAAGAGGAAGAAGACTGCGCCATGCTGACTGCTTTAGGGGGGCGCTGGTGTCCTGAGGCCAACTTGCAGAACTCAGAGTTCACGAAGGTAACACAACAATGTCTTGTAAACAACACACAATGTTCTGTATTATTCATCAGGATACCCGTGCATGCATTGGAGAGTGCATAACCGATTGGTGTGCGCAGCTGGAGAAGATACATATCTCCAACATAAAAGATTGATGTGTTCAATCGCTGAAGTTATCTTTGCCACGGATAGTTCAAACCCACGTTCACAGCCGGGTTTTTCTTTTACCGTGGTGTGAAAAGTGACCTCAGATAGAGTCTGCCAGCTCCAACAGTCTTACCACCTAAGTGGAGAGGACATTTTTCTGAGCTGTCGGAATGTAAAGTCTGTCAGGGAGAATGAGATGAACGGTTATCTATTAGCACGTTTGCTCGGAGGCATTTCGGAAGCAGGAAAATGTGGGCGTGAAGGAGGCAACCATTTGGAAATATTTTGGCTTCCTTCAAGAGTTTCATTCTGAAGAGCGCAGATTTAAGACTCTTTCTGCATGATTACGTGCATTTAGAGGGAATGCATGTGTGTGTGTGTGTGTGTGTGTGTGTTAGAGAGAGAGAGACAAAGAGAGAGAGAGAATTCCCTGTGTTGCTCTCAGTGAGTTGAGGTCCACTGCCTCAGGGCCGAGTCCACTCATTCTCTCCTCTCCTCACACTTTCCTCTGCCCACACATAGTCTGACACACATGTCTGAGATGGGAACAAAGCCAACAGATCCAGCATTAATAAAACTTAATAGCACACTTGCTATGTTTTGTCTCACAGATTTGTGATTTAACTTAAGATTTCCTGTTTTTCAGCTGTATTTTAGACTTATTTCAGAATAGATTTAAATGATTATGAGTTGTTGAGGGTTTTAACCGGCGCAGCTCTTCTTGCATGCATTCTTTTCATTGTTGTGTTTAATTGTCCCACTTTGGTGAAGTCTCTTTAACTTCTCGCAGCCGAGCTTTGTGCATCCATAAATAAACACATTGCATCGATGTATTCTGCCCCTGAACACATTCTATAAACTGCATGCATCCATTTCCTGCTTTCCCTTTGTTTCTCTCTGCTTCTCTTTCTGCTCCCAAAGCCCGGCCCCTCCTAACATTTCTCCGAGAACTAAAAGGTGAGACTGCCAACCGTTTTTTTTTCCTCAGTACTTTGCTCTCTATTGTGTTTGTCTTTGTTTCAAGCTGGGAATTCTACAGAAAAAATATTCTCTAAATTCTCCAAAAACACATTTTATAAGTTTGAGAAATAGGCAGAGATCATTGGATATTTGTGGAGCTTTAGTGCAGACCTGCTCACTTCAGAAATGTGTCATTATATTGCTCACAGAGAGAATCTCTGGCATCCACGGGCAGAGAGGCAGACACACACCTTAACTGTAAATGCTCACAGCGTTTTACATTAAACAAACATTAATTTGGCAACTAACTCTGATATGTTATTTTTATTAAAAGAGAAGAGATGGAGGATACAGTGGAGGATTTGGGGCTTTTTTTATCTACAGATATTTTTTATGTAGAAAATATAAAAGAGAAAAACTTATTTAGCTTTTTTGATAGATGAGAATGGCTTTGTCTCACGGCAGCGGAAAATAGAAGCTGATCCAATCCAATGCTGCCACATGTTACACAATTTTTAATTAAAAAACAAGAATTAAAACTTTGCTGATTATTATCGCCTCCTTATGTACTTAACCTAAAGCCACTAACAATATGTTCTCCTCCAATAGGTATAGTAATTAACTCCTTCCACAGTGAAGAATGTACAATAACATTCTTTGCATACTAACAAAGAAACCTGCGGTGCAGATGAGCCAGTTAATCTATTTTCTCCCTGTCACTTTTGGTGATGAATAATTACAACCTTTGCTCATTATGATGATGCAGCTCACATACAGTACACAGCCGACATAATTGCAGTCTCAATTATTCATGAGCAGGTTTACGACTGTGTGGCCTCAACATATGTTTCCCTCGTTCTGTTGCAGAAGCTGGAGGAGTTTCTGTTCTGCATGGAGGAGAATCACCCAGAGGTTGGTGATGCGAACACTGGCGGTGTGGGAGTGAATGTTATCAGTGTGAATGACGTCCTTTTTTGCATTGACACGGGAACACAGAAAATCAGTTGACCTTAACTCAAACATGACCTCTGTCCTCTTTTTTAACTGCCTGATCAATACTGATCTCCATGAGAAGCCTGTGTTGCTGTGGCAGACTTGTCTGAGTTTGCACAATGGCCTTTATTTATTCAAGGGAGAGTTTTGCTGAGCATGCTTTCTCCCGTCTGCACCTTCGTGCTTTAAATTCATACAATTATACTCTTTCACACCTGGAAGGCAAACGGGACAAGGACACAGACACTTGATGAGGGTGTGTCCCGTGCAAGTTTTCAAACAGTAAGCTGTTGGCGGTTTGTATGTGTGTGTATGTGTATGTTTGTGTGTGTATGTGTGTTTAATCAGAGTTTAACTGTTGGAATTCATCTGCATGTGAACTTATTGCTTTAATAAATTATAATTTTATGCCTGGAGCGTGAGTCAGAGCAAACAATAAAAAGAAAAGTCAGTTGATAACAACCATTTATGAGCACGTGACAGCTTTATAGTCGGCTCCTGGAGCTAATTCCATTCTTAATTTTAAATTAAAAAAATCCAGTAAATTAAATTGCTCCGATAAATCACTAACACAAACCATGAGTCTAGCTTATCAACAATTATCTTACTATTATAGTGATACACCTGACCCATTATGACTAAAAGGATCGATTGAGGGGATGCAACAGCAACTTGCCCAAATATGGACATGTATGCAGCCTGGCCTCCCATTGAATGATGGAAAAATTGATATGAAATGTTTCAATCACAATAAACCGCATTGCATCGCTCTGTCAGATGATACGATGGCTGGTAAATGGGATCTGGATGGTGTTGCGGTCGCCTTGTGGAGGAGTTGGATTCTCTCCCTCGCAGAGCATCTGACCTCCTTATCCTTTCCTTAATGACTTTAAGTAAATGATTTCCACTTAGCCGCTGCCAAGCGGCTGCCCTGCTACCACAATGGAGATTGATTGGTGTGTGTGTGTGCATGTGTGTGTGTGTGCAAGTCTGTGTGTGTCTGTGTGTGTGTGTGTGTGTGTGTGTGTGTGTGTGTGTGTGTAAGGGGCTGCTCTATTTTCTTCTAATCTCTACTAATTGTTCTTTTATCCTCTCAAGGTCCGTACATTCCCTTCTTCACACTGACCTGCAGAGCCAAACAACAATGGAGACATTAGGAAACTGAAATGGATTTAAAGGCTTTTGTTTAAACGTGTTAATCAGGTTATTTTGAGGTTAATGACAGTGGATTTAAATCAGCCCTGTTCGAAAGGTTCACTAGAGATGATTGCTGTGTCACAATTTGGCACGATCGTTATGCACAATATAATGCATCTTTAAATAAAAGTAGTAATTTACTTGAAATATTATCTATGATGCTCGTATTCTGTCATGTCCTGTTAGTTGAAGTTTAATTTCTTGTTTAAAAACAAAAAAATAAAGAACGTAGTGAGTCTAGTTAGTGTGTGTATGGAAGTGGGTCACAGCTACATACTAACAGCTAACAACTCATACAGTTGAATCATTGTAGCCATTAACTTACTACCAAATATGAGTTAATCAGATGCTAGTTAATTTCCTCTCAAGCCCAAAATGAATTCAGCTACTTTAATGTTTTATTAAAGTAATCATGAACTAATTCTCACACAATATTGTCTCTTAGTGTTGCCTGCCCGGTGCCAAGTGTCGGCCTAACAGCACCCATGTGAACTTGTGCAATTACCTGCTTCCTGTTACTCATTATTGCTTAAATATCCATGCATGCATTTGTCAGAATATTGAATCTCTAAACAATTTGCTCGACTTCATGCCTCTGCTGTCTTCACTTGTCTAATAACATCAACACGCCAGCACACGTATGGCTGGGATCGCATTGCGAAAAATTGACATGATGAAATCTCATGTTTTCCTATTTCGTCGAAGGCAGAGGGAGCAGACAAAAGTCATTTGTGTTGTTTTGAGCACCAGCAGGAGCACGGTAACAGCTTTTCAATAGCTGTGCCAGATTTTATTTTGTGTACGGTGTTGCTAACAAACTATCAGGGCTCTTTGTAACCGTGTCATCCTGCACAGAGAGCTTTTGTTTTCTATCTCGCGGCTGTATTGACCTAGCAGAAGCTGACTGGAGGCTGTAATGTATAGAATCAATCAGCCAAGCAAACACAGCACTCTTATCTGTGGAAGATGCCTCTAACCTTGGTAAACAAACAGCTCGGTGATCTATAAATCGACTGTGTTTCTTCTCGGAATGGACGGACAGGGATCCAAGCATCGCACACAACTGAGGAAAGTGTTTGTGATCACTTGTTCGTTTACAGTAAAAGCCTCTATATGCATAAAGACAACACGTTTTCTATAAATCTTGCATGCTTTTGGTCCGCTCTGCCTTTGAGTCCTTGTTGATTCTTTAATTGCATCAGGGATGACTTGTGCACGCCGCCATGCCTCAGGCCTGTTGTTTTGTTGTACGTTTCTTTTGGGGTGTTACATCATGCATAGACGGAGCTATTTCAGGACAGAGGACCACAGACACGACTTCCCGGTGATTGTTCTGACACCTCTGAGCTGCGGGGAGTTGATATTTCCTACCTGCAGCCATGAGTCAGATTAGACTTACTATGTGTTGCTTGACAAGAGCTCTGCGTCTGCGTGCGAGCGGGTGCAAGTGTCTGTTTGCTTGGTGTGTGTACTGTGTGCTCCGGTGCGTGTGCTTGTGTCCTCTGTGCTTGATAAGTGTGAAGAAACTAGGACACGATGTCTGAAAAGGGGCCTGTTCTAATTATGTCCGGCTCGGCTCTGTGAATGCTTTGCCCCCTGCTGCTCCCTGCTCCTCCACCCACCTCCAGTACACACTCAGCTTCCCAGTGTCCTCAGGTGATCTGCAGGTACGCCGCCAAATGCTGAGCGCACACACACCCCGTAGTGAGTGTTGTGTACATTATGACCTTGGCGCAACAGAAATGTTGGCGTCCTCATATGTTGCCTGTCCAGCTGTTTTTCCACTCAGAGTGAATGATTAAGTGTGAGTGAGACAAACTAAGTCCAGGAAAACTCTGAAAACCCTGACTCATGCTTATTAATGGTGACTTTAGACCCAAGAATATACTCATTATTCATATATAGATATAATATAATATATCTATATATGTATAGGCAAAGTTCTTGGGTGCACTCAAAACATTATTATGCCTAAAACGTTGACTTTATGTATATTTTTTACAGATTACATTTCCATGTAATTTTTTTTACATAAGTTCAATATACAGGGTCACTTAGTGTTGAGTCAATGAGAATAAATCGAATCAATCGAATAACTTGAATGATTTATTTGAATTAAGTTGAACCCTATAAATAAAATATCAGTCACTTTTAAGGCATAATTCATTATTTTGAGTGTTTAAAAGTGTCAAAGTTGTTCGTACCGACTTTAAATAAGAACTCGTTTGTTGGTTTATATAATTTATGACGAAACCCAGCAGATGACACAGCACTGCTACAAGTGTTGTTGCACTGTGGCACTGTTCAACATTATTTATAAGTACAAGTTTTAGATTTTTTTATTAGACGGTACAAGATGATGGTTGTGACACTATGTTTTACAGCGTGTCATGCTTTGTCATGTAGTTATGATGTATAAAAAAGCAAAGGACGCTCTAGGCTCTGTTTTAACAATTTTAGTGCATGCGGCAAGATTTAGTGGAAGTGAATATGCAGCCAGTTGTGTGGGGAACTGTCAGATTGTCCCAGATTGTCTTTGGTTACAGAACCATGACAGCGGCAATCTTTGAACCTCTCACAGTTCGACGTATAGGACCAAAGCCACAACCTAAGACATCGCCGTGTTTTCGTTTTTTGTCATATTTCATCTAGGACTCACAATCCGACGGTGTTTACCTGTAGTGCTGGTTACTGAAACCCAGTGATAATCAGACAGCGGCGGCTCCTTATTGGCTGATAACTATCTACTGAATCACTATGCAGAATTTGGTGCTGGGCTGTGAACTGGAAATGTTGCTGTGGTGAGACAAGTGATAATGAGTTTGGAACTAGAGCTATTAAATTATTGTAGTTGGGTTTGATTTATTATGTAATTATCTCTTAACAGTTAGTGTGTGGAATTTCAACTTCCAATTTGCCATAGCAATAAAAAAAGCTGCTCTACCCAACCCTGTTAGTCTGCGTGTAGACACACTTGTGTTCATTTATTCTAAAATACCAGATCCATATTTGTACATTGTATTGGAACCCCTGCAGCTCTGTGTGTTGCTCTGTACCCATCATTTCATCCCTTGTTTCCTCTTCCTGCCAGGACGGGTGCAGCGAGGCTGAGGCTGCAGACCTGACAGAGCGCTGCGAGCTGATCAGTGACAGACTAATGACCTTGGAAGATGAATTACAGATGGCCATACTAAACCGGGATCAGGCCCTCACCCATATCCTTTCACTGCTGTCTGAATTTCCATGTGTCATATAAACTGTACGCTGTGTGTGTGTATATGTGTGTGTGTGTGTGTGTGTGTTTCTGTCTGCGTTCATCCATCTTAAGGACCTAGTTTCCTCCAGGCCCACACGTCCACGCTTCCTTTAGGCTGACTGATGCTGGCTTTCGGTGACTTTACCTTTTGAGGAAAACAAAACAAAACACCTGTCTTATCTGACGTTATGGGTCCAGTCGGGGAGGGAATCGGAAAACAATTGGGGATCAGAGGATTTGTCTTGACAGGCTGGACGTGCCCCGCTGGAAAATGAAATGGTTAAAGTCCAAGCAGGGTTATCAGAGGTCCGGTGATGTGGGCTGGCAGTCAGCATGGGCTGAGGTTAAAGTCGTCCGACAGAGGCAGCCGTAGGAATGTCAGTGTAATGACTCCGCTCACGTAATATCTTAATGTCCATCCGCTTTCTGACCCTCCCTTCCTCTCCCCCCCCCCACTCCCCCAGCTTCCGTCTGTTCGCTTCCACTCGCCGGTGCGGGCTCGAAGGAAATTACAATATCCATGATAATGACTCAAATGAAACTGTTGAGGCTGATTACAGGTCACAATACATCATTTTCCGTGCTAATTAGAACGCTGATTGGAAATAGATTAGTGTGTTTTTCTGGCTCCACTTTCCCCCTGTACACCGCATGCTTATTAAGACAGATAGAGAAGGTGATACTTCTATCCAGGGATGGAGAACATTTTCCATCCAACTCGCTGGATTTGATTTATTTTCTGTCCTCTTCTTCTTTCCTCTGCTTTTCCAATGAAGAGGTTTGTTTAGCTGCAGCATCTCTAAAAGCAAAGCGTCACACAATGCTTCCCCTCACTCCATTCACTTCTGATTAGAGATTCCTGTCCTCCCCGCTGCCCTGTCAGGGGTCAGTGCAGGCTCCTCCACTGCTGCATGATATCAACGCAGCCTGGCAGTTGGAGATGGACACAGATTGCTCCGCCTCTCTCCACCTTTCTGTTTCTATGTCCTTGCATGTCATTCATCTTGACTTTTTTTGAAGTCGAGCCAATCTTTGCTGAGCAGAAAGCGCCACGGACACTTAAGTGCACTAAAGAGACGGAGCAATTTTGTTGTTGTGTTGCAGAAATTGAACGCGGGATGACGCTGCTGTTGCCATAGTGACGGGGAGATCAAACCTCCAGTCTCTGAGGGACTTAATTGAATCTCCGCTCTCGATACAAGGAGGTAGATGGACAAGCACAGGGTTGATGAGGGTTGACAAAAACATGGATAGGTGAAATGTCCACACAATTGGGTCAGGACTTTCTCTGGAGTTTAACTTTCATATGAACATCGTAGAAGAAGATTCTCCAGTCAGACATCTCACAACAACACAGACATCCGCTGAGCATTGTGGCGAGTGGTGGCCCATGCATGCAGGACTGAAGTTATGGATTCCATTGTTCCATGTTTTTGTGTACAGCACATTGGCACTTGCGTCACTGTCTTTCCAAGTTAGCATCTTCTTCGGTTTTTGTCATACAGTATATGGCAGCTCTTTTTCATCCTGAGATATTTGAAGTCTTTTTTTTCTTTTCATGTGAGTCGGCTGTAGAAATGTAATCACTGATGAGCGGTGACTCCTCTTGATAATCTCCTGCCGTCTTCTCACATGAGCTTAATCGAACATCATCCAGAGCGTATGCATGTGGACCACTTCAGGTATTCTTATGGCCCGGACAATATGGATGTGAGCCTAAAGTTTGTAAAAAAGCAAATTTGTCCCAAATATCCCAAAACAATCGAGGGCAATTTGGTAAATGGTGACTATGGAAGAAACATTCCACCTTTGGTCCTCGTGGCCCAGATATGGCAAACAGGAGCGGACCAACCCGGTGCCATCCTTCCACGCTGTATGTGGGCCGGTTGACAGTGTGGGTCAGATATGGGCCAAAACAACTTTGCTAGATGGGATGAAACCCCTCTGGATAATTTCAGGGGATTATCTGGAGTTCAGTGCGTGTTTGAAAGCAGCTTTGGTGGTTAGTTTGAAAGCTTTTCCAAGATAATTCTGATTGTCACCGTCCCATTCTGATCATCTTGCCTTAAAAAGTCTTGTCGGACCCGCTGCAGTATTCATGAAAAGCTCTTTAACGGCTGGTTTATTATGAATGAGGACAATCTGTGTCTGTTCAGACAGTAAAACGAGCCATCAGGCCCCATCTGCCGTCAAAGCCTTCCCTTTGATTTTTCCACTTAAGTCGGACACTCACACGATTAATTTGAGTTTCTAAGCAGGTTAAACAAACCCCCCCCCCAAACTATGACAGCCTCTATCCCGTTTCATCGATGGCTCATGAATTATTTAGCTGGGCAGTCTGTTTGCTTGGTCCCCCCCCCCTCTCACCAACACCAAGCCTCACAGACGAGATGAGCTCATGAATAGTGAATTGCTTAAATTGGGTGTGACTTGATGATCTGTCCCAGTAATCCGCTTGGTGACCAAATTGGAGATGGATGACTTCATCGGGTTACAGCCATTACCATTAGCCACTGAGGGCCACAAGTGTCACATCGTCCCTCATGTTTGTCTGCCGGCATGCTTTTTATTTACGTGCACGTGACTGTGTGACTCTCAGCGTCAGATTCTTCCCTAACTCACTCTGCACAGTCCCTGGATAAAGAAGTTCAGGAGATGAAAGCCGCTCTGCAGACCATGCTCGTGCAGCTCCAGCAAGAGGAAGAGGAAGGGAACGAGTTAACAGATGATGACCACGTGAAAAATGGGATTGAGGAGGAAGAAGAGGAAGAGGAGGAGGAAGAGGAGGAGGAGGACCAGTACTTCAGTGACAGCTGGGACATTTGAAATGGATGCCTGTAGTGTTTTATGACCACTCACACGCGGACCGGCTCTCTGAGACCCTGACCCCGGCTTTGCTGTGGAAGTGATCCCATATCCATTAACTATACAGGCTCCCTCAAAGCGCTTTACAACCAGCCTCTGTGGTACTGCCGAAAGTTTCAGCTACAATGTCTGTGTGACATTTTATACACAAATAAAAACATATGAAGGATTTTTTATTTAAATATAAAATCAAAAAAAATAAGGCACTTTATTGCTTATTTTGTCGAGTCCTTTAGACCACTGAGCTTACATGACGATTATTTCCAGTGGGTTATTGGATCCATGCTTTCATGTCTTGTCTTATTTGTGCAGAGAAAGTAAGTGTTTTTTACCTCCAGGTCACAGCTAGGACATAGTATTAGGGCCATTTTTACGAGAATGAAGTCATAATATTACAAGTATATAGTTGTAATTTCATGAGGTTTATTGAGAGATTTTCCGCTTTTTCTGACACAGGTAAAAGTTATTTATGTAAAGTGCTAAAACACATAGTGTAACATAAGTGCATAAAGAGAAAACCATACAGTCAGTTTGTGGACTCAGAAGTGTCAGTTACACACTATCCATTGTTTTCTAATATTAGATAACATTAGCAATCATAAATTACCTAAGGAATTCTGTTACACCAAATCTGCTGGGCTGAATAGATTTATGAATGGTGAGGTGCATTTATTATGAACTTTTAATTTATAAATTATTTGAAAAATATATTTCTTCTTCCAAAAGTATTTTAAAAAAGAAATCCAAACTAAAGCTGAAATGACTGATGTCACCCTGCAGCTACCAGTGAATTGGACCAAATAGTCGACAATGTAAACATCTTTTACAGGAAACATTCTTGCACATAAACTTTATACTGCTCTTTTTTTTTACTTGTTTGTTGTATAATTTGACTTTAACTACATGTCATTTTGTGCATTAAATATCATTTGTGGTGCTAAAGAATGTGAGCTAACGTGAACACTTTATTTTTGTGTGTGTGGAAAATGCAATATTTCGATTTTTGTTCCCTCCCTGTCTTAAAGCAGTGTGTCATAGGATAGATGCTCTGTACTTTTTATCGGTCACGTTTGTGTCTTATACATTTATATATTAAAATGTGAAGGATAAAATATGAGTGGGCACATAAAATAAGGATTTGCAACTGCTGTTTTTGTCATTTTGTTTTCTTTTATTGGATGTCAGCTCAGAATACACTTGTCCATTCCACTGGGGGTCACTTGACCTTTTGCCAGAAACCTTATTTCCTGCTTTCACCCATTAATCAGTTTTTTCACTGTGCAGCTTTAAGTGGCTGTATCATACATTTATTCCAAACAACATCTCACTAATTACAGCATGTACAATTCAGCTTAATGTTGTGTCCTGCTGTTTTCTTGTATTGAGTTACTACCCCTCCGGTGATCTTCCCTCATATAAAATGTGCGGGCATGCTGCCAGGGTAGTGGTGACATGTAGGAGATATCAATACGGTAATAAAGGTTCTCTAGTGAGCTCTTTGGGGGATACATGGCCCTCTATTGTTATCTCACCTCCGCAGCGGCGGTGTGGCTAATTGGGAGGCGCCCCCTCCGAGCACAAGGCGGGGGGAAAAGGGATGGTGTTGCTTTGTCTCCATCTGATTCATATTTTTATTGGGGAGGAGCGGGGGGCTATTGAGGGATCCGCAGAGGCGTGTCGGCCGTCTTGCGCTCAGGGGTGTAAACACAGCCGAGTGCTCAGGGTTTTTCCACATGCAGCACAATGGGCCTCTCTCACATAACCACCAGGTTGCAAACCACTTGCCAGGCCAGGTGTCTCCACATCGATCAGCCCCGGGCAGCGCACGGACACGGCCGACACCTTCCTGCCAAACACCCCTATACCTCATAATTGAATCTGTGCTTGGACCATACTGAGCCCCGTGTGGCACCTCGGCTCATAAAATGGCCACGGAGAAAATGGTTTTCAGTAGCCAGGTACACTCACTGCAGCAGGTGTGAGACGATGCACTGTGCAGCGGAGGGTCCTTTGTCTCATCACACAGTGATAGTCTTACACGTTATATTATTTTATCTCTTTTCTTCCTCTACATTTTCCATCTGCACCTCTCAGTTGCTGTTGTTCCTGTAATGCTTTATGTTCTTTCATGGGAAAATATTTTGTTTACATTTTTCACGTTAACCCTTCAATTCCATAAAATAATAATATTAAAGATATGAAATGCCCCTGGCCTTTGATTTGACACTATAGGTTACTACAGTAGGTACTAATGTGGTTAGCCAGACATGCTAACACTTGAATCCTACATTCACAAACACACTACTAATCAACATGTTTGCTGTACAGAATTATTATTTTTTTGTAAGAAGTGGGTTAAATGTTATTGATCAATTTTGTAAATGCACTAAATCATTTAATCAATAAATAAACTGATATTCTCTTTGCCACTGAGGTGAGACAAATTGACTTTCTCCAGTACAAACTGATTCATTTGAAGAATTTCCATGTCTCACTTCGGAGCTCATCTGAATCTGCCTTCAAGCTAATGAAGAAAAAGGAAGACGGCTGGAAATGAATTTAACAACAGCAAATGAGTTGCAAATGGGAGTCTTGCCGCTCCACCCCCGTGTTCGTCTGTTTTTCTGTATTTATGAGAATTATTTCTCAACTGGATGTGAATCAAAGGATTATTTCAGGAGTGTGTGTCTTTGCCGGAGTCTGGGTAGGGGATTTGTCTATTTGATTCCCCGCTGAGTTGTTCTGTTGTCTGACAGGTACATGTACAAACTCTCTGAACCATGTGAGAATCATATATTGTGTTGCAGCTTTTCCTCTCGCATCACTTCAACCAGACTCACAAACACCATTAATGAATGCAAATTGGGATTTTTGTTTTTTGTAGCCGTGTCTCTCACATCCTCAGAGATTCCTGTATCTTCCTCTGCAGCTGACACCTTTGTGATGTGTGAGCGACTGTGAGTCTGTCAGTTCTGGTCATTGAGTCAGTGAAGTTAACTCTCCTGAGACGCGTCGTCCACGAAGCAGAAGTGGACACTGAACAAACCACTCTCTGCCACTGGCCTTTTATTCAACTCTTTCCAGCGGTTTTAGGAGTTCGTTCAAATTGAGTCCGCACTTTACCCAACTGCTGAATAAATTCAACATATTAATTAAACAATCAGGATGTTCAAGTGGAATTAATAAGCATTTTGAATCATTTATCTGAAACTCCTTCCAACTGTGCATCTCCTTTAAACCCTTAGAGAAGGCAAATAAAAAAAAACAGCTAAAGAGAAGAGACAACAGGAAATGGCCTCCCTGATGCTTCTTCCTGTGGTCGGCTGATGCTGAAAATCACACTTCATTATAAACTCTGTACCAGTGGGAGCTGCAGGCTCTTTCAGAAGAATACATATTTCCATCACTGGTTGGGTGAGAAATCACAAGATTGGAAGAAAAATAATCTAAACTAAGTTTATTTTCATCTTCATTCTGACATATTTAATTTACACCCCTGGACATAAACAAGAAGGAGTATAGGAGTTTGAAAGGTGTTTGTGCAACGTGTGCAGAGAGAGAGACTCACAGATTTTCCAGGAAATGACTCATTTTCAAATTACACAGACTAAACTTGGTGTAATTCACAACCTGTATATGAGCAGCCAGAGCCTGAGGAAAAAATAACAGAAAATCACATTTCCTATTAAAAGATCTGTAATGATTCAAGCACGTGGTGTCTGTGGGGCTTTAATAATCAGAGTCTGTTAGTGCTGTGGACCACTGGGACTGGACTGTGATACAGAGGAGAAGAACAAGACAGTTCAATAGCAAAACTGTGACAATAAAAAAGCTCCCACTGCCTCACTCCAACTTAATATGACTTTCATAGAAAAACAACAGTGATTGAACCAATAGCTGATGTTTCACATCTCATTTTCCTTGCAGTGGTTTCCCAGGACGACGACTCTCACATGTTATAAGTGATGTAAGCTGTTATGTGAGTTTCAGTCTGTTAAACCTTTTCTAGGAAGTATTCTGCAGTCAGCATAGAAACAACAGGAACTTTGAACAGACAGAAACAATAAGGAGCTCTATACGTATTTTAGTTGTCATGTAAAACCTTAACACAGACATGTAAATCCTGCAAACACAGAGAATATAACAATTAAATGTATGAATGATAATAAGTTAATAAAACAAGACATTATTTTTCTAATTTTGCACGGTAATGCTATGGTTACTAGATTTACAGAGGAGCCCTTCCTCCAGGAAGCCCGGCCGCTGGTTCACCTTGAAACGTCCCTCGAGGACACGGCTGTCACTTGGAAAGCTGAAATATCAGGGCGGCTCCACCATCCTTCCCACTTAGTCTCAAAAACAGACAGGTACCACACCAGGGGGAGGCAGGATCGATAGATGTGATGGATGGAGCTGGTTGCCTTTAGCAGGGGGACTGGGGGGGACAGAGGGGAGGTGAGAGAAGTAATGAGAGCTCCTGGGAGCGATGGAGGTTTTTTACCATGGGAGGCTGGACGCGTGGTGCTCTTTCCCTTCACGGGAGCTGCCAGTTTGGCCTAATGAGACAGAGAGGAGCTCCCGTCCCGGAGAGGCAGCTGGTGATGTGCGATGCTGCTTCTCTGCAGTCGTCAGTCTGTGTGTCTGTCTAGACCAGCCAGCACCCACTGGGGATGAGGAACAGGAGATGTGACTTTAAAGCAGTACAAGTTCACTTTTCGGGGCGTGGTTCTGAATACAGGAATCTGACAGTTGCTTTATTTTTTACTGGTTCAAATATGTTCCAATCTACAAACTAATTTGCATCCCATCTCAGACTGGAAGGGGAACACGTTTTGAAGGAACAGACTTTTGAGTTGGGAAAGAGTTTTTTAGGCTATGGGCAGAAAAGGTCTCTGGTTCGACTCTGGTTCGACTCCACGGAGTAACAACAAAAGAACCGTAACACCTGGATCTGTCCAAAAAAAAATCAAAGAGGATTCTCCCTACCCTGTCTAGTGCCCCTGAGCAAGGCACCTTACTCCCCCAACATCTGCTCCCCGGGCGCCGTACATGGCTGCTCACTGCTCTGTGTGTCCTGCACCAGATGGGTTAAAAGCAGAGGACAAATTTTCCTCAATTGCATGAGTGTGTCTGTGCATGTTTTGGGGATAAATAAATGTATCTTGTATCTTAGGCTGTCTTTTTCAATTGTAAAAAAAACATTTCGGACCATTTTTCTCAGTTAAACAGTCCTAATGGTTAGAGCTACACTAATCAGTACTTTTATTTTAACAGTTGATCACTCAAACTAAGCAATTGGTAAGGAGATGCTATCCTCTTTAAACCAAATATGACCAAAATCCATTCCCAATGACAACCTGTCAATTCTGCCATCACTTTTCAGCGTGTGTTTAGCATCCTACAGATGATATTGCTAACTGAATTATGGGATCTTTGTTAAAATTCTCATGTAATCCTGCCTAAAAACAAAACAACCACTATGGTGTGTAGGTTTATTAAGTTGCTAATTGAATGCCATTATATTTCTCCATTGTCATTCAAAAGGATAATAGCATTTAATTCAGAATTTTGTTTGAAGTAAAAGCCCTTAGGCGCGCTAGCAGCTCCCACAATGTATCTTTAGTATCAAACTCTCTGCCCCTGGGGGCTTCACAGCAGCCTGTAAGAAGTGTCTCATTTGTTCCCCCATGAACATTAGCAGCTTTGTCCATCTTGGATCCGTGTGACTTACAATAGATTTGAATTTGAACACTTTTTTTTGCATCAGTCTTCAGCACAGTCCAGCCCCCAGTGACCACTTGAAAAGTGTGCCCAATACAGTTTGTTCAGGAGAGACCCATAGAGAGCCAAATGAGAAAAAGTAAATTAGAATGAAGTAAAAAGAAGAGGAATAGACTTGGTGCTTAGACCCCAGCAGGAAGTAGAACACCATAGCAACCGTTCTATGAATCCGGTACTTTGGATATGCAGGAGACTTCCCCTGGAGCACTGGTGCAGGTGCTGAGGAATGGAGCACAAAGTTGGAACGTCTTATGAATGCTTCTGGTTGGATGGTTTGAAGGCAGATGACCTGGTATCCAGAGCTGAGGTGGGCCCGGGTTGGAGTTGCATTACTCAATGATCAGTACTGAACTGAGCTGGATGACAGGAGAGAGAGAATCACATTTTAAACTTTGACAGCTTACAGATGATTGGCTCAAAGTGAGCTTGTCAGGTTGTGATTGGATGTCATAGTTTTACATGCAATCTTCCAGCGTGTCTGGCTGAAGGCTGTGTCCTCATGTCACGCTATCGCCCTCCAAGCTCTAAACCTTCAACACAGTTTAATTTTCTGACGAGTTAACCAGATGTGGCTCAGGAGGCAGAGAGGCAGTGGTGGATTTCAAAATCCGGGGCCACAATTTACACAGCGGGGGCAGCTATGTTTCCAACCCTCCCTTGTTCACAGTTAGCTCTATAGCTCTGAGCAAAATGCCACATCATTGAATATATTTAGAAGATTGTTCCTTGAGCACGCTCATTGTCTACTTCAAAAAAGCATAGACAATTTTAAAGGATTCACAAACTGTCGTATTTAATGTTAGCATGTTAAGGTCAGTGATTTATTTAAACAAAATAATGACAGGACAGGGGCTAATCAGATTTCAGCTGGCACCAGTGCCTTTCTGGCCCTGCCCCTTGATCCAGCCCTGCAGAGAGTGTCGTCCACTGGCCAGAGGGTTGCTGGTTTGATCCCCGGCACCTCTGAACCCCAGGTTGCCCCTGACGGCTGTGCCCACGGTGTATGGGTGGTGTGTCGTGGAGGGAGTGCTGTGTATAGAGGTGTGATAATGTGTGCATGAGTGGGGGAATGCAACTGGAACAGTGCTTTATAAATACAGTCCATTAACCATTTAACACAATGCACTAAAGGAGATTATAGAAAACGCTGAGATACTATAGATTAATCAAGCATTACTTTGAAGCATTGCATTACATTGTTACTTCATGCAGGACACAGAGTCGTGTGCTCTGCTGTCACAAGCTGTCGGTTACTGATAGGTTTATGGGTGCTACTCAGTCACTAACCAATCACAGCCCATTCTCTCAACAAAGTTCCTTTAAATAGGACTTCCTCCTCACTGATCCCTGCTCAGCTACACTGCCACCCACACCCTGCTGCCGGCAAATTGCCTCCATCCCCCCAGCCTCCACCTTTTAGCACTGAGTCCAAACATGATTGTGGTAAATGGTATTCATCTTGAACAAATGTATTTTGCCTGCTACACCCACTGGGGGGGTTTTGCACATGTTCCCCGTTTTATGTTAACATGCTGCTTGGCTAATCCAGGGAACATCCAAAGAATGGAGCCACCAAGCACAACTGTATTCCCATTTGTGCAATAAATGGTTAATCATGACAAAGCGTATCTAACTATTTTTATCTGTGTGCAGCTTAACATGCTTATTTGAATGAGTCAATACATTTTTCATATAATGATTTGATGTACTTGTGGTCAAGCTAGAGCTTATATTACTGTATTAAAAGACCCATATTAAATGACTGTATAATGTTCCACCTTCACTTAGTGATACTGAATATGTCAGTATTGTGGCAGATTTGTCACACATCCTTCCTGCTGACCTCTGTGACCTGGTATTAATGCTATCAATGAGAGCTCTTTTTACATAATTGATTACTGTGCTGAACTCTGGTTGACATCTGACACGGTTTACGTTGCCTGTGTCGATTCCACCAGAGAGAGGTCAGGGCCTGAGCCTTTCTAATCTGACACCGGAGCATTTAAATGTCTGGATTGTAACAATACATCCACTCAGTGTGAGTGAAAGCCTTCAGTCAAACTGTTACCCACTAGTCTGAGTTTTACAGTTTGATAAACAATCATCAGACAGAACCACGTGTCTCTAATGCAAGTCATTCGTGTTTACAAAACTCAATGTTTATATATTTGCAACAGCCAAACATTCTATTTATACAACGTAGCCTTGAGATGTGCAATATTTTAATAAATGTGTCAAGAGCGGCTTTACAGTCCCCCTGAAACTCTCCCCATGCCTTTCAGCGCTAACGCAGCAAACAGATGATGAAGAGCAGCCCAAGGACATTAGTGCCATTTGAAATTTAAAATGGAAGCAGGGTGAAAAGAGAGGATGGAATAGTGACTGACAGCAGCGCACAGTTAGCGATGAGAGTTTTCCTGTAGGGGAGGATGTATATCTATAAAAGATGCAGGCTGTAACACACGTTTTGAGAATAGACGCCTGTTGGAATGTGCAGCGAACAACATAAATTAGTCCTGAAATGTTTTGCTGTTCCACCAGAGCGCTTGTCTCTTACTGTTTTATTAATCATATTGTACAGCTACAAATGTCTGGAATTACAGCTGTCTACACGTGCATGACAGGCCTGCGGCGAAAATTATCCGCGGGGTAGAAGTGGTAAACCAGTATACACAGACTCTATGGCTGCCTGGAGACAGGAAGAGTTGATAAAGGTCACGAATTGTGTCATGACATCAAGAAAAACTCAACCGGCAAGATAAAAAACTGTTCACTGAGGGATTGTTGTGGACAGTTGGTTCCCTCAGCCGACGTTAGATTGGTTTGATGTCTGGAGATTTATTTGTGGTGGCTGACGTGGCGGCTCAGTATATTTACAGAACATTCTCTTTTAATATCTTGGTCGGATTTGCCCTCAGACAAGTCAAATCTCAAATGCTGGATTTTGTCTGGAGGAATTTTACCCCCTCCGCATTACAAAAACATTGTTTCAATTTGAATGTGTCTGTCGCATAAAATCTATTTAGCACCAAAAAAGTCACGTCTGAGGCTTCAAACCTGGTTCATTAACCTAATTTAGTGGAGTTTAATTAAATCAGCATAGCCGCACTTTTTGTCCTGCAGTGGTTCAGCTTCACATATTAATTTGCTCCAGTGACTCTCACAACTGTATAAATAGCCACAGGGCCAGTGAAAGACTAGACACACAACTTTCAGCACAATCTGTTGGAGGTGGGGCAGGTGGAGGCCTCCTCACACGCACCCACCGTCAATCTGTGATTGATCAGACTTATGTGTATCAATTGATTAGAGTGTCATTTAACATTTATAGATTAAATTCATGCATCCCCACCTTTTGCCCAATACCCTAATGCACGGCAACTTAATCTTTCTGATCCCCAGTGTAACCTCCGGGTCACGCTCTGTACACCGTGTGAATCATAAGCTGATCCCATGTCACACGAACATATTAAACCCCATATATACTTATAGATATGCTGTTATATTTCCAAAGCCTCAGGTCTATTTGTCGCCCAGGTCGTATTATACAAGGAAAGAAAAAGTTAACTACCAGTCACTATATGCAACATTCTATTTATAGAAATCGACATGAGACCAATGAGGAAAACAAACATTTAGAGAGACCCTTCGTACAACTGATTGTCAGATACATGTGTAACCGTACAGATAATATGCTCATGTGAAACTTCAAAGAGCTGTTTAATATAGACATTCCCCCCTCCACCCCCCCATGTCTTTAAAATGGGACAGGCAGCAGTTTCTGCTCCAATAAAACCTGCAATTTTATTATTTTTTTAAACAATATTTATGATATTGAACTTAAGTTACCTATATTGAAAAATCAAAGACCCACAACTATATAAAATACAATACGATATATGATATATATATATATATGATAATAATAATAATTTTAAAGAGCACTGTGAAAGGGCTGATTAGATGTGTTGAGCTCACGGTGCAATTTGTTTAAAATATATATAATAAGAAACAAGAAGACAAAGTAACAAAAATAACACATTTACTCCACACGTCCAAAAAACAAGCTCAATCTCAATATCTTCTTACCTGATCAACTTAAACTGAATATTTGAAGTCTAAATAAACACAAGTGCAAATATTACATTATCATATTATTTCTCCATTGGGTAACATTTTAGTTATATTGTTCAATAGCATATATTCTTTGGGAATCTGTTACAAAAAGTAAATAAAGAGGGAAGCATAACAGAATGTTTTTCTTAACTTACATGTGCTTTTTTGTCTCAAATTGCCAATAAACATTTTTGTTTTCATACAGAAAGGTAGAATAGAGGTAATTAGGTTGTATTTATCCTTTTGGGAATCACAAAACAAACTGTCCTTGTTGTTTATTGTTCATCTCCTTACACTGAGGCTCTGCAGATCTCCTCATGGCACAACCCCAACCAACTCTCCTTTTATATAACCTCAGTGACCTCTAATTATCTGTAGCAACATAAAAAAAAACTGAAGTGTATTCTGTCTTCATACAGTCCTGACCTTGTCCAGTGTGGGACATCATATAGCATTATGATTATGAATTAAGGCCGTGGCAGTTTCAAGGGCGAAACAAGCAAACAGCAAACATACAGCTGTATTAAGAGCTGAGGTCACTGAGGTTTATTAATATACAGCTGGCAGAGGCAAAGCGGACGGAGCTGCCACTTCCTCCTCTGCGGCTGGTCCGCTGCCGAGCCGTGAGGTCACTTTGTTGTGTCTCCCCGGGAGCTTTCCTCTGGAGCAGCCATTCCCTAGGCAGTGGAGGAAGTGAACTTGAGGAGCCCAGTGTAAACACCAGGGGAACCTGTCTGTGGGCGACCCTGAGGTCATGGACACACTGGGACAAAACTACCTCTGTACGGTATCCCATTTTTACCCATTTATCTTCTTTGTTATTTTTTCCATGTATCTTCCATTGGACACAAACACACACATTTTGGCAGAATCTTATTCATTTTGCATCCAGTAGAAGTTGATTTGGGAATGATCTGCTATGGGAAAACAGTCTTGTTGTTTCTCATTTATTCTTGCATAGCTTGCTCAAATATTGTATTTGAATCAATGGTTCCCTGCAGCATTAATGTACTGTCAGTCCCAGTGAACATCTTGTTATTAGTGATAAGGGAAATCCTGGAAAAGAGCATAAGCAGTTGCCCTGGGAGTCTTAGCAATGCTGCCATCCCTTTGTTTTTGTTGCCATGGCGCTGGCTCATCCGTTCCCCAACATTTCTCCCTGGCATTTCACAGACCAGATAATGTTACTATTACTCAAACTCTGTGTACACCCCACACACACACACACACTCTCCAGAACACTAGAGTGCCCCATCAGCACCGCCGTGCCATCTGCAGGCACAAGGCTGCGAGCAGACCCACCAGGTTTATCTGTCACTGAGCAGACAGCGGGACAGGTGAGTTGGCGAGGTGAAAAATAACCTTCTGGCTGGTCGCTCCGGAGAGCCGGAGAAAAAGGAAGCCCCCTGAGTAAAGGGATGGGAAATGGAAAAAGAGAGGCGTATCGTTATTCTTCTTTTTGATAGGCGCTCTCGTTTCAACAGCCTGATACTCATGTATGTGATGTTTGTGACAAAACAATGAGGAAGGCTCATTGTGTGGAGGCTGGGTCGCAACTAACACTCTGTGATTCTGATGTCATGCACACTGGCTGCCGGCTCTTTCTCAATTCATGCTAACCGACATTAAATAGAATAATGAGAACGTTAGGGTTCAAAATGTAGTCATGTGAATTCAAATTACAAAGCTTTTTTGTAAAATAGTTATGTAAACAATTGTTATCTAATGTAATCTGAAGCTTTTTGGATTACTTAAAAATGAAACATTGGAAGTAATGCATCTTAAGTTCCACAAATATTCAGTTCTCTTGAAACACAAAATATTTCCAATGCAGATAAAATGCATTTAGCAAATTCAACATTTGTGTGTCAACAAATGAGCTCAGCTGCCGTTAACCGTTCTACTGAGCTGACTAGCACTGCAGAGAAAATAGTTGAAACAAAAAGTGAAACCTGCCCCACACTAGCTCGCTAACTGAGAGGGAAACTTTCCTCTAAGTGTTACTTCAGATTTGTGGATGACAGCAGCTCTATTTTTCCGCTTACGCGAATTGCACTGGAACAAATGAAGTGCAGGTGATGGCAATATTGCCGGGAACGGAATCTATTCTGGAAGGACAGCTGTTACTTGAAGCTTCCATCTTGTCTCAACACCGTTTTTTTTTGCACCGCTGCAAAATGGAACAGTGTGACAGATGTGCTCTTTAATGGTTAAGAGCATCGGTAAATATCTTTAAAACTTAGATATTAAAATGCATTCATGTGATCCCTCACAATGTAACTATAATATGATGATGTAGTCCCGATTCAGATGTAATCCATTACTACTGAACCCTGCTGGCAGCACCTGGGAGGTAAAAATCTGCTGAGAAAATGATCTGCTGCTGTAAAAGGTGTCCTGTCACTGCCATCAGCTAGCTTTGCCAAAAATAGTAATTTTGTCTTGTTCCATCCATCAGGACGAGGTTGACTGCCTCGCTATAAGCAATTACTGCTCCAATTGGGCTTAATGACACTGAGAGGGAGACAGATCCGCAGCTCGGGGAGCAGCCACGTGCTATTTATAAGTCTTTTGAAAAGACACCTGACGCTGCTCCATCAAAGCAGCAGAGCTCCAGCGAGAGCAACATGATCCTGTTTGCCAGCCGGCGATTGGCTCAGGTGTTTGTACCACAACATGACCTACTTCTGTAGCTGGTGGACCCGGACACGCATGGAGGAAACAAACATATGGGCACTGTTAGTATCTGCAGCATCAGTTTCCTACACAAACCAAAATTTAGATCCAACCACCTTCCAGGCCTACTGGTGCATTTCAGCTAATTATTCTACGGTTAGGATATTCCCTGTGTTGGTGTGTGTCATCCATCTTTGTCCTTGACAGCTCACTCCTGCACGGTGGCACATGGCAGCTTTAGCGTGAGTATCCACAGACTGATTGATATCTCCATTGGTAGTCCCACTCAGGGATAATGGAAATGAATGACACCGCATGCAGAACGTCTCTCTGGGTCTCCATGCTACATTAGCTGCTACCAGTGGAGGTTTAGATAGGAGCACAACTCCTGTTCCTCTACATGCACACGCCCCACAGGATCCAGCTGGGCAGCTACACTACCTTTAACATGACCAGGCTTGCCCTGGTTTTTTTAAGAACACACTTAGATAATCAGACAACTGGGGTATAAACAATGTGCATTGGACTGCATTCAGTAAGTGGAAACAATAGAACTGGGAGGATCTAATTAAACAATAATGGTTTATATATTTTTAAGGCTCCAATTTATTTTATGTGAAAAAATAATTATAGCTATATATAGCTGATATATTATATAGTTATAGCTGAAATTCTTAAATTAGCAATTGGTGAAATTCCGGCATGTATGTTAACTTTCTGGCAGCTGCGTAGAACAATATTCAGAAATGTTAGAGTGAGACAATGTGAGAATTCAGGAGGATTCATCCAGAGTGAGGGGGCCTGTTGATGACGTTTCTGACACGTGATGGATAAGAAACAGAAAAATACAAATACCTCAGGATGAAAATAAATGAGGTACCTTACACATGAAATACACCAAAGAACTTGGAAAGGCGGAACATCCACCTTGTCCACGTGTGAATATGGCAGGAAAATGGTTCAAAAAAATTGAATGAGCGAGTTGGCGTAGTGATGATATTTCTAAAGCAAAACAGAAAACCCCCCAGCAAGAATATAAATATCTCAGGATGAAAACACAAAGACTCGGACAAAGAAGTTAATTTGAAAAGACAACAAGATTTGGTGTTGTTGTGCTGTAAGCAAATACATGTGACTTCTGCAGTTTAATTTATACGCATGTTCTACCCAGGCACCAACCCCTGACTGAATGTTTCCGATATTTTCCTGTTGTTGTGCTGATTTGGGTAATCTCCTGCTCCTGTTCTTCACATGAGGAAGGCAAACTGAGAATTATCTGTAGCCGGTTTCCCAGATATTTTCTGGCGGTCTAATCAGGAAAGAATCATCCTCCAGCTCATTGTTTAGGTTTTACAGTCCACATATTCCAGGTTGACGCTCACTGCTCCCATCGACCTCATTTCCAGAGGGCCCAGAAGTAATTTACTCCCTCCAGTGTGGAAAGGGTAATCTGTCAACAGTCTGTCGTCCTTTAAATAACAGTAAGTAGCTTGTAAATATGAAAAACAGCAGGAACACCTGTAATAAAGGGTGGGATCATCTATCATGATATGGTAATGATTACATGTCCAGGGTAAGTGTTTCACTCAGAAAACAATGAGACTGGTTCTTGCTCGTGTAAATCAAATAAATTGAGACTCTTGTCTGATCATTAAAATCAAAACAGACTGCAGGTTCTTGCAGAGTTTCCAATATGCTCAGAGGACTGCTGCTTGTCTTTCACACCTTCAGTTTTCACACTCCACTTCTCTCTGCCAATTACACATTGCTGCATTTCACCCACACAAAATCAGCCACTAACCAGTCTCACTGCTGTGTTATTATCAGTCCAGTCTATGTTATCTAGGTTCACATTTGGTAGAGAAGACTGAGACGTATGATGTTCTGTGGAATAGCAGCCCGGTGACACGGTGATATTTAAGCAGAGAGATGAGTGCAGCTCTGGAAGGCTTCTCACCGTGAGCCCAGCTGACTGGAGAACAGCAGCCCTATCTTATTGTTCATAAAGACATCGAATGGAGGGAACAAGAAGTAAAGTGTCTGTTTACAAATGTCAGGCTGGTGCTGCCACATTTGTAAGAGATAACATTACAGAGCCCAAAGAACACCTGACTCACACAATTGGACGATAATGGAAGGTGACTTTTACAAATGTGAAGAGATGGCCTTTTCGGAAGGCATTTCATCAAGTGCTGCAATGGCCACACTGATTGCCTAAGCCACTAGTGCTTGCCGGGAGGCCAAATGCCTCTGCCAGTGATCAATCAAGATACATGTGAGAGTGATATTTATTACACGATGGTTATCTCTCTGTGCCAGAAGGGATAGTCCTCTTTCTGCACAAACTAAAAATATGCTCCACTTTTAGTACAGGCATCAAATGTTGAATCTCTCCAAACAAATGTTTGAGCATCTGGATTGCATGAGTTTGTTTTATCACGATCATAAACGTAATTCGAAGTATTTTTTTATTATTATTAGTAACCATTTTTTGGCAGGCTAACCATCAGTTATCACCCAACACAGGAGTTAGTGCAGACCATATACTCTATATGGTGGAGACCAAAACAGAGCTAAGACTGGGAGTGAATGTTGATTAGCATAGAATCAAAACCTAAAATAAATGTAAAGCTGTCTTGTTACTAATGTGTACACGTTTAATTAAGCCAAAACATTAAACACCAAAGAATTTTATATGTGTAAGTGTTTGGTTCATAGTTTTGTGTGCTGCCTGTATAGACTGTAAATAAAGATGGACGACATGCCTAAGCATCTCGATTGCCAACTGGCGGCTGGCTGCAGTATTGGTTATAAACCTCTCTTTTCCATATGAATGGCTGGGAGGTGGATCAAACTTAGAAGTCAGATAAAGTGCTCATTTATCTTATACATTTTGTTTCAATTAGTTAATTGATGCTATGAAAATTAGGTCTTGGTTGACAGCTTGGACTGACTTGTGCTTGGTCGAGTATGTGTACGGTTTGGGATCTCACTACTACGGCTCCACCCCCATCACTACTATTTAGAATCTGTCACCAAATTTTAGCTTCATTTCTGCACAGGAGGAAGGGGAGAGCCATCGACCATATCGTTTTCTAATCGGCCAATCAGCCTAGTATCCCGCTATAAATGTATTTTACTTATAATATAATCCTTAATTAAGTTATTTACGCTCACTCAATTTGCTTCTGAGGTTTTACCTACTCACACCACACTGGGCTGTCGTTTGTTTGGTACACATTATTTGACATTATAATGCTGAGACATGTTTGATCTGTGAGAAAAATGCCCAGCTCAAACCCTTCCCCTAACATGACTACTACTCTCATGCTTTCTCTGGGGTGTGGACTCGGAGAGTAACAGCTACTAATGCACTGACCCCTCAGCCTGTGTTCCTGCAGAGCATTGAGACAGTAAGGCTGCAGCCCCCGGATAGAGTGCCGGATAGAATAAACCTCCATACAGCTCAGAGGGAAAAAAGCCTCTTTCTATTTCAGTGGAGGAACATGACCACGCATTAGAGGGCTCTCTTTTCTCTCCAGCTGAGTGAATCATTTTCCGTCTCCTCTGGGAGTTGGTCATTCTGGTGATGGTGCATTCTGGAGTTCACTGAATCAAGACTTAATTCATTTTTTAACATAAATAGGGAGCGGTATCACAGCGCCAGGTGCTAAATACAGCTAAAAATAGAGAAGAGGCAATCCATTTGATTGACATGAATGCTTGGTATGTTCTTTCTGTCTCCTCTCGTCAGGCTGTTTAGCTTTTGGAGGATTAGTCCTGAGGCAGGAACTGTTTCTCCCTGTGACCTCTTACTATTGCAGAAGGTCAACGCACCACTGGTGGCAATGGCAACAATCATGTATTGTTGCTGTACACTCTCCCTGGGGCAGATAGGCGCTGGAAAGCCAACCTGTGTATGATATATAGGATACCCTGGTTCTGCTGACAACACTGGATGTTTATAATACAGATTCTGTATCTATGTTTGTCCTACAAGGCAGTGAGGCTAGCATTTATACTGTATATGTGTGTATATATATATATTTATATATATATATATACACAGACACAGACTCTGGAGTGAAATACACTGAGGAATTGAAACCACCATGCATAAATTGTCAGTTTTACATTTTATAGATAATAGCTAATTATGCAACAATACACGCCAATTTTATACTACTGAAGCACATTAAAATCCACATAATCCATATACTCACAACAGTGACTAACAGACACTTTGACGGTTAAAGTAAATGTGAGTGACAGCTCAAATGAGCCAGCAAATGTCATGTCTTTCCCAGACAGGCAGCGGAATCCAGCAGATGGTCTCATAATGTTCAGTCTGTGCACAGTCATCATGACTTTATTTCTGCTCGGTTTTGTCCATCCGTACTGAAATCTGCCCGATTCAAACACGGGGGAGTGAATGTGAGACCGTCACATTCATCAGTGACAACGGAGGCCTGGAGGCAAGGTCAGTTCAGCACCAATGTAATCCAATCAAGGAGGTAGCTTTCTGCAGGGATCAGAAGCTTTTTAAACAGTGGAAAGTTTTTGTTCTTTTTCTTAGGACATATTGGCAAAGTTGAAAAACAGTGATTTTGCCATGTGGGGGCCAGGCTTCATTCATGTATACAAATAACCTCGTGGTAATTGTAGTTAATGTTGCAGGATGTAGAAGCACTGACTGCATTAGACAAAACTTTGAGGGTGTTTTCAAAATTAAAGTCTGGACCATGGTCTGAACCAAGCGTCAAATCTATTTCACATTGTTTTTAATGTTGTTTGAGGGAGCACACATTTGTATTACATACGTATGTCATCATCACCTATGTGGGAGGAACCGTGTTCCTATACTTGACAATGGTTTCGCTCTTGTTGTCCAGACATAATAACTTATTTTTCTTCCTTTATGGTTTAATGCTGTTTCGATCCTAAAATTGGTACAAATAATGTTTCACCTAAAAACAAACCGAAACCTCGGTTCAGTTGGATCTGACTGAGAATTTTTTTTCCTGTATCACTGCTTCGTACCTTGCTTGACTTTGTCGAACATATAGCAGGTTTGAACCTATTAACTCTGAATATTGAACATTTGTTATTTGGTTGTGTACTTAAATCAGCACACACTTTCAAACTGGCTGCTGCCTCCAAACTTGACAGAAGAGTTCAAATCCAAACACACCTTCTCACCTCAATCACTGAGCAAAGTAGGTACGACTGTCAGATTGTCAGTTTTGGAAAGTTACCAAAGTTTTTTCTGTGACTTTGGAGAAGTGTGTCAGATGCTGTTTGACAGCCTGTCAAACACTTCACGTGAATCATACTGACACCTGAAGACTCTCATCAGACACACAGACTTGGAGCATGATCGCAGGATGTGCTATGTATTTTCTGCTCAGACCTATCTGCTGTGGATGGTTCATGCTGCTCTGTTAGCTATGATTCTGCTGGTTCACTTCTCGTTTAGCCACTTAACCTCATGTCTTCCTGCTGTGGCACCATGACCAGAGAACTGAACTAGAAACTGGATGGTGACCAAATGTTTGCCAAAGAAGAGCGCCTCGTATGCACACACTTATCTTTAAGTCACATGATGCCCACATCTCTGTTGTGAACAAAAGATTATTAATTAAGAGGAACGAGTTCTGAAAAGAAGCAGGTGCAGGTGAGGAAAAGGGAAAGAATATGTGCTTGCAAATAAAAGGAAAAAAAATAGCTGACAGAGTTGATTTAGTTTCTCTGTGCTCTGTCAGGGCTTTTCTTGCTATGCTTACGTGTCTACCCGTTTTGGGGGCAACCTTGTTTCTGGCTGATTGGACGTCGATGGAGGAGGAAAGCAGATGGAGGATTATAGGTGGCTTAATTGCCTCTGTCCTGCAAACACACCCCCATCTGCTGAAAGAGGATGTTCGAAGCGTTATCTCCAGTGGAGCCACTGTCTGCATGTGACTGATGCGCCCGTCACTGACCTTCACCTTTTCTCTCTGAAATGCAAACTGCAGATTCGCTTGCCATGGCAGAATAATTCATTGCAATATATCAATTCAGCACAAGACCCAGAGTCAATATATTTAGTATCACCCCTGTGCAGTAAGGCCCTTAATGAAGTAGATTTAGACACAGAAGTTGCAATTTTTCAATGAGCGAATATTTTCATCTTCCACCTTCTTCTTGGATTTATTGGTTGCCTGGCCTGCTAGGCTGAGACATTCAGAGTGACAGCAGATCCCCTCTGCTGTCACTGTCACAACACATCAACACAACAACTCTGTTGCTGATAGCGTTCCTGTCTGAAACTGCACAGAGTCGTCCATGACACTGCATCTTCTTTCAAATCCTCTACCTTTTGATTTCTTAAGGGAAATAGTTCAATATTTTGTGAAATATTCTGTTGGTAGAATAAATATAATGCCACAGCCAACAGTCTGGGAGTTTGTCTTAGTGTATAAAGTGAAAACAGTGCACCAGCTCTATCCAACTAAATCTGCCAATATTGGCAACTCTGAAGCTCACCAATTAACACATTATATTTCATTGTTTAATCTGCACAAAAAAAGTGTAAAAACAAGTTTAGGGCTTGACAAGCAGCCATGTTTAACACTGCTTCTTGTCCATATGCTGTCACTCCCTCGAGTCTCTGCGGGTTGCCTGGCAACTCTATGGTGACAGTAAGACTTAAGGAGAGCGAATGTGTTTCCCGAAATGTTGAGCTATATCTTTATATAACGGATGTTTGAATTGTGTTTTCGCATTTTGTTTTACTGCAGTTTGCGATGCAACTCACCTGGAATCGATGAGGATGTAGAAGAAAGCACGTCAGAATTACCAACGACCTGTCCAGGCTGGCTTTTGATACAATTTTTTTTAATATAAGTCCAATGCAGGGGACTGAACATTCAGTGTAGCTGAAACAGCTCTGTGTGTGACAGTGACACTTACAGGGCTTTCATCATTTAAGCTTGTCCGGTGAGCAGATCCAGGGTTTTCTATCCCCCTGAGCCATTTAGGCTCCATTCTGTGTGTGTGTGTGTGTGTGTGTGTGTGTGTGTGTGTGTGTGTGCGTGTGTGTGTGCTCATATCAGAGAACACTGTTATCCAAAAAAAGAAGAAACCTTTGAGAAACATATGGTGCTCCCATTTAGCTACAGATACCTCCTGCTCTCGTTGTGTATGGTGATCTGCCTCAGGGTTTAACAGTGGCAAAACTGTTGTCCTGTGAAAGTGCTGAAGGCATCTGATTTGGAGGTGATTAGTGGTGCCTTGGGGAGGGGGGCTGGGGGGGGGTACATGGTGTTCTACCCTGTGGACAAACATGTTTCATGGGGGACATTAGCCTCGAGGGAGGATTTGAAACCACAATTCATCAGGATTGAGATAGAGGCAAATATTACCAAGACGGGACAATTTCGTACCCCTAAAACATCCTGAGGATCAAAATCTAAACATAAAGGCGATTTTAGATGATTTATTGCCCTGAATCAAAAAGCCAGTGATCACTGACATATTTGTCTTAACTGTACTGTTGCTCCAGTGTGGACAGATGGTTTCCCCGGGGGCCACAGAGGGCTCGTGAGCTCATACACTGATGCACAATGGACCATTTCACTAAAGGCCAAACCATAAAGAAGCACTCGGGTGTGGATGATGACAGACAGGGCGTTTTAGAGGAGAGGAGGGCACAGGAGGAACAACAGAGCTGAAAGCTTCCCTTTGCGACCCACTTGTGGCCCTGGAGTCCTCCTGCTGCTGCTGCTGCTTTTTCAAACAAGGCAGCACTTTGACAAAAGTGCAACAAGAACAACTAGACACAGACTGACCCACATACAAGAAGCATTATTATCTGAGTAAAGTCTGTCTCCTAAACCGAAGGAGTTCTGGTCTATGACAAGTGGATTGAATTCAAGGGCTGTGAATGACAGAAGTGAAAGCCCAGCAGAGGAATATTCACTAAAATAAAATATCCAACATGACCAAGTGAACCCCACCTGTGATACCGATGGCTTATTAAAACAACTTCCAACAATATGTCTATCCCATTTTTTATACATCCAAGTTGGGATCAACATGCTGGCACCTTTCTGTGTCTACTTAGTACCTTCATAAAAGGTTTGTTTGCAACAGCTATTCTTTAATTACTTGCTTCCTTCCCGAAGTCTCATTTATGCTGCCTGTACGTGGGTAAAGATATATGTCTGTTTCAGTAAGAGTCAGAGGCTTCACCGACAGACAGGCTCCGTCGATTACTGTACACATTTCTAACGTTGAGCATAAATTAGCTTTTAGTCTTTATCAATAACTAGCAGGTTATAAAATAAGCTATTTACTAAATTAGATTGTACAATTAAACCCTACATCATGTTTAGTGGTCTACAGGTAGTTAAGTCATGAAAACACTTCTGCTAGACAATTTATAATATTTATGTCAGCACCTAAAAGCCAACAAATCTGCAGTCGTAAGCAGGGAAGATAATGCAGTGATTTATAAGTTTAATAAGAAAGGGCAAAAAGGAGGCCTTTAGAAATATCAACATTTTCCTTAGATGCATTATAAAATCACAAAGATGGACGATCACAAATGGACTCTTCTCTTGAGCACGGTGAACACGATCATATTAAATGATAAATAAATCCTTTCAAAGTAGTCATGCAGTTGGAGTTAGAAGGAATGAGAAATGTTGTTATGATACGGTTTTCCTTCCTGCTGACATCATGGTGTAAGGTTTTGTTGAGGGATGTTGTTGTTTATGTGATATTTGATCTTCCGAGTCAGTCTAACGTAATTTTATGAAGCTGTAAGTCAGATGCGAAGGCCATATTCTGCTGCAGGTGTTGCTTCAGGCTAATGTGTTCTTTTCCTCCCAATCGCACCTCTTAACATTTGAGTAAAATGTTGGGCCTCGTCTGGGTGGCCCAAATGTCAGTGGGTGGTGTCTGTCCACTGTTAGCCCATCACCAACCATTCTCTATAAGCCGGGATAGAAAAGCTCACAATATGCTGCTGTAGCCCTGCTGGTGTTTATTTTTACAATGTTAGTGGTGGATTCTGCAGTTACCTAATTCTTTAGAGGTCTTGTAGCCGTGGCTCATGTAGGCCACCACCTGACAGAAGGAATCATCAGAGAGGAAAGGCTACTGGACTGAGACAGGCAGCTGATCTCCATGCGTCGGCAGCATCGAGGCAGAGTGTCTGAGGTTACTCTCACAGAGCTGGACTTGACATTGGCTAAAGGCTGCAGCTTACCTGAGGTACCCTCTTCCACAATAACACACTGTTATGAAAGTGAGATGAAAAGTGTTTGTCAAACTGTTGTCCCCGGAGGATTAGCGCCACACAAGGTCTCTCACATTTAATAAAACAGATTTTGTCACATTCCCCATAGACACAAATACAACACCCACATGTTCCTGCTGTTCTTTATTAAGACTAGACAGGAGAGTCTTAATGAAACAGTCAAATGTGGTGAATCTGAAGTGCATCGTGGGATGGTAAATCCAGGCAAGCTGACGACATGAACTACATTCAAAGTGCTATTTATTCTTTATTTTTACTTTTTGTCCACACTGCACTAAACTGCTAACCAATGTCCATACTACAGAAAATGTATCTTTAGAAAGCATGGTGTGTTGGCAGAGCGAGCTCAACGCACTGCAAATTAAGAACACATGCAAACTGTGAAAAAGACGAGGGAAATGTTTCACCAAGTGATGAATCCGGCTATAGTTCAATACTCTGTAAAGTTCCATCACCACTGACTTCAATAACTCGACTGCATTTGCACAGGTTGTGAATTTTTGCAGCTCACGACGACATCCAATTGATGAAGTTGTTTTCTTAATTTGTAAGTTTTTCCTATTTGCATGTGTTTTCTGAATTTGCAGTGCGTTGAGCTCTCGGCCATCGGAGAATTGAAACCTAAAATATACACAATAAAATGCAGCACAGAACAGATTCTTAGAAGAGCTGTGAGGCTGAAGAAGATGTGGACTAAACTGGGTCTTGGTGTGGTGATGACAGAGGCTGTGGGACTGTTCACACTGCAGAAGAAACCAGTGAGTCAAACGGAGGAGGGGGATCAGTGGGACCACACAAAGTGGAGCGGACTGTGCCGGGCATCAGACCAGAAGGGGTCACTCTGCCACCATCACTTACTGCATGTCTTTGTGTGGCCTGATATGAAAACCATCATACAAACTCTGAACAAGCTTTAATCCAGCCTGATTCACAGGGACAGAGAAGGGATCAAAACATTTAAATGGGTTGTCTCCGTGTCAATATGTGAATATATGAGAATCGGCTTTAGTGGCCGAGTATGTGTGCACAAGGAATTTGACTGTGGTATTATATTGCGCTCAGTGTACTTAAATAAACATACAACTATAGAAAATGTACAAATAAGCTAAGGTATGGTACACACATACTTACATTATAGTGGTAGATGTTTCAGACTGTACTGGATCATTGCATGTGAAAAGAAAAAGTAGGAAAATATGCAATAAACTGGAAATACTAATGACCACAGTAGACAGTACAACAAATACAATGAAACAGTACCGAAATGCAATTAAATAACAGATACGGTATATAAATATGCAGACACGGGAGAGATAAGTGCATGATTTGTATTTGATAAATATTTTGATAAAAATTCAAACATCGTTCGAGCTGCTTAACCAAGAAATTATATATATATATATCTATATGCTGAGGTATGTGGGTTTTCAAGACTTCTTCTCTCTCTCTCCCTCTCTGGAACACACACGCCATTTCTAAAGCACAAAAGGACTCACTCCCTGATATTCCAATCATTTCTCTTCCGATTGCTCCGCACTCGGCTACACCTGCTCCCTCGTCCTCTCTCCGTTTTTCTACCTGGAGGGAAGGTGAGAGTCGAGGCTCGGGACAGAGAAGAGGACTCTGATTTGTATTAATTTGCAACTGATCTCTGGGGGGGAGAGTAAGAGGAAAAGAGAGAGAGAGAGAAACCCAGTGTTGAACCTCCTCATACCCCCTCCCTCTTTCCATCATCACAGTCACTGCAGCTCAACAGAAACAGGAACCATCCAATCAATCCAACTATCCCCAAAGGCTTGTCCAATCAGCCCCAGACCTGACACACAAATTAATCACTCCACCATCTCCACAATTGATGGCACCAAGCTGCGCATGGAGCCTTTCAAAGGAAGTGCACTTGGAGAGGAGCACACACACGAGTCCAGAGCCTCTCAACCTCGCCCACACACTTTAAACACATCTGCAGAGTTGTGGACTTTTTATAGCTAATCATTATAACAAGGCGTAGCTATTATATCAGTCAGACACACTTGCATCAGTAAATGTGTAATTAAAACAAATGTACAATAGAAGATGTTTGAGTTACATTTGGTGGACGAGGCTCTGCTCTCATAGAAGGAATTCAAACAGCAACAGGGCTCAGCTTCGAGTGGTGCATCAGAGATACAGGGCAATGCTTCCAAAAATCTGACAATTTGCAAGATCCCAAATATGCCTTTAAATCTTCCAAAATCTACAAGTTTTGGGGCGTTTTAGAAGCTACTAGATTAAACAAAATTTGGATAAAATTTTGTTTCATTTTGAAAATGTTAAACTGGAATTCATCTTATTTGGCTGAAATCCTCCTGGAATACAAAGTCTCAAAGTGTAAAACACTTTTAAGAACCTGACTTGGTGTATCAGCCTAGTGTTTCTGTGTGGCTCCATCCAGAGGGCAACATCAGTCTTGTGTATCAGCCTCCATAGCAAACCATTAATTTAGTTGTAGAGATATTTCAGTCTGGACCAAAGTGATGAACAAACTGATGAACACTTCCATCCGTGGAGCCGTGGTGCTGGCATGAATAAAAAAAAAGCACATGGTTTGTTACAACCTGTCGCAGGGTTTTGTTTGTTTTTGCCAGATTACTGTTATGAGATAACACACTGAGATGTCCAACCCCCCCCCACCCCAAACCAAATCCACCAGCCCCACTAAAGGTGGAGTGGCCGTTTTAACTCCATAAATACAGACCTTCAAAGAGACTTTGATCACAGTGTGGCCTTTCCAACAGGGAGAAAGAATAAAGGGTAGTGTTACTAACTCAACACCAACTCCCCCCCCACACACACACACGAGCCACCAATGACCATTCCATACATTATTGCAATACCATGTGTTGCTCTACTAAGGAGCGGAGGTAATTGTGCTCGGGAACAGCTTAAAGGGTAATTGTGTATGGGGAGCAGGGTGTCCGCAGACGGCACCAGGGGGGGTTTATGGGGTATTCAGATGGGGATGACTGCTCAGAGCTTTGAGGCTGCTTCAGATCTCCTCCTCATCACCAGCACGCCCCGTTGGCATTTGACAGTCGCAGTTGACCTGCTCCAAAGCTTCCTGATGCTCTTGGGTAGCCTCCCGCAACATCTTGACTCATTCCCCAGACTGCCGGCTATCTCGCGTAACGACAGTGTCGTTTTCGTGTTGATGCCAAGCAGGTGTAAAGCTGTGTGCTCTTAACATAAATCAGATAGCGAGGGCAGCGGTCTCTATGACATACGCTCTGGACCCAGATGAAAGCTTGATAGGAAAGGCGGCTAAATCTATGCCCGAGAGAAGGATTAGTGTTCCGACAGGAGGACTCAGTTACACCTTCTCGGCATCAACATGGAGCTCAGCCTGGGTGGATGTGTCCATAATCCAGCGGCATGTTTCACCAGGGTTTCTTTTTTTAACCTACATGCATAGATAAACCCACGACCTACATTTACTATGACTGGGATACGAGTTTGCCCTTGCTTCTGCAGACTGACAATCTGATTATACCTGCAGTGTTTGCGTGGGTGGACAGCAGTCATTCTGATGTCGGCGCACGATGTATAAATGTCTTTCCTTCTGCTTTCTGCTCCCTTCTACCTCGAGAGAAAACATCTTTTAGCTTTAGGAAATGTACTTTTTCCAAACCTCTTTGAAGTTTTTAGGTTAGGAGAAGCTCCTTTTGAAGGAATCTTTTTTAAATCCAGTTTTGTCTTGGGTTAGAAGAGAGAGAGGTGAATTTTAAAGCAAGGAGACAAGAAACCCTCTATTTGTGGAGTCATACTAACATAAGGGACAGAATTACAATGAGATATTATCTAAATGGGGTTGTTGATTTATGCTCAACTGCTGAAACAGATCATATATTGTTCATGCCACCAATGATTTTCATCCTACATCTCTGTGAATAATCAATTAATCTGAAGGAGAGCAACCTTGGAGGACTCAAACAAAATGAACAACAGAAATTTTACTTTTCTTGTTTCTTCCACCTCGTGACAAGTCTCCAGCAGAGGAAAGTGAACATTACAGAAATCAGTGATGACAGATTAACAGAGGAGTTCTGGGAATATTAGAAAATTAAAGATTGACATGAAACACATGAACAGTGCAGTTGCTATAAATTCTCAAATGGATTTAACCAAAGAAAGAGAAATCTAGATTAATAATCATTAGAGCTGATGTTCCCTGTTGGGAATCAGCTGATTCCCAACAGCTGAGGGAGGTCGCATGTGCACCCCGTTGCTCCTGATGAGCTGGAGAACCTGTGACCTGGATTCTGATCCTCATATGATCCCTTATGTGATCCTCACATGATCTTTATATGATCTACATGTGATCTTTACATGATCTTTAAATGATCTTCATGTGATCTCCATGTGATCTCCATGGCCATCACATCCATGCAAATGTCAAAAAAACATTTTCAAAAGCATTTTCTCAAAACATCACAAAAACAGCTTTGTTAAAACAGTTAATATTAAGCCGTGTAAAATATGGTCTTCTAAAATGGCAACAATGTATAATCTTGTGCTTAGTATAAATTCACTGAAACAACTCAGGACTTTTCCTCTTTGCTGCGTGTTGTTTGAGGGGAGGATTGTGGTTTGACGGATGACTTGTAGGAATATAAAGATCTGAGGAGAAGTTTGGATCAACTGTATCAAAGACCTTTCAAAGAAAACTGTTAGTTATTTCCAGCTGTTCTTTTCCTTTAGTTCTGTGTAAAATCCTGTTACCAGACAATTATTGAAGAAGTGAATCCAGACACTGCCTGAAATATTCAATGTCTCCACGCACAAAACGTCCTAAATGCTTTTGAGAAAATAATGTCCGGTCAATTGAAAGTGGTTCAGTAGAGAAAATAAAATGATGGTGATGTCCAGAAGATTCAACCTCCTCCTCCTCCTCCTCCTCCTTCACAACAAGCTCAGTTACAATGTGCTTTGTTTTTGTCACATTTAAATGTGTGGGGCTGGATGATTGTGACCATCTCTGAAGCAGCACATCTGGATTTCATCAGAACAGTGAACACAGATTAGCAAATTGGAATTTTGAAGTAATGTCTCTTTCATTATCGCCCAAAACACTGCCACATGCAATTGTTCGAGTGTGTTGTGGGATCTATTGTGCCCCATGTAATGTGCAGGACTGTAACATTGATCATGGGTTTGGGTGTTAATTGTGAAGTGCGACCTTTGAATAAAAGCCAGACCTCCAGCATGGAGCGATGGATTACATCTGACCCATCAATTCATGATTGTTACGCTCGCTCTATCCCTCCACGTCTCTCTGGAAGCAGCACAATCGTCCCCTTCACTCATTCAGCCAAAGGACACATGGGTCAAACATTTAATGAGTAATGATATTTTGTCTGAACCAACCAGCTGACATTAGCAAAGCTGAAATGACATAATTTGACTGGTTTCCCATTCTGATTTTTTGTATAATTCTGAATCCATTTAACTGGAAGTTACCCCGGGGCAAACTGCAGAGACACGACTTAGCCCGAGTCTATTGGAAAACCTCAGACTCATTGATAATTCCAAAATAATTCCTGTTTATTTTAGTCATTGCCCACAATCCACACACTGGACACATTTAAGACACTGATTATTAGAATTTAAGTTGAATACTCACTATGAATGGCCTAAAATGTTTTATAAACCAATTTCATCAATCGATTTCAGATATTCTTGATACATTTATACAATATGCGAAATAAATTATGAAAGGGAATGATATTAGTAATTCAAAATAAGGGTACAGAGATTACACTTTGCAATGGTTTGACTTGGCCTTTGTTTTGTTGATCCCATCATACCTTGGAATTCGATCCATCTTGGATGATTCCTCACTTCTCAATTTCAGTTCAGTCCATTGCCAAGTTAGGCAGGAAGAAATGTGTCCTTCATAAACTGAGGAGAGGTCCAGCGTGTGCCGCAATCCGACAATGATCTGCCTTTTTAATAACTGTAAATAGATCTTTAGCTTACCGTAAAAAACCGAAGATTACGTTCTCTGGAAAGATTTATTCATCCTGAGCATAGAAAAGGTCAAAGGGCCTCTGGTCGAGAACCAGAGAACAAACCGGTTATGTTGATAGCCATGGATAATGTTCTTATCAGCCATCTGGGTACTCTGTACAGAGCCTTTGTATGAAATGACTTCAGATTTCTCGGTTGAAAAGTCGTAGAGTTTAGTCAAAACAACTAGAGAGAAATACTAAACAGACTAAAAGTGATGAAAGACTAACAAAATAAAAGTTGCTTAACAATCAAAAAGATATAAAGAGAAATTTAGATGCAGAAAAACAACCAAAATGCCAAACCGACACAAATACCATAAAATGCACAATACGACAACAAGTGAAGAATTCTGTGTGGCAGAGGTTGGGGCTTTTTACCTGCTGTGCACATGGGCCTGTTCCCTCCTGACCTTTAAGTCGTGTGCATGAATAAAACAATACTCCTTCAAGATCTTTGCTCCCCTCTCTGCAGGTATAAACACATGCACACTCGCCGCCAGATTAACGGAGAGATGTCCATTTCTTCATGGTCAGTGACCTGTTGCACTGCTACGTCTGTTGACCTTCTTGACCTAAATAGGAAGTGACATTAAGGTGAGTGCGGCATCCCTTTGGGCCTCCTCTGCCATTTGTGTGGTCAAACCAAAACACAACTTGCAAAGTAGAAAAAAAACAAGAGACAAAAGTTTGCAGAACATTTGTGGTTGAAACACTGAATGAGAAGTGACAGATTATGTATCTGCCAGAGAGGTGCTACCTGGATCTCCTGACCTCATTTATACTGGGGTGAATGATATTGAGTAACAGGAGGCCTTTGACAAAATGGCTGCCATCCAGGGAAGATTTTATCAGTGACAGGGCTGGAATGCTAAATCAAGTGCTTTTTACAATTCTCCAAACAACTCGTCCTCTCTCCGCTCCCTCCATCCTTCTTCTTTCTTTGCTGTTTTGTCTCTTCTTTGCCGGTTCAAGAGCACACAGGACCCGGGGTCATTGTGTTTGTGCAGGCATCAGCTGATTTCGAGCTTCGCCTCAGGCGGAGTGTGGAGCTACGAGAAAGAGAGAGAGAGAGAGAGAGAGAAATACGAGCGAAGGAAAAACACTGGCAGACAGAGAGGGGAGCAAAGTCATCCACCTAAAACCTGAAAGTGGTGCCGGGTATGAATGCTCCCCTCTAGCCGCCGTATACTAGAGTGAGTGGCCGCTCCCTCTCTTCCTCTGTTCTGCCGTCTCTGTCAGGCTCTTTGTGGGTTTTTCAGCTGCAGAGGAGAAGTGCCTGTGATGCCTGATCACAACATGACACTGCAGAACATCGACTGCTCTTTCCAACTGTCTTCACGAGTTACCCTCTCCCTTCTGGCCTCATTCAACCTGCCTGGTGCCGCGAGGCTGAGTCTGCCGGCTCCCCACAGCGACTGTACATTCACAACAGTGAGCGGTGTGTCTACTATTTTTGACCTCATTAGATCATGTTTTACTATACGTTCAATGGTATGTAAACTCGCTGTGTGTTCAGAATGAGTGAGGACTGCAGAAGTGTGTCAGTGGATCTTTGAACAAAAGAGTTCGGCCTATATGAGTAGATTAACATCTTGTCCCATTTCTGAGGCTTCAAAAAAATGCGTCCTCTCATCCCTAAGCAACGAAGGCTCCAAAGTGGTGGTGGGGGGGTCCTTCTCAGGCCAACCTTGCCCAGGATTCATTGCGGTTCATTGACAAATTGTTTTTCAAAGAGAAAATGACGATGGCAAACAACCTCTATAGACCACACTCTTGTCATTTTGGTCTGGCCTTCACGGTCTACATGGAACATGAAGGCCGTCTCCTTCACGGGCCATGCAGACCGAATCCTCCGTAAAATGGCCCCTTAATTGGGACACAGCTCATGATTATGATGCATCTTATTCAAGGACACTCGGTAGGGGTGCTGAGGAGCCTGAGAGCAGAATTGTAGCATTTTATAATAAGTGATAGTGATTTGTTTTTAGGATATTCTTTGTATTTTTGGCATAGAGCCGGATGCATATAGAATTTGATATTGATGACGTTAGAGCCTATCACGTGATCAGAGGCAAAGGTGTCAGAGACAGGATAAAAATCAAGGTCGTTAATACACAAAAATCAGTCCAAGAGACAGAAGAGGTATCAACCTCGTCAGGCAGAAGGCAAAGAACACTGCAGGGAGAGACTCAGAGACTAACAACTAAACAAGAGACAGGGGTGTGACACATTAGAGCAGGTGCAGGTCATCAGGAGAGCAGGAAACGCAGAAGGATCAGGAAGTGAAACGACCTGATATCAGACAAAATGTGAGTTTCAAAATGAAACAGGAAGCAAGGCACATGCAGGATAAATAGATAAATTAACAAAACAGAGAGGCGACTTCTGATGAAGATTAAACCTGCATCCATGTGAGAACTGACCACAGCCGAATGTTGTGCTCTGCTGCTTTGACATACAGTAAACTGGTGATTTAGATTGCTTTTTGTTGTTGTGTAAAATGTTGTTGGCCAAAACAACAAAACAAATATAGAAATGCTGCTCTGCATTCAATGTCATCATATTGTATTTCTCCAAGCAAGCCCTAGTCTGACTGACCTCAGTGTCTTGTTAAATTCAGACAAAATAATTTGTTTTAGGACTTGCACAAACTAGTAAAGAAGATACAGCCGATCAGGCTCAGGGGCCCCAGAGGTCAGAGTTCACCCCTGAGCCACAACCTCTGTATGAAGGGTCTGCTAATCAGTTCATAGTCTTGTTTGAAAGTCAAAGAGCTCAGTTTAAAGCAAACAAAGGAGTTGCAAAATGAAAAAACACTCTCGTGACCGTAGTTGGTGGGTTCAATCTTCTCATTTAACCCTTGGCAAGAAAAGGAACAAGTGTATTTCTAAAAATGTAGAACTCCCCCTTCGGTTTACTGGAGCAGGAGATTACTCAGCATCCCCTTCAGGATCGTGCCCTTGTTTCTGATATAAAATGACCTCAGAGCTCTTATGTCTTTCATCAAACCAATCCAAAAGAATTCATCCCTCCCTGTAACTTTAATCTGCTTTATCTCATCATGGTGAAGTGCAGCGACCGGTACAATAAAGCAATGACCACGGCGCTCTCAGATTCCACCCTTCGCCTTGATCTAAGAGAAAGGGAGATACTCCCAGTTGAAATCAGATCAGTTACAGAGTAATGCAGGCTAATTCTCTTACCTTCACCATCTTTTAAATGTAACAAAGCCCCCATGAGAAACCTCTAGCAAATAGATAGCAAGATATAATGTTAATCAGTCAACCAAAATTAAATCAGGATTATCCTGGCAGAGAGATATGACTTACACAGTAATATTTTACTTAAGTATTTGGACACATGCCCAAATATGAGCAATCCCGTCTACGCCCACTGCTCAGAAGTGACGTTAAGCCCACAGAAGAATTTGCTAATAGGTCTGTGTGGTAGCGCTCAGCAGCTGGCAAAGACCAAGAAGTCAAGACAACTCATGTTACCATGACCACATCTAATCAGCAGCAGGCTCTTATACAAAGACAATAAGCAGTTCATTAGACTCACTGCTGAGCTGGCGGTTTGAAAAGGAAAACAGTCACACACCCGGGAAACAGCATCAACGACATGAGACTTCTGTTTGTTGGCTTGGTTTCACTGTTGGTTCAGTGGTACAAACAGGTTACACACCACACTGAATTAATGTTTAGTTAATTCCTTAGATAGATGGATGGATGGATGGATGAGACCGTGGATAAATGAGTGGGTGGATGGATGGATGGAAGACTTGGTAGGTAGTAAGATGAATGGATGGATTGATGGATCAGTGGTAGGTAGGAAGCAAGATGGATGGATGGGAGGCTGATGTATGGGTAGATGGCTGGGTAGGTAGTTAGATGGATGGATGGATGGATGGATGGATGGATGATGGACGTATATATATATATATATATACATTAGATTACATTACATGTCATTTAGCTGATGCTTTTACCATACTGTATTTATATAAATATATTGATATAGATATATATAGATAGATAAATAGAAACCTAGATATATGAACCTTCACCCTGCCATCTCTACTCTGTAGAAACTCTAACAGGCCTGAGGAAATCTGGAGAGGGAGCTGCAGCTAGTAGGAACTTACAACGTGCATGTGTGCACGAGGCTGTATTGATTTCCGCTGCAAGCCACTCACACAATCCTGAATGGTCAGGAGACAAAGAAACCAGACAGTATGGCCACTCATACTGTACAGTCTGGCTACCGGGCACATTGCATGCCTCCGTCACCGTGGAAACCCGGCAACGGCTCAGCCTGGAGGGTGACAGCTCCCTCACACAAGATCAGGCTGAAAGTCTGAATTAAAACAAGCAAGAATGGTCAGGATCAGAAGATTATTTACCTCTCTGCGTGTTTGCTTTTAATCAGAGATGCCACTCACGCCTTTCAATTGCTATTCATCCTGCTATCGCTCACATCTCCTCTGCACAATGTGCTGCCTTTGTGTGCTGAATTAGACCTATTGTGTGTGCAAACCCACGGCCGCCTGTATCGCTCTACCTTCATGCACACAGAGGAATTCATTTCAGCTTTTTTTTACCATAACAGCACAAGCACAAATTGTCATTACCTGCCCTCCTTTATACAGCCAAATGGAATAAATGAGGATTTAATGGCACCATGAATATATTATCACAACGCCGACACATGGACAGACTTGAGCTCTTGATTAGAAGCACTTGTGTTTTGTTGATAATCAGTGTTGTTAACAAACAACACTGATTATACTGCGTCCAGACAATTGATGTTAATTCTCACATTATAACAATGTTGAAAACATATCTCTTTTGGCTTGACATCATTTGAAGCCTAACACTGGATCTCTGATCTGTACCTTGGGGATGGAGCCACAATGCTGTGCTGGCCTGGTGCTCGATGGTGGTTCATTAGATCCTGTGTGTTGTGCGTTTGGTGAGAAGTGTAGGAGGAGCAGGGCTGTTCCCATTAACACCACAACATGCTTCCTGTTCCTCAGAGAAAGCCAAGTGACAGCAGAGTGAAGCATTATGGGAGGAAATGTGTTTTCATACTGTCCGACAGTCCTTATTTTCTGGTTTTGTATTCATAAAATAAATGTAACTGTAAATAAGGTTTTATACGCTGTCAGCTGGTCACAGATTTATTTCTATGGTCATCTGCTCCACGTTCCCAAAGCACTTGTTGTATTATATGGATGTAATGTGCTGCAGCATATGAATTACTGACAGTGTAGGTTTACTACACAGTTGTGTGGCAACAGCAGAATCACATTTTACTGGCAACATCAGCTTTTCTATTTCCCAACAGCACATTTTCCACAAAAATAACTATAAACAAGAGCTTTTATATTATATCAGATTGTGAAAGACTAAATCCATACGTGATTCAAACATGGCACAGGTAAAGAACAATCATTTCTCAACAGTTAGGGTTAACCCTAACCCACCCTCATATTTAAGATCTGATTCAGGATAGAACTTGGTACGGATGACTCTGAAAATTATCCTTTTGCAATCAGTTAGTTTCTGTCACTAAGTTTAAGTTGCTAGTTGCTTAAGTTTTGTTCATCAGAGGATGAGGCTGTGCTCACAGGAGGCCCTTCGAAGGAGTTTTAGCCAATCAGAAGAAGGTGGGCTGTTAAGGAGAGCTAATGTTTCCTGTTTCAGTCTGAGGCTCAACTGAAGTGCGGTTTGACAAGCTGCTTGAGAATAAGAATGACATTTTTGACTTTTTGAACTGTGAACCAGAATAAAAGTACGAACGCCGGAAATAACAATTCCCCTCTAAAGATGATTTACCTTTGTGTTTAAATCTCTAAATAAAAGGGAGCAGGGTACACTAGTTAAATCTGTTCTGTGCTATTTTGTGTTTTTACATTCTTCAGTTTTTTTATGTAATTGACCTGAACCTAAACATGTGCAAAGCTTAGCAACAGATTGTATTTCATTAGTGTAAACTGCATCAACAGTCTGTCATGTGCAAATCACGCTTTATTTTGCTTTCGTCGATGAACCCACTTGACCTCAGTGAATTCCTTCATTTCCCAGAGTGCCTCTCAACATCCCTGAAATGTGTGACTGTTAGTTCTTTCATCAGTGGATCACTCAAAGTGTGTTGGGAGTGACGAGTGATAACAACAGATTGTGTTATCAGTAGCAACAGAAGAGCAGTCTGCTGGACAGAGAGGAAACAGTGAAGAAGGAGTGAGTCATGGTTTTAATCAAAAACACAAGTACAGTTGCTAAATTAAAATCTGTTCTGTCGAGGTTACATGCATATATTTTTATTTGTGTGTGATCAGACGTCTGTGGAAACAATGGCTAATCGCTCTAAGATGGACACCACCATGACAAACTCAAACAAGCCGAGCTGAAAGAGACGGGTCTGACATGGGGAGGCCCAACATGTAGCCCAGCACAGGCAGATTGTTGATGACCCTCAAGGGACAGAGAGTATTGAGATGAATAAGATGTTAGGATTCAGCAGGAAACTGTCGGGATAACACATGGTTTCGGTCATGAGATGCTGACGCCACAGCTGACTTTATTTGTCATGTCCTGTCTCCTGCATGTGTTTTTTCCCAGGCGCCATCCCTCGACTGAATGTTCCAGACATTTTCCTGCTGTCATGAACACGTCTAACCGGAACACTCTCCTGCTGTGCTCTTCATGTGTGAAAAGTACAACAAATTTCTGTATTTCTAAACATTTTATGGAGTTATGTCTGAAAACGATTTAGTTTGCATGACCTCAAAGATAAGGAGACAGCACTTAATCCGGCAAAGAAAGATGTTCAGTCGATTTACAGAGTAACAAAATACATTTGAAGACTTTACTTTAACTGAGGTTAAAAAAAAATTGGGTTTTCTAAAGTTGTTTTCAAGTATTGAATGAGTGAATATGGAAAAAAGGACTGACAAGAAAGTTCTCTGGGGAAAATATTTAGGAGACAGATTATTCCTTGAAGTTGTATGTTGGCTCCACCATCATGATCTCTAAGGAGCCATGGGACACCTTGCATATATAGAAAGAAAATATGAAAGTCATTGAAGCGGCGGAAAAAAAAACTAATTTACTCTGCAAACGGAGTAAAACTATATTAAAATGACCTGCAAGGTGCATATCTGGGCTGTTTGTTTACTGCAGCTGCACAATACACCGGAGGAGAGTGGCAGGAAGACGGCTGGTGACAAACCAAGTGATGAATTTCTCACACACACACACAGATACACACACACACACATGCACGCACTCACACACACACACACACACTTTGGCTGGTGAATCCTCTCATATATTCAGCAAAACTTCAGCATTTCTAACACCGGAACAATAATATAGATTTTCTTAACTGTGTGTACATGAATACAACACAGTTAAGTTTCTCTGAATATGAACATGGACAAGAGTTATATTAGTAATTTAATTTCGGCCTGTTGCCCACCTGCCCTGTTGTAGCCTGCTGCGTAGTGGGTGGTGTGATAGAAACCTGAGCTCGCTCCTTGAAGATGTTGTTGTGGTTTGAGCCCGTCCAGCTGCTCGCAGACACACAAGCTGCCACGAGGCGCACAATTGCACTTAGTGTCACTCTCGCTGTCTCTCTGCCCAGTTTACACTGTCACACCATCACAGATCGAGGCTGCTGATTAGAGACTGGATGAGAAAGGCCACAATCACAGTATCTACGTGCTGGGAAAAAAGCAGTCTCTGTTTCCGTGTGTGTGTGTTTACCTCGGCTGGAGAGTGCGTGATGTTCAGCTGCAGAGCATCCAGACTAGATGTCTTTTTCACGGAGGAATGCAGTAGAAGGGAGTCAGATTGGTACCTGGATTTGTTGATAAGCCTGGGCATTAGGAGGAGGAGGAGAAGGAGGGGGAGGGAGGGAGGGAGGGAGGGAGGGAGGGAGGGAGGGAGGGAGGGAGGGAGGGAGGGAGGGAGAGAGAGAGAGAGAGAGAGAGAGAGAGAGAGAGAGAGAGAGAGAGAGAGAGAGAGAGAGAGAGAGAGAGAGAGAGAGAGAGAGAGAGAGGTCACCATCATCCGCCTCTCGTTCGCCCATTGTTCTCTGATCCTTGCACCATGTTATCGCTCTGCTTCAAATCTTTACACAAACGCTCGGTCTTACTACCACACTACTTAAAAAACGTTGTGTTTGCGAACTTTTGCGATGCAAACTTTGCGAAGTTTGTATCTTTAATTAGTGAGAAAACATGGAGGAGGGCTCACATCCACGCAAGCAGCTAGTGAGGAAGCACGGTGGTGTTAGCCGAACATGCTTAACACTGCTAACCTAACATGCATCACAGGGACAACATGCTGATCACGTTAAGCAACATGGTTCAGCAAGGATAAAATAAAGTGATCAAATATCAAATATAAAGTCTCCTCACAGCTAAACTATTTGGAGTAAGCAAGTTTTCCACTTGGGTCATCTCCCGGTATTCCTGCTTCCTCCCACCGTCCAAAGACATGCAGATTGAGGTTAAGTGGATGTTGCTGGCACAGTATCAGTATCTTGCCCAAGGACACATCAGCTCGCGGACAATGGTGGACAAGCCGTTTCACCTCCTGAGCCACACCCGCACGTCTCTGCATGTTTGCCCTGCGATATTCTGGCCACCGATCCAGGGAGTAAACAGGACCCTCCAAGGATAAGAGATACAGATAATGGATGCTTAGATGTATAAAACAGATCCAATGACTGCCAACAAAGACTGTAATGGCACCCAGTAGAGCACATACCTCCACCAAGGCCCAACACAGTCCTCGAAATGTACTGGATTTTATTTCATCAAGATCCATAAACTATTCTATAAAACTATAACCCCTGGTTTGGTCCCTTGATCCACATCCACACCAATCGTTTATGTGCTCTCTCCCTTCTCCAAGTTTCCATTGTAATCTGTTGAATTGTTCTTGTGTTACCCTTCTTACTAACAAACGTGAAACAAACAAAATCAAGAAGAAAACACAGCCTTCTTGTTGAAGGTAAAAATGCACAAAGGCAGTAGCATTGTAAACATAAAAATAAAAATGATCTGAAAACTGTATCAAAAGGAAGAAAAGAGCTCACACCAGGAGGAGGTGGGCGTCAGGTGGAATGGAGGTAGAGGAGAAGCTGACGGAGAAGTGAGAGTCTCTTGTACCTCTGGGATCTGGCAGAGAAAGCTCCCTCGTCTTTGACGTACAGATCACCAGGGCTTTGAGCTTCTGTTATTGCACATATAAATTACACCGGCAGCGCGCTGAGCACTTGTCAAAGTGTTATGTCGCACCGGGGAACAAAACCGAATAAGTCGTGAGTAAGTAAGTGACTAAATAACACAACAGCACGTCAGAGGATTGGAGCGGCGTCACTTTGTTTCCCTGACTTTAAAGGTTGAGATGGTTGTTTTATGCAAATGCATCCACCTTATTAAGTTGTCTATTATTGATTGGACAAGCAATCAATATAAAGTAATGACCGGGGTCAGAGGTCAACTTTAACAGGTCCTCCTCAGGCATGTGTGTGGAACTGGAGAAATTATGCCTCATATCTTTATCATCACATCAAGCATGAAATCTGCCTCATTTTATTCACACAGTAATTTATATATAATGATGTCATGCCTGGGTTAGATGTCATAATGCATCTATAGCAGTTCAGTATAAACTTAGCAATAAATAGGTAATTTGTTGTTTTGAAGCATACTTTAAACATCCCAGTTAAAGCCTATAGATCACATGTCATTTTAATGGTGAATTCATCTGAGTGATCCAGGTCAATCTGATCGTTCAGTGCACTGGGCCTTGGCATCGCAGCTTTGTTCCACCACATCACAAACTGAGCTGTCACCAAGGAAGAAGTCAACATTCATTTGTACTCATTGAACCGGTTAATGAGCTGTTCAGGAAAATACCAATATTCCATGTTTGCTTCATTGCTCCCAGTGAACATAACGTCCTGCTATTAAGCCGACTGATTAGAATCACAAATCAAGATCTTCCGCTTTGTGTGTTTTTCATATATATACGTGCATGACTTCTGTTAACGTGCTGAGTGAACACATTGTCACCATCTGGCATGTGAAAAATCCCTGCGGGGGTGTGTTGGATACACACTCCTCAGGTGGGGAGTGTAAGACGAGAGGTTACAAATTTACCTTTTGGATCACGTGAGCACTGACGATGACCTGGGACAGAGGTCATTTTAGCCACGTTAGCAGCGGGACTCTATGCATGCTAATGTTGTTTGGACAAGTGACTCACCACTTTGGTCCAGACCAAGACCTTGTCTGCACTGTGGATATTTTGTGAGAGGATTTTTTGCCACGCGACACAATCTGTTCAGACGAGAACACAAAAACGACGACAAATGCACTGATGAATATATACCGGGACATTTGTCTACAATCGAAAGAGTGCAATACTACAAATATCTTGGCATCTGCATCGACAACAAACTGACCTTTAAAGTCCACTTGGATTTGTCGAGGCTGAGAATAAAACTGGGATTACATTTTATTAACAAATGTTTTCCTCTGTTTACATGAATAAATAATTGTTTATTCCATTGTGTTGCTGTACCTCAGCACCAGGTTTCTACCTCAATGTGTCTCCCGAGGTTTTAAATAAAATAATGATAATATAATGACATTCATGGTCCCCAGAGGATGAAACCAAACGACTCCAGCAATCCCTTGATTTTGTTTTGTTCTATTCAGTTTTGATCCGTTCTGTTTTGATATGTTCCCCACATTCTGATAAACTGTGGGGAAACATTCTAAATTAGAAGGGCAATCATACCTACGCTAAGGCCTGACTCACTCCTCATGAAAACACTTCTAAGTTCACCAGATCCAGATCTTTAAATGCCAGATTTTTTCTATCAAGATCCGAAAATCATTCTCTGGGAGGTTGACCGAAATGTTGAATAACTTGGAATATCGCGATGTTAAAGAAAGACAAAAATAAAATCCCCGATCAGCCACTTGAGGCGAACCCTCTACAAAGTGTAAAGGCTTCTGACCTGACCCATACTGCATCCATCCACCGAGTGTCCTGGTAACCAGTCTGATTTGTGTAATAGTGCTCACAGGACCATCAAACAGATGGACAGGGCTGAGAGCAGAACCTCCCTGGTGGATGTAACCTGCAGGTGATGACAGGTCAGCATGCGTTCTCTTTCACAGTGTGACAGTGTGCGTGTGACCGGGTGAAGGTAGACGCACCCTGGTGTCCCTCATTCCTGAGCTCTTTGTGTTTGACCTTCCAGTGTCTCCGTGCCCCACACACACACACACTGCATCGATTTCTTCTCCAGTTAAGCTTTTATTGCTGATGATGGGTCAGTGGGGGTTGTTCGTTATTCGGTACTGTGCGCCCGCCCCCCCCCACACTCCCACACATACCCTTCGCCATCCAGATATCAATATTCCCATGACCCTTTAAAAAAAATCAACCCAGCCACTCAGCCACACAGGCCCGGCCAGACTAATGCGACTTTGCATAATCAATATCTTAGATTTTCCCTTGTTCTTCTTTGAGAGGAGAAAGTCAGTGTAGAGATCTGGGTCTGAGCTCCTCCTCACCACCACCATCCGCCGCCCACTCGCCCACCTGCCCCACGCCTTGAAGGCCTCCTCTCAGCCGGGGCCGTCTGCACCAGAGGAAGCCGATTGAGAATCGATAGCGGCGCTCGCTGCTGCTCGGCGGCTGGAAAGGACAACAGACAAGGACATCTCGACCAATGAAGATAATTCAGCAGCCCTGTCTTATCTGTTTGTTCCTGTCTCTTTATCTAATTTGGCGGTGGAAGAACACACACAGGGAACACAATAGAGCACTTTCATCGGCACATGGCGACAGCACAAGAGGCCGGTCAAGCGGCTTTGTCTCTTCCGGGCGTGTGAGATTTCAAGCTTTTCTGCCAGCAATGACCTTTTTGGAAAATTATTTTCTTTTCTGTTTTTTTTTAATACCCTTTTTGATTTCTATTGAGGCCAGGCAGGCAGGCAGGCGAGCGGCTTATGAGATGTCGCCCTTCACTAGGTTCAGCTGAGAGGTTTGGTCACCTGTGACTTGACTGACAGATAGTGACAGACCGTGGGGACCCAGGAGGCAGACGAGGGAGGGAGAGAGATAGAGAGAGAGATGCCTGTCTGCTGCTTTGGAGAATCCTTTTCTCTTTTCTTCCCCTCTAGTATTTCTGTTCTTTTGTGCTGTGTGTGTGTGTGTGTGTGTGTGTGTGTGTGTGTGTGTGTGTGTGTGTGTGTGTGTGTGTGTGTGTGTGTGTGTGTGTGTGTGTGTGTGTGTGTGTGTGTGTGTGTGTGTTTGTGTGTGTGTGTGTGTGTGTGTGTGTGTGTGTGTGTGTGTGTGTGTGTGTGTGTGTGTGTGTGTGTGTGTGTGTGGTGTGTGTGTGTGTGTGTGTGTGTGTGTGTGTGTGTGTGTGTGTGTGTGTGTGTGTGTGTGTGTGTGTGTGTGTGTGTGTGTGACGCACCGCCCCAATGAGTGGGAGGGGGTTTCAAAGCACCTGCAGAGGAGAGATGAGCTGCACAGATAAGCAGTGCAGGTGAGAGAGCTAATTCTGCCGTTACGCCTGGCAGGCACACAACACGATTGAGATTTCATAACTGTCTGGCATCACCGAAGGCATGCTTATTGAATTTTTCTTTCCTCGGTGCTTAATATCTGAGCCGTGGTCAATACTGTGCACAACCGACTTTCTGGTAAAAGCCGCAGGAAGTTATTGAACCGAGGAATACACACAACAGCTGCTCTGAATGATGCCTCCACAGATTCTCCGGATATTTATGAATAATTCCCCGAAATCCAAGCGATTGGATGTTGTCAGTAACTGCGACACAAAATCAAACCCATTGTCTCAGATGAAGCTGATACTGACACTTGATATTTTGCAGGCAATAACTACAGGCTGACCTCCACACACTGACCCCCCCCTCCCTCTGAGCCGTGCCAGCTGTGCTTTGGGCACACCGAACCCTATTCTGGGTAACGTGATCCCGACCGGGGTGGCAATCGCAGCGGAGGAGCATCTGCTGAGGGACTGTGGACGCAGGACAACTGTGTCCCAGTCACATGTTATTATGTGTGATGAGCAACAAATCTGTGGAGCAGTGGACGGCCGGGTCTCCTGAACCGCCAGCCTTCACTTCTCTAACTGCTGACTCAGTCGAATATTAGAAATCAATACGGGTTGCGTGGGTGTAAGCTCTTCCATCTGGTTAGTGCAGATTCTCACCCTAATGGATTGGGTCTAACTTTTACTGCTTGTCAGCATATTTTGCAGGGCTAATAAAACTCCAGTATGTCATTGTAGTCTTGGAATGGTCCCATGCATCGTTTTTTCCCCTGCAGCTTGTTTTTCATCTTCACCCTCTGCCTCCGTCCCTCGGATAGTTCTCCAGATTCCTCTCGTGCCAGAGCCATTTGGCTCCGCTCCTCTCGTCAGCCGCTGGTCGAACTCCTGATCTTACCCCTCGCAACACACCCTGGAATCCGCCTCCGTCTATAACAGACACACACACTTTAGTCCTGTGCCAGTGTGGGCTCCCATCTGCCGTCCTGGCACAACACGCACACATGTAGATTAACTATCTCGTCTCACTGCCCGTTGCTATTGGCCAGACCCGGAGCTCGTCCATGAACACATGCGACCATGCAGGCGTTTTTGTGGGCAGCTCTGGTTTGGACAGGCCTGATGGAGAGAGGTCAGACAGAGATCAGGAGCCTCTCAGGAGGCCGGTCAAGCTGCCAGGTGATGTCACAACCTCCAGGTCCATCATGAAGTGATGAAGCTACTTCTTTTATTCTCCTATTGGTCGCACACACTGTTTGCTGACACATAAGTGGTGAAGAAATAAAAACATGTTTAACATCTTTACATCAAAAGTCCTTCACAGGTAAGACAAAGAACCAAAAAGGACTTTGCCAGCACACCTCTACCCACAATCCACTGCAGCTGCTCACCCACCAGCCCCAGGAGGACGTGATAGATTGGACCACACTTCAGCAGCTGGGCTGGAGGTTTACGCAGAAAGTAGCAAACAAATTTAATTGTTTTCTTTTTTTTTCTACGCACCCAAAAAGGCTTATGATTAATTATTCAGCCTTTGCCGTCCCCGAGGTGAAAAGCAGCATCTGTCATTTATTTTAAAGCAGACCAACACGCGGGGAATCAAGTCACAAACACATTAGGGTCTCGTGTTTCCATTCGATAGTCTGAGAACACCTGCTGTTGACAAAATAAGAGGATGAAAAAGTCTGGAGGAAAATCTCTCGCTGTCTCCTGCGGGAGCTCCGCGAAAGCTCGGCTCAAAATGAGCTCTTTGTTTCTCGCCGGCACCTGGAGAGCAGGTATCAGTTCACTGATGAGGACACACACATACTCACTAACACTTATCTGTCTGTAGTTGTGAGGACACTCATTGACATTATACGTTCACTAGCCCCCTACTCTAACTTAACCATCATAACTAAATGCTTAACACGAACCTAGTTCTAACCCTAACCCTAAAACCAAGTCTTAACACTCAACCAGTCCTTTGAATTTGTGAGGACCAGTCAAAATGGCCCATAATGATGGTATTGAACCAAAATTTGCCCTCATAACTATAGATAGACATGCACGCACACATCCACACACACACAAACACACACATGCAGACTCTGCGGTTCAGTTTTTAAAGTTCACATAAAGGCAGATTTAAGAATTTGTTGAGATCTTGAGACTTTGTGAAGAGAGATTCACAAATCAAGTCTTTTTTTGTTACTCAGCTGTGATGGTGGATGGATGTAACTAAATGGCTTTTCACGCTCATCAGGCTGCAGCTTTGTGAGACCCACACTTCGTTTGACTGATCTGAGGAAATCATTTTTACACAGAACAAAGATGGTGGATCGGTGTCGTTACAAATGCATTAGGAAGGGATAACTTCACACAAGGAGAGGAGAATGGCACAGTAAATAAGAAAGCTAGTGCTTTTAGCTTAGTGAAACATGGTTAGCTCAGCTCTGTGTAAACTACCTGTTTGAAATAGTTTAAAAATATGAGCTCTTCTTTTAACAGCATTGGGTTATACATTATTAAACTTCAGTTTTAGACAACTTGTCCAAAAGGCAGCAGCCTCTTACTCAGATTTCAGCTTCTCTCCAATGGCTTCTGGCAAATTTTGGGACATTTTAATCCATTCAGGACATGCACCTAAATATATTTCCCCTACACCTGGTCAAAACCTCAGGTCCTTGGTATGGGCCCTGTTCACCATTCCAGTTGGGGCTCTGGCTTAGGAACAATCACACTGAGGAGGCAAACTCTGCTCTTAAAGACCCATTTTCATAAGAAGCGTTCTCGGGACCTGGGGCCTGAAATCACATTCAAAATGTATTTATCGATATGCTTTTAACCAAGCTCTGACCCTAGCGCCTGTTTTAATCTAGTTTGTTGATACTCTTTTCACAAGTTAACGTTGCAAAGAAAGTTCTACTGATGTTTGTCATTATTATGGCTATTGTTACTTAATGGGTGTCTGGAAATGTATAATTTGTAATAAAGACCACAAAATTACTTATTTGTACAACTACATTTATTTAAAAAAACAAAAAGCACAAAGCAAAAATTTGAACCAAAAACAAAAAGCCACCAGTGTCCCACCAGGGATGAGACAGTTTATGGAGAGAGACATTTTTAAAAGCATACAAACCAGCAAACTGTAATCTAGCAGCATCCAAATGTTGGAACCTCCAAAAAAATTCATCATTTATATATTTAAATATATATATGTTTTTGCCCTGGCAAGCTACACACTTTACAACATCCACAGAGCTTTGTCTCTCCTTAGTGCAGAAAAGAAAAAATCCTTAAAACAATTACCTTTAATAAAATAAACAACTTTAGGTTAAATAGGCTTAAATAATAGTGTTAAATACAAGACACTTCTGTGGCAGATATGTACAGAAATAAACACATTTGGCATTGTAAGTGTGGTTCACTGGCGCCTGCTCTAATGCTCTAGAAACCACTGCATAAGAACACATTTTGCTGTGAAACTACCCCCCCCCCAACACACACACACACACGCAAACACGCACACACATCATCATCCACACACAAGATTTTATATCAGTGAGCCACAGACAAGGCTTGTGTTTAGAAAAGACGACTAAAAGCAAAGAGAAACAATCCATTTACAACCGAGAATTTTAGGCACAGTTTTATAAATACATGTCAAATACAACTGCTTCTCAACAGGAACTCTTCACGTTTGTGCTAACTTCTTCTTCTTTTATTTATTTTTTTTAAAAACACAGTTTTGAAACTACCACTTTTGTTATTGCTAGGACATTGTGACAGTGAATGGAAAAAAACTACTGACAGATGCGTGTGTGTGTGTGTATGCGTGTGTGTAGGGAAAAGCACCTTGAAACATCAAAATTACTGCCGTGTGACCCTACGATACGACACTGAGGACAAAGTAAAAGTGGTATTAATTCAACGAAAAACCAAAACATCAAACCTTGAAACTTTTTTTGTGACTTCCAAAGAAAATATAAGGGTCTCATTTGAGCTACATTCATGTTTCCCCCCCCAACAACCACGGTACGTTTCAAGACCCGACTCATGTGGATTCCTCTTGGTGCAAGCAGACAGTAAGTACCACTTCATTATGTCCAGTACATTCCTCCCCCACCTCCCCCACCCTACTTTTCCTGTGTCCGTGAAGGCCGGCACAGAAACAGCTGTGTGACAGTGTGCGCAGTATGATACAGTACAGCTGAGTATACAGTACAGTAGACTGACGTGACATACGTAGGTAGATTATATGTTGACTACAGTAAATGAGCTTTACATTCCACTACTGTAAGAGAATCTCAGGGACACGGGCAGGGGGCCCCTTGGGGTTTTGCCATTCTCTATTCCTCCTTCCAGCACCGGATATGAGGACGCTTCCCGAGAGTCCTATTGGCCAGCACAGAAAACCGTTAACGCAAGAAACAGCCCCGCACTGCAGACAAGAGGACAATCCCAAAGCTAAAGGTCCAGATCAGGGTTTCAAGTCACTCCACACACGGCTGCACGACAAGTCTCCTAAAGCCATGGGGCTTATTTTTTATAAAGAGTCTTAATTTCTCTAGGGGCCTGTAAAGGTTAGTTTTAAAGTTTGTTTGCCTGTGGATCATCCGGGAGGCTTAAGTAGGAGCTGAGTGGGCGCCCGGGAGGAGTGAAGACCATCTCGCCCTCTCTTCCCCTCTTTCTGCAGGTCTCTCTCTCTCTCCGTCCCTCTCAGGGCTTCTTGTCGATGGAATGAAAGAACCACTCTGTGAACTTCCTGAGCTGAGCCGACGCCGACAAGCTCTCCTCCTGCAGCCGCATGTTATCCTGCCTCAGGTGTTGCACCTCCTCCTGCAACATCGCCTTGTCCTCTTTCTCCTGAACACACCAACACAAACACACAATCAACACCGGGAAACCGGAGCAAAAATAAATGCGTTACAGAAGAGGGCTGACAAAAGCCCCTGCTATTACGAAAACATCCATCTTTCGTCGGCGCCGTGTAAATGGGAGACATTAACATGGCAGAGCAGCCTTTTCTCTGTCCTGATAAAAGTGCATTTTCCTCTCTCCATTTCAAGCACATTAGTGGAGGTGGGGAAATGTTGGGCTGGGACACAATAAGGAAAGGAAGCAGGATATCGAATTAAGTGGATGAGTTTATATTACAGAGACCTCAGGGCACCCATTACTCAGTGCCTTACTCTCCTGAGCTGTGCGACACAGTCATGCACAGAGTGCTGATGTGAAAAGGAGAGCAAAGAAGAAGAAGAAAAAAACTGCTGCTGAACACATAATCAAGAAATATAGCTCGATATACACACGTACCTTTCTGAGGTCATGCTGCAGCTGCCTGAGGATCACCTCCAACTGGTTGACTTTGCCGGTTAGCGTGGAGGGGGAGCTGCTGGAGAGGAGAAGAGCGCAGCTTGTAGTTAAGAGTCAAGACTCTAGACAGAAACATCACAGGAATAAAACAGAAGAGCTTCTACCAGGATACAGGAGCTAATAATGGACCCCTTGTTGTGTCCTGCATTTAGCTGCTGTTGCCAGTCAACACCTCTCTTCTCACGCAGTAAGTGTGCAGTTAACTATTAGTATAGAGACAGATTTACTGTGGAAATCTACCTAATCCATCTTCTACCTAAGAATTCCAGAAATCTCTGCCTGTATCTCATCTCTATCTGTCTGTGGCCGGTGTATCTCCAGAACTGTTCATCTGATCGGTGTCACACTTGTCTGTTTTAAGGGACGGGAGTGCTGTGTCGAACTTTGCATGTTGACCCCATGTAGGTTGAATGTGAATAAACGTTGAATAAACAGGTGACCAGGGATCTGTTGCAGTGGTGGCTGGACTCATTAACTCATTTATGTAAGTGATGTTGTCAATCATGACAACAGCGTGTTTAATGACAACTGAATCCTCTAATATCCATAAATCAGCTGGTATACGCATGTTTTTTTAGATAAACCTGCTAAAAAAAAGGTGATTGCCTCAAACGATCATGCTATTTATGCACCCACACACAGGAGTGAATGTGGAATGAACAGCTCAATTACTGCTGTTCACTTGGAACCAGCATCACCACAGACCATGAAAACAATCCATTCCAAACAGTCATGTTGCACTAGTTTGAATTGAGGTTTAAAGAGTAAGTAAAACAAACAGGCTTCTCATTTCTAGCAGACACACAACATTCACCGTCACCCATAATCGAAGACGAGACACAACAATGTATTTGCCAAAAGTTTCACAATCTAAAACCGGTTTGACTGAAGTTTCTGGAGCTTGTCCAAACTGTATAAGGGAGCAGGACAGAGCTGCTATTGTTTCACTCGACTCTAATACACCAACACTGTGGCTCCCACTGTGGATGTTCTACTCCTACACAGGTGTTTGTCTGTCGGTATTAAAAAAGCCAGACGGTTTGATTCATACTGTACACCCTTGTTCTCGAGTTGTTTTTAGGGTGACACCACCATCCTCACTATTGAAATACAGAGTTTTATGCACTCTGCTTCATCATGCGGAGAAATCTTCCTGACAGGCCTGCTGTGCTAAGGGTACAGCCGCCAAGCTACGATTGGATGATCACCATTTGGGTGCAGGGTTGAACAGAGGGTCAATTATTAACTTGCTCTCGAATATTCGGTGCTTGTGTGTTTGTGTGTGTGTGTAAGTCCGTACTCTGCTTCCAGTGCCGCTCCCTCCGCCTCCACCACACGTCTGGTCAGCTCTCTGGAGATCTGCAAAGCCTCGGCACGCTGCATGTCCGTCATGGTGCAGAAGGACGCCACGCGTTGATCTGGAGAGAGAGCAGGGGACGTTACAGATTATTATCTGCCCTTAATATATCAAAAAACAGGAAATTGGTTCAGAAATTTCCCGGTGTTCACATGCAGCTAAAATAGAGCAGAATGACACACACGCAAGCACTTGACAGGATGGGGGTGATTCATTCATTCATGCTTTATATGAATGGACTCGTCAATAAGGAACAAGGTGGTAAACAGCCTTTTTTGACAATCCCAGATCAAGCACGTCCCTTGGGGGTCGCTCCGGTGTCCTCACCCCTCCGAGGCTCCTCTGACAGCTGTTTGGCTCATAATGGGCTGAATCCCAGAGCTGTAACGCACCAGTCATGCTTGTTTTACCATATCAGGCCCTTAAGCTCCCTCAAAGCCCCATGGAAAGCCCAAACTTGGCATGTTACGCTCATGGACTGCTCAGTTTGGAGGCATAATGCCCTTTTCTTTAGAATCCACTCTCACTCAAGCCCCTGGTCTGAGACTAAAGATAGGAGGATCTGCATATTCATGAAAAAGATTAAGGAAACCCTCCCATTAATTTAGCCCCCAAATGAAAGCTAATCCACTCCAAGACAAAAGCTGATGCGGCCCGAAGTCGGCTGCTCAGACGAGGCAGGAAAGGGGAGGCCATGCTTTAATTTACATATGAATGAACATTTTCCTCATACTCGATGGCTGCATCAGAAAGATTAAAGACTTCGAGGGAAACTGCGTCAAGCACAGGCAAAGCAGCTTGTTATTTTTTTTGAGTGACCTCGTGTTTTCGCAGATTTAGCGAACAAGCGGCTAAAAATCAAACAAACACAGATTACGCGACAGAGAAATCATGACAATCTACGTGAGGGAACATGCCGTGCTTGATTTATTTCTGAGTTCATGTTAAAACATATCCCAGTTGTTTACAACGAGAGCTTTCGGTCATTCCACAAAAAGCCTTTTGTTAATGGGATGTACTAACACCCATTTTTTTATTTCTACAGCTTCTACTCTCCAAGGTGAGGACAGCACAGTGCTTTTTTTGCTCTGTTTCCTGGAGCCAATCCAAAGTGTCTGTGTGCATCATGAATATGAATCGTCTCCCAGGAAACACAGGACCATGGTAGTGAAAACTACAAATAGTTTACATCTCTGCCAACCTCTTTCTCTCCGTGCTGTAAACAGAGTTGGGTTAAACATACATGATGGCACAATGGCAGCCTGGAGGCACTTTCTGCTCGGCAACAAGCCTCAGGTTAACACCGCGCTTTTTTTCTGGGCCAGCCCTGGTGACGTGACAACTGCCTTCTTGCTGCCAGTCAGACTCTGCATCATCTCCACTGATTCCACTCTTGTTAAATGATATGCTGCGGGCGATGCAGCAGGAAGTGTATCAAAGGAGAAACTCCCCCGAGGATTGATTAATTATGACGAATGAACGGTCACATGCTACATTGCCTGTTCGCTGGTCGCGGGGTCGGGTTGAGTTCAAGCGGAAGGAAACTCGTGGCATGTTATACGGTTTCGTGAAAGATGGAAGATAGACTGGCATGAGCGTGGTCGAAATCTAGAAAAAATTAAAATAAAAAAAGTAATGGTGTCGATCATGAGGTGATAAGATGTGTTAAGGTTAGAGACTGAGTGAAAAGGCAGCTTTCATTTCTGATAAACCCTCATACATTTATGCGAGTGCTTGATTCCTAAATCCCTCATCCCAGAATCAGGCGCCACCACAAAACACAAATACTCTAAAGCAGCTGTTCAGACATTTAATAAGAAACAACGGCCCATCTTTAAAAAATGAAGATTTCTATCCATAAGGGGAGAGAACCTGCCACATCTAAATGTGTCTGTCTACATTTTCAAGAAGAAAGTAAAAAACCCATCATCCTCCAGTGGACCGTATTCAAAGTTTATGGATCAAAGGCCGAGAGAGGACTTGAAATTATCCCCAAACTATCAACCCAAGAGCTTAATATTACAAGTCACTGCTTTGAGAGCCCTCCCTGAGCGGTGACTTGCTGACTTTATGGTGTGAAAATTGTCTCTGTGTCCGTGCAGAGAAATGATGGTTCATTCCTCCGAGTTACACTGCTCGATGGGATGGGGCTTAGAGTGGAGGCGCAAAAAGCAGAGGGATTCCCAAAAGTCACCTCCTACAGCACTTAGGAAACACAAACACGCAGCGAAAACAAACCTACACATGCAAGCCAGCGAGCACTTGCAGTTTGCCGACACACACACATACACACACACGCACACACTCGTGCTAAGCAGCTAGAACGTCTAGGGGGGAAGAAGGCGGTGTTGTAGGGGGGAGGAGTTGCACAATGTGCCCGCAGCTTCAGCCAGGCTGGTTACCTTCGAAGGCTCGTGCTGCATCAACCAGGTGGGGCCAGTCCAGGCCCGAGGCGTTGTCTGGGAGGGGCATGAGGCCCGGGTCGCTGAACTTGGACCTGTCCGCCAAGGAGCCGTCAGAGAACCAAAACTCATCTGCAGAGACAGGCAGGCACTCCGATCAGTGTCTTAGCCCGGCCTGGGTTTAAGGACTAATCTGAGTCACCCATCAGTTTGCATCAGACAGGAGGGGTCGGGAGAATGGAGAGGCTTAGAGGTGGGGGAGGCAGGGGTTTTTTATTTGAACTAGTCATCACTGCTAAAAGAGATTATCTTTACCTAACTCCAGCCCTGCACATCAGGACACCTCGCTCGCCTGTGCTCACTAGTCGCTCGGCTCCAATCATACCATCAACTCACTCCACCTCTGATCTAAATGCCCTTAAACGAGAAATCCTCCTTACGCTTGTAAACAATTTAACTTTGGAAGGAATACTTTTCTATCAATGTGACAGAATGACAGCCTAGAGACTGCTATCTCTGCATAGCGCACGCAAAGGCACTGTCTGAGAGGCAATAAATGACTTGTCTAAGTGAATGTCTTCATGTTTCAATCAATATCTCCTTTCTGTCCCTTCCGTCTCCCTCTATCCTCCCTCCCTCGCTCTCAGCCCTGAAAGACAGGGAACCAAATAAACAAGCGCCCATTCTGCAGCGAGGGGTGTTCAGGAGAAAAAAAAACTAATCGTGAGTGGAGAAGCAGAGAACAGACAGAGAGAGCTTGAGGTGATGCTGACACTCTCCTTTCAATTTATCCAGCATCTCTGAGCTGGAGTGATTCTCTGTTTACCAAACTGGGCTGTTTCAGCAAGCCTGTGTGCTCAGCTACCCTTCAAAACAATCAGGAATCCATCAGGCTGACAGCCCAGGAGAGGCTAAAGAGAGAGAAGCATCTTTCCAAAAGCCATTTTCTATCTCGGGACGTTAGCCGGAGACGGGCGAGGAGCGGTATGGTAATGAGACAGGAGGGACGGAGAGGGGAGGCAGGCAGGGACTGATGAGTGAATGAAACATTATGTATGACAGACACTGTGACACTCCTGATGGAAAAATAGGCATGTTCATGTCAGAGATCTTAGCGACCTGCAGCGGCGCAGGAAGGACACATCACACCTCTCGATGCTGATACATATTCAGTGAACAGTGGAGAGGGCAGCGCTCGCCAGCAGTGACAGGTGTCTGCTTAATGCAGACGGCGCGGCGGGCCCCTCGCAAGTTTCAGTCACACTACTTCACCCGGTTCGAATTAGTTGGCTATATTGAGGAGTGTTGCTGGAGTGTTCACCAGTTGTGCTAATGAGATTTATGACACAAGTGGCTCTTCAAACAAGAATCTTCATCCTGACTCTCGCCTGGCGCCACAGAAGAAGGTTCATCATCCAAGAACCACATGTGGAGAGGGACGACATTAGTCCTCCTCTCTCTCCGACACATTGGCAACTTTGCTATATTCTTGGGTAAATCAAATATTTTACATGTTTTGAGATGTTTCTTTAGCACCACGTGGCCCCATGTGAATGTCATGACTGTGCACTTACTTCTGAGGTTGGATGCTCCCTGGTTGTGGATAATGCGAGGGGGCAGTGTGCTGTGGTAAGGTGGGGTGGTGCTGAAGAGGATGTCATTGGGCATGGCTTGGTCCAGCATGGAGCTGTGCGAGCTGGCATAGGACGATCCCTTGCGGTTGCTGCACACACTCTCGTCCGACAGCGTCCGGTACAGGGAGCGTCTCGGTGATAAACTGCCGACCGCCGACCCCTGTGAGATGCAGAACAGTTTGTTAAGAGATGGTCGCAGCACTGCAAAGAACAGATTGATCTGCAAACCCCCAGCGACGGCCCCCTGTCTGCACCTTCCCTGCACAGCGCGTTTACACGAGCAGGCAGCTGGGATCAGTAAGGAGGGAAGGGCACATCAGGGAGCAGACTCAGGAATCAATTACAGACTGTGCTCTCAGGAAAATGCAGATGAATTGAGAACAGCTGGCGAGTGTCTGTCAGAGTGGGGAAAGTAACGGACGGGGCTTGTGGAGGTGGTGACAAGAGGTCCCTGCACAGAGGCAACCGATAGTCCCAGAGCTTTTATAATGATAATAAGCACCTTTCATATAAGAAATGCATCTCAAAGTGCTTTATGTTTATGAAAATAAAAAAAGAAATTAAAATGTAATTGATGTGAGAAATTCAAGTTGAATGAATACAAAAATACCAAGGTCTGTATTTTCAGGTGAAAACTGGTACAAGAATTCACAACTTTTTCAGTGTTTGCTACACGACTGTCTCGGAGTTTGACTGATACACAGGAAGTAGTCCTATGCTTTGGGATCTACATGCAGGTCAATTTACTTATTCATCCACGCTCATTTGTTTATGTGTGAGAATAACTTATATTTACACTGTCTTCTAAGCAAACATATTACGAGGATGATCACGACCATATCAAAATGGAGGAATCAGATATAAAAATATCTTGATATAAATTAATGTAATGTATCACCACTTCTATCAAAATATGTCTTGTGGAGTACTTGCAATTCTCCTTTTTATAAAGCATACAGCTGTCAATAAAACAAGAAACTAGAATGGCACTCGGAAAACCAAATCATCTGTCAAGGCCCAACAGTCCCCTATGAAAACACATCTAAATTCACCAGATCTGGGGTTTAATTTGGATCAGCAGCTAATTACAGCTTTTCACACGATACACCCCCAACCAAAAAAAAAGCACACATGCTGTTATTGCAAAGTTAGCACAAACCTTTGAATCACAATGGTGACATTTAAAACAAAATGTTGGTAAGTACCAGAATTGTCCCCTAAGTAAATGCTGAGCTGTCGTGTCAAGGGAGGCTCAAAACTCCTGGATTTGCTGATTTAACGCAGTGATCATCGTATTTGTTCATAAAGTCAGTACACATTTTCTTTCGGTTCCTTATTTACAAACCAGAAAACCGATGAGCACGGTTAAGTGAAGCCTAGGGGCGTCAAGTAAAGTGAATATATTTTTATTTGCAAATCGTGCATGCTCTTTTAAATAAAAGGGAACAAATCTGAACGAGGTATGGAAGCCTATTGCAGACGACATTGTGGTCAAAGGAAACTGCAAGAGTAAAGTAAAACAAGCTGAGGGGGCTTGAACAGCTGAATCCTGAGGGATGTCTTCTGTGAACAGTGTTACGCAGCACACCACTGCAGAGATACTAAAGTTACATGACCGTGGCTGCAGTTTTGACAGGGGATCTCTTGTTTAAACACACAAAACCACAAACACCCATCCCATCTATCATTGTCCCGTTTAGCTTACATAAATATTGCTGGAGTGACATCAAAAGTGGCCACAAATGATATGCGGGGCAGCCGGCCAGATGGGTAAATGCCTGCCTTTGGCTTCCCAGCTGTAACCAACATTAGACTGGTATCCCCACAAGCCAACACCCAGCCATCTCCATTTCAAAGACGCACAAATCTCATGGTGAGAATTTCACAAACATCTAGGACGACTTTAAAGGCGGTGATATATATACTGGAATGAAAAGCTCTGCACACAAACACACGTGATCTGAAAGAACATCTCAGAGGCTTTAACTCAACATGGGTGTCTCTTATTGCACAGATTCCCCCCCCGACTTTACAAGATTAGACCTCATAAGGTTCTCGCTCATCAAAACAACTTTAAACGGGGTTTGCTGCTCTCCGATATAAAAAAAATACCACAGACGCAGGAACTCCAGTAAATTGAGTCACGGCAAATGAAACCATTTGCAATCGGGCGTAAATGTTTTCAGAGGAAAACATCTATTTCATCTAGTTTAAAATAAGGCTCTGTGAAAACAACATGGCACTGGTTGGCTCGACCTGCTGTTTACATTACACAGAACATTGTGTTTATCAAATCTGCAATTATAGACGATTTGAGTGTAAATGCACCTTGTCCTGATTTGATACTTTTGTACAACAGCCGCACTCTTATCAGTCGAGGCAGCGGTGACACATCCACCGGAGTTTTGTCTTTGTCAACAAGCCGCTCTGGAAGCCTTTGACGTGCCACTTGGGAGGATGTGTCGGACAACCACCTTTTCAAATGCTTTTTTTTTCTTCTCTTTCCCACAGGAGGTTCAAAAGTGGAATGCTGTGGGAGAATAAGCGGTGAGCGGCCTTTCCTTTACGTCAGCCACACAATAGTCTGCCTGTCTGTGGAAGGGGCGTCCCAGTGGACACGGCGGCTGGCGAGGAAAAGCTCTCTGCACCTGCTCACCCAGACAAAGAATGGCATCGGGTGACTACCTAAGCGACAGACGCATTATCCTTAAACCGTAGACTCTCTTTAATTACTTAGGAAATCAAGCAAGTCAGATTGTAAGAAATCAACAATAAATCAACCATGTTTCCAACGTTGTCATTGCTGTAATCTGATTCCTTTAACGTGCCAGCTGATGATTGAAAACATGCAGCCCCAGAGAAGCTGCTCCCAGAAAAGAACAGTATGTGTTCATTGGGATCAGATGTGTATATGGTCAGAGTGTCTGGCATCCTGCCCTCGCTCCTGCATCTCTTTCCCAGATCGCTTTTCCACACACTGCTTTATTGCACAGATTCCGACTGGAGTCTGAGATTACAGCGAGGACCATACTCCTCTTTGAATCCAATAGGCAGCAGTGTGCACCTTTCTAATGGTTACTGTGCTTCTCTTCTCTGTGGGAAACAAAACAAATCCAACTGAAAGAAAATCACAGCAAAGGCCCCGCTACACCTGCTTTCATTTGAGCCTGTTCTCTCGCAGGGGCCACGTTTTATATACAGTGAGCACGATGCATGACAGCTAGACAAACTAATCCGTGCACTGAGCTTCTTCATGTGAGAAACAAGGCCTGCCTGCGCCAGAGGACATGTTTGTCTTCTAAGGGGATGAAGTGCATTTGTATTAGAATTGAGCGGCATCCAAAAATAGCTTATTTGTACGTATCCTGGGTCCCTTCCTCGGCGATAATGGATTGGTGGATGGGGGACGGCGGGCGGCAGCGGGAACTCGAAATGCAATTAATAGAGTCGGCAGGACCCAGGATCATCAAACATCGATGCACTCTCTGCAACTTCCTGCCTTTAATCCATGACATCCCGACTGATCAAACTCAGGTCCATTATACATTAAATTAACCAAACACTGTGTGCCGGTCAGTGGGGGGTGAAGGGGTCTTGTGTTGTGAGAGTCGAGGTGCTCGGCAGCAGGGGCTAGCTGAGAGGCAGCAGATGTTTTTCCTGCTTTTTCTTGCTTCCCAGCACGAGGTTATCTGCTCTGGTTCTTGCCTCATATGTACCACGTCTGCTAGTCAGCGTGAGAAAGTAGCCTTATGGGTTGCGGTACACTGGCATTTGATTATGCAATCAATCAAAGCGTCATTGTTTCAACAGGTTAAATGTGTTCATATGTTAAAAACATCTGAACTATCATGTCATTTAGAGATTCAGTCGGCCACAAATATCTCACCTTCCGACTCCTGTCGTCTCCCGGGGGGCTGTCGGGCAGCATCATTTTGAGGTATTCTTCTTTTGAGAGTCTCTGCAGCGATTTCCCATCCCGCTCTGCATCCTGGAGCCGGCAGGCAGCCTCCTGTGCGTACAGCTGCCTGTAGACAAGACAGAGGGCATAGAAGAGCAGGGCTCATCAGAAGGGGGTCACACGATCCACAGACCTGCGAGGGAGAACTCAAGCCATCGCAGCTCGGGTTGACAGGTGTCCCCAGCTATTTAGAGGATAATGTCAGCATCGGACAAAGGGGTTTCGGGTGAAGTCCGTGTTAGCATGCCAACATCAGGTGCCTCCCTGCTCAGTGCTAGTCACGTGATCGTGGGGAAACAGGGTTAGAGAGGGAGCTAGGGAGGAAACACTCATTTTCAAACCCACGCCCAGTCTCATCTCTGTCTGCCAAACAAATGATCTAAGAGACTGTAACGAACGAAGCCAAGCACTGTGAAAGGTAGAAAGGAAGGGGAAATAGAGGGACTGGAAAACAGAGACAAGGTAGTGTGAGGACGATGCAAGCGACACGGCTGCTGAAGTTGTGTGGCTGTGAGACCTCTGCTTTTAGTGAGCAGCCTGTGAGCATGACACACTGAGTGCTGTTGGCAGGGTGCTAGATGGCCACAGGGGGATAAAACTAGACGGCGAGACGATGGGACAGCCTGGCCGCGATGGTTACCTAGACACATTATTGCTGAGAGTTGCCCTGTTTTAAGCTTTTGGCACCATGGCAACCAAGCCCTGAACACATAGACGAGTATTGCCAGATGCATTCTAACTGATCCAGGAGATCTCTTGTTCGAAAACAATTACTCTGTTGTGAAGGCTGCATCTATGATGAAGAAGTGCAATTTACTGAGCTCTATGTGTGTTCGTGACTTGGTGCTAGGAAAAACAACTTTAATTTCCCCCTGAATCTTGAGCTCCTGCCCAATTTGTTTCTCCGTGATCAATCTGCGGTTATGGGAAATCTGTAACATCGCTAAGGCCCTGACCTCAGCAATGAAAGATTATTCCACCTCATGGGAACCTCTGTTAAATGCTTACAATGCGAAATCCGTGCTTTTTTTGCACAGTGATGTGTGAGAGAAAAAATGTTGTGTTTTCATCCACTGGCTACTTTCAATCTCAATTTCAGAAATAATGATTACTTGTTTTGAGACTTGGCTGAGGTGCAAAGAGTTGGTACATAAAATAAGAAAAAAAAACTTCTACAAGGTATTACTGTCCTGCTGGCGAACACTGTCAAAGGCTTCAAATAATAAAAAATACAGCCAACATTTTATTTTGAAAATCCATAGCTTTGCTTCTGTCCTTAAACAGGAGTGTGTGCAGTGTGTTGGATGAGGGTCTGACGGGAAGAAGTGTTGGTGGACAGTACACAGCAGTGGGATTCTGTAGGAGATACAGCAGAAATGTCACAGCCACTGAGCCACAGCTGGTCGCCTTCCACTGTCAGCATGTGCCACATGGCAGGGCCAGCACATGATGAGTGGAATGGGGTGGTGGTCTAGGACATGGGAGGTGCGGAGGGTGGGCTGGGTCAGATCGGGGCCACGGGGTTGACTTTAACTGACTGGGTACCTTGAGCGATCAGCCAGCATTTTGAGAAGGAAGGCTAACAAGCTCTCCGCTCCTCTGGAACAGGAAGCAGCAGCAGCAAGAGACAAACAGGCGGGGGTTAGGAGCATTTTTACACATCCTGCGATAACATACAATGTTAGCGCAGAGGAGCAAAGTTTTTAGAATGAAGGAAGAGAAACTTCATTACGTTGGAACAATATCTGTGTGTAACATTAGGCCATTCATCACGAGGCAAGGTTATGCAAGATGAAATAAAACTGTAGGAATATATAAACAAACAACAGGGAGGGTAACTGAATTACAGAGCTTTTTCATAAGTTGGCAGAAGATGACTTCAGTGCATGCGATCAATCACACAGGCCTTAAGTGGCAAATTTCAAAGCCTCAATGAAATTACTTGAGAGCAGGAGCAGGGTTTTTTCTTTCAGGGCGAATCTCACATTCTTTCCTTCAAAATATGCCCTGAGCCGAGCACACAAACACCTTCAAACAAGCACACACACACACACACAGCTGTGTTTCAGCTTCAGCATCAATGGCCCTACTCTCCACAGCAAAGGATTTAATCATCAGACTGATACATTCAGTTGTAGTTGTTCATATGAAGTCAGAAGGGAGTATATACATTTTGAGCATGCCTGAATAACTGCATACATCCCTTTCCCTACAGGCTATTCTGTGGCTGGTGTCGTCAGGCTGATGTCTGGATCGTTGCCTGGCTCCCCAGCAGAGATGCTGATCTGGTGGAGGCTCAACAGGGCAGTCCACAGGGACGCGGCTTCACAGGAACAATCAATAACCACAAGTGACATGTGCCAAGTGTATTATGTCCGCGGCTTCATTGAGCTTATTTATTTTGTGGCTGTCGGCTTCAATCAAAGCCAGTTAAGGCACGCTGGGCGGCCTGATGGAGGGGGACACTTGTATTGGAACGGGTTCGGCACACGTGCAATAGTAAGTCGGGAAGGAAACAGCTCAGCAGTGAGAGAAAGGTGATGGGGTCAATGAGTGTGACTGAAAGTATGACATGTACCTTTGCATGATAGCTAGTGTTGAACTTTATATCAACCATGTGAACTGACACCAAACTCTTTTGTTTTTGTGGCATAAGAGCATATTTGGCGATGTTCTCACACACACATGCACACACTCACCCACACTCTGAAATGTTGGGAGGTCCCTCAGTGCTGCGGTCTTCATCATCACCCTCATCATCGCCAGTAGTCTTCGCCCCCAGCAGCAGTGTACAGCCAAGCTCGGACCGTGTCTGGCCACAGGCCTCCGAGCTGGGCCCCGGCTCTGGCTCAGGCCCTGAGCTGCTGGTCTGGGGGATGGTGTACACCTTGGACGAGTCAGCGGATATACAGTATCTGGCCCCACGGGCGAGGGGACTTCCAGAGTGGTGTGAGCCACTGATCGGACAGCAAAAAAAGCATAATGTAACTCAAAGATGACAAGGAAATGAATGCATTTAAAATGAGGTAACAAAACAAACAACTGAACAGAAAATGGTGATTGAAAGTATATAAAAGCATTGACAATGAAAAATGAGAGAGTCTTCCAGCAATGCAGTGACAGCCCATGTTGAGAAACGGTGATGATGTTTGAAGCTGATTGCTGCTGTTGGCTTCGACGGGGGTGACATTATTTTCTCCACACACGCATATTCCAGCTAGTTCACCTCTAACCTACATTGGAATATGACTCACATCCAGTCTCTCATGTGACTGTTCCCGTTGAACTTTGTCCTTTCACTATTTAGTCAAATATCAACTGACAAACTGGATTAAAGGGTCAGTGCATTCAAATCCCAGACACATGTTTCCACTTCCTCCCAGTGGTTTCTATCCAATTCTTAACATATAAGTGACATTTCCTCCCTAACAAAAACTTTTTTTGTTTTTGTTTCTGGTTATATTTATGAACTATATAACACACTTTCTATTTGATGCCTTTGGACTAATCCACTCATACTGTGAATTGGCATTTTAAGGCAAATCTCCTTGCTAATACTAGTGAGGGTATTTCATCCTTCATGTCCCCTGCACAGATTGAGTTTTTATCTGGTAGCTACAGGAGTGAGATTCATATACGCTTTACATTTAAGTTTGAACATCTTATCATTTGCAAACAAACTTTCATCAAACACTACTCATTCTGCTCAAATACCCTGAGACTTCACCGTTGGCTTTAGGTGGTGCCTTTATACACTCATGTTTCCATATTCATGACCATCTGGGCCACACCCTCCAAAGTGTGCTCCTACTGCTTCACTGTTTGCTCAGATGACACTCGGGTGACAAAGTCCATCACATTAAAGGTGGGAAGCATTGGGGTGGTCAAGGTGATGGCATGTGCTCTTTCCTAAATTCTGAATGATATGCTGGAGTGGACAGCTCTGACACCTCCCGAACAGCTCAGTGATCTGAACAGATTGCTCCCACACGATGCTGCACGGCATAAACAAAGACAATATCCGTGCTATTTCCTAAAGACAGACTGTGAGTGGCTTCGGGGCCAACCCCTCTCTGACACCCCTCCTCTCTCCCAGCTGGGCTCCAGTCTGGTGAGGAGGACTTGGACCACGGTGTGATGAACCCTACCCACAACCCCCATGTTGCTCCAGCCTGACAGCAGCCCCACCCAGCGGCTTCAGCACAGCTGGATGAGTCAGGCTGCGGGGTCAGGAGTGAGGGAGCACGGAAAAGGGGAAAAGGTCAACTTTATAGCCTGAAACCATGCTTTTGTGCGTGTGTATGTTTAACAGATCGGATAATGGGCTGAATAGTGTGGCGGAGGTGGTGTATATATGAATGTACATTCACATGTTTGAACACAGTGGATTGTGCTCTGAGCCATATACCATGAAAAGGGTGTTGGTTTTACTGAGTGGGAAATTCAATGACCCATCACACAGATGAATTAAGTCAAGACAGAACAAAGTAATTGCTCATACACAAGAAAAACATCAGAGTTGCTGCGGATAATGCAACAACCACATCAAGTCGTTATGGGTGTCTTCAACGTTGATGCTTCCTGGCACAGAGAGAGTGCTTTCTAACATGTCAATCAAAAATCTCCCAGGGGTATTGAGTTTGACTGGATCTGGTGACTGCTGAGGCAAAAGCATATGACTCCATACCCTCAGCCCATGTGTGCAAGCCTCTAAAATCTCATATTTTGTATGCATTTTTCTTTTTAATTTAACCCTAAAACAAAGAGACATTCATTGGATGTTTGACCCTAAAATAATCTGAAATTAAACATTTAACAGATAAAAGTTACATCTGTGCTGTACCTTGAATGTGAAGAGATCTCGCTGAGGTCTCCGATGCTGCCCTCCGTTCCGTGGCTTGACATAATAGCAGAAGCGTATCCCTGCGGTAAGTACATTTTCCCGTGATCCTCCTCTGACGCCCCGTCCTCGTGGTGCTCCGACACCCAGGGGTGTCCCTGCTCCCCCATCCTGCCCTGCAGCAACACCCGGGCCCCGGGGGCCACGCAGGGATTAGTGTCAATGCCACTGTCTGTGGACGCCCCTTTGATGTAGGTGAGGCCGAGCATCTCCGGGTCCATCAAGTCTCCGGAGCCAAAGTGCTTATCATCGCTGTTGCTGGAGGCGTTGCTTGACAGAGTGTTGCTACTCGAGTGGCTGGAGTTTTTGTCGCCCGTCTGGTGCAAACACAGAGAGCGAGAAATGCAGTAAATCAGTTGAGGCCAAACAGCAGCTGCAAATAATTTTTTCCGCGTGTATTAACATGCCTGACACACCAGAAGGGAGGGGTCTACCCATCAGTCTACATGTTCATGTGTGTCTGACTGCAGTGACAGCCCCTGATACTGTCACTAGCTGAGATTAATAAGATAAATAGAAACACAATACGCTGAATGTTACATTCTTTGCTTGTTACCTTTTTATTTCTGGTATTTCAGTGAGTAATCCAAGGGATCTGGTCCTTAAAACCGTTTCAAGGAGGTTTGTAATACTTTATCAACTACTTTCTGATCAAGAAACCCGATTATTATTATTATTCATCACCAAGAACCACTCATCAGGCAAACTTTACTTCATATGTTCCAAAATGTAGATCAGCAGCATCGCAAATCAATTTGTTGACCCACAAAAAAAACCATGTGGACGAGGTTTAACAGCAATGTTTAATTACATCAACACTGACCTCAGGGTTGCGACCTGTCATGTTCATTATGCAACGCTTAATGCTGCTGAATTATGGAAGCAGCTGAAATCACAGCGTAGAAAAGGCGAAAAAAACAAGCAATGTGGATGAGGGGATGGTTTAAATTTTCATCCACTGGCCTGAGTTAATGTTGAAAGCATTGAAAGAAGCTTTAGATGCATGTGTCTGCCTCCAGCATCAAGGAGAAAGAAAAGAGAGTGAGAGAGTGCATGGGCCCAAAAAAAGATAAATGAGACAGCGGGGACAGAGAGAAAAGGGGAAGATGAGAGAATGAAGCACTTAAAATATTCAACCTTCGAGGAAAATGTGTCCTAGAAAAGTGTGAGACAACCACAAATGGTGATGAGATGAGACGCCCGTTAGCAAGCTGATGAAGGCAAAGTGATAAGTGCAAAGAGCGGCAAGAGGGGACGACACCAGGCTGAACACCCCAATTGAAATGCTGATTGCTGCAAATCCCATAAACAAGGACAATCACCCTGATTCACACAGTGGTGTGGGGTAAACCAGGTCTGACAGTGCAGAGTGAAGCACTCAAAACAATCCACTGCAAACACAGCACACACACTGTCAATGCTGCATTAAACTTTCAAACGCTTTGCCCTCCAGAGCAAGTTGACAATGATTTCCAGTACATGCTATGTGGGCAGCGTCTCTCATACTGAAATGAAAGTAGGTCAGACATTTACCCTGGACAGCTTGTTGGGAGAGTCCTTTCCTCCTTCTCTTTGCTTCAGAGGGTTCAGGATCTTGGTGGAGGGGATGTGCCATTTGGCCTCTGCGCACCAAGAAGAAAAGGGAAAAAAAGAGTTATATGCACTTGAATCAGAACTGGTTAACGACTGGATAATCTCCTGAGAGTAGCCCCCTGTAAAAACTCTCTCTGGGAGGATTGATGTTTCTCAAACACGACAGTTGCAAAAGTGAAAAAAATAAAAAACAATACAAATTTCTAAGGATGAAAAAGAGGTGCAACAGAAGTAGAAGACTGTGAGATTCACAAGCTTCCTGTGATACATGATCTCTGCAGATTATTTCATATGTTGTGTTTCTAAGTGAGGTTAACTCTGGAGAAAGTCAAGACCCCACTGTCCAGACATTCTCTGCAGTTCATGCCTGAAGTTGCCTAAAGAAAAAAAATGTACCTGCAGATCTGGTCCTCTCCAGAGTTGGCTCTCTCTCCCTGTGGATCTCCCCGTCTCCCCCCTGGATGTCCCCTGCACGCTCATGAAGAATAGGGGAAGGACACCTGCAGAAACAAAGAGAGTTGTATATTATTATTCTTTCCTACACGACAGAGCGAGCTCCGTATTGTATTCAGAGAGTGGCTTCCACACATTCCCCACAGACACACATCAATTAACTTGATCGCTTAAGGTCGAATCACTTGAGCCTATAATAACATCAAAAAGCAGCCAGACAATGCTGGAGAGAGATCTTTCATTCGAAACTCCTGCTCTCTACAAAAGGCACATTTCTCAAAGTGGGTCTTAATTAAATCTTAAAGAGCTAATAAAGGTTACAGATGAACAGAGGCAACAGTGTCTCATGATGTCTGTAGCTGGAGCTCAATGGGCAAGTCAGCGTGTGTGTTGTTCTGCATGGCGGCAGCTCTGATGGTGCACGGTGATCCCAGAGAGTCGGGTGCACTTTTGAGGCCTCTGACAGGGAGGCAGCAGCAGTGAGCTAAGCCTCTTGTCATGGTCTGTAACCGTTTACACACAGACAGTGGACTCGGATGGATTCTGCTCGTGTTTGAGTCTCAGACTGACAGATGTTACACCTGAGCAGTGCGCTGCCCTGCCAACCATTATATGAATGAAAGTGGGTGAAAAGAGTAGCATGTTGATAAATGCTGTAACAGGATAACACATGGGGACAAAAGGAAACTGTGGTGGCTATAATGATGTTGGCAGAAGCTTCTCGAGCTCTGTCTGCTTTCTCCAGAATTGACATTTCTGTGATATTTTTAACAAAAAATTATTTTCAGCGGCCAACTCCTAAATTACAGAGTGGTTTGCTCAAATGGCATTTTAGCCACAGTAGGAGACACTGGAGAACCAGAGAAATCTTTATAATCACTTGTTATTATACTTAAGTGCTCATCCTTCAAAATCTTCTGAACAGACGAAGAAAGATGTTCTCAAAGGAACTCCAATGAAAAATACTTCACCAGGCTTGGATTTAAATTAAGACTATAATCTAAGGGCTATAAAACTATATGGTTTGATTTGTGTTCATTGATGTTTGAGGTGACGTTCATGTTCTGCTCAGAGAAATCATGAACTCAAGGATTTGGAGCGACTGAAAGGAAACTTTACTAATACGTGTTAAATAAAAACAAATCAGATACATTAAACTCATCATCCCCCATTGTTTTCTCTATTTTAATGTCTGAGTTTGGCTTTAAACCACAGCAGAAATCCTTTTAATATTTAGTTGGAATACTTCCTGCAAAATAGTATAACAACTGGTCAATGTGCCTCGATGATTTGTTCATTTCATGTGAAAAAATTGCTGTCATTTTGCAAAATTGCAAGTTCTCAGAAATAGCACCGGGGCTGATTGTAGCTGCATTCATCACGTCAGAAATCCTGCAGGGACTACTTATGAGGCTGTTTCAAATAAAAAGTAACACTGCTGCATACCCATCGTATCCAGGCTGCTGGGACCAGGTGCCGCTGCCGCAGGGCCCTGGATCACTGGAGGAGGACTGGTTACTGGGGGAGCTGCGGTAGTGCTGGTCCCCCTTGTTGCATGAGGTGACCTGGGGATTTTCAATATCTTGCATTGTCCTGAAGAAACAGAAAAAAAAATGCTTGGGTTAATCACACTGCCACATATGATCAAAACTTGGGCTGTGTATGAAACCATGTACCGTTTATTCTAGAGGGCGTCTTTATTGCTCACAATTTCCCAGAGTCAAGAAGACATTAACTTGCTAGTTTTATTAAACCAACAGTCCAAAACTAGAAGATATACGCCGATATAAAACAAATACAATCAGTGATTCCTCCCTGAAGATACAACAAATGCAAATGTGAGTATTTTGATTGAGGATGGGATGATTTTTTATCTAAGCAGTAAAAACTCATGCGCCCCCTAGACAACCCCCCAGAAGAACCACCTGTTATGTTACTGAAATGTGCATTTGTATTTAAGCTGGATGTAATTCTACACTAATAATTATCTAAAAGTGGATATAATTAAGACCATCTAAATGTACCAAATGTTTAGGTTGATTTTATCCAAATTATTATTGTACGGCTTCCACTTTGAGGTGACATACAAACAAATACTTTTCCGTTTTAAAAAAGCGTTTCAAAAGTAAAATAAATCTTCCTCAACACAAGTGTTTTTGTTCCACATCAGTAATAATCTCAGTCCTTACTAACACTCCAGTAAACGTATATAACGTGACTACTAGTAGCTACTTGGATTTTGATTGATAATTCGATTAATAAATAGGTTAAAAATAATAATTTGCAGTGTACTAAATAGGTAAAGTGGGTCGTCCAATAACTGAAAAGTCAGTAGTTTAATCATTATTGTTTTTTTATTTTATCTTAAATTACGCATATATTTTGATTCCAGTGGCTCTTCTCAAACAGACTTCAAAAACCTTCTTTTCCTCGCTGTCTGATTTTAATGTCTATATCATCGGGTGTCAGGTCTGAGAATATTCACTTCCTGTAAGTGCTGTGGAAAATCTCTCACAAATGTGAGAACTGTCGGTGAGGGAGAAGGTGTCTTGTTCTCAAAAGACAAACAGAAGAAGAGATTAGTTATGGTAATAAGCCTCAGCGACTAATCCAGATCGTATAGCCCTCAGTGCGTTTGTGTGTGTGCGCGCGTGTGCATAGCAAAGGCAGAAGTAGCTTCCGTGTGTAAGAGGATGATTGAGATTTCTGCTTTACATAAAGTTGACTCTCTCTTTGAGCTGTCGACTTGCACATGATCTGTTAAGACGTTTATCTCCATTGACTTTGAACATGATCTCAGCTCAACTCGTCCAATGTGTGTGTGTTTTCACTGTCCTTCAGTAAGTCCTGAACCGGCTCAATGCGCTAAGACGAGAGGCTTCTTTGCTTCTTCACGTGGCCGAGGCGACGGTGTGGAGTGAAAAATAAACACTGGATATGAGTTATGTCTGCTGCCAGGGGGCCAAACACCAAATACGCCGAAGAGGGTTCGGATGACCAGATGGAAATATGACTGGAATAACATAGACGGGATAGCTTTCACATTCTGTCTCTAGCTACACATTCTATACTGTTCATTTTTGCTTTGTCTTTTCCTTATATTTCTAACTTTAATAACTTGATTCCGCACCTGCATAAACACGTGAATATTAGGAATGTGCAGATAAATCTAAAAAAAATAATCAAACTTTATTATTCCAAAACCACAATATTAACATGCTCTCAAAAGCTGACAGATTCCTAAGGGGGGGCGCACCAGTAGCTCTCCTGGTTACGTGCGTCACATGTATCAAGGTTGATTCCTCACCACAGCAGCCTGGGTTTGAATCCAGGCCCTTTGCTACATGTCATCCCCTCTCTCTTTGCTTCCTTTCCTGTTGCTGTCAAAAAAAGGCGGCAATGCCAAAACAATTTCTTAAAATAAAAAGGAGCTGACGAATCCTTCACATCAGCCCTTTCTGCTTTGTCATCAGGTTTCCTTTGTTTCTTCCATGAGAAACTCACCCAACTGTCAGTAACTCTATCGCAGCACACATCATCAAACACCTCGACCAGATCGCTACATTTCCGCCTTGGCTGAAGTGTTAGTCTTCTCTGCCGGGGCCTTGCAGGCACTTTAATGTGAACCAGCAGCAGCTGCTTCTTATTCTCTGTCTCTTCCTCCTTTAGACATATAATGTTATGTTCTCTCTGCATTGAAATAACACTTGAGGCTGCAGAGATTAGCAATGGGTCTCGGTTGGCTGCATGCTAGGTGTCATATTTAACTGTACCAAATCTGGATTCTGCTCTATGAGGATGGGATGATTTTTGATCTAAGCAGTAAAAACTCATGCGCCCCCTAGACAACCCCCCAGAAGAACCACCTGTTATGTTACTGAAATGTGCATTTGTATTTAAGCTGGATGTAATTCTACACTAATAATTATCTAAAAGTGGATATAATTAAGACCATCTAAATGTACCAAATGTTTAGGTTGATTTTATCCAAATTATTATTGTACTGCTTCCACTTTGAGGTGACATACAAACAAATACTTTTCCGTTTTAAAAAAGCGTTTCAAAAGTAAAATAAATCTTCCTCAACACAAGTGTTTTTGTTCCACATCAGTAATAATCTCAGTCCTTACTAACACTCCAGTAAACGTATATAACGTGACTACTAGTAGCTACTTGGAGCTGTTTCATCTGTTACTCCATTAATGTTAACTGTCTTTTGTTATCTAGTTTTCATGCCCTAATATTCACAACACATACCTGTGTTCAAATGTTACAACTAAATCAATATATGGATTTGTATTTCTTAAGTTGAGCCTCACCACAATCTTTTCATTTACTGTTTGTCACTACAAAAGATGATCTAATTTATTCTGCATGTCCACACAGCATGGTAAAATGAAAAAACATAAGCTAGACATACAAGCACTGACCACATTTCTCTCCCTCAATTAAGCTTCATGTTAATATATTTTTCTAGAATATGTGACTGTAAAATATTCTACTCCTCCCTCCTGGCCTCTTCAGTCTACAATTCCTCCAGCCCCCTCCTCTACTCCCTCTCCCTCTGGGGTGCTGCATATCGTGGTCCAGGAAGAGCGCTCTCTTTGTTTCTGTAGTAATTGGATGAGATGAGCTGAGCCGTGTCAGTGTCCCCATCACCTCCTCCTCAGCAGGGTGCAGGAAGAGGGAGGGAGCGAGGAGCGGGGCGAATAAGGAGAGAGAGAGAGAGAGATGGGAAAAAAAGGAAGGAAGGAGAATGGACTGCTCCCACTGCCAGGAACTCTGATTAGGCAGAGAAGGCGGCCATTATCCCAGCATAGTCAGTACAGGCAACACCAGGGGGGGTCGGTGTGACACACTGGAGAGGTTATCAGGCCTGTAGGGGGTTTCATTAGAACGAACAAATCACCGCTTTACATGGCTGGATGGAGATGTCCAAAAGCCGAGGACAGAACAAAGTCGGAGTGTGGCCTTATCATCTAAAAGGGAGATGAAAGCCATGAATTCATTTTACTAAAACGCTCCATTTAAACAGTATGTATGCAAATGACTGAGCAAAATAACAGACCCTCAAAGTGTTATTTGGAAGGGCTGCTTAAGTGTGAGAAAGGGCGGAGAGTTCAAAGATTTCATCTCAAAAGGATTGGACCTTTTAAACATTGTGATGTTCACGCACACGCTTTGCTCAGTCGAGCTTTTATGAAAAACCTTGTATAGAGAGCGCGACTTCCAATGTCTTCAAAGCATAAATGTGCTCATCTGTTTAGTACATTTTTTTTTGCATTGATTCTTCACTTGCATATCTTCAGAGCAAATTATAAATCCTGCGAAGGCGACAGACACCATCTGATTTTCTTTTCTTTCCTTCTTGATGCCATCGAGACGTGAAGAGGATTTCAATAAATAAAATGAGAATAAGAGTTTCAGACACAAATCACCAAAACCCACCTTTGAGAAAGATCTTATACTCCTTGACTCAGTGCAGTATTACTTTTATTGTGTGTTAAGCAATATAGAGCAGTGGATACAATTTCTTTAATAATGTAAAATCATAGGATTTCATAGCCTCGCGATATCTTTTCTAATGCAACCTTCCTGTAATCAGATTACTCTAAATGAAGCATCCCCTTTACTAACTAAATCGAGGGTTAAAACAAGCAAAAAAAGTTCTATCATGTCTATGAAGAAGCGGGAGGTGATGATTGCAGGCTTAATAATAAAATCTATATTCTGTCACTCACTAATTCATATGTACAACTCTGATCAGAAGAAAACCAGATGGGAGGGACAGAAAAGAATCTACCTGGACCCATCTGGCAGCTTCCTATCGAAGGAGGTGCTTCGCGGGATCCCTGCCTGGTGCTGCTGGAGGATCTGCTGGCACTGCAGGCGATCAGGGCCCTGCGTTGGAGAGCTTCGGGACAGCGCCGGACCGGCAGTCGGGGGCACGCGATGCCAGGTGGTGTTTCTCCTGAAGGGGGTCTTGTACTCGCAGGGTGTGCCCTCGCTGTCGACCTTGTACTCCACCATGGGTATGCGGTAGAGCTCGGAGCAGCCCCTGAGAGGGAGAGAGGGAGGATGGGTGAGGAAACAAGGGTTAAAGGTCAGCGGTGAGGGAGGAAACTGTGATAGTCACATCTTACTTTAATGGTAAGTGTCTCTTATGATAACAGCATCTAAAATCTCAGATCACCTCTGAAGACAACCTTAAGGGTGTCTATTTTTAAAGTACCCGTGATTAGTACATTAATCCTGGATCAAAGCATTCCAATGTAATAGAATCCATCAATTTACATTATCACAATATTCCACTATTAGAACTTCAGTCGTATTTTTATATGTACAGTTAATTCATTATTAATAATGTAAAAAAATCTTAAGAATAAGAAGAATTGAATAGCTCATTAATAGCCATTTTAACTGTTGCATAAATCAACAGTAAAACATTACAATTATTCTAGGTAATATAAATATATAATGCTTTTACATTACATAGTATTATGGATTCCTATATAATATACATATTAAACTAAATGGACAACCAAATAAAATGTTTCAATTGCAGTTATAGCCTTGCCACTGTACACAACCATTGACCCTGATCTCCTCAGTAAAAATTGGTGAGGAGCGGTCCCTTCTGTTACCATGACTACACCACAACACACTAATGCTGTCAGGAATATTTAGCCCCGAGGATGACATATAGAGATAGTGTCACACACATGCCTGCACACAGATAACAACAGGCACACACATGAATGTGCTCACGGAGGGCTTACGAACACATCAGAGATACCTGGAAAACGGTGGAAAACACTTTGCCCTTTTTAATAGAACTCAAAATCTCAGCTTGCAGTTAAATGAGACAGGGGGGTCTCCCATGAGTGGCTCCCCACATGAGGCTTTAGCCGCCTTCCATCTCCATACCATTACTGCTAACAACACTGAAGATCTCTGGGATGGACAAGGCCTGTGATGCCATTTCATGCAACATTAATCTTCGGGGCTGGGCAGAGGCTTGATGTGTATGTTTGGAATGACGGGGGGGGGTTACAGGGTGGTGGGTCAGGTTTAAACAGCCTGGGCACTCTGCTAGTTCTCCAAAAGAATCTCAAGCATGACCCTAATGATAACACTACCCTCCCCCTCCAAAGTCGATTTTCCAGGATCCATTGGTTGTGGTTGTGGGGTACTGGAAAATGTGTATACTTTGCTATGGTCCTAGGTGTACACACAGCGGAACATGAGGAAGGCGCACTGGCTGATTGCAAAGGCTGCGGTGGAGGGGGCGAGTAATCCCTCTCAGAGACCCTTTCATCAAACTGGGCCATGGGTGGCTGGGTCAGTGGGTGTTATAAGATCTTACTATAAGATCATTCTTCACTCATCTGGCCTCATCTATGATGAACGGTTGCCAATGGCATGTTCTACGTCCGCTACATCTCACGCTTTGCATAATTCATTGGCTGTATGTAGGTAGCATGCATCGCTGGCTTGATATGTGGGACAGCGAGCATAATGAGTGGCATTACAGCCACTTCCGTGAATAGAAGAGGAGTTTATCTTGAAAGCTGAAGCTACTGCAAAGCCCGTTTTCCGCTGGTCAAAAAACTCACTCGCTCCCTCTAACTTCTTGCTTTTGATATGTAATGGGAAAGGAGTCCTCTTTTTAAGCGGGTTTACCCACATTTACAAAAACAGCGTATATCCGCAAATGTTTGTGTAAAATAGATATCTATGTACAATGACCTTAGATATAACAGATTTAACAGATAAAATGTTTATCTTGTTATTCTAATTTTCTTCCGTGAGGGCTTTCAATAACTTTATGTTCATGTCAGAGGAAAAGGATGCTAACAAGAGTGTTAAATCCTTGAATATTGGTCAATTAGTTTTAAACAAGACTGCTAACCCACTCATTACCTTGATTAACTGTGTGTGTGTGTATGTGTGCTTGTGTGCGTAGGTGGTCATACCAGGTTGCCACACATCATTAATCTCTGTATAGGCTAAACCTTGCTAACAGCTTGTCAACAGGAAAGGTCTCAGCCGTTGCCTCTCGCTGTGCTTTTTGCATCAGAAGGACTCTGGCAAAATTAATTTATCTTATGATCCTAATGTTCTCCTCCCAGTTCCACACAAGCTTAGCTGGAGGTGGAAACGCCTCCATCCTTTTGACCTGACGTATATGTGGAACGTGCTTCTTGCCGGTACTGTATATGGTGGTGACTTAGCCTCAGTGTATAAATCATGGCGAAAAACAGCAGGAAGCCTGTGTTTGGTCAACAGTTAAACCTGAGCTGGAGGCTGATGGCGGACGAGACACTGTTAGACCCATTCAGCCAGCCATGAGGAGAGTCTGTTTCCTCTTGATTCCACCAAGAGCTGCTATGGCACTCTTTAAACTCAGTGGGAGGTGATATAAATTATACTACACTGGCCTACATAAGTTTGCAGAGCACAATAACTTCTACAGCTTCAAACTAACATCAAGTCAACAAAAAATACAGAATTAGCCATTGGGGGCAGTGTTCAATATTTTGGGGCTGCTGCTGTATCTGGCATCCGGGCTGAGACTCGGACCTCTGTTAGTCGTACACTGTTAGGAGTCCGATGAGTTTCTTTTATTAAACAAGTCGAACGTTTCGCTACACAAAACAGTGACACTTTCTTGGAGATGCTTAAGGTCCAGATGATATTTAGGTTAATCTCTGTCAATGTGGACTGTCTACCTTCAGGCCACCACAGCCTACTCATTGTTTGGTCAAACTACAGAAACACAAGGGCGTCCAGCGCCAACAACTTTTCCTTTGCCTACAGATTCTGTATATTTACAAGCAGACTGGTTTATAGAGATAACTAACATGAGTAAAAGAGAACCAGGAGTTTAGCTCAGTTAGTGGCCTGTTATAGGTGAACAATCAGCTCCTTCAGCCATTGTCTCTTAACGAATTACAATAGATCAGTGTGACGACAGGACCTTAGACCTCGGTCAGAGAGCTGTCACTCTAATGACATGGCCAGCGATTGAGGGACGTGCTAATCCATTCCCACAGTCAGAGTCCATGTCACAGTAAAGAGCCGCAGAGGTTGTGACCCCCGCCAGCCCTATGCAGACTATTGTCAAGAGTTTCGTGAAATAATGTGTGCTCAAATGTGCATAGGTTTGCAAAAAAAAGAGAAAGAAAACCTTTTCCAGTGATTTCTTTGCAACCTGATCTAAAGGAAATAGGCTCCTGTGCATAACGTGATGGAATTAGGGTGAGCAATTTGTGATGCAGACCCTCTGAGTTTTGGTTTAGTGGCGCTCTCTTTCACAGGGTGTTGGCATGGGAAGTGAGAATTCCAGCTTAACTTCGGTCCAGATGAGAATCCATGATGACAAGTCTGATGACACTTCAAAGCAAAGGTCACAAGTGGCCTTCTAAGTGTCACAGGCAATACCCATTATCAGCAGGGGTCTGGTGCAAGTTGAACCCATTTAGATTCAGGTTACCCACCATCTCAAACGTAAATCTTAGCGATCAAACCTAACAAAGTACAATATGTTATAATAAAAAGCATAAAAGAATGGTTCTCTCAAACACAGATGCTTCTTGTTTGTGTTGATGTTTCTGTGTCTTGTAGTAATCATTCATTTTAGTCCATATTGTAAAGATCCCTTTGTTTACACTAACATCTCTGATGACCATATACCAAAACATACAATCAGTGCCATGTTCTGTGCATTGCATTCCTGTTTCAAAGGGCTAATCTTGTTCATCCTTTTCTCATTAGTTTGATCCAAGGCTAACATGTTGAACTTGTTTAAAGCCTCTCAGAGTGATGATGGAAAAGCCTCTGGTATTGCACTGGGCTAAAAACCACATCCTGCCTCCAGTGTAAATACATTCAATACTAGGTAAAGCTAATATTAGAGCCATAATGTCTCTGGCTGTAGACGGAGAGATCTGTGGAAAACAGCTTAAGATGTAAACAGCTTCAGGAGGTTTGCCACAAAACAGTGCTACACATTCATTCAGCAGAATCTTAGCAGCCGGATGAGCCCATCAGTCCTCAATGAATCGCAAACTTTATGGGATAAATTATTTGTATCAACAATGTATCAACACTGAGGAGGAAACACTCTCCCTCCAGCCCCTGCATGTGCTTATGAAAACATTTTTGCTTGTCAAAGTAGCAGTGTGGAGCCAGGGTGCATTGTCTGGAGGTCATGAGACTCTTGTCCATTGTTGTTAGACTAACCCCCATCTCTCTGGCCACAGGGGACTGACTGGGGCCTTCTGGCCCCTGCAGAATTCCTTTCCTTTGAGATAATAGTGGAGAAACTGAAGCACTTTTTGTTGACTGCAGCACTTTAGCGACTCAAAGACGCAGGGGCGAAAAGAGTTGAGGGTCCTCGAGATTCTTCACCCAACCTCCCACCTCTTGGTCTATTGGAGCTATGGTTGGGAAATTTGTAGGGGCCTTGGAGCATTTGGTTCCCATGGGTCGACGATGAGAAATTGTGTCTCAGTGTCAAAACTCCCAGTAGGGCTCAACGTCAGACACCAGTATGGTCCTCTACTATAATACCTACTAATCTGCCACATGCATCTGTTAGCAAACGCCATATATGGGTCAAGCTCAGTCCATCATGCATTGCACCGCCCATTATGGACAAACAGCATAACAGAGCATATTTTTGGGCACAGTGCTATGTATAATGTTTATTCTTTTAACTCATTTATTGGCAGTCTCAAGTACCTTAACAGGCTTCAGTTGTGTCACTCAAACCAAGCCAGATGTCTTCCACTGGCACAGAGACTCTTTTACCAAATACTGTCACCACATCTCCAGGGAGCAGGACACGTGTTTCACCACAGAACCAGTTTTGGAAGATGCTTGTTTTGTTCTGCTTTCTCCTTCCCTGCACTGTGATTATGTTTGTATCATCATGTATCATCACAGATCGTGGTAAGAGGATTAGAAGTCGGTTCAGCCAGAGAGGCCTCTGTGTTGGATTCACAGACGAGGCATGTTAGCCCGCCATCTGGGAGAGCAAATATGTTACTCCTCTTGTTGCCAAACCAGAGCGCAAAGTTGAAACACAGTTAAACATGTGACGACTATTCAGTCTTTGACACATATACAAATATATATATATATATACACAGCTGTTTAAAATTGTATCATCCAGAATATTTAGCAAGGAATACATTTACATTACTATACACAAATATGTATTCAACCTAATCTTATAGACACAGATTTCAGCATATTTTCCCACCAGTGAAATATCAAAATGCACAAATTGTGATTCATTAATTGTTGTCATCAATAGGCTTTTCATATAAGTGATAACCCGACAGAGAATGGGATAAGTGAAGGTTGGTTTCTGCACACTGATGTCCGTGAGAAAGTGGGAACAGCATTTGCTGCTACACAAGTCTGTGGCCAAGAGCACAAGCAAAACAAAGCTGCTGAAAGTGTGAGTGTGAACAAGTGATGGATCGGATTTCACACACAAAACAAGCAGATGTGCTTTCAGAACAAGCGTCTTACACAGACCTTCATCTCTTCCCACAAAAGATTGTTTAAAATATTCCCTTTTTCTTTATTACAGGGCGGCGGAAACACTCCCATCCTTGTTGATGAGTGGGAGATTGGGTGAGGTTACAAAGAAGCAATCTGCAAATTTGAGCTGTCAGACAATGGCAGCGAGAGTTGAGCCATTAATCAAAATGCTCCTCTCATTATCATTAGGGAGAAATGCTGACTGTCCGTGCCTGCGTGACTCCACAGCCGCTGCTGGAGTTTTCTCCCCGCGACAAAACCACATCAATACAAAGAGCGGCTCTTCTCCAAGGAAATCTGCGAGAACAACATCAGCCCTGCTGCAGCAAAAACAGTATGTAAGCATTTCTTTATGCTAATCAGCTCAAATATGAGAGCAAATGTCAAACTAATTTACCCCAGCTGCGTTGAAAAATGAGACCAGCACCACTTCATACATTTTTGAGGAGCACCTGCTTCTGTCTCACAATCCGCAGCAGAACAGCCTCAACTCAATGACAATAGTAAGTCTGCAAGTGTGTTTAGACTACATCCATTCTACCATGCCAGAAAATGAAAAATCTAATCTGATACGCCAGCTGTGCAGAGTTTAAGAGCAGATAAAGTGGAAACGTTTAGAAACACTGCTGGCTCCATTTTTGTTTGAAAACTATGGGGCAGTTTTTCAGTTTGGACGGGCAGAAACATAGATGTTTGGAAACAATGTTGTAGGCACTCACAACAGAGTCTTTTTGAACATGAAATAACATTCCCTGATTTTGCGCTGGTCACAGGACTACCTCCCCCGGAAACACTGTTTTTTAAAAAGCTTTAGTCTATAGTCTAAGTATTAGGTACAAATAAGAGAAGGCAGAGGATTTACCGTCGTGGGGTTCCGTCTTCATGAGGCTGGATAATGACCACTTTGACAGTGAGGGAGGTGCGCAGCAGGTCAATCATTTGCTCATGAGAGAGAGTAGCGACGGCCACCTTGCAGATCTCCACCAGTCGGCTGCCCTGCCTCAGGCCTGCCTTCCAGGCGAAGCCAAAGGGCTCCACGTCGGCCACGATGCCCTCGAAGTTTACGTGGAAACCAAGCTGGCCGAGGCTGTTCCGACGTAAAGTTATATCTGATGTTTCACAGCCTCTGGTAGTGATCTGGAAGAAAAAAATATATACATTTGTACCACAAGGGACATTTTTCTCTTGATTGCACTGATTCTGACATAAAGACAACAAGACTTCACAGACTTTGGTAGAAGACAAAGTGTAAACATGAAATAGGCAGTAACCATACACACTCATACTGAGAAAACAGTGAGTGACACTAATGTCCCTTAATAGGATCCTTCTAAGCAAAGTATCAAAGCGTTGGGCGTCCACAGTGTACAGTTTGGATCTTTTTTTAATGGATGTGTGGGATGTACTACTCAAGTGTCAACACACCCAGGAATAATATTATTAGAGCATTTAGAGCAGAGTGAAACTCCTCTCCTTAGACTCAAATTGTTTGTTTGGCTCATTCAAAGAACCCTTCAAAATAGAAGTTAATGAGAGAGGGTACATCAAACAGCTTACGCTTCAGCCCCAAAAAGATCTACATAGACAGCTAAAAACCACACACACACTGCACAAAATAGACACCTGTTTCTTTGGACACCAGCTACAGTAGCTCTGCGGGTGCTGCTTGGGGGAATTAGGATCTAACTGGCCCCTGATACATGGACCTCTCCACAGATCTGAGTCTATTAGTCAGAATTAATGACTTGGAAAGACCTTGAGAGCAACGTTTGTACAGAAACATATCAACTGGCAGCTTGGGACGATCTCCTTCACCCCTTGTTCTCTGAATTCTGCCAGAGACTTCACCCATGGCTACTTGGTCGACAGGCTCTGCTTGGTTTGTTGTGTTCTTGGATGAAAAGCCATAAAGTAGTTTTTTTTTGTCCAATCGTGGACTTGCATGCAAATTGAGCTGCGCGCTTTGCTCAGGGGAGGCCTGGCCTAATCTTCTGCTTTAATGTAATTCAGGTTCAGCTGAAGTTCAGGCATCGCCCTTGCTTCAGTTAAACACATAACCACAGAAGTGAGCAGAGATACAAACACACGCAGATGTTCACCACAGTGATAAGAAGAGACTGAGTCTATAAATAGGCCGTGTTGCAGTTTAGGTACACAGCAGAGCTAGACCTCTACTCTTTTTGTGACAAGCACTAATCACAGTACATCCAATGAGCTTTAATCACCCTTCAGATTAGTCTTGGTTCAGTTGTGGGTGACTGCCTCCATTTGCCTCAGAGTGGCAGCTGGCTTCAGGGACACATTAACTCAGTCTACGGCCTGTCAACACTCAAACAGATTCTCACACTGGCAGAAATCCTATCCCACTGTGTGACGAGGGACCCAAGACAACCATGATGGACTGTCCCGCATTGACTACCAATAAGAGATAACCCCAAAACTCATCCTGTAATTAGTTCAATCACGGATCTCAACCTCAGTTTTGTAATAAATACTGACCTGAAAATCCAGTTTTAGAACCAGAGGAGATAGGACAACAGACCCAACATCACTCTGCTTGAAGCATCAAGGTCAAGAGAACCCAGAGATGTGACGTAAGAATGCTCTCCAGGGGCAAAGTCTGGGTGTAAATGGCTTGTGTGTGAGGACGACATCGTCCTGGGTATTAGGGTCCATGAATCAAACTGCCCTTTCTTAGAAATCCATTAGGCTAAATAATGGCTTTCTAAATGCCTTCATCAGGAACCTTTATCAAGCACAGAATTAATGTGCCCAGGTTCTGCTCCGAGTGGCCCGAATCCATAACGGCTGAATCTACCGGGATATCATTATCTAACAGGAGGGACTTGTGGCCTGTAAAGTTATTTTGATGGGGAAGGTGACACGTGTGGGTGTCCACACAGAGCCTAATCATGGGCTCTAACAAATGGTGACATAAAACTACAACACTGCCCTTAAGTAACAAACAGTGTCAGCCTCAGTCGTCTGGTGTCACTTAGAGTTTCTGGCATTGATCCTCAGCGAGAGATCTGGGTCAGAAGTAGCTTTGACAGTAAATTGTCAATATCTAAATCTGAGACTAATATGTTATGACTGTTTTTGGTGACCAGGGGAAGAAAATAGAGCAAGTAATTTGGGTCAGCAATTATTGTAAAACCACAAAATATAAATATTTATATGATCTTTTAATCATTCAATTAATTTGAGTAGCAAAAATGCTAAAATATCATGCCACCCTTTATGTCATTTATATTGAATATACTTAGCATTTAAACTGTTAGTTGGACAAAACAAGCAAATATGAGGTGTCACTAGATATTGTTTTGATTTCTGGGTGTCCGTCCACATGTCTGTCTGATTCGCATGAATGTGATATCTCAGATACAACTTAAGGGAATGTTTTTAAAGTCACTTGGACTCAGTGATAAACTGATTTGAGTGGTCAAACGACTCAGGTCGAAGTTATAGTGACCTCCATTATTCAGGAACCACAGTGAGGAGCAGAAGAGGAGATTGAATCTGTGCTCTATGCAACTCGATTTGTTGGCAGTGTATTACCAAAAGGCAGTTTTAATTAAAGTTCTCATTATTAACTTGCTGATTATAAATTATTTTATCGAGAAAATGTCAGAAAACTGGGCAAAGTGTACAAAGTCCTTGTTATGTTCAGTTTATCATCATCTAAAATAAAAACTAATTGAACCATTGGGGCATTTTTGCTTTTGCAAAAGAACTGAAACTTTGCACTAATTATCATTGTTTGCCAGTTAATTTTGAGATATTGTATTGTTTTATCAGGATTCAACTGTAATACCTTTGTGAGCTGTTAATAAATCCTTTATTAATTTGCTGATTGGCGTCTATCACAGAAATCCATAGTAGGCGACATACTCGAAATGCACACATGCTCACACGCACATATACACACAAAAGAGAGGAGAGTGGCTTCACTTTTACTTTGTCCTGGAAACATAATAAAATAAATAAAAACAGCATATGAGGCAGCACCCCAGTCGAGATGACTCGTCTCATAAAAGCCGAACACGCGGCCACCCAGCTCAGCAGCACCCTGGAGAGCTTTATCACAAAGCTTTTAGCTGTGCTCCCACACTCAGCTCATCGGTGTGTTACAGTGGACAATCTGTTCATTCTGCTTCACATTACATCACAGGTCCGGCAGCCTGTAAATCCCGGCAATGAAACACGATTCGAGTCAACGTCTGGGTCGTTTAGAAAAACACATGCACACCTTTCGGAAAAAGAATGCGCAATCGGCTCATACGCTGAGGACTAGCAACAGCCACCAACTTGCTAATACTTATTCTGAGCTTCTCCTGTTAAATATCCCTCACAAATCCCGTGGGTAAGTGGACAGTAAATGTGAGGGGAGATTTGCATAAAGAATGAGGAAGTGATGTCCTTTGGCTAATCACAAATGATAATATATCCTGCTCTGTCCTTTCTTATGATGAGCGGTGAAGACACTGAATGACATCCGTGTCCTTCACAGATTAATTATGGTAAATAATTCCACGGGATCTAGTTGTTTTTGAGGCGGTTGGGATAGTCAGGACTTTAGTGCTCACCTGAATGCTTCTTTTTTTTTAAGCCTGCCTAAAAATAGTTCTTTTCAAAATGGGGTATTGAAAAAACGCGCAATTATCTCCGTCTGTCCTTTTCCTAAGAAGAATGACATTCTCGCTCGGGTGTTCAGCAGGAAATTGATTGTTATTACCATGTCATTGGCTGCAGTAGTGTTTTTCTGGCTGGGGTTTGCTGGAAATTTGAGGCTGCCAAAGAGGGACTGTATGGGATAAGTGGATGAGAGTGTGCAGGCGGGCAGGGAGAAATAAGGTCATGCACAGCTCAGGTTCGGATTTTGGGATTCAACCTCAATATTATTTATACGGGAAAAAGGGTTGCCTGATGAGAACTTCAGTAAACAAACGGTGGAGACACTAAACAGGAAAAACAAGCCTTGATTATTGGAACAAGGCATTGGTTGAGCATCCGGACATAGGAACAAGATATATGTTTATTTTTTCTAAAGGTCAAGATGCCTATACCACGAGGCAGACTTACAAAATGGGGGAAAGAGGGCTTGGAGTAAATGGGTAGATCTCAATTGGAGTAAAGAAGTCTTGAGGTCAAGTGTCCTCTATTCTTAGTCTGTCAGACCCAAATAATGTGTCTGCTTTTTCACTTCTACACATCGAAACTGGGTTAGTGTCCTGTTTAAGCTGCCTCTTCCTGTACCTGCCTCCAAACAACACAAGCAGCATAGCCTAAAATCACATCATCGCTAATCTTTAATTCCATTAAATGTGCCGCCTGCTGCAGGGGACAGCTCCGGCTTTGATTTTTTGATGACAGTGTTGTGATGTTTCATAATGGTTTGTCCTGATGAGGAGAGGGGCAACATTTATATCTGTGTGAGCTAAACAGTTGAATGACTGCAGAGCAAATGAAAGCCAAAGGAAACAACAGGAGGTCTATAATCCTCTCTGGACCCGATCTCATTGCAAAGTTTCACATTCAAATGACACTCCTGTCCCTGTGTAACCCAGAGAGGACCAGGTGAACGGGACGAAGAAGTGAGGGAAACTAGGACATTTTTGGAATATTTCTGAAAGCCAAAGTCTTGTAATGTTGTGGGAAAAAAGGCACTGAAACAAACAGAAGGGAAGAAAATAATAAAACAGCAGAAGCTCAGCACAAATTAGAGTTGACAGGATGCATATAGGTTAAGTAAGCAGCAGTTCTGCAGACTTAATGATGAAAATAAAATAACAAGGTTTGTGGAGAGGTTTAAAAGCTACAATTGGCAGGAAAAGCATTTGCAGAATGTATTGTTTCCCCACAGAGGAACCACAACTATCCTAAAGCTACTAGACTCACTGCACCATTTAAAGCAAAAGAGGTAATTTTCCTTTATACGCCATGCAGCTAATGTGTTTTAGAATTGTGATGACATACTACTATTTCCTGTCTCTTGAAATTACATTTTGGTTAAAATACACTAGGGAACTCCTTTTTAAAACAAAACAAGGGTGTATCTTTCTCATTCTAAGATATTAGTACTGAAACACTACTACCAAGAGGTTCTTATATATTCTAGGGCTACGTTGTAGCACTTGCGGGCCCGAGCACCCGCACGTTGAAGTCTGTTGCGGTCGGTGGAGAGAGCGATCGATGACCAAGCGCACATCTCCACGTTGCATGCGTTTTTGCACATTGCGGCAAGGATAAACGCTTCAGCTCCTGCGTCAGTCACGCGACGTTAATCCTTGCCTGATAACTGCTCATTACGGTCCACTGTATCAAAGAGTGAAAATTTTATGTATATCGAATGATAGTTTTAAACAAAGCTTACTTCCTGTTGCCAGTAGGTGGCGCCATCACTATTATTACGCACAGACATATAGATCTGTTCATGTAGGCGCTCTGATGTAGCGTGAGCAATTTTGTGTCAATTGGACAATGTAAACACAACTTAATTTTCACACTGATCAGTAGGTGGCGCTATGACCCTGAACGATTATTTATATACGGAGCTGTTCAGATCACGATTGTGATCATAGGTCAGTAGTTTGGAGCCTGTTGGATAATGCAGAGTGGATTAACAAAGTACTTCCTCTTTCCTGGCGAATCAGTAGGGGGCGCTATGACACTGAGGAAATATTGACACATAGAGCTGTTCAGGCTTGTACTCTTATCATGTGACAGAAGTTTGGTAGTGATAGGACAATGCAGAGTGGAGTTATGACAACATCGTGTCCTTTGGCGAAGGAATATCCTTCGCCGCACATCAATGTTCACACGGTTTGAGGAAATGTTACAATTCTGACATTGATCCAATGACTTGACTGAGCTCATTTGAGCTGTATATTGTAAAGCAGCCAGGAGCAGTTCATCAGAGTATAAAACATGTCACTTCATGTTGCCACCAGGGGGCGCTGTGATTTCAAGTCATAATTTCTGTGTAGATGTCATCAGGCCGGGACTCTTGTCTTACATGTCTAGTTTGGACTTGATTGGACCATGTATGTTCGAGATACAGAACCTCGTGTTTGATGGCGTTTAATCAAACTTTGGCGCCACGCCACGGTCACACGGTGTGATGAAAAAAAAATCCCTAAATCATTTTTTTTCTCCATCTTGTTGTGATGACACTCATCTGAATTTGAAGTGGATCTGATTAAAGCTCTACGACAAGTAGATCTAAGTAAAAATGTGGAATATGGCTAAAATGGTCACTAAATCCAAAATGGCGGGCTTCCTGTTTGGTCTATCATATCTATCCAAGAGACTTATTTGTTTGTTATGAAAAGGACACATGCCCAAATCGATTTTCGTACATGTCGGCCAATCGTAGTGCCGGGGCTGCCCGTTAGGGGGCGCTAGTCAGTTGTTTTGCCACGCCCATTCCTTAAAACCATATGAATATCTTCAGGGGGGGGATGTTGTTACACACATGTATTTTGAGTGAGATAGAACCATGAACACTGAAGTTACAGCAATTTCGTGTTTCATGGCGAGTTGATGAACTTTGATGCAACGCCATTAATATGGCGTTTGACGAAAAGTCACAGTTATCTTATGCCTTCATTATCAATGTCTTGAGACCCATTTGATACAGTTTGACATGGTTGAGGTCAATGGATGAGGAGAAATACATCAAAGTGTAAGACATGCAAAAGAAAAGACATTTCCTGTTGCCACCAGGGGGCGCTGTGATTTCAAGTCATGATTTCTGTGTTGTTGTCATCAGGCCGGGACTCTTGTCTTACATGTCTAGTTTGGACTTGATTGGACCATGTATGTCCGAGATACAGATGCTCGTGTTTTGATGGCGTGTAACCAAACTTTGACGGCACGCCACGGTCACACGGTGTGATAAAAAAAAATCCCTTGGTCAGTTTTTTTCTCAATCTTGTTGTGATGACACTCAACTAAATTTTTAGTTGATCTGATGAAAACTGTACGACAAGTATATTAAAGTAAAAATGTGGAATTTGGCCAAAATGGCCACTAAATCCAAAATGGCGGGCTTCCTGTTGCTTTTTTCATAATGCTCCTTGAGACTTTTTTTCATGACTGGTCATGATACAACTTTCGCCCGATTTTGGTGAAGATCGGTCAAGGGGAAACCTAGGGGCTGGTTCCAGGGGGCGCTGTTGAGCCGTTTTGCCACGGCCAATTCAAATTACACCAGAATACTAAAATATCCGCAGACCTTGAATTTCCTGCAAAGTTTCACAACTTTTTGAGCATGTCTAGACCCTGAAAAAGCCCCCCAAAGGGAAATAATAATATAATAAAACTAGGGCTACGTTGTAGCACTTGCGGGCCCGAGCACCCGCACGTTGAAGTCTGTTGCGGTCGGTGGAGAGAGCGATCGATGACCAAGCGCACATCTCCACGTTGCATGCGTTTTTGCACATTGCGGCAAGGATAAACGCTTCAGCTCCTGCGTCAGTCACGCGACGTTAATCCTTGCCTGATAACTGCTCATTACGGTCCACTGTATCAAAGAGTGAAAATTTTATGTATATCGAATGATAGTTTTAAACAAAGCTTACTTCCTGTTGCCAGTAGGTGGCGCCATCACTATTATTACGCACAGACATATAGATCTGTTCATGTAGGCGCTCTGATGTAGCGTGAGCAATTTTGTGTCAATTGGACAATGTAAACACAACTTAATTTTCACACTGATCAGTAGGTGGCGCTATGACCCTGAACGATTATTTATATACGGAGCTGTTCAGATCACGATTGTGATCATAGGTCAGTAGTTTGGAGCCTGTTGGATAATGCAGAGTGGATTAACAAAGTACTTCCTCTTTCCTGGCGAATCAGTAGGGGGCGCTATGACACTGAGGAAATATTGACACATAGAGCTGTTCAGGCTTGTACTCTTATCATGTGACAGAAGTTTGGTAGTGATAGGACAATGCAGAGTGGAGTTATGACAACATCGTGTCCTTTGGCGAAGGAATATCCTTCGCCGCACATCAATGTTCACACGGTTTGAGGAAATGTTACAATTCTGACATTGATCCAATGACTTGACTGAGCTCATTTGAGCTGTATATTGTAAAGCAGCCAGGAGCAGTTCATCAGAGTATAAAACATGTCACTTCATGTTGCCACCAGGGGGCGCTGTGATTTCAAGTCATAATTTCTGTGTAGATGTCATCAGGCCGGGACTCTTGTCTTACATGTCTAGTTTGGACTTGATTGGACCATGTATGTTCGAGATACAGAACCTCGTGTTTGATGGCGTTTAATCAAACTTTGGCGCCACGCCACGGTCACACGGTGTGATGAAAAAAAAATCCCTAAATCATTTTTTTTCTCCATCTTGTTGTGATGACACTCATCTGAATTTGAAGTGGATCTGATTAAAGCTCTACGACAAGTAGATCTAAGTAAAAATGTGGAATATGGCTAAAATGGTCACTAAATCCAAAATGGCGGGCTTCCTGTTTGGTCTATCATATCTATCCAAGAGACTTATTTGTTTGTTATGAAAAGGACACATGCCCAAATCGATTTTCGTACATGTCGGCCAATCGTAGTGCCGGGGCTGCCCGTTAGGGGGCGCTAGTCAGTTGTTTTGCCACGCCCATTCCTTAAAACCATATGAATATCTTCAGGGGGGGGATGTTGTTACACACATGTATTTTGAGTGAGATAGAACCATGAACACTGAAGTTACAGCAATTTCGTGTTTCATGGCGAGTTGATGAACTTTGATGCAACGCCATTAATATGGCGTTTGACGAAAAGTCACAGTTATCTTATGCCTTCATTATCAATGTCTTGAGACCCATTTGATACAGTTTGACATGGTTGAGGTCAATGGATGAGGAGAAATACATCAAAGTGTAAGACATGCAAAAGAAAAGACATTTCCTGTTGCCACCAGGGGGCGCTGTGATTTCAAGTCATGATTTCTGTGTTGTTGTCATCAGGCCGGGACTCTTGTCTTACATGTCTAGTTTGGACTTGATTGGACCATGTATGTCCGAGATACAGATGCTCGTGTTTTGATGGCGTGTAACCAAACTTTGACGGCACGCCACGGTCACACGGTGTGATAAAAAAAAATCCCTTGGTCAGTTTTTTTCTCAATCTTGTTGTGATGACACTCAACTAAATTTTTAGTTGATCTGATGAAAACTGTACGACAAGTATATTAAAGTAAAAATGTGGAATTTGGCCAAAATGGCCACTAAATCCAAAATGGCGGGCTTCCTGTTGCTTTTTTCATAATGCTCCTTGAGACTTTTTTTCATGACTGGTCATGATACAACTTTCGCCCGATTTTGGTGAAGATCGGTCAAGGGGAAACCTAGGGGCTGGTTCCAGGGGGCGCTGTTGAGCCGTTTTGCCACGGCCAATTCAAATTACACCAGAATAAAATACTGTATAATCAGTGTTCAACATAGCTGCAACAGCAAAACTAGTATGGCACTTAAATTGTGCATCTGCAAAGGGGCCATATATCGCAATGTTAAAGTAAGGGATATACAAATTCTTGAATCAGCCGTTTTTGCTGGGATCATGCCAAAAGTTAATAAGTTCTTTTCTGGCCCATGTCCCATCCAACCACCATGTTTTGTGGAAATCCTGTTAGCAGTTTTTGCATAATCCTGTAACCAACCAACAGACAGGGGGGAAAACATAACCTCCTTGGTGGAGAACAATTGTGTTATCTTTTCATTTACAAAATCAGTGACCAGACTGAGAAACAGGAGACACAAACAAACAAACTTAACAGCATTTAAATAAACTGGATGTCAAGCTAAGAAGCAACCCTCAATTAACCAAAAACTGTGCAAACAGAGAGAACAGAGGGGGGCGATGTTTGAAAACTGATTATCAGTCTTTTGTTCTGTGAAATCTCTTTGTGTGGTATTATTTGATACAAGCGCTGAAGACACTGTGCTACAAAAGCCCCTGCTAGTCTTTAATCCAGCAGACATTAAGACTTAAAGATGAGAGAGATTATAATAATTGAGCCTTCAAGGGTCTTACCTCTAGTCTTTGCACCATTTCCCTGATGTCTTCTCCACAGTTGTCGTGGGCAGACAGCATGACACACTCCCCGCGCTCATAGAAGATCTTAATGCTCATAATCCCTGAAGTCCATCCGATGACGTCGCGACAGGAGCAGTTGAAGACCACGTTTCTCGATTCCTCCTCAATGAGGACGATGAACTCGTTGGATATGCCGAGCAAGCAGTCCACATCCATCAACTGGCCAAAGTCCCGGGTGCGAACACTCCAGGTGATGGCCCCCACGCTGAACAGGTGTGCGTCCTTCCTTGGTTTCACCTTCTCCTTCTTCTTAGCTCCGAGGGTGATGAAGCTGAATTTGACAGCAGAGTCTATAGTGGCAGTGCTTACAAAGTTCTCCGCCAGGTCCTTCAGGTACTCCTGCCGTGTACGTGTCGCCATGGCTCGGAACTTCTCCGACTTGTGTGCGGCATTTTCTCCATTGATGACCTTGGCGAGCAGGAAGTCCCTGAAAACTGCTGACTTTGGGAACGTTACAGACTTGGGAATAGGGGGGCCAAAAGGAGGCACGTCTTTCGACCTGGAGACAGAGACACTGGAAAACAGGGCAGAACCAATAAATCAAATGAATTGGTAACATTAAAGAGGAAACTGTAAAGAAGTGAGAGCGTATTGAATTAGGTGTATAATGAGTAGCCATTTGATGTGCAGAAATTACAGTATATGGCTTGAGAGAAATTATTTCTGGTTGAAAGTGGCAGAGCGGCACAGACTAATCTCACTCTGTTCAGCAAACGCTATGTTATTAAGAAGCGTCGTCATGACTTCAGAAACACTCGAGTTGAGTCGTAAGTCATCATTTCAAGGTGTCTCTGAAGATAATAACTGTATCATCAGTGAACAGATCAAACAGCGCCTCGAGACTCCTGCACATTACTATGAAGTCGTGACAGAAACCACAGAAAGCACTGAGCAGGCTATTATTATTATTATTCTTCTTCTTCTTTCAAATTAAGTGCTGCTAAAAGTTCATGAAGAGCCATTTGGCATGAAGACAGTTATGCAAAGCTCATCAAAAGACAAACACATTTCCCTAAATTGTCTTAAGGGTATTAGTGGGACTCTTATGCTGTGGTGAATTTCACTTCTACTTGGAGGTTTGACTCGATGACACCAAATTCAAATATTGCATTTCGACCCTCTTCTTCCTCTCCTAGATTTTTGTCAGATTACATAGCAGAAATAGCTTAGAGAGAGTCATGCAGGTGTGTGGTGCATGCTTGTCCTATTTACCTGTAGCAGACGTTTTCAGTGCAGGGGTTGTGGACTTTGACGATGACAAACACATGTTGGAAATGAGAGCGGATGCTTTTTGGAGTGAAAGGAAGGGCCCCGGGCTCCTGGAACACTATGGTGACGATATCATTGCCAATGTGCCTCTTCCTTAATAACTGTAAAAAAAAAGTGGGAGGAAGAAAAGGAGTCAAATAAAAGATGTCAGAAAAAACATAAAGGGTGGATACTATTACATAGATCAAGAGTTGAAGGTTTTAAAATTGAGAATGAGAAAAATATATCTTAGGCCCTGATCACACCTGGTATTAAGATCTGAGCTGAGAGATATGCTCACGAGTTAGTTGTGTCTAATGACAAAGTTTGTGTGTGTCAGCGTGAGAGAGAGAGAGATTTTACCAGTAGTGTCAGTCATTATGTGTTGGTTGATCAACATGTCAACGTGTGAACACTGAGAACGTTCACACCTCTACTTAGCACTGACCACATCTGAATGGAGTCACACAAGCAAAAGTGGGAACAAACACCATGCAGCTCAGGTGAAGTCAGTAGTGTCTGAGACTTATCTGTGTGTTAATGTATAGTCTATGTCATCTGTAGAATCTTCACAAGCAGCAAAACAATTCTTTGCTAGGCTATGTGCCGTTTTTTGTTTTTTTTATTGACCACAACATCGCTCCATCCAAAATCAGGATAAAAGGTTTTTGGGGCAGAGGAGATTTTAGGCTTTTTGGATGAAGGAGACGTATTCTCCCAAACTCAATTTAGCCGGCTTGTATTGTTGGATTGTTCAGATAGTTAACCATATTCTCTGGCTGGAATAAAGTTGTCAATGAGGGTCAGCGAGAGCCAAAAACGGGCCGGATTAGAGGGTACAGAGGTGAATTGGGAAGGATGAAGAGTTGAGTGGGGCCAGCTCTGCTTAGGTCTAGTGGAAGATTACCCCTGTGGATTAAATTAAACTATCCCACTTCATGGAACAGTATTGAAGTAGAAAAGAAAGGAGAAAGAACCCCCTCCCCCCGCCCCCAAATCCTGCAAACAATACGCACAGGGCAGATTAGGTCTTTGCAGTGGTTCAATGAGGATACCGCCTGATTCCACACAGTCACTTTCCAATTCTTCTGTATACGTCTGAAGGGTTGTGCCCACATTTCTCATTATGGGGTCAAAAAGTACTTCTATACAAGTGGAGCAGAGACTGAGATAAACCTTGGTATTCGCAGCTTTATCAGGCCATCGCTCGCCAGTCCACCGCTACAACCACTTAATTCTACTTGTTAGTGCAGACAGAAACAGTGGCCCATCTAATACCTCATCGGATCCAGCCCCTGGGGATGCATTGATTAAAATCCTACTATGGGGTACCGTTACCATAGCAATTCTCATGCTTTCTACTGATAGGTCATTACCGTGGCAAAATGAGCCGCTGGGGAGGATTGGCAGGAGACAGGGTAGAAGATATCCTAAAAGGAATCTGCTCAGGGACTTATTAACTCCATTAGTGACCGGCTCACTAATCAGAAAAGCAACCGTAGCGGCCTGTTGAAAAGATGTGGAGCCAAGTGTAGAGTTTACTGACCTGCTGTCTGTTGTTGGGCGTGTAGGGGAGCATGGTGGACACGTGAAACATCAGCTCGTAGTCCTTATAGGTGGTGTACAGAGAGTGAATGCCTGTGGAGTCGGCTGGAACACAGGAAAGAGGGTAGTTATGGTCTCAGGCCTACTACAAAAGGCTGTTGTATTAAACATGCAGATAATGCAATCAAGCAAAGCAGAACATCTGCACACAGCAGGATTAGAAGTGCGTGGGCTTGCTCTTTGTGAACGTTTAGTTTGGTGTCTGTGTGATGTGTTCTTTATCTTACTCTTGTTATCCAGCTGAGCCCTGTACTTGGTGAAGCCCTTGAGCCGCACCCTCTGGCCGAGCAGATCCAAGAACTCCTCGAGCGCCGGGCCTGCACTCTCGTTGTTGTACATCTCCTCCTCTGTGCTCTGGCCCGCCTTGCAGTAGAGCACCCCCACCTTGTGCTGGAAGCTTAGCTGAAACGAGAAGCACACGCAGACGAGACGAGTGAGTATAATTTCCTGTTGCCTGAGATATATTAGGTGCCACACTCATAGATACTGTACATTATGCACTCAGAGCATGCGAGGGCCCACTTTCCATCAAGTCACAGCTAATGTGAAGGCATTCATAAGCCTTCTAGGAGAGAGAGAGGTGAAACTCGACTTTATGCAACCAGGCTGTGAACTCTAAGGAGCGCGAAGCAGGGCATAAATCAGGCCAAGCTAATAGCAGCTACTTAAGAGCAGCTGTGGAGCAATGAGGGAGTGAATTACAGAGATATAACAGGATCGCTTTGGTTTATGGTAGAAAACTCATAAACTGCAGGCAACAAAACTTTAATCCTTGCAAAAAAAAGACATCCTCAAGCAATGCCTTTGTTTGGCTAAGTCCTCACAGAATGGCAATAACGCTGCTCTCACAGCCACCCCACTAATACAAGTAATTCTCAATAAAACCTCAAGAGAGAAAAATGTCTTCAGAGTATTCATAGACAAATATCAGAAAACCAAATATCACTGCTTTCCACTGCAATAATTAATATTATGCAGCACCGACAGGTCTGATGTGAACTCGACTTGTGAAGAAGACAGGAAGAAATAAAACATCCCAAGTGATTCTTCTTGCACGGTGAAGGCAAAATCCCTCTCCACCGGCATCAATCTTTTATTTATGGCATTTATGGCTTATAGCTCACTGATGCTGGCCAAGAAAGAAAAAAGAGTCAAAGGAGAAAAAACAGATGAAAAAATTGCCCCCTGCGTTTAGCACCTGTTACCCAATATTCACAGCTGAGGACAGCACCTTGATCTTGACCCAGGGTCAAAGTGTCATAGCGGCAAGATGAAACGGGTCCCTCTCCATGTGAGAGTCAATGAATGGCCTGTATACTGAAACAAATTGGAATTGTCTTTTACCTCCGTTACAGGTTATCAGTTCCCGGTGCGCTCCTGACACTGTTGTCATGGTGACTTCCCCCGCTCAGGCAGTGTGCACGGCACTAAAGCTCCCGCGGTGCAGCAAAGCCATTATACCATCAAGCCCAGTGGAAATGGCATGATGTGCAATGATGTGGTCTTCCATTTTTTATCCCGCATTATATGGGCTCACTTAACCTGCTGCACCTCTTAACAGACTGGCCAACGGCAAGGACAATCGCATTGCCCTTTGGTTGCGAATTTGTCGCTTCCTCAGAAAGTGCAAGCACATCAGGGCACACCACACATACACCGATGAGTAATGCTCCTGAGGTGAGGCTTTGATGTCTTTTCTGGTGGCATCAGCTTCTAAAAAAGGTAGAGCAGCCATAAAAAAAAGCCTTTTTAACAGATGTGCCATTAACTAAAATATTCCACTTAGAACAAATCTGAGCAGAATTTGCTAGAAAGCAGTAATTTTCTTTCTCTTAATATATTTTCCTCCCATTCGACCTCTCTCTTTATCCATGTATGCACTGCTGCAGGGGTGTTGAAAAACCATTTGCATCCCCCCTCTTTTAAAAAACATTAAAAAAATAAATTCAAAAGATGGAAAAACACTAAATTGGTTGGGAGAGAGAAATGAGGACAGCTTTCCCCCAGGAGAAAGCTAAGACGCACCTGAGGGATACAGCAGTGTCCTGGCACAGCACACAACATCACAATGACATCTGTCCGCACTGCAGTGTCCCAATGCAGCAAAAAAAATTTAACATGGCTCCTAAATCCTACTGGCTACAATCACACCGCACGACCACACAAAAAGAAAGTCTATCCCTGCTTTTGGGTCAGGAATGAAAACAATGGACGCAACAGATAAATAAGGAAAAGGTCACCACATCATTTCACTGAGGTAATCCTCAAGTTTAAGTATATGACAGGGGACTGATTTCCTGAAAGAATTGATTTCTGCTCTCTGCAATAACAGGCTTGTTGGATTGTAGATTACTCTCTTTAACATGAGGATCAAATCTCACTTTAAGGTCAGGGGTCCCACGGAGGATTCAGTGTGGGCGAGAGAGCTAGTTGCTGACGTTTCTAATACAGAAGTAAATCTGGGGGGGGGGAGGGGACTACAAATATCTCAGTATAAATAGAGTTTTTTTTAGGCGTAGAAAACACAGAACAAGAAGTCAACTTGGAAAGACAACAACATTTGAGGGCTTGTGGTTATACGGGCTGATGCTAGTGTTGAGGTGCTGTAAACAAAAAAACATGATCTCCACAGCAGACTTTAAAGTCCAGACCCCATTATCCGGACATTTTCCAGAGTTCATGTCTGAAAACAGCTTAAGAAAGAAATGAGCTGTTGCTATGGGAATCAGGACGGATAAAGGTTTTACCTGTTGACCATTGTAAGACCACAGCAAAACATGAAAAGCTGGGCTGGTAATGGAAAATGTTATTTGTTTGGGTTATGACACAGAACGCTGCAGTGAAAGCAGCTTTTCTGGGTTAGAAATGTCAATAGTTTAGCCTTTTTGAGAAGTAAAGATCAGCAGCCTTTGTCTGCCCTGCTTTCATTGCACATTATTATTTGTGTTAGATTTTCTAGCGGCCATGGGGACCTCATCAGGCTCAACTTTATCTTGTTCACATCAAACTGTTAATAGCAATAATTATATTAAAGCTGAAACAACATTTTCAATTTTGAAACAGATGCAGCTGATGAAGTTATGTTTATATTAATCATGAATTCTGTTATTTTACTTTAAATGGAAACAACAGATACACTTTTTTTATTATCGTTGGCTTCCTTATAAAACTGAACGGTTTGTGATTTTTATCACCTTGCATCGTATCTCAGAATCTAATTAACTGCCTAATGCTTTTTCCAGTCCGTGTTCACACAGTCAGTTCACTGTGATCTACAATGTGATCTAAAATACATTCACATATGCTCCGTTCTCCGCTTACGTTCCGGGGTCATTACAGCGGAGTAGACTACACTGCTCTCAGGGATATATCGTTCTGCAGAACTGATCATGAGGATATTGTGAAGGCTGTCTTGCTCCAGGATACCTTCTCTCACCGGACCTGGTTCCTGTTCTCAACAAAAAAGGAGCCTCTGCACACGCACACTGAAATACGATGATGGAGAACAGATGAACCTTTCCCGTGGTAGAAGAAAATGATGAACTCAAACAAAACAGCTCTGGCACAAGACTCAGCTCGAGTTCCATCCCGACAACATTAGCTTCCTCACACAACTGCATTGCGGCTGCAGAAGTCCAGCTTGGTTAAAAAAGTAGATTAGTTGGTGCTTGACTTATTAAACATTTCAATTGGTAGCATAAAAGTAATGATTAAAACAGGGGTGTTTAAAAATACTGATGTCCAAATATAAAGCCGGCCTCCACTGGGCGTTTGGTTTGAGGTCTGCGAGGGGGAGTACCAGTTGGAGGAACTTTAAGTCCCACTTAGCCTGAGCTCTCCACCTCTGAAAGTAGCTCCTTATGTGACTTTATCGCCTTTTTTCCACTCTGTGCGTCAGTCCTTACTATCTGCAGACAGTCTCTCATAGCTAAGGCATGGGGAGTTGTAATGCAGGTGAACAAACTCCTGCACATGCTCCTTGAGATCTTCCAGCCAGAAAAGTCAGAGAGCACTGGATCAACAATGTGTGTCGTCGTCTTGGGAGCTTCTTACTTGCTCTAGAGTGGACACTTCACTGCTCTTGTTTATATGTGTAACACAATCTAATATACAAGAGGGACATGGCTGACACTTTCTATTATAGGAGCCTTTACCCTGTCAGTTGGAAGGATGGGCTTGTGCAATCAAAAGCAATTACACTAATAAGCAACAAATGCTCTGATTGTAAGACATGCAGGGCAGCACTAGCTAATCCCCAGTTTCATTGGAAGAGAAAATAAAGGCCTTATGATCACACAGTGAATCCATCTCTGACACCTGTGAATATATACAGTCGACATCACTAATGGCCACTTTATTCAAACAAAGATAATGCAAGGTGACATCCTCGCCATCCAGGCAGAATACCAAATCATTCCCTCTCAGAGGAAGTAAATCTTTAAAAGTGAGTTCGCTTGCGCCTGCGTGTCCTTTTAGTTCTCAAAGTAGTCACTGCTGGCCACAGACAGTGGGTAATTGATTATATGTAAGTGTGATATTGGCTGTCTAATGCCACCAACTGGGAGCCTGTCTTCAACTATAATAAGCAGCCCACATATGGAACAGAGGTTCCCAAAATCTGAAGTTAATCTCTATTCCTTCTTTAGCTGTCAAAACGTCAGAAACAGGCAGATAAGCCTTAAATGCAAAATCTCTTCTGTATAAGTACAGTCAGTCATCCTATCACCCAAAACATTATTCATAATGCTGATCTGGAGCAAAAGGGTCTTTACAACAAAGATGTGGTAACGATGTGTAGAGGGAAGGGGGGATAGATAACTCTTTTCCCTTCCTTTGAAGAATTAACTCTTGGCTTATTTGGAGCCACCAGCAGATAGCTTGGCAAAGTAAAATCACAAACAGAGACCACTACAGGGCATTCTGCAGTCAGACATGTTAAGATTATCCGCAGCAACCCGAGTCAGACATTTGTGTTCTCCAGACATCCCCTCTGGATATTTTTCAGGAGATTCTCCAGAGTTCCGTGCAGGCTGAAAGCAGCTTTTGAGGGTCACAAAGGGTGGTGGACATGAGGGAGATCTTGGGGTTACTCACCCCCTGTTCGTCCAGCTTCAGGAGCTGCTCCGGGACCTTTCGGGGAGTTGAGGGCCAGCCTCAGACACTGGATGTTGAGCTCGGGAATTACGTACTCGAGCACCTCCTTCAGCGGCAGGCCTCGGGCCGTCCCGTGTTTCGCCGTGGATGGAATGGCATCTTCCAAGATGGCTCCACGAAGTGTGGTCAGCTGTCAGGAAAGAAGATGATCCTCCAGTTAATTAGGTCAAAAGTCTGTTGGGTGTCGTAAAGTTTCAGGTCCGCGCTTTTATACTTTATAACTAATTTTAAAGTGGAGCAGATTGAATACATTTCATTAACCAAAATGTTGGAAGTGGGAACTGTGCTGACACTGGCTGCTGTGTGAGTCGACTTAATATCCTCTAATGTTGTGGCTTATAATTTGGAGCAATGGCTCCATTACAACTCCATTGGAAAGCATTACGATCTCACAGTCTAAATAATTAAGACAGGCTAACTGAACAGAAGATGTTAAGTGGTATTCTGCTGTTAAGACCATTAACGTTCCTGTAAACGTTGACCCAAACAGCTTCCAAACACCCACTCTGAAACCCTGTGTTGTTGTTTGCAGCATCGCTGACAGATTTACGCCCATAAATCGCATTTCCATCTGCACGGCCTGTGGACATGAACGTCAGCAGTCAATGGTGGTCCGACAGAGGCTTTCTGAAAAGCAGATTACTTAACCAGGGTATATGCAGCAATCCTGAGATTAAATTCAATACTTTTCAAGACCTTTTTCAAGACCCTTCTAATATTTTTCAAGACCCACGCGCCACTAGGAGCTGTAACGGTTACATCAGCGACAATATTAAGTTTACAAAATTAAATGAAGTTTGCCAGAACTTCTATGTAGCACAGTATCAACACAGCATGATTCAGCAGGGAAGGAATAAAGCTCAAAAGAATAAATTGAGTTACTAAGCCAAAAGGCATAATTTATATATAACAATAACATGCTCACTCACTCACTCACACATGCACACAACAGTGTTTCCCAGAGGGTTTGTAGAGATCATGGTGGATGGACCCTCTTGGAAGAGGATATAGTACATTTTAAAGTAAAAATGCATCAATCTGGTCCACTTTGAGACACAAATTACAGGCTAGATTGAAATTAATATGGCAGTCAGAATTTTCTTGTGGTCTGAGAAACACTGCACAGACACACTGAGCAGTAAATGTCAGTATAAGAGGAAAGAACCATCGGCTAAACTTCTAAAGAGTCTTGAATTTGAAAAAGATTCAAGACTTTTTAATACTTTCAAGGGTCTTGATTTTCCCTAAATTTAAATATCAACTTTTAATACTTTTCAAGACCCCGCGGCTACCCTGTTAACAGACTCAGAGAGGGAGGTAAATTGAGAGTGGGGCAGAGAGGCTGAGAGCTCTGAGGCTAAATGATGGGAGCACATGCAAATAGATGCTCCAGTGGTTGGGGAGTTAAAACACTGTCTGCGTGCTAGTTGCAGGGCTACCATGACCCAGATACATTGTTTTATCGTGGGAGTGGTGCTTTAGACCAAGAATGGCATCAGATATCAGTGACATTTCCCTGCCTGACACATCTGTTGCACCTGAATTATTTAGTGGATGAGACCACCCAGCATCAATCAAGGGGAGAATTTTCTGTAGCCACCAGGGACTGTGAGACTGTGCATCTCAGTTTGTGGATTAATCATGTTGTGTGTGTGTGTGTGTGTGTGTGTGTGTGTGTGCAGGCGCGTACATATGTGCACGTACTGTACGTGGATGTGAGCAAGACAGAGGGGATCACGCTGCCTCTGATAGAATTACAACTGGCACAGAATCCCTGGACACATTAGGGAGCAGATTTGGGAAGGAGGAGCTGCGAGAAGTCTCCTCTTGTTTTCAGGACTATTGAAGCATTCCTGTATTAGTGTGCTGCTTGACTAAGCCCTGAGCTCAGTGACCTTAACATGTCTCGCTGAATACAGTATATGAGAAGGATGACACATATCCTTTAAAAGCATGCTCTTGCTAGGAAATACTTCTTTGGTAGAGGGATAGACATCACGCAGGTTTCTCCCGCCATGCATCCATAATAGCTCTACCCTGATTTAAGACATTAGGCAATAGACAAAGTACTCGTCTGTGAGTTAGAGTTACCTGGCTGGTTCTGAAGGTGACCCGATGGTTAAACTGCATTCCCTCTTTCTCCCTTCCATCATCCAACCTCTCGCGGCGGATGCTGACTGCCACAGGTCCCAGATTGTCGTCTACACCGAAATAGTTTTGATGCTCTGGGGATGGAACAAGACAAAGATCCAAATTAAACACACATTTAGCGTCACATTAAATTTCCACATCACACTCTCAGAATTGAAAACCCTTAATTCATAGAAATATTTCACATCACTTCTATATCAATTCACATTACCAAGTCCATTTGTCTAAAAATTGCTTTGTGGAGTGGCCGCAGGCGAGCTGCGCAACTGATTACAGAGAGCAGCAGGGGTCCAGTGGAGATTTGAAATTGATTCCCATTGGATTATAAACTGGCGTGTAGTGGTGGCACTGGGTTTAGAAAGTAAATAAATTAATCAAAATACAGCCCTGGAAAGTTTGGAACACTCTGACCCAACACTGCCCCAGATACTTCTCACGATACAATCACATGTTAAAACAAAGGACCTTTGAGCACATGAATATGGATTTGATCAGCTTTACTCAGTGTTAAAGAGTGAAAAACACGAATCTTTCATATTATTAATTCCAAAGAGATTTATTTAAAATCAGACAACACGCATGCTTCAGAAATGCAGGAGAACTTATATGTTGACTCACACCAGTACAAACAGAGGGCTGTTGAAAACACAGGCTTCACCAGCCAGGCTAAAAGTAAATGGTACAGGAATAAAGCTTTTGCTTTAATGGCAGATTGTTTTAATTAGATATTTGACTGTGGTGAGTGGATTGAAATATTGGCAAGACAGACAAGATGAAGTTTCCTGGCTAGATAGAAACCCACAATGATGTTACATGGTATGTGCCTCAGACCACAAGGCCACCAGGATGTTCAAGTATATTCACACAAGAATAAGTGATGTCAGTGTTTACAGGCAGGATTGGTGTATAGCTAGCTGGTTCAGGGATAGTTACACACCACATAAGTAGTGACAATGATAATGAGGATTTGTAATATTCCCTTGTCCTACACTTTGATCTATGACACTTTATCTCACATGCTGATTGGCAGCTCTTCAAGAAATGTCCTGGTCATATTCATGATGCTCAGGGAGAATCATCTAATGTTTGGGTAACCTCTTCACCTGTTCTACACAAAAAATGAAAAACTCTAATAGGCAGATTTTCATCAAATTTCCTGGCGACCTTTATGCCCCTGGGAGGATGAGCAATTTTTCATTTGTAAAAACTCAATGACATTTTCTCTTTTCGTCACCCCCAAGTCAAGATGTTAATTTGTGCAGAAAATGAATCATAACCTCATGGGCAGATTGTCATGAAACGTACTGATTCCAATAATGCTCTGGAGAGGTTGAATATTTTAGACCGCTTTCTACGGAGACGTTATGAGTGGGGGGATCTCACATGCATGCCTTTTACTCCTTATAACATCTTTTTTTATTTGAAATGCATTCGTACTGCTTAAATTACTGTAAACGCTGGTCTAGGATGCTTCTCTTAGGTTTTAATAAAGACAATGATGATAATGTAGGACACTATTTCAGAGTATCTCAAAATGCGTAGTATCATTGTACAAAATAATATTTATATTGGTCAAATAAGGCAAGTGTGTGTGTTTGTGGGTGTGTGTGTGTGTGTGTGGTTGGTTAGGGCATGGACAGAAGCAGAGCTTTGCACACGCATAGCAGTGCCTTGAGCAAACACTCCCTAATCCAGGCTAAAGCCAGGGAGAAAGACCTGGATTCAACAGACAACAAAAGAAAAACCTCTATAGGGACACAGCAATGACATTCGCCAAGAGATTTCTGCACAGGTTGCATCCATGCTCAGAGCATGCCATGTAAAAACACAGGTTCTTTTCACTGTGGCATCAACATTCGGGCAAAGCGCATATCAGCATGAATAATGAATTAACGATGTGGAGGCAACCCGGGGTTAACCGTCTGAGGAATGCATGGCTTGTCAGGGACAGTGGACTGAGGGGAAATGCTCTGTGAGGCATAAGGTCAAATGGTGGTAGGAGAGCTGTCTATGCATACAAGGCCACTGGCCATCCAAATACCAATGGCACAGCGAGAGAGAGTCAACTGTGGAGGGAAGCTTTTTGTTGATGCATTTCTTTAACATGTCACTGATGCTCTTCACTTGCTGTTGACAGCTTGCCAAAGGTTGCATTATGGATGATTTGATGTTCATGTCAAATAATGCTACTTTTCCTTCTTGCTGTCACTCCACTTGGCAGAAATGCCTGCAAAATCTTTAAAAGGTCCAACGTTGACTGCATGTCCTTACTTTTAAGTCATGAAGTTCTAAAGCTTTATTTTTAGGTCAAAAATGTCCATTCCATATGATACCCAGTATATCTCAATGTCTAATCGGATGCAGCACGTGACCATGACCTGTGTTACAAGGCTTGGCCCGGGGGTGTGAATGAAACATTGTGTCCATTAGGATTGTCTGGGGAGAAACACTCCCGTTGCTAAGGGAGGGAGGGCTTTAGGCAATCAATGGGATCAATGTTCAGACCAGGTTGATAAAAGCTTGCCCGAAAGTGCTGACATGCTGTCATGTTTGTATGAGAGTGTGCGTGGGTATGTGCCTGTTTTCATGTGTTTTGCGGTGAAGCAGAGGTGACGACAGTCTTGTCACTCCAATAAAACACCTAGTGAAAAAGGGCAAGGGCTAGTTCCACACACTGAAAAAAACATCTACCGTAAAAAAACAATATCATCTTCAAAACTAATCTGACAGCAACAAGGGGCGTTTCAATTATGCATTGACCTGTGTTGCTACAGGAAGAGATTAAATACATAATACAGCTACAGCAGTTATGGGATGAGTAGTGAGTGAGGCAACCTTTCACAATAAATGATTATCATAGTAACCTTAATGATACATTCAAATGTACTGTAAGTGGAGCAGATCCGTAATGGGCTCATTAACCTCCATTGAACCCCGGGTGCAGTTACACACTGTCGCAAAGGGGAATATTTGAATTCAAAGTATATCTTTTGAAGACGTTCAGGCATGTGTGGGAGTGAAAGGTGAAGCAGCTGTTTTCTAGGGGGCTTAAAAAAGGGTAATTCAATCTGATGAGAGCAGCATAACACAGTCGCACAGACAGTGGGAAAGACAGATATGTATAATGCGGTGAAGGGTTACGGGTTGGCATGGTATTTCTAGCATCAGTCGCATAGGTGTTTTAATGAGGGGAGCTGGGACCTTGGCGTAGTTTCGCTGACCCTAAAGTTTCATATGAGGGGTCCTCACACCCCCACAACCCCCAAGGGGAACAGCTGCAATGCACCCTCTCCCTCACCTCTCTTCTCACATGACTAATCACAGCCTCTCTGCAGGGTTCAGGGTAAAAGGCACAGGGAGGACATGACCGTTCCTCTCCCAAGGAAGTGAAACACACACCCCTGCACCAAACACAAGCCTGCTATTGTTCTGGACCTTATTTCATCTAGTCCTACAAAAATATCTGGGCTGTCAAGATATCTGACCCTTTAAGTGAAGGCTGTTCCATTTGGGACCTAGTTCTCATAGAGCATTGTCCAAAATAAATTGAATGAAATGGACTTGGCCTGCAAAGTTTATTAATTCTCAACAGTGAGTCATTCTAATACTCCTGTATCATCCCTATACAATCTCTATAAACACATAACAAAGTAGATGTATTCCTTACCTTTTCCATAAAAGTACTTGTGGTAGTAGTATGCTCCAAGGTCAATGTGTTCAATGATGTACCGTTTGACCTTCTCCCTGTGGATTGGCTGGTTTTCTCGTGGGACCTCCAGGACAGAGACTCCTGCGTTGGTGCAGTGGGAACTTAAAGATGATTCAAAAGAGCAGCTCTCCGACACCGTATTGTAGTTGGCACTGTTGGCTCTGGAGAGGGAGATCTTCCTTTCGCCCTCACCACCGACCTCATTGCGAAAGTGTGGGCAGCTCAGTACTAGATGGCTACTCTTCCCATCCCCCTCATCAACATCCAGGTTCTCTTTGGGGTTCAAGTCCTCTCTGCTGCCTAATGGAGATTCAAACATGGGGGCATTTCCACTGCTACATCCTGCTGCTCCACAATCTGCCCCTGATCCTGGTCCAGGCCCAAGTATGGCTCCACCTCCAACACCTCCTACAGCTCCAGGGACCCCTCCAGGGATAACTCCAGCGGAGGCAGCTGAAGCCCCGGTGGTTGTGTTCTTCCTCTGATTGAGGGTTGCTCTGCTGGCCACCGCTTCACTGATGTTAAAAAGAACACTCTGGACATCATAGTGGGCGAAGCATTTTTGGAAGCTGAGCGGTCGCCGGTCATCCTCTAATGACAGCCGCAAAGCATCACTCTCACTCTTTATGGTCCGCAGTTTCCTGAACAGAGACGTTTCAGATGATTCTGATTTGAGACGCCTCATGAAGGACTTCTCCCGCTCGCGGGTGTAGAGGAGAGAATTGTCTATGTAGTCATAGCCTGGAATGTGAACTATCTCTCCCCTGGCAATTTGGGCTGCTGTCTGCAAGCTGGGGGAGAGGGCGGCATCACAGCGCAACAACTCGGGGAAACCCAGAGGTGGTATGCTACGGTGGTCTATGGTGTCCACTCGGTAGCCCCTAAGCATGGTGAAAAAGCCATCCGCACTCAGACCCTGACGGTCAATGGAGGATGTACTGCCATACTCGCGGTGCAGAGAGGCCCCTGTGTTTGGATTGACAGCATTCTGGTCCATTATGTCCTCGGAGTCAATGTCACTTATGGTGACATCGCTGTTGCTACGTTGGCGGATTGGGTGAAGACCCCTCTGTGGTGAGTGGCAGAGGAGGTCACTTAGTGTGTATTTGTCTGTATAGTCTATTTCTACACAAACTTCTTCACCTTCCTCAAGTAATTCCACTACATGCTCATGCTGGCCATTCTGAAACACTGGTATCACACTCTGATAGTTGGGTGAAGGCCGTCCATCCCATCCATCTTTCCTTGGTGGCCATTCTGTCACCCTAGCCCTGACGCCCATTTTAGGCATGGCTGGATTACCATTTGTTTTGCCTGAAACATCAGGTTTCCCCTGCATGTTGGTGGTTGGTGGTCCCATGTTACCATTCAGAGCTTTGAGCTTCCGGCTAAATAACTCTTCTGACTGCATGGCTCTGGAGTATTCTTCTGGGCCTCCCACAATTCCCACAAGGTTGGATTTGTTATCTGTCACAGGGCTCAAAATACTCATATCCTGCTGGCAGACTCCTTGAAGAGCAGACTTTTAGGACCCTTGTACTTTACATCATGTGATTTGCACAGTGGTGAGTGGAGGAGGAGCCTCTTTCCTGAGTCGATGAAGCAACCGTCGTCATAACTCACAGAGACTGGCTGGCACGATGTCCGATGCACAGCATTTGGGTGTCAAGGAAAAGTGTCTGAGGCACAGCCTGAGTCTTTTCTCACAGCGCGCTGTCAATGCAGAACGACAGCTGGAAGAGTTTGACCTATGGTACAAAAACAAACAAGAGAAAATGTTAAAACACAGCTAGTGGGTTATAATAAGGGAGACAATTTAATTTATAAATACATGAATTCCAAAACAGCAACAATTCAACAATGAAAATGATCATACTGCTAACTTGAATAGTCTCTTGACCTGGTTATCTTGTTAGAAACTCCAATCATGGGGTACGCAGGGCTGTACTAGTTCTGAAACTATATAGCGCATCACAAAATGCAGTTAATTAGTGTACTGGAGAAGAGTTGATGACATTATGGGTTTATAACAAGATAGATGCATATCTTTGTTGGTGCCTCCAGCCAATGCCAAACAGATGGTGGTGAAGCAAATTACAGCAACAAGAGGCAGATGTTCAGCTAAGTGTTCACATGTACCGAGATCTCATCCAACCGCTTGCAGCAGCGTCATCAAGCCTGCAAATTATACAGTAGGGATAGAGTTGCATATTCAACGCCTATTCCATATCTCCTTTTCTATATGCAGAGGTTTGTTAGCTGGAAAATGATAACTGACCTGATGAGGTTAATCGGATGTGATGAATAAAAAACTGAAATGTGGGAATTTCACTGAAACACATCACATGGCACTCTACTACAGTGACCTCAGAAAGTTTTAATGTTTATCCTTTTCCCCTTGTTCAGTTGGGAAAATATAAAGGCTTACGTGAGCAGTTTTATTCATTAACCTTAACATCTGAGGACAGAGAGGAGAGTGAAAAAAAGTTCTCCTTGAAAAGAAAAAAGACTGTTACTTCTATTTTAGACCTCACATACCCAAATACACACACATTTTCACGTTTGGGGGCTTCACATAGACTTTTTGATTTACTGGAGACTTGGTTAAACCCTAACCATAACCACTGCTGAGCTGATCTCACCCTACCTCTTAATGTAGCTTAAACCTCATCCTAACCTTAACTACTGACGCAAAGGTACCAATCACACTTGGTAAACAGGTATGTAGGTATGTCAACGCTTGGACCAGCCTGAAATTCATCCATTCATCCAATACCTGGAGAAAATCCACACAAACCTGTTTAAAAAACTCCACACACAAAAAAAAACAGAATTTAAAAGGGAAACCTTCTTGCAGGGATGTAAATGTGCTTATGGAAAGCAGAAGTACATTGTACTGTGAACTTATATGGTTTTGTTTTTTATCAATCCATAAGTGATGTCCCTGAACATCATCCACGTACATTGAACATCATCCCCGTACACATACACAAATGGCCTCACTCAGCTGCAGGACGATTTACAAGAACAATGTAATTAAGACACTAACACGGACTGTAGTGTGCAAACACTGGACACAAGACTCCAAGAGGAAGAGAGCAATTCAGCACAACATTCTTCTCCAATCGATTCTATCCCATTAGGTATACTGTAGTTCCACCGGGGCCAAGTGTGTGAGGTTTTACACTGGATTCATCTCCTCAATGTCTGACTTCTGCATGAAAGCTTACACCACACCATGTCATGCCAATAAAAGGGAATGTGAGCCCTTCTATGTTGACCTAAATGCCTTTTCCTTGTTCTTTGCATCTGGTGGTGTGCCAGCATTTCTCCTAGTCTTGCAACCATGTGAAAACCTCTTAAGTTACCAAATCACCCCCAACTCTCAGGCTACTGTTTTTTGTGCTCCAGTGAGGATGATGAGGTCGGTTTAAGTGATTCTCTTTGTACGGTTTCAATGAGAATATGATGCATTAAGTCTGCCCCAGTCTTAACTTCAGCTCAGTGAGCTGTCCTTTAACATGAGAGCTTCTGTTTCCAGACAACTGTTTACATTTCTCTGTCATTTACTTTTAAGGAGGAGGATGGACTATTTTGGGAAGAAAATGTGGGCCACATCAAGATTAGCTTCAGGCCAGACTAGACAAAATACTCTAGGGACAAGTCAGAAACATTGTAATAATAAAGTATGCGGCTCCGCCTGGGCCAAATACAGGTTAATGCATGCATGCATGACCTAAATGTGTAGGAATAAACTTATTATGATCCTTCTGAGTTCAGTCTACTCTACTGTCAAACTATCAATAATCCTGTCTCTCTCATTACAGACGGGTTTGGTTATGAACGCAGTTTAATTCACAAGCAGGAAACCGTCTGTTGTGTCACTGTATTTAACACAAGGCTTTGAGAGGAGAGCAAGATATTGTGTTGTCATGTGAATGCATAATGTAGCAACCAGCACTGTTCTGGGAGAATATGTTTGTCTGTTGCAGTTGGCAAATTATGAATAATGGATTAAAAATACTGGCTGCAGCGTAGTTGAGGCCAAAGCCACTCATTTTTAACAGAGACCATGTCTGCATCTAAAAAAAGAGCCAATGGTTCACGTTTTTTTTAATCTCAGAGTGAAACAATTAATATGATTTACACAATTTAATTCTCAAACTCAAATACTGGTTTATCTACAACTCATGAAACCTAATCTGGGGCTTGAATCATCTGTAATAATGGAGCACAACAAGCAGTTTATGCAGAACTGGTGTGGTGTAAATCCTGTAATAGTTTTAAAAGACAGTATTGTTTCTGACGTATTGGTGTCAACCACCATCCATCTCCACTTTCTTTCTCACACGACAGGGAGCAGAGGTGAGCGTGGCCCTCATGTTGATCATAACCCAGATGTCAAGCGTTGACTGAACACCTTCTTTTCACACTCACAAGGAGAGCAAGTGACAGCAAAATGGGCCACCTGTGCAAACAGCTTCATCTGTGGTGGCACTCTAGCCAAGACTTTCGCGGATGACTGAGATCAGGATGAGCAGAGAGAGTGACACACTGTAATGTCAATGTATGACAACAAAACAGCATGATGGACTTCAGCTTAACAAGTTAGAGGGGTGCAGTGTGGTGGGAAGTGATGTTAAAATGGCTCCTTTTTTTTTAAATTCCTTGCACATTCCTTTCGTCCCGGCTGTGTATTATCGCCAAGTTTTGCATCCAATCTTTCCCACTGGTAGTGAATTCACAGTAACAACAGACGAAGGAGACTTGTGTGTTTATGTTCGTACTGCCAGGCCTGTCCCAGACTGTGATGCTCCATGGGGTTAGGAAAGGGTGAGCTGGCCTTTATTTCATGTCGAGGACAGGACAGCATAAACCACTGAGCGTGTTGGTCTGCCCTTCCATTCCTGCCTTGTATGAGCTACTTTCCCAAAGACAGTGATTAATGAACACAGTTGGACTATGCCTCTTTCCTAGTCCAACTAACACCCTACCAAAGGAGTGTGCCATGAGCTATTGGTCAGCAGCATCCATCCTCTGTGTGACCTGAAGGAGGCTGTTTTCTGTCCTTTGCTTTGAGGCTGTGGGTACAAGGGAGGCAGCAGATGGAGGGTGGGCGGTCTGCTTTGCTAACAGCCCTTTATTACAGGAGTAATACATCACCATTATGGGTGTTTAAGACACAAGGCCTGGTGACCAGAGGGAAGGGATGGAGAAGCAGGGAGAAGTATAGGCCCCCAATTACAGTAATGAACTCATATTCTGTCTCTGATGTTAGATAGTCTGTCTTTCGTCTTGGTTCATCGAGAGAGGAGTGGCCCAGCACTTCTGCCAGGTCTGAAAATAATCCTTTGACACTGTTGCCTGATTAAAGACCAGGCAGATATTAATAGGATGTCAGAAAAGCGGGTAGGTTCTGCACACCCTCCAGAGATTAATGCTCTGCTATCACTGATAGGCCAGGTCACCGAGACAGGACACGAGGCATGATGTCAGTAAGCTCTGGAAGACTCACCAGACTGACTGACTTCTTATTAGTCACTTCTAGGACTCCGCTATACTGTCACTGTGCAAGGACATCCCTCTGAACAAAGCTGCAGGCTGCTCATTTGTGCGGTTTGGATGCAGCTCTCTTGTAGTTCTACAAAATGAGCCAAATGTCCCTTAGATACTTGAACTAATAGTGAAAAAATACAATGAAGATTTATGGAAATTAAGTGAAACAGTTCTGCATAAATTAAATTGAAGCTTTATCCAATGCCTGTCCCAAACACATTTTGTGAACATTAATAGGACTAATCCGCTCAGAGCTGATGGCACTTCAGGAAATTATTCAGATATTGCATGCTCAGAAAACCGGGAGAGGTCATGAGAGGTCATGAGCCCTTAAAAAAATATTTGTGTGAGGAATGCCAAATCCTTTACATGCCTGATTTGTTGTCAACAAGGCTGGTTTCAGGTCGCAGTGATTCTCTGAAAAGCCAAACATGTCACATAATGACACGTCTTCAACCTTTAAGAATCTTATTCTGTACAAAGTAGGGGAACTGATGTTGCACCGTTTTTTTTTAAATAGCAGAATGTCACAAAGAAGTCACAATTATTTGAGCAAAAATATCAAGATTTGCATATGTAAGGCCATCACAGGCCCAATTTAGCAGCTTGTTTCTGCCAGTACGCTAACAGTACATGAATACAGAATAATGTAATTACAAAGTATCATGTTATATTGTTCAATGCACTGGTAAAGCTAAAGTCAGACCGTGTTGTTGGTAAAAGAAGGCACTTTGCGATAAAATTGCATTCGAGCCAGGATTCTGTCTTGAAATTTAACATTCTTCCAAAACGTGGTGTCCTCCGCAATGTCCACCTAATTGCACCTCAGGTCAAAGTCAAACATGTTTACTTAGCCCCAACCAAGCTGCTGGGCCACTCTGAGCCCTGGGGACAACCTAGACCTGTGATTATGGCCAATTATCTTTAATAAAGCCTTGTGTAATTGAGTCATATTAATACCCCTCTGTTCTCTGCAAACAGGAAGTGGTAGCCAGACTCGTTCCCAAGACGCCTCGACCTCCAGAGGTGAGGCCAAGCCATGATGCAGTCATTCTCCCCTCCCGCAGCCAAATTAGGCTTCAGTGTAGGTTAGAGGCCAAGATGATTACACCAATTTTCCAGCTCATGGACTTCATCATATAGTGAGTCAGGCCGCCTTGCTTAGTGCAATAAATCCACGATTACTTCATAGTGCATTCACAGCCCCATTTATTTCAGTTCTTTATTACCGGCCTTCTACTGCTTTATGTTGAGAGGCTGCAGTCAGTCAGACATTTGAATCTGTCACACCGTGTTTATAATTTAAAAAAAAATCAAGCGGAAAGAAAATAAACCTGGAGGCCTGTTGATTAAGCGTCAATGCCCGCCATTTGATTCCTCATAAACTTATTATAAAAACAACTCATCGCATTCCATGTCACTCCACACTCAAATCTGATCAAATTTGCGCTGCACAGAGTGTTAGTGTTTCGCCCTCTGAGGAGTTAATTTAAAACAACGTGGGAGCTCTGTTTTCAATACTGTACTGTGGGCAGCTGTTACAAACTTGCGGTGGGAATGGGAGGGGTATGTGCAGTGGTTTTGGGCAGGACAGATATTAAATTCATCACACTGGCAGCAAGAGCATGAGGAGTATGTCTGCAACCAGATATGTGGTCTTTGAAATCTGATGAAAACACTTGTTTCTGCTTCACTGGAGCATTTCTTTACCTTAACTGGGTTATTGCAAAGGAGAATGTGGGGTTAAGAAGACGATTCAAAAGTCGAGGGGTTGGCAAAAAAAATAAAAGAATGGGAGTTTTGCCAAACCTTGCTCAAAGAGATTCAAGCAATTAAACCACAGAACCAATTAATTTGGCGATGTTATCCTGGCCTGTTCATTACTGGGGCCTGGGAAACTGGGCATACCATCTCTCCTAAGTCCCACCATAACCAGAAAAGACTTGTAAAGGGATATGAGGGCTCTGTGTGTGTGTGTGTGTGTGTGTGTGTGTGTGTGTGTGTGTGTGTGTGTGTGTGTGTGTGTGTGTGTGTGTGTGTGTGTGTGTGTGTGTGTGTGTGTGTGTGTGTGTGTGTGTGTGTGTGCCTGCACTACAACCTACAGAGGCTATGAGAGTATGGACCAAAGAAAACCAAACGCACCATTCAGCTTCTTCCTCTTTCATCTACTGGTCCCACAATTCAACCTCTCAACAGGGAGGAATCTCCCACCAGCTGACACTCAAATTAGCACTGATGCTAAAGCCCCGCCATTATTGGCCAAACCTCCCCCTTCCATTAAGCACCGATAACTATTTCTGAGCCGGTAGGAACACAATCATCTAACTCCTTCCTCCTTTATTGTGGTCAGACCACCAACCAAACAGCCCAATGTGCCAATATTGCCTGCAGGGTGTATTGCTGAGATTTTAATGGCTAGTGTGAATGGAGGGTCACACCCTCAGTGGGAGGTAAGGAAACCAATGAAATGAGTTCCAGCCAGCTGCATTATCAAGCCTGCTATGTGGAAAGAAACAGCGAACCACTTCCCAACCTAGTTCTCAGTTCAAAATATTGCTGTTGACGAGAATTTAACAACCACAGATGCTTCATGTTAATTTAGGTTAAGTTGGATTGCGACAGAATTAAAAATTATACTTCAGTGGTGATGGGTGTTAATTTACCAGCATCATCCATTAGAGAGGATATTCAGATGTGACTGTCCCAAACCAAACGGACCACATCACATCAACACTGTCAACAGCAGCTTCAACTTCATCCACCATTGTCCCACAAGCCCCCCCCCCTCCCCTCGTATCAGACCCTCTCCTTCTTAAGAATCACTTCCTGTCAATCTGAGCTCTGGGATATCCAATTTGAAATCAAATTTGCCTGTTGAAATGAAACGCTGTTGGGTGTGAATTGAGGTCCGTCCTTGCAGAGTAGCTCAGACGTAAGGTCAGAAATCCTGATGAAATTTTTTATAAATAGATGCACCAGCTCCAGAAGCACAAATAGTTCAGCGATAGGATAGGGAGGAAGAAGATTATCTCGACCTGGTCCTGGTGCCGCTTTGTGTGTGTTCCCTTAACTGAAAAAGTAAACAGAAGTGAAGATGTTGGGAATGTGTGCCAGCTATCTTGAAGCTGTGCCAAAAACAAGTGACCCTTTCCATTAAAAAGCATCTGCTATTTATCACATTCAAAAATCGATTCATTATGTTTAACAAGCAATAAGCGGTCCAAGTATGTAAGCTTGATGTCATTTATTAAATGTATTAATTCCATTAAAGGGATATTTCCAACACTGACTATTTGGCACACTCTATGTTTTGAGTCTGGCTAAGATTCAGGCCCATGATAGCTAATATCAGGTTTCAGTAAATGCTAAAATATAACACATAACCAGAGTATCTTATCTAATCTAGGCAATATGAAATGTGTGATGTACAGACAAGTACCATCTGCTTTTTACTAGTTTTCAATGTAAAATAACTTGGATCTTGGTAGATCCTTGTGTATTTGTGGAACATATAAATGAAACAAAAAAGTTCTCTAAGAGCTCATACCTCTGCCAAGGCTAATGTTCTATCTCGCCCATTTATTTGGATCCAAACCAACAATTAACGGATTCTTCCCTGACCCACACCGCATCCTTCACCAAGTTTCCAGGTAATCCAGCTCAGTAGTTTTTGCGTACTCCTGCTAACTAACAGACAAACAAAACCAATATAACCTCCTAGGCGGCAGTAAAACATGGTTTTCAAAGTTGCTTTGAATGTTTTGATTTTGTTTTCATATTTGCACCCAAAAGCAACTACTAAATAAATACATGGCATTTTTCAAAAAGCTTTCTGTTTTTGAAAGTCTCTATGTCTACTACTACTTCTTCTTCTTATATTCAATCTCATCTCAGCCTGTGTGCATGTTTACTGTTTCTAAGCAAAAATCTTCCACTTAAAGTAGACGAGTGTCATGTCTTCATCCCTGACCATTCTGACATGATCCAATTTACCTGGTGATGTCCACAATCACATAAACCCATGCACTGTGTATTTGTGTGCGTCGTGTGCGTGTGTGCGTGGTGTGCGTTTTTTGCATAAACAGACTGAGCAGAGGCAGGCTCTGTGGGAGCGGGAGACGATTAGAGGCTCTTTGTTTACATCTCAGCGCACACAGACCTGCGTTGACCCAACGGCAGTAGAACAATCAGAAGAAGAGATAAAAAGGAGGTCAGACAGTGCAGAGTAAACATATACGCTCACTGTCTCATCATGTCTCAACAGTCGGCCTCACAATGCACTGTGGGAAATGCCCACACTCACTAATGCCCAGTCAGTGCCCCCAGGTACACATATTTAAGGGGAACACAGCCTTGATAAAACATGCACGCCAGAGCCTGCAGGAGTCTAACGTCTGGCATGAGCGCTACTTCAGAAAGACTGTGTATGCTCGGTCTGCATTTTGATCTATATAAAACTCCTTTCAACTGCTTCTCCTTTGGGTAGAGCGGACCAGACAGGAATCTCTGCTAAAAGGAAGCTGCTTCATACCAGGATAAGACTTAGATGCTTCGCTAACAACCGAGGAAAACTGCACAGCTTTCCACAAATATGAGACAGACAACAGCTGTTATACAAGAGGCTGAAGAGATAAGTCATGAGCCACAATGTCGGATACGTGCTCCAATGGCTGCAGCGCTGACCTGACTCGATCACTGCCCTCCAACAGCCATCCCGCCACACCTCATCTGTCAAAAGTTATGCCCTCATGCGTAAGATTAAACAAAGGATAGCGGTTTGCTTTGCCGCGGACTTTGTGTTTTGGGCTGGTGGTTATTTCTAGCTGTTGTCTTATCTTGGAGGCAGCTTACATGAACACAAATCTGTTTTCCTACACCAGTCCACCCCTGAGTGTGCTCTGCTTTGTGCAAGCGGTAGCTCCATCTGGAATGTGCTCGCTACAGCTGAGTCTTAAGCACGGAGGTCACCTGTGATCAAACTCCGGTTCACTTGGTTCAGGGAGTAGCGAGAATTTACCCAGCAGAAACTGCAAAGTGGTGAATTCTTTTTTTTTCTTCATTTTCCTGCACACAATTCAAATCTCATAATATCGATCACATGCTTTGTTACAGACAAAGAAAAATGAGTCTGCCAGAAAAGAAAGTGGATTGAAAGACAATGATTGTGTAGGGACGCCAGTGAGCTACATTGAGAGGGAGTCAAGGAAAATCCAATTATGTGTATACTGATCCATGCAACATGACTGCACATATTTCTCATGGCTCTGGAAACATCAATCGAGGCTTTCATAGTAATTGATTGTATTGTGGGGCATCGCAGCATGGCACACGGCTGTGTATGTAAATAGATGAAATGCAGCATTTCTGCTACTAAAACAATCACCTAGTTGGGTTTTCTATGTGCACATTAAATAAACATGATAACTTCCTGTTATCATGAGTGCTTTAGGAGACCTGAAAATTATCACTTTGTTAAAGCGGAGTGGATGCATAACATAACACTCATTTTCTGGTGAAAACATAAAATACATCTAATGCATCGGCTGTGACACTGGAACGACCAACTTAAAGCGACAAGATTAACACAATCACTTACAGCAATCCATCAAGCGGGACCTTCACCACAGTCACGACGCTGATGTAAGCCTCACATAACCACACTGACAAGGTGTGGAGCTGAGCAAAGAGGTTCAGCCGTGTTGTGAATAGAAAAGAGCCGCTGTTCTTAAGTCGGACTGAGCCTCATATAAAACAGCTCAACAGAGGTGGTGCTGGCTGTATCAAGTGTAGGAGAGAGAGGCAGACCTCCTCCTGGCTCCAGTGAAAATGGGAGTATCCTGCCCTGTTGCTCTGCCAGCTGGCTACCTGCCCAGCGCCTGCCAGGCAGCACACTGCTATTGTCCTTTCGTTGTTTCAGGGTGATCAGAGAATTAAAATAGACAGGACAACAGATTTTTCCCTGTTTGTTCACACGAGAACAAAGAACAAGCTCCGCCGATAGAGACCCGTGATGCACCAAGTTAAAAGATATAAGTAATGTTGTAAACTTGGCTACGAATTAAGTGGCGGGTCCCCATTCGTATACAAAATTAATGAATACTGACTCATTTGACTAATGGAATATCGTGTTAATAGAAATGTGACTTGCAGGGCTATCATGGAGCACTTACCTGAATGTCAGTTACCATTATGTTAGAACCAGCATTGGTATCACTCCCCAGATACACATGCTTAGTTTTAGATGTCGCTCCCAGAGTCTATTCAGGTTTCTCAGGCTCCTGCATGTTCCCAACAGAAGGAGACCATGTTTGTTCTTGGCTGCTCCAGCGGAGCCCCGTGAACACAGAGCACTGTGCTGTGGCACTTCTCCAAAAGGGACCATCTGTCCCCCCCCCCGTCCCAAAACTGGGCCTAGCCTAACTGGTAAAGTGACGAGCAACGTTGAAGTGGCCCAGCAGGCGTCCAGAATAAAACCACCACCTATTTCCATCAGCACACACACCCCCCTTCGCTGCTTCCCAGCCGCCTGCTCCTTAACTCCACACCAGCAGCAGCCTGTCAGCAGAGTGCACGCTCTCGGGGAAAAAGAAAAGAAAGAAAACAAGGAGGAGAGAACTGGTAAGTAGTGTGTTCTTATCTCGCAAAGTATGAAAGGAGCTGTGAGGGTTTCAGATCCAGAGCTCTGAGAACAGCCATGCTTCTGCTCCTCTGCTGTGCGCAGTCAGAGTCCACACTATCAGGTTATCCCTGAGAAACACTGCAGCAGAGCAGGGAAGCAGGTAAACTGTGAGTCACTATTAGGACTGAGAACCAGCCTTCACACACGTCATTCAGGGAGAACAATTTATACTCGGAATCCGTCGAGGCCAGGGACCGTCTCTCCCTCCTCTTGTTCTCTTCCTAGGTGCTCTTTTTCTTTTCAAATTTAAATTTGCACACTTGGCCTGGTTTTACTGACAGAAATCGGGCATACCAGAGACAATTCGGATTTCTAGACAACAGCTGGAGCTCGGCAGCTGACACAGAATAAGGTTTAGTCAAGCGGAGGATGCAAGGGGAAGATAACAGTGAGGAGGACAGAAGTGAACGAAGCTAACCATGAGTCACACATTTATTCACCTTGGAAGAACTTTTTGTTCCGTGTCTGCCAGAAAGAAACATGCAAGAATGCCTCCTCTGTTACACACCACAGGCTAGACTACTCATACATACCATTGTCAGCAAAACAAGCCTTTCCTCACTTTATAATTGGCTCATGCTGCTCACAAATACAAATAAACCTGAGGTCTATATGTATAATTAAGCATTTTAGCTTTTTCCCCCCACAAATAATTCCATGGTACACCAACAGTAGACACTGAAAGATGCCACACTTACCTGTTTAAGAAACTCCTTTCATCAGAGCCATAAATCCAACAAGCAGAGGACACAAAGCCCTGTGAGCCACTGTGGAAATGAGCCCAATGTGGAGACGCTATCCAAGTGCATTAAATCCATCAGCCACTTGTTGAGTACAAGCCATCCATAAACACACAAGGGAGAGAGAAATCCACCACACGTCTCAGCAGAAAGGCAGGAAAATAAACAACAACGCCGCAGCTCTTCCTTTTGGCACCGTTATCCAGCAAGTAGTTTGGAAAGAAACTGGAGAAAAGAGTAAAATAAGGACGAGCCTGCCAGCCACCGGGGAGTCAATTTAGTAAAATGCATACAGCTGCCCCTTAATGCACACAAGCCTCTCCCTCCCCCTGTGACAAAGCCACCAACAGCTGAATGAGACTGCAGCATTAGCATATGTAAGGGAAAGTAGGTGGCTGTGCTGGGTGGCGGGGGTAGTATAGAGAGACTGCTGGGAGTTGGTGGCTGGGGGGAGGGGGTGGACCATGACATTCAGAGCTTCTCTGGCTGACAGGAAGAACAAGAATAGAGAGGAAGGGGGAGAAGCTATTGTTGCAGTGAAGAGATGCCCAGGTCAAGCCTGTGACCTTCTAAGTTCCTTGCGATGGCTGACATTTGGAGCAGCGGGAGATAAAGAATCCACTTATCTGTTTACTGGTCGAGGAACCACAGCCTGGTACAAAGGTCTATCTGACCAACACAGGAAGCATGGCCACCTCATGGGTGTTCCAAATAGGAGAAATTAGGTTGTCTGTGTTAACTTATAAAGCAGATATGTGTGCTGTATAAATACGGTGAAATACCCAATGCAAACAGTCTATATTCAGAAACCTAGCGTGAAAAACATTGAACATTTTTACGTTGAGATGCCATGAATATACTGTCCCCAAATTCAGCCACAGTTCCAACGCAGTCGACCCACACTCAACACCCAAGAATTTTGTTTCTCTGTGTTTACTTGAAGTCTGGCACTGTATCGGGTCTGGCAGCTGAGGAGCGCGAGCTGAAGGCAGGGGTGGTGGGCTCCACCATTCCTGCCTGGGACCTGGACTTTGTAACAACGACCCGATGTTGACAGATGATGATCTAGGTGTTTGCAGCAGAACCAGACGTGGCCGTGCGTCACTCCAATCAGAAGAGAGGCTCAGAGATATACGCAAAAACACCCTGTTCATCCTAGAGCTCCAGAGAGAGGCGTGAGAACCGAGATGTAAAACTACATTGAGGAGGTTTTTGGTGCCTAAAATATGTTTTCTTATGGATATCAAAACGAGATGTTCCTAGACTGGTAATCCCCTTCCACATCCACATCCCATATGCTAAATCTGCGTGAGTTTTACCTTCAGCAGAGGCAGGAACAACAGACAGGAGGAAGGGAGGGAGGGGAGAGGCTGTCATAGTCCTCAGAGGGAGGACTTCTTCTCAGCAGGGTGCTACTCTCCAGTGCTTCATGGCAAACAGCTGTGAGTTTAAAAGCCCTCGTACACACAAGCCAAAGAAGCTGCACCAACAAAGACTGACTCATGTTCTTCCTCATGTCCTCTAATGAAACACACAGCAAAGACTCCAGCTGACAGCAAGATGCCCGCTTCATGTGCATTCTGCGCCTGAAAATAATAAGTTTGAGGGCTATTAAAAAGTTGCAGAAGCCACTTTTACATATGCTTTACTTAGCTGAAATTATTGGATATTTACAAAAACAATCCAAAGCCCGGCCAAAACCGAAGCTGATACAGATATTACGAAGTAATACATTTCGGATTTGTATTGTCACACAAAAAAAGAATTTGAGGCTCGATATTATACAGGTTAACCATAAACGTTAACCATAACTGTGAAACGAAAACACAAGTACGACAAAATAAACTTTTCAGCTCTGTTTATTCTGTAAAACATTGTTCTATTTCTGTGCATATCAGCAAACACACACCGATAGCGGTATCGCGGCAAAAGGCTCATATCGGCCGCTGTTATTGGCTAACCAACATTTAATTCTCAAATATTTAGCTGGTTTTAGTGTTTTTTTTGGTAACATCTACAGAGTAGTCCTTTCCTCTAATGCTTGCAGAGTTCAGCTGCCCGTAAACTGTCGTCTTTGTGATGTTAAAATGTTGTGTTGTTACAGAAGGCATCAAGCAAACTTCAGCTGCCATTGTGAGTGTGTTTGATTAGCTGCTGTTTGTTGATACTAGTTGTTTGGGGGTCAGCATAGTGTGTCATGGCCCAAACTGCAGTCAGTGAAGCAGAATGTGACTTTGTAGGTTTAAGGTTGAAATCTGTTAACTTAGGGGAGACTGACAAAAAGCTCATCCGTAAACCACTGAGGAACATTTGAGCAGGATGCTTTTAACCCTAAAAAATAAACATACCCGGTTTAATTACCAGGTATGTGTTAAGTAGGGTATTTCTGAGGAAGCTAGACTTTTCTGGACACATAAAAGCTAAATAAAGAACAACTCTGTGGGGTAATTGAGTTCTGATGATATATTTCTCCTCTTGCACAGTGCAACATAATTGAGTTTCAGGGTCCTTAATTGGGAAAAACACAACAGTGTCATGTTAACCACTTCCTGATGACTGCTTTGCTCTGTTTCTGGTTGGAGGTAGGCGCATGTTAATAGCAGGAAATGACAGACTTTAATCAAGCTCAATGAATGGCAGCAAGTGCAGGTCTTTGTGGCGCGGTCGCCTTTGATCCAGCCTGCGCTCGCAGGTTCACAGCTTTGATTTGAGCTGAGGGGAAGGAAAGGAGTTTTATTTGAAGAGTGGGAAGCCCCAGGAGGTAACACTTAGCAGTTCTTGTCACTGCATCACAGCAAACAGACAAACTATTCATCAGCCTACACACATGTGCAGCAGGGCCTGCAGAGAAACACGCTGTCCCACAAACACTTCTCATTTGCACATGGACGACCGGGCCTGATGGGTAATTTACATACGGAGGCTAGTCATTACACAAACGGTTAGATGTAAAGACGACCTACATTCGCTAAAAAAGAAAAACCTCTTTTACCGCTCATGGAGTTTTGGCTCATTTAAGGAAATATACTTAACTTTTTGGGCTCAGCCAAAGTTCATACATATAACTCTGTCTGATAAAAGAGGCGGAAATCGAACAAAAACAGTGCACTTTTAGTGGCAGGCTGTTTATCTTGAGACACTTGAGATGTAGTTGGTTTTATTCATGGAGGAATTCATATAGATGATGGAAATGTTTGGCAGGACACAAAGTTCCTGTTGGGTAACCGTTTCCAAGTTTCCATTAGTTTCCCTTTCACAACAAGAGATTTTTAACTTATATAATAAATATTAAAAATGTCTACTTTGGGTTTGAGAGAGGTTAGGCTTTGTTACTTGGGGGTTGTAAGTGCAATTAGAAGTGCAATTCATGTTTTTAAGTTTAGTAAGACAGTTTGGAGATAAGTTTAGAAAGAGAGAGTTTTTCAGCCTGCTCTACGCTGAGATAGGACTATTGTAGCTTCAGCTTTAGCAGACTTGTAAGATTAGTATTGTCTCATCCAAAAACTAATGATACATAATGTTGAACAATTCCTTGATGCATTACCACAGTGCAGAATTTTCTACTAGTGACACCTGATGATTTATCAAAATTCCCCAATTGCACTGCAGCCCCTTTTCCACTGGTCAAAAAACCAAGCAACACCCACTAAAACATGGCTCGTGGAATCACGGATTATTTACTCCCAAGTTTCAAATGACAGCAGTTGACACAGGTTTTAATCGACTTGGGATCGACTCGTTGGCGATGGAAACAAGACACCTTGGTGAACGTGCTAATTTGGCAAGACAGTGAGGTGATAGCGCTCCTCAGCTATCAGAGTCTTTGTGACGCACCAGGGAAATTAAACAGAGAGGCAAACTCCTCAACTGGCAATGGGAAAGGAATCAATGGCCTTATATTAAAAACTGCGTGCACCCTGCTAACGTTGGACTAAAAGAGGATTCAATGTCAATAATCAGGAGTAATAAGTTACCTATGTAGAGTTACTAGTCCGATCAAACCGAACAATGTACAACTGAGATCTCTATCTTGATGTGTTTTGACGAATCCTCACTTTTCCTCTGTAGTGAAGTCTATTATCTCGAAACAAAACCACCTCTTGTCATTCTGCGGTCAACCTGACAACTACACTCAGTATGGTAGTGTGGAAGTCATTCAGCCTTGCTGCGTAATTACGGCACCAAACAAGTTAAAACAACCTAATGTGGTGAGGAACAAAGGCTTTTTGTCTGATTGCTTCCACCAGGGGACATTTAATAATCCGGAGAGAACGAAAGGCACCTGTATCCGCTTAGTTTGAGCCGCTCTCTCAGGAGGGTGTGACGAGAGCCATACAGGCATGTGATAAATGTGCAGTCCAGTATTTTTAGTCCTGCTGATAGCTGCATGCTGTGGCAAGACAAGTTTCTCCTTAGTTATGCAGAGTGGGAGAGGAGTTGTTTAGGGAAATGGCCTGTTCCTCCTGCAGAGAGGAAGGGAGGAACAGCAGCTGGTAGGCAACAAGCAGACACAGCATCTCTGAATGTCAGCCTCCCCTCCCGCCCCCCACCTCTTCTCCCTCCAAACCTTATTTCCGCCTCTCAGTATCTGTTGTCTGGATTCATCAGCAGGCAGGAGGCTGCCCTGCCTCCACTGTCCTCCCATGCCACTCCATCTCTAACTCAGAGGCAGAGAGTGCGAGAGAAGGGGGTAGTGGGCACATGAGGTGAGGGGGTGGAGAGTAAACAGGGGCTTCACATCCCTCATGTTGTTGCTAGGCAACATTTTCTGCCTATGACAGCCTTGAGTGACAGCAGCCCTCCCTTCAGAACAAAGACAGAAAGTTGAGGAAGGGAATGGCGAGAGAAGCAGGGAGCAGCACAGAGATGAGCGGTGATCGGGTGAACAGTGAGGGCAGACGCATTGTTGGTTCGTTTCCAGCTACACAAAGGAACAAACTTGATCAAAATCTATCAAATTAAGCAAGGTATTTCAAAAGCCGCCATTTTCAATCTCCTCACCTATATGGGTCTCAAGATAAATCTCTGGGGTAATGAGATAAATAACCTGAGCTTAAAACATGTACCATTACCATCTTCTCTACTCCTTGGTGGACAGTGGATATTGCATACTTTTAAGGGATTGCAATTCAAAATGATGAGAGCCACAGTTTAAAAACAGGGTTTTTGAAAATAGTCTGTCCTAGTTGTAAGCAACGTTATCAGAAATCCTCAATTTCCATTGCTGGAATCACACAAAAAAATCTAACAAAAGTTTAAATTTTTTAACACTAAAACATTCTGCAGTTCTGTGCAGATCCCAGCTTTGTTTTGCACATGCTCTTTCATTACCTATGAACATATGATTAGGATCTGTACCAAACTCCCTGAGGCAGATTACCAGAATTATCGCCACAACGTCCAAACTATACTTTGGCAAAAGTTGGCAGACACCAGGCAAATCCGGCTCAGCACATTTAAGTGCAGCAGAGATCACATGTTTCATCCATAGGGCACATAATGAGGGTTTGTGACGATTACACAAGCTAAAATTAGCATGGGAATAATAATCACTGGCCAGAGCACTGGTTTTCATTTGAAGTTTGGCAGGGGAGAGAGTTCCACATGCCAGATCAGGGGTGCTGCTCTATGGATGTGAGCAGGCAGTCAGGAAGTAAAATAAAGTTTGAACGCTGGAAACCATGTTGCTGACACCAGCATCGGCAAAGTTGCCAGTGCTTTTGGGAGTGAGGTTGCCATCATGGTTGGCTCGTAAACAGGAGAACAACATTATGAGCATACAAGAAATGTAACAAATGCTTGATCCAGATACGCATCAACCTGTTGACATGCAGTAAGTGTCTGAGATAACCAGTGTTGAAGAACGTAGATACAAAAATAACAAAAACCAGAAAAGCTGTCTTTAAAAACAAAAATTAAATCTATGGACGTCCAGTGATGTTCCAGTGAAACAACTTCCTCCTGTAATTAATGAAATTCTCCAAAGGGAGCAGTCCGATTAAGTGAAAATTCTTCTTATTCTCCACAGGCCGTGAAGGAGCTCAGACAGAAAAGGCTCTGGAAGAATTCCTGAGAACTAGGCGGCCCTGGTTTGTCATGCTGCTGGCATCTCTTTTATAGAGTCACTTTCAAAGCTACAAGTGGCATCAAAAACATCTGTTCCCAGAGCAGCCACCCACATGAGAAATTTCCTGGTCCTGGCAGGATGGCCTACAGATGTACGTTGCAACCGACATGCAAATGAACATGTAAAACCCCAGACAGCCACAATGTGACAGCTAAGACAACAATATGCCAAACAGTCCCAGAGGGGAAAGGAGGGGAGAAAAGAAAAGACAAACAGAGTGGGAAGTTAGGGAAATATAAAGAAATATAGGAGGAAGAGGGCCAGTTTCTCCTCAGCCTGTTAAGGATGATCAATTTTGATTTCCAATGGCTGTTATCATCAGTCAAAAAATTTACATTTGACAAGGTGCAGAGAGACAGAAACATGTACAAACAACCTACAACTTGTAGGGTTGTTTATTCCTTTTAGAGAGAATGTATCATCTAGTTTGGTCGATACCATCTCGATTACAAATTCAACAAACCTCCCCACATCAGTGAGAGCCATCTTGGCGCTCTTCTGTCAGTCAGTCCGGCCCATTCCAGACATATGATTGGGACCTGACCAGTTTTAGGATGTATGGAAATCAATGGCAGAGAACCATCTGAAAAAGTGAATAAACAGAGGTTTCCAGGCTAAAGTTTCTCCATATTAAAGAGGACATACAGTGGTACATTACATCTGAGGCGAAACGTCGATATGACCTCCATGTTGTTTAAAGCAGCAGTGAAAGAGCCCGGTAACACCTGATGAAGAAGTGGCCCCATCACAGCGATATTAACGCTACTGTGTCCACTGTGATTGAGATGCTTAAATGTGCACTCTGCTGCTGCTCAGAGCTGTGCAAAACACTGTGCATCATTAAGTGGAAGTGTGCTTGAGTACTGTCCACGGCCTTGTAAAGAGACTGCAAGTGGGGGGAGAGTGGATAGAGGGAGGCGATGGGAAATGGTCTTCAGAGTTATTTCCATTCCCTCAGCCCGTTTATGGAAACATTATGGGAGCAGGGTTCAGTTCTCACGGAGCAGGAAAAGGTTCGGGAAGCAAGTAAAGAGTGAGAGACAGGAGAGAGTGAAGGAGGGAGTGAGAGAAAGGGGAGGAGGGACTGGAAGAAATGCTGCTTTTAGCTGTTTTCACTGGAAAAGACCTCGCTCTGTGTGTGTCCTTCATTGTGCGGTTGTGCCTCTGGCAAAGGCCACAAAAGCCTCCATTTATCTATCCTGAGCATCTAGCCTTATTGAGAAAATGCCCTGAAAGGCTGGGCAGTCTTCACATGTGCCAGAGCGACACAGCTTTTCCCTTGTTAACACTTTAGTCCCGCACCCAGAGCGCACCCAGCACAATCTCCACGGGAGTGAGGGATTACTCCTGCCGACAAATGGGGAAAAGGAGGTAGTACATCTGTTCTATATATTTGCATTTCTTTGGTTGAGATCACAATACGCCACTTGACTCGATGGAAAGCGAACATTCTCAGTCAGGCGTGAGAAACCCACCCCATCAATGAGGCCTTTTTTTCCACCCTTTGGTTCCTTTAACCAGGGTAACAGCACATCACAAGGAGGAGCTTGCACCAAACACAATCTGTCAACTCCGAGGCAGACGGGGCTGGTTTATTCATGATTCGCTCTCATCAGGTTCTGTTTACTCAGGGTTCTCGGTGTTGGAAAGGCGACCAAGTGCAATTTTTAGGACATCGCAATGTGCGCTATTCAGCAATCTGCAGCTCTAATTGCAGAGTGAGAGGAATTTCCTCCATCTCTAGCACCGGGGCACAACAGCTGCAGCTGGCATGGCATGCAGTGGGTGTGTTTAAGGGAGGTGTGGTGGCTAAAAGGGTGTCAAAGACTAACCACCCACTGAGAGCCATCCGCACACGTTCGGCTACGTATAAACACACGTAACTACACGCGCTGTTGCATGCACAGACGCACAAGCATTAACAGGTACAGAGTATGCTTTTGTCTCCATGTGCAGATCAATAGTGTTAATGATATACCAAAACATCAGGGGATGACTGTTAATGTGCTCCCCTTTCTATTGCCAGTCAACAAATCCTCAATCTTACTGATTTAGAGAGGAGTCAGCTGCCATCAACGAAAAATACCTCACTTCCCATTCCTCCAGTCAACTGGTCATCATCATCTCCTGATACATTTCTGTTCATACTGTACATAATATATAAAAATGTTGTGAGGAAGAAGAGACATGAGAAGAATTCTGCCTTCGCATCTTCTCTCCGTTCTTGGACCCACCTCCCTACACCCCACTAACATACCATCCCCCCTTCCTGAATACTAAATGAGAAAAAGCGTCCATGGAGATGAGTGCGGATGAATTCATTCCTTCCACCAGGAGCCAAGTGCACTAATCTGACCTGACGTTAGGGCCCCTAGTGATCAAGTGACCTTTGACCTTCAGCACTGATCGAGGCCAACGATCTGATGAGATGCTCTTATGACGGGGGGAAGGGAGCGTACAACGGCTGGGGCGAAGGTTTGGAGGGAAGATTAACATCCTGTATAGTTGTGTTACATATTGCAGCATTTCCTTCAGAGAGACACATGGAAGTCCTCTGGCATTAATATTTAATGCAATTCAGAATGGCATGAAAAGAGCTGGAGTTAGATTCTTTAATGTGCTGCCACCGCACTCAAGCTGAGTGCGCAGGAAGGTGTCTGTCCTTAATCAGAGAGCTGGCCAGACGTTACCACCGCATCCCAAATAAGCTCAGATTTCCTTATTCCTCACTTCCTTATCTCGTAACTGCAGCAGGCTCGGAAGAATGTCACGAAGACGGCAGCGTTCGGAGAGAACACCAGGCGCTGGCAGCTGAACAACATGCATACGGGTCAGCAAACTGGCAGAATCTAACGGAGAGTCTCGCTTTCATTTCTGTAGACAGAAAAACGCAGTATTATAACCAGCAGGGTTTGATGAGACGGATGACTCCCACAGGCTGAAGCTATAAATAAGACAACCTGCCTGGTTAATAAGAAACACAGGGGCCTTTGGCACTGTGAATACGACCTTGAAATAGCACCTCAGAAACACAAAATGTTTCAAATTCTCAATACGACCCCTCAGAAAGACATTAATAACATTCAATAGTAAATCAATAACAGCCAGTCTTCTAGAATGATTTCCCTGGTGCAAAATCCTATGAGGCAGAGGCTCCAGGTTTGCAGTGTCTTAACTTTTTTTTTACATTGTCCACGGCCCTTGGAAAATTTTTTTTTAAAACCCGGTAACATTACACACTGCAATCCAATACCATGGTCACAATGATGATTCTGCGGCGTAGCGACAAAAACAATAAGGGGGACAGAGCAATTGTGTAGCAGCAATTGTGTAGCAGCAATCCATGAAGACAACAAACAGAGCAGCAGTGCGGAGCAAGCAGGGTTTTGTTTTTGAGCAGACTTTGGTCTTTCAGTGAAAATTAAACTAAATGACAGGAAACAATTAACTGACACTCGTCCCTCTGCCCCCCCCCGAGAAGAATGTCAAATGTCACCACCTGAGAGAGCGGATCTTCGTGTGTGACCTGATGAGAGAGAGAGTGATTACATGCATCTAACTAACCTGATTATTGTTGGGCTTTGTGCGCTAACCTTGTTTGGAGGCGTTTAATGAGAAACGGTTTCCTTGATCAGGGAGGGGGGGCGGGAAAAATCTGGTAAGGAAGGTTTTAGCTGGAAAAAAAAACTTGAATTCTTGGCATGCGCACACTCTGCTGTTGGGGAGTTTGACATGAACGCCGAAGGAATTGGCAAGGAACATATCACTGGGGGGGAAAAGGACAAACTTTCAGCCGTTTGTAAGTATATTAAAATAATCGTATTAAGTAGTTGGTCAATCAACACAAGCTTAGTTCTGACCTCTGACCTTTGGTGTTTGTGTAAACACAGATTATCTCGAGACAGTTGAGAACAGTATAATTATACAGCACCTGGCCGTGTTTGCAGCAGTTGTGTGTTTTCATTGTGTTTTGGCCAGTGTCGATGCAGCTCAGCGCTGAACTGTATGTGGCCCTACAGCCCTGTTTACATTTCAGAGAGGTTCCACGGGCTTCCAGTAAACATAGCCTGGGGTAGGCATAAGCACTGAATGAACATACAGTGCAACTGTTAGGCATTGTAGGAATTACTCAAACAGAGGCCTCTTGTTAATATCCCCACATAGTGTCTGGGACAGTGTTTGCTTGAATGTGTTATGCAATCTCCGTTTCCCTTTGCTCCCTCTTCTTTTTAAGGAAATAAACCCATATAAAGGAGAGCATTCAGTGTCAAATGTTTTGCCCCTCAGGCTCTGGATCCCACAGCGTCCCACCCCCTGTGGCTAAACTGCAACGTCCACAGCAGAAGAGAGAGGAGGAGGAGGAGGAGGAGGAGGAGGGGAGCTTCCCCCCCCCCTCACAACACACACACATACACATTGACAGACAGTCTGATTACAGAAGCAGGAGAAAAGAAAAGAAAAAAAATCAGGCCACTGTCACTCCGGATCATTATCCTCCGTCAACAGCCTTTACAAATCGCATTAAAATGAAGGCCGGTCAAAATGATGTCGCAAAGAGGGAGGATAAAAAGGAAAAACAAGTGAGATGGAATATACTACTCTAGCGTGGAATTAGCTCTGCCTGGCTGAACCGGTGCTCCTCAAACGCATCCTACCGCTGCTGCATGCTGCAGCCCCGTGTACTAGAAAAGGCCAGGCTGAGTGCGAGGCCGGCACAGTTCAGCTCCTGTCTGCTTTAGCCTTCCCCGCCACTCTGCGCAAAAGTGATTCCCGCACACACCAGTAACTCCAGTATCTCCGGCTCGTTGAAAATAGCCACGCTCTGCCATGTCTTTGCAAACAGCAAGTTACAAGAATAGGCCAAAGGCATCGTCGTATGCAGGCATTTTTGTGCTTCAGTAAGTAGATACAAAGGCTACATGGTGATGCCCTGGTTTAATGGTGTGCATAATTCAAAAGCACAGAATTAAATGAACTACAAGAGTAAAAAATATTTCTGTTTCAAGGATACGGATAGCGGGATAGACATTATTTTGACCACGAAGAAGTAGAGAACAGTTACTGATCTATTTTTCTACATCAGGGGCCATAAATGGACAATTTACACAGACAGGTCCAATTATATGTCCAACATCCATGAACAATTTCTGATTCAGTAAGGTGCACATTGAAGTCCTCCTTCGTTTACTGTTAGCTCTTTGGCTTTAGGCAAAGCTTCACATCATTGTATATATTTAAAAAATTGTTCCTTGTCGGAGCACATTATGTGCTAAAAAAGTTAAATAAAAATTATCATATTTGTTGTTAGTATCTTAAGACTACTGACAGGACAGGGGCCAATCAGATCTCACCAGTGCCCCCCCTGCCCCTAACCTGTTGCCGCCCCAGCAAGAAAAAATTACTACAGGAAGAAGCTTCATATACATTGGATGTCTTTCAACCAATGAGACAAAAAGACCTTGACTGCAATAGCTGTCAAACTAAAATAAGAACAATACAATGCATCACACTGAAAATTAAACTGCAAATGGCCAAAGTTTTACTGTAATTCATGGAGTCCTGCGGATAAACCACAAATATCCAGTAACCTCACCCCATTATCATCTGATTTATGGGCCAGTGGAAACACAAACAACAGTAACATCCTTCATCCAAATACGTTTCGTCAGTGATTTAAAAAAGAAACACAATGACAGACCACAGACCATGACAGGACTTTCTAATTTGTCACGTGTCAGCGAGCTGGCAAACATGAAAGGAAGCAACAACAAAACAGCCAGTTCTCACAATTGATAAAAGGCCTGTTTAGGGGAAATTTCCTTCCTGTCAAAAAGGCTGATACCAGGACAAACGTGTATGTTCCCAACTGCACTGCGCACACAGCCAGACAGGACAACACGACAACAATACCAGGCTGCCACTAAATAACAGAATAAACAAACATCCCTTCCACTTCTATTCTTCACACCTTGAGGACTGTAACAACACATAAAACCTGCCTTACATTTTCCAGTGTAAAATCTACAGATGCAACCCTGCTACTCATGGGGGTTAAATTGACTTTTCTAAAGAGCCTCCTGCTCAACAACAGTGTGGAAGCACTGCAGTGCACTGGTGAGGTTAAGTGAAGGATACTGGCTCCAGCAGCAATGCCTCAATGACTCACACACACACACGCACACACACACAGAGAGAGACACACTAAAGCTGAGCACTTTATGGCACATCTGTCACAGCTCTGCTCCATTTGACTTGTTAATTACAATCAACCTCTATCAGAAACCAGTCAGCACACTTTTAACGCTTTAAAACAACTCATCCGATGGCTATCTGCTCCTTGCTTTAGCCTAGGTCGATTTGGCAGTCAAGGGCACAGATGCTTGCAGGAGGCGTCTCACACTGTATTGGCCTAGATTTTATGGCCAAAGGTCAAATGAACCGCACCTAAGAGGACTCTGATATGGCTATTATTACATTCGTAGGTGTTAATAATCCTTTAAATAATACAGGAAGATTGATCAACATATTGTGATATTTTAATAATAGGTGACTGGTTAAATGGGATCATTTACTGTGAATTTATGGGTTTATATTCATATTTTCTGAACCTGTAAACAGGGCTATTTAGTCTACATTATATGCCACTTGCCTGCCGTATATAGTTAAAAAGGAATTCCATGAATGAATCAACAGACACAGAGCCGGCAGAGGCCATGATGGAATGCAGTATGGACTCTGGCAGTATTGCTCACACCCTGTCTAGTCCAGTCCGCCTATTCAGACAGGCCCTTTCTTTTTCGCTACAGTAGGGAGGAGGTATGCACGCCAGCACTAAACCAAATCCTTCTTATCTCCAGTCGGAGGTTGGCTTACACCACAGAGGTCAGAAGTCCTGATTGTCTGGGCCTGCCGAGGGGAACGCAGACGGAGTTAACCCCCACGGGTCAAGCCTGGTCCTGGTCGGGTTAATGACTGGCCAGCGCTCATTCTGTCCATTGTAACCCGGTGACAGACATGTAGACAAAACATGCAGGAAGAGTCAGCAACTTTCAATGGCCTTCTCCCCAACATTCCTGATATGGACCCTAATGAGTCCCATAGGGAATAGGAGGTGCAGACATAATTCATCTTGGCAAGACACATTTTCCTACATGCTCCACTAGTGGACATCCATAATGCATGAAAATGATGTTTTTCAAAGTGACATTAAATTAATGGCTTGGTGAAACAAACAGTGATTCTCCCTTTCTCACGGCTCTGACACTGGGTATTTGTACTGCACGGGATTTGTTGTTACAGGATTAGAAAGGCCCTCATAATATAGATGATGCATACACTGAATTAGGACAATGCTGTGGTTTCCCCTCTTTTTTGATTTATGTTATGCTGATCACAAACTCAGATGACCAACATTTGACGATCACGTCTGCAGATCAGATCAGGAGGATTAATGGTTTTCTCTCAGATGGAAACATATCTTATATCTACATCTGTGTTTTCTTTCAGGGCTACATCTGTGAGCAGCCGTCATACAGAAAGGATCATATGTAGCTCCATCTGTCAGTCATGTGTGTAGGATTGAGCTTCCAGTCCAGAAAATTACGTGGGGTTTTAAAAGGTCATCTTCAAACTGTAATGTCCGAGCTGACCCAAACTGGTCGTATGATGATGTTTTCACAACCAGTGACACAAGAGTATTATCTAATGCATGGATGTATTACAATATGTCATCTGCGGTGCAAACAGGCACTTCAAACCCGCTCTAAAGTGGATAACGTGGAAAGCATTTGAATTGTTATATGTTATACATATATTCATATTATTCTATTTAATATTCCCCACCCCTTCACCCTGTAAACTGCTGCTTCATTTAACCTTTACTTTAATTTGACTATGTTATATGTTATACATATATTCATATTACTTAATTTAATATTCACTTATATGTTATATGTTATTTGTTACGATGTTATGTTATATGTTGTAAAGTCGTCTACTGCGTAGAAGTTGCCTGCCATGTCTTAAGAATTTCACTGCTCCGATGACGCTGTCATTGGTGCATGTGACAATAAACTTTGATTTGATTTGATTTGATCCATTGCTCTGGCTGAAGTTATCAGACGCCTAATCTTTTCCCATTAGAAGTCAAGCAATGCACGAAGAGGCGGTGACGGCAGTGTCTGTCATCAGACTACTCAAACCGTTAACCCCTCTGCCCTCACGCCTCACCTCTTCCCTTCTGAGGCCCGGCTGTGTTTCGGCAGAGGTTGACAGTGTCGTCACCATTAACGGCACAATTGGCATTTGAGTTCTGTCGTTATACCATCATCTCAGTCCTGCAGCTTCCCCTCCAGCCACAGCAACGCCTTTTCACTCAAATGTGGCCAGTTCGACAGCCGGCGGCCAGATGAGTGGCACGAGGGTGGGAAATTAAAGAGAAGGACTGTTACGAGACCTACGAGGCACAAGGGATTGGTTAATGTGGCTGCTATTTTACTGAGATAATTGCATCCAGTAACAGCATCTTCTAAAAAGGATAATCCTGAAAATGTTGAAAACTGTAATTTTCCTCATTAAAAACCATGTAAGGTATAATGACCAAAATATTGCTCAGCTGTGTCTAATCTAAACGGCTTATCTACGTGAAAAAGGTCATATTAACCAATCACGCATCTACAAGACAAAAACAAACAAGCAAAGTGGCACATGAGGATGCCAATTCCCTCACGTCCTTAGGAAACACACCACAAACCATAACATCTCATTTGTGCGCATCACACAAAGAGAAACACGGAGCCGTGAAGGGCTGCAGGCCTCTTCCTGTGGTTCCCGGAGATGCACAATGACCCAGAGATGCACGCTAGCATACGCCTGCGCCGGAGCAGTTAAACACGGCGTTTCGAAGCCATTACACTGATTACACACAAGAAGCTGTGCAATGTGAGCTTCAGACAGACATGATGAACGACCGAAGGAGGGCCCAACACGGTGACCCCTGAAGAAGTGAGAGTGGCCAGATCCTTGGAGAGACGCGCTGATCTTCTCTCTCTCTATATCTCTCGGATAATCATAATATCTCTGAGAGGGTTTACAGCGTGTCGATTTTGATGAGTGCGAGAGCGCCTACAATGTAGTGAGTGTGCACTTGAGAGTGTGTGCGAGCTGACGTCTGCGTAGCGACACAGTTCAGGAGCGTGCAACCTACTCGCCATTGTGCATATCTCTATCGTGATTTCCATCAATGCTGGATGTTACGATAGTAAAAGAGAGAACATCGTTCCTATGACCCTCAGTTATGAGTAAATCACAATCTCTAGTATATGGGAAACATGTTGATAAAGTGGGGTAGCGTTGATTCATCACTATAAACTACACATTGCTCACACACCATGGTACGGCATGCGTGTACTTTCCCTAGACATGCGTTGTGTGGGCTGAGTATCTGCACAAATCAGACTGCAAATAAATAAACTAGGATTGACGTATATGAGGTACGTTGTAGTTGTGTTCGTGGCGCTCACAAATCGAGTGCAGCGGAGCTGCATGTGATTCCTAGGTCGCTGTTGGTGGTTGTTGTTGCATACTGATTTGGCTCGGAGAGGCCTATGTGACGCTGGCTGCCAGCCAAGTCAGCCAGCTCCCGGGTGCATGACGGGAATCATGACGATGGACCCAGGTGATGCCTAAAAGATCCTGTCTCATGTCAGGGGAAGGTGAATGGATATCTGATGGAGTGAATGGATGCGTTTGGCGTGCTGCACGGCAGGGAGGGAATGAGGTATCGCTTCTAGCTGCGTCTATACTGCGCTTTTTTCGTCGCGTCATAAGCGAAGTGTGCAGGTAGAGTTACTGGTTTGTGGCGCGGTAGCGACGTAGGATAGTGCTTGTAAGTTTGGGGAATAATAGGTGGGTCGAGAAAAGTAAAACGGTCTCACTGTTAGGTAATCTCCTGCGGCGTGGTTTTTACAGTATGCCCCAAATCGGCTGGGGATAGTTATGGTATATCTGACAGGCAATTTGCTGTGTCGCGGACACGACTCTAACGCCGTACTGGAAGTGGGGCGTCTCAACGCCCACGAGGCAGGACTTTGACGTCCTTATCAGCGTGCATGGTATGACGATCTGGATATGCTGCGGCATGTAGACAGGAATTAAGGTCTGTTCTCTCGTGCCAGACCTGACAGGTATGGCGCATATGTTCAGCAGAGCACACATGGTGCACATAACTGTATGTGAGTGAGAAGACATATGTATCGGCTCAATTTACCCATGTGTCATGTTATTCATGCAGAAGGTGCTATTTAGAAATAGACGAGAACACATTTCTTCTTCGGGGGGCCCTGTGTGCACGCTATTGATGGCAGCATGCAACAGATCTCTATTCAAAGTAAGATTGAAAGATTTTCCCTGGCATTGTCATTATTATGGTGGCTGAATAGGTCTCTCTCTTGGAGTGCACTGCAGGCAGCGGGTGAGATGGGGTACCTCGGCAGCCTCATTTACATCAACATTAGGGAAGATCTTGTCCTTAATGTAACTTTCATCCGTCTGGAAACTGCCTGCCCTCCCAAACACAGAGTTCGCAAACAAAAAAATGAAACAAGCAAGAAATCATGTGAATCCCTCTAAATTAAAGAGAGAAATAGGTTAAGTATTGTGTGCAAAAGATAATGAGGAAAAGCATGAATCCAGTTGAGAAATTGGTTTGCTAATAGAATTATTTGCAGGATGACAGAGAAAATTAGCAGATTAATTGGGTTGTTTTTTGCTCTTGTGCACAATAAAAGCAGATTCTTCACACATCACTACAGATGTCTTCATTCCCAGTCAGGAGAGTGGTCAGTAGAGAAATCGCCTCCTTGATTTGTAGTCCTATGACAGCTGGAGGTAAGCCAAACATTTTTGGCATTAAAGGAAAATATGTCGGGGCCATGAACATATTGGAGCCATCTTAAAACACTCCCATCTACTCAGCACCACAGAAGAAAAAACAACTAATCTTTGCCAGACATAAAACGCTTGGGAAAAATAATGGTGTCTTATTGATTTTAATGCTCCAGGAGCAGGGAACTATTTATGCTTGATCGGTTCAGATGGGATCTGTGAAGCCAAAGTACATAAATCCAGGGCCCTGAAAGTTAAGCAATGGAAACTTTACATTTACACACCCCACTACACCTACTGTGTAGTGGGTGTCTGCAGATGCAGCCAACACCAGAGGACTGGGGCCTACTTGTTTCCCTTTATTGGTGTTTTTAGTTATTGTCGAGGACAAACATCCTGCAGGAAGACGGCAAGGACAAACACTTCACTTGTTTACTCTTTCAGAGGAGTATGCGCTGCATGTCGCATGCAAGAGCAAAACTGTACATGCCGTGCAAACGCACACGGATGGATATCATTAATGGAGAGATCCAAACAACTGAGATGTCAGGGGAACTCAAGTCTTTTGGCTGGACACTGTGAAAAACTCCCACTGCTCCGAGAAATATAAAGTTCACCCGAATAAACACACAATGGACAGTGGAGCGTGTGATTTGCGCTGACCGTTGCTTTTTTGTTTGGGGGGGGATAAGTAATAAAATGTCCCCACACACACACACACACAAACACATACACAGACACTGGGGCTTGGCAGTGCAATTAAATATGGCCCCGTAAGACTAGCTCACCTACAGTGGGCATGAGAAGGCTTTACCAACCCATGACCAGCTGAACAACGATGCCTTTAGCGCTCCCTGACGTCTGCACGGTAGCACTCTCAAAAATTCATTCAACAAATATTAACAGTGCAAATCCAGACCACTTACAGACATCCCCCCCCCCAACAAAAAAAGCACACACACACACTCACTCACTTCACCACTATCAATGCCAATATGACGTCACCATGCAGCATCACTGACAGTAAAAACATTATATACTAGGAAACAACTAATAGGTGTGATGTAGCAAATCCTAGTTTCGGGAACGCCGAGATGTAATTGGATGTTTTTCTTGCACTGACTTCGGTCTCCGCGCTCCCTCGTGAGCAGGCGAGCGGCAGCACCGCTCTCACTTTGTGACAGGACGCATACACCGGCTATAGATAGAGGCTGAAACACTAGATATCCTCCACGGCTTTCATTTCCCATCCTCTCGTGTGTCCGTGGAGTAACTTCACCCGCCGCGCTCACTGTTTACCAGCCGCGTCTCTCACTCTCACTGTGCGTGTCGCTCCTCACTTTACAGCTGCAGCCCTACTTTTCACTTTGTGCCGGGGCCCGGAGGACGCGGAGAAGGCGGACGGGGGGCTTACCGTGCCGTGCGGGGGGGTGTCCGGGGATCCGGCGGTTAGTTATCCGTGAGGTGGGGGGGTCGGCAGCGGTGCTTGTGTCCGGTACAGCCGCTGGTCTGTGTCTCATCCCGCTGCTCCGCGCTCAGCCTCCAGACTGAAGTGGCCCACCGAGCGAACAGAGCACCTATCCGCTGCCGACGCGATGACGACAGCACGTACGGGCGCGTGGCCCCGCCCACTCCCCGCGGTGTCTGTGGCTCCTGAGATAATTCTCCGGCACATGTGAGTGTTGATGCTGGAAGATCAACAGACTGCTGTCCACCGTAGGTTAAAGGTCTGTGATGAGCCCGTGACCACAGTCCAGTGCTTCACCCTTACCATTCACCACAGACCTATTTCAGTCTGTAGAGGCCCAGTCAGCCCCGCAGCGCCGCCACCCGGTCCACGGCTGAAGTGTTTCTCTCTAGCACCCTGAACTCTCCTCTGCATTCACACTCACGTGCTGTAATTAATAATCATAATAATCATAATCGTAATAATAGTAATGTATGTCAAATTCATATATGCCTCATGTTGAAAAACAGAAATCAGTCAATCAGTCAATCAGTCAATAAATTAATCTATCAATCTATATCTATCTATCTCTCTATCTCTCTATCTATCTATCTATCTATCTATCTATCTATCTATCTATCTATCTATCTATCTATCTATCTATCTATCTATCTATCTATCTATCTATCTATCTATCTATCTATCTATATTCATACATTCTTCCATTTATATATCTCTAACTCTTAGTTGAGTCTGAATGTGCCTTGAGATAGTTTGGACTGTATGCAAATATGAACAGGCTTTACTTTACATTCATTAACTTAACTTATATATTTATTTTGATAGATAGATAGACTGGTATCTGTATTTAAATATGAGCAATACTCATATTTTTTTATTACTAAGTCCAATTAGAAAGAAAAAACTACATAAATAATCCATGAAGTAACATAACAAGCAGGGAGAAATAAACAGATAGAAAATGTCTGGGGTTCTTTACAGGATCAAATATGAAGTGATAGTGGTACATATACTGTATATGTAGAGAGAGATATGATTAAGTAAAGAACAAGATCATAATATATATTAATATACATTATTCAATTATAAAAGCACTACTGAGGTTTTCACTGCTTTACTAGTGCAGGAGGTAGATATGTTTAAAGACATGAATCTGTTTCCATTTTAAAAGTACAAAAAGCAGGTTTTAGTTCGTTTATTTAGTTTAGTTTATTTCACAGTACATACATATAAAATACATCCGAAAACCGACCCAAACACCTATAAACTGCATTTCCCAGGTGTCTGCGGGCGTAGTGTGACGTATTAAAGTGGCGACGCTTGTTTGTTTCCATGGAGCCGACGCGACGCTTAACGGCTCGGATTAGTTTAAGGTGTTTAGTTAGCTTTGAGTTAGCTTCCCCAGCTTCCAGAATGTCAGGAGGACAAATGAATGACACTGTCCAGACTCTGTTTTCGCTTGAACTGTGGGTGGAAAACATCCGAGTCGATAAAGACGCTCGGGTTTCTGACGAGCTGGCTCTCGGGCTGAGGCTGCTGGATTTCCCGACGCTGCTCGTTTATCAACCCCAGCATCACCATGGCGACGATGAGCATCCGGGTGAACACGCGGAAGAGGAGAGGGGAGATCACCCGTTCAACAGAGGGAAGTCCTGTTTCTTTCTGATGAATCTGAACTCACTGCACAGCCATCTGTCTAACACCCCTCTGTATGCCATGGTGCTGGACGTGAAAGAGGAGATTCCCAGACTAGTGGGCTCTTCCCTGATATCACTGGATAAGGTGATGGACAGAGTCATGCAGGATGTTGCCCAGCACGGAGTGTCTGCACCCTCCTCACACGGAGAAAAGGGGCTCTTTGGTATGTGCGGCCTCACTGGGGAGACTACTGGGTCGATTTCCTTGAGTTATAAATTGCTAAGTCTGGGGACTAGTTTACTGCCACATGTTGCAGACATGAGGGGGCTTAAAAGCAGGGGCGTACACGGAGGACAGCGTGCACGAGGAGGCATTGAGGAGAAAAAGATATCTACAGAATCACAGCGTCTTGCCCATTCACCCACACTGGACAAGTCTGACGGAAACCTCCCCAACACGGCACCAGCGTGTGCAAATAATTGTAAGGACAAGCAGGATGTTGTTGTGTGTGTTGCCACTGAAGACAAACCAAGATCCCAAATTCCTCACACAGTCCAAGAAACTGGAAACTGTTATGAGAAGGATTTAAGCCTTTTCTGCCCCCCACATCTTTACTACAGTAGTACTGCAAAAAGCAAAAATGAAGGATGGGTTTACAAACATCTCCCTATAGACCCAAATGCTTTTACATTTGAGGATTCATGCTCTGAGACATCTGACAATAAGATTGAAGCTCAGAGTTCTGTGATGTTGGACCAGAGAGTGAGATCTAAGGGAAAAGCATCAAGAAACAAAGAAAGAAGCATTGTCAGTCCTAATGTCCTTGGGGAGACTTTGCAACAGTTGCCTCTGCTTAACGCTCTTCTAGTTGAGCTGTCACAGTTAAATAACCAGAACCCACAACAACCCATGTCCATCCATCCCAATCTGGCGTGGATTTACAGGCCTGGATCAACAGAGCTGTCAGCTGAGCAAAGAGACACACCACGAAAAACCTTGGAGAAAAGCAGACAGGGGACAAGTCCCTGTTTTAAACATTTGCATCCTCCGAGGAACTGCTCTACTCCAATAGTTAGACCTTCATCTGTACAAAAGAAAGACAATCCAGAACAAGCTATGATTGAGAGGAAAACGCTCCAATAAACCTACCAGGAAGAAGCTTGTGTATGGAACCACCAGAACATTTAATCTGAGGTTGAAGCAAGTGTCAAATCATAAAGTAAAACAACGGGAATGTGTGGAATTAATGCAGAATCAAAAACAGACGAGTATGAGCAAAGGAAAGCCGAAAGCATTGAAGTCCAGTCAAAGGATATCAGTATTAAATCAGAGTTTCAGTTTCAATGAAAACATTGATACGATGATGCAAAGCATCTCGGTGGACTCAACCATACATCAACAGAAAAAGCAGCACTGGAAAGTTCATGATAAGGAAGATAGAGACCCTATGAGGGTGTCAGAGGAACCTTCACTTTCTGAGAAGAGAGACTTGAAGAGTATTCACATCCCCAGTATGGACAGTGACAGTGCCCAAAGCAAAGACCAGAGCGAGCGTCACAGGGAGTCTAATCGATCACAGTCCGAACGAGACAGAGAGAGAATTAAATCCTCAAGAAGTAGCAGACACAGCAGCACTAAGTCGTCATTTTCAGACTCCAGCAGGGAAGGAAACAAGGAAGGAGACGACACCGATAAAGCAAATGAAGCAGCAGACTACGCTGATGACTTTGACAGTCTTGAACCCAGTGATGCCGACTCTTCTGACCCTGTGAGCAGCCCTGAGCCCTCTAGAGGCAAAACCCCTAAGTCTCCTGTCCGCCTCGACTTCTACAACCCTGACTCGCGCTCTGAATCCGTGCAGAGTAGAGCAGTCCTCCCTGTGCCCCTCAAAGCTCCCAGCTCGCCACCGAGATCTCTGAAGGCCACGCACATCACTCGACCTCGAAACCCCCGCCACTGCCCTCAGCCTCTCCTCCGATGATGGAGACAGAGACGAGTCGGATTCCCTGCGAACCGTACGCCCCAGAAAGCAGATGACGGGGAGCAGCAGAGCGGAAAGGAGCTCCCGTGCGGAGAGTTTCGTATCATCAAGATGTGAAAGGAGCGAGTCGCCCAAGAACAGCAGTCCACTCCGAGGTTTCTCTGTAGAATCAACATCGTCCTCTGAACAACAGGAGGCAGAGGAAGTGCAGGATGAGCTTGGATCGCTAGATTTTAGAAAAGAATATCAACACGTCTCTGAGCTGGTGGCCAACAAACTCCCTGGTTACACAATGTAAAGAAACACAAATTTAAAAACTCTGTATTTCTCTTGACAAAGTGAAACAGATGGTATTGTCCTGTTCTCATCTTATAAATATGTAAATGTGTATGTTTTCCATTAGTTACTATTGATGATTAAATAAAAAAAGGCAATCTTTATGTGGAAATAATGTGATCATTTCATATTAATTAAAGAGACTACTGGACATCTGTACAAAGCATTGAAACATGAGTATTTTAGAAACATATTAAACTCTCACTATGCACACAGCTTATAGAAATCTTTCATAGATAAGATTTAGTTTTTAATATAATCAAAAATTGAAACTCTCCTACTTCTCTAAGAGCAGCTCCTGATCTCAGGGTACTGGCCTTTTAGTTTCCTCCAATATGATTTTATTGACAAAGCACAAAGGAATTTCATTGGTTACTGTATATATTTTGTTCTAAATTGTTGTTTTTTATATTGTTGTTTTATGTTCAGTGTACCAACGAACGACAACAAGGCAATTATCTGTATGTGCAAACATACTTGGCAAATTAAATAATTCTGATTCTGAATTCTGATTTAGATTTAAACTTGATTTGTTGTGCTTTGCAAGATACAGATGTGTTGAGAGTTTCTTTTTACAGTGTTGAGTTGCAGTGCAAAAACTCAACCATGACGATGATTTACACTGGGTGAAAATACTTACTAGTTATATTCCACTTCAGTTTTCCTTTAACGCTGCTTCAAATATCTTGTCGTTATAATAACTGGTTACTTTTAAGATTAAGAGTAAAAGAAAATACTAATAAAACAAAATACTATCCATAATACTCAGCATCTAAAAGGACACAAAATGTATCCATAACGTTTCACCAAGCTAAAACTTACAATTTATGCTGATACAGGAATGCATTGGTAGTAATCCACAAACTTTTAATTGTTAAGGGTTTAAAAACAGGGAGTTTACTTTTAATGAAACATGCATAATAATAAACAACGTTTCAACCACCAGTATCCTTTTTGTTTTACCTTTTTTCATTTACAATGTATAAAAAAACATTTAAACAATTTTAATAACTAGTTTAACAGTGTTTGACATTTTTATTTTGTTTATAAAGTTGAATTTGTACGTTAAGTACTGTCCATGGTTAAATCCTGCAAATCACCAAGAAATCAACGATGTCACGCTTTTCAAAATAAAAGTGTTGGCGTCGGTGCGAACTGCGCATGCGTCAGACCTCCATGTATACGGAAGTTGTGCAGCAGCAGCAGCAGCGACGTGTTGACGGTGTAAACAGAAATGATCAGACACGTGTTCTTGACAGGAGCTCCAGGTAACTCACCACATCCACTGTGTTCCCCGAGGATCAAGTTCGAGCAATTTTTGCACTCATACTGTCGAAATGTACAGTAGAGTTATTCACACAGGTTGTTACATTTAAACAGCATTTTCCCAGCTTTTAAATCAATCATACACACATAGATAAATTCATGTTTGAATAACGATGCTATATTGTGCAGGTGTTGATCTGACTGTAGTTTGTGTTGCTGATTAACTCTATTTTATTCCATTATTATTGTTATGTGTTTCAGAGGTGTCTCAGTTGTGCACTCTGCCCTCACTGATATAAATGACAGACTGAACCTATAAAGCGTCATGATGGTAAAATGTATTTTACTGCACGGCTGTTACAGTAGACTGCAGCAGTCTGCTTTTGAACCTAATAAACTGTTCATAGAGCGATTATGAGAAAATGGGCCCCTGGGCACAGAGAGGTGGAAGGCGCCGCACTCTGCCTCCACAGGATCTTCTGTCTCTGGTTGGGGTCCTTTTGTGGTTATACCTACAACTATCTTTGGCCCTTTATCTCTCACTGTGGATCTTTTAGTGTATTTTTGGTCACTTGTGGTTGTTTTATTTTTGATTCCTTTGTGTATATTTGTGATCATTTCATGCACCTTTGTGTTTTTGTGTCTGTTTTTGCCTCTTTGTGGTAATCAGAATCAGGCTTTATTGGCCAAGTAAGTTGCACAAACAAGGAATTTGACATGGTGAAGTGGCTCTCAGTGTGCTTACATAGAATACACATAACAACACAAAACAATACAAACAGTGCGATGGTCTCAGAAAAGAAAGAAAAGAAGTGCAGGGATAAATATTGAACAGTATGAGTGTTACAGTTATACAGTGAGGGTGAAATAAATAATATTATTAAATATAATTACAATATAAAATAACTTTGGGAGTATTTGTACAGTGGTTATTATAAAGATCCAGGGTTATTGCACAGTGCCACAGTGGGTTGGCTGTTCAGTAGTGAACAAATCCTTGTTTAACAGAACTCTGGTTTTTAAAGAAGAAATATTAACAGTTGCTTTATAACTTGGTTCTCACAAGCCTCTCTGACCCATGTGCCTGTGCCTGGAACACCCATGTGGTAATCAATACATAGATTTATGTATATAGCTGACTGAGAGAATTGATTAAGGCATAAGAACACTACTAGTGCATCATTTACACAGCTCCCATTGTTTAGCACTAAGTGTATGCCAGTTTAAAATGATGATTTCACAGTTGTTTTCCTGTGTCTCTTTGTTCTTGATTGAAGGTGTGGGGAAAACCACTCTGGTCCAGAAAGCCTGTGAAGCTCTGGTGTCATCAGGCGTGGGAGTTGAGGGCTTTTACACAGAGGAGGTCAGGGAGGGAGGCCGCCGAGTCGGCTTTGATGTCGTCACCGTGACAGGAGAGAGGGGCCACCTGTCCAGAATCAGGTAGCCGGGGTTGTCATTCTGTCTGAAGCTCACTATCTGCTCTCCTTCATCACTTTGTTGTTTTGACTATACTTCACTTCATCTCGACTTACAGAGACGGGGCTGCTGCGTCTCATGGAAGACGGGAGTACACAGTGGGGCAGTATGTGGTCGACTTGCCTTCATTTGAAAATCTGGCTCTCCCCCTCTTCAGAAATGTAAGCTGGCCATATGTGCTTTTTCTTTTCTTTTTTTGACCCCCCCTTATCAATAGATCACAGTGAGCTAAACACTCCCGTGCCCCCCCCCTCCCACTTAAAGAATCATCAGACCTTTGATTTTCTCAGAATTGATGGAATAATTGGAAGCTCGCAAAACACATGAATTCCAGAGTGACACTTTTAGTGTTAGCGGTGCCGTCTGGCTGTCACTGGCCGTGATTAATCTGCCATGTAAATGAGCCCCGAGTGGTGCCTACGTATGCAATGTAAAGGAAGGTGTCTGTGTCCTGGCGGCACGTGTTCCTCTTTCATCTCACTTAAAGCACTGCTCAACCGTTACATGTAAAATGCAACAACTGTCAGAGTCATCCTGTCAGTCAGTGAGATTCACTTACATATGATGTCATTAGGTTAGACACACAGTCACCAAGGGGAACACACCTTATCTTTTTTATTAAAATATGTCCAAACTGACCTTCCTCTTATTTCCAGAATGTGATTAACACCAAGCATAAATCTCTGAGTGAGCTGTCAGCGCTCCTTGCATAATGCTAACATTACCATCTCTGGTGTGCAGGTCGGGGCGGCAGAAGGGGGCAGCAGGAAGGTGTTCGTCATTGACGAAATTGGCAAAATGGAGCTTTTCAGCCAGTCGTTCATCAGAGCAGTGAGACAGACTTTAGAAAGCTCTTCCTGCACCGTCCTGGGCACCATCCCCATCCCCAAGGGTAAACCGCTGGGTCTCGTGGAAGAGGTGCGGAGCCGGGGAGATGTCAAGGTCTTTGCCGTGAGTTCAAATAACAGCGCCTTCACTGTAAAGAAAAATATATTTAGGTCAGTTTAGGAGCTTATCAGTCCCACACTAGCTATTGCACAGTGTTCTCGCTGCACCCACTTGGTCTTAGGAGGGCAGTCAGTCTGCTCACCAACGCAGAAGGGGCATGCCCCGCATTATCCCTCTCTCCGATAGAAGGATTAACTCTAAATCATGCGTGACTGATTCAACAACAAAGGGTGGTCTCAAATGTCAAAATGATTAATCACGGAAGACTCAGTTATGGATATTGTCATGCAAAAGTCCTCACTATGCAGGGGCAGTTATCATATTATACAGGGTAACCAGACAGTGTAAATACAGTTTGATATCAGTCAGTTATTTCATCTGGTTTGATCATCTTAAAGAGGACATTGTATTCTATTAGGCTTTGATCCCACAGTACAAAATGTGATTTTACATGTTCTGCAGACTACATACATGAGTCATGACTTCTGCTCATCTCTGTCCTCTCCCCACTCAGGTGTCTAAGGAGAACAGGAACACTATCCTGCCGGACATTTTAGCAGCACTACAAGAATGTTTAAAACATGCAGCCTAATGTGAAGAATCCAAACCCTGCCCTTTGAAGCGTGTGCTTTATTTTGTGCTGACAACAAGTTTTTATTTGTGTCAGTGCGTATACAGCACACACAGCCAGACTATACAGCGGCTCTACTACACGCACCTCATAACAGGGTTGTGACCTAACCCGAAGAGCTGCTAAAAGAGTTAGAGTGTCACATACATGCATTTATGTACACAATTCATTTTTTCTCCCCATCCTCATACGGCCTCAAAATGGATTGCATGCTGAATAATTGATTGTGAGCTGGAGCACAGTGCGGGCAATTGTTCTGTGTATAAGAGTGTAAACCATCAGCAGAGTCCAAACGGCCTAGTCCTCGAAACAACTGGGTTTTATTACATATTTATTTCTAATTTATGGAGACTACTGCAGGCACTTCTCGTTTTGAGTGTTTGATATTAATTTGTTCATTAGGACGAGCGGTGCTAGTTTTCTCTCTGAGAAAACAAAGCAGCGCCGCGCGGTTCATTCATTATTTCTTCATGTGAGCCTCCCTCGTGTGTCTAGTCAACCTGAGGATGCGCTCTTTGAAAGTCAATCAGTATTTAATGGTACGACTGTGTCCCATACCTTTCATGGTTTATTCATCCGCTAGCATGGACAAGGAAATTGATAAATAAACAGTTACTGTCTTCTAACAAGGAAGTGGTTTCATTTCTTATAGTCAAATAACACTGTCATTTGTCGAGTGGATGTAAATGTGGTTATACTATTGATAATCTTCACGGTTTTCATTAGCTGCAGAAATAAATATGTTTTGTCTTTTGTCTCGAGGATTTTCGGCTTCGTCCCGGGAGATAATGGAATCTCTATCCACGCGCAGGCAGCTTACAGTAAAGGATAAACAGTAGAACAGAATACAGGGTTTTAGAGCTGTCAGGGAGCCTCTGTGAAGGGTTTACACTGACGGTACAACACAAAAGAGCTCTGTGAAGGGCTTTTACAGTGATACGGCCAGACGTGTTGTCAAACTCTGTGACTGTCAACAAACAGCTGTGAAATTAAAGCCCCGCTCTTTTTTTTTGTTTCAGACACGGTGTCTATTCATAATATAGAGGACGTAGCTGGAGGTAGCTCAAGAAGATTCATGGCTCAGGAGTTTATTGATCACACACACGCTCCGTAGACATGGAGTTCCACCAGCTCGGCGTGGGCTCCAGCGTCTGGCAGTGGTACGGAGGTCTTTAATCGAGACCCTCTGGCGGAGAGAGAGATTTGTCTCGGCATCAAAGAATCTTTAGGTCATTTGAAAGAGAAAATACGCGGAAGGCTTCTCTGGCTCGTTTTTTCCAGCATAACTGCTCGTGTAACTGATGTAACCTGTCAGGCCGGCTGCAGACAGAGCTGCCAGCTGTGATCTGCGTCAGACGTGCTGCTGCGCCAGCATCTGCTCTGTGGCCACTGCTGACGTTCCTCTGGATCAGCTGGCAACGACAGGCGCTGCACTGGCCTCAAAGTCAACACCGGTCGTAACTTTGAACCAAAGTGGAAAATGATGCTGCATCATTATTCTTGGGACAGGCTTTACAGGTGATTAGAGCTGGTGGGTTCATGGTTGGCACGTCAAGCAGTAGTGCGGAGGTGGCTGGTCCTCCTGAAGGTGATCCTCAGCTTCCTGCAGCAGGGCAGCCGATGGGTTATGTAACAGGGACAGAGTCCCTGCCTGTTTTGTGACTATATGGTGTTCATGTGGATGCATCTGATGGGTTATGATGTAATTAGTAAACCATGTTTATCAATGTTGGGACATTATATCTTGGTTGAACTTTTGAACTTTCCTTGTGTTTGTGTTGCACAATGTGACTTGGTTTTACTTTAATTCTTCCAATGTTTATTTAGGATATATTGTAAGGTGTCCTTGGCTGTCTAGAAATTCACAGTAGCTGAAATAATAATGGTGATTTATAGCAGTGATTCACAGCCAGAAATACCATTGTGTTTGTGGAGGAACTCATCTTATTTGGAATAAATAGAACAGACAAACATTTGGTTTGTTTTCTTTGAATAAGTGTCCCCTTATTGAGTCAGCTGTGTTGACAGCAGATCAACGCAATTGCAAGGAAGCTGAGAAGTTGGGCTATTACCATAAAGTGATGCCTGCAGGGGTCAAAACAGAGAGCTGGTAAAATAGGCGACATAGTGAAATGGCTAAAGGTCAGTGACACAGATCGAGAGAATAATGGGTTCCGCTAAACATCAGCAAAGACTGCATACAGATGTCCTGCATTCACTCAGAAAACTGAAATGACATTTTTTTAAAGAAAAACCTCAAAATCCAACTTGAACGACTTCATGAAGCACAACCTGGAGCTTTTGAACTGGAGCTCACAGTCCTTGGACTTGATCAATGAGAACTAAAGGAGTGGGTGAAATCAGAACCAAGAATAGATGAGCTCTGACTCCAACACATAAGCTTTGATATCTGTCTGACTCAGCTGGGTGTTGATCCAAGCTTTTGCATGGGCCACAATTATTTGAGTCACTTTTATTTTTATAATTCAAGAAACCAAAAGATTATATTGCTGCAACATTTGAAGAAATGAACAAGATACTCAACGTCAACTAATGTTTCCATACAATTATTACAATGGAGAAACAGTTAAACTATTTGCCAAAAGTAATCGATATACTGTGTAAATAGCTAAAGGTAAAGGATAAATGGTTAGAATATTTTTTTTCTTAAAGTAATGCAGCAAACTAATAAATGGATGAAATTCTTTTTTTTTAATTATATTTAAAGAAATGTGAAAATACTCCTTATTAATCTCAAGCACGTTAAGAATATTCTGGAGAATAATAAATGTTGATTATGAAGAGGTACTTAATCTAAGTTCATTTGGCAAGGCTGTGTGTGTGTGTGTGTGTGTGTGTGTGTGTGTGTGTGTGTGTGTGTGTGTGTGTGTGTGTGTGGAGCGGGTGTTGGGGATTTACAGGATGATGATGATAATAACATTTTATGGTAACATCTGGACTTTTTTTTAAATCATATTCTATATTGTAAACAATATGGCTTTGTCCACATATAACAGTCGAGTAACTGTAACAATAGGCTGCACTATCAGGGGACTTGAATGCATTGATGTGTCCTCAGTGGGAGGAGTGTCGCATTAAAGACCATATAGAACAGCCTGAATGAATCCACAGAGTGCATTAATATCCATATCACCGAGACGCACTCGCACCATATCTGCGGGACAGATGTCTGTGCGGCACCCTGCACCCTTTATCCCTCCGCACGCCGAGGACAGAGAAATGCAAGGAGCTTACCAACGATCCAGGACAAAAGGGAGCTGGCTGGTTGGGAGGGAGGGAGGGAGGAGAGTGGGGGTTGGGTTGGGGTCAGGGTGAGCTGGTGTTTAGATGAGGAAACATCTCTCCAGTTATTACATTTTGTGGTGGCAGCCCAGGAGGCCCAGTGACAGCTGTAGTGAAGGGAGACACATTATGTTATATTTGTCCGAGAAGCCGTCGGCCAAAAAGGCCAAACCCGTCTGATGAAAATCTGTTATTGTTTACAAACCATGTGGGAGATGCACATAAGCCTGATCCAGCCTCTATCAAAGCCTGACTTCAAATTCACTGTTTATTTCCCAAGACGTCTGTATGATTTATTGTAAAATGTGGCGTTATGGCTTCTTAGCATCTGCAATGGCAGATTTCTCAGTACCACAGCATGCACATTATAAGTCAGTTCTCAGCATGTACTGGGTATGTGGCTTCTAACAGTTTCTGCCACAAGGATTTCCAGTATGACAGGGAGCCAGGCGTTGGGATTTCACATACATTCCCAGAAACGGAGCTTTACATGAGCTTATTGTGCTCATGAGCATAACTAATGTGCGCTGGTCTGGACAGGTGGGCTGTTAATGTTAAACGGGACACGAAGCTTTCGGAAATTAAGGCCATTTGATCTGGGCTCCTAACCACTGTTCAGCCCCGCTGCCCACCACCGATGAGTCTTCCCATTACATCACTTTCATGGGCTCCCCGGGGCCACAGGAGGCCGTCAGTGTTTGGTTTCAAAGCCTGCGTCCGGGCCACTAGCACACCGCACGGCAGGCCTACCTCTAGAGCTCGGGATCAAAGCTGCGAGACGCAAGTGAAAGAAAATTAAAGGCAAAGATTTTGCATGATCCCAACAAACGTATTCCTTTGTTTATAAGATGAGTGGAGTTTGTTTTTTTCCAAAACTATTGACGTGTTTCTCATTGGTTTGATCTGACGGCTTAAAAAGAAGCCAATGGCTTATTCCCTGCAGAAAACTGTGATGTGTAAAGATGCAGCCACCATTTCCCATCAGCAGCATGGGAGGGGTTGAGCCCTGAGGACATCCGTCTCCTCTTACGCCACCTTGATGGTAACTTGTGATCTCCGGATCTCATTGAATGACTGCGGTAACCGCCGTGAGTCACCGTTTAGTCGGCCACGGGCCAAAGCCTGGACTTTGCCTCACCTATGGGAGGATATGTGTGTCATTAGCGGTTGGAGATGGGAAATGCAACAACCGAGGTGTGGACATGTGTGTGGGAGTTGTGTTTTTGTGGTGCAGGAATCCATTGCCTCACCCACACTTTAGTGACCAGAGCCTCCGGAGTGCGGTGACACACACACACACAGAGTGAGAATGAGTGTAAGATTGTCTCTGGAAAGCCCCCAGAGCTGTGGAGGAAGCAGTGGGAGCTGTCAGTGGATGATGATATGGAGGTCAAAGGGCACGGAGGGGACACACAGATCGAGGGGCACGGTGATCAATGGATCGACCAGCGCTCAAGCCTCTGGGCCGCAAAGGATGTGGCTGTCAGTCCAAACTTCACAGAGGCCAAAACACGCGAGAAATGTCTTTACTGTGGAGACGAGAACCCGACTGTTAGCAGTCCATGCATGTCAACAAAATAGATGCCACAAGTGCGGCCCTAACCCTAACCCTAGCAACGATGTGACTTAGTCTTATACTGTATGTCAGTGTGGATCATTAAGTTGTCCTGCATGGAGGACAGCAAGCATATAAACATGACACACACAGAGATTTTATATATAACGTGAATAAATGAAGGCTGGTTATTTCACAGAGCGGTGAGAGGCTGAGTCACACAGATTGCAGCTCTATAGAGTCTTGATAATGATTCACAGATTGCTGAGTTGCAATGATTAATCCCTGCCCTGGATGCCTCTGACAAATTTGCACCACAAACACACAACTCCTCAAACTGTTTCCATCCCATGCACTTAGTAGCTGCTCGGTGCATGTGTGTATGCATACATACACGCCAAGACCACACTGTGACTTTTGGCAGCGCCGATTGAATGGAAAGGTGGTGTCATGGTTGTGCCAAAACCAAATGCTTTTTTTACATCAGAAGCTGCTCTGCAAACGTGTGTGTGTGTGTGTGTGTGTGTGTGTGTGTGTGTGTGTGTGTGTGTGTGTGTGTGTGTGTGTGTGTGTGTGTGTGTGTGTGTGTGTGTGTGTGTGTGTGTGTGTGTGTGTGTGTGTGTGTGTGTGTGTGTGTGTGTGTGTGTGTGTGTGTGTGTGTGTGTGTGTGTGTGTGTGTGTGTGTGTGTGTGTGCGGCGTTTCATGGTGGAAGAAGAGCTAACGTGCTGTTGTGTTTAAATCGTTTTTATCTTTCACTGTGACTGGATTGGCTGAATACTTTCAGCACTGGCATACAAACCGACATTTCACTTCCTTCCAGGGCTGGAAATTCAAATGATCGCCGTGCAGCGCTTATGGCTCGTACTCTTTGAGAGACATTTCCAAATCTGTCATTGCTTCCGCTTCTTCCAGTGCCACAACTTCAGCTGCACCTCCAACGCACCTTTGCCAAGGAAAGCAGTTCTATTTGGACCTTTTTGCTGTGTTTGCAGCTACAATATCCAGGGAAAATACATTTTCCTTCCAAATTGTTTGTGGACCAAATCTTGCAATAATTAAAATTTGCACAAAGGTCCCTTTCTTTGCAACCTCCCTCTGTCTCGTTATCTGTCCCTGAGACATCCTGTAGGGAATGGCTGAACATGTTTGTAATGCTAAACAGTAGCATCTTCCAAACTCTTTATGCATATTGGTCATTATGCAGCCATAATGTCTGTGGTACCTCAGAATATATGCAATGCAGATTATGGATTTGTCTGAATAGTGACAGGTTTTTAACATGCAAAAATAAAGCTAATGATGTGAAGATGTTCTTGGCCCGGCCTGTCCTTTAATCTCCCTTTTCATCTAATCCCCTTTTCTCTTCAAAGCCTGCGGCCATGACAACAAAACCATGAATAACACAAGTGTAAAGAAAAATGAATATGCTCAGCAAATCATCGGTTTTAATGTTTTATTATGAATAGTCTTTGCTACAATGAGTATTTAAAATGTGATAATGTCAAAGAAGCTCAAGCAGTATCAAACTGCTATTTGTATAATAGGAAGAAATGATTCAGTGAAACACACATGTACGGGTGAGGGGATCGGGCTCTGTCATGATCTGGTATATATATAAACATATATATATATATTTTGTTGATGTTAATATATTGTTAATACTCAGCCATATAATCTGCTGAGTAAGGAGGTTTAACAATAACACCACAATCCACAAAAAAACTAATATTAAGACTGGTGGGAAAATGTATTTTTCTGTTAACTAATCTATATCTATAAATGTCACAATCACACAATACTGTCACTTTCAACTGCAGAAGAAAATTAAAAAAGAGACATATAAATAAAAAAAGAACCTATAAAAAGGACGTGTCCTTCCATTAGTGATCTATATAAAACACATCAATAATAAAACCATGGTATAGCTCCTCCAATCATAAATACAGTCAGTAGTTGTGTCTTCTTTTCATAATTCAGTATGTGCACTGCACATTAGAATGTATTTTTATAAGTAAAATCATCATTTATAAGAAAAACTCAGAGGTCCCTTTTCCCAAAGAACTTCTTGAAGACGGACTTGTTGCGTGGTCGCGGCAGGCTGGCGTAGCTCGTCAGAGCAGAGTCCTGACCGGCGTCCGGCTGCCACTCAGCCGCCGCCAGCACCGAGGACTCGGAGCTCCTGCATGGGGACGTGCCGTCTGACGACTTGTCTCCAACCACCAGGGTCACACAGTAGTTGGAGCCTCTCTCCAGGCCTCCAGCTGGGTGCAGCAGGGGCCTGATCCTCTGGTAGGTGGCTGAGATGGAAAAACATGACAAACAGAGCATTAGAAGACAAAAATAAAACCAGGTGTTTCGGATTCACAGGCATATTACAGATCATTTAGGGTAATAAGTGGAAACCTGATGTGAAGGAGTGGGAGCGGCGCTTGTTGCTGAGCCAGTCCTGGCCGCTGAACACCGGGGAGTGAGGGGAGGAGGAGGTGAGACCGCTGGAGGCTGCAGACAGTTTGTGAGTCACCGTCTGCTTCACTCTGCCTTCATCATCATCTGGAGAGCAACACAAATATTAAAAGTACACAATGACAGACAGTTACTGTAGTGACAGGCATGTCTCTGTGGACTCTTTGTGTCAGATAGACAATGTCCTAGCTCCCCCTAGTGGTACACACAGCACTTGCAACTGCCATTCACTATTTCCTCTGATAGTTGGAGCAATTCAATTCAGTTTCATTGGTATAGCGCCAAATCCCAACATATATTATCCCAAAGTACAACATCAATCCATCCATTATCTATACTGCTTATCACTTAAGGGTTGTGGGGGGGAGCTGAAGCAAACCCCAACTGGCGAGAGGTCACCAGGGTATCTCAGGGTCAGCAAATAGAAACAAACAACCAATCACATTTAACCTAACCCCGATCTGCATGTCTTCAGACTGCAAGGTCGCCAAAGTACTTGGAGAAAACCCCCCCACACAAACACAGGGGAGCACATACAAACTCCACACAGAGAGACCTCCTGCCAGACCGGGATTTGAACCAGGAACCTTCTTGCTATGAGGTGGCAGGGCTAACATCACTGTTACACCCTAAAAGACTACACTGTAAAATGAAATCAGGATTTTCTTTTTCACCTCAACATTATCGTCAAAGACAAAGAAGCTTGATTGATGAAAACCATTACACATCTCGTGTGAATACAAATCAATAATTAGCATAGAGGAGTGCATCCTCGAACATGAGTGGTCCAGTGGGGCTGTTGAGTAGCCAGCGATGGGGGTTGCTGCTTGAAATGCTTCCACTAAATGAGAAGTAGATGTAATATACTGAAGCTATTGTTGCACACAGACGCCTCCTGACTCACCACAGCAGCCTCCGTGTGACGAGGAGATCGTCGGGTGCTCGTCCAGGCTCCTTAAAGGACTCGGTGGCATTTGGCTGAACTCTCTGGTGAGGACAACGATCTCTTTGGTTCGGGCGGCGCCCGGTGGCTTGCGCCTGGGGAACGTGGAGGTGACATCATGACGGGAGGAGCAGTGGCATTTGGCCAGGCTGTGACAGCCGGAGCAGAGCGAGGGATTTCTGAGCGGAGAGAGATTTGATCATTTTGTAGTTAATACTTATAAACTGTTATTTTAAAAGATGATTGAATGTGGAAATCAATAATTGAAGAGAAGTAATGTATCTTACAAGGAAACAGGGAGGCCTTGATCGACAGGGACACTTGATATTGCAGACAAAGACTCGCTCTGACCTTTTAAAACAAAAACATACAAATTAATCACACCAGTTTAATTTAACTAAGTATTGGCATGAGTAAGCTTTGAAATATTGATGATTACCGGTGTTTGCCTGTATTTTCATCATCCACTTCTTCATCATGAAGCGTGAGGGGGCATTGAGCAGATATTCAGACCCGTCGCGAGGCCTGAAGGTCAGAGAGACGAACGGTCAAACAGGAAGTTTGTCTCATGTGAAATATCATCACAGTCATTTCTAGTGGGTGTTAGAATCGTACTGTAGTCTGAAGCAGTTGGGTTTCTTGGTGTACTCTGGCGCAGGTGAACACTCGGCGCCCAGGAGGTTCAGCGGGAGGCCACATGCAGAACTCTGCAACACAGACTGATCATCACTGACTTCATACCATCCATTTTAATTATTCATCACTTCTCCCGGGCTCTCTCTCTCTCTCTTGCTCTCTCTCTGCTGATATATTTTCCTGCTTACCCTCAGTGTATCCTTTCTATCCTGGTAGAAACACAAGGTGTGTCGATGTAAGACGGCGTGGTAGGAGCTCCAACCTCTGGAGGCTGCCTGTGAAAATAAGATAAGAGCGTGTGGGAGTGTGAGTGTGTGTGTGTGAGTGTGTGTCTGTGAGTGTTTGTGTGTTGCTGACTGTGGGCTTTAACATTTGCTGACCATGCTGCTGGGTGGACACTAACAGGAGCCTTTCTTACTTTCTTTCCTCCCAGCTGCAGCTTGTGCTTCCTCTCCAGCGTTCCCTCCATCGTCTGCAGGTCCGGCTTCCCGCTCTGTGTGGACGAACACTGTGGTTAATCAATCAGGCTAAAATATTTTAGACACAAAGAGCCCCCCCCCCACGTTGCATCAAAATCTCACTAGGGTGAAGCAGCGCCCTCCCGTGGTCACCAGTTGGTCCTGCTTCTCCATGTCCTCGAGACTTTGAGAGGATTGTCTGTGCTGACCGGCCCCGTCTAAATCCATGTGAACCGACAGCAGACTCATTGACTGGTCCTGAAGAAAGAGACGATTCTACAGTCATGACTCATGATGAAAATATTATTTAGGATAGCTGATATTAACACAGTAACATGACAACAGCTCCAAACCCCAACTACATGTTTACAGGTAATTTATAGCACAAATAAATATTGTTATTCTTATTCATATTGGGAATTTGTATCTGTCATTAATATGATTTAACTTGCAGTACATGAGAGGAGTGTGTATTTTGAAAGGTTCATTCCAACCAATTTGCATACATAAAATAAATTAGAGTTTTACCAACAATGAGCGGTATCTACATGTGGAGTTTTTTGGGGGTTTATTTATCATGGGTTTGCAATATCTGTCTATGGCATCAGAAATGTAAAGTTGTCATTAAGACTCTTTTCTCAAAACCTGTGCAAAAAAAACCTAAATTTATAGGCAAGTAAAGGCTCAATTATGCTTTCTTAAGAGGTACAACTCCCTCCACTGCATGTGTTTGTTGTTGTCACAAACTCTTAACTCTTCGCTGCCCTCTAGTGAATGTATTGCTTATCAACCATGCCAAAGTAAAGGACACACAGATGTATGTGGGGTTTGAAGGTCGTTTGAAAACAAGCATCTATCTTTGTACATATAGTCATAAATGAGTGAAAAACATAATTATTTGTAATTTTGGCGAGTTGACCCTTATTTAGGAAAATTCTTACAGAGACATCTCTGTATATCTGGCTCTGACCTCACCTTCAAACCACCTCTGTGCTCATCTTCCCCCTTCCTCACCTTTGCCTCCTCCACCTCCTCTTCCTCTTTCTCCTCCTCATCCTCTCTGTATTGATAAATGTATCTCTGATTGTCGCCCACGTCCGGCAGCTTCATGGGATCGGACGCCGTCTCGTTCACTGTCACTGACATGGTCTTGCTGGCTGGTTCCCTGTTCGGAAACGCTGCCCAGGACCTCCTGTCTCCTGAGGCCAGTGGGGGGAGGCGAACTTTGGCCCTGTGCTCCTTGTCGTAGCCCAGCAGGCTCTGAATGTGGGACGGCAGCCTGAACTCGGCCACAAGGAGGTTGGGCGCAGAGGCGGTGACCAGGTTCCTGTAGAGCACATCCGGGGTCTTGGGTGAAGGCAAGCCAGAATGAGGAACGTCGGGTTTGTCTGAGGGTACGGACTCGTCCTGGCTGGGCTGGTACATGATATCTGAGCAGATGCTCTGTCTGTAGTTAGTCGTCTGATTCCAGATGTCCTCCAGCTCCTCTTCCTCCTCCTCAAACTGCTGGTGGTCCAGGTGGACAGGCTCTGTTTGCTGCTCTGCAGATGGACCTAAGGGTTTTATGTTGTTCTGTCTTGTTTTAGAACAGTCTATTCCTCCCACCTGCAGGGACACAAGCCTCCCCACCACTACCTTAGGCTGTGGGACATCTGGACATGGTGCATCAGCGCAAACCTTGATGCTGCTGGGGGGCGTGGAGATCCCAGAGTCTAGCGAGTCCTGATGAACGCTCACGCTCACTGTTGACTTTAGATTCACCACCATGTGAGAAGCTTGGCTCAGGCACTGGAGCCCTGGGCTCACTTCACGCACACTATGGGGTCTTGCACATTTGTGATACTGGTGTCCATTCAGGTCTCTAATGAGGGTGTGGACACTGAGGCACTCATGTTTGTGTGCAGCTGAACTTTTGGCTTGGTTCACATAAATAGGGAGATCGGGGGGCTGACTGGTCCCATCCCTGTCCCCATCCTGCTCTGCAGCCTTGCGCAGACAGCACTGGATTTTGCATGGTTTGGTTTGAACCTCATCTTCTCGCAGGGAAAGAGAAGGTGGGGGTAGGGAACTCTTGTCTGCATCAGACGGAGCCTTCACTACAGGGGTCGGAGTCTGTGTTTCAGTAAAGCTGACCTCTGAGGAGCCGTGTGTGATGGCAGCAGTGGGACGAGTCTGTTTGAAGGAGCTCAGGGCAGAGTGTCTCTGAGAGTGGGGGTCCGGATCAGTCCCTGCTCCTTTTTTGGACTCAGGGGGTGCAATTGTAATGATGTCCTGGATACTGGGGATGAGAGTCATGTCCTTGGGCAGGTCAAAGCTCAGCACAGAGCCCAAGGAGAGGAATCTGCAGTGGCTCCTCACCTGACTTGAGGAGGATAGCGGGTTTGGCCCCTGTGATACGACATATGGAATGGTGCTGTATTCGCCTGAACACTCAGTATCAATGTCCTTCAACAGAGGATTCTTCATATAGTCTATAGCTTCTACTCCATTCCCACCGGCTTGGCTCTTTGGGGAACTCCTCTTCCTCCTGTTTTCCTTCAGCGGCCACGTGTGTGTGTCGTATGTCATGCTATCACACCTGTATTGAGCCTCCTCGTCCGTTTGGGCCTCCACTCCCATGATTTTCTGGATGGTGTGTCTGCGAGCGTCTCTCTTCCGCTTTCTCTTCTTGCCCATTCTCTTGAGGCTGCTGAACAGGAAGCCGCTGCCGCTCCCCGTCGAGGGGCGGAAGGTCACGTTGGTCATCTGAGGGGCGGTCGCCGAGGAAGGCAGCGAGGAGGACGAGGATGGCAGGAAAGTTGGGGAGGCCGAGGCTTCGGAGCGGCTCTTTTGGCGGGGCAAGGTGATACTCTCATACACAGGGGCCACAGCCAAGTTGTTATCCTTGACATGCAAGTAGGTACTTACCTATAAAAAGAGAGGAAATATATTAGGCATGTGCATACGCTCTCATTTCCTCCTGTAATTTCATTATAGTCAATGTATGGCCCCAGTGAGCCTTGAGGACAGGAGGTTTTTAATGGGTTACAGACAAATTAAGACATTAGAGAAAAACGGACGAAGGCAAACATCTCTATTAGAAACAAACATCAGAATCTGTTTCTCTACACTTCACACATCCAATAAAACAATAGTTTCAGGAATGAACAACCTTCCTTCAGCAATTTATAGTTGTAAAAATACAGGAAAACAATAAAAACACAAAAACAACACAGGCATGATTGCAATCGCACACTTGCAGCACTTAAACAAAATCACATGTGGCTACACATGCCGTCATAGCCAGATGTAATGGCCTGACCTTTCAACTCTGTGACTAATCTCTTGTTTCTGTGTAAGTCCCAGACCATAAATCACTGTGTGCAGTCTGGGGGCCTTTCTTGAAAGTTCAGCACCAGTTCTCGGCCCCGCCTGTGTTTGGCGTACTCCTACTGGGAGCCATTTTGGACCACACGTTTCCCAGGATGCGAGGGTGAGGTCACCTATTAAACACAATGGTGGCACAGCCAGAGGGAGCCCAACAAGTCCAGGTTTACATCAGACTTGTGGTGAAATGACTCAAGGAGATGAGAGAGCTTCTGTCAACGTTAGCAGCAGGGAGACGACTGTGTGTGTGTGTGTGTGTGTGTGTGTGCACACTGTCTTACTCTTCACCCTCATTCTGTCTCTGTCGTCGCTGCTTTCCAGCTTTAAATCTTGCCTCATTTAACAAAGTGAAGTCCAAAGAAAAGTGTTAACGGTAGAGGAAAGTTGGACTGTAAACACACTGATTCACTGTCTGATTTTTTCTGTTGGGAATTCAAGCGTTCATCTGAGTTTACACAAGACAAACTGAAACAGCAAAATGACGACTGACAGACTCACATTAAGGCCAGGAAATCCTAAATATACACAGTTTAATGAGTCTGAAACATATACTTCTGAATACTTCTTTATGATTCAAATACTCCAATACTGCTAAGAATATTTATTATATATATATATATATATTTTTTTTAGGGTAGCAACTGTGGATGGTTTTCTTTGCCTGAGCCTGTTGAGCCTGTCTTGTCTGTATGTCTGTCTATCTATCTGTCCATTCTTATTATCATGTTTATATTTGTAAAAATGGATTGTAAAGTAGCATCTCCACTTAACCATCCCATTAAATATCACAACATAACATGCTCCTTAAATAAACAATGACTTTATTAGGTTTTTGAAATTCATATATTTCCTGCAGTCAGATGGCAAATTGTGAGTTTTGACAGTAAAATGGTTTGTTGTTTTTTCTCACTGTATATATTCCAGCCCCAGATCATGATACCACTCAAGCGTGACCCGTTTCCTTTTACTCTCATGAGGGGGGTGGGGGGGTGGGGGGGGGGCTGCTGTATTAAGAGCAGCTGTACCCCGTAACACGGGTTAGTAAGAGCATGCTAGCCCCCAGGAAAACACCTACACACAGCACAGCATGCATCCCCGGGCACACTTCGAGACGCAGCATGCAACTCCAGTTCACACCGCGCAATTTACCTCGTTTGCACTCTGCCGATAAATCTTTCTCTTTCGCTTTAAGCTACCCAAAGTATTTTCCAAAAGCCCCTGGCAGCGCCTCCAAAAGTTTTTACAGGAAGAGGAGTGAGGCAGAGTGGGCTGAAGGAGAAAATGGGGAAAAAGGAAGATGTGAAGGCCAAAGAGGAAAGAGGGGATTGAGTGGCAGTGGGAAATCCCATGCATGTCATTACAGACAGTGAATGGTGCTGCACGGTTCTTCGGGAGCAGGAACATATATCATCCGTTCCAGTGATTTTATGAGAGGAAATGTGTGTAGACAGTAATACTGATATTCTATAATAATGTTTAGTGTGAAGGTTAAGTGTGTCTCACCCTGTGCACAGGCTCAGACGTGTCCTCCTCCACCTCCTCCGCCCCAGCAGGGGGCTCCAGCACCTGAACCTGGCTGTCCCCTGTGTTACCAAAGCTGAGGATGAGGTTGACCGTGCCCCCGAGAGCGGGGCTGCTGGGGTCTTTGAGGACCACAATAGAGGGTTTGGGAGACTCTGACAGGGAGGCCTCACCTCCGCGTGGTCCAATACTGCTCATGACCTCATACCCATCCTCTAACTGCTCCTCCTCTTGTTGCTCAGTTTGTCTGGCTAAGAGGGACGAGGGTCGGCTGTCTCCTGACACGTTTGACCTGTCATCTTCAGAGGTAACGAGCGAGGGCTGATGGGACTCGTAGGCGTGTAGCTCAGGAGCAGAAAACTGTTTGGGAAGCTATGGAGATAAAGAGTAAACAAATATTCATTACAAAATCTGTACCCCAAGCTTATATCCTGTAGCAGGAAACATATGTTGTGGCCCTGGCATTGTTTCCACAACTCCTCAGCCACAGTCCATCCAGGGGCAGATACAGGGGTGGGGCCAGAGGGGCATTGGCCCCAGCTGCTGTCCTAGATCTGCCACTGAGGCAATCAATCTATCAGTTCTTTTGAAGTTTGGTGATTTGTTACAATGATTATATTGATCATTTTGATTTTGTGGTTTATTAGTTATACATTTTTTGTGGATGTCCTTATCTGTGAGGATTTGATACGGGCTGCACAGAACCCAAATCATCACCACCACTTCAGGCTTTATTCTGTAAGTTATATGTAAGTTATATATATTGAAATAAAAAGAACATAAAAACACATCACACATCACTTCAACAAGCAGGCTGGAAGAGCTGGGGATTGAACCCCCAACCTTCTGGTTATTGGACCATCAGCTCTACCCCCTCCACACACTTTATTCAGGGAATAATTCCTTTACCAAGTATTCAGGACTGTCCCTACAATAAAGGCCTCCCTGCTCATTTACCTCTGATAATGTGGAGCACATTGTCGCCTCAGAATAAATGTTGTCTTGTGAAAGCTCCTGTCTGCTCTTCTTGTGAAGCCACTGCTGTTTCTGAGCCCTCCAGTGCACCAGGATCCACCCGAGCATACTCCTCAGTTCCTCCAACCGCTCCCTCACCTGCAAGACAGATCTCAGTGTTTGTAACAGCACCTAAATTAATCCAACAACATATATAAGGATGAGATTGTTAGTGTGCAGCCCTGCTCACCATCTGTGTGAGGTGATGTTCTTTGTCTAAAAGGTTCCTCCCTGCGGCCGCCAGCTCATCAAACTCCTCAAACTTCAGCTCAATCTGCAGGTCCAGCTCTGCAGCCAGCGGCCTCTGCCCGTCCTTCCCAGGATGCAAGGCGGTGTCTGAGAAAATGTACGACCTGGTGTCTTCTGTCCATGAGCTATCAAAGAAGAGCGGGGGTTGGGGTAGGAGACGAGGAAGAGGGCTGTGAGAAAAGTCACACATTCACAAAACATGAGAATGACCAGACTCCCCAACAGGACGGATATTCATCGCCTTGTCACACTCAGCCCGGGAAAATAGCACTGACCTCCTCAGCACATCTTAAATTATACTTTTCGCCAGGGGACCATGCGCTTGACAAGGAGAACATCCTGTTCTTCCCTTTAAAGGATATTGTAATGGATTACGAAATACATTCTGGCCCCGGAGGGGGGGTCACAGAATCCCCACGCCCTGCTTACATCATGGCGAGGTAGCTCCTGAAGAAGTCCTGGAGCTGCACGAACTCCTGCAGCCGGGATTTGTTCTCCGCGACGCTCCTTCCCAGCTCGGCCCAGGCCTGCAGCGTGGCCTGGATCTTTGCCCCGAGTACGTGCACTCTCTCTGGACACAGCTCCTCCAACCGCGAGGCCAGGTTCTCCATCTCCTTCACCTCCTCCCTCATGACTTCATAGTCAATCTGTGGAAAATCAAAGTGAAGATCTATCATCTCCCATCAAACCTGGTATCGCTCAGACAGCCTGTACCAATTGTATCTCTGCATGGCTATGACCTCATCCCCATAGCGTTATGCATATTATACAGCATATGGTCTACATGTGGGCTGCCACGCTGCTGCAAGCTTGCAATCTTTTTCCACTTTTTTCTTGTTTTTGACGAGTCGGTAATTAATAGCACAGAGGGTTCTCTGGGAGTTATACTTCATAACATTTCTCAGATACAGTTAGTCTCCAGAACACTGAGCTGTGAATGCCTGTCTGCTGACGGCACAGTTATTTCAGTGGAGGGAGATTAGGTCATTTCTGCTCTTCAATAGTATCAAGTCCAGACAGCTGCATGTGAGTGTGTGTGTACGTGTTTGTGAGTGTGCGTGTGCGTGTGCGTACATGTGTGTGTGTTTGTGTGTGTGTGATAAACATAACACTGCACAAAATTGACTCACACACAACTTTACCATCCCCAACCTCACATCTCCAATTTTGATCCCTGGAGACACACACACCCCCCACCACATTTTACCGACAAACACACACACACACACACTTTTGTTAAGTCGTGACTCACACAAGCATACGTAAATATCCTGTGTGAATAATAAACTTTTGCACGCTCGATGTGTGTTTGTGTGTGTGTGATTGCGTGGTGCAGTTTATATAACAAATTAAACACAGCACAAAGCGGGGTGGGCTGGCCCTTTTTTTTTGTGATGTGAGAAAATCTGGCACAACAGGAAACAGACTGTGGAACAATGTGTCGGGAAGCGAGTGAGAGAAAGAGAAGGGGGAGCTTCCCCCTTTTTCATTACCCAGTGTCAGTTGAATGGAATATTGGATCGTATCAGCACCAGTGAATCATTTTCAATGTTTACGCCATAATTACGAGGATGTGCCAGCATCTCCCACTCACCTCCAGGTGGTCCTTCCTCTCCTGCAGAGCCTCCAGGCCGCAGCGCTCTGGCTCGCACTGGATGGCCAAGTCCGTCTCCCTCTCCAGGATGTCCAGGCCGAGCTCCTTGCCGCAGCACAGGCACTCCTCCACGCGCACAGCGAGCCCGGCGTGCTGGGCGAGACACAGAGTCATCATGAGCGCTCACGGGACGCCGTTAAGTCATTACACTTCACTGTGTGTTATTTGTTTTCCAATGAAAGCCACATTGCTAATGAGTGTTTAGAGCTGTGTCATGATGTCGCCTCTGGGCTTGTGGGTAAGTTCTGTTTTGAGATGTGTGCTGCTTTATGTTATTTTTTTTTATAAATCAAATTAACATAAAAATGCTCATGTGGAGGGGAGTGGTGGCTGGTTTGGGGCCGATTAAAACACATGGCCACAGCAAAAAAAGGAAACCAGATGCGGCCCAACTGGTTTGTGCAGCTGGAGGGACTTAATAGAATCCAGCATCATCTAAGATCGTTATAACTTAACAAACACTACAGGAAAACATGGGTAATATGAGAACTAGAGCTGCCATGAGCGCATGTTGTCTCAAGTGGTTCCCGTCTCCTCACCTTGCTCAGCAGGTCCTGGACGGCCTGGTCGTGGCTCTGTGATCGCCCTCTTTCCCTCACAGTGTCGTTCAGCATTTCTACAGCCTCACGCAGTTCCTCCACAGGGTCCCCCATGGTTTCTAGCAGGGGCTCCCCACCACCACCACCACCACCACTGTTCTGGAGTCCCAGCAATGAAGGAGTGGAGGTAATCTCACCGTGGAGAGGCTGGTTGGTAGAGAGAGGGAGAGAGCTGTTATTGATTGGTTGAGTTGACCGACTGTTAATCTTAATAATAACAAATATCCTTTATAACCTTTGTGTTTTCTTGTCAAGGTAATTTACCCCTTGGTTGGGTTGTATGTTTAAATGTAAGCAAGATTACACAAGACAACTCAACGGATTTATATGAAACTTGGTGGAAGGATGCAGTCAGGAAAGGACCCAATACATTTTGGTGCAGATCTGGATGAGGTGGTGGATCTAGGAATTTCTCTCTCTATAGCATTGAAAGATTTTCAAGATAAATTTTGTGTTTCATTATTTTCACATATTCCCCAAAAATTATTTAATGGATCTTGATGAAAATAATCAGAAACATTTAGGGAACTGATATCTATGAGTGTGGCAAATTTGGTAAAGCTTGATTGAATTTAAGGGGAATTCTTTGAGGTAAGCATTCACTTACTCAGTGCTGTTCAAGTTTATATTTATATTTGTCCTGAAGATTTCTGAGGTCACCTCAGGACAATGAGAGTGAAGACAACCCACACAGACACGTGGAGACCATGCTGTGACCTGGGCTGAACCAGAGTTTGAACCAGTAACCTTTGTGTTGTGAGGAGACAGTGCTAAATTAACCTTTTGTTGTTTTAACTTGATGACCCTAGGTTACCAACTCTGGTGAGTCGGGTCTTACCTGGCCCAGGCTGTACCGGCAACCGTCCTGGCTCTCCTCCAGCTCCACGCGCTCCAGGAACTCCGTCAGCATCCGTGTGTCCTGCAGCTCTGAGCTCTGCTGGGTCAGGGCGCTCTGGACACGATGGTACCTGGAAAACACACACACAGACCGACGGGAATGTTTTCATGATCAGCTACACCTTAACGGTGATCCACATCCGCATATATAACCCTACATCCTTCAGCAGAACCACATTACACAGACCGCAGGCAGTAACACGCCATGCCTGAGCTGTTTATGTAATCATATATCATGTGTCACATAAACATATCCTGCACTTTGGGGCGTGAAGGTACTTTGTCCGTGCAGAGTTTATACTTGAGATGGTAAAGGAGCAATTTGAAAGGGTATTTTTCTCACAATAAATGAGCCATAAGTTGCTTGTATTTCACGTTAAATAATGACATCATCCCAAGTGTCTTACAGCTGCTCAGCGAGAGCCTCCACCTGCACCAACGGCCCCTCAGACTGCACATCCCTGCCCCTACATAGCACCTCCGCCCTGGAAATACTCTGTATTTTCCTTGGTCAGCTTGGTGTTCTTTACAGAGTCTGAACTTAGGTTTATGGACCTTGGTACGTCCAGTAAATAAAGGTCAACATCATACGGTTTAACTGAGAGTCCATGGCAACGAGCTTGTCTTCCGAGAGGCGTCATCTTTACAAACAGTGGACGGGTGACTCTGACACACACTGACAAGCTGTGGGTGAAGTGCATGTCAGGACGGTGGGGCAGACCTCACTAAGTGCTGCATGAATCACAGATGAGTAAACTTGGGTCCTGCAGCGAATGAGCGCATGGAGAATATCTTTGCCAGGTTGGAGAGAGAGAAAGCAGCTCATGAGATCTATGGATATATAATTCTGAGGTTTATGGGGTGAAATTGTTTGTCTTCAATAAAAGCAGAGGTTTTTTAATGGATAAACTCTTCCACGTTGGATCGCAGACCTGCCAAGCTCAAACCTGTGACCTCTTGGAAACACTGACAGAATTCGTACTTTATTTCCTGACCACAGTGACGACAAACCCCCAAAGTCTCATCCACAACATGAGCCTTTGATGAGGATAGACATGAGGGGGGCTAACCAGGACTTTAACCTTCCTGCCTCTCTTAAACTCACTTTCTTTCCACCTCGTCCATGCGCGCTGGCAGCCGCTGTGTGAGCGGGTGACTGTGGCCGTGGAGACTGTCCACCTCCTGCCTCAGAGCGCCGAGCTCCAGGCTGCGCGCCGCCACCTCTTTCTCCAGCAGACAGCTCTCCCTCTCCGCCACGCTCATCGTTTCAGGGTCACCGGCGAGTGCAGATTCCTTCATGGAGAGTTCGACAGACTCCAGCCATGCCTCCAGGCTGCCCAGGGCCTGCAGCACTTTCACCACCTGTAGAGTGAGGAAGCAAAGAGGATAGTTATGTACAACTGATGCACTCTCAGAGGCTTCAAAAGAAGAGTAAAAGAAAACAGCACCAGCCCTGAATGTACAGGCCCCACTTGTCTAAAGCAAACTGAGACTTAATATAGTTCTAACTTAAACCACTCTCACTTCAAATAAAATAAAATAAAAATACATTTACTAAAAGCCGGGTTTGATGCAAGAAAGGATGTGTGAGAATGAAAACTTGTCCAGGAGGAAATAGGTCCTCCTGACCTGGTGCCGCTTTACTCTCTGCAATGGTGGTCTCTTCCTCCACCAATCGCCGTAGTGTATTCAGGCTCATTTAATACACGTTGAATATAGCTTTCTTCCACATCTATCGAATCATTGTCTTCTATATGTTCGAACTGGCTTCGGAATGCGGAAATAAATGTGGAAGTACATGTTGTAGTTCTAACACACAGCAGGGAGCTGGCAAAAGTTTGCGAGTGATACAATAATCGTCACCTTTTGACAACAAAATATTGAGTAAATCTCGGCCCAGGCAACTCAGTGAGATCTTAAACCGTTCTCATTATCATATATTATAGATATTGTAACAGAATAAAGTGTTGGAAATCAGCTAAGTGTCCATTTGAATAAGGCCAAGGATGAGGAATGCTTCTACATCGAAAGCTTGTCATTCACTTTCTTACATGTTGTTACTTCTTGTCACTGACATATGCTCCGTGCCTCTTGAGTCTCCCTCTATTGTCTGATTCGTCTTGTTAAGTAGTTCATGCTGTGTTGTTGCAAAATTAAAAAAAAATACACCAGAGCCTATTCTGAAAATGTAAGCAGTATAGAGTACAGACGTTTGTATTAAAATGAAGGGATAACATGAAAAACGACTTCAGTATGGTAATGATGGCAGGTATATCTAATGGAAGTAGACATTATACTCAGACCTGCATCTTTTGTTCTAAAAGATTCATGCTTTCCAACTAAGTCGTCCATCTGGGTGGATTTACAGCTTCTTTCCATCTCCTAATTCACTCTTAATTACATGGAAGCACAATTTATTTGCCTCACAAAAGCCCTCATTAATTGTTGGGAATATACAATATACCTCACAGTCTCTCAGTGAACCTGAAAGGCTATTGCAGCCAATTAAGGTGGAAAAGATGAAAGTTAATGTGCTTCTAACCATGAGAGTTTGCACAGAATCCAGGCTCTGGTCCAGCATTAAAACATCTAACAATGAGAGAGCTGATCCAGAACCATCCATCATAAAGTTCCCCTGCAGCTTCAAAAAGGTATAAGCAATGGCCTCAGTAAGATTAAAGATGAGTGCTTCTAGTGAAACCTTTTATGAAGCTTACCCTGAAACCCAGCTCCTCTGAGGCCTGCAGAAACACAGCGTTCCTCTGATGCCTCCTCCGCAGTTCTTCCCACAGGACGTCCAGCTGGCCGAGGAACTCCTCGATCCTGGCGCTGCCGGGGTGCTGAGCTCGGACCAGCCCGCGGCCCTCCTGAGGAAGAGGCGTTAAACTGATGAGAGCGTGTGATGACTTGGGTCTGGGGTCTATGTTGCAATATACGGGGCTAATCTTCAGCTTTGGGTAACAGAATCTGTCTCGGATGAAATATCAGCTTGTTACGTAATTATTACACAAACCAGACCTGTCAATGGGCCCAGTTTTTGCGAAATAAGGGGAATATTTTTATTCAAGGCATTCGTCCAAGGTCATGAGAAAATTTATGTAATGCACTGCCTCTACTTACGCTTCTTTTATGGACATTTTCTACAAAGCAGACCACGCACAATGCACATTTGTACTTACATATGCAAAGGAATCAAATAGGCAAAAATACCCACATAGAACATATCATCTACACCTAGAAATTCCTGCTATTAGAAATCAGGTGATTGTATCCATTCCCAAACAACAGCCAGATGTTATATTAGTGGGTGTTTGTGGGGATGAGGGGCTTTTGTGGCCTCTAGGTGTTAAAAGCAATGGTCCCAAATAAAAAGGAATAAAAAGGGCTTATCTTTCAAAGAAGCTTAAAAAAGGGATGATATTTGTCACGGCATTCAGCCACTGCTCCAGAGAGGGAGCTTTGAGACCAAGATACATTTAAAAACTGCATAGAAGAGAATATGTTTGAGAAAATCAATGATCCGTGCAAACACGAGATATTGAGTGACAGATATTTAGTGCAGAATCTACTCACCCTTTTGACCACCTCTATCCTGGCTCGGTTGGTGAGGATGTCTTGCTCCAGGGTGAGCTGACACCTCCTGGCTGCCTCCAGGCCCTCGAAGCTTGCGATGGAACACACCTGCGTGGCCATGGACACGTTGTCCTTCAGCCAGGAGAGAGTCTGACAGGGAGACAAACAGGGAGACAGTAAATGGACCAGAGTTATATAGCACTTTTATGGGCCACTTAAAGTTTGTTACAGTACAAGACGCATACAGCGCTTCTAGTTGCTGCGCTCTTTGGGGTTCAACATCTCCGCCAATGACACTTCAGCATGTGGAAGGGAGCATCTGGGGATCAAACCACCGACCTTTTAGTTAGTGGATGACCCGCCTGAGCCACAGCCGGAAAGTATTATGGTTAGAAAAGAACAGTTAAAGGTCTAATCATCTAAATTCAGCAAAAAAACGTGGTATTTAGCTGCCACAGTGACCAGGATATAGATGATGCTGCCCACACGGACCTTTAAGCACATTTTCAGCATTTGAAAATGTGCTTAAAGGTCCGAGTGGGTAGCATCATTTATATCTAACACAAGTCAATTACTGGATATGAAGGAAAATAAGTCTATTTTAAAGTGTGACCTAATGCCTGTGGCTTTTTAGAAGAAATTGGTGTAATAACTGATGAGTAAAACTGCAGTGCTGACTTGTCAACTAATTCTTATGAATTCTGACCCTGACTTCACCGGATTTAACGCAACATGAACCGTTTCCCTGTCGGCACTTGCTCTGTCCAGACAGTACAGGCAGTCTGGGAAGGGGATTTCTGGCGTAAGAATTAAGAGCCTGGCAGAGGTCGAGTCACCTTGTCAGCAGATATGGTAAACTTCTGAAGCTGCGTGTGGAGCTGTGGGTGGCCTGGAGGGGCAGCGGCGAGTTTGGGCTCCGTTCCGGGCTTCCTGCTGCAAAGCAAACACAGACATGTGACTCCACTTATGACTTACATAAAGACCTCTGGTTATGTAAGTCGCAGAGAGAGACAGAGGGAGAAGCCAGGCCGAAATGTCACCTTTCTGCCTTCAGTCGATGTCTGACGATGACATCATTGTCTCCCACAGGCGGAGAGGTGTGGTTCACTGATGGCTGCTCCTGGCTCTGGCTGCACAGCGTTCTCCTGCCATTCTCACATTCAACAGTACTCTGTCGACAAAAGAAGCAAAACTCTAATAGATCAGTAACGTCACATGTGAGCAGGGTTTTCCTTTTTCCTGATGCATAAACATCTCAGATTGAGGATTGTTACAACGTGGCTGGAGGCTGGACAACATGGCTGACTGCCCACATTAGCGGAGTAAAGCCTCTCCTGTAAACCACCCAACCCAAACTCCACTTTCTTACAAAGCGCTGCTATTCCCGGTGAAATAATCCAGAGTCGGGCTGACGCTACACCCTGTTTGACAGCATCAAAGTTTGAAATAAAATACCACAGATGGCAGCGAGAGTTTGAATAAATCATAATTGCTTCATGAAAGAGCACATTAAGCCTAACAAGGCTGCCAACATGTGCTGTACCACTCGGATGACGAAAATCACAGAAAGAGCCATTGCAGTTGGAAATGTGACCCTTTTTAAACTCCCCAAGCCCCAGCTCTCATTAAATAGCAGCAGCATTAGATCCTGATTTCCGTGGCCGTCCTCTCTGCCTCTGTTTAGAACTGTGCAGTGCAGTTTTTACAAAGGTCAGAGCTACAGACCTTGTCTATGTGCAGAAACGTATTAAAGACGTCAAGCCTCTTTTTATAACCTCCTGAACATGACTGTTTGCTTGGCCTGTGTTAACGCTGGTTACAGCTGTAAAAGTGACCCATGATCAATCAAATTCAGGGTTTTATACAGATTTTATGGTCTGTGTTTCATAGAATGAAATTTGCTTTATTTCTGTTCGTGTGTATGGGGTTTATATAAATGTTTGAATGGTTTTCCAAACTGGTGTTGTTTTTGTATACGTTGCATGTCAGTTATCTCAGAGTTCTGCTGAGCAATCGGCAATCTTCAGGAACCAAGTTTATAACTTTTCAAAAGATGAAGCTCTGTAATTCAGCTGGATGTAAAGCATTGTAGCAGCAAAATGAGCATGTGCTTTTACTTTGTAGGCAGATTCATTACCCGTGAATTTCTGTGTCAGTCCAATATGAGCAACTAAAAATAATCAAATTCTCAAAAGGATCCGGACAGATATTGGCCAGTTGCCGACCACTGCTTCAGGTTATCTGAGGATGTAGATGAACATTCAGGTCAAAGGCACAAAGCCCTGTCCCCACTGTCTGCTACAAAGCGCTGTTTGACTCTTTATTCTAATGTTATTAATACTGAATATATCTCATGTCCACATCACACCAAACTCGACACTGCACTTCCCTGGGGAAACAACACACATGCTAAGTGTGAAGACAATAACATTGACAGTTTTTGTATGTATGCCATGGGCAAACGTGTGTGGAGTTGTAGGTAGATGTGAGTATTTTAAAGATTGGACAAAGGACTTCCAATGAGAGATAGTTGCACTATTACAGAGTGGTATATTCTGTTAATTGGCCTTTTATCCAACTGCACATCACTGTTAAAGACTGCAAAGCTGCATAAATCATTGTTTTGTAGTCCAACGGAACAATTAAATAGTGTGTGCACCTTTTTTTGCGGGAGTTCTTGTCCTTCTCAGTATTGGTTTCTCAATCTGAAGTACCAAGAAATATTTAACTTTATTTGCTTTACTTACCAAGTCTGGTTGGCATGAATGTGACAGAAGTAAATAAAGTTTGGATTTAGTAAAACATTTTCTTATGCTGACATTTCTCTGTCTAGCTGCATGTATAATTCTGACTGCCACTACAACCGCTCTGGCACAGGTAAAGTTTCTTCAACAATCAGCAAGATAAACAATGTATCTGTCAATGATTTCATTTTACAAATCAGGATTGCTGGATTCCAACGGCAGCCAAAAAGCACAGAACATGAATCATTAATAATGATAATATAATAATATGGAGTAGATTTAATTTCATCTTGTTATTATTTGACTGGGCTAAGTGAGTAAGAATGGAAAGTTTCAACACCGGGGATGGGGAAATTTGAAGGAGTCGAATATGATTTACGAACATGGCAGTTAATTTGAAGGGCAATAGGGTTATTAGCTCATTTATGTGTTAAAGCTGCAACACACCAACATTCTGTGTGTCTGATGAACATCATGGATGTCTGCTCCTCAGATATTCTTTCCAAAACAAACAAAACTGTTGTTTATTGATTTTCTATGTCACTTTCAATGGTATTCTTCCTTAAGACTCAACCAATCATCTCCTGTTTCAACAGACATCTCCCTGATCTGTTGATCTTTATCTGTTTTCTACTGAGCGGCTCTTCCCCTGTGCGTCTTCCTTTGCAACGTGCTATGAGGTGATGTCAGCCAAGAACTATCACTTAGCACCGAGCCCATCTGGTGTGCAGCCCCTGCATCTGGTCAGAATTAGCCTGAGAGACAGACGATGGCCAAGTTTACCTCCAGAAACAAGAAGCGAATGCACAGCGTGTGGACACAGACGTTTGCTTTATAATCCAAGTACCAACACGGACACTCAAACCTTAAAAGACATCCACAGATTTACTTCTATATATACAACTATAATAAGGAAAGTGTGTCTGTAATAGTCTCTAACTTCACTACAGGCCCGCAGACCTGAGCAGCTGCATCTACTATTGTTAAAAATACTGTAATCAATTCAGTGCACTCGGGAGCTGCGAAGGTATGTGACAAATTACTTTTACTGTTCGACTGGTCGTTCTGACTTGAGGCCTTTTGGGCTCCAGGGTTTTGTTTGGAGCGTCTCATTAATCCTTCCATAAAGAGTAACGAGGCTTCCAAAGACAGTGCTCTCAGGTAACTCTCGGTTCAGTGCACTAAAGAACTATTAACTGCTGTAAAAAGAAAAAGGGCTAAGGATTGCCATGCCAACAAGCTCAGCCCCCGTTGAGAGAAGCCCCCGCCGAGCCACGAGGCTCCTCTGGCCTGATGGACTCCCTGTCACAGGTGGGGAGTAAGAACCTGAAAACATGAGCAGGGAAGGGCCTCTAGTATGAAGAATATGGTGTCTGAGTAATCCACATGCGCGGCAGATAGACCACCTGTGTTGACCCACCAACCATCTTTAAATATCGCATTAATCCAATAACTTTTCTTGGAGTGGCCAAGATATTACTCTACCATGAAATTAAATTTTGGGGTCGGCAGGGAAAAGCGTATATTTGCTCTGGCCTACCTTTAATACATGGTGTTCAGTCACAGTGGGACATATTTCATGGAGACATATGGAATCGTTGTGCCAGGGTCAATAACACATCTAAAAGTTCTTCCTGTGACTCCTGCTGGGTGAAATTCAGAACATTAACAGACTGGGGTTCTTGTCAGGAGATAGATAGAGAAGTTTCACAAGAAAACAGAGCCAAGATACATATGGCTGAGTTTTAGAGCCACTGGTATTCATCCTAACTGTGTTTTCATAGGGTTCCCTCACAACTACGAAACCAGACAGTATTAAGTGCCACTAACTAGCTGGTAGGATGGAAAACCAGCTGCTGGTAGAAGAAACCACCTCTCTAGAGCACATTCGACAGAAATACTGTTATTTAGGAAAAACCTGCTTATAATGTTAATTCAGGCATTTTCCAAACCAAAGCACAAAGTGCGTCACTTTCTGCACATGTCGTAGTTCTAGAAGAAGCTGACCTCATCCTTCGCCCGCATCGATGGCGTCAAGAGCCACAGAGTGGTTTCCCCATCAGCTCAACCCAAAAATACAAAAACCAAGCTACTCACCACACAGCCTTTCAGACGATTCTGCTCCTCCTTCACCTCCTTTCCCATGATCCTTTGTGTCTCTGTTCCCACATTGCCCTGGGGTTCACGCGCCAGTGTCAGGGGGTCAGCGTCTTCCCTGGTGAAAGTGGAACCAGTTGGAGAGAGCGCGGTCCTGTCGCTCCTGCAGGACGAGCAGAGTAGGGGTTTTACAGCGCCGCTGACAGCAGCATGATAAATTCCAATTATGGCCCTAAGGTTTTCTTCCAGTGTTTGTCTTATTTGGTTGAAATAGCTGATAAGACAGAGGAGGTGATGTAATACTTGGATCTAAAGATAGCTCGCTGACATGAGAAGCCTCAGCCTGAGAAATGTTTGGAGAGCAGGAATGTTGGCGATGGATGTCGGAGTGTTATTATGAAAACTGAAAATGCTGCAAGTCTGCAGAAGGCCCTCTGACCCACCGTCTGATGTGTATGGGTGTATGTAGAGATATATATTGTTTATATTTAGGTTTTCCCTACAAAACCAGAGTGACTCTGTGCAAAGTATTATAATGAATTGAATGATAATTGCTAAAAAAGCCATTTTAAAGCTCAGCCACTGCCTCAGTGTAATAGAGAATTAAAATCATCATAAATCTTTAAATATATTGCGTTTCTTGATCATCTTAATCAGTCTAACTTGGATTCATGTCCAGCTAAACAAATCGCGTCGCCTTCCACATTGAATGCTTGTGTTGAGACATGTGCTAAAGTAGCCATGATGAAGATGTCTGGTTTAATCTTTTAATTCATGTAAATATGTCCTCTTTTTTGTGTGTGTTTCTGCTCATTTTAGTGCCAATATACTTTTCTGAACATGAAAAATGTTCAGTCTTTTATGCCCAGGTAGAGTGGAAGGATGATCAATGTTATCCTTTGGCCAACTCAATGCTTTGTACAAAAATAACGCATCAAATGATTGGCCAGACCCATAAAAACATAACGCAAGAACAAAGTCACCACAAGATGGACCCTAATGATTTTGATAAAAACATTAAGCGTAACTGCTTAAAAGTGCAATACCACGGAGGGCCGACAGGGGCTGGCTCCAAAAAAACTCTGGCTCCATAGACTGCCATTCAAAAAACATCAACTTTTCTCATCAAATACTAAAACTTACTCCTTTGTATCAATGTTCTGTGGCCTTCTGCGATAAATGTCATTATTAATCTTGATCTCAGGACTTAAAAAAAGCAACAGGTTTGGCGATGTGTCCCCAGACGTCAGGGATCAGAAAACAGTATTAACCCCAGTGCACAAACTTTAGTTCCCACAGCATCTTAATGTGGCTTCACTGGTTAAGTAAATATTGCTTCTGATAGTATAATGCAAACGTCATAATTTTTACTGTAGCCTATATAGGTAACAATAAATCTGTTTTATAAATGCTGCAAAGATTTTATAATTATCTTGTAAATATGTTTCATCATAGATTTAGCTAATTGTTCAAAGCGATTGCATGATTTCAGTCGTTAGACAAGAACAAACTATGTTGCCAACTTAACTCCATCAGCCAAGACATAATTCACCATGTGCAATAATCAAACATATGTCAAATTTCAAAGCAGTGCAGAAAACTGAAAACTATAAACCAAAAAGTGTGTGGTGAGGGATAACGTGTGTGGCAGGCGGTCTCCAGACGACCCAGACAGAGCGCGCCTTCACTTTGCTTATAATTATTCACGGATTCAATCCCAAATCAAACACGTCTAATCAAGAGAAAGAGGGAACGCTCATTTTCAGCTGGAAAACTTCTCCCATGTTCTGCCAGTGTAGACTTTTTATGTCTGGTACCAGAAGAGTAATAACAGCAACATACGGTTCCAGCTCGGTGGAAATCTGTAGAGAACCAATTACTGAGAGAAATGGCTCAAGTATTCACAGGGCCACCAAAGTTGTGGTATCCTTGGCCTGCTGTCTTACCTGAAAACTTTATGAAGAAGTGCCCAGCAGTCCTTCAGCTCACTCTGCTTCTGCGTGACGCCGCCGGCCAGGGCAGGATGCAGATTGGACAGCTGGGACACGCTCACGTCCAGCATCTACCACACACAGGGCTGTCAGTTAGTCAGAGAAGGCTTCTGCAACACGCAGCACTCGGGATCGGACCAAGTGCTGCTGCTTCAGGTGAAAAGATGTTTCCTACCATGATCTGACTGGCAATGTCACGGATCTCTCTGTCGCCAAGGCCGTCCCACTCCTTAGATGTGGATAGGCTTTTCCTCTGGAAGAAAGGATACGCAACAGAATGTGTGAAACCTAACATAAGATAAATTTACTTAGACACAAGATTATGTAAAAATAAAACAGAAAATAAAAAAGAGATTACGTAAAGTACAGAGAATATGTAAATAATATACACCTTTCACTACAAACAGAAATGTTATTGGTGGGGAAATTGGTTGAGTGAAGTGCAGTGGCACAGGATGACTTTAAGAGGATGTGTGTATATTGTATTAGTGCATAATGTATAAGGAAATATTGAAATAGAGATATATATGTTATAAGTATAGGTACATATGGTATACTTATTGTAAGTCGCTTAGGATAAAAGCGTCAGCTAAATGAAATGTAATGTAATGTAATGTATACAATATGAATATGAGTAAAAATATTGTATGTGCTATACATGAGTATAAAATCACTGTTGGGTGCTAAATAACAGTATATTTTATATAACATAACTAAGTACATTTATATATGTATATAAATTCACCGAAGGATATGCTATGATGAAAATGGTAAGTAAATGATACATATAAATTGGGGGACTTTCAAAATAAGACACATGTTATACAGGGTATAATATAACTGGTGTAGGTTATACAGAAATTCACATTATATGCAATGAGGACAATTTTAATGGTTAATTAATGGTGGGTAGTTGTAATATATATTTTTTTGCAACATTTGTATTTAGATTACGAATACTATATATGTGACCAATGAGAATCTCATCTCAGTAAAAAAGAAAAAGACGAGTTGACAGTTTTACCATGTTGTTGATGGCTAACAGTGTGTTATCAGCCTGCTGGTAGAAGGAGGACACCTCCAGAGCCAGCTGAAGATTTGCATGGTAGCTTTTCAGATGAGACTGGACCTTCAGCCACCTACACAGAGAGCAGATGACCAAACAAGTGAGCGCGGTCCTCAAATAATCTTCACATTGAAGATGCATCATGCCGCACAGCAGTTAGACGTGAGGGGACACCGTGTACATTTTGTTGATGTGCTTCCTCCTGGTGGAGATGTTTTTGCCATCTGTCTTCCCCTGCTTCTCCAGCTTTAGAGCCAAGTGGTTGATCTCCTCGTGGAGGCTTCTGTAGAGCTGCTCGTCCTGCAGGGAAACACAGGAACACAGTCCAACTATGACCTCAACTGTCTTTACCATACACCCTGAAAGACAAATTACACTCACGCCGAAGATAAATTACTTGGAAACCTCGGGGGAAAAATATGTAATATAAAGCAGTCACACATGGGAATGTATATGGGTTTATCTCAAGAATGTGGTTTTGCAGGTATACAGTGTTTCTGAAAATTATTAATAGTTCTTTTGCTCGTACCTGTTTTAGATCTAAAATTCTCCTGGTCAGCTGCATTTTGTCAACATTTTCCCCCAGGACGTTCACCAGAGACGGCTCCTCTTCCTGCTGACACACAAGAAACTCTGTGTTTACATCCCCCATTTATTAGGAGCTCCACCATTATTCCCTCTTGAAGGAAGCAGGATTGTAAGCCCTGCTAGCAAGGAGGACGCTGAGCAGAAGTGGCCATCAGCAGTACGGAGAAAACTTTGAACTTGACACTAATGCACAGAGGAAAGAATGACAGGAACTAAATGGTGAATAGCAACATCCACCATAACATTCCCACTGGTCCATTATCAATCATCAGTTCCCCCTGTGCCAGGGTTAGAGCAGGGATATAAACACGGGCCTGAAGATGACTGGGTTTTTGATAATAACAGGCAGATGTTTTACACTGGTGAATATACACAAACAGGAGATGTCGTCAGGGTACGTCAGGAGATCATTTCCTGGATTAGCAAGTACTGGTTTGATGTTTTGCCAGTTATGAGAGCTGTCTTTCCACTCAGGAGAGAAACGTCTGTGAAGGTGCCTAAAAATAACTTGCTTCACATTTCATCCAATTTCACATGAGGGTTAAATTTGGCAATAAAATAAAATATCAAATTGCACATCTCTTGAAAAGCAATCAATAATATCAAAAAAATGCAAAACATTGGCTCAGAAAACAAATAGCCTTCCTGCTGCGACTAAATCTACTTCTTACATATAGCATAACAACAGAAAAGGAGAGGAATTGTTTTCTCTACCTTCTCTTTAATCCATGCCTCCAGCTTGTCCACCTTCTTGTTGAACTCCTGCAGGTTCTTGGCCCCTCCGAGGGCCCTGGTCTGATTTGCAGCTGTCAGTTTCAGGCTCTGCCACTGGTCCCTGAGATGGCCCAGCTGCTTCTTCACCAGGTCGGACGTGGGGTTCAGCTTGCAGATCAGCTGCTCGCCCATCTGTTGAAGCACGAGGTCACAGTTCAGATGCGGTGAAGCAGCCAGACTACCATGCGACAGCGGCTGAGCACATCCGACACCTCAGGTTTGTCAGTCACATTGTTTCACATGTTTGAAAACTGCCATTCAAACTCTCCCAGTTCCGTATCTGCTTCCTTGGCTGTCTGAGCATCAGACGAGGTTAATTATCGGCATTGTAACATTTCTAAACATTTTGTCCGGAGGGAGACTTTATAAACCGGCCTGCCAGAGCTGTCTGGAACACACAGGGTCTGCTTTTCTCTCCGCCCGACTGGAAATGCCTACAAGACCATTATGTTGTGTGTTATGGGAGCCGACAGAGTCTTTTAACACCAGAGACAGTGATTAATGGTCCCATTCAGGTCCTGCCTAAAAGTTAAAATAATTATTTACTTTTGGACGTGTTGCCCCGGTGTGCCTGCTCTGGTGACACGGTAACATTTCAGTTTGTGCGCAGCCTCGCGTTCAGTGGTCTTGTTACCTGGTTGAGTTGAATGAGCGTGTTCTCAAAGTCTTTGAGGTCCCTCTGGAGCGTCTGCGAGGCCTCCTCCCAGTCCTGCAGGGGGCAGCGCTGAATGTTGCAGCCGTCCTTCAGGTCCTGCAGTTTGCTTCTGATCCATGCCTCAGCCTGCATCACAGACCCAGACAGCAAGACATGTTTAACACTTTGCACAGAATGTTTATAGACATGATTTAGCAGTTCAGTGATATTTCTGTTTAAAATGACATTTGGGAATGCATCAGTTTCATCAGATGTAATTTAACATTGCTTAGCTTTTATGAGGTAGCAGGATGTGCAGTGATACAAAGTGCAAAGTGATAATAACTGATTGGCCCTCAATTGGTTTGTGTATGTTTTATTTAGCACTAAATAAGTGAAATAATGCAATGATGCATTTGCAAAGAAAACTTGAAGCTTTATAGATCAGCTCTAAAATGCAATAAGACCAATGGTGGAGAATATTACGTCAGTGAAACTTTAAATAAAGTTAAAAAAAAGGCTCAATACCAAAAAATCGAATATACACTATATAAATTAGAGGATGCAATATGTATATATGTATTATGCTCAGTGTTATATAGTGACTTTTAATGAAATTTATATGTAGAACTTTCCAATGGAAGAGTCCACAGTTCACTCAACACTGTGTGGTCACAGTGGTAAACACAGTCTTATTTCTGCGGATCAGGAGAGCAAACAGGCCACATTTTCTTCCTGATGGAGAGTAATATGCAGCCTCCGACACATTAAGAACAGACCTTTGTTCCCCCATGTTACATTATGCAGAGCAGAAGTTTATCTTGGCAAACGCCTGGACTCGCCTTGCATAAGGCTTTGTCATGCAGGGGCTACATTCTCTGGCAGCATTTGTATGCAGTGAGAACTGCAAGAGAGGCCAAATTCAGAGATGTTTGGAAAGTACATGCTTGTTTTCTGCAGTGGGCCCAGTGTGAGAGGCCGCGACTCGCCCCTGTCTCAATAATCTAATGGACTCATCCAGTCAGGTTCTTCCACTTCTCAGACTGATCCCCAATGAGTCATATTGGTTTTCACAGTTGTTTCTAGGTGCTCTGCGCAATGTCGAATAACAACTGAGCACTCGTATACGTTGTTAAAACATTACATCCAACCATTATTTCCCTGGGAATTTAATGTGAGTGATATTTCATAATAGGCTGTACAGCTACCTGTCATTAGAATCAATAAAACATCAGGACCGCACACGACACGGCCTCTAAACAACTCTTTATAATGTGAAGTCAATCCTCCTCGGATCGGTCGCTCATTAACTTTACAAGGCCCCCGGGGCAGTGGAGGTATTTCTGGATTGAACAGAAGGAAAAGAACTTGACAAAACAGGCCTGCCCCTATCTCCTCACACTGGGTCCCATGGCATTATAATGACCTCATACAGGAAGTCTATGATTCCCTTGTTTCTTCCTGTCCACTCTCCACAACAATGGACTGTTTATCGTAATGGTCTGTTGGAGTCTTTGTCTGTGGCCACGAGTGTAGACAGAGTTGACAGGACCGTGGAGTTTAGACTGTTGTTAGATTAATGGGGTTATTTTTTTGGTGGGAAATCGTTGGCCACACAGGAAAACACAACCACATCAGTCAACACAGAATAAATGTTTAGCGAGTGTAGAAGAAAAAAAGTTCCTCTACACTTTACACTTTTACACTATTCTCCTGGCCATGCACTGTTTCTCTGAGAAGACTGTGGGAGTGGACGTTTCACTACTTTCTCTGTCACGGAAACAGGATAGTGAAAGGCGAGATGTTTTGCAGAGCGGCCTCGGACACATGGCCCTCACTGCTTCTCCATGTGGTGACCTGTTTTGCTTTCGGTTAAAATACTATAGAGGTTTTGAAAAGTCTCTACCTGGAAACCCCCGCATCCACTTCCACAGCAATGCTGTAATATTCTCATAACACATTTTTTGTGCCTGTCAAACTCAAGGCTCTATAAGGGCAGAGGGTGATGTAATGTTGCAGCAGATGGCAAAGCCCCTTGAGGCAAATTTGTGACCAGTGATTTTTGGCTAAATAAATACAATCTGACTTGAGTGCTCTTTAAAACAATTTCAAAATAGAGTTCAAATACAAAAGGCCTCTTAGACCAAGAGGAGCACAGGCTCTGAGCTCAGAGCAAAGGGGGGCTGCTATGAGCTTATTAAAATTAACAACGTGCTAGAGAGCCATTCTCAACACATGCATACATCTTATGTTTCCCTCAGCTGACACATACTAAATGAATCTCCTGAGTGGCCTATCGGTGGGACAGTTGCTCGACAGAAGGGCTGATGAACAAGCCAACTGTCGGACAAAATGTCCCTCGGCCGAACCCTCTGAAAAATGTCCTCGTACGCCGGGGTGGACGCAGCGATGAGATAACACAAGCAGTTGTGCGGCTTGGCTGAGTCTCTCTGGGCCATAGGCGTGAAGAGATGGAGCCAAACAATGACCTCATCCCTAAATAATTGCTTCACTTGTGGCGGTTTCTTCCCTCCCTCCCTCTCTCTTCTCCCCTCAGACGAACACAGCTCACACAGTTCTCGGGACAAAATAGGAACCGGTGCATATTTTGTTCTCCTCGGACGAGAGGGCAGCTTCCAATCTGATTCCATCTCCGCAGCGTAACTCGTTGCCTTTGAGATAAAACCCACTCCAGCTTCTTTTCATTAGAGGGAAATGAGAAATGCTGATAAGCTTAATTTTAAAAAGAGGGAGGGAGGGAGAGTTGAATGCAGCTTCCCATGAACAGGGATTTTTGATTTGTTTAGCATGAGAACACATGTTGGTTTAGTGTGTCACGTTTTACCTGCAGCACTTCCTTGTTGAAGAGCGAGTTGCGCTGAGTGAAGCTGTCGCTGTGGGACGCAGCAGCTGCCGATGCTTCACTCTGAGTGTGGGGGGGGACTCTCTGTCCGCTGGGGCTCTTTCTTCTGTGACTCAGGGACCGAGATCTGTGTGAGCACAACACAGGTGACAAAGTGTTGACAACATGAGGGAAATGCTACAATTGTTGATTAGATTAAACCAAATAATGCTTGATTGTTCTGTAAATAACACAGTATCGTATCCATTCATGTAGGTTCCACTTTCTTTCTACCCGGAGACATCAGCAACATGTGTCCGACTGGCCCCCAGGTTCCTCTTAACACAAACCTGTCAGCACATGAGATGAAATGAACTCGACTGGCACGTCACTAATGGACATTCCTGCTGTTCTCCAATCAGGAAACATCTGGGCACATGAAGGAAGCAGGAGCGGACCGACCCTCGGATGTTTTTTTTTACTGTCATCTTTATCACCTTTAAAGGTTATGTTCACTCTTCCAGCCCTGAATCAGTACAGGCACCTCCACCTGTCATTTCTTGTCATATGGATGATTAATATATGAGTGGAGGACAGGAAAGGTGTTGTTGTGGTTACAGAGCTGACATTCTTTTTGTCCAAAAAAGGAGGAATTTGAGGCCCCTGCCGTGTCACTGTGTTATTGTTACCACCATGAGGACGAGACTTCACTGAGTTTTTTCTTTTGTTAACATCTTCCCTGACCTCATGTTTTCCAGTGAGCCCTGCCTCGGCGGAGGGGACTGCTGCTGTAACACAGCACTTCATCCACGACACACACACACACACACACCCACACACTGATGACTTCAACAAGTAACAGGCCAAATCCAATCCTGACTTTTCAACAATATCCTACACATAGACTTGAAGTACTTTTCCTATTTTTGAAGCGTTCAGAGATGCACTGCTCCCTCGTCCGGTGTTCCACCTCTTTGCTCCAAAAGTATAATATAATAAAGTGAGTCTGGCAAACAAACCACATGACTTCACTTCCTAAAATCCGAGATACTCATCAGCTCCACTGTCGGCTGTTCAGACCAGACTCTGTCCTCTCTCACACGTAAAAACAACTTTTTTTCTGCAGACTGGATACAGTTAGAAGAAACAGCATCGTTTTCCATAACACAACACACTCAATTCCAGAAAATGGTCTTATATTGAATATGACAGGACATTTTAAATTTTTCAATTAAAGGTCCACTTACTGAAACAAACCAAACAGCTTGTTATAGACTATCTCTCTTTTTTGATACAACAGATGGCATTTTTACCTGTTGCACACATTTCTCTCCGTTCAGTGTCACCCCGGATTGTCCGTGTGTTGGCTGATATTCATCACTGCCATCTTTTCTGAGTAAGACCTTCAACAAAGACACAAAATAAATTGAAAGATAAAATATACAGCTACAAAATAAGCTGTGAATAAGCAGAACCAGATGAACAGGACAGCTACAAAACCAAAATATATCATTTTATGGAGGGATTGTGCACATGACAATGATAACTATATCATAATGTGACAATTTCTTATTTAATATCTTGCTACATTTTCTACAAATAAATGTGTCAAAGTTTATGTTGTTAATATATAGATATTCTATTTTAATTTGTTGGCGTTGTAAAGCACTTTATGACACTGAGTACAAAACGTCAATTGTTCATATTGAGTTTGTCACCAAATCCAAATGTTATACATCTTTGAAAAGTCTTTATTCAGTGAACACTTTCAAATTGATTCCAATATTCCAATGCCAAAATGCAACATTAAAACTCATCACCACTTTGAGTGACATTTATTATCTCTGTTATTGTGAGATTATTAAGTGTGTGCTGTACCTTGAACTGAGAATGAGGCTTGTTCTCACAGCTCACTCCCACAATCCTGGGCAGCTGTGGATCTGAGGTGCTGGTGACGTTGTTGTTGTTGTTATTGTTGTTCTCGGATGTGGACCCTGTGACAGAAAGCTGCTGTGCTGGACCCGTGCTCTCTGACCTCTCTTTCCCAGAGATGGTGATCTTCTTGATGGATCTGGAGACAGCGGAGGAGGATGAGGAGGCGACGTTCTGGTTCAGGTGGTCCTCCGCTGCCATGTGCTCCTCCTGGTCGCGTTTCACGGGGGCTACTTGCTTGACGACGGGCGAGACGAGGCAGGGGTCCCGCGCACAGACCTGGGATCGGCCCAGGTACAGAGAGTTCAGGTTGTGCTGCAGCGCGCAGTTATCCAGACTCGTGCCCTGCAGATAGCTCTGCGTAAAATCCTGGCACTTTGGCACAGCGGGGACCGACAGTCTCGTCCCTATGGTGAAGGGCTGCACCTTCCTCACGATGCTCTCAGACATGACCAGTGTCTTGGTAAGAAAGCAAAAAATATAAAGTCCAATAAAATAATAATAAAAAAGAGAGTCTGTCACATCCCTTTGCGCACTCTCCTCCACTCAACAGTTGTCCAGTCTGTTCAGCATGCAGGCGAGTGGAGGGCTGAACAGAAAGTGGGAGGGAGAGCTCACTTCTCCACCTTCTTGGCCATGCCGAGGACACACAGCACGCAGCCCAGGACGGCTTCCTTGGACTCCTGGGATCGGATGCGGTCCCAGACGTAGCGCAGCGCTGTGCCAAGGTGTGCAGCGCCTGCGGAGAGGCCTCTCCTGAGGTACTGTGCCAACGAGCCTGCCAGTTTGCTACTGAGGAGCCTGATAACCAGGGACCGCAGCAAGATGAAAACTGGCATGCTGCTTGACTGGAAAAAAAAACCAGAAAGCTCAAAAAAAGGAGGAGGGTTGTTAGGAGAGGGGATGAAGTCACCACCTCTGCACTCCACTCTCTCTCTCTCTTACTCTCTCTCTCTCTCTGGCTTTCTCCTCTCTGTCAGGGGTGACAGAGCAGAGAGTGGGGGCTGTGAGGCCTGGCTGTCAAAACTTCCTCTGAACAGAAAACCTGCTCTGATAAGAAGCGAGGAGAAATGGAGACCTCTTCAATCACAGCTTAACCTCTATGAGGTAATATATCCTCAGCTGAAACACACTCACACACCCAGCAGGCCTTACCTCCACCTCGTGGAAGTGCAGGGGAAATGATACAGCCCTGAGGTGGCGTGCAAGAAAAAACTATTTTAGAAGCAGAAAGGTCTAGTGAGGAGAGAATAATCTTCGGGAGCTCATGTGAGCGCTGCCTGTCCTGGAGTGAGAGTGCCTTCCTCAGCTATGAGCCTCCTCTCTCCCACATCAGTGTGGAGCAGTTGTCACACAGGTTACAGCTGACTGGAGCAGAACATCCCTGCTGCTCTGCTCCTTAAACCACAGAGAGCTGCTGCCATGACATGTGTCTGTGCAGGGGGGGCGGGGGGGCAAATAAGAGTCAAGCAGATGATGACCCCCATTGCTCCTTGGTGGCGGAGGTTCAGCAGAGCACATGTCGGAGCTGACGGATTGGAATGGCAGGGCTGGTGTGTGTGAGGGGAGTGGGGCCACACAGCAGTGGAATCACTTGCAGGATGCCCAACAGAGAATCTGCTTACACTGGTAAACGTTTTTTTACCCAAAAAAGCAACTCTCACCTCTGACGTGACCCCTGCACCTGGTCCAACAGCTCAGCCACTTACTGCTGTGAAATTTGTGTTTGCAAAGATATCAACCTACTCAGTGAGAAAACATAACATTTATATATAGAAACATTTAACTAAGTAGCTCTTGGGTCTCCATTGTAGCCGCTCTAGCTTCAGAGCCAGCGGTGGGACAGCTCAGCAGGACTCCATATTGCTGAGGTATAGCCCCGGAGTCGACACAGTTAATGATGCTTTTAAAAGAGCTCTGGTTTCATGGTGAAGTCATCTGAGGAAGAGTTTTAATGTGTTGCAGCTTGAAATCAGAGATAAATTCTGCCCAGGCTGGGCGGTGTTCACGGAAGGCCAGATGGGTGGAGTTCCAGGGGCCTGGCCAACTTTAAAATGCCATTTCCTCGTTTGTATTGCTGGGCGAGTGGCTCTAGAAGTGTGGGGTTTATGTGCCCCGTGAGTACACTGTGTGGCTATGACACCGATGTTGGTTGTGTTCAAGTGGAAAATTTGAAAATGAGGTAGGTTATTTTTAAGTTAAAGATCATTTTAGTGTTTGGAAAGAAATATATTCAAACATCCTTTTACAAGTCAAGTCAAAGCAGAAACTAATCAAAGCAAATTTCCCTCATCAAAATAATTTTTCTAACTCCTGACTAGGGTTGCAAAGGGGCGGAAAATTTCCGGAAAATTTCCATGGGAATATTCAGCTCGGGAATTTTGGGGAATTTTGAAAAAAAAATATACACAAATTAAACGCTGAGCACTAAAAAAATCATTCAAAAACTCTATTTTAAAGACGTATGGAATGCAGCACAAGCTGCACGTTGAATTTCAACCCTGCACTGTGCATTTCTCCATCACATGCACAGATAATTGCCAGCATCCTGCACACTACAGCAGGGCTATTGAGGCCTGCTGTAGTGTGCAGGACTAGTCAGGTAAGTTTCAATGATATTACTGGGGAAAATATGTTAGCATGCTGATTGAGGATTGTTCATCTGTCCATCTAGCCTATTTCTATTCATTTATCCATCAATTGTAAAATATTTTTAAGGATGATTCCAATTGGCCAACTATTTATATCTCTGGCATTGCTTTAGTGTTTTTTTACAAGATTTTTTCTCATCTTATTCTACAGAGCAATGCTACGTGCACTATCTCATGTGTGGAGACATTTCACCCCAGCCAATGTAGAAGGAAAGGCTTTGTACATTTGCAAATACTGTGCAAAGACCTATGTTAAGAATGACACAAAGATCCAGAAGCATATAATCAAGTTCCCAAAGTTTCCTCAGGGCTCAAATCGGCCTATGACAAAACACAATGTTTATATTTATGTCTGTATATGACAAGATAAATACAGTTAGTATAAATTACCCACACAATTTCCAGTTTATTCCCGTTAATTCCCGTATATTCCCATGGAAAGTTTCCAGCTTTGAATATTCCCGGAATTTTGCAACCCTACTCCTGACTATAACATTTACACTAGAGCGATATACAAAACTTTCAAAAACATAAACTGGCTACACATCTGCACTTTTTGCAACCATGATGAATTGTATAATTTAATCTACTGTAAAAAGAACACTGTCAAGGAGAAATATTGTTATATTTTTTAGTATAAACATTTATTAGCTTCACATTCATGCATAATTAATCAATCGTTTGTGATCTGGGGATGTAGCCGCTTGTTGATACACAGTCACTCGAGGAACCAGGAGTCAGCCTCAGCTGTCAATCGTGATATTTCACTCTAGATTTGCATCAAAAAAATGATTAAAACCAAACTTACTGGAAAAATTAACACTTTAACACATGTGAAATGTGAGAACTACCTTAAATGACAGAAACCATCTTTGAGAAAAATGTATTTAACGTGTACTCTGACTTTTTATGTCCATATACTTCCTTTCCATTAACATGGAGGAGGTAGGGTTTTTTATCTGTACTGTACATAACCACTAGGTGGGAATCGAGACACACTGGCTTCATTTTTGGGGAGCGCTCATCACATGTCGTCCATCTTTAAATACAGTCCATGCTTTATACCCTAAGTTAAAAAATCCTGGTGCAAAAACCTTTCCAGCAGGAAGATCTGTTTGTATATGCTCTGTTTTAGTGAGTAAACATTTATAAAGGCCGGAGTTGTTTGCTTACAGAGTCACTGTCGGGTTAGATTTGAACCAGGCGGCCCACCTCTGCCAACCGAGTCAGATTAGGCTACTGTAACACCTTCCTTATGTTGTTTACCCTGGAAGCCCTCTCCTCTCTCCTCACAGCTCTCATTCACGTTGTGTGTGTAATGTTTTAGCCGCGCTGCCCACAGCCTTTACAAATGATTTAAACCTCAGCCTTCATCTCCACGCTTCTTTATTTGTGCCATCGCTCTTTATGGGCATCTTTGAGGATGGATGTTGAGGGCACAAGTTCTGGCCTCATGGCTGATATCCCAGCCTTCCTAAATGATGATAAGAACCTGATGCTCTCTCACCACAGGCTCTGGTTGGTGATCACCCTGGTGATAGACATCTTCCATTTTTTTTAATTAGCGTCGGTAAACACGACTTGGAAGACTTGTTTAAGGGATGATGTCACCTAGGCTGCCCGCATGAAAGGAGAGCGAGCGCCTCGTCGGAGGAGAGAGTACTGGGAGCTCGAGGGGGTCTGTACTTTTCCACTTGGTGCATATGTCATCACAAAGGCATGATCAGCACTGCTGGTCAAGTTTCAGTGCAGATAAGATGAAGTTTGTGCTCTGGATCGGGATCACAAAAGAAAAGGTTTGGACTTTTAGAAATGGTTGATATATGAGACGGAGCAGGGAAACGGAAAATACTGACTTCACATGTGTAACATCAGGCGAGCTTGACCCGAGGCTTTGAGGTCTCACCCCAACAATGGGCACAGAAAACATCCTTGAATTCAACACAAACTTTCATTTTAACACATTAGGCTTGTGGCTCATTAGAATCAAGCCTTTGTTCATTAGTTTTATGGTTATTTTCAAAGCTGCATGGGCTTATGTTGCCAGGCCCGGATCAACATTAAAATGTCATCATTTGCTTTTGGAGCCAAAAACACTATTTTTAAGTTTTTACAAGCAGGACAGACAAAGCAAAAACAGACCATCTCCAAACATAAAGTCTCTGGTAAAGTCTTAAAGCAGCACAAGTGTATTTGACTTCTGATCTACTTTGTACTTTAAACAGAAAGAACAAAAGACTATAGAGAATGTTTTTTTCTCTGTTAAAGCTGTGAATGACAATGCAGCATCTAATCTCAAAGGCAGCGAGGACCGGTACATGTTAAAATTGTGAAGTCATAAATTTGTACTCGTGCTTATCTGTTAATCTATGGAGCTTTAAATTCCTTTGTTCTGAGCTCACACATCGGAACCCACATCTTGACAATGACCTAGCCTCTCTCAGATGGGTCGCCTGTGGGCTTTTGTACTTCAGCATTAATACGCAGCAATAACAATGAAACCATTTGTGCTTGAACAGAACAACATGACAGCTGCAGTTCATGAACAAATGGAAAATATAAACATATTACTAAAAAGGGCCACATTATTTTTTCCCAGTTGAATCTTAAACTTCTTCTGACATGAGCACGGAATGGTTCACACAATAGTTTTATTATAACTTCAATCAAATCCTCTTAGAAACATAAAAAAAAAGAATAATGAAAAGCTGTCTGCTGAAAAATGAAGAGACTTTATTTATTGACTTAATAACACAACTGTCACACCCAGTTTTGACACTCACCTGAAGCTATAATCAACCCAACGAGCCTGCATACTTATCAGCTGACGTTCACACACACACACACACACACACACACACACACACACACACACACACACACACACACACACCTCTGTTGGAGACCAGTTTTGCACATTTCTCCAGAACATGTCACCTCTTATCACAGCCTTGAAGAGCCCAAGTCAATTGTGAGTTTGGATGATATCATATGCAATCAAATGCAAATCTTAGTCAGCCAGTGCTCATTGTTTGGAAAGAGAAAGAGCCAAGTATTTCACACAGAAGAAGGAGGCAAGTAGAGACTGTCTGCTGTGACGCATGCATATTTTTTTTTCATCTGTTAAACTTTGGTGGTATTGTTCCAAAAAACAAAGCCCTCATGTAAAACATATTCCTTTCATATCTAGGGATACTTCAGGTCACATTTATCGGTGGTTTTCATGAAGGGTGGACTCTTTAAAGGTAACTGCCACAAACTCCAGCCTCCACTGACCCCATGCAGACATGCAACCCATAATATTTGTTCTACCCAAGCTCCAACTTTGGCAGCAAGGTCGTTTCGTGTGTAGACAGTGTCCCCATTAGTAAGTATGTTGAAGAACAAAGAGGAAAGTCAGAGCTGGATTTAAGACAAACGGGCCTTTGTTTTGACTCAGACCTCCTAAATGGATTTCTTAACAATTGGCCTCGACATTAGAAAAATACATCAGACAGTAGAGTTGGAAACACTTACAAAAGTTGAAGATCAATGGAGGCCTCCACTGGCTTTGAAAAAAGATGATAATTCAAAGTCAACACGCAGCTTTGTCCACAAAGTCAATGAACTGTACAGTAAGGATGATCAATTATCCACCTCACAGCTAGTGTGTTTATACTTCAGGCCAACTGATGACAAATTGGCATCCATTGGATCATTTGTTCTCCACAACTATAACACTAAGTTTATACAGCGGGCTCAGGTGGCCCAAATCTGATTTGTACCCCCTATGTGACCCAGATCTGATTGTTTAATGACAGTGTGAACAGCACAGATCTCATGGAATCTGATCTTTTGAAATCTGATTTGGGCCACTTTGAGGTTATAGACCTCCTATGTACTTGGGGTGACACGTCTGTACAAGCTAAACTTGAGGGCTCGTATCGAGACTGGTCCGTGTTTGAAAGAATATCAAAAGCAAAATGGAACTGTAAACGCTCACATCTGTGGCCTTCATGTTTCTTACCAACTTCTTCTCTTTGTTTACTTCCGTATACAGCGTGATGTGTGGGACGTCTTGTTGATCTTCTGTGCATGCGGGTCAAATTAGGGCCATTACCAGTGCACAATTGAGTTGGATACTGGCCACAGTTTTAAAAGATAATGTGAAAAGGTACATACAAAATTGGATCACATTTATATTGACGAGATCCAGATTTTTTGGGATTTGCACATACTAATATCAGTTCTCTAAACACGCCAGATGTTCTTCATCATCATCCATGGATTATTCTCTGAGAAATTTATGAAAATGTGGAAAAACGCAATGTTTAAGATAGTGAAAAGGAATTCCTGGATCCATATACAGATCCGTACACAAATGTTATGGGTTCTTTCCTAAGCCAGAACCAAACCCTCCGACCAAGATTCATGGAAATTGGTTGCCCTTTTTTGGATAGACCTGCTAAAAATCCAACTAACAAGAAGAGCACTGAAAAAGTGCATATCTTAGCCCAGGCCCACCGAGGCCTGCAACAAACAAACATATGCAGGTGAAAACATAACCTCCTTGGAGGAGGAAAGAACAATTGCTTGATAAAAAAAAACATTGCACCTTCTCCATGCTGCTCTTGCCTGAGAAAAAAGCAGGGACCCACTGCGTCTCACACTGAGTGCAATCTGGAGCCACCCTCAGGTGGCAGTCAGGCTGAATGGCGGGATGAGGTCACTCCAAAATGTGACATCATAGTTTCACATGGCAACCAACCTCCGGCAGAAGGAAGCAATTTTCCCCATATCAAAGGTTGAATAACAGAAAAAGGCTGTACCTTATTCCTGCCCTCTCCAAAAATATCAATCCCCCTGAGAGGGAAGCTTAACATTTGACCCTTGATGTCATTCCAGCGGCCGCTCGGGTGCCGTCAAGCCTTTATTTGGAGGCTGTGCTGACCTGGCGATGTGATTTATTAATCACATACAAGAACTTTAATCATACGCTGCAGCCTGTCTGGAGTGTGTTGCTTGCGTGTTTGACTTTGGCCCTGAATTGGCCAGTGTTGCAAAGCGGAGAGGTTCGTATAACGTTCTGAACGCAGAAACAAAGAATCGAGAGAGAGCGAGAGGTTAGCCTACATATTTACATTTAAACATTCACACAGCAGTTGATTGATCTGCTCTGTAATCATGATGTACTTCCGAACTCCACAAGAAGAACCAGCAGAAGAAAAAAGAAAACTGTTTCATCGGAGAGTGCCTCGGGCAAGTGGAAATATGTAGGCAAGCCAAAGAACATCTTGAGTCACGTTTTGGATGAGGTAATGCTTCTCTGTCATTTTATAGTTGGAGGTAAATAAAAAAATAAATACACAAACAAATTGTGAAAACTTTCACAGATGTTCCTCTAACCCTCTTGAAAAGCATTGGGGTCGACACATTTTATCTTACCGGGAAGAAGTCATTACACTTCACCTCAGAGTCTGGATTTGATACTTTCTTTTTATCTTGCTTTAACGTACAAGGTGGCCTTGAGGGCCTTACATAACAAGCTGGACCTACCTACCTGAGAGTTGTGAGTTATTGTTTGCCTCACTCATGTCACCTCCTGTTAGTGGAATGAATGAGCTCATCGCTGACACCAGTTTGAGCTAACCATGGCTTCTCACCACATGACTAGAATGGCTCGCATACCTCCGCCAAGGCCCAACAGTCCCCCTTATGACACCACATTTAAATTCATTAGATTGAGATTTTTATTTGGATCTGCACCAATCTTCACAAAATCATAAATATCATCCCCCTTAACATGACTGGAGTTTTTTTTAATCAGGATCCACGAATTATTCTCTGACAAATCAAGAAAAAGTTTTGAAGAACATCATATCTCACAATGTTGATATATGCAGATCCACAACAAAATTCTTGGGTTTTTACCTGTTCCATATAGTATCCTTCTACTAGGTTGTCATGGTAATCAACCCAGTAGATCTTGCTAAACAAACGAAAAGGGTTGAACACATAACCTCCTTGGCAGAGGTAAAAAAAAAGGCAAACTGAAGATTAAGCAGACATGTTGACAAACTTTGGATTTTGCTGGTTCTGTCATAAATTGTGAGATTGAATGTTTTGAGTTCCTTGAAATTACTACATTTGGAAGTAAAATTTGCAGTGGCACAAAGTACAAATCGACATTTAACTTTCAAATAACCTTTAACTCCCTGAAGAGACTCAGTGTTACTGATGCTCACAAGGCCTGTTTACAAGTAGTCTAAGAGTCATACAGCACGCATGCCTATGCCCACTAGTGTTACACATTGGCATGTATGTTGCACCCATGTCAGGATTGTGAAAAACATTTGACCTATATTTGAAGCCATATTGTTGCTTTAAAAAGACCGTACATCCCTGATTAAACTGTGTTTCTCTCATCCCAGGTCCAAGATATGTGGATGCCGAGAAAGATCACACAAGCTTCACTTTGTTTGAGTGTCACATGGGGCCGAAAGGAGCAGGTGAAAGTGTCCTCACATGGGGCGTGTGATAACAATTGGGTTTAAAAACAGGTGCCGTGCGATCTAAGACAACTGTCCCAAATGTGTGGGGGAGGGACGGGTGAGGTGGGGCTCCCTCGGGGCAAAAATAGAAAGTGAGCCACATCACTGAAGTGGTTCACATGAAAAGTAAGTCTTGCTGCCAGTTGTCTCCTCTGTTCAAGTCAATCTGAGTGAGCCCTTGGGATGGTAATTATTTTTACCACAAATGTACATAGAGTAATATTGAGAGTTCAACTGTGTCTTTAACACAATATCTCAAAATAAAATGGTGTGAAAATATGAGGGAAAGAACGAAAGAAAGAATAGTAACAAGTAACTGTGAAAACTAACACAAATGAATCAGCTTAAGTACCTTAAGTACATATACATAACAAAATGTATAAAAGTAGAGTAATGAAGTAAATGTACTTTGTAACATTCTACCACTGCCTCAAAGCAGCTGCTGCAAAGAACAAACCACAAAAACTGCAGATGTGTTTCTTGTTCTTTACCAAACTGACTTCAGTGTCAAGCTGAGTAAACTCAACATTGACATTTATTACTTTAAACAGTGAATTATTTTCTTTATTTTCTCAATCTCTCCTTCAGGTCAGAGGTCAACTACAAATAGCCACAAAGGTCAAACCTGCTCTCCCCAATGTTTACAGCTCTGTTTGCCATTTTGAACGTTTTTATGTCGAGAGTGGAAACAATAAACCTCTATGAAATCACTCATCTGTTAGGATTTGAAGCTTTGTCCAATAACAGGCCTCCCTGCACGGCCATATGACTCTGCTTATCAACGACAGCCGGTTGGTTAATTTCTAATTGGAAACATCGCCTAACCAATAAAGAGCTGCAACAAAGTACTAATTTCACTCCTAGTTCAGAGCAATCAAATGAACCATGAGCGAGAAAATGATCTGAGGCGCATACCAATCGTCTTCTTTAGTAACACACAGAGAACAGCTCTGTTGGTTTAATAACCCTCACAAATTAAAGGAAAATGTATGATTTAATCATCTGGCCGCAGAGTTAGATCATGCTCTATGACATCATTCTGGAGCGCTTAATGCTGTTGACCTACTCCAGCTATAGGGGAAGTCAAATCAGTGCACTAGACATCCATGGAATATCTCTGTGCGCCGTAGTAAAGCACAGGCCTGAAGCAGGATTGTCCATTTAAAGCTTCAGACAAACAAAGTGTTTGAAGGCTTCAACACCATGATTGTGGTCTACTGCAAAAATGTTACTTATTTTGGGCCCATGCAAGGAAAACATATGGTGGAGACTATGAAGGAACCTCAGCAGTTTAATTTGTATAAAACATGATACCGGCCTTTTTCGGGGAATACATCAGTGGTTCTCTAAAGTGTGGTCCGAGGAAGCCGGCGGATTACTGTGGATGGTGTCCTGCAGTCAGTCTTTAATTGTGCAACTCAATCACTGCCAGTCATTTTAACAGTTTCAGAAAGAAAAGCATCACCACAGGCCTTGCAAAAAGCCCATTCCATACAGGCATACAAATAGGCTGTGTCAACTAATTCCAAGGGGTTGTTTGTATCTTGTAGGGTTTCCTTGGCTGCGAAAACAAATTAGAACCTCTGCCATACAGTAATTGAATATAATAGAGAAGCAGGCGAACACAGGGCGGCACGATTTTACTAAACTATCGCAGTATTTTTTTTTCACGTCAGCGTCAACAAACGGTTCTTTCCTTTTCCTCTCCTTTATTGGTGTACTTTGCACGGAGCTGGTTTTACAACAGCACACTGAGGACTTTTATGTGCCCTGGTGAAGAAGGAGGTCAACCAAATGAGCCATTTCTAAGTCCAGGCTGTATTTTTCTCTGCCACAAAGCATTGCAGAGCTCTTCCATCACCGGGGCCATGCCCAAAAATACCGAGCAACAGTTGGTCTCAGCAGTTGTTGTTGACTCGCGGAGCTATGCTGCAGTTGGGCAACTCCTGTTCATTCTGTCGAGGCACAACAACAGACAGACAGCACATGTGCTGGCTGTAAAGTTGATAAAAAACACCACTAAGCAAATGTGTCAAGAGAGTGGCTCAGCAGGGCAGATGGGTGATGCAATCTGTGCAAATGCTGACAGGTGGGATGGCAGACGGGCTGGGCGTAGCAGCAGGAGACCACAAAGACTTTCACTGGGCTGGGCTGTGAGTTTACACACTCACTTTTCTAACTACTACTCCTCACACACATCACCTCTCTACACAGAGGTCACACAGGAGTGACACCTCTGAATGGTCGTGAGATTATAAACCATTGGAATAACCAAATATTGCCGGTTGTTAGGGTGTTTTTCAAGAATTAAAAAGTCAGCTCTTCTCTTTGTTGGCGAATATGCAGTAGGCTGTAATTACACTTTGCCCCTACATATTATAATTTCAGTGTGGCTGTGGCTCGGGGGGTAGAGCGGGTCATCCACTAACCAGGAGGTTCGTGGCTGGATCTCTTGTGTGCATGCTGAAGTGTCCTTGAGCCAGACACTGAACCCCAAATTGCCCCTGATGGCTGAGCCGGCAGTGAGTGAAAGGTCTGTGATGGACAATGCGCAGCATAAGGAAGAGCTGTATGAATGTATGAGTGAATGTGAGTTGTAATGTAAAGCGCTTTGGGTCGCTGATAAGACTAGAAACAGTGCTACATAAATCCAATCCATTTCTATCATCCATTATGCAATCCGGGATTTGGATGGGCTTGCTCAAAAACAAAACAATTACCCGAAATAACATCCTGTGTCCCAGACATGTGATCATTTAAACAAACGTAACCAAGTCATTTCCAGAATTTCCTTGGCCCGCTTCCAGACAATAACATCATCTAACAACTAAGTGATGTCACTGGAGTACGAGAAAGGACTGCTGAGCGGACAGCTTTTGGGATCTGCACATCAGAATTCATTTAAGACTTTTCATGTGCATCAAACGACAGAAAAGCAATAAACTACAAAGATGATAACTTCTGAGCAATACAAATTTTTGGATCTGCACTTGGAATCCATGCAAACCTATTTGGTCAATCGCTGTCCGGCTGTGTAATCACCTCTGAGAGCTCTAGGGGACAGCCATGGGCAGCTGTCGTTTGGGCAGCCCCCGGCTACAATCTCTCCATTGTGCATGATGTGCAGCTGGCACAGGGTTGGGAATGCCTACACACAATGAATCAATCAAAGCCCCTCCTAAGTGAACCAGACCTGAGCAGCGACACGAGGAGATCTACGGCAGCTGTAACACGGCTCCTCAGTGCCATAATCCTTTTTTTACAAGGCTCTACTCTCACTCCAGCCTGACCATTTGATTCCAGGCTGGTCACACTAAAGCCAGCCCTTTGTAATCCGATGCCTTTAAAATGTAGGTAGCAAAATTAAGTTGCATCAGGCGTCACACTGTGTTTACCTCTGAGACGCGTTAAACAGGCTGTTTATTGGTATTAAATCAAATTCACTGGGAAAGGCCTCAAATTATAAAATAGCAGGCTCAAGCAAGGTGTCCTTATTCTTCCTTGGCCCTCTCCCCTTGACCTCAGTTGGGCTAGGTCTGTCTTGCCCATACAAATTTTAATTGTGTTATTTTTCTTTTTCAACCCAGGATTCTCAAGATCCCACTCATTGACAGCATCGCACTGGAGGGAGCGGCAAAATTGAGAACTTTCATCTATATCAGACTCAAATTACTATAATACCTGTTTTACACTGAATTAAGCTGTTAGTTGGGCTCGTTTAGTGGCTTGATATACTGGCCTTGCACTAGCCTGTGTCCATTTGCTACAACCAAGCTTAAGTGTTTTAAATAAATTCACACTAAAACACTGAGTTCTCTCGGGATGCTGTGTGATCCCTGACCGTGCTTTTCCAGTCCTCGTGAAATGGCTGTTGTGCGAGCAGCCAATCCACAGACTATCAGATTATTAAGTTCATCGCCCATGTGACCAGTAATCCTCTGGTACGGATCATATTCTTAGAAACATTTTGGGCAGGAGTGAGTCTGTAGGTTTGGGGCCGTGACAGCTTGATGACCTCATTGGCAATAGAAAACATGTGTAACAGCGCCATCTACTGATAAAATTATGTTACTGTATGTGGCAGACAGTGAAATTGGGCCAGGGTTTTTTTCAGGTCGCTCCTTCATCTTCAATCACCACCTTATTCTGTTCAACCACTGGTTCCCAAGCTTTCTGAGTTATGACCTCTAAAGGGGGGTATTGGGGCCTTAGCATGGATTTGAGCTGTTATCAGTGCAATCAAAATGTATTTTTGTCTCTCAGATTGCCCCTCAAATTGTCATCTGCTCCCGATAAAGGTTCTGCCTCAGCACATAAGGGAACCACTCTCTTAAACAATGCAGGGATCATCTCCTGTCCCAAGAGACTTTCAATCAAAGGGTTTTTCCTGTCAGCACAGACAAATAACAAAGTAGGAAAAGCTCAATTAAGCCAGTATGTATACGTAGCACAATACTGAGACTGCACCTTTGCACCATAAAGTGCAATCTAGTACTAAAACATACAATACCGTTTTAAAAGGTTGGGGTCCCTTAGAAATGTCCTTATTTTTCAAAGAAAATCACTGTTTTTTTCAATGAAAACAACATTAAATCAATCAGAAATAAACTCTATACATGGAGTGGACAGCGCAGTCACCAGATCTCAACCCCACTGGGCTAGAATGCCAAAGGTTTGTAATGTTGTAATTGCTGCAAATGGAGCATTATTTTACGAATGCAAAGTTTGAAGAACAAAATGAATATTTCAAATAAAAATCATTATTTCTAAACATGTGAATGTCTTGATTATATTTTCTAATCATTTTGTAACTCATTTGATAAATAAAAGTGTCAGTTTTCATTGAAAACAAGAAATTGTCTGGGTGACCCCAAACTTTTGAACGGTAGTGTATGTAATTTAATATTACATTGCTTATCACAGTGATAGATTGAAGAAACACAAACTTGGATTCAGTTGGCTTTATTTCATTATAAAAAAATGAATTTAAGATATGATGAGATGAACCTTTATTTATGTTCTGTAGAGGAAATTATTTTAAGTACAGAGCAGCACAACAAAGTAGCAGCGTTAGGGTAAAATGTAGTAAGAGTAAAGAAATGAATAAAAATTGAAATACTATACACAAGAATAATGCTATTTACACACGATTTCTAAAATAAATAAGGTGCTGTCGTGTATAGTTGACTGCTTGCACTTTACGCTATTGGAGGAGGCAGGTATGGACCTGAATGTGTAACAAACACATAGAGTGGAAGGTGGAGGCTCTGAACAGGTTCATTCAGCCACGCTGCTTAAAAACAACACTTACATAACCTTTCATGGAGGAATGTAAAGAATCCCTTCATGAGAGAAAAATTGCCTGAACACGAATAGTAATCTGTATGTCAGCTAACACGGCTGCATGTGACGAGCAGTGAGATTTAGTGGAAGAATTTCCCTAACCCAATTTCCGTCTGGGATTCACAGTGAAATGTTTTTCCAGTGTGAAAATGCAGGAGTTTTTCTGCAGGATGAAAACAGCCGACAGGGGGTGCTCGTGGCCACGTCTCCGCCAAACAAGCGACGAGGAGTGAGCACGTGCACATGATGATGGGGGAGAGTCGGTGAATCGAGTATTTCGAGTTTTCCAGTGTTACTCAACTTTCAGGCGACATAATAAATACACTGACACGATGTACAAGTTTCATCTATACATTACAAAGCGCCACTCCATTATCCTGCCAACATTTTACGTTGCGGATTGAAGCTGATGAATCAAGAAATCTGTGAATAAACTCCTCCAACTAATGTATGGAAGTTGTATAATGGCAACAGCAGAAATACCAGTTTAACTACAGATAATATATCATTTATTATAAAAATGACACCATCAAGAAGTAACATCTGCGGGCATTTCTTATGTGTTATGATCATCGGGAGCTGCCCCACGTGCTGAGCCACCTCCAGGGTGGGACTTCTGGAGAAGGTGGATGTGGCTACTTCCTGGAAGGGCTCGATGTGTATCGAACTCCTGGAGTGCCGGTAGAAGAGAGTAGTTCGCTCGGTCTGGGATAGCTCCTGGTAGCACTACCCTGTCTGAACACCAGGCAACCACAACTCGACTCGACCTGCCGAAGGTACTGACACCACGTCCCCCTGTTGCTAACACTGTGTGTCCACTCGCCGGTTCGGAAACAGTCGTTGGTGTGTCAGCTGTTTGCCGGGTCGTCTTCCTACCGGTGCGGGTTAGCTAGCTAACAGCTAAGCAAAGTAGCTCCTGCAGGTTAGCTTTAGCCTAGCTAGCAGCGGCTTCTCCTCCTCCTGCCGGGCAGGTGGCTTTCAGCTGGATACTGTCAATACTCGTGGTTGTTGCTAAGGTGGGTGCCGTGAGATAATACACTGTGGGAGTCCGCCATTGTGTGTTTATGGACGTGTGTTGTCCCAGTTTGGCTACGGCTAACGTCGGCTAGCTTGTGTATGAGGCGTCAACTATTGTAGGAACCGTGTAACAGCTCAATGTCACCGGGTTTAGATTCAGCTTTATGGAACATGGGTCCCCAATAACTGGGACATGTTTAATAATATGCATGTCTGATTTTCGTATCAAATTATGCACAAAACATCTGTTTTATGAAGTTGACTAATCGAGTCATCTGACATCAACAATATCCCGTTCAAGGGGGGTCGAAGCTGCTCTTTCCCCAACTGTGCTCCCACAAAGATGTCCCTGTTCTCACGCGAAGACACAGGCTAAGATCTGGTAGAGAACCGCTCTCTATAATGTGCTCAGGGTAAACTACTGGAAACGGATTCACCGCAGCAAGGATCAGGCAACTTTGACACCACGTTGAAGCAGTCAAGCGCGGTGTCGAGTTTACACGGCAGCTCTGACAGAATGCCCCGGGGGGAGGGGGGGGGAAGCGTGGTGAACACAGCGATTACTATAATAAAGTGAAGACTGAGACCGTTCCCTGAAGCCTGGACGTGGCCCGTGTTGTTGTGCACGGAAGGCTGATCTTGAAATAGAAAGGTCCATGTGAAATGGTCTTGTGGGGGGTTATTTTTAAGAGCAAACATAGGTTGGAGGTCAGTGTGAAAGTGAGTCACTAGGGCTAAATAGCAGCACATGGGGTTTTGCAAGAAATGGGTTCACTTGGTTTTCACGAGTTGAACTGAGTCAATAATATCCCGTTGTTCTTTTACTTTTTGCAGGAATTATGGTTACATTAGAAACTGTCATGAAATTAAGAGCTGCAGATCTTGTCAAGAGCGTCCAATCATGCAAGAGCTATGCCAATCTCACAACTTTAAAAGTCACACTCGCGTCTCTGTCACATAATCCTGGTGCCTTATTGTTATCTTATATACAAAGCAGTTTGTGTAATATTGATAAAATACATTTATTCATTTGGTAATGTCTAAAAGGGAAGCCCGTTTTTTTAGTTTTTACGGGATACTATATTTAACATTTTTGTCATGCAGTGGGAGGGCACAGGGATAAGAGTGAGCAGAGAGAAATAAGGCTGGTAGGTGTAGGTCTAAGCACCTCTTAAAATACTCTCCCAGCAAAGATAATACAGGGGCTTGTGTGCCTGTCAGCACCAGCAGAGACGTGCAGCTCTTTAGCCCAAGAGGACAAACACGTCCCCTTTTGTGTTCTCCCCGCCTGCCCCTCCCAAATTGCCCCTCAGATCTCCTCAGTAAAGTGCTGCTCCTTCTGTTTGCATGATCACAGGTTCTGATGGCGTCGGCTTGATGGGGTCCGGGCGTGCGACAAAGTGATGGTCTAAGGACTCGCCGGTCACAGAGGTGCTAGCGCGTGGAATGTTGCGCTGGTCAGTGCACCTAGAAGGAGGGCCGCGGCGAGTCAACCATGCTGCTGTGGCTGTGGGGCACAAAGTGTACTCCTTTGGAGGCTACTGCTCTGGAGAGGACTACGAGACTCTCCGTCAGATTGATGTGCACATCTTCAACACAGGTAGGTTGGGACCTTTCACATGTATCTAAGTTTGTTGTGGATTTACTGGGAAGCCTGAATTTGAAATCGTGGTGGTAAAAACCTTTTCACATTAACAAGAAAATTTATGTTTATGTCTCAAGCAACCTGAGGTGTTTGAATTTTACATTAGAACCACACTGAAGTGTATATGAGTATATGTATGTCAAATTATTTAAAATAACCAATCAACTGTAGTTTTGTGCTTGTACAAAAAATATTGTACAAAAGAAAGATGGGCCAAGTAAGTGAAAAGGCATTCTCCTGAAATGCTTTATTGAAGCAGGCAATTACTATCTTCAAAACAGGAAGAGGATAAGAGAATGTTTCAGAGTTGTTTGAACCGTCACCACTTTAACAGTTACTCTGTACAGCTGGCTAAACCCCGTGTTCCACTGTGGTTTGTGGAAATCTCTCTGTTGGTTTGTTTTTCCATCGCTATCTCACAAACTCAGGTGTTAAGTTTAAATGTGCTGCTCTACTTTTGATATAACTGCTCTCTTTTCTTCTTTGCAACCTATTTTTTTCCTCTGTGTTGTCAGCCACCTGCCATAGTTTTTTTTTATAGCTTCCTAAAGTCGCTCGTGCTGCATCATGAAAAGATCTGTTGAAACGAGCCTTGATAAAGATGCCTTCGGCTGAGAGAGGGAAACGGGACCACCTCAGCTCTTGTCTCTGCACTTATTCTTGTCACCTGCTTTGTGCTCCTGCTCTTTGAAGTCTGTTTTACAGCAGACCCTGCGGTGTTTGGCTTTTTTGTCCTGTTTCTTTACTTGTGTTTACTTTTCACTATTAACTGAGTTGAGGTTCTCAACACAAAAAAAACTCTTACATATAAGAGTTTCATGTTACATATTCTTCCACATGCAGCTCTGAGTTATTTGTCGAACTATTATTGCTTATTTTAATATTGTCATTCCTTTGAATCTCAAAGCTGACTTTCTCAAAACAGAGTTATCACTGTGTTGCGGTTTTATATTTTAGTTACTAGTGTAGTTCTGAAACTGTAAAAGTGACCTGCAATAATTAAGCCACGGCAAGTAAGGGCCGGTGGCTGGACTCAGACTCAGTCTGCAGAAACTTGATGCTGGACCACAGAGTTTTGTGAGGCTCAACTCAGTATGCAGAACCCTAAACTACAGAATCAGTAGTTGTGGGCCTGTTGTCGTGAACATGTCATTGTCATAAAAACACTCGCTGGTCACCTGTTTATTAATATTGAATTCATCATGTGTCCCAAAGTCACAACAACCTTCGACACTACACTTCTTTTGGCCCTTAACAATATGCATTTCAAGTGTGAAGCTGATGTCTTTTGAGATATTAGGAGGCACAGAAACACAGTTTTGTGGCACTCTTTCTATTTACCGAATTAAATATCTTTAATTTTCTTTGCTGTTTTGTACTTCAGTGTCTCTGCGCTGGTTGAAGTTGCCTCCAGTGAGGATGGCTGGCCATGAGCGTGCCTATGAAGTGCCGTATATGCGTTACGGCCACACAGCTGTGCTGCTGGAAGACTCTATCTACCTCTGGGGTGGGCGCAACGACACAGAGGGGGCCTGCGATGTGCTTTATGCCTTCGATGTCAGTAAGTAGACTTAAATGATATTTTCAAGCTGCCAATCCTTGAGATTTACCTGTTGGATATTAAGGATAGTGCATAGCAAAAATGTATGTATTTAAGTCCTTGCCTTACGATAAAGTGTTGCCGCTTCACAGGCACCCACAGATGGTGCACGCCCAAGGTTTCGGGGGCTGTTCCAGGGGCAAGGGATGGCCACTCTGCCAGCGTCCTGCGGAAGGCGATGTATATATTTGGAGGATATGAACAGCTGGTGAGTTTTTATCACTCGTCAGCTACGAGACTTGCTCTCTGAAACAATAAATCACAATTTAATTAATCTCTGCTGTTCTTTTTAGGCTGACTGCTTCTCCAATGACATCCACAAGCTGGACACCAACACCATGGTCTGGTCATTAATAAATGCAAGAGTGAGTTGCAGTCACCAGTTGTTTACATTTCAAAAATGTTTTAGTTCTTCCTGTACAGAAGTTTGCCGGACAAAATGCACTCGTTCAAAGATACACCAACATAGAATGGGCTCACAACAGACTCAGATTCAAAGCACTGTAGGAGATCAACTAACCACTGGGTATTACCGTGGTCGGCAGTGCTGCTGCACCAGCGTCCACTGGTCAGATTGGCTGGATACAAAGGGGCCGCAGTGTGACGCGGCTCCCTGGTAGGTGGCCAAGTACAAAAAGACTCAGAGGATTATTTACACTCCCGTTTTAGGAAATGCCATTTGCGTTTGTATGCAGTCAACCTGCTCATGTGATAAACTCTAGTAAAATGTATTTTTAAATATAGACTCCATTCCCTATGGAGGACTAGGTGGAGGAAGGACTCACACCACCAGCCCATATTCTTAGCTCCTCACTGATAACGTTTTGTTGTCAAGGAGATTACAGTGTGGTGCTTACAGATTTAGGAATGCATGTGACAGAATAATCCATTTCTTTGTTTTTTTCATGTTCACTTGCATTCCTTTTGGAGAACAAATGTAGTTGCTATGCTTCTACTCAAATCCTATTGTCTGTTCTCAATTTATTTTAAGTACATTTGGTTTGTTACTGCACTTGACAACTTTCCAAAAAAGTGTTATTTTCTTCACTGGTATTGTTTTCTATATCACAGTGATATAGTAGTTTCAATTGTAAATTTGATTTGTATAGCTTACACTACATTCCTGTTTTACTTCTCCCACTGCTCTATTTATAAAGCATGATAAAGAGCCGGCTTGCATGCATAAAATTTATGGAAAACAATGGCAGCACATTCTGGAAAGGAAGGCATGTGAGAGGCTTTGCTGTGGCTGCACACCAGCTAAATGCAAAGAGAGTAGACACATGCCTCTGATCATAGTTTATTCACTGGGAACAGGTCGCATTTCACTGTTGTATATTTGTTTATCTAGGGTTATTATTGACAGAGTATGCTGCATGATCGTTCAGAGCCAAGTGTACAATGTCCAAAAGAAGCAGGTTATTCTTGAAAGGTTAAAAGAGGTTTGCATTGAGTCGTTCTTTGTATGTCCACTAGATGATGCTGTTTACCTGAAGTTGCTGGTTAAGCTTCATGTTTGCCAGTATGAAAGTGAAGCTTTGCAGTATTAACTCCTCAGTCACAGCCCTGAAACTGCTAAGTGGTTTTAATGTTGAGGCTGATCAGTGTATATATCCAGGGTAATAGTGAGTTAGTTTTGAGACATTCAAGAGATTTAAACTAAACCTAGCTCATGTGGTGCAGTTCAGGTAATTCAAGTATGCTGTTAAATTCTGTAAGTAACATTCGGTCGTCTTCTCACAGGGCACTCCGGCGCGCTGGAGAGACTTCCACTCAGCCACCATCATCGGGACAAAGATGTTTGTGTTCGGAGGTCGAGCCGACCGCTTTGGTCCCTTCCACTCCGACAACGAGATCTACTGCAACAAGATCAAAGTGTTCGACACAGAAACTAACTGCTGGATGAGCACCCCTCCAACACAGCCTTCGCCAGACGGACGCAGGAGTCATTCAGCCTGTAAGATACAAGCACACATTAAGTTACCATGATGCACAACTGTGATAATATCTCTCTTAAAAATGTGCATGTGTGTGTGGTTTGATATTATGGCGTCATTTCAAACAAATTAACATTTAAACTGTAGCGAGTCAGAGACGTCAGCTGAGTCTGTGAGAGAGAGCATCAAGCAGCGAGCAGCATGTGTGTGTGTTGTGCTCTGGGACTCTCATCCAGAAGTTATGCCCTTCCTTTATAGTAATGAATTAGGACCGGGACAAACTCGAACCCTTTAAGCGGTTTACACTGCACTAGAATGTTGTTGGTAGACGGACGCGGTACGAAATTCTCTATGCAGGAAAAACCCTGATGGAGAGTAGTCTGACTCACCACATGTACACTGTGGGTATGAAGCTACCATTGGGCACTTATTTCAGGAGGTATTCTCCTCCCCTTCCAACCGGTTTCTGAGCTCACAATCCCCTTCTCTACAGAAAACCATACCCACATACAAGCTGTGAACCTACACTCTGGCTTTGTTCAGTCCTGGTATTAACATCTGTTCTGAGAGATCTGATCACAAGTGGTCTGCTCTAAGTACATGTGTTCAAACCTGGTATTAAAATGTTTCTCCTGTTCTCAGACAAAATCCACAGAATTGACTACAGTGTTTATCAGCCTCTCACACACGCACAACACAGCATCGGTTCTCTGCACAGACACGTTCACAATAGCAACAAATTCTCCACATTATTGAGGTGGAGCAACTGGGTTCAGCCGGCAGAGGCAGGAAGTGACGTAATAACTCCACTACGGAGATCATGTGATTTTCCTGAAAACACACAGACTCTGAGAGCTATTATTACCACTAACTCTCTTGACATCCTTGTTGGTGTCTTATATGTCTGTGTCAACACTTTTTCACAGGGAGATATTGGTTTTGTATTATACAGCTGTGTGCCTACAGAGTTTTTGGGTTGAGCGAGAAAAGTATGAATTATGGGTTGGTCATGATAGATATTGTGGGGTTAGCTAGAAACAAATCAACGTATGGACACTGAAAAGGGTAAACATGTTTTAGCTGTATTGTAAACTGCAGTGGGTCAGAGGATATCAGTTTAGTGAGTGGTCCTTGAATGTGGCCCAGGATACCTTCGCATTCACACAGCAAAAAGAATGTGGCCGCATGCGTCGCCGATCACCACAGAAGATTGCTCTGGGGATTGGTCCTCAGGATGTGTTTAGGTCCATTCAGTCCTGTATTTGGCGCTGAACCAGTGTGATGGATCACTCAGGACAGATCTCAATACCAGGTCTGAAAAAGGGTCTCTGTAAATTTGGATCACGCAATCACACTGTGGATATTAGTCTGTCACTGTTTTCTTTAACTGATGTTTTCTTTGTGGCAATTTTACGGACATTACTTGACCACCTGCACATTTTCCACCAAAACAAGTTCCCTCTGATACTTGCTGTGGGGTTGTGTTTGCAATATTGTTGCATCCTGACCTCAGTGCTGCCCAGGACAGTGATTGTCTTGGGCAGCAAGCCAGAGTGTTTTTTTTCTCCTATAACAGAATGATAATGGTGCAACCAGTGTTCTGCAGTTGACGCAGCACTGTGGTGATAGTTCTGGCTATGTGAGACTATATGAGGAGTTACAATAACTGAGACTATTATTTGCTAGGGAACAACAGATGGACACATCTCTGAATAAACTGTGGGTGTAATGAAACATTTGATCTTTTCTACTTGGTGAGGTTAATGATTTGTCTCTTGTCTCAAAACTGACATATGGCTCTCTTAGTTTGAATAGCTAGACATATGTTTCTGAGAGGATTTTATGGCAGTATTTTCAAGTTTTATTGTTATGATTTATTTCCGCACACACCATGGGTTTCCCTGCCATTATATGACATTTGTGTGCAGAAGCTGAATGAAAAAAGCCTGTGATTAGAGTTCTCCACTACTCTAGAGAGAAAGGAACCATGACATGTATTTAGATAGATAGATAGATATTTCCTTTAATATGCTCATATATTACAACTAATTTCTGAATGCTGAGAGTACCAGTGAACCTACAGTCTTGCAGTGTTTCATTATATATTCTTTGTAGCCTTATTGTTTCTTGGCTAGTGAGTGTTTTTAAATCTGTTTGTAGCGACTCTTCAAGCATTTCAAGTGTTTTATTAGTGCAGTTTAACCAGCAGAGGTCCATGACCAGTGCAGATAAGTTCTTACTAGTGTCTCTTGACATCTTAAACTGCAGAATTATAACAAGAAAGTCCACAGCCCAAACATTTGTTTGTCACAGGTGAAGAGCTTGAAAACTCTAAAGTCTGCAAAATGTTAAATGTCAGAGAAAATAATTATACGAGAGAAATGAGAGGGAGTGAGGAATCGACTCGCTTCATTGATTCTGCAAGCTGTCGAGTGACCACTGGGAGAGGGGGCTTTGAACAGATGTCCACCTGGACAAAAATTAGTGTCGGGTGCCAAACACTGTTAGGTTGTCAGATGGTTGTGGGAGGATAAGACAGTTTCAGGTCATGTCAATGCACTGCAAGCCTCATTCTTCTCAGGCTCTTTTGTGTGTGGCACAGTGTGGACTCTCTGTTTCATTCAGGTTTTTACTCTGCATTTACTTAGTACGAGAATGTATTTTTTCCCACTTTCTGTGATTAAACTAATCCTTCTGGTTCCGTTTATTGTGCTGCAGATGTCATCAAAATTTGATTTCTTTTATTTAGTTTCCTACAAAGGAGAGCTGTACGTATTTGGAGGATACAATGCTCGCCTGGACCAGCACTTCAACGACCTCTGGAAATTCAACCCAGGTGATTCAATATTTATTTATAGTTTAGTAATTTTGTTTTTGATCCACCATCACTGTTTACCTCCATAGAGAAAACCACTGGCAGTGTTAGCTGGTATTGACCCACGTTCCCCTCATTCTTCTCAGGAGACTGATGCAGACAATCCTCTTCTCTCTTATTGGAGCATTGTCTGCCTTGTGATATTGGCAGGCAGCTCCCTTTTTTGTATGAAAAACCCAGTCTGTTGCCAGAAACACACACACACATAGGACAAAGTGATTGTAATAATTAAAAATAATTTGCTCACTGGAGTCTTTGCTTGCGCTTACAAATGTTGCCAGATTGATTCTCAAGTCAGCTCATGTGTTTACCTGAAGAACCCTTGTGTTCACAACACAGTATAGTGTTGAGGTAGCTGGCACACTGCATCTTTAATATGGTCTCTCATATGGTGTTGATGTCATTATATATTGACTACCTTTGCGTTATGGAAGACATGGGAGTTTTGAATACAGCTCCTGACACAAGCTTGAGGTCCAGTGCATTAGTTATTAAACATAAACGTGGACTGTTGCATCCCAGGGTTTATCTACACAGACCTGGTCTTTGCTGTTAACAATTTACACTAGTTTTATTTATTTTTCAGTCCACTAGATGGCAGCACCTTAGTTATAGTGCTACTTATCCACTGTATGTCTGAATGCCCTGTTGCTATAGAGATGCTATGATGCTGTTGGCTCTGAGTGTTTAAGGCTCCTCAGTTCATCCTTATATGGAACAACTGAGACTGTGTCTACGTTGTCACTCATGATGCTCTACAGCAGAAGAGAGTATTTCTTTCTATTTTAGAAATTTAAATTCTGTATTCAAATAAAGTCAGGGACTTTTTTTCTATCCCTCTGTTCCCTCGGTACACTGGGAATCATTTGTATGTTTATGTAACTTAAAATGGCTCGGAGCATTGACATAGTTTTGTATATTGGAACAGGCAAAATCAGCTTTTAAACTAACACAAATATTTGGGGGAGCTTCGGTTTTTCTGAATAAAAACTATTGTAAGGTTCACATGGATTTTCTAATATTAAATAGTTTATGATGTACATTGAGCAGAAGGGGTATTGTCTCCAGTTATTTATCATGTATGTCTATAGCTATGAGTTTGTATAGCTGCTGTGTTTACATCTGTTGTGACACGTATCCCTCTGTTGGACTATTTAAGACAAGGATGTACAATTTTTAAGTTTTACTGAGTTTGACAGAAGTTAGCCAGGTGTATATGTGTATTATTTTCTTTTTTAACGATTTTGTGTCTAAATATTGTTATTTCAACTCAATTCTTGTCTCATGTTAACACACAACAGAAGCCTTTTCCTGGAAGAAAGTAGAACCGAGGGGGAAAGGCCCATGCCCGCGGAGACGACAATGCTGTTGTATTGTGGGAGATCGAATCATCCTCTTTGGAGGAACAAGGTAAGGCACAAAATATTACTCCTTGAAATGTAATTTTTCTCCTTTCTGACATTTTTTTTGTAGAATTCCTCTTAAGATGAGCTCTTTCATTCAATTTTCAATTGTCTTGAATGATAAGCTTTGGTGATATTTAGCTACAGAACAGTTAATTGCCCTTATTATCCTTTGATCAAAGGAAAATAGAAACTTCTCAGTGTCAACAGATGTACGCTGTACCTGCACGGAAAATAAGACATGCAACACAAACAATTCACCATTGTATTTCAATACAGAGATGCACAAACACATACAAATGCACACATTCTTGTGGGAGTAGAACATTCAATTAAATGTTCTGTTGTGAAAACAATTATAATTTAGGTTTACAATCATCAAGCCCCGGTGGAATTTTTCAAGATTCATTTATTTCATTGTCCCTGCATCCATTTCTTATACAGGCGTGTTTGATAAAAGCTTAAGCTGACATCACACAGTCATAAAAACCAACATGTGCCAGCGCTCAGATATCGTTTTCTTATACAGAGCAGAACATTATTGGTCGACTCGCATGTATTATCAGCTTTCAGTGTCATGGCTGTGCAAGCCTTGTCTAGAAATTATTCAAAACATCTCCATTTAAAAGATTGGATACATTTTTAAGAGATGTGTTTTTAACAGAAAATGTGCTTTAAGGCTGAAACTGAGGTCAATCCACATACCATTGGTTTCTAATAATTTCTGCAGGATATAAAAATACCTTTGCAGAAAGGTAAAACTTTCAATTTTTTTTTGTGAAAAACAAATTTTTGATTATTGTATAATTGTGACCTATGGCTACATTAGGAAGTTATATATATATATATATAGGTTTACATATAGGTTTAGAATTATGATTTATGTTAAGCTTTGTGGGTGTGCTGCTTCCAGAGGTTGGTCAAACCTAATTTTAGAAACACTAACAATCATAATATATGTAAGTTGATGAATGGCAACAGCTTCCCTTTCTAAAAACAAGAGAGAGAGTGATTGTGTGGTTGTGTGTGTGTATGCATACAGAAGTTTGCAATGGGATATTATCTTTATCTTAAAAAAGGCTTTTTAACTTTCACTCAAGTTCTGAGACTGTCTTACAGCAACTATGTATTTCAGTTATAGTAATCAACCATTATAGTGATTAATGTGGTCCGGACAAACGTGAACACTGAGCAGTTTCTATTGTAGTATCATTATTGCAGGTTTATATCGTAGGATAGGGCTCCTATAGACAGCAGTCTGCAGCGGCTCCCTAGTCGGCCATGAGACAGTAGTGGTTACTGGGGGTTGGTAGCTGGTGGGGTGCAAGCGGGCTGGTGACAGGCTTATGATAGGACAGCAGCCAGTGGAGTAATGAGGTAGCTAATGGCATTAGCATGGTGCAGAGTAGTGCGGGACCTGGGCTACTGTTATCAGACAAACCCCGCTGGGAGAACCTGATAGTGAAGATCGGGAGGCTGTGGATAAGAGTCCTCTCACTCCCACTACGTCTACACGGCCTCAAGTCTCAAGGCATCTGGCTGCCGCTGAGTTGGTTAGTTTAATTGCTTCAGTGGCCACCATATCAAGGAACACCCCCTAATACACAAGTGTGATCTTGACTCCTCCCTTATGCAGCAGAGTCCAGTGTTTACTCAAGGATTGTTATAGCAGTGAGGGCAGTGCGGCCAGCCCTTACCTAAAACTTTTAAAATAAATTAAATCAATAGTGATTTAATTATTTTGACTATTTTACATCAATGCACTAAGGCTTGTATGGTGAATAACACTGATCTGAGCCTTTACTGTATCCAGGTGGCCCCTCTTTGCAGAACCAATGCACCCGGGCGCATCACACTGCACCAGTCAACAAATAAATGTGATCGTTTTTTGCTTGCGAGATGAGTGCCTGAGACAGGCACAAACACACACGCCTGCAGAACTGATCTGAACTGATCTGCTCTTTTCTAATCACTCATACTTTGAACTGATCTTTATAAAAACCTGGTGAATTTATATTTCGTGGCAGTCGCTTCTTCTGCAACAATTAATTTAAAACACTGTGTTCATGACCTTTGGGAATCTGCAGGCGTGTGTGTTTGTGCCTGTCTCAGGCACTCATCTCGCAAGCAAAAAACTATCACATTTATTTAGTAATTAATCGATTTTGTCAGATCATGAATCCGGATCGTTCCGGTCACTTTAACCACGATGTCCTGGCTGTTCGCAGCAATTCTGTCTCGTCTCCTATTGTGTGTGGCAGGTGACTACTCGCAGAATGTCGTTTGCAGTTCACATATCTCATAAAATCTCGAGCCAATCAAACAAACACAAAGTGAACTTAATGTGTAAAGTGAGTGCAGGTCATCGGGAGAGTGAGGAGGGAGGACATGCAGTAGGGTAATACAGTACAAGGATGTACCCTGAAGCAGCTGTAGTATCATTTAGGCATGAATATGATCATTATTTTAACATTTAACTGTTTAAGATTATATATAATGATAATTTAACATAGTATCATCTAACAGATCATTTTAGGGTTATCATTAAGTGCATTGTGTCGTTCGTAAACACTAATTATACCTGACAGCACTCCACCAGATCCTTTTTAAAAGACTACTTCATATTTAAATTCGTAACTACTATTGTCAGGTTAGTAAAGTTAAATATTCTTAGCAAAAAGACGAAGAGCTTAAGACGATATTTATTTTTAAAGATTCTTCGGCATTGTTTGGCTTCTCTCCAGGATTAGTCCAGGACGGGTTTTAAGAAGTCATGACTTCCTGTTGGGGGCAGATAGGGCTGGGGCTGGTGGAGGAAGTGTCACAGGGGCCATTGGATTGATGGAGGGTGTTGGATGAGAAGAGGAAGAAGTCAAAAACCAAACAGTATCTCCAACATCCTGTTTAAGAGTTAGGCAGATATTTTTTATTTTGTTTATTTATAGAAAGTTGGGACCAATAAAAGTTCTCTTCATTAAGCTGATGCTTATCGAGTATTGATATTAAGAGATAATGTTATTTTCTTTGTGTAATAGAGTGTTTTGTTGTACAGCGTTTGCTCTGTTGTTGTAAGTCCTACATGATTTTGTTTCCTGTTACCATATAGAATAGAGCATGATCCTAGCGGACTCTAAACAAGTTGGCCACACAGGGTCTCCTGACTGGCAGTGTACGTTTGTTGTTTACATGAGCACACTTAAGCCTCTTACACACAGGAACTCCCGTAAGCACGTGCACACACACACACTCCAAGCAGCATCTTATAACACTCATTTGTTTGTTTTCTTATCTTTAGTAAAGCTGCTCTCAGACATGCACTGAACTCCAGACGTTTTCTTGAGGGGATGTATGTAAGAAATATCCAAGTCCTGGCATTTTCTGGAACTTTTCCTGCCAACCCCTTGTAAAATCTTCCAAAAATATCCATGAGCCAATGAGAGAATATACCAGGAAAAAGTCCAGGAGCATCACAGGGAGCCAGTGGGAAACAAAACTGAAAAACTAAAAGAAAAACAAATATATCAGGATAAGAAAGAAATGTAGAAGACGATGAAGAACTATGAAAGACAATGAGATTAGAGAGCTTTGGCGATCAGTGCTGACGCTGGTGTTGATGCTGTAAACAAAAACATCTCCTGCTGCGTTTCTCACATGTGAAAGACAAACTCTGGAAATTCACTGACCCAATTTTCCAATTTTTTTTCGAATTGCGTGACTGAAAACACTTTAATAAAGTTTTCCTATAAATGTTGAGTTGAGGTGTTTTTTCATGATACACTATTAAGTGTGAAGATTATATTTAAAAGCAGCCATTGCCTTTTCTCCTGTGTTTATTTTTGTATGACCTAACAACATGAGGGCAGTTAACGGGGCAGAAAGTTATTGGTGTCTGTCTCAGTGCAGTTGATAAATGCTCGCACAGTCCGTCGTGAATTAATCGCTGGACACCTTGCTTGTGTTTTTTTGCGCAGCTCCTCGTTTTCGTGGGTCGGCCAAGGAAATTGTGTTGAAATTTATGGTCCACATCTCGTTTTGCCGGGGTCAGTTGGCCTTTCAAATTGATCCAAAGCAGAACCCCTCTGTTGATATTTATTCCCGGTTTATGATACTTATTTTAGCCGCAGGAATTTGTTCAGGAATAATTTATCACTTAAGTGAAGGACAATAAAACTATTAAGTCCAAGAGCCCTCCGCTTTCAAAGGGTTTACACTCTGGACTGGATGTTACCCTGAGTTGTGACCTATTTGTTAAAACAAATATCAACAGTATAACATAGTCTCCAATGATTTTAAAAAGACAGATGTTAGTCGAACATGAGGTTATGTGTGCAAATAGAATGTGAATGCGTGTGTGTGTGTGTGAGAGAGAGAGACAGAATGGGCATTAGTGGCAGTCTATCGAGTGCCACTTACGTCAGTATAAACAGGCCTGCTGAGCTGCAGAAAGGCGCGAAATTCTGGCCCGTCAGTGATTTACGATCTAAGGGGGCACTGTTTCTCACGGAGTGCAATTTGATATACCCTCAGAACCTCTGCTACACTCATTTACTGAGACCTGCTCATTGCCCCACGAAGGACGACCCGTGCATGACTAACCCCACCTGCACTGACCTTCACCTATGCATCACAAGCAATCACTATCGTACTTTGCTTACTCTTTTTTTACCCCCTCACCTTCTGAGGAACTGAACACAACTGATATTGAGCTACACTCATTTAATATTGATGCTGCTGAGCTGAATTTGTCATGGTTGGTATTCATATCACTCTGTGTATAATTGCTTATGAAAATATCAGTTTTGGCTAAATCAGGAAGTATATTGGGCAGCTTATGAGAGGCAGGATGTGAACAAGGACATGACAGATTGGCATGCTGTGAGTAGACAGCGAAGGGAAATCTGGCAGTGGCTGTTAAACTACGTGGACATGACGACGTGTATTCCCTTAATCCTTGATAATTGCATTATATGAGTATATTTTACCAGGAATTTCTCTGTAAACTAATCATGACTGATTTCAATCATTTCTTTGTGTTCTAATGTTATTTTCTGATTGAAGCCTTGCTTTTTTTCATGTTAGGATCTAAAACAGCCCAGTCACCTGAAGAGTAGAGATTTTGTGCCTATTTTTCTTTCTTCTATGATGAGTTTTCCAAAAAGCTTTTAATTGCCTTTCACTGTGAGCAGCAGCGACCAGTGTCTGTCATTTTAAGTGTCCTTAAGCGATGGATGAGTCCCTCTGATGTCAGCACTGTGCTTAGAGAGGAAGAAGTTGTTTTTTTGCATTCACATTAGCTCAGACAAAGGCTGCATAGGATGTGTGGTGGAAGGGGGACACCAGGAATCAACCAAATTGTTTCTTTAAGGGTGAACTATTTTTATTGATCAGATTAGATTTTAACATGCAAATGTAACTAAGCTGAGGGAAAGAAAATCGGTAGTAAAGCCAGCTCAGACCTGCAAATGTAAACATGTTGCTGTCACCACCTATAGATGCTGGTATTTTAATACCCCTGCCTCCTACAGGCAGCATGTTGCTCATCATCTCTTTAGGTTTTATGCATTTGTGTTGCATAGCCAAAATGAAAAAAAAATGTTTGTCACAATGTTGCATCCATTGGATTAGAGCTATATCTATTAGTGACAGACAGCAGTATGGATAGTAGTTCTTCTAAAGCAAAAATCCCCAAATGTTATGGATCCTCATTTTAAATGCATTCAATTTTCTTACCTTGGACTTTCAGAAAGCGTGCTATATTTCAATTTTTTTAATTTTAGCATTCAAACACAGCTTTTGTATATTGAATGATATTGGCCCGAGTGTGGGTGCTTTGCATCAACACAACTAAATGTCCTATTTCTTTTTCTTTTCAGTTTCAGCTGCTGTTAACATGTAAATGTTAACAAACCTGAGAATATCACAGTCCCTGTGATTAACTTTGCCTGTTTTTAGAATGAAATCAAATTATAGAAGCTGTTAAAAATCTGTACTGAGCAGAGGCCAGACACCCCCACCCTTCCATCATGTTCTATTTCCCTGTGTAGTTTGACATTTGAGTGTGTTTGTAAGCGTCTGGATGCAATTACTTCATGACTTCATGACTCACCTCCTCTTGTTGAGCTGACGTCAGAATGGTCAACATGGACGCACATGCTCACTTTGCTTTGCCAGCCTTGAGACACGTGTTCCATCAATATCCTGGTTTAGTACAAAATACTACATTTATGCAAAATACAAGAGTAGAAATATTGTGTTTTTTAAGGTCCCTTTATTCATGTTTTAATTTGAAATTCAAACAGTTCTCCTGCACTGAATATTCAGGTATGGAGAGTGTGTGTGGCTGCTTTACACTCTGAGCAGGAGGGAGACCACATAGCAGGTAATCTCACTGGTAGCCAAAACATCCCAGTGCAGCACCTCTTTTTTAATCCACCTAAATCTCAACATGATATTTAATCTGTGTGGAATTTCACTGGTCATTTCCAAACACCAAATTCAGTCCAGTGGCTTTTGTTTAGGAGATCAGTAAGGTCAAAAGTCTGGTGCCTCGATATCACTTACAAGACCATTTTGCACCTTATCAATGGCTGAAAGGGCTGCTGGTGTGATAGTCCAGCTGGTTTAAGTGTGGCTTCTTATCACTGTTGAACCTGACAGTTCAAATGTTAGACTAAACATAGGACTCGGGGAGAATTAATTCAAAAGCATTGTCTTTGCTTTGTATTTCATTAAAAAAAAACTTCTGTCTTTTCAGATTTTAGTTTATTGTTGCACGTAAATTAAGCCCTTTCTCTGACTGTAGCCCATAATGACTTCAAATCTGCCACAGTGCTACATGGCTCCATGGAGACATGTCTATCAACACACCATAGATTTTGATGCCACACACATGTTGTCTTTTGGCCTTGGGTGTCAAAGGGTAGGCAGCAGAAGTTTCCCTTATTAATTGTCTGCAAACGTGTGTGTGTGTGTGTGTGTGTGCTTCGTACGGCCGAGATAAAACCTGTCAAACAGTGGAGGTGACCCCAACAGGATACGGGGCATCCAGCGCGTGGCGGGACAAGCCTCTGGGCAGCGCAGCAATACTGTGATTTACTCTTCAAAGACATGTTCATTATAGTATTTCATCTGCATCTTAACCCTCCTTAACCCACTAACAGGCTGTATACTTTAAGGTGTCATAGGGGTTGAGTGTTACACGGCAGCTCAAATAAACAGCCTGCATAGGTGACGCTTTGTGAGGCCGTTGTCCAAGTAAAGTGACATGTTTTAATCTTATTAGTTTAGCTTTTGATTTACTGCTGTCATCACAACTAAAACACCTCCTGGTAGTTTTAGGTCAATTCTGTTGAACAGCACCATACTATGTAGACTAGTGAAGATTACCTTCAGCAAGTTGTGTTTAAACTACACTGCTCTGCAGGAAAAGAGACTTTTATGCAGTTGTAGCAACAGTTATTAAGCTAAAGGTGAATATATTGTCTGCAAAAGTAGTTATTAGTCTTTCTAAAGAAAGCATGAACCATAACTGTACCTCTACTAAAACTGTGGTCCATAGCTACTATGTCTTCGTCAGTAGTTCCTATTGTGTACCTGACCTTGAGTCCTTCTCTAATGATCTGCAGGATGGAGCTGTTGAGGAAGTAATGTATTTTTCCCAATTGTGTCTGCCAGCTATACAGGACTACCTCGTGAGACATTCTCCTGTTTATCAACCAGCTGTGTTCATGGCCCTGAGGCACCGCTTGACGTCCTCTTCCTCATTTTTATGGACAGCTTGATAACGATGAAAGGGACCACATTTGTATTTGCCTTAGATTTGTAGGGTAGTTTCCTTACTCCCCAATACCACCACCAAGTCCAACTACATTTTGGGGTTGCAATCTGAGACGCATGCTTCACTGGAGCCTAGCATCTCTTCAGCCTAATCTGAAGTTGAGCATCTCTTTTGGGGAGCCAGCTGTAGTTTGTATCTCAATCGCTACATGGGGCTTATGTCTGGGCAGCTACAGGTCTTAATCCACTGTCCAGCCACTGCCCAGGAGGGGGCACAGATAGCTGGGTAAGATGAGGTGAGACGCTCGAGATTAAGGCAGAAGAAATGGACGGGAACCCATAGATCTGTGATAACCAAGGATTTGTTTTAGAAAGTTTGGCACCAAAGCTGTTGTAAACTCTTGCTGTATTCTTAACAATACAGTTATCGTCAGTTTGATCCTAGATCCTAAACCATTTTCCTTAAAAGTGAAAGTAAACTTAGAAAGTAAAGGAATTTTTGTGATGTAATTAGCTACTGCAGTAAATTACTAGAAATTTTCAATAATTTCATCATGGGTGCTTGCCATGACACATACAGCTCAAGTAAATTTTCTCTTTAATAGAGAATGGCAATGTTTAGATAAGATAAGAAGTCCTTTATTAGTTCCACAATGGGGAAATTTGCAGTGTTAAAGCAGCAAGTGTCAAAAAGACAACATGCAATACTTAAGTGTAAGGAATATAGAAACATGAATGTAATTAAAATAGTTTATACAGTGTAAAGACAGGAAGGAAATATATATAGTGTGAGGATATTTATGGTGAATGGATTGCACATCAACAGTTTATATTGCACAGATATATGAATATAACACAGTGAATATTGCACAGTTGAAACTTAAAATGTTTAAGTGCAGACAATAATGCTGGTGAAGTCACTTTTTACTCGGAGCAGAGCTGGTTGAATAGTCTTACTGCTACAGGAAGGAACATCCTGCGATACCTCTCCTTCAGACACTTATGGTGTACACGATACACTATAACCTTTTATAAATCTTGTTATTGTTATTTTTAAAATGCTGTCCCTCTCTGTTGTCTCTTTTTCCTGCACCACCACCAGCTGTTCCCAGCAGGCTCCCTGTGTTTTTACTCAATATCAAAGTGCTGCTGAAATAAATTGATGCATGTCTGGTTGTCCTGATAAGGCCCCCTGAAGGAAGTTGTAGTGTATGATGAGTTCCTGTGTGCTAGATGCTTGTGAAGGACCAAAGTTCGGTAGGAAGTGCAGAGAGGAAAGGGATGCAGATCCTATCAGTCCCAAGAATGAGGATGCAGCCAATGAAGCTGCTGAAAGCAGACTTTAAAAACAGACTTGGAAAGCAAAGGTGTCGCTGATGGAGTTTCCTCCAACTCTCCAACTTTTTCTCGTCACTTTCTTTCCAGTATTGCCTTTTCCGAAAGTCATTTGCGGGCAGTTAAATTCCTGGCTACTTCAGAGAGTCAGGAGTGTTCCCAGGCTCTGCGGTGCTCCCTCATTAGTTTTAGGACAGCTCTTTCTTCTACCTAGACCTTGGTGAGGAAGATAATGAGGTGGAGCAGGCAGTGCATTGCTAGAGAGGACTGGCAATTGGGTGATTAGACACCCTCATTGAGTGTTGTTTGAAATAGCAACCAGTGTTGTTTTAGTGGGGGGGAGCGGCATCAGTCAGGACTCAGACTGGGAACCGCTGCTGCTGTAGGGGGAGGAGCACTTTCACACATAGTGATACTTTGCTGATCGAGTAACAAAGTGACCCGTCAAACACGAGGACAACGTATAAAGTCGTACACCGTGACTTCCCCCGCTCCCAAATACTGCCACTCTTTCAGACACCTCGCACCGTCCCCTTGTCCCTTTGCAGCCTCGTCCTCTGCTGCAAAGGCCAATAAAACATTACCGTTCTGTAATGTTCTGTCGAATTTCACACCCAGCCCTTCATTATCCATGAGCATGCGAGAAAGCCTTGTACCAGGGAATGCAATCTTCATCACTCTTGTTGCTCTTGGTAAGGCATCCTCTTATCTCCACCCTTTCACACGTCAGCATCCAAGGCCTGTACCCACTCTCCCCGTGGGCTTGCACAGTAGTTGAAAGCTACTTCAGTGTGTGTGCTTCAGATAGAGATGCTACTTTTCTTTGCTTCTGTTATGGAGAGAGTCTTTTGATGTTTGTGTCTTTTCGTCTCATACACAAGCTAATAAAGACTATTATGATCTTCATAATGACGGTTATGATTTTTAACAAGCTGAATGTGTAAGTAGCAGTTGATAGGGCCCAACTAGAGTCACTGACTACAGACGCATCAGAAAATCAAAAACTACAGGCTGTAGTCGGCCACAGATGCTTCATCACAGCACTGTAGCATCAAGCAGCCAACTGTTGTCTAATGCTGCTTTGTGAGAATGCTTCAGTCATACTTAGAACGTTCTCACAGCTGAAAGTCCAGACCACGGTTTCGAACCAAGCTTCATGTATTTGTATGAAGTGTACGTCCTGTCGTCATCATCTACATGGGCTGCATCTATGTACTGTATACTCAATATTGATTGGTTTGTAGACTGTTGGACTTAACAGAAAAGTCTGTAAGTCCGGACCAAACAGAGAAGGTGTGAAAGTGTCCAACGTCTCCTCTGGATAAGGTTCCCTGTTAACCATTGTTGCATTGTAGTTTTAATAAGGGTTTATGATTGCTTTTATAAATACCTTCATTTAATTATCCAATAAGTGGCATTTGTAGTAATCAACAGTAATACATTTACTGGATGTTAAAGTCCTCAGTAGTTGGCATTCTATTGATTTTTAAATGAGTCAGAATTGAAAACCATTTAATCAGCTCAGTATTATTACAGCAGTGAGCTGCAGATCCAGGAGTAGACAGTCTGATGATGATGATGAGGCAGGGGGTTCAGTGATTGTGGGTATTCTGATAAAGGCTCGTGCTGTAAGCCTGGATTGGACCACCTCCTGGGGAGGGGGACGTAATGACTTCCCCAGCTGGCCCCCTGGGACGACTGCGCTCGTGCTCTGCACCTCTCCTGGCCGCTTTAAGCCACCCCAGTGTTTGTTTAGGGAAGATTAGCAACGTAAAACCCTTACAACATCCTGAACACGCAGCAGAAGGGAGACGCAATAGAGAGGACAGCGGGAAAAGACGAATAGAGATTGATGGGTAGAGAGACAGAGATGGAGAGAGTAACTCAGCACAATTGATGGGGCAGGGCAAGAATAGGAAAGGAGAAAAGATGGAAGGAAAAAAGTAAATATGAGTGAAATTCAAAGAAATGCTGGACAATATGGCCAAAAATGATATCAAGATTGTACTATCCATGTTGGCAAATCTCGATAATTATGTCACATTATTTCTAACCTAAGTTAGATTTGAAAAATGTTAAATTATCTTTTATACCTCCTCACCATACTTCACAGCACATATGCATTATTTTGATATATATACATATTGTGATTTTATTATATTGTTAGTGATGGAAAATGGAAATTTTATTGCAATAATTATTGATATTATTTAATCACCAAGTCCTAATTCAAAACAATTCAAAACAAGTTGTTTCTCCTGAACCGCTTCGTCAGCACTGGTGTCTGAAGGTGATACGGTCAGTGGACCGTTCATGCACAACAGAAAACATTTGGTGGAGTTAGTTTAAGGACCAAATGCAGCTGGCAAATCCCTCAGGTAGTCTGCATGAGAGATATTCTGCTTAGTGGAAGCACCTGTTTGGTGGAATCTGTCCTCTGGGTAGTGTAAAATTCTAATGTGCATTTCTGTCTTCTAATCTGGACAGGTTTCTGTTTGTGCACTGTTATTATGAATGTAAAGCAATGAGGTGCATCAAATTCAGCTCCACAGGCTGCAGCCTGTCACTTTCAGTGCGTTTTTATACACTGTGTATGCGTCTTAATTGATTGTTACAAAGGTGGCTGAAGTGAGTTGTGAGGCTACGAGGCCTCCTGAGCTCAGGTGTGTCACAGGTGTGTGTGCTCGGATGTGTTTTAGAAAACAGATGTGCAGCGATATCAGCGGCTGCACAGCTCTGGGAGACTATCAGCACGGACCAGCCGGCCGTCTCACCACAGTGCTCCACTTCCTGTCGGCTTAAATCATGCCAGCCAATGATAAGGACAGCAGAGCACTGTGTGAGCAGTGCTGCTCGTTTTGAGAACAATCTGCGGCTCCCTGATTATGAACCTTTAGTGATAAAAGAAAGATTCAATTACAGCCTCTGCAAGTTGTGTGGCTCATACTAGAGGAAACACACTCAACATTACTTGGACACTTGCAAGTAAACAGGATCATTATAGTTAACGTTGATGGCTCTAACCCTATAAAAAATCTTCTTTGTTCTTTTAACAGTCCCTGTCCAGAGCAAGGAATGGGGGATGAATTTAACCTCATGGATCATTCAGACCTGTATCTCTTAGACTTCAGTAAGTATCCCTGACGTTATCCTCCACATGAATCCACAAATGCCACCTCAGTATTTTCAGCCAGCATGCCTGGTTAAATAAGATATCTTGTTTTCTCTTCAATACATTTCATAGAGCTATTACTCTCCTCACAGCCCTGCTTTATCTCTCACCTGGTCTAGTGAGCCTGGCCTTGGCCCTAGTTTGTGTAATCACTGGGGGCACTTCCGTCTCCTGGACTACCAAATATAGCCATATCCTGCCTGCATCGGGTTAGCTGCCTGTAATGCAGTCAGGTCACAGTTAGGGTTTGTGTGGGCGGGCTTACACAGGGACCGTATGGGACTGGCAGTGCCCGGTGGCATCTCCTGTGGCAACCGCCTCCACGTGCACATTTGCTGTCGCACTGTTTATCACTGACCATATGGTGGATCAGTCATGACGGGTATATTTATTGAGAGGACGTTTGTAATTACTTTTAGAAAGAAGGTTTATAATAAGATTAAATTCGTCATGATGTGCATATCCTCATACGTGAATTCTGGTTTTTTTCAGATGTTTTTTTTCAGATGTTTTTTTCTGCTGTAGGATCTAAACAAAACATGATGAGTTTCACATCTTGTAGAGAAGCTCTAACCTTGTATCTATGATCAGTCCGTTACTCACAAAGCTTTCTCTTCTCTTCTTTTCAGGCCCTAACTTGAAGACATTATGCAAAATAGCTGTTCTTCAGTACAGTCTGGAGCAGTCGGGACTCCCACATGATCTCAGGTGTGCTGTTTTGTCATCGAACTGACATGTTCTCATTCACACTGTTCGTATTATGCTTGTCATTGTGGCCATCTCTGAAAAAAGAGGCAAATTAGGAGTGATTTTCTGTCATTTAACCAGTACATGCTTTTGTGTGACTGAAAATTTTAAACTTGTGTGCATTTAATAGTCTGCATGAAGCTTTCATAGTCTGTGTTCCAGTGGAGTATATTTTACATAAAATTCTGCATTGACATTCAGAGAATAATCGTGATGATGGTGAAATCATGAAAAACATACAGTTTATAATCAATGCAAAGAAACAACCCTCTCAGTTGCTGGTAGGTAGGGAATATTTGACATTTTTAAAGATACTATAAATGAGGTGTCGCACAAGGAGCTTAAAGAATACTTTTACAGATTTTTACTGAATACTCATCTGATTATACAGATTTTCCTCCTCTTCCTGACAAATTAGAAAATAACTTTGAGATTTATTTCAGAGGGGGTCAAAAATATTGAGTCATCACTTTAGTGTTATCAAACATCTCCTCACATTTAATAACTGTTCAGGTTCAATTTAAAAACATCCAAAGGTAAAAAAAATGTGTCTGAACTGTGTTTTCAGGAATGAAATGTTGAAATGTTCGGACTTGTGTTGTAAATATATATTCATTAAAATCTGAATATTTCTCTCTATAAATCGCAAAATCCATCCATTCCAAGTATTCAACCATTTCTTAATTGTCTGTAATGAATAGATTTTGTCGAGCTCATTAGACAAGTATGTCTGAAACGGAGAAGTTACACTAAAGTGTTTGTTTTTTCCACGTGGAACTCGATACTAATTACCCCTCTTAGCCTCTCATTCCTCTCGCACCATCCCTGCCACCTTGCACGCTCCCCACTTTAGTGTTCCTAACCCTTAGAGAGTTTTCTCTGGGGTCACAAGACTCCCTTTGCCCCTCGCTGGCATCTCCAGCTCCAGTGCCAATCTCCCCTCTTAAACACACACGCACTCAACAGAAAAAAAGAAAACGAACAAAGCAATTGAGAGGGAGTGAGTGTGAAACCAGAGCCAGTGATAACAATCTGGAGCTCAACCTCTGACCTGTCATCAGGTCAGCACTAGAGCTTGTTGTCAGCCCCTGCTCCCAGTTCTCGTGTTACAGCCTCCTCTCATGCTGGTCCACATCGTTCACTGGGTACAAGGGGGAGCTCAGGCTGAGAGCAAATGCCAAGCAATCCCTTGATTGGCAATGCAACAATTTCAACATTTTGGATGATTAAAAATCCTTATATGAATCAGAAAAAGTTATTGAAACCATGCTTATACCTGCTATTGAGTAACGTTGATTACAGTGGGAAAGAATCACTTTATTAGTCTTGGTCTTCCTGCAGATTGAAGGTTCTGTTGCTGATTCTCCCTCTCTTTCACTCCAGGTGGGAACTGGCAGCCATGACCACCAACAGCAACATCAGCCGGCCCATCTTCTCCTCCCACGGTTGATGCTACTGAACCTGAGCTCTGCTTCAGGACAATGGGCCGTTCTCCTTCTAATCAACTTGAGACCGGGACTGTTTTTGTAGAGTTTGGATCTGTGTTGGATTCATTTTCCACATTCTTCAAGTGAAACTCTTCACTGACCAAAATACACTGCCTATGACTTCCTTGGACACCACAAGCTCTCAACATGTCCTCTTGAAAAGATGGTGGTTATGTGAGACAAAAACGCTGACACGTGCTCATCCTTTCTCTCTTCTTTCTAGCCTCTCTAGAAAAGTCCAATCAGCCTATGATAATCATAGACTTTGAATCTTAAGCACAGGAAGAGATGAGAACTTCAGCCAAGGTCTTGAGAGTGAACCTTCTTGTTGACACTCAACAGAGCTCCCCGAAGAAACAAATGTGAACCTTCTGTTCTGAAGAGACTGAGGTGGTTGAGAGTTTTTGTATCTCGGTCCTAAAACCATGAAACTACCACGTCTATTTATGGCATATGTAATAATTGTTAGCAGTATACGGAGGAGCTAACCTGACTACTCTGGTAAATGCAAGGAGGGAATATCAAGTACCACAATGTCAGGGTATAACGCTTGTGAAAGGTTGTTTGCCTGGTTTTCAATGCTTGGCTTTTCTTCATCATATCTTGTTATTGGATTACACACTCACAGCTTGACTCATGGGAAAGCTTGAATTCTGAATGTCTATTCAGGGTTTTATTTCATTGATCCTAAAAAACATGGGAATGGTGGTGGTCCTTTTTTAATTTGTATTACACAACACTATTATTAAAAAATAATTACAACTACAATAAAAGGAGATCAAGATATTTAGTATTTTTTAACATGTCAACAACAGCTGGACACTGTAGTTTTTTATTGTTACTCTAACATGAGTAAAGAGGATTTTTTTGGATTCTATTTCGGCAAATGACAGTGTATCTGTGATTGACTTAATTTCCTCATTATTGTGAAGAAACTCTTCACCAAGTCTTTTAAAGTCATTCGCCTTTAGGATGAAATAAACAACTTTGCGATGACGAATACAGGCAGGAGACTTTTTAGAGAATAAACACTGCCGTCTCATCCTTACACTTACCATGGCTGATCGTTGTAACAGTAGAAAGCCCTGAACTTTGCAATACTAGGATTAGAGCAGGAACCGTGTTACCACACGCACACACACTTGTGAGCTGCATCAGTCCTGGTCTCTGCTACAGTGTGTGCTGCTGCTTTCTGTCCTGCCAGATGTTAAAATTTGATCAATCAGTTTTGTCCCCGATCGGCTCAGTAGAATCTGACTTGGGTCCCAAACATCAGGACTGAATAACGCTGACCTACTTCCTTATTGTTTACAAATCTGTGTATTTCATGTAAAGCAGTGTGAAACAATCTTAGATGCAGGTGGAAGTCGCCACATAACTGCACTAAAAGCCAAAACTTGGCATGTCAGGCCTTATAGAGAGGAGACATGTTGATGCTGCCTCTTGCCTATGGAGACTCCACAGTTTGAGATATTTGCCAAGACTGATTTTTTTATTTACAGACCAGTGGTGCCAATGTGACTCAGTGAGTCTCACGCTCTCTGCACTGCAAATGCACACGAACATATCACACACTTGAAATCCCTCATTACCCCAGTCACTTGGACTTTATAACAGGTAGTGCAGTAAAACCACAGGAAATCTAACTGTGTGCCTGCACACAAACACACACACACACACACACACACACACACACACACACACACACACGCTTGCATATATTTACAATATAAATTACTTGTGGTATACAAATCAAACTGTTAATGTGCCACCAAATGGCTGTTTCTGATGTGTGGTGTGGGAGTCATTTTTATTTGGGGAGTTTGGTCATTTTGTTGCTTGAAGATTATGGGTGATGGTATTTTAAGTCAAGACCCTTTCAGGAAAATAATATGAAGTGAATGACAATGTAGACACTATGGTCAAAAATAAAATACCTGCATAAAAACAAACTCCTCAGTGACGGTCACTCAGTATATCGGCATTACATTTTTAATGACAGTGATGTAAAACGCGGCTTTGGCACCTTCCAGGGCAATTTTTGTTTCACAAGAATAAAAGCATTAAATTAAAACGGACAGTTATTTGCCAAGCAGAAGTATGTGACCCAGCTGATGTCATGCCAAGAAGTGTATGCTGTAAAGGGCTCACAATATGTTGTAGAATAATTCATAACAATTAATGCTTTGGGAATGATCTGAACAAAGTATTGAGTGTGTTTTGAATCCTTTTACAACTATGCAGGCCCCCTGTGCTTGTTTTTTTCTTTACTTTATATTTTCAGTTTTTGATTTGGAGGGGACTCTGAAATCTGTTGATGTGGGTCAGGACTTCCTGTGCAATATGCTTTATAACTATCAATAAAAAAAACAATTTGAGCTGTTAACCTGTGGATCCGTTTTAAATGTGTTTTACAGTCGAATTCTTCTCAGACTTAATCCATGTTCAGATCTGGTTGAACTTGTTCGGTGGGGTTTACAGGTCACATCTGATTGAGTATTATAGACAGGGTTCCTACGGTCATGATAAGCCTTGAAAAGTCATGGAATTATAGAATGTTTATTTCCAGGCCTGGAAAAGTGCTTGAAAAAAATAAAATCCCAAAAATCCATTGGTCAAAATGTGTATAAACCCTGTATATATATATATTACCCATATCGTTATCTTTAATATAGAGTTTCAGTCCCAGATAGAGAACATTTTATCTTGTGCTCACAAGATATTTACAGACACCGAGATGGTACGGATTCTCTCAAGACTTAACGGGTGATATTTTTTTTTATCTTGTATACACAACAAATTAACTTATCGGCACATGTTAAATATCTTGACTTTGATAGGCTCCATGCTCCATACAATGTAAAGGTCATGATAGCTGCAGTTCCTTATTTACGGAGCCCAGTTTATTTTTTGTATCTTATGCTCACAAGATATTAACCTTTTTGCAAAAGACAAAAGCTCATGACAAAGGATTTACTAACAATGAATTCAATTCAATTCACACCACCTCCATGATGGAGGGAACTCAGCTAATCAAGTATTATTTAAATTAGATTTGCTTCCCAAACATTAACTTGCTCCCACAAGGTCATTACATTGTGCAAACAAGATGAATATCCAGTCCAGTGTTTGGCTGCAGCATTTCTGTTGCTAAAAGCCATGTGTGTTTTAGAGATCCAGACCGATGATGATTTTTAAAGCTGTATGGATTTGGTCCAGTCTGAACTGACTGTGTTAATCAGCGTTTCTATAACTTTCACTCCGATGTGCTACCTCGACAAAATTGATTTGTGAGAGAAAACCAGACGTGTGCGATTTCCACCTCTTTATCTGTGGAATGAAGTCTTGTCTTGGAGCTACTGTATGTGGCACTAAAAGTGAGCAGGGCCTTTGAACCCTGCAGCCACTCCATCCATGCTTCCTGCAGAAAACCAGCCTGGTCACTGTGTCTGATAGCCCTCATCGTCTACTTCAGTGGGTACTCTGAAACCACGGTGCCACCGAACCCCCCCGTTGGCCCTCAGACTACCTAATGGGCTGCGTGCGGCTGATCTGGGGAGTTGTTGCATCCTTGGAAAGTGTTTCACCCTGAACCCCAATCTCTGCCTCTACCAGCAGTAGCGGCCTGGCAGTTTGTTCCTGTCTGTCACCAGCCCCGTGCTATAAAGTCTGCGTTATCTGCAGTGTTAAGTGCAGGCCACAGACGGAGGGTCAGCTCAAAGTGAGGCAGCAGAGACACCCTGTCCCGCCTGGCCCCGCCGCACACAGGAAGCAGGGGCTGCGCCGGGTTCCCCCTTGTCTGGCTCTGGAGCCCGCCCGTGGCCCCGGCAACGCAGGCGCTAATGCAGGGAGACACTCGTCCAAATGACTCTCTAATTTCCCTCAAGGACTCAGACGATCCCACTGGCCCTTGAGAATCAGACCGAGGATTTGTTCAGAGTGATTTGTTTTGTCTTGTCCCCCCAGTATCCCTGTCCAGCTCCTTCACTCAAGTTCTAGCTCTCTGCTCTCATCGCTGCCAGGCCATGAAATTGGGGATTTGAGAAACAAGGTATTAAGGGAGCATGAGCCCTCAGAGGATAGAAAGCTGCGGCTGTAAAACTTAAACCCGTGCAAAATGGAAAAGAAAGCAACAGGTCATCATGTAACAAAACTGATTCTGACAAACTTTAATCTGCAGTTTATGATGCAAGTGGCGGCTTTTTGCAAAATGCCATCTTTTTAGTTTGCGTCAGTCTTCGTTTGCGATGGCCGTAATCTATTCATCTGCTACAGGAAGTCATTAGTGGCCGAGCATCTCAGCCTCAGTGCGTCACGTTTGCAGACCTGGAGCTTGATTCCTTTCCAGCAGAGGTTTCATTATGTGACTAATATACAGGCAGTTAAAGCCTTTTGAAGCTGACAGCCTCACAGGAATATAAACCCTGATGCATCAGGAAGGTTTTCTGATGAGACTTGAATGACAATGATACCAGAAGATTTCATCCTTCTGAGGCATCATTCACCAAGTAATGATTTAACCATGTGACAGGAGACGGTCTCGGAGCTCAGTGGTTTCAGTTGGTGCATTTACATGAGAATCTTTTGGGTTTTTCATTAGATTAAGTAGATTTTGTATCTTTGTGTGACAAGAAGAATAAAAAGATCTATTAATATTTTTTACAAAAAGACGATTGGCTCAAACACAAAAAGACGATTGGCTCAAACACAAATAAAAAATAAAGTATTTCATTTATTTTTTAGCAAAGCTACAGTATAACATAATAGATGGGTTAGGGTTAGGGTTGTTTTTTACACTATGAATATCCATGGTAACTGTTAAATATGAAGTCAGGAATTATCAGATGACTTTCACAGACATGGTTAGTTCCAATTTTTTTAACCAGATTTTCTGTTTGGGGATCTGTAGATCCCAGGCCCTGTTTAATAACTCGGACAAGTTTTACACTGTTCTGGCACCTTGATATTAATGTGTGTTCCTAATTTGTGTTAATAACTAATTCATTTTAAACATTATTTGATTTAATGAAATGGTTGATGCAGTAGGTATTTTACCTATTTTACTTTATGGTAATTTCTGTGTTTTGCCTCATTCACCAAATTCTTAAGCTCCGTTATCAAATAAAAAGTATCTGAGGTGAAATTGCCTTTAAAATTATAATTTGTACAAATGCAGCTGCAACAGGTTAAGTGTCGGCATAACCTGCACATGAGTCTTTCAATTTTATTCTACGTGATTCTTCCACTCTACCACCTTTCAGAATAAAATATCCTACTTTTTATTCCATCACTAGAAAAACTTGACCTTCTGAAATACAGCAAGCTCTTAAATATGAAACCTACCCTTTGACTTCAGAAATAATGAAAGAAATTCAGTGTGCAGTTGTGAGTGTGTCCTGTTGTGGATGTTTGTGTTGTTCGCAGTTTGCAAGTGATTTGTGTTTCAGTTCATTCGCTCTCTGCCTCTAATCATCATATGAACCCTCAGGTTTCTCCTGTGACCTTTTGGAGGGGCCCAAACCTTAGGTTGGAAACCAGTGAATGAAACCTCTTAAATGTTAGTAAAGTTTTTCAAACTAGCTCCACTTCCATAAGGCAGTTACACACTAAACACAAAATGTTGTTTATTAAATTCGGCCCCTTGGGACATTTTATGCAAAAACAAGAACTTTGCTCTGTACTTACGATTTTAAATGCAGAACTTTGAATTGCCTCAAAGTCATTTACTGAAGTAAAGGATCCGCGTGTTTCTCCCAACACTGCAGTGGTGAATCCCTAAAGCCAGTTTGCACAAAATACAGGGTCGAGTTAGGGGTCTAATATATTATATCTTAACAAATAAAAGTTCAAATTGCTATTAAATGTGAACAATACATTTTAAAGTCAGAGGTTGAATAGTCCCTTAGTGGGACAGTTACACAGGACTTGTATAATTAGGCTCGCATGAATGTGATAGGTCATTTAACATGTTGTTAATTTAATGGTTTCCACTACAAAAAAATACACAAAAAAAGGCTTATCCATGATTTGTTAGAGCTCAATCAGATCGTGAGTCACATCCATCAGGTTATTTTGAGCCTCACTTCACTAAATATAACCCTCCTCCATCATTTGTCATTGCAGCATCACAACATGTAACCTTATCCCATTCTGCATGTTTTGTCTCTTTCTTGCCCACTGGCTGAGCTGGATCAGAGGTGTCGGATGATGGGCTATAAAAGGAGGGACACTCACGAGAGTTTGGCACTCATCCTCCGCACTGGAGCTTGCAGAGGTAGGAGATGAAGACTGGTTTCTTATAGTATTTGTTAAAAGGAAATGAATAATATTGTGATTTACATTTTTTTGCATTTGTTGCATCTCCTCTGTGTCACATCTGATCATGTTGTGTTTTATCTTAAAGGTGACTTCTCCAGCGACACAATGACTATATGGTGCAACTCCTGCAGATGTCATGTGAGGGCTCCGTGCACGCTCCCTCACCACATGCACATGCCTGACCGCAGCTTGTTCTCCAGACAGATTAGGTGAGTGAAACTCCTCTTCCTCACTGCAACGTGTCCTCTAGTGGCTGGACCAACACACGCCTGCTGGGAACACTCACAATAGCCAGTTTTCACACATCATCCACTGTCTGCAGCCCAGTAGGTGCATGGTACTAATCCTGCTTCAGTGATGCTGCATTAAAACGTATATCGAGTAACTCAAGATTAGCATGAGTCATGTGGATCAGAAACCTCCTGTAACAACATCACATGAATTCACGTGGAATAATCCAACTGGGGATTTATAGTGTGTGTGAATTTATAGTGAAGCAATAGTATTATAGATTCATTAATAAACTTCTAATCTTGTGCTTTTAGTATACGCCTCCAGAAAAAAAAATCAATGCTCTATTTTTACTCTCCCATTATCATGAATACAGACTGAGATTCATCCTGGTGTCATTTCTCCTTTTGTGGCACTTTGTGTGTCCTTGTGACGTGAGTCCGCCCCCCCCCCGCTCTGAGGACACCCACTGTATAAGGCAGTGAAGGGAGCAGCAGCAGAAGCCCTGCCTCCCCCTTTGTGTGCGACGCCCACACTGAAGCCCTGGCAGCTATAAAAGCCCCGGCTCTCTGTGGATGGGCCCAGACAGATAGTGATCACACAGACTGCGTCTACTGAGAGCAGTTTCCATAGGAACCCTCCATATTCAAAGACCCATTCTGCTCATGGGGAGGAGACACCAGGGCTGAATTGTGAAACAGAGGCCAGATCTGTTCAGGGCCAATTATTAGATTTTAATTTTTTACACTTCTCCCATGGAGGAGAAAGATTTTTTTCAAATGAAAGTGCGGAAGGAGTGACTCTGAACTCTGGCTCTCCAGATTTAGTTGGTTCAGGTTTCATCCAAACTCTGACCTCATCCAACATGGTCTCCCACAGATCCACCAAAGGAGCGTCCAAAGCCCGACGGGACCACATCAATCACGAGATCAGGAAAATGCGGGCTCTGCTGCCCATCACCCACGACGACCAGGAGCGTCTGTCCTACCTGCACTCCATGGCAGCCATCTGCACCTACATCAGGAAGTCTGTCCTCCTCCGGGGTGAGTCAACTAACTTCAGTCACACTTTTATAACTTTAAAAACTTTAGTCAGCATGTGTCACTGCCGAACCAAATGGGAATGAGTTTCTAGAGAAAAGAGCCGTGACTGCAGAGATGCTCACCGAAGCTGTAACTCTCTGTCCTCTCTCAGGAGTCCTCCCTGGGGACGGATCTCACTGCTCTCTACCGTACGAGGCCTTTCTCCAGGCTCTGCACGGCTTCATCCTGGTCACCACCTCTCAGGGGAAACTGGTCTATGTGTCGGAAAATGTAGAAGAATACCTGGGTCTGTCAATGGTGAGTCTGAAGATTTGATTATTGAATTTGCCCTCTGTGAAATATTGCTTCACCTGCCTGATTATTTGACTCTGGGCTTTAACGTGTTGTAATGAATGAACATGTGACTTTCACAGATTGACGTGCTTCAAGGTGACACTTTCTATGACATGCTGGAACCCTCTGATGTCCACGATGTCAAATCAAAACTGGACATGGAAAACAACTCATCAACAGGTAACTTTAAAGACCTCAAATTTGCCTTGTAATGTGTTTAAACTCTCTGTTTGTAATCCTCAGTATAATTAGCACAGATGTAACCATGGAGATTTGAGGATACTCATGTTGCTGATGTACTAAGTGCCATGCTCCTGAATACCACGGCTCCTTTTGTGCCATAAATATATTCATTACCCCCCAATTCTGACCTTGTGCAAAGTAAAATTTAATAAAGAAGCCAGAGAGCGGAAAATGTCAGATGTAATTTTTGTCCTAAATTGAAATGGGATGTAATCTACGGTGACTCACAGTGAAGTCGCAGCAGGGGCAGATTTATGTTTTTTCTAAATCGGGTGCAATCATAGGGCCACAGTTTATACAGAGGGGTCAAGTATATGTCCAACAGCCATTCATTATTCCTGATTCCATAAGGTGTACATATTAAGTCGTTCCTCGTTAGAGATCTTTGAGCAAAGCTTCACATCATTGAATATACGTCGATTTATATTTTTTACCTTGGTCAAGCAAATTGTGTATTTCAATTTCTTTTTTAAATATTTGTTGTTAGTATTGTTGGTAAGTGTATTTTGAAGACTACCAGGGCCATTCAGATTTTAGCTGGGTCCCGTGCCCCCTGGCCCTGCCCCTGGATCCGCCCCTGAATAAAGTTTTAAAGCTAAACTCTCTTGTTTCCTCCTTCAGAGCGAAGCTTCATATGTTGTATGCAAACCTCCAAGGCCTTCAAGCTGCATCACAGCAGCTACTGCTCCATGCTGGTCAGGGGCAGCTTCCAGTCCGTCCCTCTGCCCAGTCCGTCCTCCTCTGCCGCCCCCGAGCCTCTGTTTGTGGCCCTGTGCACCCCCACAGTGAATCGGCTGAGCAGCTCCGACTCCAGCTTCTGTCACAGCTTCACCAGCGTCCACAGGCTGGACATGAGCTTCACTCAGCTGTCACACAGGTACAATGACGGTCACACCTTCAAACTGATAGCATTAGAAAGTCCTAATACTTGTTCCTGACCAACGTCTATGTCTTTGTTTTACAGTGTTTTATATTATCTGGGGTATTCAGCCGATGAGATGACCGGTCGATCCTGGTACAGCCTCGTCCACCCTGACGACCTTTCGCTGAGTGCAGATTCTCACAGAAGTATAAGTAAGTGCACAGTCTCCAGCAGGGAACACTCACACTGCATTTCACTGAATACTGAGCAGCCCGCAACCTTGATGAATGTAATGTCAAACAATTAAAAAAAATAACTTCAAATTCAATTTAATCATAGAAAATGTGGCCCGCCCTGCAGTCTGCAAATCTCCTACCATCTTTTACAGTTTTATTTCTATTTCTCCCTAACCTTTTAATCTTGCACTGTATCTGAGAAGCTTGGAATCAGCTCAAGCTGGTCCACAGGGACATTAAAACACTACATTGTTCATTTCCAAAAGAGCGAGGTGGAAATGCCAATCTGTGTGCATGTGTGGATTTTTCCGCTGTATTTTCTGAGAGTGTAGCTCTGATTTCACTGTGTTCAAGTCATTCTGATGATGCATCGTTCTAATCGTTACTGTCTCTTCTCTGTCTGCTCCAGTGGACACAGATGAGGGCTTCCAGGTGGAGATGGTGCTGCGACTCCAGTGCAAGGATCTGTCATGGGCCTGGGTCTACACTCGAGCTAACAAGGACACCAAGTGTCAGGGCATCAGTTGCACTAACCACATCATCAGGTATGAAAAACTGCTTCAGACAAACCAATAAATAGGCTTCAGAGCTTCCAAACCTAAAAACCTTGACTTATAACACATTGTTCTGCTCTCGTAGTGAAACAGAGGCCAGATTCCTGCAGAAGGAAATTGGCAGCGATGCCTTCAGGCCATCATCTCCGGCGAACTCCTGCCATATTGCAGCTCAACAGGCGCCACACTCTCAGACCTACAATAACACTAAATCTTTCAAAAGGCAGAGGACTTCCGACAGCCAGAGCGAAGAGCCTTCAGGTGCCAGAGTGAGGAGGGAGTCGGAGCAAGGCTACGCGGCGTGTGTCTACTCCCGAGATGGGAACTCACCTGTTCCCACAGCTCTCTTCACGCCTCCCTACAGCCCGGCCTCCTCTGGCTCCCCTCTGCAGCAGGAAGAGCTCAGCCATGACCTCCTGATGGATGTGCACGGATACAGCGATCAGCTGCTGTCCTCCCCGGAGGCCTCTCCCTCCTACTACTCCTACCCAGAGGCAGCGTTCACCTGTCACCCAAGGTCTTCTGAATCTCTCCCCGCGGCCGCTGAACACTCCTTTGACCAGGCAGCCTTTGGTGAGGTCAGGCCGCCCTCTCCGCACTCCTCCTCATCTCCAAACTATGATTTCCAGTCTTGTACATCTGATGCTCGATTGGTTCCAGACTGCCTGTCGGCGTCCGACATGTGTGGGAGCCTGGTGGAATGTGCTCTGCATCAAGACGATTACAGCCTTCTAGAGCAGCCAGAAGAGGGCGACCTTTTGCAAGTGCAACATGTGCCCCACCACCATGTGATGCATGCACACTCCAGTCTTCTAACCCCCAACCAGTCTCCCACGTCCTCAGAGTCTAACCAGTACAATGAGAGGGAGCAGGCAGAGATCAGTATTCTGGCGCAGCAGATTTCCTCTCTGGCCAGTAGCTTCGACATGTATCACACGATAAAGCCCCTTCAGTGTACGGCTCACAGCCCCCTGCCCTCAGACTGTGACTGGCCCCAGCTCCCGCCTCACCCCTCTGTGCTTCCTCTCAAGTGTGACCTGGTCCTCGACGACGGAGTGATCGACAGCATCCTGAAAGACCTGGACACGGCCACAAGGAAGAGCACCTATCAGCAGGGTTTAGTGTGCAGCAGGAGCGGGCCCCGTCATTTGGAGCAGGAGCCCCTCGGCCCCTCCACGGCCACCCCAGAGGAGACGCTACCTGCAGAGCGTTTCACTGTCATGGATCCCTTCAGTTTGCAGTTGGCACGCTATGACCAAAACACTGGGTTGCATCAACTCAACCACAATATAAACATTAGCCTTCAGCAAGGTAATTTATATTAACGGTGCATTTGCTACATTCATTATCTTCTAAAGGTTACAGATATTGGACCTTTTACTTTACTAACATTATTTTCTGTCTCCTTTCAGACGGACTTGCTAAAGAACACCTGTACTGAAATAAGTCTGTGACTTACTGTACTAGCAGTTGTATGACATATTGTCAGGACAATCTTCCTTCGCTGGATCCAAAGAAGAACGTGAACAAAGACCTTTAAAGGACGTCTTTGTTCAAAAAGTTTCCCCCTGCTGATGTATTTGTGAATGTAGAAAAGAATCTCAAGCAGATGCTGTTCTCTTCAGGGCTACCGCTATGACTTCATTCCTCCAGACTGCTGTCTACTCTCTTTAGTGTTTTACTATATTTTATGAAACAGGTACTGTCAACACTTACACGCTGACATGGAGATATATTATTCTTCTAATACGAAGTGACCACAGTTTACTATCCAGCACTTTATCATGTCTTTGCCACCAGAGTTGTTTAAATGAGAAGATGAGACCTAGAATTTAAACGTACTAATTAAATCAATACAAAGAGCCATTTTAAATACTTGTTATTAGTGCCTTAATACATGTTGACAAGTCAGTTTGATACAAGATAATATTGTATTCCTTCTTTAAATGTCTCATTTTTGTGCCCTCAGTACCTTGAAGCTAATATGAATAATAAAAACAACCTCAGTCAGCGAGCAGTGAAATAATGATGACTGTGAATTCAACACCTACCTCTGGTACATCTCACAGTTTTATGAATAAGTAATATTCATGTCGACAGAGTGAACCATACTGAATGTTAAACTTTATTCCTTCCACATAATGTTTTCCATATGGTACTAAGATTGTAAATGTCTGAATGTTAATGTAATTTGTGTTATTCCTGTAAATTTGATCCAAATGTTTGATTTTTAAATAAATCTAATGAAAAACACATTGAGTCTTGTGTTAAATAAATGAGGGTATTTCCTGCGCAGCAGCTCATCACATTGGTACAATATAGATGAATTCCCTTTTTGAAAAGTGCACTGAATTATTACCATAAAACACATTCAATTACCACATATAACTTGTATTTCTCTAGTTAACGAGCTTGTAGATTTGACAAGAATAATAATACCTGCCTGATTGAGATTAAGCTCTAATGTTAATTTGGTTCAGTGTCCAATGCAACATTTTCTATGAAAACTAAACCAAAACTTAATTAATAATTAATTAATGAAAATATTTATTTGTTGGCCACTTGGGAGCAGCACAACAAACGTTCAGCCAGCCAGAAGGATCTAAGTCTAATATTTACACACTCTGATATCTGTGCTGGTCTCCACTCACCCTCCTGGTGGAGGAGGAAGTTGAGCCATTTTACTTAAGTAGGTACTTGCATTTAAATAAACTTAAAGAGTAACTAAATCACTAGTTAAAAAAGTATTTTACAGCTGAAAACAAATATATACAAATATATTCAGATAAAAATCACCACATTTTAGAGCACAGTGTTTGAATTCGGTGTGGTGAAGCATTTTGACTGCCCTCTACTGTTGTAAATGTGGCTATAGCAATTTAGCTATTGGCTGATCTGGAGGCAGGTGATGTATGTTGAGGCCATATATGGCCATGTGTGTCACCAACCACCCCCTCCTCCTATATATACCAACATTACAGATTGCAGTGCAGATTGTGGGAGGAGTAATATCAATATTTTCAGACAGAGGAAATAGTGTTAATGGACAAACTGTGGGCTGGTCTCATTCCAGTAGCGTAGAGTAACCATTGGTGCCTCCCTGCAACACACATTCTCTAAGAGAGACTGCTCATACACAAACTTGTCAGGACAGACAGGACATTGGTCAGTGTGTCCCATTCGATCTACAAATATATTCATGGTTATTACATAGCTTTATTCTAACATTAACCAACATTAGCCTTCTACCAGAGACAGCCTCCATCCTCTGTTACACTTGAACTGCCTCTGTAAAAGAGACCTGTGGCTTTGGGCGTTCCTCTACAACACTAATTCCCTCTCCAGGGGATTCAGAAGGGGAAAAGTCCTCCATCGTCACGTCAGCCCCCTTGGTATAGGTGCCTTTCAATTCTGTGTCGCTCTCCATTTTTATGGCCTGAAGACATCACTCACAGTGACACTGACATCGAGCCCCGCCTTCCTCGCCCTATCTCACATCCAGCCACGCCTTCCTCGCCATTTCTCACATCCAGCCCCGCCTTCCTCGCCATCTCTCACATCCAGCCCCGCCTTCCTCGCCCTCTATCACATCCAGCCCCACATTGCTCGCCCTCTATCACATCCAGCCCCACCTTGCTCGCCCCTCCAGTACACTGCCCAGTTTTTAGAACTTTTTCAAAATCTTGCAGTGAGTGGAGTTTGGCTTGGACCTGGAGGTGTAGTCACACTTTAAAGGATTAAAGTTAAAGTACTGACTGTGTAACCTATTCCATAATGCAACAGTCCATCACGGAGTCTTGGCGGTGACCTCTTCTGAATTCATTTCAGCTGTTTCTTCCCCAGTGATGCAGGTCTAATGTTGCCTGCCTGCTCTGATTGGATCAGTGGATCAATTCCCCTTTAACTATACATTACTTTTTCAAATAAAATATAAAACCAATGTGAAAATGTAAAGCAATGCATTGTAAAAATGTAGTGGTAGCAAAAATTACCGATATGTGCTGATATAATGTATGAAGTGGAGTAAAAGTGAAAAGTATTCGAAAAATAAATCTATTTCTTTATGAGCCTTTGTGACTTCAAACGAGACCTTTTCACACAAAACTTAATAACTCAAGTAATTGTTAATATAAAACTGTTGATTAGTGCAGCTTTTAGGTTTTAGTAGGAACAGTTATTTATCACAATTTGGCTGGACTATATATTTAAATGCTTATATTTAAAAACTTTGTTCTGTAACTGATGTGATGGTGGGTGGCTAAACGACCCCAGCACAACATCCACTGGGCTCCACACAGCTCTATTGATTTTTACTTGGTCAGACCAATGAGTGTGTCTAAACTGTACACAGAGGAATCAATGACGTGTTTGGACAGAGGCATAAATTAACAGTTAGACAAAGAAGTGGATTGACTGGGTTAACGTGGTTAAACAAAGATTCAGGTTCTAGTGAAGTGCTGGATCCATGTGCATGAATGTGGAACAAGAGGCTCACAGGGGGCTCTACAGTCACGTTGGTGGTGCAGTGCAGCACCCTTCCCCCCATGTGTTTTTTTCTTATGCAAGTTGAAACAGCCACTAGATGGAGTGATAGCTCCAACAGCCTCCAACTAACGCATATATCTGCATGTCCATCCTTTGATAGTACTTCAACAAGTAGAGAGAGAGTCTGAGAGATGAGAGAGAGAGAGAGAGAGAGAGAGAGAGAGAGAGAGAGAGAGAGAGAGAGAGAGTGTGTGTTTGTATATGTGTGTGTGTTTCCATATGTTCTTGGACCATTTTAAATCTAGACCCTACAGAATGAGGACATTTTTGATAAGCCCTTGCTTTTTCAATGGGTTTTTTAAGGGTTAGGATTGGTTATGGGTTAGGGTGTGAATCAGGTTTAGGTTAGGGTTTGGGTAAGGGGCTAGGAAATTAATTGGGCCAGCAAGTGTCCTCACGACTATAGAGAGACGTGCATGTGTGTGTGTGCCAATGAGAGCACAAAAGGACATCATTGAGTGTGTTCATGAGCAAACAGTCCAGATGCCTGCTGCGATCCACCGAGACCTAATTAAGAGTGATGCGTGTTGAAGGGTACAATGGCAAATAAAGTTCTGAACCAGTCCCCACATCTGCTCTGCTCCACTCCTCCTCCATCACTCAGCGTCAACCTGGCACACCGGTGATTTCCCCGAGGGTGCGGTGACATCGACGCCTGCCTCCACACTGAGGAGCCGGCGAGAGAATCCACCTTTTCACATGTGTGAAAGTCGTCCCGTCTCTGCGATTACAGCACAGCAGCACATGATGTTTGCCACTTTCCTGTCGCTGTGGTTACATGATCGTCATGACATCAGACATAGCCGTGTGTGTGTGCAGAGTCTCATTTAGAAATCAATGAAGAATATTAAAACTTTCTTATCAAGATAGTAGGAGATCAGTGGGTGGAAACGGATGTTAAAGACTGAGAACAGAAATAAGAATCTGTAGATTCCATGATAAAGACAAAGAGATGTAAAAACGATGGAAGATACAAACACACTTTTATCTCTATAGCTGGAGTTAATGTATCACTTAATTACACAGGCGGCTCCCCCCCCTTTCACCCTCATGTTAAATTAATCTGATGTGAGATTAAATTAATGGCGAAGTGGTGTGGGAGTGTGCCAGCAGTGAAATGAGAGGATGATGAAACGTGTTCAGATGATGCTGTGTTTCATATCTGCTCTATCTGAGGGATGGGTGTGGGGCTGCAAAGGAGAACCACGGGCACAACTGTCACCTGCCCTGCTTCAGTAGCTGCTATGAAGGGCTTTCTCTGGCGGATGCTGAGGGAGAGACGCTTCACTGCAGTTAAACACACGGCGGCTCGTGGATGAGCTCCGTTGTCAAGGTCTCCCAAAAACTAGAGTTTCATATCCTGCCTCACCGGTGGCTCCTCATAAATGATAACCTGTTTAAACACAGAGGAAAAAAGTGCTATAATTTGAGGATTATAGCACTTTTTCAGACGACAGGGCCTCAGGTGGTGCTGCCGTGTTGTTTATTTGCAGGCTCCTCAGCTTTTGTTGACCAGCAGCCGCGGGCCAGAGGGCTGTAATGAAAACTTATCTGGGGGTATACATTTATTTTGAAGGAACAGCCGTCCCAGATAAGAACTACTTGGATTGTTGGGCAGAGATGAATCAGGGACTTGAGATGACGGTTGTCAATGTGTTAAGAATCTGTAGAAAAACTAAATATCATATATACGTCAGCAACGTGAGCGGCCACCAATCCTTAGCTTTTCTCCTCACTGGGGCCGGACCTGAGGGCTCTATTGAAAGCTTACACATTTATTTTGAAACAGATGATGTGGAAAGCCATCCCAGCTAGGAACACGATTTGTCTGCTTCGCTCCAGGATTCTTTTCAGCAGATGGAAGCTATGACTTAAGATGATGACCACCCGATGTCACGCAGAGGCGGCGCAGGCTTGTCAGGAGGGAGACCCGAGCTGTTACTGCATGCTAACCTGAACCTGCCTTTTCCTTTCTCCGGCTCCTCTGGGAGATCCTTTCTTCACTGTGTTATTCATTTTTCTCCCTGTCTCTCAGTATAAAACAGCCAGACATTGTTTTGGCTGCATCACATCACCGTGTCTGCATCGCTGCTGTCCCACTTTTCAAAGCAGGCGGCATCACCTGACTGGTGTTGGTTCAGTCAGCGCACACTGCCTTTGTAATTGGGTTAAACAAAAGGGCCCAAAATAGACCGCAGCCTGTTCCTTCAGGACCCCTTCTGTTCCTCTTGTTGCCATGCATGAAAACCAGTGCTCTGATTTCACACAGGATCCCAGAATCAACACGTCCTGTTGGTATTCATGAGAGAAAGGCCAGCCAACCAGGGAGCAGAGCACAAACGGCAGCAGTAGCAGCGGAGCCTACTTACATGTGATTTGTTTTCTGCTCTTGTCTCTGCGGGAGGAGTTGAGGCCAAAGCACCTGTCCACAGCCGGGACACGAGCATCCCTCTGTGTGGAGCTTTGATAAACATGTTATATCCTTTCCAGATGGAAATTCTCGTGTGTTGGGGAAAACATTTTCTCATAAAAGTCTTTCCAGTGGGGATTAACGTGCCTGGATGTAATATTGTGCTTTACAGGAATCCCGACCAGATTATCACGGGTTTTACTTCTAAATTGTTTTTTTCCCCCCCTCTTTCTGCAAAAGCAGCACAACTAGTTTTAAGAAGGAAAGTCTCTCAATATATTGTGTATTTACCCTCCATAAGCTCAACCTGCGGTGTACAGAAAATCAATGCTCTGTCATGGATACCCAATACACAGCAGCACATAGATGGATCTGTGGAAGATACTGATTTTCCAAGTGGGGCTTCTTCTTCATGCAAAATAAATGTGTGTGTTTGAAGTAATTGATGAAAATGACAGTGATTGCTGGTGATTGCCCTGATGCATCGTATATACTGGTGTGTGTATACAGGGCATGCAGCACAAACATGTTTACATCTCCACCTCCGCTGACTATCAGGGCTATGTACAATTAAACCTAGAGCGCTGGAGTCTCCTGAAGGACTCACAGAAAAAATCATCTGAAAAGAGATTAAGTAGCTCACCTGCAATTATTTCTTTCACTGCGAATTAATTCATGAATATATAGAATCAAGTAAATGAAGATTTATAAATGACAGAGGAACTGATGTCTGCCCAAGCTAAATTACAAATTAGTGTTAATGCTTAATTAAATGGTGGCCTTTGTAAATCAATTTAATGAGCCACATTTTAATGAGCTTGTTAGCAGGACATGACGACGGCACAGATATCGCTTTCATATTTTGGTACTGGCTGTTTCTCATAACTCTTTCAATAGATAATTCTGCTTTTACTGCCCCGTGCTCATCAATCCAACACTCTGAGAAATCCAGAGCCTGATGGGGAGGTGATCACACTGAGAGCTCCGAGGAAGAAATATTTTTCTTGCGTCAGATTTTTTGCTTATCCACTCTGGGATGAAACAAGCTTGCCCATTGGCTCACGCTGAAGACCCACTGACTAACAGGCAAACACAGACAAAAGCATAACCCACTTCCACAAAGGCCAAAAATCGTACATGGAATTTTTCCATAATATCTAATAAAAGTTAATGCGACTATATATCACTTTCTGCAATGTGTACAATAATGACTTCTGGGAGATCAAATTCCGAACCACTTTGTGCTGCAGGCGGTCACATTTCTTCACTGTTTAATTGGTTTGTATGGTTTCAAAGCAAAGAGTATTTGACTGACAGTATGCGTGAGCTCATATCGATCTTTTTTTCTTTCTTACCGCAAAGTGTGTGTATGTGTATTTATTTCTTCAACCTCATTTGGACCTTTTTCAGCATAAACACTGACTTGTCAGTCCCAGTAGACCTCATGGGGACCAAAGCCTGGTCCTAATGATGTAAGACGTCATTTCTAAAGTCCTGGTTGAGGTTAGGGATGCGGTTTTGGTTAGGATGTCCACAATGAATAGAAGCCAATGTAAAGTTCTAATAAGGATAGCTGTGCAAATCAGTTTCTGTGTGTGTGTGTGTCTGTGTGGGCGAGCGGATGGTTCTTCAATATTCATCCCGAACCATCAGAACCTTTTGAACGCTCAGTAAGCTCGGGTTTAGCCCTCATTAATAATTCTGTAGGTGCAACTGATTCAAAGGGCATAATGCCTCAGCTCATGCATAGCAGAAACAATATTAAAGTCAAAGTTTCACCCCAGTCTCATTTTTAGAGAAATATTTTAAAGTTGTTATTGATGTTAAACACTCATTTTACGATTTCCTCTCAAGCTTTTCTTTTGACTCTGCACGCCCAAATTTTCAACTTTGCAGTATAATCATGTTCTTTCCTGTCAATCAGAGTTTGTCCACGGGATACATGGACGTTTCTTGGGATGTGTTGTGTAGATATTAGTTTGAAGTGTATCACACTGACAAAGTGGAATGAAGGTTAACTCAACAGGAGCAGAATTTGTTCTACTAGAAAGGAAACTTTTTTTTTCTAAAGAACATCAAATCAACCAAGAGGAAAACTTTGGACGACGCAGGGGACAAGACGAAAACTCTTGTAGTTTTTTGTTTTTTTTTGAATCCACTGGGGTCAGTTTGTTGGTAATTGGAGACAAAAGGATAAAAAACATAGAACGGATGAAAAAGATGAGATAAGTAGTAGGTGAGCTTCCAGGCCAACCTCAATGACACTCAACCTCTGCATATGAACATATAAAAGGATTCTCCGCCGTCGACGAGCGCCACTTCATACATCCATTTGTCATCTTTTTTTCTTTTTGTTTGTTTGTGTGAAGAACGCATACTGGGTAGAGGCGGACGGCAGACTGGAAGTGCCTGTGTAGATGTACAAAGTGTTCCGGATAAAAAGATCATCGTGCAAAAAGATTTATTCATGATGAGGTACTTCATCTTCGTGCTGCAGTCACGAGTGGTCCAGCATTCACGCACAAAGAAGATTGAAGAACATCACCATGGAAACGGTCCGGCCCTTTGACCACTATAGACTGAACCCCAGCAAATAAAATAGAAAATATCAGACTGTTCATGGTTTAATAAACACACTGTTGTATTAAACAAAATATCTGGCATGGCATATAAAAAATACAGATGTGAATGCGGACGAGCTTGTTATATTTGACACATTTCTATTTTAAATATAGCAGACTGCCTGGCCAAGAATAAAAAAAAGCAATAATAAATAAATAAAACGTCCATGATTGTTTTTGCCTCAGCAGGGTCAAGGTCATCTCTTGACTTTTCATTAGCATGGAGTTTGGTGTGAATTATAGAGAGCGATCTTAATAAAACGAGAGGGTTCTGTCGGAGTGAAATACTCTTGAGGGTGAGATAAATCCTCTGATTTGTGAAGCCTTCCTTTTCATTTATTGGAATCTTGTTTTTCCACATCCTCCATCCCATATCATAACTCAGCCGTGTTACACGTAGAAACCCATTTTAATACTCAAGAGGACACAAGACTTTTCCATTTTGCTGATCACTATTTTGCTCATTCCCGCCCTGGCTAATGATTGTAATTGAAGACAGTGCAGCCGGGGTGACAATTTGGCATTACCTGCTCGTTAATCTATTCATTTTACACTCAGATTAATGTGCTGCCTGTGATCCCGCTGACCCCTGGTCTGGAGGGAGCTCAGTCACGTGTTCAGGTCAGGCACCTCCTCCTCCTCCCACACTGCTGGAACAACTGTACAAGAGTCCCTGCGACATGGAAGAAGAAAGGGAATGATAATGTAGCTCGGGCTGACTGCCAAATGGAAAATAAAGATGTAATTAAATAGTAAAATGAACATGGATTTGCCTCTGTACACATATTTTATTGTGCAATCCGCATTACCAGAAGCCAAGTATACAGAACTCACACGCACAAATGGCTTTGTCGTCCAACAAACAGAACTCAATACTGATTTCACACAGATAATCAAACATGATCTCTTTGGATTTTGGACACGAAAGCAGAAGATTCGATACTGAATAAACCTGACTCAGTGTTGGAGCAGCCAGAATATATCTGAGCTCCTTGTTGTCTATAATTAAGCATTTTGAGTATTTTAAGTCATTAACATTAGACATTGAAAAAATTATGTGAGCAACTATAAGCTTTTTAGATACAGATCAGAATGCCAACTTTCTTAAAACCAATGCTTAAATGCTTAAATTAAATGACAGGTTAATTTACCTACATAGCAGGTTACCTTGGTACTTAAACAAATTGAAAGCCAACTCCATTAGCACTTTAACGATAGTAGCCAGCTTGCTAAGCAGGCCTGGCCAGCGACTGTATTAAGATGGAGGACACGACAGCTCCCAGTCTTTTCATACAGTCTATGGGTCGACCTAACAAACAAGCAAACCACGGAGACACAGCCAACTTACAGCAGATATAATATGTAGCTACTGTGATGGTGGCCAATTATTTCCATCCAGTTATGTATCTACTACATCTAAATGTCTGGGAACTTACAAGAGTTTGAGAACTACAACTTTTGGTATGAGAGCTGGTTTCCTGGCTCTGTGCAGTATTCAATATCCACGATATTCTTATTTATATATTATTCAGACATTTAACGTTAAGCTGCTTTTTGTGCTGTTGTTAGCTGAGGTGGATTAGTTGCAAGGCACCAAAATGAAATCAAAATTAAATCAGTCTATTCACACAGTTTTATTCATCTTGTTATCTTGTTTAGAAAAAGGAGGTGAAGGAAAAATTGTGTCTTCATTCTTGATGCAACACTAAACATCATCATCAGACACACTCCTGGGCTCAGGCATCATTATGCAGTGTCTCATATAATAAGGTAAGACAATGCTGAGGTAATCTCAATCGTGAGCAAACTAATGGAATTCTTTCATTACATTTAAAAGTATGTCTTCTGTAAGCTGCAGTGAAATAGTCTCATGAAATATAGGAGAGACTCCCTGCTCATTTAGAGCCAGAACCAAACATTCTCTTCCTGCTGCTCTAGCTTCTTGACTTCTCTGGGAGTGCATCCTCGCCACATGACTCACTCCACTGTCCCTTTCTCTAATTCGGGGTTTATGACTTGGACTCCATTGGTTCAGGTGTCTGATGGGAGTTCTGACGATGAACGCTGAGGTATCGACACAAGGATGATTTATAGTACAGTAGTCAGTGGGGGTGTGCTCTGCCTGTGCCATCCAGGGGAAGATGCCTTCCATCACACCGCATTTGCATTCACTTGATTTGTGTGCTGGCGATGACTCACAAGTCTAATGAGGCACTCACAGGACGGGAGAGCGCTCGCCGGTTACCCTATTGTTTTATTCTCCACTGCAAACATGTGCACGGCTCCTCACCGTGCACAGAGAAGCTGTTTGATCTGTCAAGATACATGATTGTTATTAGGGAAGCGTCTCTCTGTGGTTGAGGGTCACATGGGTATGTGAACAGACTGCACTCAGAAAGGAATTTGAAAATCAGTTCGGTATTACATCGAATAGATTAGATTGTTCAGACTGTGACATTAGTTTGAGGTAAGGCTTTCTTTAATTGCCCCCAAATGTCCTAGTTTGATATCCCATGTCATCACGTGCACAGTGTGTTGTACACATAGTCTATCACACATGTTTGGGTTCATTAAGGCACAATCCATGTGATGATTTAAGAGTAAAGCCCCTGATGGTATATAAAGATGGACGATGCATTTCATGTTCCTCCCACTATCCAGAAAAGAAGACAGAATATTCTCATGACACTGCACTTGGCCAATCAGTCTCAGCTGTCAATCATGATGACTCATCCTGTTTTTATAGCATCAAATAATCCAAAACAAACACCTGAAGAAAAATCATGAATTCTGATGAGAATTAAATGACAAATAATTATTTGATGTACTTTGTTTTGATGTTTTACTTTGGTTTATATCCCATCCACTAACATGGAGGAAGCAGGGTTAATGACTTTTGCCAGCCACCAGGTGGTGATCAAGACGCTTTGGCTTCACTTTCGGGGAGTAGTCATGTCGTCCATCTTTATATGCAGTCTGTGGTTTAACCCTTTCAATCAATATACATTAGAGTTCAGATGCACGGCTGTTATAGTATAATGCATGTTGTAAAGTTTCATTGGGACAGTTACAACCCATTTATTGATTTGCAGACAGTTGAGTGTTTAAAGGTGGAAGAGGTGAATGTCGTTAACATGGTATCATGTGTTATTGAATGCAGCTCTGAGCCCTGGATCCTCCAGGCACCCAGCAGCTCATGTTCACCTCTTTATTGGGACCTGTCCCTGTTGGGTGTGGTGGTGTTTAGTATGTAGTTAAACAATCGGTGTACATGTTAAAGTCAGCATATTATACTGGCGACTCTTTACTGCCTCCACTCTTTCATGTGTCTTATTCCTTTGTTTCTGGACCTTTGGAGTGGGGTGCATGTTGATGCCTTGAGCTGAGTAAGTGGTAGTACCCCTGAGTACAGCCCAGTTTAGTCTGCTTCTCTACAAGAGGCTTCAGCTCAGCTTTGTGCCAGACTGACACTTTCGGGTTCATTCACGCTTTTCAGATTTGTGCAAATGCTATGAATGTAATAAAACAGCTTCTCATTCCAAATGATTGATTTCAGGAAATTGGATTTAATATAATTTGCTTCCCATCAGCTCCAGCGCCGGTACTACCTGGTTATTTTGAATACAAAGCATCTGAGTTATTGAGAAAACACGTGTCTGTCTTGGCAGTAACGCATTTGTGTGTCTTGCCGGGCAATATTCACAGTTTATCAGACGGTGTTTCCAGGGCTGCAATTCCCCAGGTGGCGTTCTTGGTCTCTTGGTGCCCTCACCAAACCTGCTACAAGTGATATGAGGACAGTATGCAAAACTCTCACGCATTTTTCATGTCCAGGTTTGCTACCATGATTTCTACCTTCCAGCGTCTTATAACACTGTAGACGGCTCCCTTTTCACATTCCTATTTTATAAAAAAAAATATTTTTTCCGCTGAATCAACATTAAAAATTAAAATGAGCATTCAGGCGTGCATCAGTATGTGCATTTGAAAATGATGATACTCACGATAAACAACTTGCTCTCTTTGAAGAAGCAGTTTATTCAGTATATGGAGCACGTTGTGACAACACTGTGTCTTCTGAGGTCAATCGAGACAGACTGGGAGATAAAGAGAGAAAATACATTATTATAAATCTACACCGGTGCTGAAGAAATCTCTGCGCCGGCAACTTTTTTTTATCTGTGCAGGTTTTTCAGGAGTCACAGCGCTGCAAATATTTCCCCAGCAGTCAGATTTACATTTACACCCTCTCCGGTAATACATAAATTTTAATGCACCAGCTGTATTTGTGTGTTTGTGTGTGTGTGTGTGTGTGTAAACAGAAAAACTTAAGCATATGAATGAAACAACAAATTCCAGTCTATCAAAGCCCATTTTATTACTTTAATGTGTCAATAAATAAATTAAAAATCCTCCATACACGTTTTTAATCTTGTGTTCAGGTGTTCTTTATAATACATTTGTCAGTACAATAGCAGCTTCTCTGTCTCCATCACTGTATGAATAAGACAGAGAAGCAGCTTGGAGCTTAATCACTCAAACCTTGGCTGAGGATTATCCCCCTTCGTTCTCTAATAAAGCAGCTCAGTGCTGTGAAAGAATAAAACCACCTTTATGAAATTGTCAAAATGAGAGTGTAAATTGAAATTTACGAGTCTAATCACAACACACGGCATTGTTTGAATAATTTCCTTCTCATGTCCTGTTTAGCTGTGATCCTTCCGGTCATTCTTCAATCAGTGTTCAGAAGCACTAAGAAAAATACATTGAAAATATATGCTTAAGAAATACAGTAATGTAAAATGCATTACCCTTTCCATAAGCTTACAGTGGCATTGATTTATATTTCTACGTTGGGGTCCAAAGGTGTGAGACCACTTATCTCAGCAGTCTCAGACTGTTGTACCCCACTGTAGATTAATAAAGGAGGAAGTGATTCCATGTTTGTTTAAGTCTGGTGTTCTGACTTTCCTGTTTTTTATTCACTCTCACCCAGATGTCGCAGTCTGTCATTGAAATACCTGTGAAAACTAAATCTATATCCCAATAAAACAGATGTATTTCTTTATGTCAGTGCTCAGTGACTTACTTTCATGAAGCGTCTTAATAACAATGTCAGTCTGCAGCCAATTGTGAAAACATGTGTTTAGATTCTATTTACTGATTTTTCTCAATCAGGGTTCTCTTTTCTTCTGAGTCTATATTCAAAGTACATATCTTACAGTAATTTTGAAATAGCAGGAGTACAACACAAATCTCTCAATAGAGTAAACCCCATGTAAGATGTGAATTATTTTGACAAGAAAAAGAAATGCTTCCACAGACCATCTTCAGTCAGAGCATTTCACTGACTATCAGTCATCTCTATTATTTATTACATGAGTACTCAATAGTCGTTACTCCAGACAGACAACACCTGTCAAAGTGGGATACTGCTGCTTCTGTGGTTGTTAGTCTCCAAGACACACACACAGAACAACACAAGGTAGCGCTGAGCAACGCTCTACCTACCGTGAGTCAGGCTCAGCTGTCAATCATTTTTTCATATCAGCAGGAATCCAATGCAACCATGCAGAGGCCCCTGCACGTCACATACAGGAGGTGGCTGGTATCAAGAAATTCGTGAAAGGCTGGTCTGGTCTGACAGACGGCCCAGAGACCTCGAAATGAAAAAAAGGCATCGAAAACAAGAACTTTTTTAACACTGTGGTGTTATAGGACCATATCCTTCGTGTTTGACTCATGTGCTAAAGTGACTCAGTGAAAACTGCAGTCACAAGCAGTGACAGTGTCTGTAGGAGTTTACCTCGGCATGTTGGTAACACAGTTCTGTACATGTCCTTTTATGGGGCCTGTGACCCAGTTTAGATACATCACACACTGTATCTAAACTGGGCTGTGCTCCCCTGCCGTGTGTGGCCTTTCAGTCACAGAGCCTTTACTGGAGGAGAGCTGGTGGTGACTGACAGCTTTAGTGGGTGGTAGGGATGTGTGTGCCCCCCCAAGCAAGATGTGCAGCAGTCCTCAGCCACTCTGTGTCTTTTCCTCTCCTATCGATCAGAGGCAGTTAGACCATGTCTGTCCCAATGAAAGGTCACAGGCGTTTTTTATGTCTCCAATGTCACTGTAGACAGACACTGGTGGCTGCATACATACATAAAAGCCTGTTGCGAGGCAATGCTCTGGATCTATATATATATTCAACGACAGCACTTTTTATGCCAAGTCAGTGACTGAGTGGATGGATTTTAAATCCTGTCACATATCCCTACCCCCAACAGTGACTTATTAAATGGGAATGACTCTTACAAGGAGGGAAATATAGAGTTAATTTAATCCCTGTCTTCTAATAAAGTTGATGAAATTACTCTGTCCCCTTCACTTGGCAGCACGAATCAAATATTAATTACAGTTGATCAAGCTGTGCGGATTACAAAGGACCTTAGACGGGGGCCTATATTTGACTTGTGCACCCCGAGTGCTCGCCGGCTTCATTCAGGCCGTGTCGGTGTGCTCAAAGTGCTGAGTGGTCCTTTTGCTGAGTTTGGAATTTTGGCGTATTAGCAAGTTATTAACTCCGTCTAATAGGAAACTCCTGCTCAGGGAATGCAAACGAGGTGAGAGAGCAGTTAGGTGACAACAGGAGCATCGCTCAGCCGCCCATGGGATTATAATGATGTGTTCATTCATGCACAGGGCGAGACGGCGACTCTGCGCCAACACGGCTGTGTCAAAAGTCTTCTCTAAGTGTCTGGTCGTGAAATTGAGCGCCACGGGTCATAAAGAGTCGTTATTTATTGTAAAACCACAAAAGGATTCCCATCTGTGGCTGTAATGGGAGGTGTGCTTGGCGAGAACGGCCTTTATGATCATTGCTGGCTCATCAGTGCTGGGTCATCTTTACTCATGTCTGTATTGATTTCACAGGCATGATTTTGTAATTGTGGAAACATGCAGTGACAGGTGCATAAATGGCTTGTCACTTAACTAAAGATAGCAATTTAACTATAATAGCGCTGTTTAAAACCCCTGTTGTCTCCATGGATCAATTAATATAAGGGGAGACAATGTATCAGAAGAGAAATGTGATTTCTCTACATGCATGTCAGAGCTAGAGGACCTGTAATCAATCCTTTTTCATTACATTATTTGTTTTTTAGTGGTTTTAAATGTTCTTCCAGTTTACCTCTATAAACACATTCTGCATGTGAATATGCAGAGGTTGTAACCCCCCACTAATCATACAGTCACACCCAGTGAAAAATATACTATACGCTTTCTTTTTTCAATGTTCCATCCAAAGTTTTGCCCTTAAGCATCAAATTAGCCAAAAAGTAATTTGCACCAAAAACACGAAACAAAAAAATGTCACTGTATATGTTTTGTGGTTAGAAATATTTGACTCGTGTGATTAAATAAACTAGAGCTCTTAACTACGAACATTGAAAGATAGAGTCAAAATGTATATTTGGTCCACGACTATATTTTTCAAACAAATTGCATTACTATTATATAAACCTGACATGTACTTTGGGTTTAGTTCAAAATAGTGAATTGGGGAACTATTTAAAGATGTTGAGCACAATAAACAATGAAGCTGCACAACATCAGTGTGTTAACTGGCTGACTGTAAAATTGACAGAGCCAGACTCTTTTTTTTCTCAAGACAGGGATATTTCATAAGCTTCTTTCAGACATGCAATGCCCTCTAATCTCCTGACATTCTCTGGAGAATGAGAAAGAAAATGTCTGTGTGAGAGGCTCTGGAGTTTCTCATGAGCTTCTCCAGCCAGCCCCTAGGTACCAATTCAGGACAATGTCCAGAGGAGCCGATGTAAGAAAACATCAATAGATCTTCAGCAGGATTCACCGTGAGCGCGTGTGTGTGTTAATGAAACAGGCAACAGATGCAAAATGAAAAAAACTAAACAAAGAATACAAATATAATCTACTCCTGCATTGTTTATCTGTAAAAGGCAAACTGTAAAAAAAGTCCAATCCCGACTGTGTGGACATCCTCCGGAGTTCATGTCTGAAAACAGCTTAAATGTGAATTATAATGCTGCATAAATACTGTATACGTGTAAATCAAGTCACGTATCAGCTGATGGATTACAGTGCACTATCCATAACTCTGACCTTGTTAAATTCAAACCAATCAGAGGATCCATGACACTCAACTTAATCAATTAGGCAATAAAACGCCAAACCGCAGTGTTTGAATGCACAGCGGAGAAAAGCAGAGACAAGTAATTAACTGGAGTAATTGTTCAGACCTGATGATGTGTCAATAAGTGTCTCTTTTACAAATGTTGGGGAAATGAGGTGTGACAAGAACAAAGTGTGTGCGGTACGGAACAAACACAGAAACAGTGCAGATGGAGAAGGGGGTTGGCATCAATTAGCAGACATGTTCCACTCTGCGTGTCGCCGTGTGTGTGTGTGTGTGTGTGTGTGTGTGTGTGTGTGTGTGTTTTTAGCGTGTATTGGAGTTCTCACCATGCTTCAGCTATCACCATTACAAAACCTCTCAGAAATGCCACTAGAATCAGTGACCTTTCAGAAAAACAACCAGCTCATACACAACACTTTAAATGCTGGAGACTCACTTACATCACATATACTGTATGCATGTTTCCCACCTTTTTACTGCTTTGGCAGAGTAAGTCCCCACACCCTGCAGGTTTTCAGCTTTGACAAGTGAAGGTTGCAGGAAGAAAGAAAAAAAGTCACGTTTTTCTTGATCCCAACCCGGAGACAAAGATCTTCAGTGATTCTGATGTTGACAGGCTGTTAACAGTTCCTTCAGAGGAAGTTGAGCACAGTTGATCGCTGTGTCTTTACCCTCGGCTGAACCTCGCCGACCTCTCTGCCTCACTCCTTGTTCTCTCTCACCACTGGGACTGTTTCTCATATGAATAATACGGCCCACTCGAACTGATCCAGAATGTCATTAAATGGTTATAAATTAGATAAGCAGTTTAGGGGCATGTTAGGTCCAACTGTATAAGAGACTCTCAGACCCCTTAAGCCTTGTTCAGTGCATTACATGTCCCTGTATGTTATAGAACATGTTTTTAAAACAGCATGCACTACGTTCCTAATGTTATACAGACCCAAGAAACAAGTATTTTATCCATTACATCAAAAGGAAAACCCCAAGAGTCTTGTTTATCATTTTTATTCAGAGTTTTTGATCTCTTTGAAATACTCAGCTCTGCAGTGGATTTTAAACATGTTTCTTGACCTTGAGGCATGCAGTAATATATGTGGGAAATATTCAGAACAAATCCCACTTCTTCAGCTATTTGCAGAGATTTAGCCTTCCTTCAGCTAATGTTACTTGCTCAGGTGTCGTCAGTTGATCACGTAATAACACATGGGGGAGATGGGACTCCATGAAGGTCTATATCAAGGTGCACTGTGAATAGCTAAATGAAAAGAACTTGCCTTAAGAATAACACAATCAGCGTAAAGGAGCACAGTTAAGCAACAGGCCTTCATATTTGTGTGTCCCAGAAATGTCTTTCTTATACTAAAATGCACTTAATACCTAATTGAATTAACCACTTTAGTTTTTCACCAGCGTGATTAAGAAATCGAATGAACTATTTGATAAGTTGCTAAATGTTTACTGACAGCTTTTTTCATATAATAGTCCCACTGACAGTTTGATACTAGCTGCTATTCAGTATCCCTCTCTTGTCTGGACTTAAATATATCAACAATTACAACAGAGATTACCATGAAACTCTGCACAGATCTGATGTATGAGACCCAGAGGATGAAACCTACACTTGAAAAGTTTATTCTATTGAATATGTCATCAGCTACTTAATGCATATGCATACAATTTGTGCAGACGTTCAAGGTTCCCAGAATTTTATGACAGATATTCTGTAAAACTACTGATGACCCTTATCAGTTTTTGTTTTGCAACGAAAATTAATTGTACGGAAAAAAGAAAGTAAGACTGAAGCTTCTGAAACACCTCATCGGTACACCAGTCCTACAACATCACAAAGCCCTTCTACCTTTGCATAATGTACACCTAAAGCTGGTTTGGCACATCCCCTAACAAAGCCATAAGCGAGATGAGGGCTGATATGTTCTAAACATTGAATGATTCGATGAACAGTAAGAAGTAAAAGATGTGTTTTCTGAAAATAAAAGCATGTAAACCTTTTTAGTAATAACCCTAGTTAAAACGATGAACCTGAATATGAATATGTACATGAACATGTCTATCTTTAGCCCTGTCACTGGGAACAAGGGGATGGGAGAATGTGAACCTCTAGACATTAGCACATATGAGAAAACACAGTGTCTAGGTACAGCCAGCCTCAATAACACTCCCCTGCAGACTTGCACAGTGCAGCTACCAAGGATGCATGATTATTATCCTACTTTCTGGTCTGCCTGGAGTTGGAATATGCTGCTGGACCTTTGTTATAATACAGGTGTCTACTGCCTGGTAACTCCACCTCATGTTATTATTTACAGATGAAGAATCAGAAGCGGAGGTATGTGGGTGATCGCAGGAATGCCCTCTGATGTCTTGTGAATCATCTCCTTCCAAAGTTTCTTAACTGGCACTAATCTCTTCAGGGCTTTCATTGCACAGCAAACATCATTCCCTACTTAGCACCAGCCGACAACCAGAATCACTCGAGCGACCCCCGGGTGCACGAGTGACTCATCTCAATGGAAACTGTGCCACTCACCGTTTCATTCTCCACATTTAGTATGGCATTCTTTCTCCACCGATTTTGCCCAAAGCAGATAAAGAGATAATGATGGTCTTTCCTTGTGTCACCAGCACATTTCACCCGTGGAGCAATTGATCGATGGGAATGTAATTTCCCCTCTTAGCATGAGAAAAAGAGAGAGAAACAGAGAGGAGTTTTTTTCTCATTTGCTGCGACTCCTCTGGAGGCTCAGACAGTGCCGATGTGTCTCCAACTGATTCCCATGACATCCTGAGACGAGCTGAGAAGGAGGAGCGGGAGAGGTGCACATTTGCGGGTTCCATCCAAGAGTGCGATGATTAGAGACTGTGCGTAAATCATCCTCTGTTCTCTTTCTCTTCTAATCAATCATTCCAACAAAGTCAAAGTTAAGTAAAAATGTTTAATTAATGAGAGCATTCATTATGTGTCGTCACATCAGCTTTGGGACAGGACTGTGAAAACTGAGCTTCAGTGGAAACTGAAATTAATCATGACATTATAACCTTGTAATTTGCCTGTCTTCAGTTTTTAAAACAGGTCGAGGCCGACTGATTGCACTTAGCAGTTTAATCCTCCTGCTATTATCACATGAGTACACCAACGACTGAGGGACGTCAACATTTGTTTAAGGACAATTCTTTATTTCCAAATGTTGCATTGAAGTCTCATGATAAAACTGGGTTGTTTCTAAACCTTATTGGACGGACATTTTCACCACCCAACTCTTTCCTTCCAGCCGGGGGAGTGAAAACCAAACGCCCGGGTTGATCCGGGTCATCTTTTCCGCTTTAACTCTTGCCGGTGTCATGCACCAAGCATTTGTCTTCATGGGTGAACCGGACGGCAACGGATTTAAGACAGCTACTCTCAATCTATCATAGTGCCAGAAGCTCTTTTTGAATATTAAACAGGCTATCTCCTTGATCAAATAGACTCTGAAGCCTTGCCAATATGCCCAGGATGGATATGGATCATATACTGGAGTGAAGGGCATTTAAAGAAAAACAAAATGGTCATTTCTAAACTTGCTAAATGGTCACACCACATCTTTGCAAGAAGAAGAAGTAGCTCCTTGTTTATGCCTGTTCATCATCTGTTTATTTCTTAGCTCCAATCCTTGAATAAACACATGAGTATGTTGTCACCAATCAATGTGCTGCAGACGGGCAAACCTCTCGGCTGCAGATGACGTATTAACAGGAGTCGCTCAAGTCTCTATGCAAATCAAACCGCTGAACTCTTCATCCCTGCATTCAGCTCTGACCCAACATTTATCAAACATTCATAGCTGCAAAGCTATTTGCATCAGCACAAGGCCAACAATCAATTCTAGGCTCCCAGAGAGGTTTACCAACTGAAGGGCTGTCAATAACTATTTAAGATTCACTGTAGATTTCCCATGCGTGAATCGACCCCCTGCATCCCAACTCTGCAGCTGGATACAGCGGTTGTGATAGCAGATGATGTATTCCTCCCTGCTGATAGCTCGGGTCGGATTCAGACATGTGTGGTCGCAGACTTATGTCAGTCTTACCCACAGACAGTATATTTTATTTAGTTTATATTTACCACTTGCTCAACATATCCCATGAATATAAATGGTAACAAGAGTCTCTCTCCATTGGGAGTTTGTGAATTTATTTCACAGTTATTTAGATTTGATTTTGGCCAATTTTCTGCCTCTGTGTGAAAAAGCCAGAGATTGTTGTCCTCCATGTGATTTCACAGCTCGTGCATCATGTTCATGATTATCAGTTGTAAATATTCCATATGACTCACTAAGTCCCTGCTTGTTCGAGTACCTCTCCAGGGCTATCACAGAGATAAATGCAGCAATTGGACCAAACACACTTGAGATGCTAACACACAAGCTAACGTAATGGGGCGAAAATAAAAACAACAAAAAACTCATGAATTCACCAAGGCTTCTTATTAACGGTTCAGGGGTTCAGATTTTGGATCTATGCAGAAATAAAATATAATATTCACACTCTGGTTTTGATCAGTCTGCCATGTTTGCACCCCCATGTGGCTATAGCAGCCAAGAACAGACGAGCCAAACACAGGCTTTGTAGTAGTGTAATGCTGGAACTTTAAAATGGAGCTAAAGAATCCATCAATGGACTCAGAAGCTAATAAATGATGCAGTGTGAACAGAATATATACTTGAAGCTACTGTCCTGCAGTTGACATGTGGAATTGAAGATGACATATTATGATTCAGGTCAATTATTCTAACTTGGGTTATTACTTGAAAAGTTTTCATTCTATATTGTTCACAAAATGCATCATTGTCCTCATAACGTCCACTGCCACAGCTCTTCTTTTCAAAACTGTGTGGTTTGAGCTCATTTCTCTTTAAGGCCCCCTCTTTCGATAAAGTCAGATACGCTCTGATTGGCCAGTTGAGACCGCTCTGTTGTGATTGGTCAACCGTTTCTAGCACGTCGACTTGCCTGGATTTGTTAGGGGGCAAATGTGCAGGATTGTGACACAGCGTTTCAGGAGAGTCAGTGTTTCCTGTAGATGAAAAGACATCCCTTTACCAAGGACAATTTTATTTTTATTTTGCAGAACTTTTAAATACACCAAAAAAATATAAAAACATAGTATGTCTCCTTTAAATAAGTCCCTTAACAATGCATCATTGTCATCAAAATGAAATTTCCTCTTTTCATTGCTCACAGTTAGAAGACACAATGCCCAGACTGAGTTCACAGACATGCGAGCAGCTCTGTGAGGCTGTTGTTAAAAACGCCAGTGTCCTCAGGCTGAATGGTTGAAAGGTTTTATTGTGATCTCCATGAAATATCTGCTGCCAGTTCAATGTAACATAAAACATCAACTTGTCACAGTTCTTTACAGAAAAATCTCAGAGTGTTTGTTTCCCTCCCTCCCTCAGAGGTCAAGTCTAAATCAACTTTAACAAGACCCATTCTTTTGAGGCCAACTTTTAATAAGCGGAGCGAGTCGGTCCGGCTGTCAGAAGTAACTCTCCATGATGGGCCTTCAACCCGTGTGTATCATTATCCTGTGTGAAGTTCCCACCTTCCTCTGGTGGAGTGCTCCCATGGAAATGGAGCTGCTGTGTTGTTTGGGGAGCAGAGAGGGATTTAGATGAAAGAGACGGATCCCAGCCATCACCTTTGCAGCATGGTGCATATTTCCAGTCTGTGCTCTCTATCAATTCTATGCCTTACCTGTCTGTAAGAAGCTCTATAAATATGCAGAACAGCCAGATGATATCATTCTTAGGAAAGGCGAGGCAAGAGGAAGCATTGAGTCGATCGGATATGAAGACAAATTCTGATGGCTCTCCTAATTGACCACAGGAGGACGGCTGGGACTCACCTCCAGCATTTGAGCTCCAGCCAGAGGGAGGAAAACCAGGGCTCTTAGCCTAACAGTGTTAGTATTATAGCAGAGGACATGGACCAGCTTAATACCAGCATGACACACTCATCCATCCTATTAGGTTGCCTGCAGTGTCTGATAGGCAGGCCATGTTTCATACAAATGTTCCCTCTTTGCTCTCTTTTAATATTCAGCATATAACACCCTCTGTAATGTCGCTGTGCTGTTTGAGACTCTGCAAAACAGCACTTAGATAAATACGCAGTATTCACTTCAAGAAGTTTCCAATTTCATAAGGAGGAATATAACCATTACATGACATATTTCCTCTCTCAGATGGAATTACATTTCTTATAATATTGCAGCTCTACTTCTTCCCCTGTGGAAGGGTTCACCCTATCAGACTGTGACCAAAGATCTTGTATAAATGAACTCGCTGAATATAAATTTAAACCTATTTGTATCGAGAAACATATATGTTTTATTCATGAGCTTTTCCAAAACAATAGGCACACCACCTTTTTTGTGTCCAGGAAGATCCTTCTCAAGTCTGTGTCCTGGGTTCCTTTGGTCGTTTATCTATACTATAAATTAATAAACACTGACGCTAATTTCAGCATCGTCGCAGAGAATCCTCCTAAGGAGGACACCTCTCTCTCCATAGTCAGCGGAAAGCACATCAGAGTTGCTTCCCAGACTCACTTCACAGCACAGGCGCTACAATAACTGCAGGAAATAAGAGCCTGTGTGTTCGGATCAAGTGTGAAAATGAATCTCCTCACGCTCTCTGAATGTCCTCTCATATCGTGCTTTGTTGACAGCCTCTGAGGACGGCCTCTGCACACCGCTCATCGATTGCTGTGGGGATTAATATGGAACCAAAAATGGTGATTGCAGGAGGGAATTAATACAGAGGCGCCTCCATAAGCTTCCTATTCCAAAGTGCAGGTATATTAATCCTGTGCCATGAAGCACAGTGATCTCTGCTTTGAATTGGCCTGTGTGAGTCATCGTGGTGCTCATGGAATTATAGATTACACTCAACAGGGTTGTGTAAAATTCCTGCAGTCCCTATATAAAGATATATATACATATATATATATATATATAAAGAGTGTAAATTTTAAATTATATATTCTGTGAAAAAATTATTATCGCTCATGATGAGACCTTTGCAAACTAATAAACTTCTACAAAAATGTTTTGTTGTTGTAAGAACGTACATGCACTCCTTTGAATCTTAATGATTTTCAGCTCAATTCTTCAGTCACCCCATTCTTAATGAAACAGCATAATGCAGGATTTCCCAGTTATTAAAGCATCCATATGAGGATCAGAAGTCCCCGCTTCCACTGGTTAAAGAACAGAGGGCGCGATGTAACCCAGAAATCTGCTCCGTCTTTTGCTGCCTGTTAGGGAAAAGTGCTGCGCTTTTGTTTTTCGCATTGTACCCAGCTTCACACAGTGGATATGCATAATAGCGACTGCAACAAAGAAAGTGTCTATTAAAAATTGAATTCATGAAGCTTTGATTCCCAGTTTCCCTCAAATGCAAATCCAAATGTCTTTACCACAGTGCAGATATAAGATATGACACTTGTGGAAGCTTTTGAAGCGCAGCTGCTGTAAATGAAACATAGGAGGTGTCGCACCACTTACGGGCTCAATAACAACCACGGCAGCGAGGAAATGTCCTCGTGAAGGAAAACAGTTCGACAAAGGCAGGACATCTCTTCTCCCTGAGCTTTTTATCTGAAAGTCAATCTCATTTGTTCCCTGTTAATTTGCAAATGGAGGTCTTTGACTTCATTCAGCTTCACGTCTGGATTTGCTCTAAATGCTAAATGTTGCGGTCAAGGTCCTCACCAAAGGGAGAGGCAGCTCGTGAATTCTGCTCCTCTCGCCTTCGCTGATAAAAAAGAAGTCTGTTGCTGCCAGTTTCGTGGGTTTTAGGGTAAACAAGGACTACTGCAACATATTAACCTGGTGCAGTGAACATTGAGATTGCATTTCACTTGAATTATTGCTAGCAATATTCCCTGTCATTTTACATTCCCTCGGTTACAGCGACCTGAACCACCTTTTAGCAGCGTCTCATTTTTTTGCATTAGATGTGCACGTTAGCTTCCTATGACAGGTCATTTATTTTAAAACATGATTCGGCACACTGTCACCCTTTGAATCAAAGCACATGCACATTTTATATTCGCTTTTTATAGAAATCCTTATCATTACACCTTGTTTTATCCATCTTTGACAAATGTAAACAGATGTCATAATTAAAAATGAATTGAGGAGAGGGGACTCTATCCAGTCATCGTTTCCCGCCTTCTAATCATCCGTCTCTTCTGTCAGGAAAAATGTATTATACATCAGAGCGGCAGAAGCTGTGATCAAGACAGAATATGATTAGATGAAAAAATAATAAGGATCAGAATTCCTCACTCTGAAAGTCATTGAAGTTACAACTACATTGATTTTCCTCTGATCAACTCTATTCATTGATGAAAGAAAACTACCTGTACAACTAATATCACTATTATTACTCTGTGTGTTTGTGTGTGTGTGTGTGTGTGTGTACAGACGCCTTCTCTGAATGTGAACATCATGATTTACCCAACCCACCACCAGCAAAATGATTTATAATAATAATAAATGTCCATACTTTTTCATCTGTTGTTTACTACACCCAGGACGTGGGCAATTTGTCTAATAATAATCATTAGATTGTCAGTCATATCATTAGTATTAAATCCCCTAGCTGTCTTCCAGTATGTGATCAGTCCGTTTACTGGGGCGCCACAGCGGTGGATTGGTTAGCACTGTCACCTCACAGTAAGACGGTTTGATCTGTGTATGTTCTCCAACTGTGTCTGTGTGGGATAACTCGAACTTCCTCCCACAGTCCAAGGACATGCAGATTGTAGTGAGGTTAATTGGAGACTATAACTTGATTGTAGATGTAAATCTATAAATATTGTGTTCCTGTGTGTGGTGAACTCATATAGTAACCTCACATATCATCCTGCTTGCTTATGTTATTTTTGTATTCTTGGGTTGTCTATGGACACAAATGGATATTAAAGCCATCTCTGACCTGTGTACTGCTACAAGACTACACGTTATTATTACCTAAAGAACTTTTATGAAACCCCATTTGGGAACTGCCATAAGTACAGACTGACCTCTTACTTGGTGAAAACAGAATGTTATACAGGGCACAAAATCATTTAATATATAGTAACTAAGAGTTTAAAACAGTGTATAAATAAAGACATTTTTTTCCATTGAAGAACTTTGCCTCAAGACTTGTTTTCTATCACAGTTGTTTGTCCCCCAATGTCAGCTGGGACATTACTGCAACCCTTAAAAGGGTAAGTGGTACGGATAATGGATGGATGCGGTCTCTTTATTGTCTGGCAGCATCACAATACAGTGCAAAGCGAGGAAATAACATGAATTACATTTGTGCTGTACAGTGTTCTTCCAAGCTGAGTTGATTAAAAGATGCTTATTTAAAATTCTGACAATAATCGTGAGCATTGGACACCGAGCAGAGAGAGCGATGCATTTAGAAATAAGATAACAATTGCTCACAGCTCAGATAAAGGCAAAAATCAAACATGTAACACAAATATTTCTATAATAGGACAGGGCAGAGAGGGAGAGTGAAAATCATTCTTTGTCTTATTATAGATCCATGTTGACCTTTATGGCCAATTTACATAGAAGGCTGTCTCCTCTCCCCAGGCTCCACAATTCCAATACAGATGTTCTTTATTCCTAAATTATAAGACTGCTGTGCACACTCATTTAAAGTGTTGCCATGGTTCTATCTTAACAGATATGCAAATATGCGTATCTGTTAAACAGAGCCCCCTTTGCTCAATAGCTTTGGCTGCAAACCAATAACCAGTGCAGATGGGTAGAATTATAACCGACATTTTGTTTTGACAGGTCACACACAGCCAAACAAGCAAATCCTACAGAGATCAGCGAGGGAAATTGACACTGCAGCTAATTGGGGGAAGTTTGGATGGAGCCAGAGTTTTAAAGGGCTGAAGTTTACATGATCATTAACGTAGGAAAACACAGGGAACAGAGCTCATAACAGATGTGCTTGTCCTGACACAAGAGAGGATCTGTACAAACACGTTCCGCCATCAGCGCTGATTCGGGGTTAGGTGATTTTAGGTTAGTTATTCTGTCACTCTGAGCGGAAAAATATGCAAGAATTACATATGCAAGGACATATTCGGCAGATAAATATGACAGGTACACTGAACTGTGCCTTGTTCTCTCGCTGCCAGAGTTCTAGTGTATATATCACAGCCGATACTGCAGGTAGAAACACACACCAGCAGCCTTCGCTGTTTAGTGAAGTGAAGAGCAGATTTTTAATCGAGGGATCTCTACTTTTATTAATCGGGTTCAGATGAGAAAATTGGCAACAAGTCGCAGACGTACTTAAAGACCAATGTAATAAATTTGAAGTTTAAGTTTTTATACCTTAAAATAATAGCGTCAAAATAATTTTGATGTTGCACACACGTATGACAGGGGGGATGCCATTGTGACATTACACTAATTAGTGTATTTACATGCTCATTGTTCGATAAGTTATGATCACAGTTCCCATCAATGCACAGGAGTGTATTCAACACACAACCATAAGTTAGCTTTACTTACCTTTTATTATATTGCAGGTTAAAAACGTTTATTAGTTCATTCCTTTGTTTTAATCCAACATGGAGGATAATGTTTGAAAGGGCCCTACATAGCACTTCCTGGTTTTTGTATTCTTGGGGATGTCATGGATCACATCCCTGGGGCAAACCAAGTGAAGGGGTTTTCCTTTTTCCATGAGAAAGTTTGCTTTGCTGATTTTCAAGCAGTGTTAGTGAGGTTTAGGCTTAACTCCTGTAATGGACTCATTTAATGATGTAAATTAGTTTTTATTGTGGTAAAATGAGGTTAGAGGATTGTCTGTGAAGTAAGAATACTGTGTCTAATGACCTGCTCATTGTGATTCAGACTGAAGGTGGGAATTGAACATCCCATATAAGCAGTGAGCTGGAGGCCGAAGGATGCATGACAGATGCTTACCTGACGTTGTCGTTAATGAACAGGTAAGTCATAACTTTAGCTTGTTTGCATTGTCTTGTGCTATTCTGCTTCCTTGTCGTTGGTCTGTGTAAGTGAGGTTGTCGAATTCAAAAATCAAAAGCCAGGTAAACCCATATTGTTTGAGGTTTAACTAGTTAGCCAAACATTTAGATTCATATAAACTCGGACAGCTACCTCGGCTGCTTGCTTGCTAGTGTTAGCGTCTTATAGCCTATATGCAACTATTCTACAATTAGCGGGTTTTAGTTCTGAGGTTGCCAGTTTATTGTCCGTTAGCTTGTCAAGTAGTATTTACGCCAGTGACTTACACTTTCCACCTGTAGCCTGAGTTCACTTTGCACTGCGTCTCTTTAAGGTGGGTTCCAATAGAATATCTGTAAAGCTGAGAGGTTTTTTTTCATAAGCAGCACAGCTTCAGTGGAGAAAAAAACACTCTTCACACTGCAGGAAGTGGTGACACTCCAAAAGGGAAAAAACACATTAAGAGGAGAAAAATCCTTTCACAGCGTTGTTCTTTTTCATGATGCAGTAATTGTGAGCAGCAGTAAGTATACACTAATTACATTAAAGTCAAGGAGGGTAAGAACAATATAGTCTTGTATAGGTTAATTCTTTGTAGTTAATTAAAAGTAATTATTTTTCTTCTTCTTCTTCTTTTGACCCATGGATGAAATGGGTTTGTTGACTGTAACCACACAGCCGAGCAGTTCTATCTGTTTTATCAGCAGCCCGGTCTTGAGTTGGCTCATTCACAATAGAGGCACAGTAGAAAACCTTATCTCGGCTCTCCCTGCTTTGTTGGTTTGTTTGTTTACTTGTATTCACTGATTTAATATTGAGAGTCGACAGCAGACAGCCTGTGTTCATGTTGGCGACCCGGATTATTCTCCCGATCTGTACCCTCTATCCAATTCATTTGTACCATTTGGGGCATTGTTCTGAAAAAAACCAAACTCCTCAGAAGACCAGGGAATGAAGAACTCTTCACTCTTCTTCGCAGATGAATGGCAGTTTTAATCTTGTATTTGTCTATTTATGATCCCATGAGATTTTTATGAATTTTGCATGATTAATTTATGGCATAGAAAGGCCTGATGCTGAACATTCATATTTTTCAGAATTAAATCTACATCCTGACAATATTGAAGCAATTTATTTACTCAAAGGAGATGCTGGTATAAGTGACTGGAACAATATATGATAAATATTCAAATTTAATGGCAGAAGTTGTGTGTGAAATGTCTTTCCAGTAAAAGAAAAATTGGGATATTTTATATTCAGCAGGACTTCTTGTCAGGTCGTGCCTTTTAAATGATAAGAATTAAAGCAATTTTTCCTGCTTTGGTTGAAGGTAACTGACGTCCTTATGATCTTTAACACACGCGCAGATTAAATATGTATATTGTATCACTATGTCAGTGAATCTCTGTCTGTCTGTCTGTCTGTCTGTATATGTCTCACATATCTGGCGGCACAATTACTGTAGGTAACTTTTACAGTTTCAGAAAGAAAACTGCAACCACAGGCCAAGCATACAAGCAGGTTGAGAACAGGTTCTGCACTATTTTAGTGAACGGACATGTTTACAGGTCTTCTAACACTCACAAGTCCTTTAAAGCAAACAATAAAAAGAGAATAGCTTTCCCCTCTGATACGAGACATGGTGTTTTGTGATCTGAGAGCCTTATCTGGAGCCGATCCCCGATGACATCAGGCGAACAGCCGGGGTACAACCTGGACAGGTCGCCAGTGAGCAGGGTCAACGTACAGAGACAAACAACCACTCACACTCGCATTCACACCTACAGTCAATTTAGAGTCTCCAGTTGACCTCAGCTCAATCTGCATGTCTTTGGACCCCCCTCCCACACACACAGAGAAACATGCAAGCTTCACACAGAAAGAGCCCTGAAAAAAATCATGATTCAAACCAAGAACATTTTTGCTTTGAGGCAAACCACTGCATCACCGTGCCACCTTGACATGAACCACTGCTGAAAAATAAATTCATGTTATGATGTGCTCACACAGATTTAGTCAAGTTCGGGCACAAGCATAACCTGTGAATATAATGGAGTGAATGAATGTGGTTTCCTGACCTATTTATTGGTCCCATCACAATTATCATGTCAGCTAGTGGGCTTTGTCACCTGGATATACAAATATGCCGTCTTAGAGATGCCTGCAAATAACTGTTACCCTCAAACATATTTCCAATCATGTTCAACTTTTCCTGGAAAGCATTCAGGGACTGAACCTTCACAGATCACATTCTCCCTGTGCTCTTCAGGTAATTCTTTCATTCCAATTTAACCTGAGTAAATACCTGATCCAGATTTAGTCTAACATGTTGTGTTTAGTGCATTGAGACATGAAGTGTGAACTCTGTCATGAGTGAGGGAAAAAATCATTTAAGAATCCAAATTACGTTGTTGTCATGCCACTAGACCACATGGTCACTGAGGGTTTATTATTGTTAGTAAGTAAATAGCATCCCAGACTTCCAGTGCACATGATCAATGTGATTGTTGAGATGCAAATGAATATGCAAACAGTGTTGGGGAATATGAAGGGAGCTGATTCATGGTCACTCGAGGACAGATATGGAGAATGGACATGAGAAACAACAGAGAGTAAATGGGGAAATGTCAGGTTGGTAATTTTACTTTCAATTTTTAATAGCTTCCTCTGTCTCGCTACAAATGAGAAGGGAAAAGATGCCAGGCCTTTATTGACCAGTTGACATTTAAACCATTAGAGGATTCCCCGCATTATCCAATCATCCCTTCCACAAACAAAAGGAGCTGTGCAATTCTCCAAAACAGAGCACTCTCCCCCACCTCCTGCTGCGCTGTCAGCCTTACCAAATATAAAGAGCTGCTGCCGGTGACATGCACGCTCCCAAGGGCAAGGACAAACATTTGAATAAGGCCGATTCGACCTAAAGGGTTTAAGGGGCGCGCAACCCTGGGACAAGCATTCCAATTCGAGAGGCTCACTGACAATGAAATATGTTTGCAAGGACTGATTTTAGAAAAGAAAAATGGGATGTTGATCAAAGTTGAAGATCGTTGTGATTTAGCTGAAGTCCAAAAAAGCAACTTGGCCAGTTCAGTCTGAGGAGGACAAACACAGGAGCCAGGTTTCTATTGTGTTAATCTCATACTGACTCTGTTTATGTTGTAAGACGAGTCTGCAGGATGTGTTTCCAATGTTGGATTTATGTAAAATATGTTGAAGTTCTCGACATCTAGTGAGGCACAAACAAGCCTCATGCTTGTTTACTCTCCTCCCTGAAAATCCTAAAGGGAGATCTTTTAATCTTCCTTCCGAATCCCAACATCCTGACACCAGACAACTGTCATGGAAATGATGGGAGGCAGAGGCATCTTACACTGTCAGATTGACTTTTTAATACGGCGTCTGAGTGCATGTGACAGCTAATCATGTATTCCAAATCGACTTCACAGCTGTAAAGCCTTTCAGCCTGCATTGTTTGAATTTCCCCTCTGGCTAAATAAAAGAAAAACATTTCTGCTGCTTTAAATATCACGAAAAATGCAAATAAGGATTTTTGTCCCTCCAAACCCAAGCTGGGGCTTTTAAGGTCATACAGAATATTGATCTTCAAGCTAAATTGGACCTCCTGAAATGAACCCAGCCAACAGCAAGTGCAGCAACCACTTTGCGGTTTGTTATATTATTCAAAATAAAAAAAGCATTCACTCTGAAAAATACAGGCACCATCAGATGCATCTGAATCGCAGAGGAAAGTGCTGCGCGCGGCCAATTGAATGAATACATAAATAAATGAAAATATGGTTTGTATATGAACCATATGAAATGAACATAGTGCAGAATTGAAGTTATCCCCATGAATAACAACAACAAAGAGACTCAATGTGCAGAAAGAAATATATCCGATCACAAAACTTTTTTAGCACACTCAAATATGTTTTTCTACTCATTGGACAGGCTTGTCTCCTGACTTGTATACACTTATATACAACTAACCTGCAGCAGTAAATGTGTTTTACAAGAAATTTTCACCAGACTACATTTATTCATGTACTAAGGATATGGATTAGGATACAACATTCTTATACTTATATATTTTTTTTTAATGCCTCCGCTCAACCACTTGGATTTCATTTTGGTAGCTAAGGGTCGAAGGTCAACGTCACCTTACGAAGTATGTTTCATGTTTTTTTTTAACTTGATATCTTAAGATCAACTCAAGGGAATGTCTAAAAATTTGGTACACACGTTCACTTGGACCCAAAGATGAACTGATTAGGTTTTGTTCCCTGTGAATGGGATATATCCGGACAAACCAACGTCATTACATCTAATGCCTGAGGGAATTTTTTTTTCTTTTTCATCTTTTTTCACTTGGTTATTATGTTTCAGTGGTGGAAGTTCAAAGGTCATAGTGACCTCATATGAATCTGAAAAAAATTATATAGAAGTATGAACACGGACATTACACCTGGTGTCGGATGCATTGAAATGCAATACCGTAATTGTAGTTTGGTGATTATGATTAGAAATGGAACATCAGTCAGTAGTTCTCATGACGATGAGAAGGCAAATGAACTGAAGAATTACAGGAGGGACACAGAACAAAACTCTGGAAGTGAACCCTGCTGTTTTTTGTACAAGCACCCCCCACCACAGCCACCGTGTTAAAGGCAGATCCTATGCCTTTAATAAATGTGCAAGTGTATTCTAAAAAACATAAGTTGTCTCTAAAGAGAATGCAGCCAGAAATTGTATTTCCTATTAAATGTACAACATGTGTATTTGCTCCTACAGTTGAAGTGTATTTTTTAGGGAAAACAGGGGAATCTTGACACATGCAGCCCCCAAAATACATATGGTCATTAATTTGTAGCACAAATACTGTAATACTTAATTCTTAATACCAACACCAGGCTTCAGGGTTTTACATTTTCAGAGAACTTAAGGACCAATTTATATGGGTGGCTTCTTGCCACATAAACTCCGGCTGTCACATATTTATAAATACGCAGACGCTCCTTTATTGGGAGCCGTTTCCTTTTCGCTTCCCTCTAACTGCCTCACAGAAATCTCCACCACGTAAGACTTTTACTGAACGGAGTGCTTACACATTAGGCAAAATTGAAATTGCTGTGATAATAGGTGCATTAGGTGACGCGTGTAATGATGTGAAATAACTGCTGTCAGTGAAGAAGTGGCTTTTTAATTTTGTGCTTCTTGATAACGTGCAAACCAGAGAAAACACCTTTTTGTTGCTGCCATCACTTCTTGCTAAGTGACATATTCCCTTTGAAGTGAGTGCTAAGTGATTTAATGGCGTCTTCTTCTGGATGTAGAAAAAAAACCTCTCTCACCTGGAATGACAAACTGCACAGTGGGAAAGGGGCTTACTCATATTTGCTTTCATCCTTTTAATGATGTGAATACATATTTGATGTATTCAGTTAGACAAATCGTCCATGTCTGCATCCACTTGTAGATCATTACAGGGGGATATTGCCTGGTGTTTGTGAAGTTTGTCTTGTAACATAAAACATTCACACTGACAGTGCACACAGCAAAGTTTGTACCAAACCCACATCAGCATCCTGCACTTGTTTGTGCCTTTAGGCTATTTCTTGACAACCCGAAGATGTTAGCACATCAGCCTTAGCTGCAACTGTCGGTGAGAAAGCTAATTATCCCCAAAAAGACAAGCCATCTTCTTTTTCTTTTTTTATAAAGTGGTAATAATATTAGAATATAGTTGTACTTTTAAAAGAACATGGTCATAACATAAGCATTTTTTTCTTTCTTTTTAAAATTTGAGAATGACATTTTACACTGGGAGATCAGAAGCTCAGTCTGTCACCTGTGTAACAATGAGGAATGTGGAGCATCTTGTTAAGTTTTAGATTCCGCAGTATCAGAAATCTGAAAAAATGTGCAAGAAACTTGGTATTCTGAGGAAGGAATCACACAGACCTTGAGGAAATTGCCTGTTTTGTGGAAGAGGAAATGTTTTTAAACTATACATCCTTGGTCAGATCTTTGTGATATTCAGAAAGGGTTTGTAGTTGATCAAGAAAAAAATTTTCATCAAGATTTTGGATCCAGAGGGAGTTGAACACATTCTTCTAATATTGTGACTTTCTTCACATGCCCTGTGTTGATAAAAATTATTTCGCTAAACCATGACAATTTAATTCTAACAACTAAATATTAAACCAAAATTGGCCACTTGAGGAATTAGCAATTAGCTGCAGATACAACACTGACAACTGTTGACTAATTACACAACCAACTTTAGCTTGATTTAGAATCATGTATTTGACGAACTTATAAGATGCTGTGCTGCACTATTCATATTGTCTGTGTCAGGTCCTGTTCTAGGCCACTTGAACCTGGAGCCACACCTGCCCTACAGGGGGGGGATCCTCTTATGAGAGAGAGGGGCTGCACTCACAAGTGGTGGATCAAATATGGAATCATTCTGGCAGGATGTCTTTGCTCCCAGGTCAAAAACCGACCGTCCTCTAATTCACAACCGACCACTATGCCTCTGGGAATGGATGCACCAACATGGCAGAACAAGCTATTGTGTGCATTTCCGCCAGTGGAGAGTAACTTCTTGTTATGGAGAGGTTGTGCCGAGAGGGCCTGTTCCTCAACCTGGTGGCTCCCTGGTGGCTCCCTGGTGGTCGTAAAGCCACGGGGCTGCTGGCTCTCATTGGATTGTCGAGTCTTTCTCTGTAGCTCACAGCAGCATACACACCGGTCCCTGCCTCGAGGTGTGAGAGCACACTGGACCAGGGGCATGGTGACTGCATGAACATTGTTTGAAGGGGTGCCGCTAAGTGATATATGTGCTGCAGTCAGTACCACAGTCATTAGCTTGGCTTGGAAGGTGTATGTGGGGACAGGATTTTGAAGGATGTAAATCTAATATTAATTGTTTTGTTGGGCAGGAAGTATGTAGCACTATTATCAGATCTTTTCGTTAAACTTTTTTTTATTCTTTTTTGCTGAAAACACTCACAGCTGGCTGCAGCTATAAATTTGGCTGATGTGACCAGTGGGAGTGAACAGATTCATTAAAGCTGCAGCTCGTAAAAAACCAAATCAATCAGTTAAAAGAGGTTGTAATTGAAGCGGCGTAGCACCAAGGGAAACTTTAGATCCTGGTGATAATTCTCTGTGGGTTCTTTATGAGAAACCCCTTTCACACAACCCACACACACACACACACACACACACACACACACACACACACACACACACACACACATGCACACACACTCATTTTAACTAGTGTTGATGTAAAAAATATTGAGGAACTTGAAAGTAATTTCCCAATCCTTTAGCTTCACCTCAAGACCAACCAAGCCCTCATGCAGCAGCTTATATTTTTCTCTACCCGCCTACCACACGGTGCCTCCTGCTTATAAATGAGATATGCCATTCTCAGGAAAGTGAAACAGGAAATCAGAATCTCATTCCTCAATTTGACAAACGTAGGGACCGAGAGGAGCTCCAGTCAAAGATGAGAAATGCAAAAACTATTCCTTCAGCCATTTAAAGTGCACTCCAACTTCGGCAGAGTTTCTGCAGAGTGATGGCAGCTAATGATCCGCAGGCAGTGCTGAGATAAAATTGGGCCACTGTCTGTTGACATGTTCTGGCAGCTCCATTATGAAGCAGATGATTTGACTTTGTTAGGGGATTATACCGTATGTACCCTGCAGCACGGAACGCTGTGCAGTGAAGATATCAATGAAGTGCAGCAGGCTTCAAGTTGGACTTCACACGCCGAAATGTCTCTCTAATGCTCTTTAGAAACTGCCGAGTGCGATTTCCCATCCGCTCGTCGCAGAGCAACCATCCTCTGCCTCGTAGATAAAATCTCCTGGTGATTAGAAAGGGATGTGTTTCATTCGATCAAACAGCTGTGTTGAATCTGGGCTCTGACATCTTCTGACCTAGCACTGCAATAGAGAAATAACCAGTCAGCATAGTGTGTCAGGGTCTCTGGGTGTCGACAGTTTCATTTTGCGGTGGCAGATATTTATGATAATCCATCCCTCCAAAGTTGTTCTTCATCAATAACTCCAAAGGCAAGCATGGCTTATTCTGGGTTTGAAGCTTCTTCAGGAACATTGGCTGTATGAAATATGACGTCACATATTATATATTGCCCTCTGCAACGTTGTCACCCTTTGAAACATTGATCCTCCTTGCCTTTGTGATGTGACCTCCAAGTTCTCCATGATTCACTGAGATGTCTTCCGTCTGCCTCAGTGGCTGACTGCACTGTTTACGCCAACAATGGAACACGGCATCTTCAAAAAAAAATTCCCTTAGCAAATAAGACCTTGTTAAGCTTCAAGGTCTGTCCATGTTGTCTGATTATAAATAATACATTGAATGAAATGATATGCATTCTGTGACTAAATCACCAGTGAGCAATTTGTACTGTATCTTTCCATTCACAAGCCAAGCAGTAAAAACACAAAGATAGGTTATCTATGAGAGGACTGCTTGTATGCTTAGGTCAATATCCTGCAATAAAAGGAGCCTTCAAGGTTGAAATATAACAAAATCTGTCAAATGTATTAATAAAAAATTCTACAATTAGCATGGTTTATATTCATTCATTTGTGTATTTTTTCATTCTTTTTTTTTCCTTTCTCTCTATTTACTCAACACATAATAGATGGGATGTCAGCTTGCTGTGCAGCCTGACCTGTGATGCCTCCACGTAGAAGCATTAGTCAACATGTCCATCCTTCCACTCTTATGTTCCTCACCTCCCTAACAGCTCCTCCACCAAGTTGCTACTGCTCCTATAAGCTTCGGTGCTGCTATGATAATAGCTGCATTAGGAGACCCTGTGTAGTTTTGCTACTGCCAGTTAGCTTAACTGTCCCTGCCGTTCTTGTTCTAACCATTGCTGCTGCCTCCGGGGGTTTTCTGGAGGCTGCACGTTCCATTCAGGGCAGAATTGACTCTCTCTGCTTCCAGGTGCAAAACCCTGTTGTCCTCTGCTTCTTTTCAAAACAGACACTGCTGGTAACCTCAGGGAATGGATGCGCTCACGCAGCCATGGTAGATATTGTGTGCATTTCCCTCAGTGGTGTTGATACTGCGTGATGGGAAAAGGAGTGCCAGCTAGGCCTGTCCCTGATCCTGGGGGCCGCAATGACACAGGGCTGCTGACTCTCATTGGATTGTGAAAGCTTCCTCTGTGGCTTACAGTGGCAGAGGCCTGCCACTGCCTGAAGGTGGACAGTACATTAGAACATGAGCATGGCGACTTCCTGGGCATTTGCACTGTTGTGCAACTTGGATGTGACAGCGCCTTTAGTGGCTCATGCTGTTCTTTCTGCTGGGTCTCTGATGCACTCGAGTGGTTGAGGTTTGACCCCAGTTCAGTAGCTGCTCGGCAGGGAGTGAAGACACCTCCCATACTTTTTGAGCTACTCGACTGCAAGGGCACAAATGACTGTAACTTCTGTTTTCTGTAAGAGAAGAACAAGGTACGACACCTGATTGCCCCGCTGCACAGCTCAGCTCAGACGATCATTCTCAAACAGAAGGATGACCATGTTGGAGGATGTAAAAATGTGCATCAGTCATCGGCCCAGAGGTGTAAATACAGCTGTCTGGAGTGAAACCCTGCAGGGACATGCTATCCCATACTTTATGTACTGCACCTTGCTCCTTTTGGGAGCAGTAGTCATTCAGGTTGATTTTAAGCGTTTGCACTCAAACAAATAGCACGCTAGCATAAAGTTTCAAACATTCTCCAGCAGCTTACAACACATCATGTCCTTTTTTCACACATGCAGGTATTTTTACCTGTTTGCGCTGCACATGTGGGCTGGTGAGTGATGGCGTTCAGGTCACAGCAGCACTTTAGCTCTGAAGCATTAGCAGCACCAGTCAGTTGTTTGCAGCAGAGTGTGAGACGTGCAGGTGTTGACATGTGCCTTGCTCACTTCACGGTGCTCCCAGTTATATTTGTCACTGTAAGATGAACACACTGAGATTCTCCTTTTGTCAAAATAAGAGTTTGGAGTTGCAGCTGTCTTGTCTGCAAAGTGCCATTTGATATCATCACTGCGGGTGAAGGATGAGACACTCGAAAGGATGAGACGCTTAAAAAAATATTATTTTTATATCTTATATTATACTATTTATGTTCATGTTGTCACCACGAGCCCAGAGCTTGTCTGTGCCAACTGCTTATTATGAACCAGGGTAATGTTTTATTGACATCTCACTGCTCTAGAATGGGAGATGGGTCAGCTAAACACAGGACAAGAGCTTTGGGCGACTCTGACTCAGGAGTTGGAGCAGTTCATCTGGCCAGAAGGTCGCCTGTTCCACTGAACTGTATGATACAAATAGTGCTGCAGATAAAGATAAATGAACAGTATTAATGTGTGTGTGTGTGTGTGTGTGTGTGTGTGTGTGTGTGAATGGCAAAACTGTAACATAAAGTGCTATATAAAAATAGACCATTATTTATTTTATCCATGAACACAACCTGTTTTTAACCACAAACACAATGTTTTTCTAAAAGTAGTTTTTCTTGCCTAAACACTCTCATGCTCTGACAATTCCTGTGTTTATTATTGTGTCCATAATGGCATAATGGCCGCGGTAGAGGCCGTATTTCAGGAAGCACATTTATGGGTTGTGTCAGAGGGTGAAGACCTACAGGCAACATGGTCATTTGGAGGACTTGGACAGAGAGTGATTAAAAGATGGAATTTGTGCATTTGGTATAAAGCACTAAGACAGAAAACGGTTGGAAATGACTCACTTGGTTCAAAAACAGAATCCACCTTTAAGCATCTCAAAATAACAGTTATGTCCTATAATTTCAATAACTGCCTGGCAACTGTTACCATCTTGACAAGAAGAGTCCAGAAATAGATGTTTTAATTCTTATTACAAAGTGAACAGCCAGAACATGAGATCTTTAATAGATTCTCTTCCATCTCTCGGCAAGAACATGACATGTATGCATTTCTCAAAATGCTGAGCTAGTTTTATATTGCATTTCCTTACTGCATTAATTACTTTAGACCTATAATCAATATATTTTTGGATATTCATCAAACTGCACAGGAATTTGTGACAGTTCAACCTTTATTAATCCTTCATTAAGATATACATATATGTAGTGAAATTTTATTAGATTTTCTACATTAATATAATTACAAAGCTATTGGATGATATTGGAGTTGAATGTGAGGATGACTCATCAAACCTGTTGACTTTGACTTATAGCGCAGTTTTTCATCGACGGCTTTTAAATAGATTTCAGGAAAGAAGAGGGAAGGAAAACACTGATCCCCTCTGATTGTCATTGTTCAAAGATACCATGTGGCAAAGACACATACTAATTTGTGAAATTGCCCCATATACACATTTTGTCGCTTTTCCAATCCCCAAACAAAGAGCAGCAAATCGACCAATCTGTCTGACAGGCAAGTTTCCTGTGGCTGTAATCATGGGTTAACGTGAGCCAGAGTAAGTAATGGAGTGTATGTGGATATAATGGACTGTTACAGCCTCGCCCCAGGCTTCACCCCTCCTCCTGAGGATTTGCTGCAGCGCCTGCACTTACTCACTGCCACCTCACGAGCTGGTGCCTCAGTCCATCAGGCCGCGTGTTGAGCAAGTGCGCGAGTCCTGGTTTCTACAGGTGCCAGCTCGCTGGGTGCAGTAATGAATCTGCCTTAGAAACAGTTTCTAAATGGGTGAGCGTGAATCCACCTCTATTGTCTGCTCACTGAGGAGCTCCCCTGGCAGCAGCAGCGTCAACAAGGTGTTTCAACACAGGCATTATGTTGAACACCTTCCTTCTTCCTAAATATGTTTGCTGCTGTACAACTCAGTGTGAATAACAATCCTAAACGCTGAAGAAGTAGAAGTGTACCACTATAGCCCGGCCCTGCAGTTTGCCTTACGATACATCACGAGCAGAACTTCCTCGCTGCAGCAGAAGGTTCCCAGTGTCCCCAACAGAGTCCCAAAGCTGGCAAGGATGAGAATTATTTATCCGGGACTGTCAGGGAGCATTTAAACATTTCAGGCAGCTGCAGCCCCACCACACAGAGGCTACAGCTTCATTTTTATCATATGCAGGAGCTCTGCAGGGAGTGGGTAAGAAAATTAAAACTTTGCAGTGTTCACTTCTGCAGAAAAGTATAGGTTGCTTTGCATGAAATGATAAATACTGCTGAAGATGAAATTGGTTGTTAGCTTACTAATTTTCTTTATATTTTTGGATTGTGTGAGATGTCACAGTCAGCACAGCGGGGGCTGTGGTCCACGGAAATCCTACTAATCTTTATAACCTTTCACATCTATTTTTAAAAAGCTGGGATGAACTACTGCAAAAGGTTTTGCAGCAAGATAACTTTTTTTTCCATTTTTAAGCTCATTTGCAACCATATCAGCAGCAGAGGCAGAAATCCGTTCCATAGTTCAGTTACTTTTTCCCTTCCAGTGTTGTCGGTTATATGAATATGTTTAACTGTTCGTGATGATAGTCTAGTGCTGTGCTTAATATGGGGTTAGGGTTTGGGTTACCTGCACACTGAAAATGTGAGGGTAATGTGCTTTGAAGTGGGAAGTACATTGTTGTTCTACTCAGGTTTCCATGACACATATAGACACATACACTACATACACTGTGGCTGTGTCCTTATTAATACAAAAACGATATAGTCCACTATATAGTGACATCGCCATTTTGTAGTACTGTCTGAATGTTGAGTGACCTTTTTTTTAAATCCTATTTAGTAAACACATTGTTTCCCACAATGCATCATGAAAAGAAGGGTAGAACCGATGGTCACTAACCGAGCAATATATATCATCATGCATTGCGCCAAGAGGAGAGAGTAAACAGGAGCAGCCCGACCTGTTGGACAAACGGAAATAAGAGCAGAGCATCACAGACACAAACTGTGGCAAAATATTTTATTTCTACATTTAAACGTGGCCATTCAATGTGTTTGTTTTTACTTTGAAGTATTAATACTAAGTTAAATAAACATAAAAAACTTTCCACTAGCTGACATAGTTGTCATATAGTTACTGGCACAGAGATAATGACGCAAATATTGTTCAAAAGCATTTTATTGATTTGTGATTTGTCCTCTACATAGAAGTCAATATATAGGGAACTTATACTATAGTAGTATAGGGATCTCCAAAAGGTAGAAGTCGCTTTCTGTGTCACCATGACCTGTAGTCAAATTTCTGGGGAACAGCACGTCGGGCTATGGTGGCTACTCTGTACATTCAGGATCAATTCCACGCGTGAGAAGAAACTGGCCTGTAAAATCAAAAATCCCACTCACAACACAATCGTTCTTCCTCTGCAACTCTCAGAGACCAAAAGGATGTTACCCTGATGACATCACTGTGGCATCCTAAGGGTCTATTCCCTCCTCCAGAGCCACAGAAGAAATTCTGCAATAACTTTTTTTACTCGCAGCGATGGCACATACTTAATGTTCGCCTATGATCCTTACTCTCTATGTCTTATAATGAGCGTGATCATGTCCATCTTTTGTTGTTCGGCTAGTATTTTGAAACTCTGCACAGAGGGGGGTGCAGAGTTGACACAGTTACTTTATTTTCCCTCAAATTTGTTCTGTGTAAGACTGTGAACTTTTTGCCTCCTGAATCCTTCATGTGGTGGGAAAATGTCTTTCGCTAACTTGAAAAAGCATTTGCACTTCAAGACACTGTTCTCATTTCACTAAACCCGGAGACGACCACAGATAAAAGCTTTAAAGCAGCTTTCTGTGAATGTTCAGCAAAAGCAGTAACAAAAGCACCCTTCACCCGGGCCCTATAAATCCCCAGCCATTTGGTGCGAACACTGAAACAATCTATTATTCTCTGCCCTTTTACACCTTGTTTCCTCGTAGACTTTCTGCTACCTATATACTGCAATTTATTTATCACTGCTGAGGGTAAGACATGGAGCTCTGCATAATGTTTGCTAAATCAGGCATGCAGGAGAGCAAGAGTCAAGCCTGCAGGAAAAATGAAATCAGGAAACACAGGTACAGTGGGGCTGAAGTTTATATTCACCGTGACACGTTCTACGTAATACGTGAGAACAACTAACAACTGTCAAAACAAATGTAATTCTTGTAAGTCTTTAAGTCGCATGTTTAAGCACCAGTGACAAATAGTCCACTTTGAATCAGGGATTGCAGCTAATTTCTCACTGTAGAAACCAGAGAGTGAGAGAAAGTTCCATGAAGGTTTTCCATGAATAAGATGAAAGATCAGAGGTCTGTGTCTTTTGTTTCAACCTGAAACACAAATCAACCCTGAGCTGACTGAGATCAAAAGAATAAAAACTCTGATGTATTCCATTGTTCTCGACTTATTCTGAACTTTGACTGTGTGGTCTGACTTTGGAAGGAGCTGCAAACACATTAAATTCCACAGGTTCAGCCTCAGACATTCAGTATGAGAAGGAATACCTTGAGCTCTCTGTTTTTTACGGTCTCTGTCTCCATCATCTTCTATATTAGTCTGCCTGGGGGAACTTTTAAGCCAAGAAAGACAATTTTACAATTCTACTGAACTGCGAGGTGTACTTTGAGTTTGGCCCGAACGATGGAAAATAAAAGGCTATGTCATCTATTTAACATCAGGTCCCACTGATTTGTCACTTGCAAGTTCCTGAAATTTCTGGGAGTGCAACGCTGCATTTCTGAATTGTAACATTAATATCCACTTGTATATTATTACTATTTTGGTTAATTGGACAAACACTGGTAAATGGTCTGTATTCAATGCACTTTACAGTACATGCGCACAGTGCATCTTTGTCTAGCACGTTCTCTACGAGAAAAAGCAATTTGGGGATTTCAAGGACACTTTGGCATGTGGAATCAAACAGCTGACCCTCTACTGAGAGGACGACCACTCTACCCCCTAAGCCACAGCAATCACTGTAGTGCTTGTTCTAAACCTGCCTGTTTGGAATTGGCTGTGTACTTCTTTTAGAAACTGTAAAAGTGATCTCCAGTGATTGAGTTGCAGGAGGTAAAGAGCGGCTTCAGGCCTCAATCTGCAGAACCCTGAAGATGCTGCACATAGAGCTGTTCACGTTTGTTTGACGTTCAGTGAACCTCGACTCGGTCCTCAGACACCTAAACTGGAGAATCAGTTTTAATCGCCATTGTCGCTTGCGTTGATGAGGTCGTCTGTTTATTCAAAGTTTATTCCCTGGGCCCTTTACAGTGTGAACTCGATAAGATGACGAGGAGATGGATTTATTAAATGCTTCACAACACCTCATACTTTAAGATGAACATTTCCCTAATCAGATTAGTGCCTGCATGGAAACTGTAATTACTAGTTTTTTAGCTGTCAACAATCAAGTTGTAATTTACCTCGGAGAACTCGGCCCTGTTGTATAACTCTGAGTTATGTAAGCTATGTGGCTGCGTTACTCAGAGCTCCATATATCTGAGTTGCCATGTAATGGTGCAGAGCTACCTGAGAAAGGCACAGATGCCTCCCATCACAGTCCGTTATTCAGGGTAACGTAATCGGAAAGTTAATATATGTGATAAATTTAGTGTAATACATTTCTGGAGACATGCGATTCTTTCTTCTCACCATCCATCCATCCCATAGGACATGAATGTGACATTGAGCACAAAAGCCAACAACTACAAGTAGTCCCAGGCGACGTGCATGTGAGCGTTGAGTTAATGTTTGGTTCTGTGTTTGAAGTTTTTCCACTTTTAATCCAGATTAAAGCGTCAGACAACAAGACCCAGAGCCCAGAAGCTGTCGGCTGTGAGGCAACAATGCTCGGTCCGTGCACACCTCTAGCGCTTGTGCCAAGTAAACATATCGAAATTCACAAAATGAAAGCGGACACCGAGGGATACTTGTAGCCTCGGGGCAAAGGCAGAGCAGTGTTAAGGAGGAGAAGGAGTGCAGTTTGTATTCTTTTTCTGTCTCTTTGGTCTCTGCGTTGTACGGTTAAATAAACTGTGACTGAAGCTGTCGTCCAACAAGCAGGCTTATCCGTGTGTTCAGCTTCTCGTTCTAATACAGTATTCACAGTGTTGCCCTGCAGGAGGCATCTCAGTGGCAAATGTGGTCGGACACAACAGCACGCGGGATGCACATTATCAAGATAGAACTCCAACCTTCATTAAACGATTCATTCTCATCCACCCTGTCGGCCGCCGGCGCCTGTCACTCACTAAAATTGTCTACAATTTGCTGCCATTGATTTCTAGGCTGTCATGCCCTGTGGGAAGGAGATAACCCAATCAAATGCAGTCTTTGCCTTCAAGTTGAAAAACACAATTTCTCTCTGCAGACACTCCATGCTGCTTCAGCGTGTGTGAAGGCCTACATGTGAAAATCTTTCAGTTTTTTTATATTAGTTTTTTGCATTTGCCTATAAAAGGGGGCATTTGTACATCTACCAAGGAGCTGAAGATCTGCAAACAGATAAATCCATCTTTTAGAAATGGGATTTGTCCTGAAAGACATCTCTCTCGTTTACACTAACATGAAATTCCCATATAAAACCATTTAGAGGCAGACGTTTCTTCACTCGGTGTTTAAATACCTTTGAGAGATTTGCTTTCTCCTCCCTTTGATTTCATGCACCTGCCTAAAGGCTACAATTAGAGTGAGGGAACACAGAGAAGCTTTCAGAGTTTTACAGAGAAACTTTCTATCTGCTCCACAGTCACCTGTTCTATACTTCTTTTATCTTTGCCTTACCTTGGACATTTAGGAACAATAAACACACTGAATGCTGACATCTAGGCAGATGCTAACAGTGGGATCATGCTGCAGTTAGGACAGCAGGGCAGAGTCAGTCAGCTCTCCTGGGCTCCGGTGATTACACTGACAAAGTAATCTCCAGTCTCAAGGCCCGAGAGCTCATTTGCAGTGAGATGTATTTAAAAGAGACACCCACTATCCAAAGGGTAATGTAGTCGGTTTAATATAATATGACAGCTCTGTCTCTGCCTCTGTTCCTTTTCATGCAATCTATTGATTTCTGGTCAAACATGGTGATGTACATATAGTAGCAGGGCGTGCTCATCCACAGAGACAGTGGTGTTTTACTGTCCAATAAAAGCATCAAACTTCACTCTGAGAGCACGATTATCTTCCAAGAGCAACTACATCATATATCTAATCACTGCAGACCGGGGCAGTGGTCAATCACTAAATAGCTTTGTGAGATACTTTCTCTCCGGGAAGATGTCGGACATTGATCGGCCGCTCGTCTGTCGCTGCAAGATGATACTGAGATGAGAAACTGATCCCCCAGCTGCAGGTCCCCACGTCTCCCAGAAAATCAAACTAGTTGGAGAACAACATATTTGAAATCTATATGGTTACTCTTTTCCCTGCTAATGACTCCTTTTATAGTTTGTCTCTGTGCCGCGGAGGCATTATGTTTTCGGGGGTTGTCAGTCTGTACATTTCACTCATCTCAAAACACGTTAAGACAAATTCTTCAAATTTAGTACAAAGATTCAGTTTGAGATGAACTTATTTTTTTTTGGTGATCGAAGGTCAAGGTTAAGCAATTTTTTTTGCGTCTTCATTGCGCTTTGAGAAAATCTTTTCAAATTTGGCACAAATGTTCACTTGGAGTCACGGATCCACTGATTCCATTTGGTTAGTTAAAGATCAACCTACTGTGGCCTCACAAAACATCAGTGGCCTCATGAAAATTATATCTCAAATCTGCCTTTGGGGAATATCGACCAGTTTTCGATTCGACTGAAAGATGAACTGATTAGAATTTTATGATTGTAAATGCATTGTGTCAAGAATACCTGGAGGGACTGCAACTTAAACATCAACTCATAGCTTTTCTTTCAGAAAGATGATATATTTATGCTGATACATAATACAGAAACCAAACCTCAGTACTAGCTAGACTATTCTTAAATATCCGGCTCAGTTCTGGTTCAGTATATTTCTGAGCGATGTCTAGATGGATGGAGTGATGGATGGATGGATTCCTTTATTCTTTTATTTAACCCTACCCCTCACGTGTGCAGTATTCCAGGAGCACACACACGTATGTATGAGTGTACCACTGCACTGAAATGTGCTCTTTAGATGAAGCAACCTGTCCTCCAATGAATGTCTCTGAATGTATGGATAGCTGCTGTCAACACCTAATAAATGCTTCTAAATTTGGACAGCAATAGCAACATTTATTGAATTTTGGGTCAGAAATTGAAAGCACATTTCTTTGAAGTGTCATTTTACAATTTAACTTCAGGTCTCCGGTCCTTTTTGATGAGAGACAGTACAGAAAACTCAGCAGAGATCAAATGTAGCTGCCTGCTGCTTATTGACGATTTCATAAACGATCGTCATTCTTCCTCCTCCTCCTCCTCCCCCTCCTCCTCCTCCTCCCCCTCCTCCTCCTTCTCCTCCTCCTCTTCCTAACTGGCATTCAGATGTTTGTGTTGAGTTCAATCAAAGTGAAGGGAAATAGCACTTGTTATGTGACAACATCGTGTCGTCAGACAAGTATTTTTTCATTAGTCTTCATGGCAGGCAGCGTGATGAGCTGACAGTGAGGCAGCTTCTATGTGAGACAATCTTCCGTTATACCAACACAAACAAGGACCTATACGTGGACAGACACATTCTGTAGGCACAACGTTACAGATCACATCGTTGCTGTTATGATTGCAGATTGTTGTGGCTATTGAAGGGTGACATCCAGTCAATACACTTGACATGCACGTTCATTTACTTGCAGAGCTTGTACCATCACATACAGGGGCTGGGAGTTAGGTGAGGCCACAGCATCTTTCTTTATGTAGTGCTTTTTATAAGCCTCGTTCAGACTAGAGTTAAAAGGTGAGCTTGGATCCTATTAGCTTTACAGTTATTCACCAAGGACACTCTGACATGTGGACAAAGGATCAGCGTGGGATGGAACCACCGGAAAGTTCTCTGTCTCCTTGAATATTGCTAAGATAGTACCAACTATATTTTATTAAAGCTATCAGGACCAGTTCAGAGTGTGTAAAGTGGAGGAGGAGAAGGAAATCTCTCAATAGAAGTGAAAAGAGACGCTTTATAAAGCTTCATCATGAAGCCTCATTGCGGACTATCAGGAAATACCCGATGTTTAATATTTTAACTCATAGTTCTTAATGATTTCAGTGCGTGAGGGTGAAATATATTTAATTATCAGTAGCAGATCAAGGATTTGAATACATCGGGGGCTATGTAATGTTTTCTGTAATGTTTTAAATGTTTTTTTATTGAGATTGTATTCCCTTATGTATTTATTAAACTTACACTTCATTATCTATGATGTTAGGGAAACTATCAAAGTGTATGTTAAGCCATTCAAACTATCTCATATGACTCAAAGCAAATATGTATAAAAGTTGTATTCATCATCATCTCTCTCCATTAGTTTTTTAGTTTGCAGGTTTGTTTCCTCTGATGAAACTCCTGAAATTCTTTCATTAATATGTCTATTTTATAGAGTTCCTCCAGAGCACGGCTGTAAACTAGTTCCCATTTTTCTGTGGCATTTCAAAAGGTCACAGTAAAACAACGACAATTTGTTTCTGTTGAAATATGTGAAAGGATTAAACAAAGGTCACATTAAGCAACAAACCTGATTAACTTTTATGATCTGTGTGTTTAGAAAAAGTTATTCAAATGTAGATTATTAAATCGGTTATTTGCAATAAACAATAAAAGCTAGTCTGGTAAAGAGTGTTTTATTATTATTATCGTCAATATTAAATTTGATGATTTTATTGTGATTCCTTGCTGCAAAGATAAAGCCTGAACTAAAGCTGCAGAACAGTGAGCGGAGGCAGTGGCCCTGCAGTGAGGATCTTCACACGGTGGTTTGAGCTTCCAGATGGTCACATTATGCTTCCTGCCACATCGGCCACAAGCACCGTCGGACAGGAGGCAGCATGGTCCCAGCTTGCACTGCATCACCCAGCGTAATGTGCACCGCTCCACCGTAATGTGCACATCTGCCCAGCTAGGAATGCTGAGGAATCACATCTGTGCTGACTCACAACTGTAACCTCTTGTTGGTTTCATGTATTCAGCACTTCGTGTGTTATGTGATACTGTGTGTGTGTGTGTGTGTGCTTGTTTTTGTTGCCTGTTTAGGACCTTTTGCAGTATAAACACTGACCTTTTCAGGACCAGTCCTCATGAAACCAAAGCCCCAATCTAATTAGGCAGACTTTACATCAACTATATCGTATGTTCGATATTCCCACCAGAATTTTTAATCCCGACCTGAAATTGACAGATACAGTATAGTAGCATAACAGATGATTGTCCCTCAATCTAAAAATGTGACTTCTTCGTAGCTCCAGCCATCTTGTTTGCATTAACGCATTTTGTCGTCAAGCAGTTGGTAATTGTCAAATGTCAATACTGCTGCTGTGGAGAAGCCCCTCCTACTTCCCCTCCTTTCCTTACCTGGCCTACAACTTCCACCTATGGCTCCGCCTACAGAAGTGACACAGGAAGCCAGCTCACCTGGTTCACTCCTCTCTGAACAAACAGACCTGGCTCCCCACGAGGTCGAGGCCTCATCCCTTCATTGTTGGACTGTGTATAATGTGAGTTTGCCTTGTTTGATGGTCTCATGGTTAAGCCACTAACATTAACGTTAACATTTAAGTTAATATTTAGGCTCTTCATTAGAAACTCATCCCTCTTAACATAATGGGTTGGAGACCTGCAGTCCATGCTCATCTTTCCTAACAGACAACTAAAGTATAAAAGACAACAGTACTCGTCCTGAACTCTACAGTGACTAAGGTCAGAATACTCCATGTTTTAATCTGATTATTGCTTATTCATAGTGTGAACCTGTTCAAGTTAACATAATCAGAAAATGTTGGTGTCAAACTATTCTCTTAATCGGGTTAATAACATAATATTACCCTCAAGCATGTTGTGATTTGATGCCATACAAATCCAATTGAATTGAATTGGTTCCCGTGTAAACATGACTCGTGACACTGCTGTGTACATTGTGCTTCTCCCTGTGTAGCCTTATCCTGTGTGTTGCCCTCAGTCTGATCACCTGGTTAAGAACTTTTGCTGGCTGCTTCCCTGTTTTGTTTGCCTGCCTCGGGTTGATTTCCTGTGTGCAACTTTTGATTCTAGATGGAAGAAGTTTTCTTTTTTACCTGCACCTCATCTCCTGTGTTTACTCTGCAGTCAATTCCTTGCCTTCTGCCATTGTCAAAACAACATCCCTGCAACATCTGTGTGTATTCAATTGTGTGAGCCAATGCATATGTTTAGTGAATCTCACAGTGAACAATATGTCACGTTCGTGTATCCTCTTTCTCTAGGTATGTTTTTTAGAACTTTGAATTAAACTGATTTATGCTGCATTTCAAAATATAATGTCATCTTCCCAAACCCACAGTGCACTCATCCATGTTCGACACTTGATATTACACTAGAAACAAGCTGCCTAACGTTCTACTTTGCACATCTGCACATGCTGCATGCCATTAAAGGAGTTCATCTAAAATTCAAAAAATCCTTCAGCCCGGAATTAGCTCCAGGGAGATGAATTAATGCGACCACCATTGCTTTAAAATAAATCAAAACATTTCTAAAATTATCTCCGCTATCCATTATGTATCGCCGGCTTTAATCTGATGTGCGGTCATATATTTTGAATCATAGATGATGTGCGCGGAGACCCAGCTGCCTCCCTCGTGTTACAGGCTCTTGCAAGCTCTTACGACCTCTCTGTCATATGCAGTTTATCATAAGTAAATTCAACCCTTATTTTAAACCCTATTTTAGTCTCTTACCACCATTTCAAACTGACCGTTTTGTTCAGTGAAGAGGATTCATCCCCGGGACAGAAACAGTTTTTCTCATAATTTAAAACGTTGATGTTGTATATTTTCAATTTAGTCTGACCACTTACTAAATTTCCTTGGGTGCTTCCTTTTGATTGGGTTTTAATCTACTGTTTGAAATATGTACTTTTTCAAATGGATTCTTCCAACTGGGTCTGTGGAGAGATCTTTCAAATTGCTTGCTGTTTGCAGAAGGTATTATTATTCTCCTGCAACACCGGATAATGTCACCGCTGCCTGTTATCAGAGTTCTACTTGATAATGAGGCAGAGGACACAAAGAGACAGCTTGAGAAATTAGAATGTGGAGAAAAAAATATTTAAATCTGCCACCCAGTCATGCTTCCATGGGGCTGATTTTCAAGTCAACTCAGGGATGTGAAAGAACACTGTGTGCCTGTGTGGAAGAAACGACTAGTCACTGTATTTGTTATTAGAAATGAAAAACCTGAACAGCCAGCCTGGGGAGTCAGTTTAAAGGGTCTTGTTATATGCCTGGAATACAAACACTCTAAAGTTTGCTTTGCTCTGGTGTTGCAGACAATTGTTTGTGGAAAAATAAGGGAAAACAAAAAAATAAGGAATGGCAACTTTTTTTTTCCTGTTACTGAAATCACTGGCTACAGAGTTGGTCTGACAGCTCTGAGCCTCGACTGCTTTTGGCACCAGCTGCTGCATCGACTCAGCAGCCACAGATGAAGAATGACTTCAGCCAAACGCAACACCAGAACAAAGGTGTTTGAAGACGGCGCCATGACGGTTGTGTCTCCAGCCTGGTATCACCACAAAGTAAACAAGATAAAAATGATGAACCTATTTTCCCTTTACTGGCTTGCACATTTAAATCCAATGAGTGAAGATGCTTCTGGAATTGATCTTAATTCAATTACAGTAGCTGTGATGGAAATGTCAGTGAAAATTGAAAATTTGATTGTGAAGCAGAAAATGTTCTGCCTTTTTACGACTTAATGTCCGGACCAAGAATCCTTGTTCTTTGTTACATTGTTTACATTTAATTTGGTTATTTTTGGTTTCTTGTTGAAATGTAGGGAGCAGACTTAAGATATGTGTAAGTCCCGTCATCACCTACATGGGCTGCCTCTTCAAATCCATGATATTGATGGTTTTGGTTTAGGATTGTGTGTTTTCAAATCGGTTGGCAGTGTCTATTTGGAGAAAATGAATGAACCAGTCGATTTTGTTAATTTCTTGCATCTGTAATATCCTTATGGTATTACTATCAGCATCATAGTATATTCATTATATACAGTCGTTGGTTTTCTGCCTTTTGCTTATTTGTTTGTTCTGAACGAGCAGCATTACATAGAACTACTGGACAGATTCCCATGTAACTGGGTCAGAGGAGATCCCATTAAATTTTGATGCGGATTCAGATCAGGGAGTGCATCCAGGATTTATTTTTCACATTCTTTATCATTGTGAGACGGTGCGTTTTCAAACGTTCATTTATTATTTCATGGACTTTGATGAAAGTGTTTATGGGACTGAATTGTATCACTATAGATCCAAATAAAAATCTGGATGTAGTGAATTTAATAGTGGGTTAATAAGGAGACTGTTGGGATTTGGCAGAGATTCTAGTTCAGTAAACAATTTACACTGAAACTGGATCACACATAGAAGAGAATATCTTTAATGAATTCATAAGAAAGAAAATGGATCAAATCTGAAAGACCTAAAAATGATGACAAGAATAATTACTCTCCCAACCTGCTCGTGCTCCAGCTGCATCCAGCATGCTCCAGCTGTTCTCAGAGCTGTGAGTGGCAATAAGAAACCACTAACCAGTAAAGTGAGTCAGCCAGGCTGAGAGAAGTACATCAGTAAAAGAAAAAAACAAAAACATTCCCTGATTCGAAATGGCATGTGGGCAGAGCCAGTGAAGTGCCTGACAGGAGAGAATACAATGAAACCATTCACATCCCATGTTTGTAGTTTCAAATTTTGTATAAGAGTCCTGTCATCTTGCAGAAAAGCCCTTGTTAAAGATGGAATGTTTTAGTTTTGGTTAACAGCGAATTGATCAACTTGATGAATAAATCAAGGAACGAGTTGGTGAATACTGAGCTCTAAATGAATGACGTGCTCTTCATATGAAAGTGCAGCATGACGTGCGGCTGTGGTCCTCCTTTATTCCTCCTGCAGGAGAGGACGGAGGGATTCCATATTTATTAGAGACATATCATGTATGCTGATTCGGTTATGTCCTTCAGATAATCTTGTGAAACCCGTTTACTACCTCTCTGATCATTTCACTGCTCACTCTATGCCATAGACTGTGCTGTTATGCCAAGAAGACACAAAGTGTTAATGGGGTGTATTCCTCTTTACAGCAGCAGCTCCCCCAAACCTTCTGTCCCACCCAAACCAATCAAAATATCCAAGTCCTGATAAAGTGACTGTGTTTTAAAGAAAATGTTGACTTGTTGACTATATCTGCCCAATCCACAATTTCCTGGTTTCAGTTCAGTTGTGATTTAAATGATCATGACGGACAGACATGACAACCCTAACCCTAACAGATGAACTGCAAAAAAAACTACTTCTTAGTGGAGATGAAAAATAGGAGAGGATTGGAAGATTGTATGTAACTATTGTAACTAACTTAAGGAAGTGAAACTAGTTGTTTCCTCCAGAGATGGTTTGGCCAATCAGATCAGTGTACTTTCACGTGGTCAAACTTCATCCAATCAGAATCTGAGCAACCATTTTAATACCTGGAGATGCCTGCACACAAACACAGTACCAGAACAGAAGAGGAATAATTGAGTATTGCTTGGCTGATAAAACTCTACCTGTCATTCAGAGAACATATGAACTCTGGAAATTGTTTGGATTCTCATTTGAGGTTTATTCACTTACAACACTGTTCACAGTTGAATGATGAAATTTGTGTGAATAATTGTTTTTGAGCGAGACCACATGAAAGCTTTCATGGGGCCAACAAAGAGATTCACATAACAAAGAGGTGGTTGAGGCTGTTATTTGCACCCCAGTAGGTCTTCCTCTGATATTACAGGGTTCCAGACTCAAAGCGGAGACCATGACGGGGGATTTCAGTCAAAGAAAGAATGAATGGTAGACTAATGAAGACTGAACCGAAGGTGATAAACTCCCTTCAGACTTACCTTCCATAAGTGGTATTGGTTCCAACTGAATTTTAAATTAGAAGCTGTGCACCTTTAATCCACTGTGATGAACAACTTGGAATACATCACCATATTTATGACTCTAGGAGGAATAAGCAGAAAAAAGGTGATAATGAATCATAGGGCACGGAGCTACAGAGCGAGGGGAGGATTGTAACTCTTGCAAAGACAATGGATAAAACTAACTCCTCGAAACTGGGGAACAAACGAGAAGAGAATAAAGTAATAGCTAACACCCTCAGCTAAAGAAGGAGCTGAGACATTATTACCTTAGAATAAAGACCAGAAACAGCTAGACTGTCTTTGCCCAAATTTCAAACATTCATCAAAGTCTTTGAGGCTCTTTAATCTCTCAATTCGAAGTGTCTAATTGGTTTTATCAGCACAAAACAGAGGTTTGTGGTTTCATGGAGTGTTCAAGTCTGAACAACAGTTTATTCAGAACCAGGAGCGTTTCAAGGGAATTTGGAGGCACCAGGCAAAAGGAGCCAATCTTCAAATCATTCTTTTAATATCAAAATAAAACAGTGAATACTGTGCATACTCATAAATAATAGTAAAGCAGAAAAAGTTGAAGTGCAAACCCCACCAGGCACATCATACACACACATTTAGACATTCAAATCTTCAACCAAACCTCTCAAATTACAAAGCTTTTAGCAGAGAGATTGTAGCATGGGGGGCCTTGTCAGGGGGTTTCTGACCATTGTGTCATGCAGTCTTCTGTGCATATACAGTATTATTTAATGTGTATCTGACAAAATTGCTGTGGACTAGTCGGCCATTCTCATGGGGGCCCTTCTAAATTTGGGGGCCACACAGATGCCTTTGCTTGCTTTTGCAACGCCCCTGTGCAGAAATCAACTTTTTGCTAAAATAAATTCCTCGATTTTCCTCAATTATTATTGTCTATAAGTTGACTGAATAAACTTTGAACTTTGTTGAATGAATGACGGTGCTTTGTACAATTGCGGCAGCGGTCTCCAATAATTATAGTCTTTATGCTAGCTTGGCTAACATGTAATGTCCACCAGCGTTAGCTCAATAACGAGGCTGGGCAGCAAGACAAGAGCAATAATTATTGTAATATAATTATCAATTGCAATATAACAAAGGTTCATGCATTGTGTCGGCTGAGGGCAAATAACCAATCATTGAACTGCCTTTTAAATGTTCTGATGTTTATTGCATATTTATATCTTATCTACATCCTTCACTCTGGACCAAAAACCAGTAGAGAAATAGTAATGCAACATTTATAATGATAAGAGTTGATATCAACTGATTAGAACATTTTGTTGATATAATATTTGGCCTTATCATCCAGCCCGCCATAAAGTTGATTTAATCTTATGTAAAATCATCTTGTCTGTTTTTCCCAAAATGTTTCTCTAAATGGTTTGGAGCTATTTGCTAAAGTGTGCAGAGTTTATCATGGTGACTGATCCTACAATTCAAAGAGTGGTTAAATGAACAAAAAGTCTTTGGAACACTGCAAATGTAGACTCTTTTTTTGAATAGTAAATACAAATTCATAACACCAGTGACTCAACAGTACTGTGTCTGACTCAGTTTACAACACAGACTGGACTCATTTCTGTCTACCTTTCAGTCTTATCTTACTAATTTGAGGTAGATCTCTCTCTTTTCCTCTCTCGCTATTTGTCTTTCTAATCATCCCTCCCTCTGTCGCACAGTTTATTTACATCCCACTGCGAAGCTCCCTCAATATTCCTCCCTCCTCGCTCCACACAGTGACAAAATGGCTTTACTTTCACGACCTCGGGAGCTCAAGGAAATCGATTGCATGACTCAGAATCTCTTACGGCCGCAACTCTCTCTAACACAACTTAAGATCCTTAATTTAATCAAAAGGACAGCGTGATTTGGTTATGCGTGAGATGCTGTGGTTTATCTGCCCTGAGACATTCAGAGGCTAACAGTGTGTACTGTGCTCATTGTGCTCGGAGCATGGGTCATAAAAAAACCATTTTCTTTTGTGTCTATATTCCTGAATGTTTCTATTTAGCACAACCGCCAAGACGATGTCGGATATGAACTTTAACCCTTTCATCCACTGTGAGGGCAGGTGACTGAATAAGTAAGGCTGGTGCATAAATTGGTAACTCTTGAATCTTACATAAAGATGCTGTTAAATGCTTGTGATGCCATTAGCTGAATTACAATTACACGTGAAATGTTTTGTGCTCTGTGGTCTGATTATTAATCGCGTTCGTCTCAGAGCTGCATCATTTAAGCCTAAATAATTTAATTTGAGTTTTCAGTCATGGTTTTCATTCCAAACTTAATCAGAGTCTGAGTGATCACCCAGAGTCCCTCCAGCTCGCCAGCATCCCCTGTATTTAATCGGTTAATGGACCCTCCAGTGCATACTGATTTAGAACAGAATGCATGAAAAGAGGGAATTAATCACAAAACTTTGTTTATCATCTAAACTTGCATTGCTACATGTGTTGATTGTGTTTTGGAATGTTTTTAGAAACGAGAGCAGCATAAGCAACTCAGGGTATTAACTTCAACATCCCAAGGTGCTTCTTTGCCAACATTGTAAGAAAAATCCATTAAATGATATGATCAGCAGAAACGCAATAATTAATCCAAAATTGAATTTAGCCTATTTTTCCACATTCTGTTACTTAAAGGCCAAATGAGAGCAATAAAGAATGTGTATTCAAACTTACCTGCTATAAATTGAGTGTTAAAATCCCTGAGTGGTCAGCTGAATAATTTCATGCAATCTCAGCTTAAATGTTCAATTAGTAAATATCCACTTTGTTTCTTAATTTGTAATATGCATATAGCTGCTGGTGATTCTTGGACTTTAAATGACCAAGTGGGTTTGAGGGAAAAAATGCAATTTGTAATCAGAAAGGTGTCCTCCAGGAAAGATTAGATTCCTGTAATACACTGCTGGTCTTCTTAGGTTTATTGCCAGTGAGCAATTTGTTAATTGTTACCAAGGGGTCAGTAAGCTTTCCCTCTTCATATTTTTGAATCACCTGGGACAATTGTTTGTTTATTCTACATGGTTCTAATGCGTGCTTCTTTATCCCATTGTTTTATGCATGGGAAGATTTCTATCTGTAATTATTAGTGTATCTCCAGGTTATTAACTTCTGGAGCTGATCAGTGAGGGTGGGTGTGTGGGGGGCTGACACCGCTCTATGTTTTAACAGCCACCAACGTTTGTAGGATTTTTCCCGTGGTCAATCTGACCGTGACAGAAAGTCAGTGTGTTTGCGTTTGTAGGAGAGGGAGTTTAAGACCGTTGTCCTAGTGTTCTTTTTGATGTGTTCTGTTTCTGGATTCTGATTCAAACCATTGATCCTGCAATTTAGTTAGCAGCACTAGCAATAGGATGCTCATCTGCACTAAATCATATCCAGCTTTAGTATTCATGTTACTCAAGACAACCCATGATAATAGGCTTAAATGATTCACTAATGGTAGATTACAAATTGACTATAAAGTTTGTTTGTGAAGCAAAGATTCATTTAAAAAACAATTTTTTTTTACATGGTAGATAATTTCCTTATTTTTTGAGAAAAAATACTTTGCGTGAATGTATTTTATGAATAAATTCAGTGGTGAGGTCACACAAAGATACAGAGAAGAAGAGAATTGCTGATGTGAACATCTGTTTACAGACACATAGCAGAATCTGCGTAAAGTAAAACTCTGCACACTCCACAAACTTCCCACACTGTGACGCTGAAATAACAAATATGTATTTTTAAACTTGACAAATAGAGCTTCAAAACTTTTCATATTTTTTTCAACCTCAATTCAATATAATGTCTTTTTTGTAAAAAGTTTGATGTTCACAACAAACATTTAATTCAAACCCATATTGACCCATATTGGACAGATTATTTCATGGTTATAGCTTCACCGCCACACAACATATTATCAAGAAAACTTTAAAGTTGTGTAGTTAAGATCTGATAAAAATTAAGTTTAAATATGGATAAGTACTCGTGTAATACTAATAATAATAATAATAAAAGTTTTAAAAGATGCTCAAAGGCACTTAACAGGGTAAAAACAGTGACAATAAAAACAATAACAATAATGTTCTAATTAAAACTGAGCCTCATCCGGTTGATTTCTTAATGAGATGTTTCTAAAATTGCATACATTTTTCATACGAGTGTCAGTTTCTTCTTCATGCCATCAGATGTTGTCTGTACTTGATGCAAGCTCTTTGTGAATCAAGCACAGATCAGTCATCATGACACCGTTCAGAGATCTTTTTTCTTTTGCCTTAACGGAATGCTGATTTATGTTTTGATTACTTTTCCTCAGCAGCCACTTTAAAAACGTGCACATGTGTGCACAAGCACTGGTTTAAACACTGAGCATAGATTTCAACACCCACTTAAAGTCACGCCTGGAGACAGTGAACAGTACATGGTAAATAGAGTGCACTTGAAGTACATGGGGCTTGTCTTGGCTTATCGACTATTCAAAGTGTTTTACTTTACATGCAACATACATCCACTCACACACATACTCACATACTGATGGCGTACATCATCAGAGGCTATTTGGAGTTCAGTGTCTTACACATGGAGGAGCCTAGGATTGAACACCTTGGTGGACGACCCCCCCCTCAAAGGGGTGAAATAGCTCTGTTCTTCATGGAGATAACAACATGCATGAGAGAAACAAGATGGGATAAACTGCTGTATATGGAAATCATACATAACGGGAAGCGGAGCAAAGCCGGTAAACCGACTATGAGCAATTGGAGCCAATGCCACTCAGCTGGGCCTCAAAATGGACCTCATAATGTCACACATCCCAACAGGAAACAATCACCTGGCAACACGTTGATTGATAGCAGCAGGCGACACTCCGGCGCATCAGCCCAGGCAGATTTATCCATCATTGGAATTTTGATTTGATAAGCCGGTTCATATGAGAAAACACCATTAGAGTGGCAGGGGGATGCAGCTGGTTGAGCCGCCAGAGGGGAGGCTCAAATGAGAGACAATGAGAAATCCAGAATGGGTTTATTAAGACGGGCTGATATTGATGAATATCTGCTGGGAAATGGACAAATACACAAACCTGGAACACTGGAACGGACACGTTGTCGGTCGAGGCTGATGATGTGTCGTCTACAATGTGCAGTCCATTCTCTAGATTTGGCTTTTCTCATTCATCTGTAATGTCTCAATCATATTCAACAGCTTTATTTCATTAGGAGGATGAAGAAGAGGAGTGCTCTTTGTGCAGAGATGTGCTGAAGTTGGTCTGGCCGCGAGGCTATTTGCTGTGGAGGGTGACAACTTAAATGGCTGATATAAAACCTGACACAACTAATCTATCACACATCCCCCTGCCTGTCTGCTTGAAATTCCTCTTTTTAAAGGATGGTTTATCGCGCAGACATAAGTCACGGCGTCCAATATTGCTGGCTGTGGCCTTGTGTGTTTACAGCATTGCATCTGTTGCCAGGATCTAGAATATCTGCAGCACGGACGTATCTGATCCTTTTTTGACACGTAATCTGGATGTGTGGATTGCCAAACAGAAGAGGGAATAACACAGACACTTGTTTGTTAAATTATTCATCTTTAAACATGAGGAACAAGTGACGGTGTAAAATGCTGAATATGCCTCGTATGTAAAACATTAATGAAGGTAGGCGGAAAACATGTTCAATTAAATATTGGTTAATCATGGAATTTAATTTATGTTGATTGTATTAGCACCTCTGGGAGGCGGGGCTAAGGCATGCTTATACCCCATCAAACCCCCATACACGTATATACGAGATAACAATTACCTTGCTAACGTTAAGTTATATTGGTGGTCTAGAGCAGGGACTCCATCAGCAGCACATACTGCATAAGATTTCCCTGACGGCCAAGACCACTGTCATCCCAAGCTGTGTGAACTGCTGGCACAGGCAGCCGGTGTGGAGATGCCTGTGTCTCCACCGTGTCTGAGGAGCATGGTGGACCCAAGCCCCTTTGCTGACTGAGGGGCATGGGGGGTGGGGATGGTAATGGCAGAAGGATGCCCTTCTTTAAGAGGGTGTTAACTTTATAAAGTATAAAATACATGTCATGAAGTCGAGACGTCCAAAACGGATGACTTGACATCAGCATTGGTCCGGCAACGTCCAAGACGGTTAGAAACACTAGGTGGTGTTATGAGCCATGTTCAACCCATACATATGTATTATTTAAAATGTTGTAATAAATGTAAAACCAGCATTAATGTATTTCTTTTAAGAACAGTTATATAATGTGGTTTACAGCTCAAAAACGCTCTTGGTGTGCAGTATGACTTTATTGAAAAGCACTGACATTCTTCACTCCCTGCAAACCAAATGACACTTCAGGCTGATTGTTTTCCCCTCAGCATTTGACAAACCCATATTAAACCAAACATTAATTAATCATGTACATCTCTTAACTCTTTTAGAGCCCCATTAAACTGTAAATACGAGTCGCAGCAGACTTACGCAAGAGACCCCAAAAACAAGAGAGATGCTCATTTAAAATGAGTCCGGGTCAAGATTAACTTATTACCACAACACGTCAAACATCCCAAAATTTCAGCACAAACTTTTTTTATTGTTCTGTGCTGTGCCCCATTTTTAAATTATTGACTCACTTATAGCTCATCTATGATATTTTATTGTCCCCCGAAGCTCTGTGTCTCATCATGCTCCCGACACTGCTGATCCTCTGTAATCACACATCACCAGAGCATTAAAACAAATTCCAATCACACATTTAGTTTCCACTTTATGTGCCATTTCCGTTTCTACTGCATGTATCAGCATTTACGAATCTGCCCATGCTGCAAAAAAAAAGCAGCACCTGAGCCGCGTGTCTGACAGTGCAGCGCCCCCCCAGGGGGACGTCAGGGCGCTCACTGTCACTGCCCTCAGCCCGGCTGTCGGCACAACGCTTGAAGAGTTCCGTCTGCATAATGCAGCAGCCAGCACCCCCCAGCCTGTCAAACACAACTTACATTGTCAGGTAATGTGCATCGCCATGGTGACGGCGGTTTAACGCAGGAGAGGAAGCCTTTGAAAAACACTGATTAACATTTAAGACGTTCTATTCTGACCCTCTGACAACTTCATCTTGTCAGTCGGCTTTGAAATGACACTTGTAGAAGCCGACTCATTTTAGCGCAGACCTAGACTGTTAAATGAGATCCAAATGATGCCTCTGATATCTTTACACTTTAATCCAAACAATGGAGGAGACATTTAGATTTAGATGTCGTCCTTTTTCTATAAAAGATCGGCTGTAAATGTGAATCATTATTCCAATAACAGCTGTCGTGTTCTTTTTCTTGACATATTTATGAAGACAGGACGGACATTTCCCATGGCGGTGGCTGACTGACATTTGAGATCCAGTGTGTTTTTTCTCTGCGATGCCGTCAGTAGCCGCACTGCCCTACTTCTTCGAAGGTGCAGGCTTTCAGGCTTCCAATAAGAGGGAAGTGAAGTGATATTATGAACTATTTTTAGTGCCAACCCCCACAGATACTGCATCGATGAAAATGCAGCACCAACATCAGAGGGAAAAATTCATAAAACAAAGTCAAAACTAATGCAAATATCATATACTGTACTTATTTCTTCAAAAAGAAAGGAAAACGATTGCCAGTGCAGCCTCGATTGAGAACTGCTTGGACCACCATAAATTATGTTTTTCTTTAGGAAAGATGTGTGAGGGCTTTGGGATGAAATATGTCGAGACAGCATCAATTTCTGCTGCAGCCGGAGCGTGGCGGAGCTTTTGATGAATCTTTTCTACGCCACCAAGTTAAGTTGCCATCCTGTGATCTTCCTCAATCTTTTACCTCTCGGTTCAAACATGTGTCACAGTTTCTGTCGTCCATCACCTGTTCTTCTCTGAATCTCATATTTAATCCATTTCTCATGACGCCTGTTTCCCTGCTTTTTCTCATGAGCGAAGCCATTAGGTTTCTCATCCCCCCCCATGCAATTGACCAAGGCCAGTCATGTTGAAAGAACCGTGCTACACTGTGTGGGAAGCCTTAATGGATCTTTTTCACCAAGATCGTTTTATTTCTGTGTTATTTACATATTAGTTGATCCACAATAATTAACATGTACTGCTATTGAACTGGATTCACACCGTAAATAGATTTATGATAAACAGAAGCATCATTAATAATACAGGGACTATACACATATTCGTGATTTGGTTTCTAACTAGATGAAAAGAATATGAACTGGAAAAATGTGTTTAGCAGAAGAACAAGTAATTTATTCATATTATCATCTAAATGAAAACGCTGAAAGAAACATCACAGGTAATGAGAATCAGTTTAATGCGCTGATTTTAAACAAATGTTGGTTCTATTAATTCATTAGATCTTTATATGGAAGTCCACCAGGATTCTCGAGCATACTTGGAATCCAAGGTTTGATTTTGAAAGGGGAAAAAAATCAAGGCATTGATAGTTGGAAATAAAAATGGATAATTATAGACATTGGTCATTGAATGTGTCCGGATTTCTATATTTTGTGCAAAAATAAAAACCGAGGTTCTTTAGATGTCTGTAAATAGGCAACGTGCTGCATTCTACAAGTGTTACTCCCGTCATCTCTCAGCTGGACTTCTTATTAACATGTCTCTGTCTAGGAAACAAGAGAGCACATTCATCTGCATCATGGGGAACACAATCGAGAAGTGTCCACACAATCAAGCATGTCATGGTATAATTATTGTCTGTTAGCTTCTTTATAGGGGGTTGTCATGATAAAAAAACAGGGACTCAAATTATCGCTGTTATTCGTATTGTTGCTATATTGTAAAGTAGTTTAATATTCAAATATCTTTTATCAAAATAACTATATAATGCTAAAACCATCTCAAATCTTCAACATCAACATTGAAGGAGGAGGCTGTAGTTCGCTAAATATTTTTTTTTGTATTACAATAAAAACTTGCAGGTTTAAATGAAACCTCAAATATGTAAATGAAATGTGCATATGAAAACAAAACCACCATAATTAACAAATGTGTATGTATGTGCATGTAAGAACAACACTACCATATGTAAACAAATAAGATGATGGCGTATAGGATATCACGAAACATGTGGAGATGAGAAGGAAAACTCGTCGCACAAGCATCTCATGCTGTTTCTGTACTAAACATATCATGACGGTTATCATAGTCATTAATTATTAAAACAGTAAAACTAACACCCAGGAATTTTGCCTCCATAAACCATGAAATAACAGTTTCCACCCAATAGTCTCAGACTGAGCCGTGCTTGGTCCTTGAAATTGAGAGGATGGGTCCTGGAACGTGTTTAAAAAAGTCATTGAGTGTTTGACAAGGTTTAGAATGGAATATTCCATAATTTCCTGTAGTTTGTCTCTGCTTGTGTTAGGAATCAGAACAAAGGACCTGAAGGAAACGTTCACATGTAACTTGGTTTGACAGCATTTCTCCTGCCAGGTTAGGGGTCTGGACAGTGAGCAGAATCTTTAAACACAATTTGATTCGGGCTAAGCATGATGGATGTGTGTGCTCCCCGCTGTGTGCACCAGTAAAGAGCGTGTGAACAAAATCAATATGATCATGGGCTCAGATTGCGGTTTGCCCTTCATTCCATTTAGTTATGGGCTTTCAAACAAGGCAGGTTAGGGCCCGAGGCTGAATTTGAACTCAAGGCGCCTGAACCTGTGGAGAAGGCACCTTTTAATAGTTTGGATGTGATGAAATCCTCCCACCGTATGTTTCCTATTAGTTGCGTGTCTCAGACCCTACAATCTGTTTTGACTGGTGTGTCTGCTGGCAGCCGAGGACTTTCTGAGTCCTGCTGTTGTTGTTTTTTCACTTCTTCACAGTTCACAGCATCCTGGAGTAAATGTAGTTTGAGTTGCCTTCAGATTTAGTCCAAAAAATGACACTGACATTTGAAAACAATAACCCTCATCGATCTTAACACCAGGCTTGTAGCCATGATAATGGAGAGGATAATTTATTTTTAAAACAAAACAATGCTATAATCCACTGTTTTAAAACCTCTGTCATTTCAAATAGCTCAATAACACTTAAGGCTTTTTTATTTCATCTATTATTAGCAAAGCAAATGGGTCCGAAGGTTGTTTGTTTATTTATGCCTCCAGCAACACTTTACAGTGTTTCTCTATAGTGGCTGAACCCATTGTGAAATATGTTTGTCTCCATGAAAGGTCAGTAGCTGTAAATAATTCAAATTAGTTCAAGTACTGTCTCAAATGGGATTTCAAACACAAACACTCCTCAGGAGGCAAATAAAGAAATAAAACTGAATCTCATTATTATAATAATAACAAGACACTTCTTATTGTATCATTAATTGCATAAAATTTGTTTTATATAAATGGTATTTGTTATAGCCAAAGCTGGCTCCTTAATGTTATGATGAATGTATGGACGGAGACTAAATTGGGTGCAATATACAAATGTGTAATAAAAAAGTATTAAAAAATCGAAAATACATACCTAATTAATGTCTCTCTCCTACACAGTATGTATAAGTGTAAGGAGCTTGAGGTGTATTTGTTAAGCCTGAACAGGTCTTAGGTTAAACTCATCATTTACCTCCTGCTTTTTGTGCAGAAATGTCCACAAAGTTCCTGCAGCGAATGTCAGACCGCTCATTAAACCCAGGGTCAGTCCCCACGCTGCATTTATTCATGGGTGTTTTTACAGTACATTACCTCATCATTATCATTACACAGTTATTCTCACGGCACCTTGGAGGCCTTGGAGCAAACTATGAGCACAGCCAGTGGAGAGAACCAGCGCCGAGCTGAAGTGTGAGTCATGGCCTCAGCTTGGCTGGCGGCACTGATTCAGAACTTGGCGTAGGAACTGTGCAAAAAAACGTATCAATAAGAGGCTGCGGATCGCCTACTCCGAACTTTCTCTCCGAGCTGAGTGTTTGTATCAATTATTCAGGTGAGGCTCGTGATTCCCCTGAAATCTCGGGCAGCTGAATTCGGGTACAGGCCAAGTGGGGTAATGAGTAAAGAGCAAGACACCGTTGTAGCTACCCAGGAGTGGTAAGCATAGTGGAGCCGCTTCATTTCTGGACCGTGTTTCTACATTTTACTCGCTATCGGATGTTCACTCAAAGGAAGGATGATCAGTAATCCCAGGCGGCCTCATCCAAGACCAACAGCATTTCTATTTGTGCTTTTCTTCTACAGCGTGGAGCCTCACAGGGACATGTAGCCTCAGCAGACACAGAGGGGCAGACAGGAACCTCAGAGGACGTGCCCTTTAATGTCGGAGAGAGCAGGAGCTGGAGCAGCGAGAGGGAGACGCGCTGGGAAGAGCTGGGCGACTCGCAGGGAGGTGGGGAGCCAGGCTACGGCAAGCCAAGCTAAATCTACACCCTACTTTGTATGCATGCCTACACTCGCTGGCTATGCATAGTGCAGGAGGAAGGCAGAATTTGTCACCCAGCTCAGGAAATTATTTAGAATTAGTCAGACATGTTTGATATCCAAGGATGCACCTGTCATTTGTATAGTTTATTTACATGAAGGATTTGAAGGGGAGGAGAGAAAATAGAAATAGAAAATACCCTTCATATGTTTCTCAATTAAGTGCCATTGACAAAATCGTATATTACTGGCTCGTGGAATTAAAGTGTGTTTATAACTCATAAATTAGATTAATAAAATGCAAATGGAGGCAAAAATAAAAGATTGCTTTAAAGCCAAAATTATAACAGGGACCTAACGTTGATCGGGGGGTTGGGGACTTGTTATTTTGTTGTTTGAATTGTTAATCACCTATTTAGTCTGTTTATTTTCTAAAATATTAATTCATTAATGCCTAATCTATGAATTAATAGATATTCATGATACAGGACAAATTTGCATGATAGCAGTGTCAACACGTCGGTCTGGCCACCACGTATGAATATTTATCAGGATGTCGAAAAATGCATAATTGTCCCAGCAGCCTCGCAGGTCGTGTCGGCTTCATCGACTGTGACTGCTGCACCTTTGAATGCACGATTCCCTTTTGAGAGGCTGAAAGAGAGGTGCAGTGGTATGTGGCAATAAATAACTGGGATGGAGGGTTAAGGTACGCCTGGAGACCATTTTCAATTATTTATTGGTCAATACCATCATATAATGAAACAGGGGCTGTTATCAAGAAAGAGCAGAACTTTAACCCCTGTAAGCCCACTCTCTGGATTAAATGTGGGGGTGAAATATGGGAGGAAGAGGGAAACCATTGCGACTGTATATGAATGTGTTTATTTAGCAGGTATCCACTGTCAGGATTATGCCCTTGTGATCTTTAGGGGAGACTTTTTTTTTACCTCTGATGTGATTGGTTTTTAACCATAAATTTATCTTTTTAGATGTTTTTTGGACTCAATTTGTTTATGGCTCTTGGATTCATATATGTGTGTATCCCTGGTTACTTTGTGCTGTTTACATATTTACAAATGTTCTAGCAGAAAATACACCGTTGAAATTCAGTCGGACAGTTTCCTCAAAATTTTGTGGATATCAGAGCTGGGTTTTTGAGGGTAAATGGTTTTGATGGACATCAGAGAGCTTCTCGTCTGCATCCGGAGATGCCGGATGGCTGCTGGTGGATGCCGTGAACTCACTGGATGCTGATGGTCTGGATGCTGCTGTCGGATGCCAACTAATTTGTAATAATTGAATCATATTTGCACTTTTCTTTTGTTAAGTTCTCAGGTTGAGATTATTTTCTAATCGGCTCAAGACTCAAACGGAAAAAACGATTAAAGGAACCTAGGGAAACTGAAGAAACAGTGTTGTGAAGAGATAACATAATAAGGGTATGATTCACATTATTTAATTTAAGTTTTAAATCGGTTCAGGGGAATCAGAAGATACAAATCCTTTTTCCAAATATATGAAGTGCTGTTTTGTGTGAAGTGGAAGTCTTATTGCTTTTTATAAAGTCAGCTATTGCAAATCTCCTTATTTAACCTTGTGAATATAGAGGACTATATCCTTAAACAGGATGTAAATGGTCACATTTGCCGTTTGACTTTATGATTTCCTGATCTTCTTATAAGCTCCTTGATTTCTGCCTTCCAACCCTTAGACGATAACCTTCCCTTCTACCTTCCACCTGATCTGACTTCCTGCCCGTATACCAAACCTATAAAGACGGTTTCTTGGATCTGCCCTTGTGTAGCATTAGGGTACTCATCTTTCTTTGGCGTGTAATACAAGCCTTTCATGACAATACAACACTTTTTCCCCCCCTAAAATACCTTGGTTTGTTTTTGAAAATGTGTCCTTCAGAGCTCATATGATAGACCAGTCCTCTTATGGACAATGGAGTCCTGACACGGCAACGTGCAACACCGTCAAGGGGGGTTTTGTAGCTCTTCAGCAGATAATGGGAGACGGAGGGCAGCGCTCGTGGCAGTTCATGGTGATAACCACACATTTTCTGCTGCAGAGCTCATTATGAAATAACATTCAGCTGGAAAAACTCATATAAACATTGAGTCCATTAAGTCAGACTACTTGTTCTCTCTTATGGGAGCTGTTGTAGCTTCCACCACGAGAAAATTGTGGCTACAAAACAGATTAATTGTTGTGGTCCTGTGATAAAGCGGAGAAATTCTTAGCTACATAATTATGGCTGTGCATCAAGATTGCATTGTTAGCGAATAGATGAATAACTAGGCTGCGCTGTTAGTCTGTTGGTGAGTCATTCCCTACATAAAATTGTTGGATGGGTATAAGTGAAATGGACTGATGTTACTGGAGAATCCTCGACCATTGAGATAGGTAATGGTATGTAAACACTGGTGTGAAATGTCATCACTGACAAGCATCATGGAAAATGTCAAGCAACGCAGATGTGGAGTGTCGTGCCTCCCAAGACAAATGGATAAACAATTAACTTAAGTAAAGAGAAGTCAGTGTGTCGTTTGCAGGGAAGCACTCGTGCATCGTTACAGCTTGAAGGACAAATTCCTCTTGCATAAAGCTGAGATTCAGATGAGTTTGATTGCACAACAAGCTCCTTTCACAAGACCGCATTCTGACAGTCACTGATGCAGACAGGTTTCGTGTCTAAAGGCTAAAACCTGAGTCAGAAGGAAGATTTGTGAAGGACGCAAGGAAGAGTTTGGCTCGAAGAATTGGAAAAACTTTGAAGGGCACAGTACAGAACTTACATTGACCTTTCTTAATGCAAGAGCGTGGTCTTTCAGATAGGAAGCGGGACTTGTTGAATGAACGTTCCGATTTTGTGCGTTCTGTTTGTGCTTAGATTTCCTGCGCCCTATCTTCAGCACTGCCTCTCTTTGTGTGTATTGAGGCGGTGGTCTAGTGGCAGAAACTTGGACTATGGGCAGAGATGGTCTCTGGTTCGTCTCTGGTTCGATTCCACGGAAAGACAACAAAAAGACGAACCTGGATTGATCTGCCCAAAAATCCAAGAGTCCGTCTAGACCCTGTCTAGTGCCCCTGAGCAAGGCACCTTACTCCTCCAACATCTGCTCCCCGAGCGCTGTACATAGTCGCTCACTGCTCTGTGTGTCCCACACACAGATGGGTCAAAAGCAGAGATTACATTTCCCTACCTGCATGAGTGTGCGTTTGCATGTCTGTGCATGTGTGTGGGATAAATAAAATGCATTAATTTAATTTAATTAACATCTTCTCTCGGATTTCTCCTTGGCTCTTACATTTTTCTTCTGCTCTTTGATTTTCCTGAGCAACATGTCTGTCAAAACAAATATAATTACTTCCTCTCTTCACCCAAACACTTGAGCTGAAGGGAAGTTTATTCACAAATCCTTCCCCTTTCAGGAACGACTCCCCTGTAATGGGTAAATCTTTATATGTGTCTTAGATGAATGTATATGTGGTCAAATAATGGGGTGGATTGTCTTAGGAATAGACCATCTACAGCCATCTGAAGCCAACCTATATAGCTGTCATATGTGTGGCTTAAATGGTGTTGTTATGGAAACTGTGTGGCTGATGGCCATTATGTTGCTCACACCCATGTATCTCTGAGTTGGCGTACCATTGTTGTCTTCTGTCTGTTAAGATTAGATGATTGTTACAAGTACATTATATACTGTGAATGGCTCTGTTTGTTGACACTTGTACAGACATTTGTGTGTATTGTATTCGGTTAGCTTTGACTCGGTCTTTGCACATTTGATTACGAGTGAGGAGGAATGCTGTCTTTCGAAGCCATACATGCTACAACCAAGGGTTAATTGAGGAAGATTTCGGGGCTGAAATGAGCTGTGGATATCATCATCATCATCACATGACATCAGACATCCAACATCAGACGCCTCGCCAAAGACTAGCAGTTCCAGCCATCACATGAGCGAGGTTACTGTGATATATGAGTTAGATAATTTAGTGCGGCCCACGGAGGACGTTATAAAAACTGAAATGGCCCTTGATACGAAAAACGTTCCCCACTCCTGCTCTAATTCCTCATGAACAGCCGTAAATCAGTGAAACTACATATGAACCATCGTTGAGTGCTGATAAAAGAGGCTTCCAATGAGAAATCATTTCAAAAAAATCCTGACTTATCTTTTAAATCAACCTTTCATTTTACGTTGACGGTACTGATGCTGTGGTTTAATGTCTGCTAAATCTCCGAAGCTGCAAACATCACATTAGGTTCCGTAAAACTGACAGCAACGAGCCTCTGAAGACTTGAATACACACAAATAGGTACATTTTTTAAAACTCTGTAGCCATGTTAACCCCCTGAAAAAATCGAATTCTTTACTATGCAAAAACTGAAAATGCAACATACTCTGCAGCAGGAAGATGAACTGAACGGCCGTCTGTTGGACTCCACTTTCAAGTATGACAGCATAATGTGCTTAACTAGTCCTGATTGGCTTTCCTGTCTCACCAGCCAATTATGGTCTAGACTTATCATCTGACTTTGAAAATAACCTTGGAAACAAGAAAAGTCTATCTCGATTCTTTGCATACAATGTTGCGCTCATGGAACTGTGGTAATGCAAGTTTTTTGACTTACATAAAAATCATCGGAGCAATAATGTGATTATTTTTATATTGCACAAGTTTCCTGTGGTGAAATTGTCTTGTATTTTCTGTCTTATATATACTTTTTTTTTAAGTATGTAATACAGATTAATCCTGAGGATGTGTTTCACCACATCATCAATTTATTACACAAGTAATACATAAAAACAGAGAGATTAATTTCTTGTTAAACTGTTGATTAATACATTTCTCTTGGGAAATAACATATTAGACTTTGTAATACTTTAGTGCCTAAAGGCAATGCAGTAGATTCTTTATTTTACTCACCATTCAGGTCTCGTGTTCTGCTGTGAATGCAGTTTTGTTAGAGGTTGATGCTACTTTTTTAAAGTGGCAGCGTGGACATAAAGCTATTGAACATCAGCCAAGCCATGTTTCTACTTTATGATGATTATTGCCTCTCTGCGTCTGTAGATTTCATCACATTTCAATATTTCTGTATCAAATACAGTCTGATCCTAGTTTATTGTCCAATGCAGACATATTTCTTGGGGCCTTCTTATCTGCATCAATGCCGACGGATTGTTTCGTCTGTATGAACAAACATCATTATGAGACGAAGCGGGGGTGGGGTGTGCTAACCAAACACTTGTATTATGTTTTTTCGTGTTTGGCACGCACCAAAATAAATCCCTTCTTTGCCTTTGCTTTCCAAAAACAAACCAGAAGCGTCGCCTCATGCATTTTCTTAATGCTCAATTTGGCTGCAGAGCCTCCACCATAATTACACAGGTAGAATTGACAAATGTGCGATTGTGCGCTATAAAATCGACCATGTGTTTACTTTGGTCCTGGCTCCTAAAATATTTACAGCCAATGAATATGAATGCAGGACACACGTGCATCCTTCTCGCTGCGATGTGCATACTGGCAGCGATGGGAACACCTGGAGGGAGAAAACTAAGCAAGGTTATGGTCATATGTGAAGTGGTGCAGGGCTCTTAATGCTGGGATATCAGTCTCTGTCAGAGCTTGGTTAGAGGCTGTGTTATCTGGAGAGGATCCAGCCGTGTCAGCGGGGTGAGAACAGGCTCATTTACCTCCAGTCAGCTGCTGCCTTACATCACAGGGATTCACTAAAAACTCCGGAGGCCTCAGACTCCTTTGACTCTTACACGTCTGACCAATTAGCTGCTTCTGACTGCAAGCACGGCGGATTAACTGGAGGTTATAAATTCCAGTTAAGAGCCGAGAAACGAGGGAAAACTGGCCAGAGTTGTTTGTCTTTTCGTGGTTGCTGGGAGATTAGGACACCACCAGCCCTTCCTTCATGTTGCATCACACCCTCAACGAGGATAATGTGCCGTCCCCTCAGATTCCTCAGAATTTATTCTCTATTCACACATGATGTTTTATTCATGGTTGTGGCTGTCACTTGTCAGCGCGAGTCCACCTCCTCCAGACAGATTTGTGTGACTTGCTCGAAGGGATTCCACTGTCCTCAGCCGGAAAAATATGTTCCAGTTTCATGCAAATATTTTGGTTTGCATCCACCTGAGGCCGTAAACTGATGAACTCCTCAGTGTCAGGCTTCAAACCTCAGGTGGTGCTGCTCCATCCATCACAATCCATTGTGCTGCGATTTCTTTCTTTATTAAACCTTGATTTAATGATGTAAGAGTCACGTCGTGATTAAGTTATCTTGTTCGCCACACGAGTGGGCAGCATCAAGGCAAAAAAAAACTAACATGGTTATTGATTTTAATACCCCATGTGCTCAAAGTGGGGAAGTAGTTTCATAATTACTTACATAATTAGTTATGTAATGAACTGTAATGTGTTTATCTCTGTAGACACTTGAAAAGCAGCTTGTCCCCTCCATACTATGATAAATTGGGTGCTCATGTTAGTTAAACCACTTGCTTAGAGGATCATTTTGTGAAACTCCAGCAACTGCACCACAATTATAACACATCACAAGATAACAGTTTGTAAGACATATTCTGGAAAAAGGAGAAGACGGAGCCAGTTGCACATTAAGTTTTCCTTCAGGCTGTCTACCAAAGAGCTTCTGCACATGGTCCATTTTAACCCACACCAGGATCTTTTACTAAAACTATTCAATTTGTTTCTCGAAGCAACACTTTGTGACTTTTACTGAGTCTCAGTGTCCTCCTGCATCTAAACATGGTGATTAATTCTGTTGGGCTCTGTGTCCGAGTGATGCAGTTGTTTTCAATGAGAGAAAAACATGGATATTACCCATCATCCTCTGCTCCCAGATCTAAAAGAGCAAATTCTGTTTAGTATTCTCAATATTTTAAAGCTTTTTCAGAATTTAAGATAAAGGAGATTTTTTTATGGCAAAGTCATTTCATCTGATCTATAGTTCACCATTACTCTCGGACTTGATTCTGGCAATTTAATCTTTGACTATTAAACTGCTCTGAGATAAATACTGAACAACAGATAATCTCCTGAAATGATCTGGAGTGGCTGCAAGAGTAAGAACTCATGTGTCCACTTGCTGCTCCGGAGAGAGAGTGGGCATGTTGATGACTCTTCTAACACCTCAGGATGAAAAAGAGGAGCTGTTCATATAGAAGACAAATGTCAACTTGTAAAGACAAAGAGATTCAAGAGCTTTTGTTGATATGGGGCAAAGCTGGTTGTGCGGCTGTAAACAAAAACATGTGATCGCCATGATGTTGTTGTGAACACGTCTGATAGGAGAATCTCCTGCTTCCTTCTTCATATGTGAGAATCAAAGACAGAAAAAGTCCGGGCCCTATTGTACAAGCATTCTCCGGAGTTAATTTGTGAAAACGGCTTCAGTTAGTGACGCACTTCTCACAGAAGATTGAGGCCACTCACTGAAGTCACGTAGAGCAAGAACAATCATTCAGGGTGTCGAGTGGGAATGGCAATGGAAGAGTTCGTGCTTTAGAAAAGGGTTGAGTGGCCACTTATTACCACCGCTGGCCTATAATGGTGAGTTTGTTGTTAAGTCGTTTTAGCCGTATTCTCCACGGGGCTGCCACTTCTTCCTTCTCTACTCAGTGAAAAATAAATGATTAAAGAAATGTGAAGATGGTTCTGAAAGCTGTATCAAACAGGATTGAGTTTCACTCTCCAAAGTAGAGTTGTTGTTTTCTGATAGGAATAAAGGATCATGACGAAATCTTTTGACCCATTGTTTTGGTATTACAGTCTGCATCTTTAATGTTTGGTTGAGTCTTCATGCTCTCAGCGTTGTTTTCAGAATCCAGTATCCCTCTTTAACAAAATTATAAAATCCATATTATTGTTGAGCATGAGAGAGAAGCGTGTGGTCATTTCTGAGGCTGCAGTTGTGTGTCTTATTTTGTTGTGCATTACATTAAACTACGGGGTGGTCGGTGTCCAAGATCTACGAGGCAAAGACTTACCCAGAACCAAAGAACATCAGGGAATTAATTAAAAACAATATTATTTTACCATTTTTTACATTCTAGTTTAATTTGCACTAACGATTTTCCTGTAGTTTAGTCTAGTTTGATCTTCTTCTCGACGCTCCGCCAGGGCCATGACCAACTCTGGCAGGGCCCGATCCGAGGACCTCACTAAACCATCCAATGGGGAGTAGTGATGTGTGTACAAAGGGCAGGACCTAATCAACGTGAGCACATTCCCCATCCATTTAGTCCCTTTAGAATTATACAGGTGCTCCTGCAGGAACTCGGTTCAGTTCAGTCTTTACTATTCTGTCTGAAATTTGGCCTGTTCTTCTCTGTAATAGCACTGTGCAGGTTATTAACAAAAAAGGAAAACTATCCTATTTTGTGTGCCTACAACTTGTTTCCTTTTCCTGAGTTATCATCAGGGACATTGTGTATCAACCTGCTACTGATTACTGTTGTGTTGGTTGTTTGTTGTCCCAAGAAGTTCAGATGCACTAGTCGATTACTATTTGAACCTCAACATCTGGGGTTAAAAATTTGTAAAATTATACATTTTATGTATATTTTTGTTATAATTTTTCAGTCAGTAGAAATAAAGCCTAAAGAGAACAATTTTGGGTTGTTATGTGTCTGTATAGGCTATAAAAGCACTTAGCATTTTTAAGTTTGGTACTTGTACTTTTACTTTTGATACTTAAGTACATTTCAACATCAGATACTTTTGATACTAAAATATATTTAATATGAGCTACTTTAAGACTTTTACTCAAGTAATTTTCTTACGGGTGACTTTTACTGAATTCACTTTCAGGTAAGATATCTATACATTTACTAAAGTATGGCTTTCAAATACTTTATACACCAGTCATGGGTTGTGTGTGACTACTGTTTACAAACCAAATGGCTCTTCTGGGACAGTAAAGACGACCTTAACCTTAAATTGACCTTTTTCTACTTTTTCAGTTTTTCATTCTTCATTGAGTGAGTTTGTATTTATATTTTTACAAGTCTTTCTTTGTTAGTTTTGAGATGTGCTTTATAAATAAAGATGTGATTTATTATTATTAAATGCATCTATATGATTTTACTTTAATTGTTACTGTATGTTGTCAATGAAGGATAATACACGCTGCCTCTCACTGAATCTCCTCTTAACACCAGTTGAGAACAGACCGCTGTGAAATGCAGTAAATCCTGAAACACCAACAACTTCTTCCTCAAACACAACCAGCTCCTCCCAGTCAGGATATGTCTGTGTCGCCTCCCTTCACAGGTGTGTAAGTGTAAGAACCAGTGAACAACAAGGTGTGACCTGTGGGGGTTGAGTCACTGCAGGGAGTGAACGAGAGGGGGAGGAGCTGAGATTATTTTCTTTTCAGAGGAAGTGAATCGTTCGACAGTCGCTGGCACCAGCTGAAATGGCGCAACAAGAAAATCAACTGGACAGAATAAGATTCTGCTGTTCGATCTGTTTGGATCCACTGAAGGATCCGGTGACTACTGGCTGTGGACACAGCTACTGTATGAGCTGTATTAACATCCACTGGGACAAAGAGGAGGAGAGAGGAAGCTACAGCTGCCCCCAGTGTGGACAAACCTTCAAACCGAGGCCTGTCCTGGAGAAAAACACCATGTTAGCTGATTTAGTGGAGGAGCTGAAGAAGACTAGACTCCAAGCTGCTCCTGCTGATCACTGCTATGCTAGACCTGAAGATGTGGCCTGTGATGTCTGCACTGGGAGAAAACTGCAAGCTCTCAAGTCCTGTTTGGTTTGTTTGGCCTCTTATTGTGAAAAACACCTTCGGTCTCATCTTCAGTCAGCTCCATTGAAGAAGCACAAGCTGGTGGAGCCCTCTGAGAAGCTCCAGGAGAACATCTGCTCTCGTCACGACGAGGTGATGAAGATGTTCTGCCGCACTGATCAGCAGTGTATCTGTTATCTCTGCTCAGTGGAGGAACATAAAGACCACGACACAGTGTCAGCTGCAGCAGAAAGGACTGAGAGGCAGAGAGAGCTCGGGCTGAGGAGGCAAACAATCCAGCAGAGAGTCCAGGACACAGAGAAAGATGTGAAGCTGCTTCAACAGGAGGAGGAGGACATCAATGCCTCTGCTGATAAAGCAGTGGAGAACAGTGAGGATATCTTCACTGAGCTGATCCGTCTGCTGGAGAAAAGAAGCTCTGATGTGAAGCAGCAGATCAGATCCCAGCAGGAAACTGAAGTGAGTCGAGTCAGAGAGCTTCAGGAGAGACTGGAGCAGGAGATCACTGAGCTGAAGAGGAAAGACCATGAACTGAAGCAGCTCTCAGACACAGAGGATCACAACCAGTTTCTACACAACTACCCCTCACTGTCACCACTCAGTGAATCTACAAACTCATCCAGCCTCAGGATCTGTCCTCTGAGGAACTTTGAGGACGTGACAGCAGCTGTGTCACAGGTCAGAGGTCGACTACAGGACATTCTGAGTGAGTCAGAGACAGAGATTTTACAGATTGTGTCTCGAGTGGATGTTTTACTGCCACAACCAGAGCCAGAGACCAGAGCTGACTTCTTAAGATATTCACAGGAAATCACACTGGATCCAAATACAGCAAATAGAGTCTGTTATTATCTGAGGGAAACAGAAAAGTAACAGGAACGAGTAAAGAACATTCTTATTCTAATCACCCAGACAGATTCACTGATAGGTGTCAGGTCCTGAGTAGAGAAAGTCTGACTGGACGTTGTTACTGGGAGGTGAAGGTGGAGGTGAGAGGAGGAGGAGTTGATGTAGCAGTCACATACAAGGATATCAGCAGGGCAGGAGGTGAATGTGAATTTGGATACAATGATAAATCTTGGTCATTATATTGGGATGGAAACAGATATATCTTTCATTACAACAGCATCTACACTCCAGTGTCAGATCCTCTGTCCTCCAGAGTAGGAGTGTACCTGGATCACGGTGCAGGTGTTCTGTCCTTCTACAGAGTCTCTGACACCATGACTCTCCTCCGCAGAGTCCAGACCACATTCACTCAGCCTCTCTATGCTGGAGTTAGTGTTGGTTGTTATTTTGAATCCACAGCTGAGTTCTGTAAACTCAAATCGACTTGAGTCATTAAAAGCAGTGATTTAGATTCTGTGTTTAAATCTTTAACTTCTTTTGTTAATCAGCTGTCAATCAAAACCTTTATCACAAATATTTAGTTCTCACTTTGTAAAGACAGAAATCTATAATAACACTGACATGAATGTGTTTGAAAGAACTAATGTTGCTGAAATCAATGTAGAAATCAGGTTTTGTGACGTTTTAGAACCTGTATTGATCCTGATCCTCATCATTGAGCTAATTATTTGTTCTTTTCTTTTCCACATGTGAGATGGAGGTGAAACAAACTGATTGTTTGTCCATGAAATCACTGAACAGACTTTACTGATGAAAAGATCAATGAACTCCAGCTTCATTCATTCAAACACACTTTACTTCTGAACACGAGCTGGAGATGAAGTTCCCATCCTTACATACTTGTTGCATTTGTACAGAAGTGTAACTTCCAGTCGACGGGCTGTTGATCCTGAACTAATATTTTCTACAGTGACATTTAAAGGATTTTTTAGTGACAGGTGTTATTTATTAATTAACAAACCAGTTTGACCAGTAGTAGTGTTGGATGTTCATTCTACACACTTTCACATGTGAGTGCGTCAGGAACATGGCGTGTGTGACTCTGGGAATATTTATTTCATTAACTACAGCAACCTGAGAACATGCTTGATATTATCTCTCCACACGAGCTGACTCGATACATCCACATTACTACCATTTAGTTTGAAAAGTTTTAGAGACACTAAAAGTAAATGTGGTATCTATTGTACTTGTGTCTGTCCTGGGAGACGGATCCTCACATGTGTCTCTGAGGTTTCTACCTTCTTTACCTGTTAAAATGTTTTAGTAGTTTTACTCTTGTTGAGGGTTAAGAAAGAGCATTTCTCACCTTGTTAATTATCTATGACACAAACTGTGATATGTGAATATGGGCTATACAAATAAAATTTGATTGATTGAAACGCTGCTCTCTTATTTTTGTTTGAAAACTTCAAATAACAACACCAGCACACTTATGTCCACAGTGCAGTAGAGGTCACATGATACGTGTTTCCATACGTGTTAGAATGGACAGGGGTTAGAACTGATCAGGAGCCAAAAAGCTTCTGTGGACAGAGTTTAGTTTTAGTGTGGAGCCTCGAGAAGAAATGTATGGATGTAGCTTAAGTTTGAAAACAAGCTAATACTAGCCTCTCGCGTCTGCCCTCCCCCAAATAGGATAAGGACAGTTTCTCTTAAACCAGATGTGGAATCAAAGTTGAACCATTCAAAGAAGAAGAGTGTGGGCGTGCTGACGCTCAACGACGGTAACACTCCAATGACACACGCACAAAGTAACGTCCGTAGCATCGCTGTGCGTTTTAAATTAATTCAAACTGGAAGGAGGAACGGTTCAATCTTTAATCAGAGAGTCTTGTTATTCACAACGGCACCTTTGGTCGTCAGGAGGATTCGTAGCCTTCAGACCTTCACTTGTTATCGGCAATAATAACAGTTGGTTTTAATGTTGTTGCTTTAAACGTATGCACTGTGATTTAGTGACTTTGATCAAAGTCTGTTTCGATTCCCAGAGCCTCCAGATCCTGAAGTAACTTTTCATTGGCTATCAGCTCTGTCAATCAAAAGAATGTTTTTTTACCGAGACTGTTCAAAGTGCTGTAATCAAGAAGAGATGTGTCAGCTGATTCAGAAACAGATGGACACCTTTTCTATGCAGGGATGAAAGACTTGATGAACTTGAGTCCAGGAGGAAAACGACGGTAACTACAAACTGTAACAATCAGACAAGCTCTCTTCTTCTTCTTACAAGTTTCTAAACCTTTGAATCTCACGGTGGACATGATTCTATACTTCCATGTATTGTAGGATCATTTTCCGAGTATTGCTAATCCACTATTGCATGAGATCGTAGTAAAAGCAGGAGGCTGTTGAAGTGGTTGAAGAACATCGTCTAAACACATTAGAACAATCTCCCTCGACCTTCATTCAGACTAGAACTTCAGTGAGATATTAAATCCTGAATCAATGTTAAAGATTGAAAGCTGAACGTCACGCTGTGAGGATCCTGTTGCAAAGGTTGACTATTTATTTTTTTCAAAATCAGTCAAATTTTTCTGGAGCTTGTCTACATTAGTGAGTCCGTTGTTAAAACATATCTTCATCAACACGAAGAAAAAACAACTAAAAATGTAGGTGGCAATACAGAGTGAGACAAACACTAAATACGGCTAAATTGAGCTGCTAACCTATAATCAGAACTAACATTGCTTGAATTTAAAATCTGTCGTTTGTGTTGCCGCTATCTGAGTAGCAGCAACACTGGACCGGCTGGACCGAAGAACAAGTTCCCAGCTCTATTTTCTTTTTTTGTTTTGAGTTTTTCTTTAACAACTCCCTAATTTTTCACTAATTTTAGAGACTTTTTATAGGGTCCCCCCATGATAATTTTTCTCATTTTATTAGATGTATCGGGTAAAATAAAAGAAGAGTACTACAAATTGCCATGTATTGATGTACATTAATATATTTTGATAAGAAGTATTTTTTATCGGTTATATTATATCGGGTAAAACTTTAACCGACGTTAGTGATGGTGTTACTAATTGTATGTGAGTGTTCTAGGGTTAAAAGTAGTTGTTGACACTGGATTGGTTGAAATACGATCAGGTTGTTATGCAGGAGAAGCGACTCAGCGGTTTCCCCAAAGGTCACTGTATTGTCCTCGTCTTTGGCACCAACTTTAATAATGTATATTGCACTTAGGCTTGACTGTGCAGGCATGTATGATCCCTGCTAAATGAAAAATGGTCTTGGATCACATCCAGGTGGCTGCATTTCCTCTATGGGCATAAAAGGATTCCACAACCCGTTCTAGTTAAAACTGCTTCGCCTGATGTAGCGTTAATTCAATTTGTAATAGAGTCTTTGACACACTTGTGTGGATAATGAGTGCTCAGCTTACCGTTAAAGCTGCCACATTGCATAAGTTTTGTTGAACTTTTTCACATCAGGTTGCTCCAAGATCACTTTGTTCACAATCCTGAGGTTTTCTCAAAGGTACAATCTTTTAATGACGAAAGTGAGATTTCCATTTTGTTATCTGATGTCAAAGTGGCTCTAAGGGTGCAATATTCATATTGTGAGGGTAACAAAGTGCTACATCCACAGAGCAATGCAATTCAGTTTTTTATGATGTCACCGCCCTCAGGCATGCCCCAACATGACTCACACCGGCTGCTTTCAGATACGCTCTGAACTCTGTACATCCTCCAGAAGTTATCCGAAGGGGATGTGGACGTTCCCCACAGGTTATCTTGCAAGCCAGTGTAAAAAGTGGGGAAAGTGTCCAAGTGAGCCCCTGTGCAGCAGGAAGTCTGTACAACTCACAGTGAGCGAGTGGAGACGAAAAACTGGAGAGAAAAGAAAGAATACAAATATCTCAAGATGAAAAGGAAGGTGCCAGACACATAGAAGACGCTGATGAAGATTTCAACTTGCAGAAAGAGCCAGATTGGAGAGCTTTTGGTGTCATTTGGCTCTTAACTGAAGCAACATCTCTATGGTGGAATTTATGAGTGACTGTACTGAGAACCAGCTGTTATGACTGTGTGTGTGTTTGTGTGTGCGTACTGTAAACTTGCTTACTCCCAATTAAGAGATGAAATTACCTGCCTGGAGTCAGAGCTTATCAAAAATCTAAGTTGCTTTGACAGCTTTGTCTCTGTAGCTGCTGCTCAGGTAAAGCATATGTCCACCATCATTTCTCCATTTGTACAGTAGACAAGCTGGTTACATCCATGCACTTACCTTAACCCCACCGTCGGTCTTTCTTCTGCAGCCACAATCGATCCCGTTTCAGACTCCACACAGTCTAAAGTGGCAGAACAAGGATTGCTCCTTCTCCTGGTTTTTCACTCACCACATTCACCTCACTTTCCTCCAGGTTTTTGGCACCTAAAACTACAAATTATGGTAATGGCAATCACAGCACTTATGTTTATGAAAATGGTCAGTCATCCGCGACATGGCTTCTCCAGGAATCACAATTCCTGTGAGTGTTTAGCTATGATGAGAGTCGTTTGTTTGGCTACATCCAAAATAATACATTATTTTAAAATGGCTTTTAAGAAAAAAATAGGTTCTCCGTCCACTCAAGCATCAGTAATAGTCCCTGTCTTATGAAACCACCTGAAAATGTCTAACTTGTGTAAGTTCACAACAGTTGGTTATGTTTTGGAAAAGTTTGTGGTCTGGTTTGAGATAAAATAAGTTCAGTGACATCAGACACACTGTCTTTATTTAAACTTTACCGTGAACTTTCTCTGACAGAAACTTAAAGGCTTTTGTTGCCCAACCAGCCCTGAACCTCTGACATCAATACATCTGCTGCTTGGTTCACAAAGGGGAAATTGAATGTGTCTTAAAAAGATCTAGCCAGCGATTATGTTTCCAATAAAGTGTATTTCTGTTGCAGTAGTTTAATCAGGAGAAATAAGTGTATTTTAACCATTTTGCACATGTAGTCCTGTGTTACTGTGGATGAACATAATACCTTACAGAATGAAATACCATCGCAGCTTAAATGCCCTCGAAAACCATTTTTAAAACAAGCGAGGATCAATCTCAGCATCTCCGTGCAAGATCATTTGTAGTACTGTACTAACTCCATCTGAATAAATCTATAACAGGCTATTCATGAAAATGGGAAGCCCTCTATTAAAGCCATTTGACAAAGTGGATGCTCGCCTGAATTCATTAATGCCAGGGACTGTTCTTTGAGAATACTGATGAACTCAATGTTTGCACTGGGCTAGGGCCCACATAAAACCTTGGTTAAAGTTTATATTATAATTATTACAATTTATCACCGGCAGTCCACTGAAAATGTGTCTGTTCCTAATAAACATACTCGTCTGGGTAATTTGAATAATGTACTTGTTTTGCTCATTGATAAACCTGCGGTGGAACAGCTCTCAGGGCCGCGTGCAGGGACTTTATCACCCGTCTGGACACAACCACGAAGGGCATGATGAGCTTTTAAAATACTGCCAGTGTTATATTTTTTAAAGCAGACGTTGTCTGTTTTGACCAGCAGCTCTTGTGTGGCAGCTGGTCTAATTGCTACCCATCATCTTTTATACTTTGTGCGAGAGCTGTCAGAAGTGCGTGTGGCCTTCATAGTCTGTCCCCCCCCCTCCCCCCCGGTCGCTCATGTGACTCCCTCCGCGGAGCAGTGGATTAATCTGCTGCTAGTGAATCATCATGTTGCCCGCTCCCTGGCATTTGTTCACTCTCATATCTAGTTCTACATGGGTTGTCTGACAGCATGAGGTATACAAATCCAATAGCCTTTTTTCACACATCGTAAATAAGAGTCTCTTCCCAACTTGGAATTGAGGAAAGTTTAGAGCCGTTCTGTAAGATAGTTTTTCCAGATTTTTTTTAAACATCCACCTCAGATTTCATTACTGCACTGGAGGTGAAGGACAGAGTGTGACAGCCGTGCATATACACAACCACAGACGACTAAAGAAGCCAAAGCTTAATGGTATCTGTTTGGAGCAGGCAATATTTTCAGTGTCTCTTTTGATGGATCTCAGATCTCTGCTCATCTACTTAATAAATGAAAGCATAAGAAAGAGAGCTGGTGAGAATGATTATTTTGGGGGTGCCTTTTATAGCGCTCCCCCTTCACGCCGCCTGCGTGGTGTGATTTGTAGAGAGATTGAAAAGAGGCTGGCTGGTCGAGTGGAGACTGGCGCTTGATTTACACACACTGTTAAATCACACAGACAGCTGGCTGCCGGCGCTGCCCACCAGCCCGCCTCTGACACAGATCTATCTCCGTGCAGGAGCTCCTCTGCTTTCTGAACCTGATGGCAGCTGTGCCACACATCCCAGTGCAGAGCCTCCGCAGCTCCAGCCTGCTGTTGACAATGGTGGACGCTGTGCAGCAACTGCCGATAAATGATATCCAGCCTGGGAAGGCTTCAAGAGGATAGTCTAAACCTCAGAACGCGAGGGAGAATCGGCGAGAGAGAAAAGAGAGAGGTTCAGAAGGAGCCGCTGGTCAGGTGGACATTGTTTGTGGTGGGATGGATAAATCTCAATGACTGAAAGCACAAAGACCGTCTGCAGTCCTGTCTCCCAGAGGAGTATGGAATGCGTTTCTCCTCGGTGCAGGAAAACAATTACAGTATTTGTTTGAATGCACCTGTTGTTTGTCTCTACATTGGGTTTGTGTAGGAAATGCAGCCTGGTCCCTGTAACTTCAAAACCGAAGAGATTCTCGTAAAATAATTAAAATTCCATCCCAGTTTACTTATCCGGACGTGGTTCCTAATTGTGTGGGCACAGTTAAATCCACAGATATAGTCCAACACAGACAGACACTTATTTATTCAGACAGTTTAATAAGTTCATTACACATATCCAGGGTAAAAACAAGTTTGAAGACACCAACAAAAGACTTATCACACACTTTTTAGGACATCAGACAATATTTGAGAAGTTAACAAGCACATCAATGTCAGCGGTGATGACTTGTACAATCAACAGTCAGGGTGACTCAACTCATTAAGTCGCATTTTGGCAAACTGAAGAACACACGAGCCATTAATTCCAGTTCGTACAGCCGCCAAATGAGACAAGATTATCTCTCCACTCACTTTTATTTCATTCAAATTGGGAAACCTTTTACATTCAGATGCAGAACCACTTATATTACAACTGCTACTTAAACCCAGAAACGGCAGGAAAAAAAAGATTATTTCCTCTGGCCAGAGATTTTCAGGCTGAATTTATCATGATTAATCTTGCCCTTTGAATTTCTCACAAGCCCAGTTTTAGATGTGTTGGTCTGAGTGAAGAATCGACCTCCGCCCTCGCTCATAAAACGGACCATTACAACCACAATCACTGTAAGTCTTTTTAAAAAACATCAAGTACCATTTGCAACATTTGCACAGTATTTTATCCATAATTGTTTTTTACAAAGTAGCATAATTCATAACTATAAAATGTTTGCATAATTTGATCGAAGTGCTCACGCAGAGAAGCTATTTAATGCAGCAAAATGTGTTTTCAACTAAAGTGGAAATGGTCTATTATCATTAAATTATACTATAATACTTCTCCTCTGCTAAAGCTGTTCTAAAACATATATCTCCTATAATCAGTTAGCTGTAATTATTTGTATTAGTGCTGTGGCTGTTCTAAACCTGCCTGGTGGTTTGGTCTGTGGTGATGCTGGTTGCACATTTTTCTCAAACTGTAAAAGTTACATGTGGCGACGCCGGCGAGCTAGTTCAGGCAGGCAACTCGAGCAGCGCTGCGCCAATCATGTTACATACATCATGTGACATACATCATGTGACATACCTCAATCTCTACAACCATCTATAATACACACCCACCTTATCAGGTGGTCTATTTAACCAGAGAGACATTTCCCATCAACCCCTCCTGGTTGCACTGCTGCTGCAGTATTGCTACCTGTTGCTTCAGCCCCTCCACCACCCCAGCATCCACCTGTAGGCTCCAACGGGGGGGGGGTTACAAGTATTTGCTCATCACTCCCATCATTTCTGTGTGTAATCATATGGGGGAGTGATTAAGTTGGAGCCTAGACGCCAAACACTAAATCTGTTGTAATAAATATATTACATGATCGAACGTGAGTTGTCTGACTGAACTGCATTAATTGAAGTGCACAAAATAAAGACCTGCTGCAGAACCCTGAAGCTACCCCGCTGCTGCACAAAAGAGCTGTTTGATAATTACTTAATCTAACGTGTGTCCAAATGACACCAAATTCAACGCTGCTCAATTACTTTAATGTCTTGATTAAAGCTGTTGCCTTTAGTCGAGCTGCCCTGCTGTTGTTGAAAGTTGAATCGTGATCTCGTCCTGAAAACATGTCTCTTGATCAAGTGTTGCAGCTCACAGAGAACTAGTTCATCTATATAGGGTAGAAATGCAGACAGGAAAAGAGCTCAGCCTCCCAGTGAAATTCCCAACAGTAACACTCACTTGTTTTCATGGCAGCATTGCAAACCAAGGCTGTCATCAGAGAAACAACAAGGCCTGTTTTCAACAGTGCACAGCTAGGAAAAAGCCCACTAGATACCATATTGAGATCAGTGAGAGCTGACTTTACCTACATAATCACCAGCTGAGCACAATGCGTGGAGATAAGAGGTTCCTGTGTTAGATCCGGCGTTTATGTTGTGACATAGCGTTCCATCTTCTGCATCTGAGGAATCATCCAACGGTCTGCTCAACATTTTCTGGCCTTTGACTTGGACTGCAAAATAATATTTGACACGAGTGTCAATCTGGACAGTGATCTGTCACATTCAGCCTCATTTCTCTCATCTGAAACGCTGCAACCAGCCCTTTTTAGCAGAGGCTTAGTGTCACCGTGGCTTATTACTGGCATGAAGTACCTGGCAGCTGAACTGAGGCTGCTGCTGGGGACTTTTCTGTCCTTAATCTCATTAGTGCAAAAGGCCTCTTTTCTTGAGGCTACTATATGTTTCCTAAATAATTAAATGTCATCCGTTGGTGACAGTGAAATGCTTAATTCAGTTTTACTGTCAACGTCGGGTGGCTGCACAACTGCACCAAATTTTGCAAACTAGCTATTTATGTACAAATCTACAAGATGTTTGTTGCAGGATTACGTTTCTTTAAATTGATCCGTGCGTTTCAGAAGCCTGATATGAATAATATGTTGTTTCATTTCAAACAGGCTCTCTGGCAGAGAGTTAGAAGAGAAGACAGATAGTTTATCATAAAGACCAATTTCTATTTCCGACCCGCATCATAGTATTTCTAAACTGACAACATTAACATTGAAGCAAATTGTAGAATGTATGGTGGTCATGTTGTGTGTCACCAGTAGCACCATTAAAACCAAAAAAACAAATGTCAGATGTCACTTGATTCAATTTGTCTTTTTACTAGATTCCAACACAAAAGTGGAGTCATATACATTATTTTATTACAGAATAAAATGTATATCTTATTGGTGCAGTCTTGACAAAACTGAACATTATAAGTGGAGAATTTATTTCAAGGCTGTTATACAAGGATCTTGATTGCGACCAATTTGTGACTCATGGTGACTCATGAAGAGGTGGATTGCATCAGATTTGCTCATGTTGTTCCATCTTTCCAGAGTAAATTGTCATCCCAAATGTCTTGCAAACTCAATTCATCCTAATACAGGACTACACTTCTATCCATCCATTATCTATGTGGCCGGCTTATCTTTTGAGGGTCACTGGGGAGCTGGAGCCAATCCCATCTGACATGGGAGAGAGGCAGGGTACACCCAGCTCAGGTTGATGGTGTGTTGTAGGATCAACATGCAGAGACAAACATGCACACTCACATTCACACTTCCCTCCAATTAGTAAGCCCTGTCCCAATTCCTCTGGCTTGGCCATACTCCTAGATATGAAGCGCCTGTTCTGAACGGAGCCACAAGGTAGAGGGCTATAAAATCTTCAAACTTCATATTCAGGACATGAGAGTAACGATCGTTAATCTCACTCAGACTGTTCACGTGCTTGCTTTGACGGCATGAACAATGATTTTCTTGAACCGCTTGTCACAGTGATTCATTTCCATTTGATACTGGGTTAAAATAATATATTCTGATGTATTTAAAAAAAATGTCATGGTTATTTTGCTAAATTTCATGTTTACATTAATGAGTATTTTACCCCAAGCTGTTGCCATGTTGATTTGCTTCGACCGTTCGTAAAGCAACTTCCGTCTACCCCTTTATTTTTAGGCAAGGGCCAGATTACCACTACCCCCTACATCACCTAGAGAACTGGGACAACACTACCCCGTCACAGCCACACACAAAACGCAGGGGTAGGGCCAAGGGGTCGGGCTAAGGGGTGAATTGGGACAGGTCCTTAGAGTCTCCACTCACCCTCTGCTTGTCTTTGGACTGTGGTAGGAAGTCAAAGTAGCAGGAACGCTTCTAATCACTGTGCTGCCCCCACTAAAACAAAAATTCTACACAGCTAAAAATAGCTGAAAGAAGAAAACTGTCTAGCTATTCCTTAAAACACATGAGCTTTGTTTGGCAATCGACAGGCTGAAGATGGACTACTCACCTCATGAATCCACGGTTAGCCAATAAACACCCCTCTGCCGGAGCGACACAATTAAAGAGTGGAGAGTCATTAACGGAAATTCTGAAATCATCTGCATAAAATCTCCTCATTTACTTTGCGAGCTCAATCCGTCTCTTCCCCTGCACATATCAGCACTGAGGTTCTTGTTCCTGACCTTATCTCCATCACATTACGTCCTCCATCCCCCATCCAATCCACTCTTTATACAACCCGCTTCATCTTGATTTCCTACTTTCCTGTCACTAATTAGGTTACACCAGCGCTGGTTCACGGAGGAGCTGTCAAGCCGAACGATTAAACTTTCAAGGTCGTGTAGGTGGCGAAGATAGAAGAGAACGGTTGGTGTAAAAACTCAATATTATACTCAATGTGAAGACCTCACCTACACAGTCTAATGTTATCAGAAATATATATATTTATATAGTGCTCATCAAAGCATGAGGTGCATGATTGCTTCCCTTTATCTACACTATTTTATCAGCTTGGCAACTTGGCAGCTTAATATATTCCTCCTATTCATTGTCCAACACTTTCAGAATTTACGGTTTAATAAGCTTATAAATAATCCCCCTTGTGTCTACAGATACAAAGAAGGTTAGTGAATGTCACCACACGGCCATCAATACTGTGGCAGGTTCAGTGACGGCGAGCAAATGGCTCCTGCCCCTCCGATATCTCGGTGAAACATTTTGACTTCCCGGGAGGCATCTCTGCGAGAGGTTTCATTCTGACTCATCCTCTCTCTGTTCCCCGCCGCCCGCCACCGCTGCGGCCACAGTAAAGATCAGCTCGCTGCTTCCATCTACAAACATCCTTTGGTCTCTCATCGGTAAACACCAGCAGCCCCTGTTCCCTCTCTCTTCCTCACATCGCTCACTGAGCTGCCAGTCGCTCCATCTTCCTCTGTGTCTCCCCAGGCCGCCCAAGCTCTCTCCAGAGGGCACTTTATCCATAGCTCTGGCAGGCAGGCAGTATATATTACAGCCATTTACAACCAGCTGATACACCTTTGACCGTTTCACTTCACAGGTCGCTCTAATGATCAGCCGCCTGCGGACACGTCTCTCTAACAAGGCTCAAAAACTGTGTGCATCATCACAAGGGCTCGCCGTCCAAGTCTGGTTTTAGTTTACAGATGTTTGCACGACTGTAAACTACTTTGCTGTCAAATATAGGTTTTATGCTCTGTTGTGCACTGAATGTGGGGATACTGAAGATCGCAGTTCCTGTTGCCATCTCTCTTATCCTGTAATCATCTAAGAAAGCGGCAGGAAAAAAGCTATTATCAAGAATTTCCCATCTTATATTAAAGCTGCCTGTTGGGTGTTTGTTGAATTTGTATTCATTCTGCAGGCTTGAGCTCAAACAGATGAAAACTTTTCAATACGGGAACAGAATACAAAGAAAATGTTTCTAGTAGTTAGTCAGGCACAAAGTAAGCTGCTTGACAAATGGGATTCACATATTTGAGATAACTTACCTTTTCATTTTCTCTTGTTGGGGATGTTTATTGTTTAAGCTAGATTGATAGATAGATAGATTGATAGATAGATAGATAGATAGATAGATAGATAGATAGATAGATAGATAGATAGATAGATAGATAGATAGATAGATAGATAGATAGATAGATAGATAGATAGATAGATAGATAGATAGATAGATTCTACTATATTTTCACTCGGACCAAAATGCTAATATTAATCGGAGAGATTATAAAACAGCTGAATTTGACATTTTAAAGGTGATGACATCTTCTTCTCCGTGTATTGAAATACACTTCTCTCAAGGATTTCAACAAAATTAAACAAATTACCCATTTTCTTTTCTTCTCTTATCTTTTCAATCCACTTTAAACATCACCGGCTCCTGGGTGGATGATAGTTGAAAGATAATAGTGGATTTATTGGTTGGGAGGATTGACCTGATGAGGGATGGAAATCAGATTTTAACTAATGATCTGTTGAGCAGAGGCACCAGGAGTCAGAGCAGTCTGTATAACTGTTCCTCTATAGATTCTTAACGTATTTTCATTCACATTCATTTGATGTGACGCACAGACCCTTTGGAGAAAAAGCCTTTTCATCGTTAAGATATGCAGTGGAAATTAAGGGCATGGAGGTGGATGTGCAGTCCAATAATCACTGACCTTTTACGTCTGTTGTCTTCATCAGCGGCTCATGAGAAAAAAATCAGGGTGTTCAGATGATTCTTCACCAGCCACCAGTTTGTCTCATCTATTTTGTGCCGGACATGTAATGTACACTTGGCTTATCTATCCCCGTTCTGTGGAATCAGCTTACTGGCTGAGATGAGAGCCGTGAGACTCGTTCATAGAGCCCATGTGCGGGCCAACAATGATAAGCACGAGCTGATATTGTCTGACAATGTGCTGCAGGACGCTTATAGACCTTATTCACAACAGACATTCTGACATGTCACAGCAGTAAAACCTCTGGTGTAACTCCCACCTGTTGGAAGATGAGGTATTATGGAAAAAACTCAACATGGATGGTCCATGACTGTATGTGTTGTCCTTGCAAACAGCTGTTACAGCCTTTCAATTCTACATTTTACAATAAAACCACTGCTTACATGTGAGACACAAGCTGTTTTTCTGCAACTAACAACCAAAGGCTCCCTGTTTATATCCAGTATACATGAGAGGTCATGTGATATTTGTTTTCATGTGGACAGGGATTAAAAGCGATATGGAGTCACAATGCTTGTGTGGACAAAGATCATTTTTGTTTAAAAATTGCTGCTTTCAAATGAAAACATAGCGGAATGGATGTAGCCTTTGTTTTTGTAGCAATGGGAAGCACTGACAGGCACTAAACAAAGCTTGCTTGTACTTGGTAATTATAGAAACAGAAGGTCCTGGGTTGTAGAAAGAGGTGAACAAAAGCAGGTTCCTTATTTCTGGCTTGTGAACATTAATATTTGCCATCTGAAATTACTCATTCCTTCACCTGTAGCCAGTTTGGCAATTGAACTAACATTAGCAGCAGGAGGTGGTTGAAAATGATCACACTTTATACCCCGCATGGAAAGTAATATTCCACTCACATAACAGACCTTTCTCACAGCAGACATCTTCTGTTTTCATAGGAAAATGCAATAATAACATAAATGGTGTCTCTGTTATAGAAAATGTGTTGTCCTGTCTGTATACTGTACATCTGTAGTAATTTACTGTTGCTGTGTTATCACTGATACCGATAAACGAAGTACCCATATGCTGTTATGGACCAGTCTCTGAAATGAAAAACACATCGGTCAGCTAATATTCTGCTGACGTTTTTGCATGACAGCAGGGTTATTAGATGGAGATTCACTGAATGAGTTAAGACGCATAATTAGGTTTTCCCTCTGCCCTAAAGGAATAGTGTGACATTAGGTGCCATCTAGTAAACTCCATGCATGGGCATCAGCTCAGTCTCCACATCATTTGACAGCCTGTCAAATTAAAGTCAATAGCATTTTAAACCAAAAGCAGCTCTAAAAAAAGTCCTGCTCAAGGGAGCTGCTTGTGTATTAATATATGAGAATGTTTTGTCCTGTTAAACATCTCTCGCTTTTCTCCAGCAGGCTGACGCAAACATCTGAGACTGTCAACTGCTTCTTGGGCAGCTGTTATAAAACCACCACTTATCTTCACATTAAAGATTTAACCTTAACTGTAAAACACATGTAGACATTTGAATCAAACTAGTTCATAGCCTGTTCCTAACTTGCCTGTTGTCTTGTCCTGTGTTAATGCTCCAGGGCGACTTCGGAATTAAACCTTTTCATCAGTGTTCTTCAGATGTTCTACAATATACTGTCACATTTTATTATTGGTGTATTGGAGGTTTTGTGCAGAGCTTTTCATAAATAGTCTATCGGGCAGAGTAAAGCGGAAAATGTCTAACTGCTCATCCTACCTGGTTTATCTGCAGTGAATATTTTATTTAATCAATGTTTTGCATGAAATGAAACTGGATTTGCCTAATAACTGTCTGTGTGTGTGGCTTATACAGTAGATAAGTTTGACTCATTTACTGAGTTGGTGTTACGTTTTTCATACATTGCATGTCTGATATTTCAGAGGCAAGGGACACAATTTTCAGACCCAAGTACACAGCTTTTCAAAATAAAAGCTCCGTAATTAAGCTCGATGTAAAGCCTTGCAACAACAAAACAAACTGTGGGGTTTTACTTTGTAGACATTCCACTAAAGAGGAAGTGATTCTATGAATGTTGTTGCCATGACAGAGATCAGCGCCAGCGACTCCTGTGATGTCTGTGTCAGTCCGAAGTTGGTTGTAATAAAGACGAGTGGCTGACCACTGCTGTTGTGTGTCCTGGGAAGTAGAAGAAGACACGTTCAACTGTCCACAGACTAAAGGCCAACGGCTCTGGCCCACTGAGTGCTACAGAGCTTTGGTTGCCTGTCTATTAAGTTTGTATTAATATTAAACTTATCTAAATCGCATAAATTCCACACTGGAGTTCCAGGAGCAGGTAAGATGAACATTTCCTGTGATATGCATTTCACATACAGGCAGACGTTAGTGGAATTAGTAGTTAGATAATAATAACTATTAAACATCACAGCATCAGTTCAATTACCCAGTGTTGCTCCAGTTTTCATTCTCAGGGATATTTCCTCTCCTGTGTGAGGATCCAGTTAATCTTTCAGGACTGAAAACTGCCCTCAAACTAGAGATGAATGCTTTGTGGTAATTGTCGGGCTGTAGTCACTGTCACGCCAGCGGCATGCTGAGGAAAATTTAGAACAGCAGATTTACAGACACCGGCATTCGCCGACGCAGCCACGGTATTACAAGTGTTATCAAGTAAGGGCAGCTAACACCACAAGAAATATGAGACAATATCCTCTGTAACAGCTTTACCAGATGTTATATCCCATGCTGAACATCTCAATCTCACACTGTTGGTGGATAGACACAAGACATCACTGCTGTTTCAAATGCTCCCTCCATCACCATCTGTTTCATTAATGCCTGTGGTGACTTCTTTTACGGTACTTCCTTCAGCCTTGAGCAAGCCGCCATTTCAAGACAGGCAGCTCATCAAAATGACTGACAGGTGTTGTTGAGAGGACCAGGCCGACTGCAGGTGGTGGAGCTGACAATATGCTTCCTGCCATAGGGTAAAGTGGGATTTTCTTTATTAGCTGCCTTACTCAACAAAAAACAATTAAGGACGAGAAAACCGGTTCTTTATGTTTGTCACAATTTATACTACATAAGTGAATAACAAATGCGTAACCACAATCACAGATGTTTTATGATTATTTTTCTGCAAACAATATGTATTATACAGAGGAAATGTTCCTTTAGGGACTTTGACTAAGACCTTTACATATAAATAGGTGCCTGTGAATAAGCCCTGCACGCAGCAGAGAGAAAACCCATTTGAATCCTTTTATAGGTCAACAACGCCTGATGGAAATCTCACACAGTCGCTGGGATTAGAGGCCAGATCTCAAAAAACCTCCGCCAAGTTTAAATATTGAAAGTCTTCACATTTACATTCCGCTCTTCACAGTGCCCGGAGCTACCGGCTTCTCATCTCCAACACCTGGGCTCCCACGTTGGGTCGGCTCAAAGTTGCTGGCAGTCCAGCAGAGCGACCTGATTATTAGTAAGATCATACTGTCACGGGCTTGATCCTCCGCCGGGTTCACACTTCACAGCTGTTCTTAATCCTCTCTGAACTGTGCAAGAGCAAGATAGTGAGACCTTCCCTGGTACAGAGGCGCCTCCAGTCGCAACTCTGCCCTCAGATCTCCTCTCATAAAATGTATACATGCGTGTCTAAAGGGTATATGTGAGGAAACAGTTGTGTAATTACCCTGCAATGGTGGTAATATGGTGATTGAGTGTGCTGGGGAATAAAGATAAAATTGCACAAGTGTTTTCAACGCAAGGAATGGTAATTGTAGCTGTTCATCAGGATTGTTCAAGGATGTTAAATGCTGCCCACAGCTAATGTGCATGTCCTTGAAAAAGCTCTGTACATAAAGCATGTTTAGAAGGAACCAGATGAGTCTCAAAGTCTTTGTGCACAATAACTGTGACCTTTTCTCCATGTGCAAAGCAGGGACAGCTTTTGACTGAGGCGTTCACTGACACGTGAATCGACCCCTCCACTGTTTGAAAGATGGTGCGCAGCTTTAAGTTTCAGCATTACAGAGAACCACATTCTGTGCAGCAGCATCACAAGCCCCGCTTCATCCGACAAATCAAACTGCCGTTATTTGTGTGAAGAAAGTGGTCTTTTAAAATCTAATATCAGTCAACCTCCAGACAACAGAATCAATACCTGATGAGCATTATTTTCTGAACCGGTTTGTTCTCCTGGAGCCATAGCATGCCTTCCATGAAAAATGCATTTGTTTACCGGCTGCTGAAGGTCGAGTTGTGAATTTACTGCCGACGTTAGTCTTGCTTGTTCGGTGCAGGCCACTCTGTCAGTGTTAATTTGCGGGGAGGTGCATCCAACATCCTCCCCTCGGTTTATTAACATTCGAGACTGCAATGCATTAAAAAAAACGTGTTCATCACAGATGAATGCAACATTCATTCAGGATCTGGCAGTGTGGGAAGGGCGATGTCGGGTGAGGTGGGATGGTGCTGTACGGTCGGGTGGGGAAAATGCCCAAAGGTTCACTTGTAGCCCCCCCCCCACGGAGTAGGTCATCGTTTTGTTCTTATCATTTTCCCAAGACAGAAACTAGAATGGCGCCCAGTATGGAAACAACAAGTCTAAAGCCAGATATTTCACATATTCATAAATATTAGTTGCCTAAATATGCCTGAGTTTTTTGTTTTCCAGCCATAATCTATGAAAATGTTGAAAAACCTCTTATATTGTAATGTCAAAGAACGATAAATAATTATTCCCTGATCACCAGGATCTGCATCAAAATGTAATGGGTTCTTCCCCAAACAATAATGCATCCTCCCACCCGTCGTTGTGGTAATCCGTGTAGCAATTGTTGTGTAATCCTGATCACAAACAGACGCAGATAAAAACATAACCTCTTTAGTGGACATAACAAATATACACAGCCTCTAATCATATCCTAATAAGTGGTGGATACTAAATGTAGATAAAAGAAAATGCTGATAAACATTGAGTTTAGTAAACATCAGATATAGTAGTAGTAGAAGAGTAATGTGTACAGTGCAGGTCACAATCATGAACTTGTGCTAATGTTTGGTGTAACACACTAAGGAATCAACACATTGTAGTTTACAGAGAGTAAAGGGCTTTTGGGTTGAGCCAAAACGAGTTCTTTATCACTTCTTAAGCCATCTGCTTTTGTTGTGAGACTGTAGTGCATCATCTGGTCGGACTCGCAGCAACTCAGCCATCATCCTCACTCACACGTAAATTAGCTGTTTTACACAGGCAGCGTTTAAATTGAAGTCACAGTGTGTCACATCACAGCAAGAAGGACTCAGTTTTGAGTCTGAGCATTAACAATCTTTGTGTCCACATGTTTGTCATAGATGATTAACCCTTTTTCCTTCCATGCATTGCATGCTGGGATAGATATAAGCCCTTCATGGACCCTATATGACTGTACTGTACCGTCATGTATCTCAAAATAAATATAGGGCTGCTGGTTGAACTGCATCTCTCAAAGATATTTTATCATCACATTTTCTACATTCACCAAACTCCAGCAAATACACCATATAAACTGTCTATTGTAAAAACGGTAGGATTGATCTTCCAGTGAGAATGGCCTTGTGAGATGCCTGGAAGTCTTAGGAAAATCAAAGTGTTGTGTTATTTGTGCAAACACATGTCAGGTTTACACTCAGTGAAGATTATCAAGGGTAAAGTCTGATTTAATACCATCCTCTATAAAACCAAAGCATATTGTGTACAAACCTCTTGTATTGTTGGTCGATCACACTAGAATGAGGCTGTTTTTTATGAGGGTTTTAATAATGTCATCAAACGTCAACATTTGTCCTTAAGTAAAACTCTACAGGATGAATGTTTCCCTTTCATTCCTGTTAAAAACAATACAATCCATTAGTGTGTATCAAAGAGTCAAAATTGCTGAAGCAACTTTACAAGCCAACAACACAGATGAATAATGCTGGCTAAAGCAGTCTCACTGTGGGAGTCTGGTGTGTGCCACCGAAATCTTGCCACCTTCCTGTAGCTGTGCTTTGCACAGTTGAAACTATTGGAAGAGCTTCTGCACACCTTCAAAAACATGGAGGGCCAGTCTGCTCTAAATTATGCGAGCAGTCAGAGTGAGAGTACAAGAAAAGAAACTTATTCAAATGTTGTTTTTACTGTGGCCCCTGTGTCAGTGTTATTTCTTTATTTTTGTGCTGTATCATATTATCCTGACTGATCTGCTGCCGCGGCTAAGCTCAAGCACAGATAGGCAGCGAGCGCCTGAGGAGGATATTAAACAGGTTTCCTTATTTGGGAATCAGTCTCCATCTGCAGCATTGCCCCTTGGTTGAGTATTCTGTCCTACATAGTGTGCCACAGCAGCATGGCTGCCCAGTCACCCATCCGTTATCAAACCCCTACAACTGAATTTATATTCACATGTGCATCTGGCTCAAAATAAGAAGCCCTGTATGTGAGGATCTCACTCACGATTAATGACATTGCAAAGGCACCACTTCAGCAATTAAGAGGTCTCTAATTGAAGAGTGAACCAAGTGGGGGAGAAAAATCATTGTCTATTTCCTTTTGCTACCAAAGTTAATTAAAGTACATTTGCTGAATTTTAATTAAAAAGTTAATAATACTCAACCGGTCCAATAACTTTTAAATGATTCCATGAAAAAAAAACTTTACAGCCAGTGAAAGACCAATAAAGCCTTTATCTTGTACACAATACTTTATCAAAGAATCACATATAAAACACACGTCTTTCAAGAGAAAGCTTGAACTGCTGTTTTCATTCTAATTACGTTGATGCTCTCATTGGTGGAACCTTCTGACTTTGTCACGTTAAAGCCCCGGACTACTAAGAACATTCGAGCAACAGAAAAAACACACCACACCACACAGACCCTTAAAGTCAAGATTAGAACAACACACTATTCGAAAATATATCCTCTGATCTTGCAGTAGTGGCCTTTTTTTTTCATTTGTACAGTTAGAAAAAATACACAGTTAACTGAATTCACTGAATGTTTTACCAAACTCACGAGGGATACTGTTTTTTGCACAATGACTGCTTTGGATATAGCACTGCTCTGTCTTCTGCTCTACGTGTCTGCAGTGTCCTGTGTGCCATGAAGCAGCAGAGGTGAAGATCTCCTGTGTGTCCACATGACAGTTCCCATGCCCTGAAGCTGTGGAACATTGTGCCCTGCCAGCATCCCGAGGGTCAAACATATTCACATTGATGTCTCCAGGATCCTGCTCGCCCCTCTGTCATGTGTGTTCGCATGGCGTCACCTCGGGGAGGGGCGTCTGGTCCTGCATGACCACTTGAGGGGGGGTGGGGGCGGGGCGAGCGTGGGCCACCGAGTTCTTCTGCAGCTCGACCCCGAAGGCGGGAGGAGCGCTCTGCAACTGTCTCCTGTACTGCACAAAGCTGCAGGTCTTTATGATGATGGCCAGGACGTTCTTCCCCATCAGGATCCCCGACACCCTGGCGTCCCGGTACAGAATCATGTTCCCCCCGCGGATGAAGAGCGTGATGACGTTGATGGTCACCAAGCTGAGGATGGGGTACAGGAGCATCTTGTGGGGCACGATGTTGATGCCCTGCATGCTGATCTCGCTCAAGGACACGCAGGGCAGCACGAGCAGGAGGATGTAGCAGTAGAAGAACATCAGGCCCTCCGCCCACAGAGGGAGCCCCTTTTTCTGAGGCTCCCACAGGTTGGCCTGGATGTCCAGTACGTCCAGCAAGTCCACCACCACCCAGAAGAGACGGTTGCGGATCTCCTCGCGCTTCTTGAAGGCGCGCACGTACTCCATGTGGTCGATCGCAACCAGCACCACGAACAGCACCGGAATGCAGATGGACAGCAGAAGTGTTAGAGCCTTCCTTGCGAGGGCGTCCAAGCTCTTCCTGTCCGCCTTGTAGTTTTGATACACAAAGTAGACCTTGATCTCCAGCACGAAGATGTAAAGGAACCACAGGATCATGGCGTAGCCTCGCTTAGACGTGCGCACCTCGGCGCCCACCCACACCGCTACGTAACGCAGCACGATGAGGAAGCAGATGTCTCCCACCATCACCATGATGCATATGCCAATCTTGCGTGGTCCGTGGTTCTGCTCCACCAGGTAGGCGTCAATCAGTGCCATGCTGCTCATGATCAGAATGGTGGAGAGGCACACGTGGGGCTTGTTGGTGGGAGGTGGGGGTACCATCCTTGCTTGGCTGATGGGGGGAGGAGGATGAGAAGGAGGAGAAGGAGGAGTGTTGTTGAGGAGGGGGGCTCAACGGGTCGTCGGTTTGTCCAGTGAGGATCAGATAGAGCTGCTAGACAGTGGTTTTCCCCTCCATTGCCTCTGTCTTGGCCAGAATCCAGGATGCATTAATAGGATTCTCACAGATCACTTCAATCAATCTTCGCTTGTGCCTGAGCCACCTGCCGGGTAGACAGTACCCCTCATTTAGTGAATGATGTTCATTGGCAAATGGTCTGTAAACATACAGGTTCACTTGTGCAAAAAAATCTTAAATCCCAGGAGGTGTTTGCCTTTCACAACCTGATAAGCATTCACTTAGCAGTTTATTCAATGAGTTCCAATTTCTGTTATCAAAAAGAGGAAAAAGTTGTTGCAATGTGCTCTCATAACACTCTCTGCACCGCTGTATTCATACAGGCTTAAGCCTCAGAGATAAGAATCCAGCTGAATACTCACTTGTGTCCCTCTTTGTACTTTATCCTAATGACTGGCAGCGAGCGATCATCCATGAGAATGCGCGGGGAGATCACGAAGCCCATCTGTAATCCACAGGGGGAGAGGGGAGAAAACGCACAGGATCCTCTCCTTCTCCGATTGCCGTAAATCCAGCAGTCAGGGATGAATTTCTGTTTTCTTTTCTTTCTTTTCACACGGTAGAGAAATCCCCCAAAATAATGCTGCCGTAATCCACTTCCTGCTCAGACTGAATCAGGAGGAGGCATCTTAATGATCACACACACTGCTCTCAATTTCTGCAACTAAGACGAGAGGTCAGTTTGTGCTCAGATAGAAGGTTTAAACCCCCAACTCCAAAAAACAGAAAAAGGAAAAAATGGTAAAGTTAACAGAAAAACTCATCCTGCTGAGAAGCGAATCTCCTCTCCAGAAGTTTTCCTCTCCAGCATTCACCATCCCCGGACAAGAAAATGAAATATCGTCTACCTGTACATTTCTATGTGCTGAATCTTGCAGTGTGTGTGTGTGACTGTCCTTTCTCTCTCGGCTGTGTGTCCATGTACATGTCTGTGTGTGTGTCCAGGATTCAGCTGGTCTCCACGCTTCGTTGTGGCTGTAAAGTGCTGCCCCCTGGCTCGATCCTGGCCACTGCGCTGTTTGCTGTCTCTTGCTCCAGCAGCTTCTCTTGCCAGGGACACCGGTCTCAGCAGCTCTGATTCCCCTGTCGTCTCCTCTCAACGTGCTCTGCCAGCACCACCGTCTCTATGATACTCCAACGCCGCCTGCCTCTCTCTGCCCGTCCCTCTCTTCTGCACTCTGCGAAGTCAGAGAGATGCTCCTCTGGTGCGTGCAAGACACACTCCTGGGTTTGTCTCTCTCGCTCTCTCTTTTTCTCTGTGTGTGTCTGCCTCGCAGCTACCCTCCTCTTCCTTCTCCCTCTTCTGCTCAAGTAAAGGCACTTGCTGTGTGGAGGTGACGCTCAGCAGACCACAGCTGCAGAGAGGGAAAAGAGGTAGAGAGAGGGAGGGAGAGCAAGAGAGAGAGAGAGAGAGAGAGAGAGAGAGAGAGAGAGAGAGAGAGAGAGAGAGAGAACACTTTTCCAGGGGGTGGAGAAAGGCGGGGAGGGGAGGGAAGACGAGCCAGCCTTTTGCAGCTTAGCTGAATGCACAACTTCTCCCTCTCCACCTTTTTTTTCTTCCTCCACATCCCTCTCTTCTATTCACATTTGTGTCTTGTGCTGATATCCTCTTTTCTTGGGCTGTTCAGCTCCCAGAGAGATACAGCCCTGCTTTTCCTTCGTCTTTGAGGAGCCCATTAAGGTTTCCATGCATTTTCTCGAGGTGCAGGGATGAAAAGTGATCCGGTGAGGGGATGGGAGTGAGGTGGGAGGGGGCGGAGGAAAGGAGATGCTCTCCAGTGTGGGATGCAGGAAGCCAGCTTCCCAGCAGGCTGCGTGTCTGCAGTCTGGGGAGACGTAAAGGGGAGGCAGGGAGGGAGGGAGGGAGGGAGGAGGGGTGAGGGGCGTGCGGTGGCTCCTCCTGACAGAGAGTCTTTCTATTGATCTACTGACAGAGCAGTGAAGCTCGGTGAGACTGGGACGGGGCCCCCGAGAACCAGTAGCGACGAGGGTATAGAGGGTGATGAGTGACATGATGAGAGAAGGAGAAAGAGAGAAGCAGGAGATGTGCAGGGTGCATTGGAATAAATTGTCAAGGGAATATTTTTATCCTCTGAGATGTAATAATGCCTGGGCCGGACCATCATACCTACGCATCTCTTTTTACAAAGGAAGGGAAAGGTTGCAGTGTTTGCTGTGCTCTGGAGTGTGCGCCCCACCACCAGCTCTGTTTATCCAGCTGGGCCAATTAGAGATAATCCTTCCTCTGAGGAACCAACCCGCTTTTTATTACTTCAGTGCGAAGCCATTTACCGCTCACTTCATGAATCCCAGTTATTGAGGAGTCAAAAGTATTGGTTTTCTATGCTGTGTTGCTGCACTTGTCATCCAACTGTGTGATGACAACTAAACATAATTGCAATCAATCGCGGCAGATTTCTTACAGCCATGAATAGATCTGGTTACATATTTCCCAGCTGTGGATCAGCTGACAGGTGCCATCAGGGTGTTTATGGCTTCTGTCTCGACGTCACCATGGGCAGCATATGGAGGATTAATGTCTGAGAAAATGAAAAGCAGAAACTGAGAAAAAAAAAGCTGTTTGCTTTTCACTGAGCCGCTTCCTTATTGAAGATCTCCCCCAGATTTATTGAAGACAATTGAGTCATGACAAGTGCAATGAGAGATTTTATTCTTCTTTTTTTTGTTAAGCTTTTTGACGGACTGTATAAAACACACAAAAGGTTCCAATCTAATTCCAACAAGTGCTGGCCATGTTGAAGAAAATTTTTTCTCTCATGAAATTCGAAAATTGTTTCATAATTTTATGACATTATTGTCTTAAAATGAAATACAACATGTCACATTTTCTTTATTGTGGCTCTACTCTCCGTGGTACAGGTCTGATCGTCATGACAGGCCAGTCCTCCCATTAACCGCCAAGTGTCCTTGAGCTCGATGTGAAACAGCGACCTGCTCACAGTCAATCTGGGTAATGTGTCGGCTAAACACCTGAATTGTAAATGTAAATGAATGGATGTCTTTTCAGTTCCTCGGCGTTACGTCTCTGTGCTCTGTGCAGTTTCTTTCCTCGCTTAAAAAAATCTGTATGTGACGGACACAGTCCTTCTATCATCCACTTTTTATTCCTCCCACACCTCGGCCACTGCTCTATAATTTATATCTCCATTTACATACATTTTTGTAAAATACAGTGGCCCACATTATTGTAACCTCTTTATTAAAAGGAGCAGTTAACCTGGATTTGGACTTTGAGTCACAACTGATTCATATCTTCATTCCTATATGCTCAGCATTTTGTTCTTGTCTTCCTTTAGTTTCTGTTTATAATTCATGAGAAAGGAGGAAATCACACAATTCTTCCTTCAGGGTATTGTCTCCTTTAGATGAAGGTCTTTTATAAACAGTTTTTTTTACAGTTGGTTGGTGTCACAGTTCTCAGTCCTGATGAATGTAATTATACAGTTATACCAACATGAGGGTGCACGTTATGATTTATGAGATATTATCCTCCAAAAGTACATCCAGGAGTCGTGTGTGTCCTCCCCTGCTCTCTCTGCTTCGTCCATCAGGCTCTGCTTAGCCTCCTACAAAGGACTGTCCTTGGCTTCAGGACAGGGACACTGCATCATCACTGTTCAGCTCCAGGGAGGATAACAGACAGCAGACTATAAAACACCAGCAACATTTTCTATAACATAGAGAATCTACAGAAAAACAACCAGAAGATTGAGAGAAAGGAAGCCGTTCGACCACTGCTCTGTCTTGCTTTGTCATCCCGGCTTCTAGAGTTGCAGAGTCGTTCTGTCTCGAAAAAGTAAAACACTCAAGTCGGTCTTTGGGTCTTTAAAATGTGGTATTTGCCTCTATGCAAATATTTGAGAGTGCAGCAGCTTGAGAAAAGTGTTTTCTCATCTTGGCCCAAAATTTTTAAATAAAAATATCACAGGAGGAATTGACTGCCAGTCCCACCTTGAACTTTCAAAGCGTAAAACTTGTTTTCAAAACACTGCATCTTGGGTAAGAAAATTGGGCTTTCAAGCACAACCTCTCCTTGTGGCTGATTGCAATTGTGCTTTCAATCAGGACTCTATTCTTCCTTTCCGCTTTGTGCTCACTGTTTATAGCCCTTCTCTGACTGGCCTTTTCCTCGATTTTCTTCTTTACTGTCAACAAACAATCTTCTTTCTTTCTTTTTTTTTAGATCAAATGTCTTTGAGGATTTTTCAGAGGACAGACTGTGTCCGCTAGATTGCATTGTGCTCATGCAGCTTTGTAACACAGCGCACACTTTTAGAATCCATGTTTATTGCATCACTGTTCCCTCGGAGCGAGGCAGAGAAGCGATATTAATGCTCACCTAAGTGCTGCAAGTTGTGGCACAATTACGAAGGTATGCATCGCTGAATGAATATGCTGATTTGATTTCCTTTGTGTTTAGACTGCAGACAATTTACTTAGGAGTCAAGAGCTTAGCAAGATTAATTTCACTGCACCTCATGAAATCCAAAATAGAGCAAAATCTGCCAAACAGAATTACCACGAGACTCGTCCCCTTGACTTGACAAGAGATGTCGACATGTTTTCACCTGTGTATTGATCGATAAAGAGAGATTACTGTAGATGGAAAGAATCAAATTGGACGTGTTATGATTTGCAGGCCCCGGACATGAAGACGGATTAATCACTTGGCTCTGGCGGCAATGATTCAGTGTCAGCAAGTTGTGAAAAAAAAATTGGGGGAATTTACATCACCAAAGACAATTTGTACATGAAGCATAACAGGGAAAATTGGAAACATAAATCACATTAGCTGTAACCCTGAGCCTGCCATCGATTACCTACAGGAAAACAAATGGGGGCTTTAAGGCTTCCCATCCTTAAACATCCCCTTCCTAACCGCAAAATGGGAAACTCGAAGTGGACGGGGCTGAGCCGCTCCCCCATGGGGCTCTTAGATCAGAGATCGGGCCGAGCAAACTGGCCTCCGCCCCCTCAACACCCACCCGACATCCACGCTGGAGGAGGTGCGGGTTATTTCAGCCCTGAGTTAGCTGAGATATTTAACTGTCGGTGAGAAGGTGGGGAAAAAGAAGAAGTGCATGCTGGTATGTTTGACAGCATGTTGGTATATTTGACATGACATCAGGTCAAATCTGAGACAAAGGATCGGATCTTCAAGGGCTTTTACAGAGACTACAAAGCAGACCTGGCTCGAACTGAATTTGCATTTGATTGATCGTGCTCAGAGTCCCATGTGGGTGGGCTGAGCAACACAGAGGAAGAGAGTGATTGCCACATTATTACCAAATCAAGTGAGAGGCATTAATGTATAAAAATGTGTCTGCATTAACATACTCATTGACTTTGCCGAGGCAGAGAAAAAACATTCATATTTGCAAATATATTTAACACATCCCCATCATACCTAAATTCCAAGTGATGTTGTAAAGACCAAAGACAAAGCGTCTGAAGTGCAGTAGCTGGGGTCATGAGAGGAAACACATCACGGCAGGTGATCATGTCTTTTATACTGAAACACAGTTGTAAATTCATTTTAACTGCTGTGGATGGTCCAGCATAAAAAGACCCTTAGAGAGAGATTCACTCGACAGCAATAATGAATCAGACATTAGAGGGTTTAGTAAAGGTTCAGAGTTTATTACCTTCACAGTTTCAACAACCAGAAGTCACTTATTCTCAGAAATAATAACAAGAAGAAGTCCATACCGCATCCAAAACATCCCTTTAAACTCTGGACCCTATCGGTCTTGTTAGTTCAAAAACTATTGAGGATAAACTGTTGATTTCCTATTGTGTCCACATCTCGGCTACACAACAGTGGTACATACAGGTATTCAGATATTTTTGTAGCTGAACAACAGCAGGGAAATTGGTGAATATGTCCAAAAACAAAGTATCTTGCAATGTCAAAGAAAGTGCAAAATCCTGGGTCTGGGCTGATATGTAAGGCGTTCTTCCTTGACACATGTTCCACTCTGCAACGTTTTGTGGAAATCTGTTCAGTCCAGCTGAAGAACAAACCAACCAACAAACAAATGTACTGAGGTGAAAACACAACATCCTTGGCGCCAACTGGGACTTTGTTTTAAACACGTATATGGTGGGTAATAAGTATTTAGCAAAAAAAACGAATCTGCGGACAGTTGTGGGAATGGCATTGATTATAATTAAATTATAATTGATCCAATCAATGACAAAGCACAGTAACATCCTTATACTACCTCAGTAAAGGCTGTGAGTGACAGGACAGGAATTGAAGAGGTGACAGAGAAGTGTCACCACGAAAAATAATATTGTTTCAATGATGGATTATAGCTTTTTTCCTATCTTTGTTTGTTTTTAGTGTTGATACATGTTGACATCACTGACTTGTAGCAACAAGATTCATAGCAGAGCAGCAGTAAATGCTGAGTAGAGGGATGAGAGGGTTTGTAAACCTCTAAGGGCGCAAAGATTAGAGTTTGAAAACAAACTAAAGAGCGAGTTTTAAAAAACAGAAATCTCTGCACCTGATGAAGGAACTGTTGAGTCATCGCTGAACAACATCCAACACATACTACATATCTTGATATCAATGTATATTTATACACAGTTGGTGATTTGTTAATTCTTATGAACTTTTTTGGGTGATGAGTAGTGGTGGGGGTTTGGGGGCTGACACCCCTGCAGCAGAGAGCTCTATACTTGTTGCATGGATGTGCTTAGCGAAAGTGGTATCTCCGAGTTAATGCTGAATTGTGCCTGCCTGCCAGGGATGATAACATCTTAATGGATGTTTTAACGGTCACGACACAGGTAGGATTTTCCCTGTGCTTAAGATGATCCATCTGACTGTGACAGAGACAGAGACAGACAGAAACAGAGAGAGGAGTTAAAACAAAGCACAGCGCACTGTCCTCCCTGTTCTTTTCTACGCCATTCTGTTTGGTATTTACTATGTCTCTGCTCCTGTTTAGCGTTTGGTTCTGCGCACACAAATCTCGCAGGAGCAGGTGAAATCAACTTTTAAGAATAAATTGCAGATCCTGCAATGTAGTTTAGCAGCCTTAACTATAGGATGCTCACCTGCACACACTAATTGTCTGTCTGCACACACAGTACTTTCTCTCAGAGGGTATTAGAGGGGATAGCAAGATTGATAGTTTATTAAAGGGGCCATCTTTGGTTTTAGGGGCTGGTATCCCCCTTTACCCCACCAAAAATTGCTCTGTGCAAAGATACAATTTTTGAAAACGTTTTTAATGTTTATTACACATGAATTTGTTTGATTGTGAACATTGTGGATGTTTAGTTTATTTAATAAGCACTTCTATTAATGGCACTTTCTTTTATTTGCAGTAAATAAAGTGGTGATTGTGGCAGTGGAGTTAGTGTCACTCTGGGATGCTACCTTTTGATGAGCTAATAAAGAAGCACATTTTCCAAAAGCCTTTTTGTTAACCTGTCTTCATTCCATTTATTCTATGAATACGTTTTGATAGATTCAGAGTATCACACACATACACGCATACACACACACACGTTGAAAATAAAAAGGAGGAGGTTCTCAGTCAATATTAATGACTGTAACTTTTTTGAGAAAATTAATAAGGTTTTCCTTCCTTGATATTTCGATGCTGACAAATCTTTGCAAATATATTTAACATGGAGGGGTTAAAGGAAACTTCCATTGCTATCATAAATATAAAGATGTTTCCTCATATTGAGGTACATTTTAATAGCTTCACATAGGACGGTGATTTGTCTCGAGCCTTATTAGTCCGGAAATCATTGATGAATTTTGTGTTTGTGCAGGCCACTCTGCGATTTCCCCACTGATTAATTGAATGCAGTGCCACTGTAATGTGGCTCTGCATTAGCCGTAAATATTATTAGCAACCTCCCATGAGGCGGTCTATGTACACAGAAATACATGGCATTAATTAAACTGTCCACAATCTTAACAGGAAGAGAAGATAAGGATCACTTAGAGACATTGCTTATTTGTTTAAGTAATTTAGAGCATTACAGCAAGTAGGTATTTATAGCATGTGGGTGTTTGTAACTGGATGGCAGTTTGAAGTGTTCATATGTGCTGATCTGGACTAAGTTTGGTAGCATTTGGGTAAATATAAATTTAATTTAAGATATGGATTTTGATTTAGAGATTCATGATAATTGCATGCACAAAAGGTCTGCCCAACTGGCAGGCGACAACCTCTACCTGCAGCAAGACCTCAATTGTTGCCTGGTTTTACAGAAAAAAACGAGGCAACCGGCTTGCATTACTATATGTTTGCTTCGAGAGGACAGATTGTGGGCAAGACGTTATTCATATGGTATCTTCATGGAAAAAAAACCCCACAGAATATTTGAGTTGTGTGTTTCTTCCTTTTCAAAGCAGTGAGCTTGGTTGCCTTACTCAATATATTCACATTTTCTGTGGGGCAAACTCTCCAAACTCTCCTCACAGGAGACCGGGCTAATTTGGGGAAGTAGTTTATAAATGACAGAAACTGTACTGGCCCGAATCCCTTTTGTTCCTGACGACTTCTGCTTAGTTAGGCATAAATGTGTGTGTGTGTGTGTGTGTGTGTGTGTACAGATACACTATATGGATTAAAAGTATTGGGACATACCTCTTAACCTGTGAATTCCCATTGACATTGGTTACACTAGGCACCAGGAGGGAAATCTTAATGCTTCAGCCTACCAATACATTGTGGTCAATTCTGTGCTTCCAACTTTGTGGGAAGAGTTAGGGGAAGGCCCTTTTCTGTTCCTTAAAGGAATGGTTGGGTGAGTTTGGTGTGGAGAGACCCTGATTGGCCTGCAGAGAACCCTGACCTAACCCCATCAAACAACTAACCCCATCAAACAACTTTGGGATGAAGTTGAACGGATCCCCTGTAGAGAACCTTCCCAGAAGAGTGGAAACTCCTAAAGGGGCAAAGGGGGACACAATTGTTCCCTTAAACTTCATGTCTCTCGATGTGCTTTTTAAGGACTAAACATATAAACTTGCCCCTAGAATTATAAACTGACTCGATTGTATCACCATGTGTGGAAGTCACTGTGTATCTATCCTAAGTTTAAATGATCATGTAGAGTCCGTAATGGTGTGCAGTGCCCAAAGGGTGCACAGATTTTTAAAACAACCAGAATACCAGATATTTCTGATTAGTACTCACCAATAATTCACCTCTTCTGGGGTCTGAACACATTAACAGTATGTGCCATCCTGTCTCCAGAGCTCTTACAAGACGCAGCTCTTGGTAAATGGCTGCACTAATGTTGCACCATGACTGACAGTACCCATTAATCACTCAGTGTGTGGAGGAAGGGTTTGTTTCATAATCATTAGCTTTTACCGTTGTAGGCCTACATGTATTATAAAATCTATGGGTAGTCGTAATGAGCTGAGGTAGATGAGGTCATAAATAAACTGCCGGACTGGATATATAGAAATAAAGACCATCGACGTGATTCAAGTTTTATTAAATTAAATTCCTTATTCAGGATGGCTACAGGAGGCTGTTTACTGTGCAGCTCAGGAAGAAAACTGGTTTACAAGTTTTTAATGAAACCCAACTTTAACTATAGCATAACTCCCTACCCGTCTTTGGAAGGGGGATAATGGACAAGCTAGATTCCAGTACTCTGGACGAGAATGTGTAAACCCATCTTTGTGTTTCCTTACCTTTAGCTCGACCAGTCACATCTTTGATGCCTAATCTCACAAACCTTGCACAAACCAGATCTCTCTGCCTGGAAGGGAAATTCAGGGTTTGCCTACCCTGCCCCTCGTTGGTGCTACGCCTATCAAGCCATGAAGTTCACTGATCACAGAATCCGATTTTCAAACATTTCAGTTCATATAATATATAGCTCTCTGTTTTTTCAAAGGGTTGGATAAAAGTAGACTTTTAGGTGCAACCGTAGATTTTTTATTTTTGATAATGGCACATTTGATAAGCTATAACTCACTAGCTATTTAAAGGTAGTTAAGCGTAGTTACTGCTTGGATCTTGTCTCTTCTTTTCTTGTACACTTATACTATCCTATAAGTTTTGTGTTTATTTATCTGTGGAAAAAAAGGTACATGTTTTTACCTGTAACCCTTCACACCAATGAACCGATATGTAAAGAGTATTTACTGTTGGCAGTGGTCAACATCTGTTACTTATTTCCTCGATTCACAATGAGCTAACTAGGGCAAAATAAAAAATAAATACAGCGATCATCGATCACCATGAAGAATACTAAAGAAATATGACTCTGTAATGTTTTTTTGGGGGGGGCCCGTGAATGAAATGTGCTCGCTGGCTCCTACGGTGGCACAATCCTCCATCGTTAAGTCCCAGAAGATGCAAGGTGGCGGGGGAGAGAGGGGGTAGGGATGGAGAGATTGGGGAGTGCTTTGAAATTCCAATGGGTATGGAGATTGGGTTCCAAAACAGAATAGTCTGTGAATTTTTTTGGAAAGCCAGAAATGTGTTGTGTGTAATTCCAGTGAGGGATGGCTGGATGGAGGGATGGAGGGACAGAGGGAGGGAGGGAGGGAGGGAGGGAATAGTTCGAGAAGTTGCAGAGGCTGGCGAATGAGATTTGAAAAGCCTCAGCGACTACAATCAGCAGCTTGTCGGGTTACCACACAGTAGCAAGCGTTAATTAACAGCTCCTGGAAACCCATGCAGATATATTACAGTTAATAGGCTCCGATAGAATTACATTTGCCATCTGATATACCTTTTTTAAAGGGAGCCACACTCATAAAGGGTCTTTTACTGCATGGCAGGCAGCAGGATAGGATCGAAGTTATATCTCTTTTACACATCAATTAGTGGATATACACTGTTTTCAAATACAGGTAAATGCACTAATAAAGCTGGGTCACTCTTTTCCCATTGCCAGTAGAGGAGGATTTTTTTCTTTAGTGGGTCAGAAAACTGAGCTGTCGCTTACATCCCTGTCTCGCCAAAGAAGAGCGTTTACCCTGGTGTCACAGTTCCATGACTGTAGATCAAAGCCAATAAAAACCTGTGCACGGGTAACTCTGCAGTAGACACCTGTCAACACCTGTCTACTGCAGAGTTATCTGACCTTGGATTGAAGCTGATTGTATCCATTCCAATGGAAGACCAAAGTCAGATGTTAGTAGGTGTTGGTGGGTTTTTTGACCAATAGAAAAGGGGCTTTAGATGCAACAACAAACCAAAACAGCGATTCAGAAGTAAACAATTTAATTTGGCAATGAGTTTGCTTGTGACGCATGAATAAATTTCTCAGTAGAAAATGTCCCACGCTGCTCAAAACGATGTATTTGGGTCAGTCAGTACTCGCAGTCCTGTGAGAGGCAGAGGGAAGCCACCCAAAAGGCACACACACTCTGAGGCGCCCACAAACATAACCAGCGTGGTTCATTGGCTCTGATGCATCTCCAGCGCTCGTTTATACGAATTTGAAAATGAGACACAACCTGGGCCAACGCTGCCATTTCTACCACCCATCACAATCTCCATTGTCTTGTGCCAGAGGCATTTGGGGCTGGCTAGAAACTGAAACATGAGATGGATACACATAGAACAACACAGAGGTGAATGAGAGTTTTAAGTAGGTATAAGGTCTATGTAGTGACTGAGAAAGGGATGTTATTGTTTCGGCATTTTTTAAGTCTGAGGAATGTAGTCTTTACCATATTGAGGATACAAAGGACGTACACAGGAGAAACAACCCAGAGCTGTAGTTAAACACCTCATTTTAGCCCAAAAGATGCAGGAGGGAGGGTGGGGGGAATTTGAAAGGAGATCTGCCCTACATTTTTGAGTTGCTAATGCTCAAAATGTAGCCGAAGGGGCGTAGTCCGCCCTGCAGTCTCAGAAACTCTTTCCTTCTTTCATGATCCCTCCAGCTCCACAGAGAACCTCATTTTGGTCCCATTTCATTGGAAAAAAAGAAGCTGCATGAGACATCATTAGTTTGCTTCATGATCACTATTTCAGCTAGGAAAAGAGGCATCTGAGCTTGTTCTGCATCCAAGTCACTCCGGGACACTGCTCTCCTCTCTGACACTAACGGCCTTGAGGAAAGCCTTGAGGCTCTTTGTCTGACCGGACTCAGTTTTCACTTTTCGTTCTCATTGCTGGAGAAAAGTCAGTGTGAAAAGCACTGTTCTCTGCTATCATCCTGGCTTATAGTCAGAGAGAGGTGTGTTTGTGTGTGTGTGTGTGTTTACCAGGCATTGAGAGCGCTGAATAGGTTTATTCAGGGGTTTTGTTTCTCTGTTCAGCACAAGGAGTCTGAAATAGCTCTCAGACGTTGTTCGCTTTAGATTCAAGTGAGTGTCTCACTCATACATTTCCCTACAGAGAGAGATTTCCATGTATTTGCAGGTTCACGTTTGCTCAAGTTCCCTATTTAATGAAATGCACAGACGTCTCTTTGTGATATTAGCCGCCTCAGTTAGTTTGGCATACTCATATGCAGACTAACTCCATCGTGATCCCTCGAGATAAAGTGATTAAAATTTTAAGTAAAAAAAAATCGAGAAGTTCCTTCCGCTGTAGGAAGGGACGATCAGTAATGGGCCCACCTCTGCTCTGAACAACTCCTCCTGCCAAGTGTAAATGTGCATTGAGCATTTCTAAATCACACATCTTCAGCACTTAGTTACCTTCTACTAATTCTCTAAGTGTTGGATGAGGGAACCAATTCCATTAAAAGTGGTATATGTCATGCAATAACCTTCTATTTCACACAATTAAACACACACTGATCATGACTACATATCCATTCGTATCTTTTGATACTCAGTATATATAATTTTTTTTCAATAAGTGAAATGAGTTTTGGGTGCAAACTTTCTTCTTCAGCTGCCCTTCCTTCTCTCCATAACCTTGTCAGTTCATCATAACCAGCTCCGGTTGAGTTCAACACGCTCAGATTCAATCACTTCTTCAAATTAACATCCATTGTTTGCCAAAGTCATCGCCACAGCTCTTTGAGCACGATCCCAGGAAATTACATGCTACCTCCGTCAGGTTATCAACCATGGCCCACAGTCAGGATTTCACGGTTTTTACATAATGGGGTCCTGGGCTGCATGAGAGTGTTGATTTTGGAAGAATGCTGCCATAGATTAACATAAGCCTTTTGTTAAACTTCCTCTGTGAGACACTGTCATTCTGATTGTCTAATGTTACAAAATGTGTCTTTTGATGGGCATTTGGCTTCTTAACACATTACAACTACACCGATTTTATGTCAAACACTTACTAGGATACTTGATGTACACAAAGTGTGATTTCTGACAGATGGATGGATGGATGGATGGATTGTAATAGTAATAGTAAAATCCTGGTGAAAAACGAATGCGTTTTCTACCATACCGATAAATTACTGCACATTCCACTTCCTGTTGTCATTTGGACTTGTCTATCATTTTTTCCTGTCTTTGCGCTGCCTAGTGATTTTACCTTCACACACCTGTCACCTGATCACCTGTCCCTGCAGTTGCATCTAAGAAACCCCTTAGATAATCTAGGCTTTGTAAGATTATGCTAATTCACTTTCTGATGTCTTCAGAAACTCATGGTCTAAATATTTGTTGAGTCGGAATCGTTGTTCCGACTCAAGGTGATGCTCACGTGAATTCTCCCCGCTGGGAACTATTTTTAACAACTATCCTCTTACTCTTACAGAAACATTCTTATATTCATACAACTTGTTTTAGTTGATCCCATAAAATTCTATCTATTGAACATTTATTGAACATAAATGTGAACATTTACAATGATATCTATTAAGATAGGATACTTGCTCCAGGTAACTGGTAGGAAGAGTTGGTGGGAATCCACTGTCATTATTGATGAAGTTTAAATAACTTCTGATGCAGACGCTATTAAGAACGACTTGTACGACAGAATTGAGTTTTTCCTCACTGAACATGACTCATCTCGACTGTTACAAATTTGTAAAAACACCAAGCTCTCTTTGGTTTCTGTTTTAAATTTAAAACAGGCACATGTCTCCTAGCTACTAATAATATTAATACTAATGCTCATAATATTTATACTAATTACATTTTTATTCAAATGTCTCCTTCAGTGTCTGGGAGCTCCGTCTGCTTAAACCTGTGGTTCCCCTTCAGGAGAGAGAGATGTGAAGTATTTGAATGACAATGATTATGCACCATTTTATTTGAGCGGCCTGACAAAATGAATCCGCACTGATGACAATAAACGTGTCAGATTAAGGTCAGACAAGTCTTGGCAGATGGAGGGTGGAAATTGACTCTGTTCCCTGACAATAAAAGTAAGGCGTAATAATCAACTCAATTTTGGACCCACAGCGCGGAACACAGACAATAGGAGGAGGAATTTTAAAGGCAGTTTAATCGTAAGCTTGTGGGAGATGGAGCAAAGAGGATGGGGACGGCTTGATGGAGGTTCGGAGTTGCTGGTTTGGTTGAGTGGGGCAGGTAATGGAGTGTGAAGACTGGATGGATCAGGACGACTGGTTTAGGTTCCAAACCGGATAAAGACAAAGGTTGCCATGAATTATTATTTACTATACTTCTAAAATCTTGGAAGGTAAGAAAAGGATACAAAGAAATCTGTTTCAACAAAGTTTTGCTCACAACAACTCAAAAGGCAAAACGAAAACACTCTCTGACCTCCTAAATCCTGAGGGTTTTCTGAAAAGCTGACAGAATTACCAATGTTCGCAGAAACTAATTTCTCTGCAGCAGATAAAGACAAAATAAAAGCATTTAAAAGGTCAAACAATTGGCTTTCATCATGAATAATTTCCATTTTCCTAAGCTTTAAAAATACCAACAAAGCCAGCAAACTTTCCAAAATCGAATATTTTAGCCCGATGCACAAGGTATCCATAAAGGTTCATGCTGATCTATTCATGTAGTTTTTGCTTAAACCTGCCGACAAACAAACGAAGGGACCGTGGTGGAAACATAACCTCCTCGGTAACAGTGTCTGCACTGTTGGAACCACTTTCTTCGAAGAACCATGAGTGTCGGAGACTGAAGGAATGAGCCAGGGCGTAAATACTGGAGGAGGCGATAGAGTCGATTAGATGACTTGCAGCTGAACAGGTGGATTGATGGGATCGCCATAGACTCACCCAGCTAAATACACACAGCCTGCAACAAAGACCGACACAGGACAAACAAACCACACAAGGGAACGAAGGGAAACACAGGGAAAAGATTTAACCCTGACACAAGCTGGTGTAGCTCATGGGAGTGCATATGATTTTACATAACTTGAGGGATATGGCAGCATACACACATGAAGTGGCCCCTCCCCTACACACCGTTTTTTTGACAACATTACTTACACTGATTAACACCACATAGATTATTGTCCAATACGTTCCACTGAGTAGAATCGGCACAGAAGAAATATGGAAACAATTTACCGCACATGTCCAACTCATGCATAAGCAACTAGCGGAAAAACATAAAGCACGAGCAGCAATACGTCAAAGTAAAGGGTAATTACTCAAGCAGCGTGACCCAAATGCATATTGATAATTCAAGTTAAAAAACGGCAAATTTCTACACCGAACAAGGCGAAAACAATGAATAACAAATTCTACCTGAAAGCACCGGGGGCATGGTAAGAGGTTTAGATCAAGGAACGAGCGCTCAAGTCATTTCATAAACCAAAGAGCATCAAGACACTGCATCAGGGGGGTCATGGAGGGGAGAGCAGGCGCCCCTCCCCCAAGAGTCCCTGCCGCCTCGGCCTCTTTTACTCCATCTCTGTTTCTAGCACGGGTGTGTCACCCACTGTGGAATCAATTTCTCCCCTGGCGATTCAGGTCCGGCTACATTTTCCAATTCATTTATACTCATTACCAGGAAACAGCCAGAGGCAGCAGCAATTCAAGCACCTGTAATAAAGCCCACAAAATCATTTCTTGTCCCAGTATCTTTGGTTTTAAATGGATGACATCAGCCATCAGAGCAAATGAAACATTTAGGATTGTCACAATCAAACAGGAACAGTGGCCGAACAGGGAAAAGAAGGACTTTTGATTCTAAAGGTCTAATAATTATTACATTGAAACATGAAAATCAGGGACAATGCATATAAAAGGTGCGAAATAGCTCATATTTATTTTGTCTGTTGCTTGATCCTCTAGCAACAAGTCAGCTTCATCATATCGGACATAACTCTGGGCAATGATTAAATACAAATATTTTAAATAAACTTTATATCAGACCGGATAGAGGATGGATTTTTAACTCACATTCTGATGGGTTAGTCGTGTACTTGTCAGAAAAATCGCCCTGGGACTGAAAAAATGTAAGCGGCAGAATAGCAAATTTGTGTTGTAGATATCAAAGTTTGAATGGAGTGGATAAAGGTGAAAATATAAATATTTGAGAAGAATACAAATTACCATTTGCAAAACAAACGGCGAACGTGCAGCTTGTTTTCTCTGTGAGTTGAAGGGAAAGACAGTGTGAGCACTGAGCTTGATTTCCTGTGGAGTCCCTGTCAAACGTCCTTTAGAGAGATAAAAGCGGCTGATAAAGTGTTCTTATCTTTGATCCAGGTCTACGCTTTGTGAGACTGCATAATAGAAAGCAGCTCAAACTAGCCTCCGGTAAGATGAAAAGGAAAGGAGATGCGCAGCACAATATCTGGCTTGTTTACCGTCTTCCCCTCAAAGGTTCAGCTCAAGGACGTCTGCGTTTTAAGGATGAGTGAAGATGATGAGGTGGACGATGCGGGAACATGATATTTCCTTTTAAGAACTTATCAAAGAGACACTGATAATCCAAGAGTGAAGCGTAAAGGTGAGACGAGGTAGCTTTAAAAAGGATAATATAACGCATTCCCCCTCTCAGAAACAAAACGGTGATAAGAATAAGATGCAGCGTTTCCCACTGGTTTTGCTGCTGCAGCCCCGTGTGGACTGATATGTCACACATGACGGGGAATATTATCTAATGTCACGGATTATTCGCTGTAACAATACTGCATCAGCTTGTTGTTTGTTGCACTTTAGTATCTCATTTACAATTTCCCCATTGCCAGTCATACAGAGGCCAGTTATTTAGCAACGCAGTCTTGAATCACTCTTTTTTTGTAAAATGAGCATCATTTGAGCGGCGCATAAACATTTATATCCTCAATTTTCCTCTTTCTGCTCGTGACAGGGCACAGTTCTCCACGTCCTTCACCAGAAAACTTTAAATGGGCTCGTTAGAGTCTTTTTAAATGGCCCATACTGAAGCCGTTTCCTGATAAAAACAGGTAAATCTGTAAGTACTCTGTAGAAAATGAGGCTGACTGCATGCCTCATGTAACTTTGACTGCAACAATTTCGCCCTTGGCCACAGATCTATTGAAAGTGCAAAGCCATGTGTCTTAACGTTGTTTTTGTTGTTGTCTGAAAGTCCTTTTTTTTTACCCAATTCCAGCCAAAAGCCAACTACTCCCCCAGATAATAACCTGGACCGGCTATTCAGACGGTGTCAGGGGAGCTGATAATAGCCACTGTCACGCTCTGTCAGCGACAACAGGTAAAGGCCTGTGTGTCACCTTATTGTGATAATGGTCAGTCAGGGCTGATGCCATTCCAGGCCAGATGGGTTGCGAGCACATTGGAACTGAAATGACTGGCCCTCTTTGTTTGTAGTGAGAATACAAATCAGGCCGTTTGCCCGCCAGTTCTTCTGTTTACCTGGACCACAGGTACTTGAATGCAACACCTGTTAAATCGGGGGGAAAATGAAATGAAGCTTATAAAATCACCCAAAACTGATCAATAAGACATAAAAGTGAGAGATGACAGTCATCAAATCTCTTCTGTTCTGCACTGATTGAATACACAAAAAAATTGTATTGCCACTCTGCAGTTCTCTGCCTCCACCATACAGTACAGTTTCAGATCTAAAAACTTTTTCTCAGACTCATAATACCCACGTTGTTGTTTGACCACTGAAGCCCAATCAGTTCCTTTTTGATTTCAAGTTACAAGTAGTCACAAATTGCTGAAATTACCAAAAGGCAAACTTGAGACGTCATATTAAAGAGGCCGAAAAAATGTTTAGTGATGATGTTTGAGTCCAACTGAATGTTTGTAACAAATTTTAAGAAATTCCCTTTAGGTCTTGTTATGTTCACAAGACCAAAGGTTTGTCCTGTACATCAATACATCTGTCCCATTATACTGAACATAATGTCTCAAGAACCCCAAAAGCAATAACCTCCACCTCTAGCTGTCGCCAGGACGAAGGAATTTAAAAAGATTTTCCTTTCTCACTAGTTAGACTCCAGACATTCTTTTGTAAACCCACGCAGCAGGGACACAGACGTCTGCACCATCAGATTCTTCTTTAGAGCACATGGCATCTCTCCCAACTTGCACCCGGGCTCTTTTAATGAACATTACTTTTACATTTCAAGCCGCTCATTAAAGCTGCAGCACCTCACAGTGAGACCGCTGTTCATCACAGCTGCAGCCTCACTGTGTGAGGCCGGGAGATGACTTTAGAGAAATGTGTTGAGTTTTGTCAGTCAAGCGTCTCCTGGCTTTCTATGCAGTAGAAACCCTGATTCTCCCTTTGTAGACGATAACCCTTCAATAATACACACGCTGAGCGACAGTGATAGTTAATCCTGAATCTGTTGTGTCGACTTTCAAAGGAGAAGCAGATCCTCAGACTAAAATAAGTGAGATATATGTGACTGTCAAATCAATGGGAGTTTATATGATGTTCCTGCTGCTGTGGGAGGGAGCTCCACGTCTCACCCTATAATTGAACTCATATACTTCCCCTGCAACAACAAAAACATAAAGAACCAGAGATGTATGGAGCGCAAACTAACAGTGTTTTGACTGAGATTTAACATTTATCTAATTCTCTCTGACCCTGCAGACTTAAAACGGCCTGCTGAGCGTTTCACAAGCCAAACTGCGCCGACTCTGCTTCATTTAAATATGCAGCAGGAAAGAATCGAGTGAACTGACTCAGGAACATACAACGGCTGCCATCATGTAAACCCGCAGTTGAGACCCAAGCCCCTGTGATTTGCATATTTGGAATCAGCTTCTTTCTTTTTTTCTTTCTCCTCTGAGAACGACTCACTGACTGAGCACATAATCCCTGAGCATGACCCCCCCCCCAGCTCCTCGAGTAAACCTGAGTGCTTGTTGGCTGCGCTCACATGAGGAGCAGCTTCCAGTGGGCATGGCCTGGTTCCTCAGCTGCAGGTTTCAGTGTCGCTATGGGACCGTACAGTGAGGGGAGGGAGGGCTTTTTTGTTCTATTTGATTTTTCTGGGACAGCCGGTAGTGATAAACTTTTCATTAGAATCTGCATTTTTATTCACTGTGTACTAAATATCTAACTTCAAATACTCAAATATCAAACTACATCAATAAATCATCTTTTGTTTTAGTTTGGGTGACTTTCCAAGAGGAAATGGATGAGTGGGTGGATGAATGGATGGAAGGATGGATGGATGGATGATGGATGGATGGATGGATGGATGGATGGATGGATGGATGGATGGATGGATGGATGGATAGATAGATAGATAGATAGATAGATAGATAGATAGATAGATAGATAGATAGATAGATAGATAGATAGATAGATAGATAGATAGATAGATAGATAGATAGATAGATAGATAGATCTCAAGGTTGGTCTGGTTGAGTACAGCAGTGATACCATTTTAAAATAGTTTCTGGATATCTTCCTGAAACTTCTGCAGTGCAACCTCTACTTCCAGTCACAGAGTAAAAAGTAACCAGGCCACTTCCAACACTGGATCTGCAGCAGAGGTGTGTTTGAGCTCCCAAACGTATAATTTGCTGACCTGTGTGAGCTTATACCGGTTTCAGCTGCAGGCAAAGCAAAATGACTCATGGTGCATCTGGAGTTTCACTAAAGAAACCTACAAGGCGAGAATGTCCACCAAATATCACCCGACTAATCTACAGCTGCTTATCTAGATCAAATTGTTGTAACTTGTAAACACATTTAAATGTAGGATCTTCTGTGGTGATCGCAGAGGTATCTCCTTTATCTCAGACTCTGATATTTCTTGTAAACGAAGAAGCAAAAGAGTGTTTTGCAGTCTGTATCATACCACTAGTGTGGACTCCAGGACACATGTTGGTGTATTTTAAATACAAACCCAATAGTACGGATGGAGCCTAACTTTGCATTCCGACACGATGTGTCACTGTGCTGCAGCCGACACATCATTCCGCTCAAGTAGTCAGAGTTTCCTCGATGCTCCATACTTTTTTCCCCTCAGCCTGTAGTTGCCTGTAGCTTCCTGCCATCTGTATTCCTGCTCAACTGTGGCACAATGTGCCACTTTCTGTTGTTTCGATGGATTTTTCTTTTTTCCACAATCAATCACCCATCGATTTCCACTTTTGAGGTTCGCCTTTGGCAAGAATGCGTGACCCTGTTGTTGTTGCTCCAAAACTTCCCTCTATCTTTGATCAGTTGCTCACGGCACTTACACAGCTCCATTCACTTCTTTAGCTGCTCGTTAAATCCAGTCACCATCCACTCCACACACTTCCTGTTGGGTGCTACACTGTAGAGACTGTGAATAACCCCAAAAGACAGTAGCTGATCCCTCCTGTGGGTGTCTCATGTATTATCACAACATCAGCTGAGGCATTAGCCAATCTTAAGCTTACTTTGTAAGACAAACCGCTCTATGCACTCTAAAGCTGGTATCTGCAATCTCTCTGTACAGTGTATGTAATACTTCTCTTTTTCTTTTTAAATGGTTCCATATTTATATAGTGCTTTTCTAGTCTTAATGACCACTCAAAGCTCTTTACAGTACAGTTTTACATTCACCCATTCAAGCACACATTCATACAGTGCATCTATTAACAGCGCTTCGTTGTTACGGGGTTCAGAATCTTGCCCAAGGACACTTCGGTAATGCAGATGGGGAAGACTGGGGATCAAACTGCAGACCTTAAGTTTGGAGGACCACCGCTCTACCCCTTAGCCACAGCCGCCGCTTTTGGTGAGGAAGAAACATTTTAGCCCTTTTACAGTTTTAATTGGGGACTTTTCTCAAATCCAACTCCCAACATCCCTGCAGCTTGATAATTAATACATTATAACTTGTTTGTGTAATCTGTGTAAATTAAAGTGTAAAGCCTACTGTTTTTCTTATCACATTGCTTTTGCACACATAACCCTCGTCAAACCACAACTTGACATTTTTATTCTTAATTTGTTTGTCTCGATTTTAAACATATTGACTTAATTATTATAATAATAATAATTATAATGATAATAATAATAATAGCAGCTCGTCAAAGCGAGGCCATGTCAGGCTTCTTTCTGCTAAGGTTACTAGCTGCAGGGCTTCAGCTGCATATTTAACAGGCATACAGAAAATATATAAATTTTATAGACTTGAAAATATTTATTGACATGATCACATTCATTGGTGCTAGAATCAGCACATCACTCAACATCACTTCTGCAATTAGTTGGGCTTCATACCAATTTTACTTGACCGACGAATAAAGTCAAATCTATCTGTAGTCGGCTACAATGAAGCTAAGGATTATTATATAGTAGCTGTCAACACAGAGGAAGAAAAACACTTTTTCTCCTAAACAAGAACTGGAACAAAGCTGACAGTATGATCCCAAAAAGAGGTTTTAAGATCACCAGGAAAAGGGTCTGAATGAAAAACGATCCTGTTTCTCTGTGACTGCCTTCTCGTCCCCTTGTGCACCTCTAAAAACCTACTCGGGTTCCATAGCTGGTGCTGTTGTATTGATCAGCGGTGCAGGCAAATACGAGCGAGGAACCTAAAAGTAGCCCTGAGTTTGTTTTTGTTTGTTTATTAGTGCAGGCTAAAATGGAAATGGGCAAAGGATGTGTGCTGAATATTAAGTAGTTTAAGGCTCTGAGCAACATATGCCTGTGCTTGTATTTAGATGCATAAATTAGAATGGAAATTCTGAACCTTCTTTATCCACTGTGTCAGTTATCTGCTTCATTACCGGTTGGTCAATATCTTCATTATCACAGTAAAGACACAGTTCTCCTCCAAATCAAGGAGGCACCTTTCAGTCTGGCTGAAGCACCGCTCGTACCACAATCGTTTATGAGACTCCCAGGAGGGCCTATGGATATTTATTAAATACAGGCAATAATGAAGTGAATATAAATCTATATTTATAGCATGAATGTTTAAACTGGCTTTGAAACCTTATTGCGTCCCTCGATGCTGAGATTTATTTGACCTATTTTACTTTCTACTTTCACTCTATCTAAACATTGTTCTGGATCTACCTGTGTACTGCATAAAGGCACTTCATTACAAACCAACTGTTCAGGTGCAGTCAACAGGGCTGCACACCAGGTTTGTTCATTTAATGTTATTTCAACTTGTGGCATTACATTTCCGAAACTCATGAGTCATCCACGTCTTCAAATATGATATCTACGGAGGAGGAGAGAGAGAAGTACAGAAGTGATGTAGCAAGAAGCATTTGCCTAAAGCTGTGTTAACTTCCTGCAAATGATCCGAAAGTCCAATCCACCGAAAAAGATGTTTTTAACACTGTAAACAATGTGGTTGGTTTTATCCTGGCCGAGACCACAGCTCAGTGTCAATTAAGGGGCGGCATCCTCCGGGGGACCTGGTCTCAGCCACATCTGCAGCTTCAGACCATGTTGGCCGTAACAAAATGAAACATTGTGGTTGTCTTATCGACTAACCAGCCTCTCCTGCCCTTACAGACGTTGCCTGGCAACAGCAGAGTTGTTGATTAAAAACGCTGTTGTTTTTTTAAATATGGTTAACAAGCTGTTAGGTTGAGAAATTAAATTTGAAAATAAAATTTACGACATTTTCACCTGGCAGAGCCTCCGTTGCTCGGGGGTGAGAGGAAGCATTTTTCAACAGCATTTGGAGGAGCCTTCAAATTGGCAGAGTGACCCAATCAGACTTTTAATGCTGCCTCCAAAGGATGCAGCCGTCGCACTGAGACACAGCTCACCTCTTTGTGCCAGACTACATTTTTGTCAATTGGTCCGAGGCAACTTGTACAGCTGATATTTTGGTTCGGACTAAAACCTGAAAGTCTGAGGGTCTTGACCAAACAGGTTGGGTGTGCAAGTTCCGTAATGTGTGAATTATATTCATGTTGAAAAAACTTTTTTCCCCAGAAGAGCGGCCTTATTTAGCTGTTTCCAAAGTAGTCCACATGTACAACTGAACACCATCTAAATTATTCACTAGTACGAATAACCCACAATTTATTTATTCATTCGTCTACCTTGTTAACAGGCTTTTCTTTTTGACACTAGATAACTTCTGTTCCATTTCTGTTACAAAAAAGCCACTATGAATGAAATTGAAATCCTAAATCATAATTGGTTTCACATTTGTGTACAAAGCAAGATGAGGTTTTGAAAATTGTATAAATGCTGCATTCAAAATTCCATTTGTCTCTTGGAGAAAAGATAAAATGGAGACAAACAGCAGCAGCCAAAAACAAATAATCACTTCCAGATATTCTTGACAGCTGGTGTAATTGTAATGTGTGTTTGTATGTTGCTGTGTGACAATATGTTTTCCACAGCTGGACTGGTGTGTCCCACAAGACATGGGACACACCCAGACCAGGAGTTGAGTTGTTCTCCATCTCGATCTCCATGCATCTCCACTTAAATCTGTACAGAAGAGCTTGAGGGATATAGAGCCGCAGTAAAGATCAAGTCAATACACGCATTCGACCAATCACGAGTCGGACTCAGCTGTCAATCATGACATTTCACCTCGTTTTTTATATCGTCAAATAACTATCTAACCAAACCTAGAAGAAAGATTAAACCTGAGCATACATCAGTGAGATAAATACCGTAATACAAAGGAACCATGATTGAGAAAAATATATTTGACATGTTCTTTGACTTTCACTTAATTTGGTCCACTCCATTAACATGGAGGAGTATTAATGAGCTAAGTCACGATTGCTGCGGCTTCACCTTTAGAAACTCAGTCATGTCGTCCATTTTTATAAACAGCATTTGCTCTTCACAGGGTAGATCAGCGTTTGTTCTGCTTTTCATCTGTCATGAATCAATAATATTCAGTGTCTCATCTCTTTTCCGCCCGACATGAGGATTCTTGTGACCAGTGAACAATTATCTAGTTCTCAATGACCTTGAAATAAATCCGAGAGATAATTTAAATTTCACATTGATGTCGTCCACGGGGGAAGTCATTATCATTGGCAGGCTGCACAGACCTGTGTCAAGACACAAAGAAATGTTCATTTGCTTTTCCCAACAGCTACTCAATCACTGCAGAATACAAACGCATTATATTCAGAACCATTAAACAGACAATCCTCTCCAATATATGGCACCGAAAAACCTTTTATTATTTTACTGCCATGTTTTTCACCACAGATAATGATCTCCATGTCCCAGGTTCCTCCCCAGAGCAGAGTTCAGGGTATTTTCAGTGCATTGACTGTGTAGCTATGACAGCTCTTTGAAGAGCAGAGAGTTCTGTGCTGAGGAACAGGGAGGGAGCTGACTAACTGAGACTTAGGACTGGCCAGGATTCCAGCAGCTCCAATGTGACAGGCTTGATTTGATTTTAGTGCATGCAAGGTAGTGGTCTCCACAAAAACTGCTCTGAGAAGCAATTCGCTGAGACAAGGCAGCCCGGGCTCCTTTTTGTCAAAGTTCTGGGGGAAATATAAATGTCTGAAAAGCTTTTGTAAAGTCTACTCGACTACACAAGACAACCGAGGAAATTTTGGAAAACTTTCCCTCTGTCAACACTTGTGCCCCAAACTTGGCGAGATTGATCTAAAATGGATTTTAAAAGGCATCGCTGTAACTTTGTTCTTAGAAAATTTAGTTTGACGTTGATATAAGGGCTTGAATTCCTCCGAAAGTCTCTGTAAAACCTGTCAGAAGCTAAGGAAACAGCGGTACTAGCTACTTTTTCTTGAGAAGCTGAAACGTGGCCTCCAACATAGAGGTCTGCCAGTCCCAACGAGTCTGAGGTTGTCCTGCTGAAAGCCTCCAGGAGATTACAGATGTGGGGAGAAGAGACGGGAGACCAGGGTGTGAGGAACAGCAATCCCAGCTGGGAGAGAGGAGGCCTGTGGGTCGTGTTCTCTGCTGAGCCCTCACTTGACACAGCACTTGATGCTGAGCCAACACACGTCTCAAGCCAAAGCAGGGTATTGTGTTTCATGCTACAGTCCCTTCTACTACCCCAGTGAAATGCTCAGCACTACAACCATGTGCCATCTTTCTTATTTTTTTTTGTGTGTGTGTGTTTTTGATATTCAAGTTGAATTAGAATCACTTTCGCTACATTTATTTTGCTACTAGTAAGTATATGTACAGTCATGCATGTATGGGTACCAACAAAAGAAAAAAAATGCATGCATGTAGTTAACTTTATCTCTGTCCAGGTCAAAAAGTCTTATAAATTTGAGAAATGTCTAACTGGAGAATAAAATTATACAAGAAAAGTGGTAATGGAGTATACAGTCTTGTGTTGTAAGGTTAAAATAAAAAAGGTTATACTTCAGAATAAGGTCTTAATTTTACAAGAAAAAGTTTGTAACATTATGAAAAAGACGTAATATAAAAAAGATTCCAGTTGTAAATGAATGTGGTAAAAAGTCATATTATTAGAGAATTAAGAAAAAACACTCGAGGAAACCACTCTGTGTATAATAGAGAAACTCTGTAAGCTCTTTGAGTATCAGGCAGATTGTGGAAGTCGAACAAACATTTCCAACAAACGAGGCGTCGTCTTCCATCATCTGTGTGGTTCTATTTTCAGAGAAGAACACAGTTTTTGAGAACAGGCTGATCCTCTGCTATTCTTATAAAATGACATGTATATTACTTTATCAACAACATCTTCTTTTCCCTTCATGTGCTTGAATACTCCTTTGTAAAAATACATTCTGTTTGTTGGATTCACCGTTTTTATTGCAGTGATGTGAACAGGAGAGTGTGAAGTGACATGGAAATGTTATTTTTATTCAGACAGAGGAGTTATGAGAGAATTGCTTTTCCTGTGACTGATGTCTGGCGAGCACAGAGTAAAACCATCACATCAAAGATTTCATTTCAACATCAAATGCAAAACTGAGGATAAGCTTGTAAGGCATTTGTCAAACGTCACTTGGATGCACTAACAAATTTGTTTTGTCTTACAGGCTTCAAGAACTCGACATCTCCCACCTGTTGCCAGTCACTTGTTGCCATGGCTACATGCACGAGGTGGCCTCTGGGCTGAGCTCCAGTAAGTGTGACCTTTTGAAACTTTAGAAAGTTTCTTGAAGCAGAACCACTTGAAATTGCAGCTAAATAATCCACTAAATGATGCCAAACAAGTGTGGAGCCGGCTGCAAGCTGAAGGTGTCCTACCTCTGAAAGGAAGTAACATTTCTGAAGTGGTTGACGTACTGGAACCAAAATTATTTTTAAAAGTATTTTAGAAAATGTGCATATGAGTCAAAGTCAAAGTCGTCCGAATATGTTCACTGCTACTCGTCTTCCTCGCGGATTATTTATGACTCTCACTCTCCATTCATACCCTATCTGCCTCCCTCTGTGAACTCACTTTACTGCTGCTGTGTGGTTTCCATGCCGTCCATCCTGAACCAACAGTTGTGTTCACTGACCGTCCTGTTAAACTCAGTCGAAAGAGAAGTCATTCTCTGCACTGTTTCACAGGAGACTTCAAATACTCTGGATAAAGAAATATTTTCAAAGGCCAAAGCGTAAAGTCTGAAACTCATAACTTGTCAAAAGGCAAACAGGGATGATGAAGATAAATGTGGCCCCTGCTCTAAAACAAACCATGAGAGTATGGCCCCTTGAACGACTTAAACACAAAGACTTTGGGAGACATCCTTCAGTGAATCCGTCCGTCTCCTGAAATACCAACCATACTGCTTTCCCCTCCACTTGTTTATCAGTGATTCTACGGCTCCTTCTTTTTGTGGCCCCTGGGTTTTCCTCATGCTCCGGAAACAAGCTCAACTAACTCTGTCAGCTTGCTTGTATCGCACCTCTCGGACATGGCATTTGACGGATAGGGTCGTTGATTATCAGTCGTAGAAAAAAATCCTATTCTCTTTCAGCGCTTCCTTATCGGTGCGGTGGGTGACCTTCAGAGCGCTGCGGAATGCATCAGAATAAATTACAGGCTCCCTCCCTTGTCAGAGAAGTCCTGTTGCTGGTTGTGACAGGGGTCTGGGATCTCTAGATTTCCCTCACACACACACAAAGACACACACAAACACAAGTGACACATATAGCACCAAAGGCTACTATTACAACTGGGTCGGCTCACGTTCGATGTAAATGAGACAGAATAAAGAATAAGAGGTATAGATTAACATAAACATAAAATAGCTGAATATATTACGCAGGAAAAGACACCTGGATCCATGCTGTGATTTATCAATGCAGATGTTTAACAGCGACCTACCCCTCCTAGTCCAGCCCCCCTGACACACCAGGTCACAGTCTATCATGGACAGAGCACCATCCTCCACCCGGGAGTCTTTCCTTCCATAATTCACCCACATCTCACTCACTGTCTGTCACAATGATTCCTTGTGAATGATTTTTTTTTAGCTTCTGTGGGACTACTCCTACGAGGCCACATTTTAACTACGACTTTTTATTTTTCTCACTTGCCCCCGGGCGCTAAATGACCACCCATCCATCTGCAAGCGAGCTGACAGTGTTGTTGATCAATACCAGTGACTCCAGGATCACTTCGCCACGTGCTGACATTTCTCACTTTCCAAATGCTATCCCCACAGTCAATTATAGAAATGATATGGAGGAAAGGGCGTAAATTTCATGGTAATTTAATACGTTTGGTCAATGCATTAGTACATTTAATTATTATTGTCTGTTAAAGACCTTTTTTCGAGTTTTATCAATTATGCATTCAGTTACAAGGGTGTGTGTTTACAACTTTGTTCGTACTTTTCGAATAAATTTTAGTAAAAATATATTGATGAATCCCAGATTTGTGCTTCAAACGTTTGTGAATGAGACCCATTGTCTTCTTTTTAATATACAGTGTCAGTGCTGCGAGCGTATCAAACTGTACCACTGACATCCTGAGACTTGGAAGTGTTCGGAATAATTTCACAGCTCCTTGATCAGAAGTTGAAATTCTCGTTGTTCCTGACGGTGTCTCAGGATTAGAGGGACCCAAAGTTTTCTTGCCTTTTTTCAAAAAAGTGAGAAGATCACAAAATCCTCCTCACTGCTGGACTTTAATTTATCAACTACTGCAAATTTTGAGAACGAATAACATAATAAAACACATTTGACACAGAGTGGCTATTTTTTATTGGATTATTGATTTATGAAAACTCATGAAAAAACTCCTTTAAAACAACCTTTAAAAGCATGAATTCTATTAATGTGCAACATAGACTGCATATAAAGATGTACGACATAACAGCTCCTCATAAGAGAAGCCAAAGTGTCTCGATCTCCCCCTGGTGGCTGGCTGCAGTATACCTCATAAACGCAGCCTCCTCCATGTTAGTGGATGGAAAGGGGCCACATCAAAGTTCATGTTAAATAGTTTTTTGTTTGTGTCATGTTAGCTAGTTCTCATCACGCTGATGGATGTTCAGGTTCATTCCTCCAGTAAGAGTATGTTTGGTTTTTATTCCTGAAACTATAAAAATATGAGCATACATGATTGACAGCTGAGACTGACTCGTGACACTGTGCAGACTCCAAATGATACCATCAGCCCAGGATGGCAGCATTAGTAGCAGGGATTTTTTGGCTGGAGACGTCACCAATCCTTATATAAATGATTAAGTGTGCAACCGGATGAAATATAAAGTATTACTTTCTTTAAATCATAACATTGTAAGTTAGTGTTATATATTTTAAAAGAACAGAAGTAGTTTTTTTCATAAAAGAGTTTGATACAGAGTGGCTCATACTGGCTCTGATAACATCTGTAATCCTGGTTGCAATGATTTGCCCGCCTGTATTTCCAGCACATCACTTTCATAAATCTTTAGAAATCACTTGAGATGAACCAATTTTGCATAGCCCGAATATTCTATCCATCTCCAAGGTTACAGAACAAGATAAAACACAAATGGAAATAAGACCCATCAGCACCCTTCACTAAAAGTTGGTCGCAGAACCTTTGGCAACAGAGATGAACTTTAAATGTTTTCTTGTAGCTTCTTCTTGCGCCTTCTAATTTAGAGACGGTGCCACATTCCCACTGCTATACTGCTCTTTTGAAATCGCAGAAGTTCTTTTTGCACTGGCATATCTCTGCTCGCTAAAAGGTTTACAAAGGGATTTAGGTCAGGGCTCATTGCAGGCTGGTGTTAGAACAGTTCCATATTTTCCTCTCTGCTGAATGTGTGTTTTAGATCGTTGTCCTGCTGAAAGGGCCAAGACCTTCACCTCGAACCGTGTTTTGGAACACATTCTGTCCATTAAATACCCCTGTAATCATCTGATTTCATCATTCAGTTCATACATTCACTGCCTCCAATGCCAGAGTCGGTAAAACAGCCCCACAGTGTGATAGAACCAGCTCGATGAGGCCGTTCTTCTCCTTATGGGCTTCATTTCATCACCTATAAACAAGCTGATGCACTGCATTAACAAAGAGCTCTCCTGTGGTTTAATCTGCCCGCAGAACTTTATTCCAGAAAGACTTTGGCTTATCTAGGTTAATCTTTTCATGGTCTAGTTTTACTTTTCTCTCATTAGCTGTGTCCATCTTTCTTTCATTAGTTGTGCCCATAGAGCTGGAGTTTGTGAAGTGTGTGGCGTGCTCCAGACTGGTCAGCCTTAAGCTCTCTTGGTGTTCGTGGTGGATTTTTTCCACAGTCCGCACCAACCTCTGGATAACTGTTGAAACTGGGATTTCAAAATCTTTGGCAGTTCCCAGCCATGACAGCAGAATTGCTGTTGTTTTCAACTTCCTGGACACACTCACTGTAGTGCAAACAAACACAGAGGTGGGTTTGAGTTCTTTGACAGGTGTTTCTTTGTTTAAGGAAACAACTTTGAAAAGTTTTCATTTCAATATTTCAAAAAGTTGCCAACAATTGAGTCTGTGATGCTAAACTGTGATTTTATTATTTCAATCTAATTTGTGTTTTGAGATTTATTTATTTCTGGAAATTTTATTTGAATTGGAATCCGACTCTTTATTTGCCATTTATGTGTACACGCACTTGCAATTTGACTCTGGTGTAGTTGCACTCCGTGACAAATAGACATACAATTAACAACAGACTACAAAAAGCTAACACTAGACATAACTACTATGTAAAAATAGAGTTAAATCATACAATCAACAGTTAGTAGCATCAACAATACCACAATGTGAAACAACATTCTAGCAAGGAGGAGGTGTTCAGACCAGAGCTTACGTACTGGGACAAAGGGATGGCCCTGATGAAAAATGAGGTGCATGGGATGAGTTGCAGGGAGGAGTCGGAACCAGAGGTCACTCCGAGAGACTGTATTGAAATGTGGCTGACATGACGGCTGCAGAGTGACCTGTCTGTGAACCAGTCAGCAGAACTCATTGTGAAGGGAGAGAGCAGAGCGGGGACAGGACAACTCCCACAAACAGACCTAGCAGAACAAGAACCAGAAATGATAACAAATCCATGGTTCTGGTTTTGTTTTTTCATTAATATCTGAGGATATTCTGAATTATGTGCTTGAAAGACTAAATGTGTTTATATCCAAAAAACTGTGTATCTACTCTCAATTGCTTCAGCCTCAGACACCAGAAATGTGCTGTTGTGAATGATGGCCAAATGAAAGAACTACTCTCACAGAAGCTTTTTTGATTGAAAATAAAAAAGATTTAAAAGTGCATATTATCATTTGCATAAACTACAAGCCAACCAAGTGATAAAAGAATTATCAACTTAACTGCCCGTGTGGTAGTGCCAGGGAGAATTTTAATTAAAAAATATCTCAATACCCCTCTTCAGTAAGTGCAACGTCTGAGAAAAGTTGCATTTTTTTTTATCAGAGATAATATGAGGCACTAATCTAAAAGCCACAGTGCCAAGAAAACAGAGGGAGAAAAGGAGAAACTGCATTTATGATGTTTAATGTTCTGGAATAAATGGAATTCACTTCCCTAACATATTCTGTCAACAAGTAGGGAAGGATAATAGAAAAAAGCTACGGAAATTGACTCGTATCTCCATTCACAGAAGGAGCTGAGTCTGACTAAATCCAGAAAACTGATGAACCCAGCAGTGAAAGAAGTGGATGTGTCCTTGTGCGCCCTTATGTGCTTGGGAAGATTGGGAGTCCCAGACCAGAGTGACTGATTCATCGATCCTTGTCTTCTCCAAGAAAGTTTTTCTTAATTCCGATCAAGGTAATTTGACTCCTGATCCACATTAAGTCAAAACAGAAACACTCGTCCACTGATAAAGAAACAGTCAGTGTTTTATCAACAGTTTAATCAAAGTGTTAATTAGTCATGGTAATGTATCTCTGTCTTCCAAAACCTGACCTCAGCATTTTCAGCAAATTGGCAGCAGATAACAAAATGTTATGTAAACACTGTTTTGAATATTATTCAGAGAAGTTTTCTGAGAACCAAAGTATTAAATTGAATACACTGTAAAGGATGCTAAAGTTTAATTATCGATCCACAATCTGACCCTCAACTGTGGTCATGAGCTCTGAGAAGTGACTGAAAGAGTAGGACAGGGTTTCTGGACTTGACCTTGGAGATAGAGTGAGGAGTCAGAAATCCAGAGCTCACAGTAGAGCTGCAGCTCCTTTTCAGCGCAAGGGGCCAGTCGAGGTGTTTCGCACTACTCACTAGGAAACCTCCTATGCACCAATTCTGTTGGAGGTTTTACAGGTTGGAGCAGGTGTTAGGCTAGAGCCTGGACTTGCAGGAGGCATCACATATCCCATCTGGCATTGGAACACCTCAGGATCGCCAAGGAGGAGCTGGAAACCATAGCTGAGGAGATAGATGGCTGAGGCTGCTGCCACCACAACCTCCCCTCCTAAGTGTAGGAAGATGAAGTGGACTGTAAATGAAATGTGAACGATACAAAACATAGCAGCAGTTTAACTGTACCACAAAGACTTTATTTGAATGTATTATTAATGTAGTGTTGCTGGTTTTAGATTTGTTGTTTGGGTTGAAGTTTGAGTTATGGTTGGAGTGGATTGGTGGTATTGTTGGTGTTGTTGGTGTTAGTGTTGGTGGTAACACCATCACTTAAGCTGCTTACAGACCCTGAACTCTGGAGATTCTCTGCACTTTCTCTGGATGAGGTGTGAACACAAATGTCAGAGTGAGAGCCTCTGGATTATCTGCAAAGGCAAACTCTGGATAAAGTCTGAAACCAGTTCTACAGAGTCTATCCACAGGATAACACTAACACCAACCAACAATTACACCACCAACTATTTTGTAGCAGTTGGCAGATGAATGAGTGCAGTCTCATGTCAAATATGGAGATTTAGTGGTATATCAGCCTTGGTGGAGGTTTGGGATTCTGGTCTCGATACCTGTCATTTTTTTCTCTGTGTGCTTTGAGTCCTATCTGATGCGGCAGTTCAACATCCATAAACATGTCTACGAGTAATTAATCTCCCTGCTGACGGCCATCTGATTCTTCCTTTCCCTCCCAATGTTTTCGTGCAAAATCAGTTTTCTGCTGCAACACTGAGTCGCATGAGAAGTATGCACTTAAATATTAACAATCTAACATCAAGGGCGTCACTGTAGTTATCCCAAGAGCCACATCAGCCGCATCTCATCACACATCTACAAATAAATTCAGAAAGTGCAGATGAAAGTTATTAAAGTGCATTAAAGTTTTCCATAAATAGGCATGTCTGTCACAGTATCCACAGGCTTTGATGTAATGAGTCACTGTTAATTGGCTATAAATGCAGTTATGATTGATAGTCCTGGGGACATGGAGACAAGCTCTTAAGGTCTAAAGGCCTCTTGCTGCTTTATTGCAGCACATCAATAACTCTGCAACATCTCCGTCACTATCTGAACTCACACTGTTGCTCTGCTTGTCCCCTTTCTTCCCCTCATCAGATAGGGACCTCCCAGGGCCTCCGTGAACAAGGTACACGCCTGTTTCGGGCTCCGTCCTTTATGAACTGTTATCAGCCGGGGCCGGCGTTTTCCTCTCTCCTGCATACTTGTGATGACTGCACAAAGAAAGTTTCCCTGAACAGAGTGCAGTAGGTTGGATTTTTCATTTTTTCCCCTAATGCTCAATGCAACGCATCAACACTTCGCAGAGGGAGGAGAGAGGGTCGTGGATGGTCGGCGGAATTATTTTCCATCACAAATGTTTTCCATCTGGTTTGGCACAGTTTTTGAGTGCTGATTTAATGTTGCTTCTTTTTGACAAAGAAAACCCATTTATTTTTCCTGACCTACGAAGAACAGCAGCTTTTACAAAAAGGAGCCGTGCTGGAGATACCTCTCCTGCATCAGCAAGCTCTGAGTTTCCTTGAAGATTAAAAAATAAGTGGTGAGTTGTTTATTTATGATTTGCCAGAGGGTCGAGAATCTGGATCTTGGTTGGTCGGTATAAAGCTTTTTTCTTTCTTTGAGCCGGGCTCGTCTGACACTTCTGAATAATGAATTAACATCTCTTCCCGGATAGTGAGAGCTGCATCTTCTCTTATATCAAATTATTACATGAAGGTAAAGATCTATCTACATCTCTCTACATACACCAATGATTGTCTTCTGCAGCCGCTGACTACAGAGTTTCAGTAAACGCAGGTACTTTCATAATCCATAGTTTTCTTTTTGCTCTCTTCCCTGTGGAAACAACCTTTACCTTTATCTTCTTATGTATTTTCCCTACTCACCTAACACAGGGCATGCATCTTAACACACAACTACAAGCCTTGAGGAATATTGCGATAAGTGTGTGTGTGTGGTTGTGTATGTGTGGTAAATGTCACTGAATGTGTGTGTGTGTGGGCAGAGCAGCGCGAATGCTTGATGTTTTTTCGTGTGTTTGTGCATGTGGAGTTAAAAAAAAACACGATATCCAAGAAGATCTGAAGACAAATAGCTGCAAAGGTAGCGGGCCTATCATGACAAGTGTAGATAAGCGATTATGTGTTGGTTTCAGTGGAGCAGGTGATCCCTCAGCCCTGCAGGCAGCGGGTGAGGCATTTCAGCAGCGTGGGGGGAAGACAGAAACATCAAAAACTCAGCGAGCTGGGAGCTGCGGCTATGCCTCGCAAGATCAATGATAGGGTTTACATCTACAGCTTTTGTCACAGGAGGTTTTGTTGCTAGAAGTGTGAAAAATTAATCACTGCGCTGCTGTTGTGTGTTCATTATGTCCACTTTGCAATGCGAGGAAAAAATAAAAAAAACGGTTGAACATGAGACATGAGCCTGCAGGGGAGTAGAGGGTCACGAAGCAAAGCAGGTAAACACATTTTTGAAAACAGAGTGCTTGTTAATTACTGTGTGTTCCATACTTTGAGAACAGTAATGTCAAGAATAATTAAAGATTGTATCTGTCAGTGTGAGATAGAAATTGTTTTCCCTGCTTCAGCATCTCACCACGTCCTGTCGATGATGCTCCACAGCAGCTCTCAGCATGAACGTACATTCTGCATCCTCCCACTGCGACCAAACCTAAAGCTTGCATGAATAATTACTCCATCTGCGATCAGTCTATTTAGCATAAGTGACTCATCTATCTGGGCATGAAGCACGGGCTGGGGAAAACTTAACCACCAACACAATCAAATTTCTGCAAATTTTCTGGATGATTTCACTCCAAATAAATTGACGTAAGTTAACTTGTATTTCTCAAAGATCAACGAATGCATCACGTGGTCTGTAAAGATGTCACCCGCTGATTTGTGACAAAACGGATCCATCTCAGGGAGAAAACAAGATGTATGGCCCTCACTTGGATTCCATATGGCAGCAATGCCAGATAATTACTCTGTAATTACCTTGAATGTTTGCACTCTTGACTATTCGCCTCGCCAGCTGTCATCGCTGAGACATCTGCTGGATATCGCAGCGTGCGGTGGCTCACACCTTGGTCCTCCTTTGACCACCCGTAGCCAACTGCTCATTAACTAAGACATAAAAAGTGCAGGTTGCCAGGCCTCCGTCTCCCTTTCGAACTTATTTGCGCCTTTCCCCGGCGGTCCTCTCAATAAATGTCATATCTTCATGACTTAATAGGATCTTGAGCCACATGGCATCACAAAGTTCATCGTTAATAAACAGAGGCGGCAGCTTGAAATGAGGTCCCACTGCAAATCACCAAAGAGCCAAGAAGTAGCCGAACATTAATGAATGAATTATTGGATACTAATATACTGTCCTAGCTCGTCTCACAAGGACACATGCATTACTTGCACTGAACTAAAGGATCGAGATCTCTCATTGTGTGTGAAAAATGTGCCCGGGGCAGACACAAAGGCAACACAAAGATCCAGTCAGTGTTGCCGTTATTTCTTTAAAACAAGTCTATAGCTGTATAAGTATCCTTTCACCTTGAGGTGTTTTATTTTCTTCTTTCCTCCCTCTCAGTTGGTCAAAGATTTGCTTTTATACTTGTCACTCATCTCGACAAGCTGTCTCCTATGAATGCATCTATAGCCTGAGGCTGAGGTAAGTGCCATCAATAAAGACAGTGTGAGCGCCGGTGGTGGTGAACATTGATGATCTGCAGTACGTGATGCAATTCAGACATTCATGCAGGTATATGGAGCACTGATTCACTCCGAGGGCATAGTGTACCCCAGGCAGCAGAGAAACCAGTAGATATGTGGTGTTGCAAACAAGATCAGATTGTTAGTTTTTTAGTTAGAACAAACTTTACTGTCGGTCCCAAGTGACAGAAATTCTCCTTTTGACAGGACTCAACAATAAACGAATAACTCTCATTTGAAAACACAGGCTCAACAATACATTCAACACATAGCACAAGTCTGAATCAAATTCCAGAATAGACACATAAGAAGGGACTGATTCAACAGCAAAAGCCACAAACAGGTTAAAGTGCAGTGTGTATTTAAAATTGTTCAGGGTTGTTATTGCAGAGGGAATGAAGGATTTCTTGTAGATGTTTTTCCCGGCCAGTGGGAATTGGTGTTGTCTTGCCTCAAGGCAGTAACTGGAAGGACTGGTGCAGGGAGTGAGATCCTCTTGGATTAGTGTTTAGTTATAGTTTTTAATATTTCACCTGTAATTTCCTTGGTTAAAGAATCAATGTTTGGCTGTTTGGCAGACAGAGGAATACAAAGTGCTGTCTCTGCCTCTGACTGGGTCATGTGCTGCTGGATGATCTCACCGGCTCACATCGGTGCCAGCTGACAAGCATATCTGATTTGTATTTTGAAGACGGTGCAACGGTCCAGGGACAGGTGTAATCTGTTTGGATTTCTTGGGTCCCTGTCAAGCGTAGTGGGTTTTTCAGTCATCAGATAAGACGTGCATTAATTCCTCTGAGAGACGCTGCTTGTTCCGTTTTGGAATTTGCGAGTGCAGATCTGATCCTTCTCATGTTTATTTTAGAAATAAATGACATAAATTCTTTATAATTTCCTGCAAAGTTTATGCTCTTACTCTATGCGCTCTACACATAAATCAGAGCCTTTTAAGTAGGTTTTTCTGAACATGTAGAAACATTTTTATCAATAATTCATCCAATATAAGCCCTCAAATGTTCACTATCTTGTGCCAGAAGGATTAAATATGTCTGCACCTGTCCACATGATTTAGGTAAATCATCCTCAGGCTCTCAGTGATTTCAGTCCACACATCACTTGCATCCCTGCTGTTCAGTTAAACTATAGAGAGTGTATTTTAAGGGTTGAAATCTTGTCAAAGAATCAGTTTGAATCAGATGTTTTGTGACGTTGACGAGAGATGACGAACTGCAAACAGCATTCAGACAGGAAGAGTTTCATATAGTTCTGTTGATTCTTGATTTGTGAGGCTTTACGTGTTTCTACATCCTATGACCGCACTAGGCGAATTGCCAATCACTCGTTATTGTGGCTATCAAACTCTTTTTCACAGGGAGGGCAGGGCGCTTCTGAAGGGATCTCCTGCCTGTGCTCCCAGTGAAGCAGAGGAGACGTTCCCCACAGTGCAGCTGTGGGCATGCCAGGCTGATTCTCCAAAGTCCCTAAGGATCAACACTCTGGGACTCCTATAATCACCAGACTCCTTCTGAAGTCATTATCCGCCATTTTTAAAATGTAGAAAACGTAGAAACGTCTAAAGGTAGATTTTTTTTGATACTTTGCAGTATGACATTTTGACAGAAACATAAATTTTTCATTAAATATGCTGATTCCCATACTGGTCACATGTATCATAGACTGTAAATAAAGTTTCATGAAATATCACCAATTCCTCCCTCTATCCAGATGTGAAGCCTTAATATCCCGGATACTAAATTTGTGTCTGAGCAGCAGCCATTAGTGGATGGAGCTATGATAGCAAGGTCCCGCCCTTACCCACCCTAGACCAATCAGGGGTCTCAGCTGTCAGTCAGACCTTCCACTTTGTTCTTATAGGATCATGTGTCAGTGTGACAGAACTATCTGGAATTACAGACACAATCTTAGACCAACAAATTAGTTGATGTGTATTTCGACTTGTGTTTTTGGTCCATGCCCTATCCACTAACATGGAGGAGACGGGTGTATGACCTATACTGCAGCCAGCCACTGGTGGGGGGGCAATCGAGAAGCTTTGGGAAGCAGTCCTTTCTTAACACACCATCACACTTTATGGTCTGTACACATATGTAAGGCAAAAATCAGGATGGGGGCAGCTTAGCTTAGTATAAAAGTATAAAAGCAGAATGAAACGGCGAAGCTTGGTTTTTGATTGCAGCTCCTGTGTTTCCTCACGGCGGCACGCACCAGAAATGACTTTATTTCTGTTGGTCCACAGCAGCGCCTGACCCTGTTTTTTCACCTCCCAAATTGTTTTGTGACGCAATTAGCGCAACATGGATAAGCAAGAGGCAAGAGTCTGCAAACAAGCCGGTCTCTACAGACATTTTTATGACACGTCATTAATGAGGGAAGGTAGAGAGTCCCATATGGCTCCTGGGGGGAGACTGCAGTGATTGTAAAGACAAGACATTCTGCAGGGAACTATATGGAAATACTCTGCTATTGGTTTGTCGAGGCAAAGAAGCACATAGACGCCCTGAGTGGTCCTGGAGAAATTGCCAAAATAGTTCTTTTGGGGTTTCTTTTTCTTTGCCTCTCTCTGGCGGTGTGGTTGTATTTCCATCAGCCGCAACATATATCATTAAAGAGAACTCTGCACTAAGTCACTGCACCCCAAGCACGACCATGAAATAATAAGGCGTTGTGTGGATGTCACAGCATGATCAAATATACCAGCACCTCCAAAGTGTACTAATTAACACCCTGCATGATGGTTCCTGCAACTGTCACATACAGGGATACTGTTCCAGCAGCTAATGCCATGTCACCTTCTACATATCTGTCATAGCAACAGCTGCTATCTGACCATCTGCTGTCCCTAGCTTCATATCTTTCCTTCAGATATCTGAGTGGTATCAGTCTTCAATTCGTCTTCTTCTGAAAATCTCTGTGTCCAGAGACATTTGTAAAAAACAGTTGTTTGAAATTAGTTTGAACCATCACTCTGTTTTCTTTTGTTGCTTCAATGGTGAGTACACCCGCTGTATTTAGAATTAGGAAAATTTGAAGATTAATGGTTGCACGGCTGAAAATGAAGGTTGTTCTACAGAGCAGAGGTCACAGTAAATTACTCGTAGGATGCTGAAAGAAAATTGTGACGGTTTAATGAAAGAAATTGCACACCACTCCTGAACTGAGGGAAAGAAGGTAGATGAAAGGTAATTATGATTCATTAGGAAAAGTGCTTTGGGAGCAGAACGCAGACCTTCTTCAATGTGACCTAATCTTTAAATGGATTCGATTCTCTCCAGGAACCACAGCCTCTAACCATTGGTTTGGTTCCTCTCTCTGTCTCCATTTGTTCTCAAACCCTCTCAATTCTGCAGCAATGAATGTTCCTCTAAAACATTTAGTTTGCTTTGCTTCTCGTTAGGAATGCATGCCCTGCTAAGCATTAGAGCAACAGCTCGACACCCTGCATCCTCTGTAAAAACAAAACATCACATATATTCAATACATATCATTTGACCTCATTGACGGCGAAATGACCAGTTTGTGGTGCATTTAAATTGCACTTAGCTCCATTCAAACTGCATTCAACCAGTGAAATCATGACAAACAAATGCTGCGCGGCTAAGTAGGGCTGCCACTCTTCTTGTCGCTGTTGAAGGTTTATTCACCCATTTGATTGCGTTAAAACAGGCGATGCCTAATTACTAAAAGGCAAATTGTGTTTTTCAGGCTCAGAGACTGGTCTTATCCTACTGCAACGTGTGCTGTTGTGACAAAGCGGCTGACTGCAGTGACATCCCTCAAAGGCAGGAAAAGAGAATTCTTTATGTGACAAAAAAACACATCGCATTTTAAAGAGTAACACTGAGCATATGGGAGATTCTTGGATAGCAGTTGAAACATAAAAACAGTCTTTTATATCTCCTCTCTGCAAGGATTGTCTTAGAAGCTGAAGCCTCAGCAAGAAATTTCCCACTAAAAAAAGGGACATAAACTGAATCCAAGTTCACTAAGTCAACCATGAGCATCACGAAGAAGAAAACAAATATCAAGTTGATGCAAGATTTGAACATTGGGAATCACACAGTGCAGAATCTATAGAGTCTGTTTGTTTGAGTAAAACACACGGACGATGAAAGAAACATAATCACCGAAAGCAGACAAACAAACCACTTACTGGCGTTAATGTCTTTCTATAAGCTCCTGAGACAATTATGACCTCATTTCATTGCTGTTATTGTGCTGTTTGCTGACTGTAAGTACAAATCCTTGTCTCTTGCGTCTTGTCCATTGTGGTTTATTTTCCACTTACTGTACATGCTGTATAGAAAGCACTTCTCAACAAAGCTTGTCAGTGACGGAGGAACTAATCGGTCCACCATCTGCAGCAAATTGTCAGTCTGCATAGAAAATGATTTCTCCTATGGGTCCTGTTTTTGTTTATGTGCATCAGAGAATCCACCATGTACTGTACAGGGCATTTTCCTCAAAGTCAACACAGTGGGGGAATTTTGATATGTCTGCTGTAGGATAAGCTTTTTCAAATCCTATTTTACATTGTGATTATGCCTGGAGCTTTTTTATACCTGTAATCCAAAGTTGAGACATGCTGTCTGGTCACTTAGCCTGCACACAACCCCTGCAAATTCCCCTGCAGTGGTTTCGTCCTTTACTGCTTAAACCTTCCTCCGAAGAATTCTGCAGAATTGTTCCTTGAAGCTGCACTGATATTATATAGAAGTAATGGATCAAACGGCCATTAGTAATATCGGTGTTGCAGTAATGAACGCACAAAAGTAGATTTTAGCATCTTTTAGCTGATGGTTTTGGTTTGACACCTTGCACCAACCCCCCTCAGAGGAGAAACAGGTACTGACTGTACGCTAGCTGTCAAAGAACTTAATGTAAGACAGAGTTAACCACTCGCTGTTGAGTATCTAGCAGCTAAAGAGCTCAATCATTTCTAATAAGTTGGTGAAGGTCAAAACCAGAAAAGAAATTAAAGTTAAAATATGTAACAATTCTTCAATTAAAATGTCTAGACCTGCATTTTCATTTTGAGTTTGATTCAAGATTAAGAGGCGTTTCATTTTAGTCGCTTTTTAATTATGTCATAACTGCTTTATTTCTTGCTTTGGAAGCTCTGCTATAAGTAATGAGGCAAACGACGCATGACGAAGGAAAAACACTCTGTTAGCTAGTTAACTAGTTGGTTATATTTTCCTTCCACTGTTTGTGTTGGTGACTCATAATGGTTGGCGATTATTCATTGTTGTCGACTGTGTGCTCCATCGTCAAAGCTCAACTGGTAAAGCCCACACAGTTAAGGTAGTGAGGACAACTCCCATGATTACACAGTGATGTATATGTCTATATTTCGTGCAGTAGAATTGAAAGTTACGATAAAATGGAAATTATCAGGTTAAGCACAAGTACTGTACCTTCAAATCATACTCAATTACACACTCAATTATTATAAAAAATGGTTAACTATTAATTGTACACACGTACATGCCGTGGTTGCAAGATTTTTGTACACAGTCTTTTATCGTTCTTTACCTGGAAAGTTTTTTATACCATAGTTCAAATTGCTGGCACGCTGCCCTGTCTCTCAGGAGCTCATGTGCCCCAGGGCCCTGCACGCTTCCCCTAATAATTTCCTGAAGTGGTAATCAAGGTGAGAAACTCAATACATAGGCAAAAAAGATCCCAGCCAAACACCCCTGAGTCGTGCTGCTGTTTTATTGTTTTTCTTCCTTCTCACAACCGCTTTCCTCTCCCTCTTGTCCCTCTTTTTTTTCATGCCAATGCCCCCCTTCATGTGAGAGTCTCAGCCCCCTGATCTCCTGTCTGCGATACAAGGCCCTGGGCACGGTGAGCCACATTAGTCCCCCGGGGGCCCTGTACTGTCAAACTCTCACAGGCTCTCATCTTGCCTCTTATCCTCCCTCAAACCGCAGCTTCTCAACAATGCCCATTTGAAGGAAGTTCATTTATTATGTAATGCCGTCTTTAATAATTTATCCTCCGCTGAGCTCCCCATTAATATGCAGGGATTTCATGCGTTTTCACCGTGTTTGACAATGGCGATGCGTGTGTTTGCCACCTCTAATACTAATAGTCACGCTGTATGTCATACAGTTCCCCGCAGACCCACTACACGACTTACAATTCATGCCACGTGTTTAAGCCTTTGGAAGTTTTCCCTTTTCTCTGTAATGGCTGGGTTGTGAGTGAATGTGTGCCAGAATGGGTTTTTTAAAGGGGTCGAAGTGAGGGAATTTCAAAGGTAAGGGCATCTTCAATAAATACGAGCCCTTGTTATAAACGCTTGTATATTAATCGTGTCTATAAAAAGCCTCGGTCGACTCTTTAACTGGTCGCCCAGTTTCAGTTGTTATCTGTCCAAGTCCCTGCGTTTAAGCTCAAAAAGCCAATCCACTCTTTATAGGACGTGACCTTAGCCTTCTGCTTGCTACTCATCATTTTTTGTGTCAGAGCGACTTGAGCCAAAGTGATGTCGTCGACTGTTGGATTCTCTCCAAGAAGTGTCCCTTTATTGATTTGAGTCTTTTATTGCACCATCAGGGCCCATCAGGTGGTTTTGTGTTTTATTATAATTCCTCCATAAATGGCTTCAAGTAAAGATGCTGCCTTTCACGATTTGTGTGGACTCAGATCAGGTTTAAATTTTTTATTTAACATTTAAATTATTTAAACATTTCCGTATGATCTCATTAAGACTGATCTCTTTTTACTTTGCATATACAAATCTATTGTTACTAATCAGACATCTTAGAGGGGGAAGGGGCCAATTGAAAATTGGTGGGGGCTGGAGGGAGAAATTTATAGTCTAATTTAGTAAAAATTGACTGCGTGTCTTTTCTTAAATATTGGCATCTTCAGCTCCATGTGTTTAAAGCTTCCTGTGTGACACTGCAACATTAACTTTCCAAAAGGATGAAAAAGTCCAGAATCAAATATTTTGCTTGGATTTTATTACTGACGGTTACTTTGTGGAGAAATCATTTAAAGGGAGGCATGAAAAAGCTCTATTGACCAGAAATATAGAATATAGATTGAAGTCGACTTCAGTTCCCTTAAAATTCTTTACTCGGGCAGCAGGCCGTAACTTCTGCAGATTATTGTGCTTATCTCTGAGTCAGTGCAGGGAAGGGATGTTTAAGCTTAAGTGGCAGAAAGGTCAGATCACAAGATGTGAATGAGACTTGTGACTTTGTAAATTTAGTAATGGAAAAGTTGGGGTCACAGCCTTCTGTGCAAAGGGGTCAGGTGAACAGTACAGTACCTGAGCAGGAATGAAAGCAGCTTGTCACGGGAGATCAGGCCTTTTCCTGTCAAGGCCTCTGGCCCAGAACACCTCTGTGGGGACCTGTCACAGGATTACACTGCATTGGCAGGAGTTGTTTTCGAATGCATACCCAGGGATCCACACAGGTCAACACTTTGAGGTTCCAGCTTTTCACTTTCAGGCAGGATGCAAAGGACCTTGAAGTGCTAAAAGCCAACACTGGCGTTCACTCCGATGGCCCTGGGCAGGAGAGGCATCAGGATGACATATTGAGTCTGATGGCAGCTTTAAACTCTCAGCTGGTGTGGGACATCCTGCAAAGCACAAGAGCCCACCTGGGGCTAGGGCTAAGAGTCTGACATGTTGCTGCCCCTGCTGCAGTATTGATGTCCAGGGCAGTGTGTGAAATCCTTTTCTGGACTGCCCATTGTGGTGAATATAAGCAGAGCTGACGCATATTCAGAATTATCAAGTGAATATAAAAAATGAAATGTACATTGATCTAATTGGAAATATATCAATATACAATTTTACATCATAAAATATAATATATACAACCCCTCATACTCAAACATACATATTTAGGAATACGTTCATGCTGACATACAACCATACTGTACATACGTTTTTTTTTAAACGTCAAATATGTCTAATTATCTATTTATATGTTGTTACTTTCGGGTCTGGAATGTACTGTCCGACTGCTGTAGGCGGGATTGCTGCTTTCAGCCCGATGTGTGTAGAATCTTTGCTTTCCACAGCGATCTGTATTATCTGTTCTTTTCTGTGGGAGAAGGTGCTGGATGAGTGAGCGAGTGAGTGAGTGGATGTTGTTGCATGTTCCCTCCTGCTCCACAGAGACGGGAGTTGGTGGTGGGATGCAGCATCTGGAGATGATCCTGAGGGCTGCTTTTTTGCACCGTCTCCAAAACTGTGTTTTATTGCACACCACTAAAATGACACTAGCATAGTCCAAACATGGCCTTACAGAAGCAATACATATACTGTAGGTTATATAGATACTGTAGGTCCCTGCAGGCTGGGCCATGTCTGGTCACAGTGGAGCCAATTAGTGGCTTTCCTCACTGCCGCTCAATACATATGTTTTTGTTTAAAAGTGGCTTTTTCAAACTAAAACAATTTCTGCCCACACAAGCGTTCGGTTTTAATCCATGTCCATACTAACACGCCTGAAAACACATATCACATGAACACTCGCATACACTGGATATATGTGCATGCTGGTGTAAACAGGAAGGCTGAGGAACCAGTGTAAAATTATGCAATGACTGAAAAGGCCCAATCAGCTGTTATGAGCCTCAATGTCATTGTATCCAAACATCTCAGTTTCTGTCCATCCAGACCTAATTGCAGCCCCAGAGTTTTCTAACTATTCCCAGAGACTTCTGTGCTTTAGTGGCTCTAAAACTCCTGAGTAGTGTGGATGCCAGAAAACCATCTGAAAACCTGGTAGTTGTGATGTAGCCTGAGGTCGAAATCCAGGTGAAGATAGGAAGTTGGAAGTGGTTGCACTTTGTGCTGCTTGACACAAATAGGAACCCTGGTTCTTACTTCCAGACATCACTGGAATGCATCAGTTCTGGCGTCAGGATGAATCAATCCTGTATTTTCCCCGAAGCACGATGTTAGTGCGCTGGGGCACCACTCACTAGGAGTGCTGGAGTTTGAAGTTTTACATTTGAAGTCCTCTATGCTGCTGGAACTGCTCCATGCGTATAAGAAATGTTCAGAATATGGGTTAAGACAGGGGACAGATCTTCAGCATGGTCCCTCAGCAGCCATGATGATATCCCACCATAGGGTCCTTAGGTTAAGCTCTGTAAAGGGACACTTCATGAGATCCAGGCTGCACTGGTAGGTCTCTGCAGTAGAGCAGTGGTAATGAGAGGACCGAAGGGGTGTTACTGGTATAGGCCTCAGCACAGTATTGAGGTCTTCATCTTCCTTGTTTTCGTCTCTACCATCAAACTGCATTTTCCTCTTTAGGCCTTTATTAAATCTTAACTTACTAAGAATTAGTCGACCAGATCATCACTTTAGTTTTACTTTGTTTTAAACACACAAAGACATTTTGTGTCGAGCAAGCCTGAAGCTTCAGAGAGTCAGGATGTTGCATATTTTGTCCACGTATCATTCATGGTCATCTTTCCCCACCGTTTCAATGACTTTATCTGTTAAATTGTCTCAAAGACATACACTTCCTGAACCGTTTCAAAGTCCACACTCTACATTCATTTGTTTTAATAAGGCTTTTTATTATTTTAACATTACTATTAATTATAATTGACTAAACTCTTCTTAACCGTATTTTGTCAAAACAAAGACTAGATTAGATAATAAAATCACATAAAAAATGTATGGCCATTTTCTGGCATTAACATATCAACAGATATTGCGGCCGTCACACGCTGCAAACACACACAGCACAGACCAGTTGGACACACACAAATGCTACACTCACAAAAAGACTATGAAGTTAGAAAAATATTCCTGGACAACTCTTAATAAATTGAAAAGCTAAGACGGTAAAATAGGATAAAAATATAAAATATACTATTAATATGTATATACAAAGAATTCAAATCAGAGAGACCATACAAAATACTAAAATAAAATAACAAATCCTGTAAAAACACATTTTTGTTGACATAGAGTAGTTAGTTCTGCTCAGTATTTTTGATTTTCACTTTGTGTCAGCTGACAACTGGACAAAGCTCCAGTAACAAAGCAGATGGAGGAATTCTGACTCTTATGCACAGAAAGAGGTCAAGGAAAACGGATGAGTCAACAAAACCTATGGCTTTGTAGTGAGACGGTCCCTGTTTACTATATTGTTTACAGTTTTGTGCGCAACACAAATATGTCACAACATGTGGGTAATTTTTTAAGTTTCACTATAATCATTTACCTTCATCTACATATTTACTTGACATAGTTCACCTGAAGATGAAACAAGTGCACGACTTACTTCTTTCCCATTAGAGAATAATGGTCAATAAAAAGCAAGTGATACTTCAGGGCAAGGACAAAAACATCTGTATTATAATGTTCTGTAACTGGAGGTGTTATGGGAAATAAAGGGCATGCTGCATTCTGAGCCTTGAGGTAATTGATAGAGCTATCAAGGTCTCTGTATGACATCACCTCATGATAGTGTGTGTGTGTGTGTGCAGCGGCTAAAAGAGGGCTTAACCTTACACATAAAACCGACGTCCTCAATGCTCCCTCCATCATGTGGGGACGACTTTCTGAAAGCTCTGGTGGCCGCCGTCGGGCTCGGGCACTTAAATGGCCGAGGTCACACCTCCACATCAGAACAAAGATGTCTGACAGACGCTGCCAAAATCAAAATGGATTCTCGAGTCCGTTTAGTGCCCGGCTTTGACTGGGCTTTGTTTATGATCTCCCAGGAGTACCTTGAAGCCGTGGGCCATCCCGGCACACTGGATTGCAGACTTTCAAAAGACAAGGATTGGTTTTGATATATACCTGGGAGTATTTAGCGTTAAATTTGAAGACCAGGCTCATCTATCTGTTTAAACTGGCATACGCGCTTTATCAATAGCACATCATTCCTTTTCTGCTTTTATAAGGCAGGCCTTTATTTTATTTTTTGATGTGTATGTGATGTATTTGGAGGTGACTTTTTGGTGCAGGAGAGGAGGCTGAGAAAATTGGGCCACAGTTAAGAAAGTCTTTCCCTTTGGTATAAGCCCAGGATAGACGGCTCTGAAGTTAAGTAAGCTGCAAAGTATGGTAACTCTCGCAAGCAGTCACAGAGTGCCAGGGAAAGAGAAGAGTGTGTTGAGGTCATTGTTAAACCCTGTATTTTAAAGCTTCACAACGACGGATTTAAAGGAGGAAGGGAGAAAAAAAAATCACTTTACTGGCCCAACACTTTACAAAAGCTCCGCACACAAGGGAGATCTCTTGTTGTGCTTTAAAGTGCTACAGATTTTGCAGATCCCCAGTAGAAGAAAGAAAGAAAAAAACTGTAATCCTGTATTGCACAAATGGTACCTATTGTTTGTTGTTGGCCTGATCTTATTTACAGTACAGTTATTCAAATATATATTTAAAATGTCATCAGCTGTCCTGTAAATTGTGTTTCAACTTTGCATTATGTTTTGTACTCTTCCCTTAAGCCCAACCTCCCTTAGCACTGGGAACATGACTTATCAAAGATGGATTGGTGTAATATTTTGTATTAAAACTTAATTAATGGATTTCCATCAAAAAAGGAATATCAAATTGAAGTGTTTATAGACAGCATTAATATTGAAAGAGTTTCTGAAGCAAAACTCTTGGGTGTACGACTAGTCAACTTAGGAACCACATATAGACTATATAAAGAGAAAAGGGAGGAAAAGTATTGCAGTATTGTACAAATCAAAGGACACTGGAGATGTTCTGTCTCTTCATACTTTGAAATCTGCACTTATTCTTCCATATATTGTTTATTGGACTGAGGTGTGAGGCAGCAACACTAACATTAGACCCTTGTGTGTTTTACAGAAAAGAGCAATAAGTCGGTAAACCAAGTCAGTGTGAGAGAACATACCAACAGACTGTTTAGTAAGAATTGTTGGTTGCTTTAGTCGACTTATTAGTTGTGTGTAAAGCCAGAAATGGCTGCCTCTTGAAAACCTACAAAAACTGTTTATGTTAACATCAAATGACGGGGGATCATAGAGGGGAGTATTTCAAACGTGCACATACACACACTACATTAAAGCAGATGTGTTTTTCTGCATATGGCATAAAAGTGCGGAAAAACACCTTTCTGCCGGTGAAAAACGGTGATCACTTGATCTACGCAGCAGCATGTTACTTCCTGCCTCTGCCTGCTCAACCGGCTGCTCCTCCTCTCACCTGAATAACTGAATAATGAAGATTTGTTGCTGTTGAGAAGCCGTCAGTGCAGAGAACCTCCCACTGTGCTGTGCCTGTATACTCTGTAGCCAATTGTTCAGATTTTACCCACAGGTCTTTTCTGAGAGTTAATGCTGGATAGTATCAACCGAATCATAACGGCATCTAAAGATTAAACTGTACAAATGACCGTAAGGTATTTTACCATCTTTACGTGAACCCCCTTATCAATTCATCCCTAGTTATTAATATGAAAGGAGAATTATGCTCTTCTTCCTGCTCCTTTTTTCGTTCATGGAATTTCTACCAGTGTATTGTTTTGTTTTATAAAAAATTGTTTTGAATTAGACTGAAATTAACCAAAATAAACAAACACATACCGAGGAAACAGAGCAATAACCACCACCAGCCCACCATTGTAACTGTATTTTACTGAAGTAGATTTATTTTCAGGCACCTGACTCTTTTAATCAGCAAATTTACTCTACAAACATACATTATGCATTTCTTTACATCTTAAATGGATATGGAAGAAAGCATTTGTTGAGACTTTTTTGATAAAACAATGCAACATGTTTTCAGTAGCATCATCTGCACAAGTAGAAAGGTTAATGTGGTACTTTTACCTTTCTTTGAATAGCCTACAATTTTATCTACTTATTTGTACTTTTCATAAAATGTTTGAGAACCTCCTCCACATGTGGTTTAAATGTTTCGCACACATAAAAACGTGTCCTGCATCTGATGTGTGTTTGAAGGCTGAGGTGTATACAGAGCTGGGGTTGTTCTCCATGACCCAGTGGGAGTGAGTGTGAATTCTGCTGACTACCTCCACCTGTTGAACATCAGAGGCAGCAGGAGCACGGGGGGGGCACAGACCTCAGACATGAGCAGCCAGCCATACAGAACAAGAGAAAAACACGCTGCAGGAACGTTGAGGGAAAGCCTCGATAAGAATTTTGTCTTATCATAAATCCCACAGCTGAATTATTCATACGTGGCAATTACAGACTTCTCGGATTCACAGTGGAATGTGGGCGTGACAACGCTTCTTTGAAGTTCTGATTTGTTGGCCGTCGGCTCAGAGAACAAGTTAACAAAACACATTTATGGCCTTATAACAGTGGGTGATAGTGTCGGCTGCTTTGATTACAGATGACAGCTCGCACCCTCTGACTAATACTCATTCTGGACAGATATATTTTTCTGTAAAAAGGAGACAATACAAAATGACAGCCAGTCAGAAAATAAAATGGGATTTTTTAAATTGTGTTACGTAAAAAAAAACTATTGGACTATGTGTTCAAATAATAGACTGTATATAAACATCTTTATATATAAAGATGAACAATGTGTCTCCTGTTCCTCACAATATTCAGACATGAAGACCAATATCCCTAACATTTGAACGCCACAATCATGGGCATCTAAACTCAGAGTCTGCACAGTAGTCATCAGAGGATGGTGCAACAGTATCGAAGTCCGAGCTCGACCAATCAAGGTCAGTTGAGAAAAATTGTAAAAAATATATCAGAAAAGTGAACACAAACATCACTTCAAGTACTGTTTTAATCTAAAATGACAGAAAAAATCTTTGAGAAAAAAATTATTTGACGTGTACTCTGACTTTTTAGTCTGGTCTGTGTCCAATCCCTGACATGGAGGAGGCAGGATTCAGTCAGGTCGAGCTTCTGTTAGGAAGTTTAAGGTTCAAATGCAATCATGATTAGACTTAAGGTATCATAGTTATTGTCTGTAACGTGTTAAATTATAATGGTGGTAACAGCAGGTGGGATTTAGCACTAAAGACCTCAAAAATCTGAAAACACGTCTTAAGCAGCTACTTAAGCTATAAACAATGAATCCGCTGTTACACTGTAGATGTAATTTCATTTGTCAACACTAGTTGGGGAATTTTGACTGACTTGTTGCACAACAAATAAAAAGGTCTAAGAGGAGAGGAGCTGAAGCTGGAGCGCACGAAATCCATTCAAACAACAAAACCTATCCATCTGAGTGCAAGCACACCGTTTGAGCTCAAGTGGAGCTAATCTATATGGGTTTAAGAGTTTTGAGTGAGAGCATGACCATTTACGGAATGTGAAATTAAGACATCTCAATCTGAATAACTAAACACAGAAGAAACAAATATAATATCTATCGTCTAAAATGTAAAATGTAAAATCCCAACTTTATTTTTGTAATATTGTGACATTATTCTTGAAATCTCCATGTTGTATCACACTTTAAGGTAGGACTAAAAGTGGGATTATATTTATGTGAATCCCTTGTGCACTTGAAGGTAATTTTAATCCAAAATGAAATCTACTGTACATAAGCCCTTAATGAATATAAATCCCTTACAAGTATATTGCAAAAGATTTTCTAACGTTAACGGTATAATTCTGATCTTGTAACAATATGCTTACCACCCTTACATTTACATTAAGCTCTTTATAATACTTTTAGATGAAGGAGCGGCTCAGTTATACTGCTGTGCGTTGGATCTAAGCCTGTTGTTCAGTTTAGTAATCTTATGTGTTAGAAAGGATTATGTGTAGTGTGAGTGTGTTTGATATCTGCCCTGTGGGGTTTCGTAGCTCAGCCCAGTAAACGCTGTAATTTGCATCCAGCGATTATCATCATTTAAAAGGTGCAGTAGCGCTGTCATAAAAAGTGTGTTACAGCGCCAACACCGGGCCGAGCTGCCGGAGACACACAGCTCAAAGGTCTCCCCTCTGAGTTTGAAGGTGCTCGAGATCGGATTTGGTTTAATTAAAAATAATAATTTCTGATTAATTTCAACGGAGGCCACATGTGATCGTCAAATCGCTTTATTGCTCAATAACAAATTGCTTTTAATTACAGATGAATGGTGAATTCAATCGACCGAGGCTCTGTACGTCTGCAATCTATTTGAAGTGAGAAATGGATTTCACTTATCCAGACTCAGCATCCTCCCCTGACTCATCACCTTCATGTCAATCTATGATTTCTATCTAGAAAAAAATGGAGAAATGGTGTTAATCCTGGCCTTTTTTTAAATAACCTTGCTTTGAAAACGATCCCTTATGCCTAAGTAATTGTCCCAAAGAATCCTCATAGGTCTGCTGACAGATGAGCACGTTTCCCTTTCTCTAACCCCCAGCCCTTTGCCATCCGAGGCAGAACGGCTGCTGTGACATGGAAAACTCATAGCACCCCGTGACAGTCGGGGCGCTCGCTTTCGTATTCAGCTGCACTGCATTCAACTCTTTGACAAATGGAAAAGCCAAAAGCAAAGATTCTAGACAAGCTCGATGCCAAATACATGAAATCCGCATTACTGTACAGACGACACGTGCAGACTCATCCCACTAAAGCTGCTGAAACCAAGCAGATCTGATTCGTCTGATGAGCGGAATGTTCATATCTACAGCCTGAAGGTAGGAGCTCACACTCCCTCTACAGGGTTGGTCACAGCGGTTCAGTTTGGCATCACGGAGCAGAATGACAAAACGCAGGATAATTCACTGCATCTGCTGTGTGGTGATTTCAGATCACTTACTGTGTTGTGTAGGGGGAGTTATCCAGTCGCTGAAAAGTCCCCAAACAACCCCCTCAAATCTCATCTAATAACAGCCCATTTGTATCGATCCTGCTGTATATGGAGTATTTCTTTCTTTTTTTCAGTGCTTTGAAATTTTCTGCGTATCCGACTGCATGTTTACAAAAAACATCCCCAAGAGGAACAGCAGTGGGATAGAAAATTGCACTATTATGTACGTATATGCTAGACTCGCTGGGATAGAACGAGGAACACGAAACGGAGATTTGAGCTGAGCAAAGAGGGACGAGGATGAGATCGCTTCAGTAAGCCTGTTAAAGTGTGTGTGGGGGGGGTGTGTGTGTGTGTGTGTGTGTGTGTGTGTGTGTGTGTGTCATGGTAAATTGCTATGTGCAGCATTGGCTGTATATCCATCAGCACGCTGTTCCGCTTTACTGATACATTTAGAATTTCCAGAAACCCCACCCCCACCCGGGTGGTTTTTGTAACATTTGCAAATGGCCTCTGAGAAATATCAGAAGTTCAGTCAGACAACTCACGTTCAAAACATTTATTGCAGCAGTAGAACAGGTTTAGTGTTTGGCGTCTAGGCCCCAACTTAATCACTTCCCCATATGATTACACAGGAATGATGGGAGTGATGAGCAAATACTTGTAACCCCCAAAACTCCATGAATTCGGAGCCTGAATTATGGATCAGTATCTGCTATTTTTGAGCCATTCACTGCCGCAGTGTGGTCTCTCGCTATAGGCACATTGGCCTGCAGGTCTGCATCGCTCCATTTGTGCCACTGACAACACTATCAACATGCTAACTATAGGCGTGTTTGTCTGACCCCTACTGCGAGGTCTTAACATTTGTGTGTTTCAGAGGAATGAAGGTGATGGTCATCAGGTGAATAGATGGATTCTTTCCAGAACAGGTGCAGTTTGAAGCTGTATACTCAAGACTTTATTATAAAGGCAAAGCTTCATCTCAACCTCTTTATCATCCTGAGATATTTGCACATCCATTTTGTGTTACAATCATCACAAACAAGCTTTCCTGCTGTATTCTCACATGGGCATTTTTTATTTTTAGTTGGGAGCTAGCAAGAAGAGTTCAGGAAAAATTTGAAGAAACCTGATTTGGAGTTTTGCATTCTCACTGCCCCTCTGGATAATTGCAGGTAAATGTCCGGAGTGCAGTGCATTAGTGTTTTCTAGACGCGGATCCACTCTGAAGTGGGACCTGGGCCAAAATTAAATATGGGCCCCAGCTATCACCCCGTTTTCTTCACTTTCCTGTCTGTCCATTGTGTTTGTGTCATTGTTCAAAAACAAGAGCGGCCCCTTGAACCAAAAATCAATGTGGCTCAAGCTGCATCACTCTGGATCCTGCTCTCACAACATAACCAGGGTTTTTTCCCAGACTTTAGAGAGCTCCCTCTAGAGCTACATAAGACATGAGTATAAAACTGTTTTCATAAGTGAAATTGCACATTCCCTGACTATTAAACCAGTCTTCATTATTAGTAAAATCAGATACTAATAGGGCGCTCCCCTTACAGCACAAATCTGATGAGGAATTTGTCCAAAAATGGCATGGTATAAACTGTAAATAAAGAAGGCCATAGCATTAGCATCAAATTAAAGGCTCTATACAATACAAACTTACTGCAGGGTGAACTGAGCCCGTCAGAGTCCTGGGCAGCAGGGGAGCTCACTAATTGTCCTGCTTAGTAATCCAGCCTTGACTGTAGAGTTGCATGAAAGACTGCCTTGATCTGTTCACCTTCAAAACGCTGCTTCTTCTGAACAGTTTTTCATGTGTGATTGTGATTTGCATTTAATATTTGGATGTGTGATTGTGACGTGTATTTTATATTTCTAGTTATTTGCTTTCTGTGCTTTTTCTTCACTACGTAAAGTATCTCTGAGCATCGTTAGCACTTCTATATAAAAATTAAATATATCATCACTGTTATGAATAAAACAACATCTGCTGAAACCTTGGCAAAGCAAGCCCAGATTTATAAAGTTCATTTTTGGAAAAAATCTTGCTGCAAAGTATCTCTTACTGTGAGAACAAACTGGGAGCTTGTTTGAGTTTACCTCCGCCCAAACTTCTTGACCATGAAGAAAATAATGATAAAGGTTTCACATCAAATGAAGGCAGGCGTCAACTCGGTGTCAAGACATTTGGCCTCAAGTTCACGCCAACGAGTCACATATCAGTCAGTTCTTCAAGTGTTATGGTTGAGGCGTTCTCCTCAATAATAAATGACACGAAGGCTCTGCTGGACGGAGTGTTGGGCTGCAGCTCGGGCAGACGGGTGAGAGCTGTGTGAGGATCAAGAGGTGATGGTGCAGTCGAGTATTAGATCTCAGCAACGTTCTACCACAGAGGCCTCCAATAAAACCGAGAGTCAGATACACTCAAGGTTTCCCAATACATTTCTGTTCCACTCCTATACTGTATGTAACTACTTTATTCTTTCTGAACAGCAGACATGCCGTGTTTGAACTACAACACAATGAATTCGGCTCCTATAAAGCATCACACTGTGTTGTATACAAGCTGAAGCTAATTTGAATCCAGTAATCAATGTTTTTTCATCAGCGCTGCTTTTTTGTTGTGCTGTGTTTGTTTGGAACAAACTTGCAGAACAGCTTCTATCTACAGCACCTCTAATATCATTATCTCCATCCCCTGTATTGACAGAGGAGACACAGCTAGCAATTCCAAATACAAGCCAAGCGTGCAATGACAAAGCTTTTGATTTTATTTCTTTTCTTCTATTCCCTCATTGCTCTCCTGCAGTTATTAAAAAAGAGCTTTAGGGATCGCAGCACCGGTCAGTCCACAACGTAAGTCCAGACTGAAATATATAAACTACGGAAATTACTTTTGCCTTCTCTGTGTTTTTCATTATCTTTCAGTAGTTTCCTGTTCCCATCATGCAACATCTTCATTTCATTATAGGTGCACAAGTGTGCAGTAATCTGTATACGTGCAGTTGTCTTGGGTATAGTAGCTGGTTCAGAATGATTCCAACAGCATCCTGCAGATCATCCTTCTTCTGGAGAGACCTCTCGATTCAAGAGATAATTCAAGTATATTGTCACTAATTTTATAGTGATAACTAATGAGCAGAAGTACTGCATCGACATGCTTTATACCCATTTCAAAGTAAATCTCAAGAAGCTGATGCATACTCTAGGGTTGTGGTGGGAGAAGATGAGTGGAATTAGGGTCAGGTCGACCTCACTGGCTGGGCATTTGATTTTTCTGAATATGTGAACCCCGATAATTTCAAAGAGAGGAATACAACCCCCATAATGTCAGAACGGGACTATTTATTAAACACAGACACCAAGTTAAATTCAAATCACATCACAGACACAAAAAACTGAATGCCTGTCCGGATCTGGTCGGGCTCAATTAGTTTTCTCTCGGGCTTGAACTGGTTCAGACAGAAAGATAAGACCCAACTGTTCTCTATACACATGGGTCTGAATTAGTAGAAGAAGAATAGTATTGCGAGGGAACGCAAAATACTATTGAATGAAACATCATGATATGTTGTGCCGTAGAGACTGTGTTCCCCAGAGGATGAATGCTGCAGATATGACAATCTGTTTAATGGACTGCCACTGGATTTAATAAAAAGATTCATGTTCTGCTCAGGAGAATTTTCAGCTTTTATTTCAGTTTTCACTACTTTGGTTTCGGTTTATGACCCAAAACTTCTGAACCAATCACATCAGCCCCATCTGCACTTGTGATGGATAGCAAATATTAGCATGGCCACCACTGTAAATTAAGATGCACGGCTCTGTCAAAGCAGAGCCTCACAGTGCTGCAAGTGAGAAAGTAAACTTCTAGTCTTCTTGAACCCATAGTGCACGTTTGCTCCAATCTTGAGTTTGTCCAAGACTTAACGTCCGCTATATATAGAACTGAATCCTCCAGAAAGCTGCGTGCTGGTCTCTGTAGCTAGAAATATACCAGACTCTCGGCTCCTTTGGCATGATCCCACTTACATTCGTGCATGATAATGTGACAGCTCACACGGGCTCACGGAATATGTTTTAATCCCGGTTTATTCCCCTGGTGGCGGCCGCAAAGGACGCGCAGAGAAAGTTGACACCAATTTAAAGTTGCTTTGGCAATTAAGCCGGCATCTGTGGCGAAGTCCATATAGATTAAGAGGGTAATTGAAGGTGATAATGGTTGTGAATAGGCGTGAAAATGTGATGTGCGGCCGTCTTTGTGTTTGATTGTTTAATGTGACAGTGCGGTTAAACGGCTAAATGAACCAGACCAAATCAAGTCACTAGTCTGATTGTTTTCCCGTAGCCATTGTTATATTTTGACATCTGACTTCAGTGTCCGCTTTAATGTAGGATAAGTGCATGTGTCAAGCCGACCAGAATCCCCATTAACCAATTCTAATCCCCCATCTACGGTCAAGTAAATTCCCCATATTCCCATCAGCTCTAGCGCTTCTGCATGAAAGTTAATAACTGGAAAGTCCTCGCTGTGATATGTTTATGGTGATAAGGAGCTGTTAAGATCGGTGTGAGAGGGCAAATGAGGTGACGGGAACTAAGCTGCTTTGTGACGGGGCGTCGGGCTGAGGAGAAGGAGCTGAGTCACCGAGGTGACAGTGTGCGGACACGATAATGAAAACTTCAATAATAACTAAGAGAGGAAGAGGAGCGCAATGAATCTGCAATCTGTGCCCCAAGATTTGATAACCCATTACCCGCATCAAGATAACATCTGGTCCCCACACTCTTCCCTGGAATGAGATAACAGACCATTTTACATTTCAGTTTCTTATCCTCTTCTAATCCCTCGGCCCGAGCAACGCGAGCCATCCCAGAAATCACCCGCACAGCCACACATAAACAAACTCTTAATCTTCCCGCACCCAAAACCTCTGAAAATTAACTGGGCTCATTTTGTGTAAGTGTGCCCAGCTGTTTCCCACACAGGCTTGAAATGACCTGGATTTACCGGTGAGCCGGGACTGTGTCGCAAATTGGCTTTCAGCATTCACATTTGTATGTTTCCATTCTAACGTAAGCCATTAGGTATAACGACCTGATGTCCTCAGCAATTACTCCAACCAACCCGCAACAAATCTCAAAACCGCAGTTCCACCTTAAAGTTGTGAGTGTTCCCTATAGTCGTTTGAAACGGTGAAAGACACGGTTCAATTTTTTTGCGCCTTGAACTGAGTCTATTCACTTTCATTTCTCTCTCTTCCACAATCGAGCTCTAAGAGATAGGAAAGTCATTTGAAAAGTCTATTCAGTATTTTGTCAGACACGGTCCCCAAAATACTCTATTTTGTTTCATAGATCACATTATGTGCCTGTCTGCTTCATTTGCACTCTCCCTTTAGCAAAGCTGCAGCAGAAGAATAATTTTTAGGACAATTGTAGGTAAACATGGAAAAATGCGGGCAAGGACAAAGTATACTGGAAAAAATTAACATTTTCTTGAAGTTGAACGAAGATAAAAAAAAAGTTTTGTACGTCAGAGCTCTGCAGAAATAATTTTAGGGAATGAATCTTACCTTCAAAGAGAAAAGAATCCAGCCTCCTGGAGAGGTCGACAACCTTGTACAATGTGATGAACTGCGTGGGCGTCTCCACGTATATAAACGCACAACCTTTCAACATTGTACCCACAAAGAGTTTAATTTTAGTTCATCCAAGTAGAATTAACAGAATAGGACTTGTTTGGATTTGTGCTTGACACAGCCTGCAGCTTTAGATTTTGCGTTCGCATATCTGGGTCAAACATCCCACTGAGAAGCCAAGTTATTTTTTCTAAAAGAAAGAGACGCTTTGATTCCTCTTCTCGCTTCCTTACCTTTCAGCCTCTTGTGATAGTCAACTGTGTGTCACTTTGTGTAAACTGTCGGTGATCCGGGCTTCCTGAAAAGTGAACGTCTCCCTCCAACGGCTGCACAGTACACGAGTGGGGCAATATAAAACAGAAACGACCATAACAGCAGTACATCATGAGGACACACTGACTCATGTGAGAACCGGCCTTCAGCTCCCTGTCATCTCCTACTCACACCTCCTGAAATTACACTAATGAGATGGTTAGGGGATTTTTTTTTCCTCTGGTGATTTTAATGAGCCAAGAAAAAGATTGTATCCAGACGAGTCTCATTGTAAATCTGACGCATCTATTTATGAGAAAAACAAATATTTGTGAAGTTATAATGGCCATCAATCAGGGATTTTCGATATACATACTGTGCTTCAGCAAGTAAAACTAATGACATAATGATAATAATAAAAATCCTGTTTTTCATATAGCAAATTTAATGAGACAAATCAGACACAGGATATTCTGGGGTAATTGCAAAAATGCACCCACACTGATAAAGAAGATAGAGAAGACAGGATCACGCAGAAGCAGGAATTACAAATAAAGAGATTGGAGGAACAATAAAAAGAAGATGAAGTTCCATCAAAGCAAATTAATAAAGGAAAGCCTCGACTTGAGACGTCAAGGGCCCCACCTGAAGATCTAATGCTGAGCTGGCTCATATGGGGCCAACATTTCTGCTGCGTAGTTTGGGGCCAGACCACAATGAGCTTTAAAAGTGATTAGTGAAATCTGTAAATCAATTATAAACCAAACAGGGAGCCAGGGGAGCTAGGCAAGGATTTGGCTGCTGTGATGTCATTTATTAGAACCAATAAGAATCCAAAGCTGCTGCGTACTGGTCTAGTCGGAGGCGAGAAAGAACCTTTTGATTTCTGCCAGAGAGAAGGCAATTTCCGTAGCCCAGTCTTGAGAATGTGAATGCTTGAGGAACTCTTATGTGGATTGATATGGTTGATGGTCAGTGGTATTGTATCAAGGCCGACAGCTTCATAGAATATTCACAGTTTTTTCAAGCATAACAAGGCCCCAAAACATTCCTTGTAAAATATGTGCTTATTTAATTTTCTCACAATCTAATGGTGAATGCTCACGGATCACACACCAGAACCTGGCCTAGCACTGAAAGAGTCTCGGTTTGACAGGGTCAAAAAAATAAAAAGCTCCTGACATTGAAAGCTCAGTGACAAGAGGGAGTCAGAGCTGTTTTTTTCCCTTTCTTTCTCTTTTGGCCCTCAGGGCTGTGTTTGCAAGGTGATCCTCTCCCTCTTCTTGTTCTGCTCTGTCAGTAAAATCCAATATGTCAGATTCCCATGTTGCCGTGATGTGTTCATAGGCGTAGCACTGAGGGATATGTGTGACAAGACATGGGCGAAGGTGAGGTCAGAACATGGCATGTTGACATTCAGAATTCACTGCGTGCTTCGTGTCACAGCCAAGGCGCCGGCTGAAGGGAAACTTAAAGCGAGGCTGAGCAATATAATGCAGCACTTTAAGTCCCAGTGTCTTGGCCCTGGTGCAGGAAACACTTGGCAGCCTGGAGAAATGTATTGTATCTACAAAACCGCGTGGGTGGCATTAAAAAAACAGAAACGTCCTGTCAGACTTTATCACCACTGCTATTTATTTTTTGAAGTACCCCTCCATCCTTTCGTCAAAGTTCAGTAAATATGGACAGATGATATATGGAGGGTAAATCAAATACAATCCTTTGCACATCAAAGTGACTTTATTTAGAAGGTCATGGTTCAGACCTTCAGGTTTTTCTGTGGGTTTTATAACAGCGAGGAAGTGAATCACTGATACCACTTTTAGTTTTGGCTGAATTGTTGGTTTAAATGCTGCAGTGGTTCTAGTAGCATCACGATTCATCCATCCAGCATCTTTATGGCTGACGCTAGAGTCAGAGAGGGACAGAGATCCTCACTGGAAACCAAGTCCCGACCTAAAATCACAAAATCGTTCACTTTTTGGAAGGTGGTAGTATTATATAACATTATTACTAAATTGTTCAAGTTTTGGGACGAGAAGCCTGTCCTGTCTACAGATACAGTTCTATCTCTTGCCCTTGTCGTATACGGCACACAGTAAACAATGGCGGGAGGGACACAGTTTTGTTCTATACTTGTGCTGGTGGTCCACATGCTGGTTTTGGCATGTGTTTTTTAGATGGTTAAACAAGCTGCTTGTGTTTTCACCTGTTGCTATCATCACACAGTGACAAAGGTTGCATTACAGAGTCAGGATACCCAACTCCAGCCCACTCCACCCCATTCAGACTAGGATGATTTAAATCCGAGCAGAGGACAGTGTCTCTTTGTCTCCCTTCTGGGGAATGAGAGTTTCCTCTCCTGTGGCCTCCCCGGTGTCCCTGCCTGGTTCCAGCACTCTACTCGTTGTACTTTTTAATTTATTTCAAGAATTATCTTCGAAGGACAAGTATTCATTTGAGCATTTGAGCATTTGAAGAGAATATAATGCTTTATTTTTATTATAAAGCTATCGGTTTATCAAGGTGATGAAGGTATTGCACAATCCATGTCGTGGGGCACTATCACACCAGTGATGATTTTGTACCACAGATACTCTGCAGCGTTTTAATTTAAATCTCAAAGGATGAACATTTTTTACTTTTGTGTGTCGCTTCTTCTGAAAGGTAATCTATTGGCACATCTCTCTACAGCTAGAAAACATATGTGCTTCCTATTAAGAAAATCCTCTATACTAGAGCCTTGAAGTGGATGTTTTATAGACACGTACTTCGTATCTAGTTTATATAACTCAAAGATAGACACAGATTCTTATCAAGACAAGGCAAGAGATATTTACCTGATGACTTTAGTCAAAGGATCCTCCTTAGAAAGCACTAGATAATTGATTAATTCTTAAAATTTTGAATCTAGGATTATTATCCCTGTGCATCCATGAAGCCATTCGTCTATTCGTCCAGCCATTTTCTTCCACTTATCCGTGCTTGGGTGATAGAGTGATCGGCCAAGTTGGGTATCCCAGACATCCCTCTCCCTAGCCATGCTTTCCAGCTCTTCCTGGGGGGTCCTGAATGGTTCCCTTTCTATGTGAAGGAGCAGAGGTTTCTTTCTGAGATCCCTGCGGATATCTGAAGACACATGGTTATATCTGCAGTTTTTGCAGTACAGGGCAACCTGTAGACCACCTCTGCTATTCTTTTTGAAATGAGTTGAAAAGTTCCTTGGCTATGGCAGGTTTCTGCATGGTTGCCCCTCACAGAATAATCATATGTGTCACACATATTAAAAAAACAATGTTTTAAATGCCATTAGAGGATAAACAACCTGCAAGTGAAACAGATACTATTTTTCTGAGTAAGTTCTTATCCCAATGATTAAGAAAATCTGTCAACATAGAAAATGCCTCAACTTGGCAAAAAAACGATTAGTCTTGACAGCTTGTGTGTTTTGTTTTGCAGCCTCTCCTTTGACGAGGAAAACACTTTCCTGTGAGAAACTGAAACACACCGTCTTCCCTCCCCAAGACGACAATCAACTGAATTATTTGTAATGCAGCTGCAGATACATTAGCCGGTGTAGCCTCCTATGAAAGACGCAGCTCAAAGATTTCAGGACACAGAGTTGTTTCTCTTTTAGGTGACTCGAGGGGACTGCTGTGATAGACAGATACCTTTTTCAATTTCACGGCAAAAAGAAGCCGCAGTTTGGGTAGTCTGATTGCAGTGGAGTTCAAAGGATTGGGGAAGAGCAATTAAACATATCCCGGGGCTGCCATTTTGGATATCTGGGTTAATAGCGGGGAAAACATGTACTGGCAATCCAGCTACCACAGCAGAGCGGGAAATAATCAGCTCGGCTTAAAAGGACTCATTAGGAAGAGCTTTCTCTGTGAGAAACAGGGGCAGGGAGTTTCCCTCTGTGTCTCTTTTTACTTTGGGAAATCTAAATGCAAAATGATTCCTTCAGACAAAGGGTCCCATCAGAAAGTATTAAGGAGAGCGGCGGAAAGAGAGCAAGCCAGCAGGTCTATTTTCTGCCTCCACTTAAATCTGAATTTTAATGGCAGCAGAAATTTCCACCCCGAAAAAATATTGGCCTTTGTCCAAAGTTGTCTTTTGTGCGACTGTACCTGGCCGAGCAGTGGCACTCAATCGGCCCCTAACAGGAAACGCTGTGGGTCTTGGGACGCCTGCAGGGCTTTTGTCTTGCCTGCTATAGCCTCTGTTCTCTTCATGTAGATGGATTTCATAGCTGTGCTTCTCTTGTCTTTTCCAGGCTGCATTGTCCAGAGTGGGGAAACACAATGAGCGTCAGGGGAATCTGTGAACACATTCTTCCGAGATCAATGGAGCTGCGGCGGCACGGCTGAATGAATGGAGGAGAGCGACGTAAACGCGTTTATGAAGAGTTCATGTACTCTGATGATGGAGATGAGATTCAAAGCTGGCACACAGTGTCCCGCCTGATTTGCACACTGTATATTCTTACAGGATTTCATCAAGTCATTCCATCACTTTTTACATTTCCCCCGGCTTGCGTCGTCTTTTATCCTCGCGTAGCATCCGCCGCTATCTGTGTTTCCTCAGCGCACCGCCATTAGTGCAAATCTCTGGATGTGTGAGAACAGAAGAGAGGTGATTTTATTTGGGTTGAAATGTGAATGCACTGTGAGGAGAGTTTCCATAAACAAGCAGCAAAAAGCTGTGTTGGCTTGACTGAATAGGATTGTCCTTTTCATTCATGTGCAAATATACATTAAATGAAAGAGGCTCAGCTCTTTGTAACATGTTAAGGGGTTTCAGTTGAAGAATCTCTCCTTTCAGTCATAACCTCCAAATGGGATTTTCACATCATTTGGGCTGAAATCAAACTCAGTTTTGAATCCATTTTCCTCTGGGTGTCAGCTGAGCCACAGCTGAAATACTTGGTGTCGGTGACAAAATAACGATCTGAGGGACAAAAGTGGGCACTAAACAAAGATTATTGCGATTTGTTCATTTGTCTGGAAAAATCTGAACATCTAAATATGTGAACCCCAAGATAAATCAATGAGAGGAATTCAAACCCCACAGTTACAAGAGAAATATATGTGCTATGTGTGTGCTATTTATATGCTCAGAGAAAAGCATTTTTCACAGAATTCCTCCTGTGGGGGATACTGTGGTTCTGTTAATGCCACTCATCATATTTCTGGGACTGAAATGTAATTTCAATACACAAAAACATTGAAATTCAGATCGTTCAGGTTCAATGTGCTGTTGCCTTACTTGCAAATGTGATATTAGTTTTTTCAACTAAGAGGGAAATTCATCTCATGGGTAAACTGAGCTTTTAGATGAAATAGATAATACATCAGTCACTAATGTGATATCTTAACCTTATATGTGATTAATTGCAGGTGCTTGAGACTAAACTACATTGATTGGTCAAGATTGTTCATAGATCGATTATAATTTATTGTGTTTGTCACTAATATAAACACTAACAATAAATTCAGACTGCATATTTAAAAACAATATTTTCTTTAAAGGTAAAAAAAAACACAACTCAGTATTTAACACAACTAGAGAACTTCAAAAAACTCATTATTATTCCACACATCCAACCTCAATGTTAAATCTAAATAATGAACATCATTTACAATCATTATGTATCATTCACTGTGATTACCTTTGTACTTGGATTACGTTTCAGCTGTGCAACATGAAGGGATAACTTTGCTCTTGCTTTCTTTACGGCCGTCAGAGATCTTCCTCTGTGATCACAGACGTGTTCACCTTCAGGCTCACCTCCCTCCCAGTCTGTTTTATCGGCAATTAATCAGTATCACATTCCAAACCATGAAACGAAATGATGATAATACCTGGGATGAATCAAAATGCAGGAAATTGTACATCGATTGTGTCGTAACTAAGGATATAATCCATGAGACGTAATATCTTTAATTTGCCAGGCTTGCAAAACCTTAATTAGATCAGCAGCTTATCTGCAGAGGTGTGATGCGTAGAGTGAGCGGTGCACACAGAGCTTGTGAGCATGAGAAAGAGACGTGTCTGGGATTGATCTGCTCTACTGTACCAGGGCATGTGGCAATCTTTCCAGCAGATTACAAATGGACAAGACCTTTAAATTGCATATGACTCCTCACCAGAGGCCAATCACTCCGTGCTGCGACGGGAGCCAGCAATAATATGTGTGTGAAATGAGACACATAAGAGTGACACTGTGCACAGTTTCCCTGATGAACGAGCCCCCCCCCTTAAACTCATGTGAAATGGGTTGACTGTGACCGACCAGAGAGTCTTACCCTTCTTGCTCACCGCAGTGTGAGAGATCAATCTGTCCTCATCTGTTCGAGGAGCTGACACCAACAGAAAACCTCAGAGAAATGAATGGGAAGATGTGCGTGTGGATACCAAACGCTGTTTAGATATGCGTGGGTGCAATTCAAGAAAGTGACAACGTCCTCATCTGTTGCTGTTAATCCTGTGCGGTTAAGGTCTTTATCATCACAGATAATGCAGATGTTGACTCTGCCTCCTGAGGCACCGGCACAGACAAATACTCTCTGTGCTGCGAATCCCATGCACAGAAAATCATATTCATCTGCAGAGCGACGCCGCTAAGCTCCTCGGGGGTCAGCGTATGGCTGCACATAATTTCTTGTGTGCAGCACTTCTCATGAATGTCTCTATTTGGTCCAAATTTTGCTGCATGCAGGCACCTAGAGTGAATATAGATCCAGTTCTAATACGCTCCTCGTGCTAGAACAATGATTACATTATCAGATTTGGCTCATTAGTGCTGTACTGCTGGGGAAGAAAAACAAGCACAGAAAAATAAACATGTGTTGGCTCTGACGGATCTTGGAGAGAGATGCGGGCCAACACTTTTTCTCCACTGGTCTCCTCTTTCACTGCACCCACTTTACAGACTTTTTCCTTAAAAGACATCATGTCCTTTATGTTGTACAATTTCAGAAGAGCATGCGTGACTGCCATCTGTAATCCCTGCAGGCGCACAGAAAAGTGTTGTTTTGAGCTTTGTAATCAAAGGCTTGCTCAATGTCTGACTTTGATGGGTGAGGAGGTGGCATGCAAACAATGCCACAAGCCTAAAACAATGGCTCACACCTAAAAATAAAAATCTGCTCGGAAACAACGGTCGCTTTTCGTCACACTGGCATTATGAGAATGGTATCCAGAAAAGCGAGGTGCTGTTACCTAACAGAGTATGTTGGTAATTAGTATTGTTCATCGCCTTTATCCTTCCGTCGCAGAGAGGCATTGCAAGCCGACTCTATTGACTTGAAACCCTCTGCAAACTCTCCAAAGCATCAGCCTCTTCAGAACCTCCTGGGCTTGTATTAGGGAGGATGGGGAGATGCCTGCTGCTGAGCAGGTGTTACATGACAAACTCATGCTTGTGTATTCTATTCTTTTGTCTCTTCTCCCGGATTCAATAAAGATGAATGGCTGGTTTTATAAAGTGTCATTGTGTTGAATTGTGGAAACATCAATTGTGTCACAGTATGACAATATATGTATCCACCCACTCATACTTATAGGAGGAGGAGGGCTCAGTCTGGAGGGTAGAGCGAGCAGTAGAGAGGAAAAGACAATAAGAAGGAAAGAGTGAGAGAGAGAGAGAATTATTCTTTCACATCCACTCCCAATAATGCAGACAGGCTGCCATCTATTGGATGAATCACACTGTGCAAATGTTAGTTTTAAATATACCACATTTTGTTGTAGTTCTCTTTTGTAAACACTAGGTGACACTGCACTTCACAACTTCATTTACCAGTTATTTTACCATCGCTGTCCTCACACACTGTGTGGGAGCATTTCCAAGTGAAGGAGGGAAACATTGATAAAATAATAATTATCAAAAAGTGCTACAAAGAAATAAAAAATGAAATGAAATAATAACAGTAAAAATTATTGTGATAAATAATTATTCTCTCTTCACATATTAAATGAGATTTACAAAAAATAAAGGAACTGAAACAGAGTTTCCACTTCCAGGCACCTTGGTATTACAAAAAAACTGTGCTTCCCCATATAAGAGTGTTTTCATTAATGCAGAATAAAATGTCTGACTCGTAGCTTCCTTTTTTCTACCTTTACAGTTTTATAATGAGTTTTTCTCTTTGTAAAAAAATATCTACATACAAATATCCCATTGCCTTACAATGCCATGAATATGCTGATGGATTATATGTGCATCTAATCTTGTTTAAATGTATCATTAAAATAATGAACAGCGAGCTAATCAATCAGAAATCTCAGAATTGTGTTATGTTTTCCATTATCATCAATAAGCTCAATGAATGTTGCCACCGCCACAGACAGTGAACAGAGACTACATTCACACAGAGTATATTCCAGTGGCAACAGTATATATCCCATGATATTGTAACAGACAAAGTGCTGATCTTATTTCACCAAATATCTTTCAAATAATGATTTCACTTTTGTATGTCTACGTGAGAGGTGGCGTATGCCAGTGGTTTACGTCTCTATTGAAAGTCTTTGGATGAAAAGTCAATAAAGCAAAGGTAAACCTGCCAGAGTGATGACTTCATGGAAGATATTCTTCCCCCAAATGATTCATTGCTGTTCCATGATATTGCTGATTGGGCAAAGCACTTTTCTCAGGAAGTGTTCTTACTTTTTCGGTTAGTGTAAACAGGCTGTCGCACACATTACCCAACCCTCCTGTACGTGTCAAGTCATGTCAGCTTTATTCCGGTCTTTCGTCACAGTATCAGCCAATGCGTTTCCCAACATGTGCATTATCAGAACAATGACTGAATCACCTTTTATCAATTACCAGGTATCGTTATGACATCATAGCCTGATGAGAAATGATGAATAACACAGAGTCATTACCAAAGGAGGTCATGCCCGCTTGAACGTTTACTATGAAACAGATTTATTAATTCTGGGATTGCACCTAATTAGTAAGCATAAGTAATACAAACAGGAAGGTAATTCATAACTAACCTTTACTATAACTTTAGATCCACATGGACAAACTGAATTGTAACAACCATTGGTGACATTTTATAACCAGGTTGTCTTAAAAAAAGCTAAATTTAAGAGAAATCAAAAGGAAAAGCAATATTATAGCATATTTGCTCAAAATGTTTCATCCAACCAAGATACACTTGTTCATTTAATGTAAAGGAAATATGATATATGCGTATACTGAATTATTGACTGTACAAATGATCCTCACAATGCATTAATCAGGTGTATGTAGCAGTTGTATTTTTACTGGACTATTGTGCTCACCCCTAAAAAAAGAGTTTAAAGGCTTATTATGGACGAACAAGGGCAGAGGAATGTTTTGTACCGAAGTAAATTGCTTTCTCTACTATCACAGAGTTCAGGATAGTTTCCTCCATGAATGTGGAATGCAGGGTTATATTCTCTATGGTTACAAGAACTCTGACCTTTTGTGTGGCGCAGAACCACTATGTTAACACATCCATCCAGACATGGGGTATTTTGGGTGTTTGTGGAACAAACCCAAATGATCCACCAACTGATCCTAGAGGCCAAGCAGAAGAAAGGTGATGGACAGTAACCTGTATGGTGAACCATACAGGTTAATCCCACAGGGGTTCATTAAAAAGAAGTAGACCACTACTACATATTCCAGACATGATAACCTGCTCCTTGGCAGAGCTCCAACTCAGATTCACATCAGACCATTTTTAGTAACCAACTTGCCGGGCCTACAAAGGAGGATCCCATTAGAGTTCACCATCTCCACTCCTTGTTTATTGTATGTATAAATATGAGAGGACATAACCCTTGTCCATGCATTGGAGTTGGACATTGCCCAGTCTGTATTAAAGGGGTTCCTATAAATAACATGTGTCACATGTCCAAGCAAAATGATTTCTGGAAACCCTGGACAGTGTAGCCACTTGGACAAGGGTGTCCTTCCAGGCCATGGGGTAGTCCGAAAGTAAAGTGATCCAGGAGGGCAATGTTACCAGCAAGTCCAGTCGCCCAGTTCAGGCTGAGGTCAGCATATCCATTTATGACGACCCAATAGGGAACCTCTAAAAATAGTTGAATGACTCACTAACAGCATGTAACTAATTCTGTACGCATGTTGCTGCACCACTGTGGCCCTCTGCACAGATTCTTGATCTTTTAACAGTTCCTGTTACGACTACTGTTTCGGGAGGAAAACCAACAAGCACCTTCCGTACTGTTTTTTGTATGGACCACGTCCTATCTGCCAACATGGAGGAGGGGGGATATATTTCCATGAGGCAGCTAGCCACCAGGTGGCGATATATAATCTTTGGCTTCACTTTAACAGTGCTGCCATGATTTTATGCGCAGTCTATGTTGAACACTAATAGTATTCATGCCTTTTACTTTTATCAATCCTGATTTCACCTGTGCTCACCCGGGCTCCATGTTATCTTAAGCTCCTTCATAAAGATCAAACAGTTTTAAAACATTGCAACGTTTGGGGCCATTTCAGGATTTTTCACTCTTAAATTCAATATGTAACACAAGATTCAAGAACAACGCCTCTATAACATGAACAATTTACCGGGCACATATACATTTATTTGTGGTTTATTCAAAGTGGACTGTGGAGGTAAAAAGAAAACTGAATTGGTCTCGATCTACAGCAAGCTTTGTGTCTGTATGTATTGTGTTGCTTGGCAACAATTATATTTCATGAGAAGATTACATTTGAATATCACTGAATATTCTTATACCTGCAAATGGTTAATGTTATGTATATGTATTCAGAAAGAAGAGGGCCCACAATACAGATTAACAGATCTTTTTTACCTCCTTTTTTATTATATATTTACCTCTTTGATTCTACTCTAACCCTAACCCTTGTATTTTAAATCTCTTTTTTTTGCTTAAAATTGGTTATAACTGTGTTTTTTTATTTCTTTTAATTTATTCTTTCACTGTGCAGCACCTTGAATCTACCTCTAAATACGAAAAGTGAAATAATCATATCAGTATCTCCTGATCATCATGGTTAAACGTGTCAAATACTTCAGTTGTGTGTTTTGGGCCCATAGACTGTATATAAAATACTACAGTTGTGTGTTTTGGGCCTATAGACCATATAGATAATACTACAGGTGTGTGTGCTGGGCCCACATACTGTATATAAAATACCATAGTTGTGTGTGTTGGGCCCATAGATTGTATAAACTACTACAGTTGAGTGTATGGGGCCCATAGACTGTATATCAAACACTACAGTAGTATAGTTGTGTGTTGGGCCCATAGACTGTGTTTAAATACTACACTTGTGTATTGGACCTATAGACTGTATAATCAAATACTACAGTTCTATGTGTTGGGCCAATAGCCTGTATACAAAATACCACATTAGTGTATTGGGCCCATACACTGTATTTAAAGTACTACAGTAGTATAGTAGTGTGCTGGGCCTCAGTACAGATGTCCCTCCATGGAAGCTGGGACGTGCTGCCCTCTATCAGCAGTGACGCGCCCCGCCCCGCCCCGCCTATCAGCATCTCCAGGCGGCTGAGCGGAGCTGGGAGTCTGGAGGAGCTGGAGCAGGCAGCGCACAGTGCAGCGGCTCCCGCGTTTGTCCGACACTTAGCTAGAGCTGCTCCCCAGGCGGTGGAGGTGATGATGGCGGCGGCTGTAGAGAGAGGAGTCGTCCGGGCCGCTCTCCTGAACCCGAGCAGCGGCTGCGGACCAGCGCCGACAATGCTCCCGGCCGGAGCGTTAGCCGGGGCTGTGCTGCTGGGCTCGGGCTCCGGCAGCATGCCTGTACCCATGAACCTCTTCGCGACCTGGGAGATAGACCGATCATCCCCAAGCTGCGTCCCGAGGTAACGTGAACAGTGTTGTGTTTTGGCGTGTAAAGAAACAAAACGGCACCGGCAGCAGTGTGAACAAATCAGCGCGCAGTTTGACAAACATCAGGCTAATGTTGGACAAACAACGCCCTCGAGCTGCAACACATTTCCAAAACATTGTCGGGCTGGCTAGCGAGCTAACTAGCAAGGTAGCTAATGCTAACGCGACCTAGCAAACAGCGCTGGTGTTTTCCTCTCATGTTTCGTGCTAAAAGCGTTTGACATTTTTTATTATCATTCCCCCCCTTGAAAGACACAGTCGGGCTTAAACAACAACATGTCACGTTCATACCAGCAGCTCTTACATTTCCTCTCAAGTGTGTAATTATCAGTCGGTGTGTTGATTTATATGTTCACCGTTATGATAACTAGCTCATAAAAGTTCAGCTAACTACTTCATCGGCGTCTGCGTTGCTGCGTCGTATTTTAAAGTGTCCCGACGGCCACATTCTGCCGTGTCCCCGCTGACCCGCGTGTGAACTGATTTGCGGAATGCGAGCCACCTAATACCGACACAAGTGTCTCTAAATGCGGGGACATGGACGCAGCAGCATGCCCCCATGTCACCCGTCAGCTGCACCGTGTGTGTGCGCGTGTGTGTGTGTGTGTGTCAGGAGCCGATGGGCCACAGATTATTTGAGATCCACATAATTTCCCCGTTGGTGTAATGCTCAGGTGCTCGGTGCTGTGGTTCTAACGGGTCACTGACATACACATACACACACGCAGGCACCACAACAAACAACACACTCTGGTGTTGACACAGCAGAGGGCTACACTTTTTACGATCGCCACTTCTGCAAATGCACCCTCCCCGTCGGCTTCGTGCTGTTCTGTTGACACCGTTCGATATAGAGGACAGTCAGTGATGTTAATACTCCCGCATTAGTATTCATCGTCAGCGAGCAGGCATGGCTGCCACCTGACCAGAAGCCTCCTGGGATCTGTGGGCACATTAATCAGCGTTGACCTAGATCTGTTCCACTCATTGGTAGAAAAGTGGGCTTACAGTGGGGAGGGTTTCCTCCACAGTCGATGTGTGTGTGTGTTTGCCGGCAGGCTCTTTAGTGTCTGCATATGTGAAGCATGCTATGAGGAAAACATGGTTAAATCACAGGGATTGTGGTCAAATTTCTGTTTGAATATTGCTAGATTGCTAATAAATATACACAACATGCCTCCCCTCATATGCTAGTGTTACTGGCAATGCTGCTCCCTTCATCTCTGTCAGACATGTTCTACTGTGTTAATACTTTAATCATTTATACGGCTCTCCATTTATGTTAGACACAGTCCTTTCTTGTGAGTGTTGTAAATATTGTTGTTTCGTTGACATGCTCTGTTACACGCAACATCTATAGCAGATCTGTTCGTCCTGGGGGAGGAATCCCTCTCTTGCGGTTTCTGTGTTTATTCCCCTGCTGAAAGGGTTTTTGCGGCTAGTTTTTTCTTACTCTAGTCGAGGGTTAAGAGCAGAGACCGTCGCACATCATTTACTGTAGCCCGATGAGGTGGATTGTGATTTGTGAATATGGGCTATACAATTTGATATTATTTTCTTGTATGTTGTATTGCAGCTCAATTGAAGTGAACTACAATGAGACGACTTTACTACCTTATTTCCTTGTTCCCATTTTTCAGTAATTGTTTCTCTTTTTGATATTATCCTTTAAAAGGACAGTTTAATTTTGTGACCTTTATCTCAGATTGTCCACAATATAATTAATACATCATTAATGTTTGCCTGGGTTTTCAAGGTCATGTGTCCAGTCACCAATAGATAAAACTGATGTACTGTAAAAGCAACAACATGTTTCTCATTCTAACATATGGAATCATGTACTTGGGATAGCTGTATCCATTAAGTTTTAAGGCTTCTGGCTGTAGCAGAAAGAGCCGGGGACATGTCTGTGCATTTATAGAGTGCAGCACACATGGCACATTGATTTCTCACATCACTGCCTCTGCACTATGTGCTTTCTCTCTGTAGAGGATGACATACAGGCAGCTGTATCAAAGATGAATAAGGGTGAGGATGAAATGGATTATTAATGAGGTATGGAGTAAAGGCATACCAGTCATTGTTCAGCACAAGACTGCAGTAGCTGCTCGACACACGTCGTTGTTGATGGGCTACTTTGTTGGATCTTATATGTAATATAAGTTTTCTCGGATAATGATTTATGACAGAATTGTTTATTTAGGCCTGTCGACTTTTCTGTCAGACATGATTGCTTGGAGTTATTATTGTTCACAGCAGTAATTTGCCAGGGCTGTTTCTGCTCTCTCGTCTCAGACTGGTGCGAGAGGTCTCACATGGAGCCCAACCCAAAGCCTGTTTTGGGGATTCTGCCTTGGCATTCTTTCAGGGGGTGGGCCATTTTGTGTGCAGCTGTTTGCTCCTCCACTAGCCTCTTAGCAAATGTGGGTGTCCAGCTAAGTGGCACGGTTTCAAATGAGGCCACAGGGCTCGGAGCAATTGACGTTTTTTACTGTGGTGATCTAAAACATGACGCACAGCTGTTGTTGATTAATGTTTGCAAGAAGCAGTATTTGAGAAATGTATCCTTCAAGTCTTAGTTTGCAGCCGTCTTGAGAGCCATGCTCAGGGGAAAATATTTGATCCACAATGGAAAATATGTTGTCAGCTTTTGTGAAGGCTTTCAGCATGGGGTTGTGGTACCTGACAGTTTTGCTGTTGACACAATTATGGCATAGAAAGCACTTTGCTTCTTTTTGTACTTCTTAACTACTAAACAGATTAGAAGATGCATATATATATATATATATACAGGATATTTTCTGTTATTTATACATTGACTCATTCTTTTATCATCATTGATTGCTTGTTAAATCTAAATGCAACCATTATCTAGTGCATCCAATTTTATCGCTGTGTGTGTTTCAGTATTTGACTGGTTTCTACCTGCCAGACGAGTGTTGTGGGAGCGCTATCCTTAGCATGACTGTTGGAACAATTGGATAAACATGGTTTTGTTTCCAGTGCTGCCATGCCTGCCAGTCTGTCACTTTCAAATGATTCCAATACAGTATGTCATTGAGGCTCCAGCTAATTTAATATAAACTGAGTTTTTTTTCACCATCTTGAACACAGCAACACAAAACCCTCTTCAGGGGGTTGGGAACACTGCTGCCTTTTCCTTGCTTGGGTCTCAACATATAGCTGATCAATGCATGTTTGTTGCTGAGTAACCAGAGAAAGCTACAAGGTAAAATTGACAGGAGGAATAATTCAATGGGCTGCATCCCAGGCAAAGAAACATGGCACTAAGTTTTTTCAATGCTTAATATGACAAGGATGATCTTGTTGCAAATGCTTTTTTAGCATAATACTGCGAATTACAAGCTTTATTTCTTGTACCGTTTATTTTCAGTGTGCACACATTTAAAGGTTCAGTGTGCAGAATTTAGTGACATCTAGTTGTAAAGTAGCCTGTTTCAGCTAATACCTCTTACCTCACCCTCCCCTTCTAAACATGAAAGACAACCTGTGGTACCCTTCAGTTGTCATAGAAACTCAAAAGGAGTTTGTAGTTTGTGCAGTTTGAGCTACTACAAGAAACACAGCAACCTCCATATAGAGGACCTAAATTGTACACACTGGAACCTCTAAGTATACTGGCTTTTTTCACAGGTATTATTTCCCTCGACAGATGTGTGAACAACATACTTAGTGAACATAAACATGTTTACATAGCGAAGTACACTGAAACTGTCTGTTGCGTCAACAAACCCAAAACAGTACGTTAAGTTAACTGCTTGGAAATCCAAGTGGCCTGTCTAAGAACTATGGCATGGGAGGCATTTGTTGAGGGAACGATGTGGTGTTTGCAGGAATGATACTAATGCAGAGGTCAGCATCATGGTGCTATGTTTATCTACTCACAATAAATAATGTGTAGCAGCATGAGAAGGTTTGGTTTCTGACCAAGTTCAAAGATCTTTTCCATCCTAGGGTCAGAAGTTGTGACCTTTACCCTCGTCACTGACATGATGGGAGCAACCGAGCAATTTGGTCGTGTTTGCCATACAAGCTCGCCAGGCTGCATCGTTTCCACAATTGCAGGGGATTTGTTTTGATCGACATCTGTTCTCAATTCACAGGCCTTACATATAAACATGACAGTCTTATGTGGGTCACTGAGCAATTTCTTTTTCCAAGAGATAAACTTTGAATTCCATTTTCATGCCGTGATATTTTTACTCTGAATGTATATCTGTCTTTTACGTTTGAGAGGACTTAAGGTTAAAGGTGCGGCCGCAGGCTACAAAACAACATATTTTCCTCTTTCCCTCTGACGTTTATCTCCCTTGAGCAGAGCATCCTTCTTTCTGGCTGCTTGATTCATGGCAGTCCCAAGATGACCTTATTCTGTTGTGAGTCGCAGAGCCTTATCGCAATAGTAATTGAGTGTACTCTGCTGGCTCTGGTCAGATGTTTATTTCCTCTGGCCCAAATCTGTACGGTGTATCAAACTGATGTGTGCTGTGCATGTCAACAAGTAGAGAGGATAAACAAAAAACAAACCCAGGCCTGGACTGGAGTAAGTATCATATTGTTACCTGGGACTTAGCCATCGGCTACAAGTCTTTATACATTCTTTATCCTGGAATTTATCATACAGCATCTCCATAGAGTTGCCATGATCGTCTCAAATATCCCAACAAAAACAAAGCTAAAGACTATGCAAGGCAGTTCCCTGATGTTCTAAGCACAAGTTAATATTTCGTACATTGTGCAACGAATCAGTGGAACACAAACCCTGATGCAAAAGTCATCGATTGACAAATAATTTTCTGCTGCAAAACACAACTACTACAGAGGCTGTAGCATACAGATTTATTGCCGGTGCTGGAAGAAATAAGGTTGGTAACCATGTAAAAGTACATGGTTGGTGGTAATGTTCGTATAGTGTAAATCACAGTGATAGTGGCATGCTTGCTCGTTTCCATGACAAACTCTGTGAGTGTAACTTAAACTTGCCCCCACAGTTTAATTGCCTAAAAACACCCTGACATGCGTCACAATTTCCCCCAAAATAACCTGCACAATATATTCCCAAAAATAACCTACTTAATCCTCTAGGGACTGAAGTTTGAATTGTATTTCTGTATCATCCTTGGCCTTCAGCTCTTTGGTTTAATGACTGATTCTCTGTTTGTTGAAAGATGAATCCAGTCAAACGGGATACAAATAAAGACGGTCTGTCCGTCACATAATATGAGCTCACTTTACCCTTTCACCTCCCCTGTAACCCCTTCATCTCAAGGGTTGGTTATTACTTCTCATAACAGGAGAACTGCAGTAATCTGATTTCATAACAGAAAAGAAGCGCTAGTAGTCTGATGCTACATACAGACACCGTCTGCCTAATCCTCTGCTTCCTTTTGGAATCATAAACAAGGCTCCATCAGCCTTCTCCAGTGGCTTCAGGTTTGTGACACAGGACTGCATGTCAGTCTGCGTCTTTTCTGCAGGCTCTGCTTCGCTACACTTCCCCAACTGAAAACTGATGTAGTATGTACAGGTGTGGAAGTGACTGTTGTTGTGATGTCAAAGTAAAACAAGCTGCTTAGTATTTAGGACCTTCTTATATTTTAATTCTACTGTTACTCTGGCACTTTTTTAACTGCTAAATTATTCTGGGTAAAATAACCATATTGTTCTCTATTTGTGATATGTTAAGGGAAGGAACAATGCTTGAAATGTTGATGAACTAAGCTCTTACAATGAAAACATCCCTGTCGTTAACTGGCATAGAATTAATGTGCAATAGTCGTTCTAGAGTTGTATCATTTGCCTTTAGGGACTGGAACAGGAGAAACTATTTCCACCATGGATAAGTGGAAAGGCTCCAGTGCAGATCATTTCACTTAAAGGAATAACATCTCTTTTCTACGCAGCTGTACTTCTAATGCAGCAAGATGCTGAAAAAACTGATAATGGTAAAAGAATTGAGAGATTGTTTATTGGCCATTTGTTCTTCACTGGAGCCAATGTAGAGAAATAAAACATACGTTTTGGGGCTAGTGAGACATTTTTATAGGCCCCTGAGATTTCAGAAACATTTATTACCTCAGCCAATGAGGTTATGGTTAGTTTTTGTCTATTATATTGTACAAATAGTACTGGACTAAATTCGGTGGATGGATGGAGAATGGGCTCGGGATCTTGATTCTCATTACTTTGTCCAGATAAAGTAAAATTGACAGATCCAGGAAATTTAGGGACATTTGAATGATTTTCTCTGAAAAATCTACATTTATATTTATAAATTTGAAATTTATGAGAGCTAGAGACACTTTTAGGATTGCTTGGCCTTCAGTATGCACTCCTTGCTTCACCATGCTGTTCACACACTTTGGTAACAGCAGGCCAATCAGCACCTTCACTCTCTTCTGTTTCATGCTCACTCCCACTGCCTGAAATGTGTCAAACGTCTGTTGGTTTCCTTCCCTGCCTTCCTGGAGGAGGAGGAATTTCCTTGGGAAACGTTTCACATTCCTTGCAACTATAGAGCTGCTGGGGCAGCAGAGCCAGGCCCCACTGCAGAGCCCCTTCTGTATTCTGTTGTTGACCAACAATAGGGATGGTATGGTGGGTTGGGTAAGCAGGATTAGTGTTATGGATTGCTCACCCCGTTGAAAAGTTTTGCTGACCTGGCCCAGCTCCACAGCGAACGGCCATGCTCTGACTACTCATGTCGAACTCCCCACAAAGGAAAGAAAGGTTTGTTTCCCCCTGCCTGGACCTCAGAATGGGAGAAAGGCCAGATTCTTGTGTGGGTGGATACTGGGGTCTCAGCTAGTGACGAGATCCAACTTCCTGAGGCAACAAGTGAGGCGAGGAAACTGTCCACTGACACAGGGAGGATCCTGTCAAAATACGCACATTTGGGACAATGTTTCTCAGCTCGTTTTCTCTCTTGTTTTTGCTCTACTTATTTCCCACCTCTCCCATTCAGGCATTTCCTGAGCTGTATGGGCCAGCAACAACACACACACCATTAATTCAGTCACACAACACTGGTGTGGATGAATGAGAACACATGACAGACCATTTGCAAACATGAAGCATTGTAATAATGGCAGTCAGCGATCCTGTGCTATATTCTAGCAGAGTGCAGTCTTGTAAACATACCGTTGGGTGATGCAGAGAAAATAAAAGGCATAAAAATGATTGGTGAAAGCTTAAATATGTATTGAAACTCACCAAACTACTCCAAATAAAATAGTAAAAATTGACCTGTCAGATGATTATTTAAATGATAAAATCTCAGTAAATCTGTTCCTCATTTGATGATAATTTATAAATCCCACAAAACCCGAGCAAATGTTGTCCTTGTCTTGGTTTAATAAAATCCTGAGAAAAGAATCAATAGTTTTCCCTTTGCTCTCTAGTTAAGGACATTTCAGTCCCTCGAGTGCCAACTCTTGAATAGCATTGAGCTGGATGCCCTGCCCAAATGTCTAATCACAGATTAAAGAGTCTGAACTGTCTGGAGCCCCCTTGCTCTACATGTGCCTTTGCCCAATTAGCCCACACAACCAATGTGCGACTCTTTTCATCCTCTCAAAAACTCTTGGGTTTTAATGTCCACCTCTGCAGCTGCTCTTTTAAAACCATATATATTAAGGAAGGTTGCATGGAGATGGAGAGGAGCAAGATGTGTATGCAGAGTTTAATGAGCTGCAATTCTGGAAGGGCAATAACAGGATAACTATGCAACCCAGTAGTGCTGACAGCAATAGTTGATATTTCAGAAATAGGAAAATCGTCATGAGAAATAAAGCAGAATGATATTGCCTTGGCTGAGCTTAGTTAATTTATTTCCCAGGTCATAGAGGCTCTTTGTTTTTTCATCTTAATTTTGGCCAAACATTTACAAATTGATTCTCTAATTTATATTCATATCAGAGCTACCCAAGCTTTGCCCCTACCCCCAACCCCACGTAGTGTTGTTGGTCTGCATTACGATACAATATATAGGAGAGTTCATACTAGATATCTGTACACATCCCCCTGATTGTGACATTTGCGTCATAAGTCGAGGCAAGGGTCTGGGAGGTTTTCCTCGCTATCATATTCATTTTATTCTTGCACTATCCAGTCTATATTCAGGGATTTTTATGATGAATAATTTTTTCAATCATTTGTAAAGGGACTTATAGGATCCTCAAACCAAAAATACTAGATTGTGACTCAGTCTTTACTGTCTAATTACACAGTTTTGCAATACCAAATATTTCCTTGTTAGTAGGGTTGCATAATTACTGAACTGAACTGATAATCACAGTTATTCTGCTCAGCAGTGAGCAGAGTAATCACTGGGTTTCATTATTATTCACCCACCTCTGGCAGCAAAGTAATTGTCCTGCAATTTAAAAATTGACAGGATGCTGTCTTCACTGTATCAGTCTGTCAGGACTCCATTATTCTGAAAAGTGAATTGTTGTTCTTTCATGTTTAAACTTTCAATGTCTTTTTTTTCCGTCAATATTTGATTTGATCCTTCTTGGTCTTTGAATCGTGCTGGTCAGCAGCCTAGACAGAGAGATTGTTTTAAACAAGGCTTTGCACTTGAGCTTTTTATCCGACCAGGAGACTCCAGGCAAAGGTAGGCTACTGCCAGGCAGACCATCCACCTTAATAGGATTTTAAAGCTCAGTTGTTACCTTGTCAGAGGCTGTGACACTAAGGATTTACCTGTATCTGCTGGTCTGGTTACTGTACTATAAATTGGAAGTCACTGAATGTAGTAGGCAATAGGCATGAACATATAGATGTATCGTATATAAACTGATAAGATTTCTGCATGCATGAGAGATATAATCTGTCATACTACCTCTGTGTATGATGTACTGTAGTTGAACTGGTCCAGGTGTCTTTTCCTCTGGCTTGTCCTGTAAACATGCCACGTCTGGTCTGATCTTGTCTTCCGTGGCCAATACAAACACAGGCCTGCTGACCTCATCAGTTTGTGGTTAGGGCTGAACAAAAGACCTGTTGAGCCCTGCGAAAAGAGCAACAAAAGTTCCTAAATATTTAATTGATATTAAAGAGGCAGAAGAGTTGAAAACAAAGCTAAAAAGGCAGATGAACCCATCGGGAGCCCATGCTAAACATATGAATATAGTCCTCATCAATTACTGATTCACAAACCTTGTCACTAGGTTGTGACATCATGTATGTCTCAATTTTAGGGTGATTGTTAGTTTAGTTTGGCAGATGTTTTTCACAGTGTGTGCTGGACTACAATAAAGGGACCCCATAAGATCCTCCAATCTTGCTTTTTCTCTTTTACTGTTTCAGTCTCATACTTTTTCTCAGATTCTGGCCTGTATTTCTCTATGGGAAATGTGCACAGCTTCCTTCATTATTAGAGAGAAGGCTTTGAAGGGTTCAACCAAACCACCCACCACGCAGCAAGAGCAAAGTGGCCAAACCTCTGATTCATGCTTCACAGATATAACTGTTGCTCAAATGGGCATTTGAGGGGAAAGCATTGGCTTAAATCGCCAAAGTGAGATAAAATCTGTCTCTGAGCTCTCATGTACCCGCCCTGTTTAGTATTACCTCAAATGTGTCTGTAATCCCCACAGCAGTCAGATTCTCTGCACGGGGCCGCCTCAGGATTCACAAAAAACATATTTCTGAGTATTATGACAGACTCGAGTTGAGTGCAGCTATCGCACCCTCTGCTCTTGCATTCTTGGAAATGACCAGTTTATCCCCTCCCCTATCCATTTTTCTTTTCATAACACCACCCTCAGGGTGGTTTCATACCTGAGTGATGACACCTGTCCTGCCTTCCTGTTGCACCAAATTGCTCTCCACGGTAACTCTTGTCTCTACTTCATTTGGCAAGAAGAAGCTAAAATCCCTCCCAAGAATGTCTAAACACTAACTATGTGTTGAATGTGGGATTTTAGAAAATAGCTAGTGGGATTTCGTATGGCTGCATCTAATTAACCTACTATCGCATACAGGTGAAGTGGGTACTGCCGGTCCTCCACAACTCTCACTGGTAGTCAATAAAGTCTACCATTTTGTCAAAATACCTTAAAACCAATAATAACTTAATTTTAATTACTGGTCATTGGATTATGTTTTCAATTTAAACCGCATGGCTTTGAAGAGTTGGCTAGTTCTCTGTGAGGTTCCTTATTTATAGATTTACTTGGGTACTCAAGTTTTTGTCAACTATTCCAAACATGATTGGTGCAAGGATTGACTACAGGAAGTTGTGCATTTAGCCGTAGCTTGGCCAAATTATGGCTGCTCAATAACACTGAGCAAACAGATCGTACAGCTGGGGAACAGAATGCTGTTGATAACACTTAGGGACAGGTTTCATTATTTAAAAATTGTCAATACTATAACGTATCAAGCAATATTTGAATCCACATTCAAAGATATATTTTAAGCCTGCAGGAATTTTTGTGTTTGTTACTCTAAAGACTTAATCTATGTCTACAAAACATTGTAAAGTCTCTGTTACGCTTAATCACATGACTTTTGGCCAAGCTTAAGCTGCCATCTCATTACAAAATATTTTGTATTGTTTTGATTAATGAGTGCATACCATCTGCTGTGTTGCATTATGATAATTACACTGTGGCTCCTCAAAGCTCTTTGGCACGCCAGAAGGTTACTTTCTAATCCAGAGGTCTGATTGACTTCATTTTCAGTAGCATTGCTATTGTGAACAATAGTCAGTGTCTCACACATAAATCAAATAGAAAATTACCAAATTAACATTTGCCCTTGTGCACCTGGGTCACAGCCCCTTCTTCCTCTTTCCCAGTGGCCTTGAGAGTGAGATTTTATTCAGGGAATTAAAGCCCAACCAGCATATGGCCATCTGTCACAACCAACCAGATATTCAAGGGGTAAAATAGCTTTTGCATGCAAGCCTAAGTGCAGGCTAAGCTCTTATGGAACATCCTAGTGTTTTAACTTGTTAAAAGCCACTTGCTCAGTCTTCTGGATTAGACTGTATCACTCATAAATTAGATGGGACTCAAACATTGAATAGATGCAATAATCTAGTACCGGTTGCTCCTCTTAAATATTAAACGGTATTGTTGGTACTAAATGGGAAATATTACATGAAGCTTTTATAAAGTAGATAAAAACTATGACCAAATAATGTATTCAGTAACAAATAGGTGTAGAATTGCAAATTTGATATGGCAATGATTTAAATGTTTTGTAAAACTTATATAGTGATTAGATTCAAGAGCTCAAAATTAGAAAGAGAATAGGGACAACTAAATATATTTGTAGAGCTGTTCGATAACCAATCTGTTGCTCCACAACCTTTTGGCTATGGGTATTTGACACATTTACAATTCATAAAAACATCAGATTTCGATCTTATACGTGGATCAGACCCCAAAAGTTGTGAATTTAAAATTAAGCATTGCAAAAGGAAGATTTCTTTAGAGCATTCCAGAGATTGTGGATTTGAAAATGTAGGGTTTTGTTTTGCATATAATTACCACCTAAAAGGCCATGAAGGAAAAATATAAAATATAAATAATATAAATCTTCCATGTATTGCTATCAGAGAAAACCTCACAAGTGCTAAAGGATGGCTGTCACCGTGAATAGACCTGCTCCTGTTTTTCCTGTAGGTGAATGAAATATTCAGAAGAAGTAGCTTTTAGACCAGCGTACCCTTTATTTGGGCTAAATTATGCAACTACGCATGCACAAATAATAGCATTATGAATGAACAAAGTGGAAGGGCTTTTCTTTGCGAGAGCCTGGACTGCAGAGAAAGGCACTTTTGTCCGTCTCCTGCATACAAGCCGGTAGTAGCATGCAATAATTTCATGCAGAGCATAATGTTGAAGCATGTTTTAATAGAAGACTGTGACCTCTTTCACATCTGAAGCAGAGAATATGAGAAATAGTACATTAAAAGCATTGGAACTATGGGTCCGTTTTTTTTTGTTCCCTCGCTTGAAAGCCCCCCCTAGCACATACCAAACATAGACAGTGTCTTTTTCATTCAGCTCTCTGTTACATTGCTCATCATCCATCGTCCACTTCCCCCCTACACTGTGCCTCTGACAATTGCTGTGCAGTGATCCGAGGTCACGGATTTGGCAAAACATCAACTAGAATGCTGACCAGGGGGAAAGAATTACAAAGTGTTGTTTTGTTTAGGTAGCATATCGTTCATTTCAGAGGGTTCACTGGCCTCTCAGTTGATTTCGTACGTGCTCATTTATAGTCCAGACCCATGTCCCTGCCTGCATGATAAACCTTTTTATGGCCCCAAGAATGTAAAGATGGTTTGGTTTTTATTAGAAGCAGAAATAACTGTGCAAAGTATTAACAGAGGAATGTCTACTGTGCTTTAATCTCTACAACTGAGACAAATGTGAATGTAAGCATTGATAAAAGACATCGAAATTGACAACTCCATGACTGTCACTTATCTTAACATGTTGTAAGTATTGCCATGGGATGAGTGCTGTAGCACTTGTCTCTTTGTAGGCTCTTGAACTTAACAGTGTTTCCATCGTTAAGTCATTTGAGATGCTGCTGTCAATAAAGTGGCCCAGAAATAGACCAGAGATAATAGCCATGTACTTGTATATTCTGGGACATCTTGAACTGTAGGCTTTGGAAGATGCTGATTGAGGTGGGATTTGTATTGTTTGTTCGCACCAGATGTAGAATTGTTGTCGAATGAACTAAGGCTCTACAAGTTCCACACAGTTTATTACTGTGTGTAAACATTAAATATTTATAGATCTTAATGCCTTCCTTCATATGATATGAAGAAAGATCTGTATGTGAATTACTTCCTTCTGCTCTGGCATCGTCGTGACTTTTCACAACCATAGTTGAATCTGTTATCAGTTTTCTCGCCTTCATAAATGATTATTTCTTGAGATGCATCTAGTCACATCCTTTCAAATGTGACGCAGAGGCAAAGAGCCTAGGGAGCTGATTTTAGAGTTGGGTTTACATATTTGAAATTCCTTGTGATGTCGGTGTAATATAAATTGTCTGTCTTCTGTCACATAAGCAGGCTTAAGACAGACATATCGTTTTACCAAAGAGCCAAACCAACTCGACTGACTGAAGCTTGGTGTCTCGCCAGACGTACTCTTTGAGATGTGACTCCGGTGGAGACTGCGTGAGGCCTCTGTGTTTGTGTGGGTTAAAGAGAGCTAGGCTGACTCAGGGGGAGGGTGAGGTCAGAAAGGGGCTAACATAAAGGATTATTCGCTGTGCACTATGTGTGCATCTCTGACTTGACCCTGCTGTCCACGTTTTAATCCACTTGCCACCACTGATTCCCTCTGATGTTCCAGCAACACTTCAATACAGGTGCGGGTAAGTTATCGAGTCTGCACTGGAAAGGAGAGACTTTCTGGTTTGAGTCACGACTCGCTCCGGAAACAGTTGTGAAACACTGTGTGTGTAAATGCTATGGTTTGTAAATGATCTGGAGCCATTTTGATGCTTGTGACTCAGTAGATCTGAAAAGCTTTATGCCTAAATGATGAAGTGTTAAACTTGTACACCACTGGAAACATGAAAGCTTCAAATGTTTACTTTTCCTCCTTGTTATTACTGTAGAGAAATGGATGAAGCAGCCGAGATAAGATAATACGCTGTGCAATACTAACCACAATCACAGGCCTCTTATCTGAAACCAAATATTTGGCCGCGGCTGTTTGAGTGTAATGCCTGATAAGATGTTTTGTTTGTCCTGCACAGATAAAAGTGAAAGGATTTGAGTGTAGCCACAGATTGACCAACATTCATAACACAGTTACTTCAAAAGTAGTTCTCACCTCCTTTACTATTTATAGCATTTAGTAATGATGATTGGTTTAAGGGGACTTAACTGATATTGCACTATAGGGCAGGGCAATACAAAAATATCAGTAATTAGAGCAATATCCATATTAATTTTGGCCATATTGTCCAAACCTACTATAAAATTCCTGGTGATTTTATTCTCAGAGCATTGATGTTCGGATATTTACTAATGTGTGTGTTTATAGTGCCTAGGTTAGCCCCTAATAAAACATTTATATTCAGGTAAAAATAAAGATGGAGTTATTAAGAAAATTAAGTTGTAATCGATTTTTGTTGTATTGTACAAATGGTTGAGAAGCTGTTCAAGTGTGCTAGTTCAAATGTATAAGCCTCACAAAAGGCCTCCTTTTGATTTCCCAAGTAATATTGGTATGTCACAGGAAGCCGTTGTGTAATCGAAAAGGGGAAATGGCCCTGTGGTCTAATGGTCTCACTACTTTATAGGCCGAAAAGGTCAACAGTTAATGATGGTACAGCGAGTGACTTGAACACACTAATGGGCTTAGATGGAGCAGCAGTACTTGTGCTACTGTGATTGATGTCATATAGGCTAAAGCTATTAGCCGCAGAGAATCCAAGCGCCTACTGGGCACCGTCCTTCAGGGCGGTGAATAGCTATTCATTCTGATATGATATTACACTGGTGTCAGTTACTATATATGTAAATGGCATTAATAGAAGATGGCATCCAGAAAATGATTTGCATGTAATTAGCTAGTGGTAGGGTGTGATTCTAATTCTGGCACCGATTTAGAAACCGCACATCCTGTGACACAATTTTAGCAAAATGTTGTTTAAACGTGCGGTGATTGAAGGAAGGACAGTTTAAAAAACACAGCTTGTTTGATGAATCTAATTGATTTGTCAAACAACATAAAATACATCAGCTACAAACTGATCATGATGAGTGGTTGGATTTAGTTACAAGGAAGATACTTTCATAATTTTGCTCTGGTTATTCTAATTGTAAACTGATAATCAGAAATTGTATTTGAAGGTTGTGAGATGTTCCCTTGTATTATTTGATGTATTATTGGTATTTTTACGTTATTTTTGTGACCGTTTTTGAACCAAATATTTCATCCATTGAAAACAATATTTGATTCATTAACTATATTACAAATAATTATATACATCCCTAATTAGTATACTTAGATGCATCAGGAACTAGCATATGGACATTATTATACTCCAGTCAATTAAAGTTATAGCAGCTAAATTGAATGCAGTTTAATAGGACAGCTTTGCAAAAGGTTCTACCTTCAGGAAATATATAGTGTATTTATTGAAACTTTTGCATAGTGTTCATCCTGATTTAACTCTACAATCAGTAAAGTTTAGTTTCTCTTTCCTCACTGACATGTCAGGAGTATGATCAAAAACAGCAGAGTTGCCGCACATGGCATGCATTTGAGGATCAATAACATCTATAACGATGATGACCCAATCAGAGGAGCTTGGCAAGCGATGAGTTGGCTCAGCAAGCTCGAGAACTGAAACCGAAAGAGGGATTTCCCACATGGCCCTTATCAACAGGGAAACAGACCAAACATGTATCACTTATCTTCCCTTTCCACCTCCTGTTCACAGAAATATTGAACTGGAGACGGCTCTATAGATTCTCCACCCACGCGGCCGCCTCTGTGGATTGATAACACTGTTGTGTTTTCGTCCTCTTTTCGCACAGTGAGGCGAGCTGTGATCCCACCGCAGGCTTACTCTGGGAATGTGGCAATGACATGCCAAAATTGAGGATTAATGCATCTTTTGAGGGGCCTCACCAAGCCCCTATTTCAATTCCTGAGTGTGTGCCAGTGTCTGTTGAGTGAAGCGGAGACCATTCCGTAAATAAACCCACCCCCCTCCTCTATATTCCTGTAATCACAAATATACAGTATATCCATACTGGCAGACCTTTCTAAAACCAGCTGATTTATCCATGACCCAGTGTGTGCCTCTAGCAGTCATTTCAGCACAGTGATTTAGCGCTTTTGTGCGGCACCTGGCCTGTCACTGCAGCCGCTGTTTGGGTGGCAAAGTGAACTGGCACTGGTGAGGAGCACAGGGAAAGACTGGTACCAGGCCAGAACAGATGGCAGCGAGGTTCACTTACAACACAACACAGTGGCAGGCAGGAGCAGAGATAACACCTCTGTCTAATAATACAAAATCCCTGGTTCCCTAGGTGACCTCTTCAGCGCCTGCAGCCTTTTTAATTACTTGTGAATCCCCAGTCTAAGGAGAGAGGGAGAAAGAGAGAGAGAGATGTGACGGGGTAGAGATGTTGCTAAACCCTCAGCTCTGTTTTTTTTTATCCCTGACAGAATGCTGTAGCTGACTGGTGACTCATCCTCACCATGAGGCAAGCTGGATCCATGCGCTACCTACAATTTTCAGCATTTGATTACTCCAGACTCAAATAGATTTGCATTTTTTAGTTTTTCAAATTCATGAGGTAACTTGTTCAGCCAAGTGGATTCGCTAATTGCGTGTGAATTCTGGATGCAAAATTATGTTGTCACCTAGTAGGGCCAAAGGGAGCCTTGACACGGGAACACAAAGTTCCTGGCTCGTTCCTGTTGTTATAGTGTCATCATTTAAGATAGATTCAGTTGGCTGTTTGGATAAACCTCCCATGGAATGTAATGACCTTGGCTTCCTTCCATTTCCCTCCATCTGGTTCATTTTTACAGTAAAATTTACAGTGGGGACCACTGGCCTCAGACATTTCTATCCCCCTGTAGGAACAAACATTCAACATATTACTATAATGTGAGGGATCTCTGTCTTTATTGTCCTGTTGCAAAAACTGTCCTTCCCATCTACTTCAATGCGCGTGTTTCTGGGTGTTCAAAGAAGTGCATTGGTAAATATCCGGTTTCGACACGTGAACTGTTAAATATTAACACATTTTGAAGAAACGGGGCTCTGTAGCAGCGAACGGGGGCTGGGACTAATCATCATAAGTAATGACATTGATCACGATAATGGAAAGTTCACAACAACGGCAGTTTGCAGTTCTGTTTACTGAGTCGATCTTCGCCAAACTTTGAAGAAACAGGTGAATCAGCTCTTTGTGCAGCATTGGGGATGTGGCTTCAGGACTCACCAAGTCAGCAGCTACTGCAGGCCAATTTTGTTGTGAAGCTGCATATTTAGAATGGACTCTGTATCGGCAAATAACAAAGTCACTAAGAAAGAGAAAGACATCATATAAAAGTCAGTGCAATGACAGTAAAAAATGTAAAGTTAGAAAATTTATAAATTAAGAAATCCTTGTAACTTTAAGATTTTTCACTGTACACATATTTAGAATACATAAAAAACTTTAATAGTGTCAACATTTAAAGATATAAAAGGTCAAATTCTCTTTATTAAAATGTCTAAAAAAAACAACTAGATCTATGCTATTAAGTTGACTTTTAACAATGTTCAAAGCCAGAGAAATCCCTAATTTTATATAAGGTAACCGGGCATTTCATTTTGGTTGCCTTTTAATTGCATAGTATAGGTTTTGCCTGTGGCTTTGCCCGTCTCTGCTATAACGTTAAAGGCAAATAATGTATGTGGAACAAAAAACATGCTGTTAGCCAGGAAGATGGTCCGTCCCATGTTTGTACTGGTCACTCATACTGGATCATTACTGGACCTCATCCCTGAACATGATTTGCGCTTGAGCTGGGTTGTTTTGATTGAGAAGCCCCTGACATCCAAATTTGCATATTGTATGTTCACAAAACCCTTCTCCCTCTTCATGCTCCAAAATAGGGCACCCTGTTGCTGCCTGTTAAACTAAGGTTTCAAAGTTTCCTTTGTGCTTGAACAGGATGAATCTTTGTGAATCATACTTGTCTAGCCGGGAATGACTGAATGACATGGGTGAAAGTCTCTCAGGGAAAGTGGGTGACTGGCTGTTTGTTTGCTTTGACTATCTTCCAACCTTCTGAACAGGACTGTTGGGAAAAGTGGGTCAGGAGCAAGCTCAGCAAACATGTCCTTGGTGCTTTTAACTTTTTGCGGAGTGTCTTTGTTGTGTGTCTGTGTCTGTGGGAAGGACAGAAGGTGGAATTTGGTGCAGGTGAGAGGAGGGATCACAACAGGTTTTTGATCCATTACAGAAGCATGAGATTGAGGTGTCTTCTCAGTTGTAGCACATTTTGCAGCCTCAGGGTTGTGTGAGAACAGGCTGACCTGAGATAAGTCCACTGGGTACCTACCTACGTTTTTTTCTAATTAAATACAGTATATTTCCTGTCTTCTGTCGTTCTACACCTCACCCAAACTAGATCCCAGTGATCGTTATCGAATATTAAAAAGCCCAGACAAATTAAATAGTTATTTACTTTGTTTGAGGCGTATGCAAATACGTTTCTTGTTTTATTTAATAACCAACAGATGGCACTAAGTTACTCTGCGTGTAACTTTTAAATAGATTATTTAGCAGTGTGTTCAAACAGGGCTTACTGAGGACACTTCACTGCATTTTGCCTTTCAAATACTTCATCTATGACTCTTTCCATGAAGTATTTTCCCCACAAAGCTCACAGGAGGATTTCTTAGCACTGTGGTGCATCATCATCATTCAGTAAAATGTCATAGATTAGAACAGGATTTGATTACTATGTTGCTCTGCTGATTATTCACTCGCTTTCTCAGCAGTAATTGATGATCACTGAATGCTTCCTGTCATTATCATACCTTCAATCCAAAAGAAGACAAAAGTAAATATGAAATGTGAATACTGGCGGCCATGCTTTTCATGCCTAGATGTTACAGCTTGTCAGGAAGGTGTGCTCGCATTCTGTGTTTAGTCATGCCACTAATCTTTTTTTGTTCTCACCCCCTTCTCTTGTTCTTTGTCGTTTCCACAGGCTCTGCACTCTCACTCTGAAAAAGCTGGTTGTCCTCAAAGAACTGGATAAAGAGCTGAACTCCCTGTCTATAGCTGTCAAAATCCAGGTGGGTGGGTTACTCTCCCACGTGTGAGGGGAGCAACAAGCTCAATTGCAAAACATTAGATAGCTCCAGCGTGTCATGGTCTGGGGCATGTAGCTCACAGTATCACAATCCTTTGTTGAGGCTGCACCCTGTTCAACACGCTCACAAAGCCTCGATGATGATAGCATATGCTGCTAATCCTGCAGAGTGATAAAAAACCTCCTTAGCTGCACAGGAAGCTGCGATGAGTCACATCCACTCAGGTGCTTTAAATGGCAGACTGTCATTACTATTCTAAGCACAGTATTAGCTCCTTAAGATGGATTGTGCATCTTACAATGACTGCTAAAAGATTTTTGCTATTACAGGTACTGACATTTTAAATCCTCCCAATATTGCAATATATTGATGTTAGCAATTCTGAATGATTTATAGCAAAAAGCAGCAGTTGGCTGGATTAATGGGTAATAAATTACAGCAAAGATCTGCATTGGTACATGACTTACAGTGACTGTAGCTGTTCTGCTCTCTACACAAACTGACATGCTGTTGTAATGTTGTGCTTGAATAAACAAGGTCACAGCAATAGAGTTCAAACTTACTCCATCTGTACTGTGGAGTCGCATTATGTCACTGATCACAGATGACTTGAGGTCAGTTGAGTTACATCCCTGCAGTCACAGTAGCAACACGTTCCTGTGCAACGATCACACCATCCTTTACATCAGCGTCACTCTGTCACACACTGCTCAACCACTAAACCTAAAAATAGACACTAATTAGATACTGAAATGGATTTGATGTATCTCTTTACATCTCAGAACAGTTTCTGAAAGAGTAAAGCACAATTAATCTTAGTTTTTAATAAAACTAAATATATTTGAATCTAAAAGCATATTGATATTATAGTAATTAGCAGATGACTGATACTTCTTGTGTTGATCTAAGATAGTGTATGTACTACAAGTTCCTTTACTAGACTGATGTGCAGTGACAGAGTGTTGGAAGCATGCCTTTAGTCCACTGACAGGTTCCATTTTTAAAACACGCAATCAGCAGTAAATGTAGTAGTGGTTGTAAAGATGCTGGTCCAATGTTTCTGGAACAGAACTAAAACCAGAGTATCTTGCAGATGCTTAAATAATAGGCTATCTGCTTCTGTAAGACTACAGTGCTGGTGTGTGTAGTATACACATCATACTGTTGATGAGGGTCTAATGTGTAGAGAATAGAACCAGAAGTATCTCGTCACAACTAGTGTGTTTGTTGTTGTAAAAATAAAGGAACCAAATATCTTGGGTTGCAGTCCGGGTAGCCACCTTTTTTATTCTCACGCCTCAACAAATGACAATTTCGAATTCTCAATACCATCCCATGCATTATGAAATGTAATTGAACCTTTACGTAATAGCTCTGCTCTATAAGATATGAAGAAGCCAAATAGTGGGAAAATGCTGGAAAAAGAAAATTAACAATGAACGTACAATTTGTTTGACACAAGCAAGAGAAAAATTACTAGGTTTAATGATATTGTTTATTAATATATGGATTCTAGCTTAGAGCGGATGCTGTGGAGAAACCTGTATACAATATATCCTAATCATGTATAATATATTATTTTTAAAACATGATTTGTAGCATCTGACATTACAAGTAATAACTGTCTCGCTATTAATTTAATAATCTGTCAGTATTAGCAAAATGTCAGTAAAATAAATAATAGGCCTGGCATCAAACTTCTGAGTTAAGTTTAGAGAGAATGAAGAACACAGTAATTAGTCAGGGTCAGTCCTTTTTCTTGTCTAGGGAGGGGCTGCTTTGCCTTTTCCATAGCAATTCACTATTAACTAACCGAATGCTGTGTTTTCAATCAGTTTAAAATCTTCACAGCTCTGCTTACTGGGTTTTTGTGTGGCATGCAATGCAGCCTCGCTGACAGGGCTTCCTATTCAAATATGACGCCCAGAATCAGAAATAAAGGTGTGTTCTGATAAAGCAGCCTGAAATGACGGCTTTTATCTTCTTCAGAGGTAGATATAGGCCCTGTCACTTTATGTGGAAATACAGTTCAGATGGATTTCAATGAGTCAATGACTTTTGGCCAGCAGTTTATGGAAAGTTCGCTATAGTGGGCGATTATATCTAAAGGGAAACAAATACCCCCACCCCCCCCTTCTTTTTTTTACCGTCATCCTGAAAGAGAAAACAACCAACGATGTGTGACTTTATCCATGAGCTACGTTGTCTCCAGAGCGTGAAATCTCCGCCTGGAGGACAGACGAGCAAAGCTCTGTTCGCCACAGCTCCGGAACTGGAGCATTAAATGCAATTTCCAGCAGGTTTGCTTAGGGAGAACAGAGACGCTGAGGGATGAACAGACACTTGGAGAAGATGACAGAGGAATAAGTGGGTTTACAAAGACACCATGTCAACAGCCCCCTTTTCTGCATACAGTTTCCCTCTCTCTTCTCCCTCTGAGTCTCATCAGGTTAAGTGGCCTACATGCACACAATCCCTGTAATGGCTAATCATTTGGATGGTCTCCCAAAGTCAAAGCAGTGGGGATGATGAGATTGCATTTTAGTCTAGAGGAGACTCTGTGTCCTTCTGTCTCTCTGACCTGGAGACTGCAGGGTCACTTAAAGTAGTTCAGGCCTCCGAACACAAACCTGCTTCTTTCTCTGCACATTTGATTGCGATGTGGTTTCCTGTTGCCCCTGCGTTACCTGATTGTATGTTTTGCGTCCTGTCTCATCTGTGTGCTGCTGCCTGAGGTTGTAGCCAGATATTGATATCAGCTGGATTATTGTTGGAAAGCCGCTGCCTAAAGCATTTCTATTTGCAATCCACTCAGAGATGATCCAATTGTGTGTGCGTGCGTGCGTGCGTGCGTGCGTGGTGCGCGTGTACAGATTGAGCCTACGGCCCAAGGAGTGAGGACATTTTGGCCGGTCCTCACTTTCTGACCCACTTTGAATGGTCTGTTTTAGGGTTAGGACTTGCTTTTAGGATTAATATTTGGGTTAGGGTCATGCATATTGCCACTAAGATAGATGTGTGTGTGTGTTAGGTGAAAGCAGAAGCCTTTAAAACTGCTTTAACACACTTTCCACGTTTCACCTTGTACTGACCCTAAATCACTTCCTGCCTCTGCTATAAACAGTGGTGCCAATTTCGACAATTAAACATGTTTTAAAATAGTAATTTTGAGAAGAAGTGTGAAGTTTAAGTTGTTTTCCCACAAGCAACATTCCCCATCTTGCCCCAGAAAGACAGTAGAGAAACTTGTAGCTGGGGAGAGAGGGCAAGAGAACAAAATGGGGGTGGGGGGGGGGAGAGAGATTGGGGGTTAGGCAGCTAAGGACATTCAGTACAAGCTTTCCCTGCCAAGGCTCTGTGTTGTTAATGCATGTCAGGCAGTTTGAAAGTGCCCGGCTTTTGTGCCTTGATTCATTGTACAAGCCACACAGCATGAGAAAAGACTACATACCAGGCCTCTTTGTGGACCTCAAGTTAGTGGCAAGGTCAGGCAGAGTTTTGCGTTTTACCCAATGTTTTCCTTGCTTATAAAACTTGTTATGCAACTACCTTCGGGGTACTGTCAGCATTTCCCTTTCTGCAGCATATTGAACCAATAGACTAGATAGATAACTGCTTATTACAGCCGAGTGCTTTAAAAGTGTCAGCAAAGCCAAAATTCAGTTTTCCCATGTTCACTTCTTCAAAGCGTTGTTTCATGCAAAGTCCATGCATCTTTAAATGATTTAAAGTGAAGTAAATCTTCTTTTTAAATCAAGTCAATCTGGCTAATACACACAGTACTGTGTATGGCATGCTTGTATTTTTTACGCTTAAGGGTCCAGCTAGAAAGAGTAGGCTACACTTTGGAAAAATGCAACCGATACATCACCAAACGGGTGTTGTACCAATCATACGGTTCGAATGTAATGATTGGCTGTGTGGATTTTTTCCTCAGACTTTATTTATTGATGCCTGTTGGGACATGGGGTTGATTTCAACACCGCCATCGTCCTTGTATGCACTGACATTGAGATATTAGCACTATACAATGAGACAAGTAACTTATGTGACATGTATGTGAAGCCTCACTGCCTTCTTGAAGAAAGCTAACCCTGTTCTAGTATCTTGTGATGATTCCTCAGCACACACCCAACCATTTCATTTGGTATCCCGTTACGTGTTTTAGCAGCTCTGATGACATTAGGATCCAGTGTCGTGGCCACTGCATCGGACCATAAAACAGTGTCTCCCCAGGGTATTCGGCCAGATACAGGATGTCATTACCGCTCTGTGCTGCTCACCAAGTCTTACTTAATTCGAATGGCTAGTTTAGCAGACACCTGAACGAAGCACAGAGGACGAATGACATTTTTACAGCCGTTGATGAGTTGCCAAACATATTACACAACAGCTGCCTCTCTTCAGTGCTCACAGCTTGACATAAATCTGTTAACCTGAGACTTCTCAAGCTGTTTCTGTTCTCACGTTCTCACGTTCACACTTTCTTTCTGTTTTACCCATTCCCGTGATTGCTTGTATCAAAATTATAAAAGAAGCCTGATGAGGGATTAATCTTCAATTTGACAAGGAACATGATCAACTCTAATCGAAGGCAAGAAAGGGTTAGGATTATAAACATGCTGTGAGGCCGGGGCAGGTTCTCTGAGGACACACTGACTGTCTGTGCCCCTACTTTTGAAAGAGACTGCTACAACTCATGGCATTTAAATCCCTGCGCAGTGTGGCTACAACAGCTTTGTGTCAGCTCCCAGAATTAGCTTAGCTGATTAGTTTTTCTCATCCACAGTAGCATGTGTAATATTGCATATTGGATATTAAAACTAAATTTGAACTTAAATTCTGAATCTAGCAATAGTTTGGAGCTTTAAGGTTAAGAAGAGAATAATCCAAGTTCTGGATATGATCCTGAACAAGTCCATCTGACCCCTTCAGTTGGTCTAGTAACACTCCTCTTTAGAAAGCTGTGAAGGAGTAGAGGACTGTTTGTTCTGGGCAGCCTCAAGGTGTGAATCTTCATAAATGTGTGAATGTGAAGCAGGCTGGTACTAAAATAAGGCTTGCACGCTAGGCCACTGTCGTCTGGATAGATACAGGCTTAAGAAGCAACCTTATATGTGACACACTAGTTTTTTTATTACGAAGTGAGCACATGGCCATGAATTGAAATGGTTTGTGAAAGAAAAAATGCATTGGGTGTTATTTGTATTTGTCATTAACATTCCTTCTTCCACAGATTTGTAACCCCATTCTGTTTGAATAATTTCACACAAAATTGAACTAAAACCTTAAAATTCCCTTGTCCACACTGGAGAAAAATGATTCAAGATGTTGTGTATGACATTGTGAAATCTTTTATGGGTGGGAATTGATTTGAAATAGACTGGTTCACATTGACAGTGTTGTGGAGGAACAAACAGCTTATTTAAGATTTTAGCTAATTTAAGACAGACTATTTTAGCTATTTTAACCTTAGCTAAAAGTAATTTAACCTGTATTAACTTTGCTAAAAACTTTATTTAAGCTAACTTGCTAAATTAAAAGTTGCTACATATTATTTATCAGAACATTACATTTATCCTAGCCAAAAGGCCAAAATACCACTCTGATTATTGATATTCATATTGTTATACAATTTGGTTGTGCAATTTAAACATTCAAAATGGCTTAAAAATATCAGCTACACATATTGGGTTCCAGGAAACAAACCTAGTTGAAGCTAAATACTCACTTTTCAAGAATTGATAATTAATATTGAACCCAATGTCAAAATCGATATATTTTATTATATATTATTCTCTCCTCGCCTGTGCAAGTATTTTACCTAGCAAACACATGTCTGACTGGTTTGTGATTGGAAAGATTAAATATGACATTCTCCCCACATGTGCATCACCAGCGGTATCCTCTGAACATTTATTACAATCATAGTGCATCACATATAAGTAAATCTACTTGATTCATCCTGTTGCCTGTTTTCCTTATCAGCGTTTTGCACTGTGCAATTTATGTTCATGGTCTACAGCGATAATACATTTTTCCCTTGACTTTGTTTTTCAATTTTATATTTCTCTGTTGTTTACATAGTGTATGTGTACATTAATAAACAACCATGTATTGTGCAGTTTTCATGGCTGATTTGTGTGTGTGAATCTTTTTGTAATGCTTTTCCTTTTTTCACTGGCTCTCTCTTCCTGCTCTGGTAGAAATGAACAGAAAAAAAAATAACCAATTTTGAGTCCACTCTCAGAGCTTTAGTTTGCTCCCTCAAAACAAACAAATTTGGTTGTTTTCATTCCGGAACAGTTGTACGTCAAATTTAGACTTGCAACTAAAACAAAGCTAGTTGTGCCTTTTGTGTTATTTTTCATTTGTATCTTTTATAATAATTTTTTACAATGAAACTTTACTTTGTCTTTCAGGGTTCAAAGCGTCTCCTCAGATCAAATGAGTACATCCTCCCTCCCAGCGGACTGATGGAGACTGATCTGGAGCTCACATTCTCACTACAGGCAAGGCCTCTGACATTATACTGTGAATTCTCACACTGATACAGCACTTACTTGACAGACAGAGCTGTGTTGAAGTCTTTATCCACACTGGTGACTCCTCTTTACTCCCTAGGTGTTGGATTATTTTCTAGTTGCAACATGTTTAGGTTCAAAATCTTCATACATTGGTATTTACAATAATTTGAATAGATTATATCAGACTTTTTATTTAAAATCTGCCTGTATGACTAATATGCATTTTATTTGTAATTAGAGGAGGATTTAACTCTTGTTTTGAGTGGACAGGAAATGGCTTTGTTGTTTCTGTTGTGGATTATGATGGTTTTCCAACGGACTCATCCTTGTAGCTTTTTGTGTCATCAGTTGTCCCGCTCAATGCATTGCTTCTTTCAGCGGCTGCCCTCACTGCAGCTCAACTAGCTCGTTAGCTTCGTCACTGGGGTGCAATAAATCCTGGGATGAGTTTACCAGAGATGCCTGTCAGATCCTTTGTTTTCCTGGAATGCAGTGACGCATTTGTTGGCCGCATTCGAACAATTGCTCAAAATGGGCCACTCTTGTCCTCAAGTGCTGCCTCAGACTGATCCAGGCCTTGAATTGAGATAGCTAGTGATCAAGCCGTGGACAAAAAAGACATGATACCCAGAAATGAGTTGACTGACGCCTTGAAAGAGCAAGGGCAGGATACAATATAAAAACTGCCCCAGTGACCTTCAAACAACATGTGAAACTCGATCTTACAAAGCCATTGTCATGTTAATATTAGACCGAGAAGTCAATGTGAAGATCGAGTTGTGGGAGTCAGAGACACTGACTCCAGAGGAAACTGATGAAATGATCAGAAAAGCAAATGTGTGGATGAAATACTTCAAGTCTTAGAGAGAAATTCAGTTCTGAAATTAGGTGATTTGTCGTCAATAGTTCAGCCATTGACCTTTTTTTTGTTGTTATGAAAGTAAGGTAGTAGGCTATAATAATTTGGGGTCATTGCTTGCATCTGAATACAATGAGACTGTATGTCTATATGAGCTTGGCCCAGTTGTGTTATCAACATCATCACTTCTCACATTCAATGCAAATAGTATTTTTACTGCAATTTAATCTAACTTTACTGTTGCAAAAATAACTGACAGTGTGAGCAAGCTACATGTCAAATGGATTGTTAGAAGTACACTGGTGGCTGAAACATTGAAAATGGCTGATGGCTATATAACCACTCTATGGTACATTATAGTTGGCAATTACCAGTTGATGCATCGAAACCCATTAAGTCCCTCACTGAGAAAAGACTTCTGGTAATTAAAAGGATCAGGAAACTCAATCAAACTCCTAGAGCTGAGAAAGTCTTGAAAGAAAGTGGCATCAGCTTCAATGTTGTTTATGATGTGATGTCAGGAAGAGTGTCTTCATAAATAATAGCAGTAAATACATGGTCTTTTGATTATTTATGTTGTTGTTAAAGAAAAGTCTTAGGAGGAAATAGAAGTTGAATAAAACAAATTCAATGTGGTGAAATAAGTGTATGTGTGTTTCCAACTAAAGGCTGATGAATATATTGTGCAGTCCGCACTGTTATTCTGACTTTATTTGTGTTCTTTTTCAGTACCCTCATTTTCTGAAGAGGGACTCCAACAGACTGCAGATCATGCTGCAGAGGAGGAAACGCTACAAGAATCGAACCATCCTGGGCTACAAAACTTTGGCTGTGGGAGTCATCAATATGGCTGAGGTACAATATGGTGGCTCGACTGGGGGCGCCTCTTTCAATCATCTCATTTCATGTTTCATTTCCAGCCATTTCATTTCTCTTTGAAGAAGGTATGATTTGGCTCAGGAGCTTGTGATTGCATTCTGCAGCGCTCTGACAGTGACTGACATGCTATTAGTGTCTTTGTAACCAAGTCTTAGTTGCCAATGAGAGGCTCTCCTGCGTTTTTGTGTCATTTCAAATGATTCATCCTCGTCACACATACTGCTATGTGAGATTACGGGCCATCTGGAACTGGCTTCATATGCACTTTTCTCCAAGTAATGTATTTGGTCGTGCTTTGCGTACATAATGGCATAGGAGCTTCTATAATGCCCAGTGATGTTTTTTAATGTAAATGTAACGTTAAGTTCTTTTTGCAATTTTTTGATCTAGTGTGTACTTAAATTTTACGTCATACTGCTGAGCCATGAAGATGATTTTTAAAGTGGGTCTACTTCCATTGCTTCCTCTAATGCCTACAGTACATTGGCCGAGACGTCTCACACAAGTGCATTAACGGGTAACACTAATGCAAAAGCCACAACACAACTGCAAACACTTAACTGTAGATAAGCTGGTTATATCACTGTCAACATCCATTGTTGTTGTGTTTTCATTGTGGCTTTTGCGATTGTGTTGTCACTTCTGCATTCGTGTTGTTGCTTTTGTATTCGTATTTTCCCTGCACTTGTGAGCTATGTCTCACCTGTACTGTTGTCATGGTGGAGATCACAAATAGAAACTGTCAGCTATATTTAACTTTTGGCATTTTGTGGGTCATTCGCTCAAAAAACAGCCTGTATTTTACCAATGAGATTTTACATAGCGGATACAGATCACTTAAAATATCTTGCTCTGGATTTAATATACTGGGTGTTTAAATGTTTTAGTTGCGCCCTCGCTCAGACAGTAGTAAGTGACTAGGATATAAAGGTTCGCCATTGCTTTTCTTATGCATGTGTAACCATGCCCTTACACACGCAGTGTAGATCTGGTGAGTTGGACTTCTTTCCTGCACTAGCCCCAAGACAGGAACTGACTGACATCTGAAAACCAGACTAATGCATTATTGCATGCACTCAGCTGCTGTGCTTTTTTGCTGTGAGGAGCGCTGCAGTGACACGAGCCATAGTCGTCTATGAATAAAGCTTGATTGGCCATTATTGGATGTTGTTAGGTAATTATGTTGTCGTATGCTGTGCAGTGAACTCTCTGGTGCCCTCGTTGTGAATCTGCTGGTGCATTATGTGGGAGGAAGTCGCTTATTGGACTTTGCATGGTGCATTCAACTGCACCCCTGCTGGTGTTTGAGCGTACTCCCTGTGCAGCAATTCATCAAGTGAAATATTAGAGCATCCCCCCAGACAGTGCTCAGAGTCAACGCTAGTCCCTCCTCATCTGAATCAGAACACTTTACCATCTGTACTGTACTGTTTGACTGTATGATAGGCACAAATATTTAGAGAGTCTGAATGGGGAAGCAGTATTGTGCTAATGAAGATTTATGTGGAGATAACATGGCTGTCAGCTTGTCATCAGTTGGTAAATCTCAGTGCGTGTAAAGCAGTAACAGAAGCTGTCGTCATCTCTGTTGGATCAGTATTTTCTCAGATACAATTCTCTCATCCTGCCTCACTTCTGAGGAAAGATTTGTTCCATGTGACTTCAACATGACTCTACTGACTGATAGAGAGAAGCAGGAATTACACAAGACCTGAAGGCATCTCAGCTAAAGAGGACTTTATGCTGAGGCAGTTATCAGACCCGGTGTTGTATTCATTCAGCAAAAGATAATATGATCAGTGACAACGCAGGAGAGGGATAGAATGAAACTGGTGTCTTATATAAGTTTATCTTTTTTAAATGGATTTTTAAAATCAGTGACCTCATTTCTAATCTTCCTATGTCCAGGTGATGCAACACCCGACAGACGGAGGTCAAATTCTGGGTCTCCATAGCAACGTGAAGGAGGCGCCAGTGCGTGTGGCAGAGATCAGCGTGTACTCTCTGTCCAGCCAGCCCATCGACCACGAGGACGGAAGCGTCCAAGCTGGCCGCAAGACTAAAACCTCAGGTGGGCACAGCCATATCCCCTCCCCCCCCCTACACGTGTTTGTTAGACAGGCCTGTACTCGTACTGCCCGGCCAAATCCTGTGTGTAATTTCAGCCGTCACCCTAGAGCCAGGCGTCCCTGCCCAGGCCTCTCTCTTCCCTCCTTGCACATGGCTTCTATTTCCCAACCGTGGACAGAATAAACTCTATTAATCCCAGGCCAACCTATTGCCAAGGATATGTTATTTTCTTCAGCTATGGTTGTAATGTGGATTCGAAAGCTGAACAGATGTAGGGCCTATTACCTTACACTGCTTTATTTCTGGGCAGGGGGGAATATTGAGCCATGCTCTCGCTCTAGCCGTCGTCCTGCTATGCTGATCCCTCGCTGCTCTGGATCTTATTAAGGAGGCTGCTCAAACATAACAGATGAGCTCATGCACCGAGTATTAAAAGAGTGTCACTCTGAGGGAAGGGGGAAGATGTTTATCTTTCACCCCTATGCAGTGATCCTTAATAATATCCATTCCCTTCTAGGAACAGAGAACAGGATGTTTCACAGGCAAAGAGAAAGTCTGAAGAGGCTGTTAAAGAAAAAAAAAGATCCATTACCTGACACACAGGGAAATCTACCTCACTGCCTCTAAAATGAATCACTCAAAGAGAGCTCTACAGTCTAATTTGCATACAACACAAGTTCCATTACATTTCCGCAGCAGTCAAATTTTGCCTTTAATTAAATGGTAGGAATATGTTTTACATTACTGTAAATTAAATTTTTTTCCTTACTCCTGCCAACAAGGCAAGATGAAATGATGAACGCTGGGAAATTGTGCAACTTTAGCCCCAGCAAATACATTTAATATTTTTCATGGATTAAGTGGCAACTAATTTCTTTAACTTAGTTTGATATTTGTGATTAATACACGACAGACATAAAGCATTATTTACATCATATGAGAATAATACCGTTCTTTAAATAAAAACTCTTTTACCTTCCAATGGCAGGGGAAGAACAACATTTACCGAAAAAGTGCATTTAGGAGGTGGGATTTCACTCAGAAGGAATTGGTACCTTCAGGACTTCTTTATTCCAAAAGAAAATTGAGTTTGAGTTTCAGCACTTATAAGGCTGCGACCTTCGGATTTCGACTTGTCTTTTCGTTCACCGAATAAACTCTATCTTTGCTAATCCCAAATTTAAAAAGATGTGTCTGTGGTAAACTTGCAAATTTAAATCTGTATTGCTGTAATGCTGTCTAGATGTGTATCTTAATATCCTGACGTGTTTCTGTGCTTTCTCATGTCAGACCGCTCCCCAGACATGGATAATTATTCTGAGGAGGATGATGACAGCTACTCTTCAGAACAAGAAGCCAGTGATGACGCAGCTCACGGCCAGGTCAGTGCCAGAAATGACTTGGGTGCATACAAACCTGCAATACCCAGTGAAACCAATTACATACAAAGAGATTCAGTGAATGAAAGGAAAAAATGTTGTCACGCACTATACGTGCTGTTGCATAACTTTGATAGCAAGTAAGTGAAGAGATTTTTTAATTATAGTTTGATACATTACAGATACATTTATCCTTCATTTCTGCATTTTAGGATCTTTATGACGAAGACGACGAGGTCAGGAAGCCTAAGAAAGCCCGGAGGAAAATGATCCGGACCACCTCCATGACCAGGGTCAGTTGCCTCCTCATTCGGCCGCGTGCACTTTTTTGCTCGCCACTCATTCACTCAGAGAATAACACAAGATCTGTCTTCGCTGTCAGACAAGCTTTTAAGAGAAAGTACACTCTGTCTTCCATTTGCTCAAGCCATTAGGACGATGTGGATGAGCATGTAAATGAACACTGGGTTCACTGGACTGATTATAATGGTCTTTACGTAGAGTCGCTGTGAATGAGTAATCCAGTGGACAGTTACTGGAGAACTGAAAAGCCTGAGCCCAGCTGTCATGCTTATTTAATCAGGACAGCCTTTCCCTTTTGGGAGGTGGTGGTGGTGGTGGGGGGGTTGTTTTCATCATAACTGTATGCTTTCTGTTTCCCGTTGCAGCAACCCAACTTCAAGCAGAAGTTCGTGGCCTTGCTTAAGAGGTTCAAGGTGACAGATGAGGTGAGTTGCAGAAACGGATTGTTGCCTTTGTTTTGATCGACACCCAGGAGATTGTGTTCAATGTCCAAGCATCAAAAACAGTATGTTGAAATTTAGAGCAGGCAGCATCCTTCCCTGTGCAGCCTCCTGGAGTTTCTCCATCCTTTTGTTATGAAGACTTCAGTGAGTCAGCTTCAATACATTTCAGTTATTAAATTGCACTGGGCGGTGGGGGGGGACTAATCTGTAGTTCTAGCGTGCTCCAGTCTGCAGGAGCATTGTCTGTGAAGAAATCAGTGCCACAGCAGAGGTACTAGCGTCATTATAATGCTAGGCTGCCTTACCTCCGCGTTCATTGATGTATGATTCATACTTTGCCATTAGCTGCAATCCGTATGCAGAATCCATTAACGGCCTTATTCTCTACCAGTTAATCTAATGATAAATGTAGGCTCAGAGGCTTGTCCTATTTTAGGTTAGTGTTTTTCTTCTCGAGTGTGAATGTGAAGTGTTTCTGGATTCTACATAAAAGCTTCTAATCAGGTCATCGGCCGGATGTCGAACATTTGTGTGCAACTGCATGTCCCCCGCTACTTAATCTGCGTTAGGCCATTATACATATAACTACCAGCAAATTGTGGAACCTATAGTATGAATTAGTTCCATTTCTTCTTCTGACGTCAAAAAGAGGCACTCTGAATGAGGACGTGCTCTACCTTTTCACTCATCCCTTTAGGTTTATGCTTACTTTAAACCATCCGCACAAAGATACATATTTATGAGATTTAACCTACTGATGCCTACAGGAGCCTCAAGGCCATCAGCCTCGCTGGATGATTCTGGAAGCTCCAGGTGGCCCGGTGATCTTTTATCACATTCCCTGTCTCTAATCTCTTCCTTGTGGCTGGTCAGTGTGCAGGGTTACAGTTCTATTAATACATAGCTGGGAGGAGGAGAGTGCACAGACTGTGTTTATCTGCTCCCTGCCAGCTCCTGCACTTACGGAGTGGCATTAATCACCTGATTAGTCCACAAGGCCTGGCTGTGTGCAGTTTCTATGATATACATCCCCACTGTGCAGCGGGTAGATCAAGGCATATCACCTTAGCTCTCTGTTCAAGCACTCACTTACCTTCTACATGGCCCGCTTATGGCCGAGGCAGGGATGTATTTATGGCAGAGGTTGTTTTTCTGTTCGTTTTACAGCCGTCAGTGCTCTTGTTCATTCTTTAAGCTCCATTAACCCAGCTGTGAAAGTGACTAGCTAATGCACAGCAGCAGTCACTCCCCACATTTATTTAATCCACGGACATAATAACAAATCCCTGATTACAGTATGCTGATGTGTTAATGATGTGTCTATCCTGTGCGGTAGGTCCTGGACTCTGACCCTGTAGACCAGACCCAGGAGGTGGAGGAGGATCTGGACTTACTCTACGACAGTCTTGAAGTGTACAACCAGAGCGACAGCGGGCCAGAGATGGAGGATAACGAGAGCGTCCTTAGCACACCGAAACCTAAACTCAAGTATGTCTGCTCTCAACCGCTTTAGTTCTAATATATCTAATAATTCTATTGACTGAATTAGTTCTATTCTTCACATTATGAGGGAGAACTAGGGCCACTTAAAGGGGTGGGGGGGTTTGAGAATAAAGTCATATATAAAAAGAGGTAAGTCATAATTTTGGGGTACAAGCCTCCTGTTAAGTTATACTTCATAAATAACAAAATATGGAAAGTTTTTTGCACATAAGCAACATATTATCACAAGTCTCAGGACTATCAGGTTAATATTGTGACTGTGTCTATTTATCCTCATAATATTATGACCTTTTTTCTCATTACATAATGCTTCTACTTTTGTAATGAGTTTTTTCTCATTAAATTACGACTTTATGCTAGTCATATGATTAATTTTCCCTTATTATTAATTATTATGACTCTTTTCTTCTAATATAACTTAAATATTCTCGAAATCTCAGAATTTGCCTTTACAAATTGTAAATTTGCCCTCATTGATACCTCTCAATTACCATTTATATATATATATATATATGTTATTTCCATGCTGTTAGTTGTTGTTTTTTATTCAAATCTTTCTATTTGTGTTTTTAGGCCGTTTTTTGAAGGGATGTCTCACTCCAGCTCTCAGACCGAAATTGGAAGCATACACAGCCAGAAAAGTCAGCAGAGAGAGCTGTCATGTCCTGTAAGTTGATCAGCCACTCAATCAACAGGCCTCTTTGATGCCGCTCAGCTCCACTGTTTACACGTTAGGTTCTTCCCCCTAGATGTCTGCTGAGGTTCTTTTTTTGTAAACAGTGTTATGTAAAGGAATGGCCCGTGGTTAGTGGTGTTTAAATATCTGGCGCTCTTCTGCGCTTATTGTGGTTCAGGGATTCCCAAGGTCCATGATACGACAGGCAAGATATTCTGAGCACGAGTGCAATGTCCCCACCCTGCAAAAGAGTACGGGGCCTGTGGTTCTTATCCTATTCACCCCTGTAGTCATGCAGTATTTATAGGGACTGACACCCACTGACCTCTCCGCCACCACCATCAACACACACACACACACACATACACAGACACACACACACACACCTATGCTCCCATACACAGGGAAAAGATTGACTGTAGCTGTCCCTGAATTCCTGCTCAGATTTATGGCCCATTGGAATCAACAAGGGCAGAGAAAGAGGGAGACGTATTGAGTCTGATGGCAATAGAGGGAGTGCTGTTTATAAATATCTGGGAATCCATTTTAGCCTGTAATAAAACAGCCCGGAGCACTGCAGACTGCTATAGTCCTCCATTTTACCCAATAAATGTCCCAGGCTGAACTTGTAAAAAATGTCTGCGAGACAAAATGTAAAGTCTTTGAAGTGATATTGAAATGAATTAAGTAGATCGTAGGAGATGCACTTAAACACTTTGTCACGTAAACCTGAAAACATAAATGTGTCATTTATACTTAGGAAGCTCATATATTAGTACACAATGGTAGTGAAACATTTAGAAGCTTTTAGAGATATTTATACTCTGCCGCTGTCACCAAGCTTTGTTGAGACACAATGAGAAACTGGTCAATCTGAACAGATGGACCATAGCATTATTTTGACAACACTGACGTTAATGAGTCCTAGTCACCGCTGCTACAGAGTGCTTGTCACCTCTTTTTTCATAGATTATTTACTGAATGCCTCCAATTCAAATCGCACCTAATTCAACATTGCACTTACTTGGGCCATTAACAATATTAATGTCAAGTGTAAAGCTGATAAAATGAACGGTTGTCCAGATCTGGGCTCCACACTCAGACAGAGAGCGATTTCAGGAATTATAACATAGATTAATAGATAGATCAGAGAAGTGACTTCCATTGTAATGTTTTAATGTATTTGTGTGTATGCGTTTCCCCTGCAGAGTGGAGACTTTCTGACTGTGGACAGATGTAAAGTACAAGGAGCTCGGTATCAAGACGACAGCCCCACAGATACGACTGTTGTGGTATGTTTTTGGAACAACAATAGTTTCCTTTTTTTCTTCAGCTAAATCCCCCTTGAGCATCTCTTTCTCGGATTTGTCTTTTCTGACCCCCCATGCCTTCCACTTGAGTGCTCTTTCCTCCCATGGGTCTCTGTTGTTTTTCCAAGAGAAATCACAGAGGGAGGGTTTATGTAAGGGCGAGCACACCAAACAGCCTCAGCCATCCATTATGGATCAGGGAATGCAGCACCATGCAGGAGGAGTGTTGACTGGCGGAGATCGAAGGAGAAATGTTTGTGTTTGTTTTCGTCTTTGTGCTGTCGGGTGCGTCTAACCTGTTGCTCTGACCCCCGGCTCCCCCTCTGAGCTGCATGCTTCCTGATCATCTCCCCGGTCCACTAACCCAGTTCTATCTGAATATCTGAGCTGCAGGAGCAGTGTTACCTCCGCCACCTGCTAAGAGACCACAACTTTTTATCTCATCTGTCATGGAGCGCTTGCATTATTATCTCCAATCTCAGCAGCTCAGCTGAATAATTCAGCATTCCAGCACCTCTCGACCTCCCTCCACACCTCCACTGTTTCTCAACTCTTCTCCTTAAAATGCTGGCTGCGTATTCTCCACTCAGGCGTGCCAGTGTTGTATCATAAACATCATTTTCTTGGCTCATCTTTGCTCCCCCTCCTTTTGGTTCAGGAGCCAGAGGCTGAAGACAATGGGCCGGGGCCAGGGCCGGGGCCGGGACCAGGGGAGGTGAGCAGCTGGGATGTCAACACTGAGCGAATGACCACTGTTGGCAAGCTCTGCAAGACGGAGTCCCAAAACCACATGTCTCCCAGGTAAATGTCTTCCATCTGGACACATACACTCTCAGTAGTGTTATGTCATCATGCATGAACTTTATTATGGAAGTTATGCTAGGGTTTTTAGGATATAACACTTAAGAGATGGAATAAAACCGCATTCTAAAACCAAAATGTTGTTTGAAAATGAAAACCTAAAACTTCAAGGGTTTCTGAAGAGCTGTGCTAACAAACAACATTTCCCCAAATCCATTTAAATTTTTCCCACAAGTATTTTTATTAATTCACAATGTATTTCATCAGTCAAATGTCTTGACAAAAAACAAAACTATGATATCTTGGATGAGACACACACGTGTAATCTGGCTCTAAAGGTAGAGACATGCACACCACACAACACAGCCGACCTTAATGGGTTGATGTGTTTGTTTAGCTTTGTTGCTCTGTTGTGTATTTTACACTTCTCCTGTTTACTCTCTTTCTCAGTAAAGTTGAGAACAAGCTGCAGAGGCGTCCTCGCAGCACCTCCATGAAAGACAGACAGAACTCCAAGGCCCAGAGCGACAGAACCAGCAGCATGGAGAGCGAGTACTCCCCAGAGTCACGGCTCATAGCGCAGGTGAGCAACACACACGGACGGAATATCAAGCCGCAGATCTGTTCTTTACAGATGTTTTTAGACTCTCTGCATCTCATTTGTGACAAAGGTTCCCAGGAAGTCTGTTTACGACCAACTGAACCAGATCCTCATCTCTGACGAACGCCTTCCAGAGAGCATCATCCTCATCAACACCATGGAGTGGCAAGGACAGGTGTGTGCGCTTTCCTGTACAACATGTTGACCTTCATCTTACATTAAGAAAATAAGTATTGTTCATGGGATGTACACTGTGTAGCCCCAGTAGCATGCTTTTCCTGCTTTCTCTCCAGCCCAATCAACCCTTCTTCCTCTTGTATCCCCACAAACTCATCGTGTCCCTCTCACGTGTGTTTCTGTGCAGTATGTAGCCGAGTTGCTCCATGAACAGGCCCAGCCCATTGTGTCCACCTGCTCTGCTGCCGATGTTCAGGCTGCCTTCAACACCATCGTTACTCGCATCCAGAGATTGTGAGTCACATGCACACATAACACACGCATTGCCTGAATGACGCAAGCCATCAGAGAGTATGATTTTGCCGCTTGTAATCCTGGGAGTCGTCTTCGCCAAACAACATTGTGTGTTTGTTCCCTCGGGCTGCTCAAGTGCTCTTCGCCTGTGAACCCATTCAATCAAAATGTGTCTGTTTTCTCTTTAAAGCTGAAGTACAATTTCTTCTCTCTTTTTGTTGTTTTGTTTTGGACCCATCTGGTCACCTGTGTCCTCTCAGGAAGAAGTGTCAATTGCAGATGAGGCTGTTTCTCTCTGCCGTGTTGCTTCTGTTAAACCGGTTTTCTCTTTAATTCTGCCAAACTGAAACTCTCCCTGATCTCTCCACACCTGCTCCCCAGTGTGTTTACTCCAGCTGGGGCCACATCATGTAGAGTCATGTACATCTCTGTTAATGTGTCACTCACTCGCAGTTTAGCTGGCTGCTGGGTGTTTCCTCAAATGTTGTCACAGAGCCTGAGCAGAACAGGTCTTTTTCTGCAAATGGAAAACCCTTAATGTCTCACTTCCTAAATTGTTTAGCAACAAAGTCCTTAGAGCTGCTGTAATGTTTGGTTTAACATGAGGAGACGTGCAAATACTTGCAAGTACCTAGTATTTCAAATTATAACGTACGACATAATCCGGCTTTCAAAAGAGGTAAGATCGGTTTAAAACTGGGAAAACCCCTGAAGAGATGTAAATCCTTCAGACACTCATACTTTCTCCCACACACACTCTGTGACCCACATCTTTTAGGAGTTAGCTCTCTCTCTCTCTCCCTTTCTCTTAAATACTCTCTTTCTTTCTGACCTTAACCCTTGCAGCTGCAACTGCAACGCACAGACCCCGTCGACCATGAAGGTGGCAGTGGCAGGCGACCAGAGTTACCTCAGCACCATCCTGAGGTTCTTCGTGGAGCAGCTGGCCAACAAGACCCCCGACTGGCTCAGTTACATACGCTTTCTGGTGATCCCCATAGGTATGTCAGTCAGGATTAGTGGAGTGGGTTAATGGAAATACCAGCTAGAACACGCTACACGTTTTCATCTTTGTTGTAAATATGAGTATTTTTTTCTTGTGCACAGGTTCTCATCCCCTGGCAAAGTATGTGGCCTCCTTTGACAGCAGGTTCAACACCATCTTCATGGACACGGCATGGAGGGAGCTGTTCTGCAGGACAGATCGGCCCGCTTCAGGTAGGATGCATGGCTCTGATGTCTGACTGCAAAGCAGGGCTGCATGTCTCGTGTTCACCCAACTTGAAAGGGAAAGAAAAGTGGCCAGAGGCTGATGGATGGAAAGAGAATTCTTCATTTTGTCAAAGACCACCACAGTCTGCTTTAGTGTAGAGAGCAACTCTCCATCATGAAGCTACTTCTCTGACAGTACATCGTCAGATTTTTACCCCAGACGTTATCAGAATTGATTGTAATATCGAAAGGTACATTTATGTGACATTACATTACATTTCTTGTCATTACATAAATTTCACTTTGAGGTAAAAAATATTCCTCTCTTACGACTATTTTGTAGAATATACACTCTATATATAGTCTTAGATTTGAATTGATTTTACACTCACTTTGTTAGTCATGCATTTTTTGATTCACACATATGCATGTTAATTTTTCTGTCCTCATCCGTTTCCTCAATTCTCACTTGTTCTTGCCCAAACGAGCCTGATCATTTCCACTCCTCTCAACCTATTAACTCATTTAATTTACTCCCCATAGATGCAACAGTCACAGTCTCACACACCACGTTGAATCATCAAGTGTTTGCAGAAAAAACATCATAGATGTAAAAAATGGGCTCTGTCCTCCATTGTTCCGACATGAATTGTTATATCCTCAATACAAAAGGCAGTGTTTGGATAGGAACGCCTGGTTCTCTCTTTCACAAGGGGAATTTGCTGAAAGTACAGAGGCAGCAGTCCAAAACAAATTGACATTAAAAATCCCCAAGTTTCCACATTTCAAGGTGCCAAAAAATGTGTCAGGCTGGATTTGCCCCGCAGCCGTTCTCTTCGACACACGATTCGTCTTGTGTGTCGTACGGCCGACTTCACCCATGTTTTAATGACGTTTTACACTCAGCAAGCCTGTGTCCTTAATTCTGTGACATGTACATGATTAATGCACAGTCTCCGAGCGATGTGCTGCATGCGAGGAATTAGCATCTTTCACCAGTTGTCTTACAGCTTGTTAAGTCAGACATGAAACAAGGAGAGAGGCCCGTTGTTAACAATCTGTCTCCCTGCTCCCCTGCAGATAACATAGATGTAGCAGGACGGGTGGTTCAGTATCTGGCCGGTGCCAACGTGTCCCACCAGTTCCCCATCTCGGAAGCCATGCTCACCTACAAACAGAAGAGGTAAAGCGACAGTCATGTAAATGCTCTCATGTGCTGCACATGTTTGTGTGTTGCATGAATGTTTTTATGCTCTGAGCACGTCTGTGTCGGAATGATTTCAAACATGGTGTACTGATATTAATGTTCCTCTATTTTCTCTTATTGAGATTTGTTCTTGAACACAACTGATCGGTCGGCGCTTCCAATAGAATTAATAAAATCTATGGAGGTAGCGGGGGTGCAAATGCACGAAGTTCACTCGTGTGCAACAGATTCTGAGTGACACGTATAGATTGAAAGATAAGTTCTCTCACAAGAGGAAGAACTGCATTGCATTTGATAGCTGCAGCTGAGACGTTAAAACACTTATGGATCATAGAAGAGCGACAGTGCTAGCACGCATGCAACAAATAGATCTGCAAATAATTTAGAATATAGATAGATAAGAACCGCCACCGTCTAGATAATTCAGACCATGATTTGGAGATTTGGAGAAAAACTGCATGAGGAAGATATTGAAGTGCAAATATGCATGCATGCATGTGTCTACATATTAAAATAAAGTTTTATGGTTAGGGTTAATAATTAAATGTGATGGAGCAGCGATTTGATTTTCAGATTACTGAAGGCCTCTCACCACAAAGTACTGCATTGAGTCAGTTCTCATCTCACACAGTCCTCTGCATCTCGCTGTGCATTTGCTTGTTTTCTTTCTGAGGTTTGACCATCCCCCCTCCCCTCTTTGTGACAGGAGCTTGTTACTGGACGGAGAGATCCGAAATACAACACGCAGATTTAACACTGTCGCATTCCTTCTTCCCCCCTTTCCCCCTTTTTTGATTTGCATTCAAGGAAAAGGAGTTTGTATTTTGATTTTTACATCAGGTATCTGATTCAACTCTTGTTTTGCCCTCCCTATTCTCTCTCCTCCTCCTCTTCCTCCTCCTCTTCCTCCATTTGGCTTGAGCTCCTCTCGCTGTGTATTAACATTCTCCCTCTCACACTCGTTACTCACTGTAACTTCACTCTGCACTCTGTCCTTACTCCTGTCTTTGGTTTGCTGTGACTTTGGGTTTTACTCTGTCCTCTGTGTTGTTGCTGTGGAGATTTGCCTTACAACCTTTTAACAAATTGACAAAGTGCAATGGTTTTCTGGCTCATCCGCCAGCGATATGAGTTTCACGAGAAATGTTCAATCAATCAAAGTTAGGACTCTGGAATGATTTGATGCACGACGTTGGTGATTGATTTACGACCTGTTAGGTTTTAGTGTTTTGTTCAGTGGTGGCATTGCTATGCAAAACCTTCAGCTCGCACGATGTAACGCTACTGAAACATAATGATGAAATACAGCACTGGCGCCCGAGCAGGTGAGATTGCTGCGGTCTGTTGTTCTGCATCCTGCACTGAAACAAAACCAGCACCTCCCCACGTCCTTGCGTTGTTGTTGTGGGTGCAGTCTGTTTTGCAGTCTCACGAAAGACGGGGAGAGAACTGCCGACTAGGTTAGGAGCTGCGCTGCTGGTTGCTGCATGTTAGAGGACATTAGCAGACAGATAACTTCTAGGATCTGTTGTCCTGGCCTGTGTGTGCGCGCTAAACTTCTGTGCCCAAAGATTTTTCATGTATTACTGAACGGGTGACACGTTCAGCTTATCAGCGTAGTCGTGTAATGAAGCTACGCGGCTATTACCATGTCTGAGCCCAAACTATCACTTTTCAAGCGCTTCACAAAAAGTTAGCTCTCTTACCCCCTGACCCTGTCTTCTTTTGGTTGTAAGGAGCAGTCCTCTCATTCATCTCATTGTAACGTGACCCCAAAGATGACCCCATTCCACCCAAGCCAGTCATGTGCCATTTCCACTCTCGATGGGTCATGGCACAGTCATCTTCCCTCCAGGACATTGAGTGTGTTCATGTGCACCTTTTGTTGAAATGTTCAGACACACCTCTGGTCTCACTCACAGCCTCTTGTATCTGTCTCTGCAGCCCTGATGAGGACTCCTGTCAGAAATTTGTGCCATTTATCGGGGTATGTATTTTAGATTTGTATTAAATACGAAGATGCCAAACAGAATTGATATATTTTTCTGTGTGTTGAATGTTATTTTAATCTGAGAACTTTTTCGTTATTACAGGTTGTGAAAGTTGGAATTGTGGAGCAAAGCCTCTCAACCTCAGGTAAGAATGCCTTTGTTTTGACATGTGACTGTTGTGTCTGTGTGCTGGTCAGATGAAAAAGAAAAGAAAGAAAGAATCATAATATTTATTTATTGAACAAAGTTAAAAGTGCTTAACTTGTAATGTAAAATGTTCCCCTTTTAAACCCACATTAAAACCATTTTATACCAGATTTCACGCAGTGGTAAATATCTGTCCCGTAAATATGCCGTTTTTTTTTAAAAGATCAATGACGTGTCTAAAAAAAAATATGAAAATGTTGAAAATACTCACAATGTTAAACGAAGTGAAAATCCGTCTGGTCGTTTTTGTGTATAATGCTAACAAAGCGACAAACAAATAAAGACGAAACATAATTTCTATGCGGAGGTAACAATAAACACAACTATAATATAGTTATATGTCGATTTAGATTTTATATTTCCACACAGGCAAGCAACACATATTTTGACAGTGTTTCGTTTTAATTTGAACTTTTGTGCACGAGATAATTTCCCTTCCCAATTTGCAGTGGACTCAGATGATGCGATGGGAGGCAACACAAGCATCCTGTCCTCCCCGACTCCCCCATCGGCTGGTCTGTATGGGAAGGAGATTGGGGGCACCCCCCCCGCAGTCCCCCTCTGTGTCCACCGCCCTCTCTGGAGCTGGGTATGATGAGACTCATATCACTTATCAATAAATGCAAACTCATTGCATTTTTCTTTCTCACCTTAGCTTTTATTGTCCACTCTCTGCGGATATTCATTTTGCTTTTCTGTCGTTAGTTCTCCATGTTCGGGCAACGAGGTCATGGGTCTTCAGGTGGACTACTGGACGGTGCACGGCCCAGAGAAGAAGAAGGAGGGAGAGAAGAGAGACGTGGGACTGAAGAACACCCTGAAGAGTAACTTCCGTTCACTGCAAGTCAGCCGCCTCCCGTGTGGAGGGGAGCTCACCCCTCCGCCCAGCATGGCCATGACTGTTGTTACAAAGGAGAAGAACAAGAAAGGTACGCTAGGAAATTCTGCTTGATGACAAATGCAATTTTGTCCGATCTGCTATTAAGGCTCATTTAGGATGCCTTTAGGAAACATAGGAGGAGATGATGTGCCTTTTTAGAAAGAGGCAACAGTGACTGAGTTTTATACAGCGCTGGTCCAATTTAGCACCTCGCAAAGTCTGTCCTCAAAAAGTTCAGCAATTGAATTTAGGAGTAATGTGTTTATTTTGACTATTCACCCATTTAACAAAGCACTTCTATAATATGTGTCAGACTCGGACACTTTTGAAATTCAAGGTGTTTAGCTAGTAACCACTTATGTAGCCTGGAACTGTTATCCTCAGAGATGAGGAGCAGGTGATGGAGGTCTGATAAACTTGCTTCTTTTTTACTCCACAACCCCCAACTTTCATTTTTACCAATGCTCTCAGAAGACCTCAAATGAGGCATTTAATCAGACTTCATGCAGCTCTCTCTGCTGCCACAGAAAGCTTAATACAGTTTGTCCACATGCACAGCTGGCTTCCCGAGACCAGTAAACAACATACGCTGTGTAGCGTCAGCTGAGTTTCCTCTTCAGTACAAAAGAAAATGACTGGGCTCTCTCTCCCCCTCTCCCTCTGCAGTGATTTTTCTCAGCAAGAAGCCCAAGGAGAAAGAGCTGGACTCTAAGAGCCAAGTGATTGATGGTATCAGCAGGTTGATCTGCACAGCCAAGCACCAGCACACCATGCTGAGAGGTGAGACCGCACACAGCTGAAGCTGCACTGCCCCCTGGTGCTGATGCCACAACTCGCCTCAGTGTGGCATCGTGTAAATCAGTGTTTCTCAATCTGGGGGATTTCGAGATCATATCTGGAGCTCGCCAGATGGTTGTAGAGAAAATAATAACATGATCTATTCAATAACATGACTCTTTTTAGAGTGGGGATTGTTTCTACATTAAATTGTCTGCCCCAGTGATAACATCTGCTTTAGATTGGAGGTTTAATTGATTGTATAACTGAGTCAAAGCTGTTTTCAGACATGAGCTCTTGTAAATTAGGGGTTTGGACATTTTGCAGAGTTTGTGTTTCACTTGTTAAGATCGCATCAGGAGATTTTCCATCAGAATTAGTTGGTGTCTCCACAACAGGAAAATGTTCAGAACATTGAGGCGAGTGGTGGTCGTCTGAGTGGAGCGTGCAGGAGGTAGAACATGACGCAGCAGGAATCACAAGTCTCCTCCCGTGTTAGACAGGTCATCAATGCTCCCACTCAATCACTTAGAATTTCCTGCTGTATTCTCACATGGGCTGACTCACACATTTCCAGGACATTTCACGAGGGGACTGGCAGGAAAGAAAAACTGTCCAGTGAAACTGACTCTGACGTTTGTGTTCACACATACAGCCTCTAGAAAATCTCGGACAATTACTGGACTTCAGTGGATTTCAGAAAGCAGCTCAACCAAAAAGTCTTAAAAACATGTCCAGTATGAAATGTGTGTCGCGACTCGAAAAAGGTTGAGAACCACTGATTTAAATAATGAATGATCTTCTTTGAAACCTCAAATGTGTATTATGTTGTTCTTCTGTTTGTGAGTCTAACTGTGATCCCTCTTCTTCCTCAGTCACCATTGACGGAGTGGAGTGGAATGATGTGAAGTTTTTCCAGCTTGCCGCCCAGTGGCCGACACATGTCAAGCACTTCCCTGTTGGAATCTTCGGTTACACTAAGCCCGTGTGACCCCGGCCATCGTCACTGCAGCCTCCCCCACTACCAGACTCCCCGCCGCACTTGTCTCACCGAGAGGTTTAGAGGGAAAGCCAACCGGCCCCTGGCAGTACTAGTTTTCCTGTGGAAATCTTACTGACTCACAACCGTGTTCAATACACAAACTTCATGTCGTCAATTTGATGTTTTGATGTTGTTGGGTGTTGTTGTTTTGTTTTGTTTTCTACACACTACAGAAAGAACAAGTACTATTTTGTAAGAATTGTGCTACCGCCTCGGAGGTATTTTGAGGCTTTTTGACAATTTGCCACATTTCGATAATGGCAGCTGTGTTTGCACTTTGTTTTTGTTAACATTTTATTATTTCTGTGAAATCCTACATTTATTGTTACTCTATAGACAATGGAGGAGTGTGGTGGTGACGTGCAGTGGCGTGCGTGAGGTTGTTTGAGACCGTGTTTGTGTTTGTTGTTGAAAGTTGGAATATTGCTGTGAATCTAGATGGAATCCTTCTCTTCGAACTCAGTGCTCCGTTATCTTACTCGTCCCTTTACGTTCTCCAAAAAGGTCCATTTTCACAAAAAGGAACAAAGCGTTCTTTTTGCCTCGTTGCTTTCAAGCACACTGTGCAAATCAAAAAAAGGAAAACAACTGGAGTTGTGTATTTTAGCTATGACGAATGTAGCTATGACACATTTGTAACATGTAAGCCGTTCATCCAATGACTTCATTCATGTAAATACTGGAGATTTTGTATGGATGTTATTGTACATTTGGATTGTACAGTAACGTGACACACAAACGACACATTTCAGCTGAATGCCAAATTTAGCTTTGACTCCATGAGCTGTCGTACTAGTTTCTCCCTCTTTTGTTTTCCGCTCGAGTGTAATCGGGCCTTTTTGGAGTAAATTCAGGTTGTAACAGCTTCTCTTTGGCCGCCCCCATATTCAGCTGACCCTGAGACCTCATCTCACAGACCTGCAGTAACACAGCAAATAACTGGATCACTCCCGATGTGCAGTGATGTGCCAAAGCGGCGTTTGTTTCACAGTGTAACCACCAGAGCTCTTGCCTCGGCCAAATAGTTTGTACAAAGTAAGACTAATAGATAACATATGTGTGGTCCCTGTGGAGATCAGTATTTAGATTACTGAGTTGAAGTAAAAAAATATATAAATTTACCAATTCGTTTTCCACTTTTTTGGCCAAATGTAGACGTGCACCTCCAAACCAACCGTTGTGCCCTTTAACACGGCCTCGTCACGCAGGTAGCCCCCCCGACATCAACCTGCTCATTCAGTAGATCTTTGTTCTGGGTCGATTTCTAAAAGGAATGAGCTGCTCTGATTTGAAATGTGCTTTGACAGTAGAGTTAAGCAAAATGCGAGTAACGTACTGCTTTTAAAACATGATGAAACGTGTGTGGAGTCTTGCCAGAAGTCACTGCCTGTGTGTGTGTGTGTCTGTGTGTAGCTGTGCTATGTGTTCGATGGTACTCCCTGAACAGTGTTGTGTGGAATATTTTTGCAAGAGGATGAGTTTGCTTCTATAAAGTGAAGACTTTCAGGCTGGGCTTTTTGTTAGCATTGTATATAAATATATATACAAGATGTACTATTGTGAACCGCAACCCCTCCCTCCCCTTCTCCCCCCCTTCCACTAAATTGAAAGCACAAATAGTGTACTTTTATTTCTTGACGTAAATACCAAATATATTTACAGACTATGAAGTTGACTTGTACAAGGCAAACGCTATTAGGTTTGTCGTTTCTCATACATTTCCCTCACTTTGTGATGCACTTTCATGTGGTTTTATACCTTCGCTCCAATTGGGACACGCTTTGGTTTGAGGTGAAGTTTTCGAGGCGTTTATGAAATGTAAACCACTGCCTGTAGTCAAGAGAAGGCCTTTTTTTTGATTAAGTTGAAAATAACCCTTGTTCTCATGAGGATGTTGTGTTTATGTTGACGGGTGTACAGCGCCCCCTGGGGCCTGTGAACCGTCCCGGTTGTCTGTTACTTCAATGTTTTGACACTTGATGCTCAAGCTTATTTTGCAGCTGCCACAGATGTCCCGTCTGCCCGCGACGTTTACACTCAGTTTTCTGGTCTCCTGCCTTTTTATTTTGAAGGGTTCGGTCTTCTCTCGGCCACAAGGCTGACGGACCCCCGACAGATTTTAGAACTCGGGCTGTGAAGTGTTTTCCGGGGCAGAGTTGATTGAGGGAAGTGAGTTAGCCTCTTAAATACTAAATGGGCTAAATGACAAGTGGATTTCAATGTATTTGACCTCAAGTTTGTTTTTTTCCTTTGCCCTAAATCTAGAGGTAGCATGGGGGTGTTTTACAAGACTGGATCAATGAGCAGGCCTGTCGACTTTCACAAGTTTAGCAACCGACTAAACATCTGTGTTAATGTTCATTGGTGGTCGAGCAACGTGTCATCTCATTGGTCCTGTTCCTTGAGATGCCGCCCAGTGTCTTTGCACAAACCCTATTTTAAATGACATGACAGTATTTTTAAATTTACCACTAAAAATATGGGTTACTCTGCATGTTTTACTATAGATGTAAATATGTTTTGGATTTTTATATCGTTTTGTTTCTTTCCATGCTCTCACAAGCAGTTGTGTTAAATAAAATTTTTAATCTTCTGTACAAACAGTTTGTCTTTATTCATATTTTCTGATTTAATTTAAATGTCCAGAACAAAATAACATCACAAGACAACGACGTTCAGTCCCACACATATTTCCAGACTCCTGTTATTTAGCGGTGAACGACGGCAGGTTGATGTAGCTCTTCATGGAGGGCAGCGGTTTGATCTTGCGTCCGGCCCAGCCTCCCTTCCTCTGCCACAAGCCGCTCGAAGGGCGAACGCCGAACCAGCGGTTGCGACCTGCTTTGCCGATGTGCTCTTTGTTGTGGTCGATGTTGGACACGCGTCCCACCGTCACCATGCAGGTCTCCAGAACCTGGAAGCATCACAGACGACAACGTTGAGTCCAGAGCAGAATGTTTTTATTTAACTAGCCAGTGTAATGTTAATCTAGATGGTCTCACCTGAACCTGCTGCTTCGAGGGAAGCTGGACGATTGCTGTTCCGTTCACTTTACGAAGCAGAACGCCACTAGTCCCTGAAAACAAAAGGACCCAAACATTTAATTTGACTTATGATGGTAACTGCTTTTGTTACAGACGAATACCTGGGCCACTTGAAGGGGGCTAAAATCTGAAATTTCAACAATAGTCATAACTAAGAGCATGAAGCTGTGTTACTATGAGAAGAAAAGTGATACTTCACGATACTCATCTTAATAATACAAGAACAAAGTTGTACTTTTACGATTCTCAGATGATCAACCTGCTGTCTGCGTTAAAACGAGGAACGTGCAGCATCTTCAGTTTTATTTTAGTATAAGTTTCACAAATAACCATATGCTTCATCTTTTGGCTCATCAGCACATTATCAGGACTTTGAAAAGATTCAGCTTTTTCCCGTAATAGAACTCACTATTTTAATCTCATTAAAAATGAACTTTATTCTCCTAGTTTTATGACCTTTTCTCACAGAATAAATTCACTCATTGAAGATTCTTAGCAATATCTTCTGATAAATGAGTCATTACTTGATAAAAATGTGAGATTTTCTACTTGCTCATCATGAACATATGTCACTGTTTTGTGAAACTTTACAAACCACAACATTTATCAAAAGTTGACATATGAATCATTATTGCAGTATCTGAACACTCAACATTTAAAAAGCAGGAACCTGCACAAAGTAACCGATTTACCTGCAGCACGAATGTACTCTGATCCTTTCCCTGGTTGTATCTCCAGGTTGTTCACCAGAGTCCCCACAGGCAGAGCTCCCAGTGGGTGGGCATCACCTTCATTGGCCAGGACTACAAAGAGAGACATTTGAATTTGTGTTAAACAGAGGTTACAAGGAGCAGCATTATTAAACATGGAAGAATCTGTATTGTGTCAAAGTAGCTTTAGAGCAGGATCTCGTACCCGCCATGCGTCCGATCGCTCCCGATGTTTTAATGACGTCTCCCGCCTGCATGTTCTCTGTAGCAACGATCCACCTCTTACGGTTGCCCCCGGCGACCAGTGCAATGTCAGCAGACCTGTACAGACAACACAGATCGTTAGACACGATTCCATGTTCTTGATCTTAAACGACACGTGTGTGATAGAAGCTGGTCTCACCTGCAGGGGTCGTACCGCACCTCCACGACCTTCTCCTCGAATGTCTGGGCCTCTTTGCCCGGCTCGAAGCGGAGGCGCTGGAAGTCGACCCACCGGTACCTTTGTTTATGGCCGCCGCCGATTCCGTGTGTCCGTACCCTTCCTGTGCAGCGGAAAGAAAGAGATGAGACGCCGTCATCCCTCAGCTCAGGTCTGAGGAAGCATCACAGTGGAAAAGTATCTACTGCTTTCTGACTGGATTTGGAGCTGGTAAGCGTCTCAGCACGAGTTACCATGGTGATTTACCCCGGGATGTGAACCAGCATCGCAGGACTGAACCATCTGAGTTCAACCTGAAGATACTTGCTTAACCACAAACTCTCCCTCATGTACAGCACACAACCAGCCGGCCCTCCTCTTTACCTGAGCTGTCTCGGCCTCCTGTCTTTTTCTTCCCTATTGGTCTGATGGTGTATTTCTCCCTCTGCTTCCAAAATGTCTTGTTCTGCTCCAGAGAGGCTGAGGTGAGGAAGCCTCTGCACTGAGACGCCAGGGCTCCCAGCTCCAACCGTGTGGCTGCCTGTTGACACGAAAACAGAGACAGAGCCAGATCTGATTTAAGTCCAAGGACAAGCTAAAACGTGAGTGTGTCTCCTGTCGGATCTCACTTCCCCGCACTGTTCACAAATAATCAGGTTCATCATGTGGTTTAACCCAGTTTGAGTTCACATCGGTGTCAAATATCTATTTGTTTCTGTGTGTGTGTTGTCCAGGTATTACTTATGTTGTGGGGACTTTACCCTGTTTACTCAGACTCATTATGGAGACTTGTCTTCGTTATGGAGAAAACAACAAGTCCCCTAAATGTGAAGACGTCTTTTAAGGTCAAGTTTTAAGGTCAAGTACCCAGGAACGTAAATCAATATGAAGTCGTGTGTGTGTGTGTGTGTGTGTGTGTGTGTGTGTGTGTGTGTGTGTGTGTGTGTGTGAGTGTGTGTGTGTGTGTGTGTGTGTGTGTGTGTGTGTGTGTGTGTGGTGTGTGTGTGTGTGTGTGTGTGTGTGTGTGTGTGTGTGTGTGTGTGTGTGTGTGGTGTGTGTGTGTGTGTGTGTGTGTGTGTGTGTGTGTGTGTGTGTGTGTGTGTGTGTGTGTGTGTGTGTGTGTGTGTGTGTGTGTTACCTGTGGTGAGAGCACAGCATGCTGGGACAACGTCAGTGAACGCAGAGCTCGAGTGAGACACGACATCGCCATGACAACGTTCTCCTGTCTCCTGTCAGAACAGAGCACATTCACCTGTAACTCAAATATCATCTACACGTTAGTGTTATCTACACACTGACTGCTACACGTCCCTCGGCGTGTTGTTGTGTTGCTGTTGCTCTACAGACCACAGCCACAGTTAGCTTAGCCTGTGTGCACCGAGTCAATCCGGTGAAAGAACCAGACCCGCCTTCACGTTTCTGTCTCAGTGAACTAACACGTGTCTGTCATGTCTCTCACGTACAAACCAAACGGAAAGTGACGTTACACCAACCTTTGTGTTTCACTTATTCATCACCAGCTTCTCTTCGGCGTCCTTCACAGTCCTGCACGCCGCGTCGCACGCTGATGACGCCAGAGCTCAGTGATCATCTTTGCGCGATGCGTCCAGCAGAGGGCGCCCTTGAATGTTCTAAAGATCCGCTTTCTTTTTAGATTTCTCTTTTTCCACTAATTTGAAAAAGTGAAAACTTAAATGTGAAACACTTATTGATTCTCCTCTAAACGTTGATCAGTCATAAACACGTTGGTTTGTTCTGCATGTTCAGTAGAAGGTCTAAGGTCAAACAGCTCATTGGAGATGTTGAGGACTTCATGAGCTGGAGAAGGTAATTTGGTCCATATTAATAATTATAACAAATTTATAAAGCATGAATTCACTACCTTAAATAAAGGCACTTACCCCAGCTTATGAGTGGTGCATTATAAAATAAGTGGTACCTATCGTTCTGTTCACAAATTTAAAGCAAATGTAGAACTGTGATTATTATATATCAGAATCCAAAATTACAACACATCCTGTATGTGTTTGTACTTTATATTCATCAGTGTCTATTTCATCACAGACGATCTAGCAAATCATTGGACGATGCATGTTTTCAACATGGATGCATGTGTCTTTCATTTAACACAGTATAATAAAACTGAACCTTTTTGACTGACACTAGAAGACAACACTTCTTCATTTGTCTTTATGAAGTAAGTCAACTAATCAGATGAGGTGTTCTGATATTTTAGCTCTGTCAATTTAAAGGTCCTGTGTGTAAGATTTAGGTGAAAGGGATCTATTGGAAGAAATGTAATATAAAATAATCCTAGTGATTTTTTCAACAAATTGTTGTTTTCTTTACCCTCGAATGGGATTTATAAATTGAAATACATTATATATACATTGGGAGCGGGTCCTCTCTATGGAGGCCGCCATGTTTTTTGACAAAGCCCAAGCCCAAACTGGACGAACTAAACACCTTTTGAGTTTTTATGACAACTGAATGCTGCCACAGGTTCTCTCTCATGTTTAGAGGAGGAGGGTGAGGTGAGGGGTATTCAGCTGCAACATTCAACTTCACCACTAGATGTCAATGAATTCTACACACAAAACCTTTAATAAACCAAATATGTTCATTTACTTCTGCTCAAAGTCTGCACATAATGTTCATGCATAGTAGTTGTCATTAAAGTTAAATGAGACAAGATGTAACTATCATATTGACATTTTTTTTCTTATGAAGACCCTTCAAGATGGCTGGGCATAAATCAGAGCAGTAGAGAGAAATGATTTTAGATCCATATGTTTGTTTTATTGAAATACTCACAGAATCCATCAAACTGTTAAAAGGACAAATTTAAACTGAACAGAATAATACAAGAATGAAAAATGACAGTTGTATTAATACATTTCAAATGTACCAGCATCTTGAAAGAGCAGGGAAATGAACAGGAGCATAAGGAGTTACATGAGGGAAGGAAGAGCACCATCTGAGGGAAAGCGGGAGCAGCATGATGGAACTAAAGAGGAGCTTCCAGTAACGGAATATGAGCATGGGGGGAAGGCTAAAATAAGCCATCTGGAAGAAGAAAAGAAAAGTAAGATTTTTGTCTTACAAAAGAACGGCTATAACAGTGTGTAAGAATGATTGAAAAAGGAAGGCAGGTTATTTGAGCGTTAGATTTCCCATTAGCCTCAGTGCACCCTCAAGCCTTTACAAGGCCAAAACACTGAGGTGGCGCTAAGGTGCACAACTCAAGTTATGTCCCTAACATCCACTGGTGGCCACTAACACATGCTAACATCTAATGGCATATGGTAACTTAAATTGTGCAGAAGACCTCAAAACGTGCAAGGTATATTCACCATCTTGCCTATATTCTCAAAGGAGATCCAGTTGAATGCAGGTGATTTGACAGCACAGTATTGAATCTTGTGACAAGTTTGAAGGAAAGGATCTGCACTACTGAAAGCTTCAGTTAAAGGATAATATAATAATAAGGCTTTGATAAATACAATGACGTGTTATTCCTCAATGTCCATAAATCTAGATTTTTATTATTTTTATAGAGATGTGGCGAAAAACAAAACATGACGTCACGTCTTCTGTGCCGCAGAGGCTGCTGGGAGCTCCGCGCAGTGAGGCAGACATTTTGGATTTAAAGGGGCTGAGCTGGCCGTCAGTCCGAGCTCTCGGTAAGTGATACCTACATTTTAAAAGAACTCACGGTGAAAGAAGCGGAGACCCGAACATGGCTGCGTTTTGAACTAGTGTAAATGAAAGTCACCGCGTGTAGAAAGGAGGAACTCGACGCTCCGAGCGGGGAGAGACTCGTAGCTACTAGGGAGTGGTGATGCTAGCTGGTTAGCCGAAGCTAGCTTGTTGCCGACGGGATCCCTGGGCAGCTTGAAAGGCGAGTTTCACTGCCTGATGTAATGAGCACGACATCCAGAAAATGTCGCGATAAAACCCGTGAAGGATCCAACATGTTCCGTTATTGTTCATTAATCAGCTGCTGGGTGAAGGGGCGGGGAGTCGAAGCTCCGCAGTGAAATGCGAAGTCAAAACAAAATGAAACACACGGTCCCAGTCAGGAGGAGACCTCGAGCTAAATGGTTTACAAGCTATATTTATCGATGTATGTTTTTATTTTGCAAATATTTCCGATTCTGTTGCTGCTTCCTGTGGCGGAGGATGTGCACAGTCATTGACATGTCGCTTCCATATCCACTGGTTTTCAGCATCGCTTCATCATAGCGCAGCAGTGCAGACGTCAGTGTAAACAGGTGTCTCAGTTTCGACACGATACTCCTGTAGTTAAACAGATCCGCCATCTCAGTTATTATAGATCTACCAGGTATGTGTTGTGTAATCAGTGGCAGGATTCAGTCGGACATGTTTCAGACAGATGGCTCTCAGCTGCTGCTGGTTTCAATGGAGGGATGGTGGACTGTGGTCCGTGTCAGTGGCACTTCCCTCCCCGGTGTCCCAGGCCCCGCCACACCCTTCTCTATGGCAGCCTCTCCTTTGTGTCTGGCAGTGATGCAGGCCCGCAGGAGAGCTGGATAGATGTTGGAGCAGAAAACAAGAGGAAGATGAAGTGATCCGCTGCAGCCAAAGTTGAGACGGACCTGAAAGGCGTCTCTGGGGAGATGGCACAGAGGTTGGCCACCGGTTTGCTGATGCTCCCACTGCAGTGGCCTGTTCGCGTTCATAATGATCATACATACCTCAATCTTCCTCAAAGCATCTTTTCCATGGCCACTGCAATGAGTTGTATTAGCTACATTAAGCTGAACATAGGGCTGGATGAGCAGGTTAACACAATCTTAAAAATGAAAGTAATTGTAATTTGATAATCGAGATTGACCGCTAAGAACATTTAAAACAGAAACTTAAACTTTTGCCGTCAAGCATGCTTGAATCCTAACCCAAGCTTTTTTAGAGAAGGAAAAATGTCATATTCTTGCCTTGGTTTCATCCCCTCTTGAGGTCTGAACGATTCTATGTGTGTATTTATAGCAGATAGGCATTGATCCTCAGTTTCGGGATCTGTGGGCTAAAAGCATCGACTTGAAAAGCTGTAGTTCAGTAATGGTCGGAAGAGATTCTGAGAAACGAGGGACTGAGTGATGATGGTGTTTATCAAATGGCATTGTGATGATGTGAGGCGTCAGGCCTCCGTAGTTGAAGACTGAAGAGTGGAGCTCTGGGTGGGTAAACACATCAGAGAGATAGTCCAAGGCTGTGGTCGATTATTCAGAAAATTTCCCTTCTACTTACCACAACATCATGAATCGTTGTGAGGAAAAAAAAGATTATTCAACCGCATCCCTGACTTCCACTAATCTGAAAAAAAAAGGAAACAGTCAGAGCCAAGTTGTTTCTTTGAAAACATACCGATCTTTCATAAACCTGCATTCCTCCCGGGCATTTGTGTTGGCTTGAAACTGCAATATATGATATGACCTTTGATCGGCCTCCAAGATTGAGTCATCCAATCTGTCAATAAATTTTGTTCCTGGGAGAATTGACAGGAAAGCAAGAATTGTCTGTTCAGCAAATTCCTTTTTGCTTATATGGCCCTGTTATTTAATAGATTTTTGGGGGTTTGAAGAATTATTAGCTGTAGAGAAGGCTGCTATTCACTGTGGATTTAATATAATATTTCTATGCACCACAAATTAAGCCTCCTATACACTGTGAGTTCAAAGTTACCGTCATGTCCAATTTTACTGTGCAACACAGCTGATCTAATGCTACTTTGAAATATAGAGAGAAGAATTTTGTAAGAAAAGGCCAGTTTGTGTGTCAGCACTCACTGGTGCAAAACTGGTCAACGTTGCTGGATTAGTCAGCCCATGAACGTCACTGAAGAGAGAGAGAGAGAGATGGTTTGTCTGTATAAACTGGCATTTCCTGTATGATCATTACAGTCCTGGTGTCATGTTTCAAATGCTTGGTGGGTTTCAAATCTTCCTGTAGCTTTATGACCATTTACTGGACTAAACATGGTCAAATATTCAACACTAGACAATCAGACAATTATAGTTTGGTGTTAGGGTGAGAATGAATGACCAGCAGTTTTATTTTCACACATATTGTGTCGCACCATGACACATTTGATTTTGAACCTTGCAGTGTGGCATGAGGAGCTCCTTTAGATTGTGTGAAGCATCATTGAGTCTGTAGTGTCTCATTAGGTGTCTTTCTTTGTGTCTGATGAGTATAGAGAAGCAGAGTCTGGATCATCATGGCTCCCTCCCCCCTCTGCACTCCTCTGTTTTCCTCCTGCTAGGGGCGGGGTCGTCTCTCGATGTGCGCCCTGAGCCGTTGTTTGCTTGTTCCGAACGAGCAGTAGGAAGGTCACCATCATCCTGCAGACAGCTCCCGTTCTTGTCGCTCTAACATCAACACTCGTCGCTCTGTTTGCTGTCCAGCTTCATTGCCATTTGTTTCACACGGAAGGTTTCCTTTTTCATTTTCAGAAGGATCTCTCTGGATTAGCACAGCGACTGTATGGTGCTCTTATCCGGCATTTAGCGCTGTTGCTGGATGAGGAGTCATGATTTCATCAGCTTTTGGCTGTGCCAAACTATGAGGCTCTGATCTTCCACTGAAACAGAGGTTAGTTTTCTGCTCAGCATCAGCTGAAAACATTGCAAGTGTGAATAATAGATGGTTTAACTCTTTAGTAGCAATTTATTGCTTTTAGTTCAGGACATATTCTCATAATGATTCGATATCTTGTGCAAGCTTTCCACTCTGAATAGTTTTCGATTGCAGCCTGACTGTAAAGCTACATTTCATAAAATCCTCCAATCCTCCTTAAATTACCAGTAAGAAGCAGGAACATTGGTTAATGCACCATGACTTATCTGTTTTACATACATATTAAAGTGCCATGCATGCAGCTCTAGGTCAATGGGTTTCCTTGTCTGCCTGTATTTAATTTTTTTCCTGTCATGAGAATTGATCCGGCAACTTTTCTCATGATTAGGAACCACCGGCTGACTCGCTGCTCATGAACTATGGTTGATCCTGGTCACTTATCTATCTGGTCATGAGGGGATTTGGATAAAGCCCAAACTTGCTGAATGTGTGCTGCTATGCCCGACTGATACGGACAAAATTCTGATATTTGACCTGTGTGTGTGTGTGTGTGTGTGTGTGTGTGTGTGTATATAGGTGTGTATTGTATGTTCCTGAGGTGTCTTAACCAAACCCTATAGGACAAAGACATATAATTGTTGCTTGATATCTTACAGTTTAACCATAAAACAAAACACAAATCCAACTAAATATATAGAACATATTATTAAAATACACCAAATTTATGATGTATATATTTAGCTATAAAAAGATCTTTTCTGCATCATTTATTCTGTAAAACAAAAGTTTTCATAAACAGCAATACACAGATGTCTGAAAAGGAGACATCGCTCAGGCTCTAACTTGTAGATGAGGCGCATGCTTTTTTTTATATTGTCTCAAAAGCACTATGGTTGCACTGGGTTCTTATAAAACAATGATTAAATGGAGGAAATGTTAAACATTAATCTAAGTTCAATGTTTTAAAGAAAACAACAGGCTTGTTGGACTTTATCTCGCCACTTTAAAGACAAGGAAAATATTAACCTCAGCAGTCTGGAGAATGCATTGAAGTGCAGGTACTTGATACAGGTGTTTGTGTATTTTATCAAGGGAAAGCAGCTTGTTTTTCCGCTGGCTGACATGAAAGTACTTCTATTATTTGTTATCTGCTGCTTGTACAAAGCAGTCAGGTGTTTCATCCCCATGTTCAACAGCTCAGAGATTCAGAGTAACTGCACAGGGTAATAAGCTGCTTCATCTGTGAATATGCTTGTTTTGTTTTAAACAGATCGTTTTGTATCTTGAAGAGAGCAGGTATGAGCTTCATTGTCAGACTTAAAAATAGGCTGGTCCTGGTCTGTCTGACATGGAACACGTCAAGTACTGGTTCACTTACCGTGTTTCTATTAAGAATGATGGTCATATGGTCATATTCAAAACAGTCTTTTCTTTTATAACAATGCTGGTAAGAGTTCAGCTTTATTTGTTTTTAATGTTCATAAAGTAGAAAGTGAGGACAGAATGATTCTCACTTGTCAGTGTCATCATCTATTTGTCTTTGATGTTAAGTTCTCCTGAAACTTGTTACTTCTTGCCTGCAGGTGAACTTTACAGATCACTCACATATTTGAATGTTATGTAGTCTTGTAAGTGATGACTGTAAGCCCTCTGGTCTTTTTCTTTTGACATATTAAACATGTGCATAGCACGACTACAGCACGCACCCAGAAAGAGTTAGGAACTAATGAGTTTGTAATACCTTACATTTAATATTTGAATATGTATTGTAATATGTATGTAATTGGGGTGGTTTGGCCTAGGTGGTAGAGCAGGGGTTCTCCAATACGAAGGTTGCCGGTTCAAACCCCACCCTTCCCCATCTGCATGCCGAAGTGTCCTTGGCAAGATACTGAACCCCTAAATGGCCCCTCATAAATGCTGAGTGTACTAAAAATGTAAGTCGCTTTGGACAAAAGCGTCAGCTAAATGTACATGTAATGTAATGTAAATTTACTACTTAACCTAAATTATGTTGGGAAAGGAGAAATAATGAACAGGTACCATTTCCTTGATAAATAATGCATTTTTTTTGTGTTTTTCATTGGATTTTAGTTAGTGGTCGATGGTCAAGCTTTTAATCGAAGAAAATATATGAACAATATAATTTCAAGATGAGAGACATAATTTCACGCTGGAGTCCATCGTCTGAATTGTGTAACGCTTGACGGAGGGCGTTCTCGATGCATGTTGCTGGTGAGATCATTTTATCAACAACAACACTGTTTCATGCTCAAAGTAGCCAACTTTCGTGCTAACTTGCCCTGCTAGCTATCAGAGCAATGCTGAAGAGACACAAGGGAAATTAAATACACAACCAGATGAACACACCAGGTTCACCAGCTGCCCTAACCCTGTGTACCTTTTCATTATCGTACTTTTAGTGGTATGTGCCCGTGCTTATGTAATAGTTTCAATATGATCTGTTGGCGAACACCTCCGTTGTAGCGTTAAAATTCTACCATGCGCAGTGTGAGCAACGTGACACAACATTACCTTGCCATCAAAACTGAATGAGCAGTTTTTCGAGTGAAGCCTCCAACGCACACATCTGAATCTAGATGACACATTTGATTATTGATCACTGCTTCTCTCCTTCCTAGAGGGACCTCCACCTGGTGGTACTAAGTTATCACTTTCCTCCTGATTAAAGCTCATTTCCACAGATAGAATAAAGTGTTAGGACAGCCTGGAGTTGACTGCAGTAGCTGTCCCTGTGTGCTTGTCCACTGTTTACCATGAAATATATTAGTATCATAAACAACGCTTCCCATGACCGAGCCCAGCTGTAATTGCATGTGTGACATGCATGAATCACACGGGAGGGGGTTGTAATTACTGGATACCATTAATAGACCTCGGTAGATTTGTTGTCTGTGGCAAGATTCAGCTCTAACGCTGAGCCATGGTTCACAGAAAATATATAGGCAAATTTTCTCTGAGCAGATGTCTGATGACAGTGAAGCTAACAAAGTGAGGTGGACATTTCAGCTGAAAAACGACAAAAAATCCATCCCTTTTTTGGTATAATATTTAATGATAATTGAGTGTGTTTATTTAGATCCACATTCGCCACGAAAGTACAACATTGTAACAAACAGCCAAATCATATACATGTCAAAATTCTCTAGTTGAACACCTTTTAAATGTATTTTCTGGTTTCCTTTCTTGTGTTTAATTATTGCCTTTAGCTTTACAACAGTTGGTTGGAACAAACAATCTAGTACATGTTTCTCTAGACAGGTGGCTCTCAGTGGGTGTTTAGTTCTGAATCCTTAACCCTTTATTCTCACTGCTGCTCTAACGCACCATTTGGATAGGCAGGGCCGTTTCATGCTCTGACATAATGATGGAGCCAGCGGTGATGTGGCTCAATGAGTCATGGAGTATAGCTTCAGACTGTTTTTGGAAAATGTTCCATGTACTCATCCGAAGGCTGACATTTCCTCTGAACACAGTATTCTTGACACTGAGGTTCTTTTTCTGTCTTGACCAGCTGCTGAGCTGAATTGCTGAGGCTTTTGTTTAGTCATCCTCTCCTTGACTCTTGTTGGGCCATGATGCCAGCTAGGCCTCTGTTTTGGTTAAAGTAATGTTGGCACAAGAAGCCAGTCACAATGCAGCATCTGTGTGCCCTCTGGTACTGAGAGCTGCAGTCCTGCTCCCAACCAGAGCTTATTATAAGAGCCAAGTCCCAGCACCATGTCCTCCCAGAATAAAATGTCCCCTGTGGTCGTCAGCTTTCTACTCATCTTTCGTTTAAAATGATCCTTGCACATGCACACGCTTTAGCTCCCTATTAGATGCAATCTCTGTCTATAGTGAAGTCCAGGCATTTCTTAGCTTGGACTGACGACAAAGTGGGACTGTTGCTGAAGGTAAGGTTAGGGTGCTTTATATTCACCACTGGTAGTCAAGTTGTGACTGATCAGGAAGCAAGTGACTGAGTGACTAGTTTTCAGAAGTCTTTGTTTCTACCCGTCATGAATAAAACAGTTATTTGATATTGCGCATGTTTTAAGATTGGACATGTCTTTATTTTCTCTACTTGCAGGTCACAAATTCAAGCAGACTCAGATGCAACATTGCCATTTTAAATCATGGTGTATTTAAACATCTTGTATACATATTGATCCAACCACCTTCTGAGTATGTATAATTTTAATAGCACAAAAATGCTATTACCCAATGTATCACACCCCTGTATGTCCAATAGTTAATATCACACTTTCATCGCCAAAACGATGCTTTAGGATTGATTACACAGTCTGTTATTATCAATAGCATGGCTCTAGACTGCTTGAAATTGATATCTTTAAACTAAGAATGGAGCAGTTGCATTTTAGCTGAGATATTTCAGCTCTCAGCTTTTCTTTTGTGGACATCACTGCCAAGAACAAAGTCCAGTAGTTCTAACAAGTTCCCAATCTTCTTTCAACCTTCACAGGTTTCCTTGAGCTATATAGAAGATGTCCACCATGGTTTATCCAAGGGAAGAGAAGCTGGAGAAGCTTACACAGGAGGAGATCATCTCAAACACAAAGCTGGTTATCCAGGGTCTGGAGGCACTGAAGAACGAGCACAACTCTATCCTGCATAGCCTGCTTGAGACCATCAAGTGCCTAAAGAAGGATGAAGAGGCCAACTTGGTGCATGAGAAGTCCAACCTGCTCCGCAAGTCAGTGGAGATGATTGAACTGGGCCTGGGAGAAGCACAGGTGAGAGAGGGGTGTAGAAGGAGGATAATTTAATAACTTAATAATTTGGTCATGATATGAGGTGAAAGGAAAATGTTCTGCTTTATGGAGTGAATTACATTTAATGTAACTTTTGTGTGTTGTTTATTCCACACAGCCACATACTACTGTCCTCTACTTTGGGTGGTTCTGCTTCCTCATTCTATACTGAGCTTGTGTGGTGATCGTGATTCACTCAGAATCAGCCTGAATCTGAATGTACCCTGCTGCGGCAACAGTTTGTCCTTGTTAAATGTCCTTGTTCTTGAATGCTGTCTCTGTCCCAGGTGATGATGGCTCTGTCCAACCACCTGAACGCGGTGGAGTCAGAGAAGCAGAAGCTACGTGCGCAGGTGAGGAGGCTCTGCCAGGAAAACCAGTGGCTGCGTGACGAGCTGGCCAACACCCAGCAGAAGCTGCAGAAGAGCGAGCAGAATGTGGCCCAGCTGGAGGAGGAGAAGAAACATCTGGAGTTCATGAACCAGCTGAAAAAATATGATGAAGATGTCTCACCCACTGTGAGTACTTTACACTGACAGTAAGCTTGGTATCAAGACAAAAGACCCTCACACACTATTACAATTGCTCCTGTGTATTATTAATGGGGTGTTTGTATAACTTTGCAATATTTAAGTCAAACATTTTGAGTCATTCAAACATTGCTCATGTGTCGTTTGATGTTAGACTGTCCTCGTCAATTGAGTTCAATCAATTCCGGTTTAATCTATTATTTATCATCTGCCCTTTTGGTTAGACAGTTCCTGTGCTGTGAACCAAAATAGAACAAATTAGGATGAAAATGCCTTGAAAGCACTAATTTAACTGTAAGGGGCAGTGAACTGTCAATGAGTTTGGATAAGAAAGAAGAACACAACTATTGTTAGTGATTCTTGTTCTCTTGGAGCTGGAAATGATTCACTACAAATCCTGACTCTAAATGGAGTCACAGAATGAGAATGTAATAGCCTGTATCCATCATCTGCTCCATCAGGCAGGAAGTCATCCATTACCCAGCTTTGAGCTGGCAACTGCATTAATAACATAATTCGATGAGACCAGTTTATCCTGATCTCTATTTTCATCTTATCAAGGTGAAAGAAGAACTGTAATTTTGATGCAGTGTCGAATGTATTTGTCTAAATGGCCCAATAATTCATCTTATTGCAAATATTTAATCATATAATAATGTTTAAAAAAGAAATAAAAAACGTATTATGGTTGTTTTAATATATTTCTATATGACTCACAATTTTTGTGGGTAAAGTGATGGTGTAATTTTTGCTGATGTCATTAGCTAAACTTCTCTGTAGCACCACAAAGCTTCTTTTGTAACTGAACGGTTTGACTCACTGATGATCAGTATGTCACTACGCTGATATAATTATATAAATGATAAGCTTTCAGACAGGTAGTATCTCATGTGTGCTCACTTTGATGTATTCAGATCAATGTGCTTGTCCGTTAGAGTTTCTGAGTTGTGTGTGATACCTGTCGTTGATTATTTGGCATATGTGATGTGCCTTGGTTCTGTATTGTCATCCATTATTCTTGAGTCTGATCCACATATTGGTTTCGTCCTCTCAGCAGGAGGAGAAAGACAGAGAAACCCCGAAGGACTCCCTGGACGACCTCTTCCCAAATGATGAAGAGGAGACTGGCCCAGGAAGTAAGAACATGTTTCACCCATCACACTATACAACTTAATAATAGGACTTGTCTTTAATAGAGGATGGTTCGCTTCCAAATGATATAGTTATCATTTACTAAAAAGGTATTAATATATCCAAAATAATTTATGATATGTGACTAAAACAAATGTGTATTGCATTATTGGAATAGCAGTTAATAAGATAATTTAGATTTTTAAAGCGAACACTATCCTTGTCGAAATAGCTACTAGCGTAAATCTAGTTAGAAGAATAAGCAAGGTTTTCAATAACCACATTTGCTTTGAATGAGGGTAATCCGGTTTTGTTTGGCATTAGTCGGATTATCTGCTGAACTGTGAATGCAAGAGATAACTTTGTGTCATGCCATTAAACACTAATTGAATTAACCCCCTTAATCTGATTTCGTCCAATCACAGTATTATGTTCGTGCAAATGTAGTGAGTGATATAATCAGGCCAGAGTTTTCTGCCTTGCAAGCAAGCTGACCTCTGACCTGTGTGTTCAACCTTCGTACCCCCACAGTGCAGCACCAACACAACAGTGCAGCCGTGGCAGCCGCCCAGCAGGGAGGCTACGAGATCCCAGCCCGTCTGAGGACCCTGCACAACCTGGTGATCCAGTACGCCTCCCAGGGCAGGTACGAGGTGGCCGTGCCCCTTTGCAAGCAGGCTTTGGAGGACCTGGAGAAGACGTCTGGTCACGATCACCCTGACGTGGCCACCATGCTCAACATCCTGGCCTTGGTCTATAGGTCAGAAACGACCCCATATATGAGCTTTAGTTATGTCTGCTGTTGTTTCACTTTTGTCATATTGCTCTCCACTCTACACAAGAATGAGAAACACTTCGGTCTAATGCTGTTGTCCTGCCTCTTCCTGTCATTCATGCAGGGATCAGAACAAATACAAAGAGGCAGCCCATCTGCTCAACGATGCTCTGTCTATCCGGGAGAAAACTCTGGGAAAAGACCATCCTGCTGTAAGACTCCGCCATTGCCATGGCAACCATGTCTTCATTTAGACACATCCATTTTTACATCGATTAGATTAGTCCGCTTGTCTTGGTTCATAATCGCTTAAGGTCTCAGTCAACAGGAAAGCAATAACTGCACAGTCTGCAGTGTTCACTGTGCTGCTCAGTCAGGCTGTGGGGATTTTGTCCAACTATTAAAGTACATGTGTCTGCAGAGCTGCTCAGTGTGTGCTCATACATCCATAAACCAATTTATGAAATCCTTCCAACAGGAATAGAACAACCAACAGTGAGATGGTGGTTTTTACTATGAACAAATCTGCCACTGATCCAAAACCTGCACCATCATTTTATGCCCCCCCCCCAAACCCATACTACATCCTTCCACCAAAGCTTTGTAGCAATCCTACCTGTAGATTTTGCATAATTCCTCTAAGGAACAAACCAATGCAGATACAAACATATTCCCCTTTGCAGAGTTAACAGAGTTCTGATACTGCGATTCTAAACTGTGAATACTAAACCGAATCAGAGAGGAGTTGGCCTTATTCAGGTTTTCTGTTTCTTTCTGACCAGGTCGCTGCAACGCTGAACAACTTGGCCGTCCTGTACGGGAAGAGGGGGAAGTACAAGGAGGCCGAGCCTCTGTGTAAGAGGGCTCTGGAGATCAGAGAAAAGGTAGGCCACATCCCTGGATTCAACCAGTAGAGAGGTTCACAACACAGATATCGAGGCCTGATTTGAGTGCTCAACCTGTGAACTATTATCTCATTGTATTAAAGTAATTAACAGTGATAATCTATTCAAAATGTCCGTTGGAGCCACTGTAACGCGAGCTAACAAAAGACTATAAATAGAGACATGAGCAAATTATTCTCTAAAATTGTCTGTGAAGTCTCTGCTGAGGGCCATTCCCATGTTGGAGGGTTTAATTGAGAGCACAGCTCTGAGTAGAGAGATAGATGGGAGACATGATAAAGCCACAGAGCTCAGCACTATACAATGATTTGTCTTTGCTTGAAATTTATATTCTGTACCATCTATTGATCAGCCAGCCTTTTATCTGATTTCCTGAGGGCCTGCATCAGGCAGACAGGCTGCCTGGCAAATGCAGAGAGAAGAGACGGAGGTGCTGGAGGCAGCCGAACCCACAGAGGCAGATAAACAGACTGAAATGTTAATTCAAAACATTTACTTCTTGATTTCCATCAGGTCCTGGGGAAGGACCACCCAGATGTGGCCAAACAGCTCAATAACCTGGCGCTGCTGTGCCAGAACCAGGGCAAGTACGAGGAGGTAGAGTACTACTACTGCCGCGCCCTGGAGATCTACGAGTGCAGGCTGGGCCCAGATGACGCCAACGTGGCTAAAACCAAGAACAACCTGGTGAGGGAAAAGTTACCACCATATCAGCTGTTTTATCAGCTTTTCCCCCTTTCACAGTCCCTATTAAGCCTTGAATGTGCTAAGGTAAACTCAGGCGCACAATCATTTCATTGTGAGCGCAACCACTCATTTTTTCATGTCTATTTAACACTTTATCTGTATATGTGACAAAGGGGCCATAAAAAAAGTTTCTATTAGTAGCCACCGCTGTTCTCAGGAGAAATATGCAGACAGATTGCACTTGCTGTCTCAGGGGCTACATTACTGATCAATAGGCTCATTTGATCCATCACAAAAATGTGCTTTCGCTTCTTTTTCTTCCTCAGGCGTCCTGCTTTCTCAAACAAGGGAAATATAAGGAGGCTGAGATTCTGTACAAAGAGATCCTGACTCGTGCCCATGAGAAAGAGTTTGGATCCGTTGATGGTAAGGCCTCATAGCGGATATTATAATTTACAGGATGTAGCGTTGCATGTTTAAATGTTATTTCACTATTAATGAGCTGGAGATGCTTGTTTCAGGTAACATATAAACAGACACTAAATAGCTCGTTATCCCAGGAAACATGGTGGTGGGTTCCTTTAAACTTCTTTCATCATATAGAGACTAAATTTGTTTTTTGTGTTCTCAACTTCCCTCCACCTTTACCTTATACTCTATCTTATACTACTGCCATCTCACACCAGTGAGCAGAGTCACTGATGGACAGCTGGTCAGAAAGGGGACGATGTTCTAAGCAGTGTGCCAACCTTCACCACTCAGAGGAGTCTGAGAATCTTTATAGAAACTATTTGAAGAAATAAAGACTTTACCTGTCTGAAAGATGAGCTCTTGCTATTTTCTTCCCTCTTTTTAAGTTGAACTTAAGCTTTTTGGTGGCTTTTCTCAAGGGATTAGATTCACTGCTTTGAAGATGAAATGAAAGACTCAACACAATGCACTGTGTTGATGCTTTTTGAGCAAAAGGATCTCATATTTTTCAAAAAGGTCCCATTTTTCATGTGAGAAATTAACCTGACAGAAGTGTTTAGATGTTCTTTAAACCTCCTGGGGAGTTGAAGGTGAAGGTTACGCAACAGAGAAGCTTAAAACAGGGACAGTAAATGTTGAATATCCCTTTTTAATCTAACTTGTGATGTGTTTGAGGTTTGAAAGGTGTATTTCATGAATTTTAATTCATCACTGCATATTAATGATTACCTGAAAACGTTAAAGTTAAGTAGGGGTTGCCTGAAGTGGTGTGATTAAAAATGATTCTTTATTACTTTACTTGTGTTATAAGATCAGGTGGTATTTTGATTGCCATGTTGTATTAATACTTTTTATGTATGAAGCTCTATACACTTACAGTATATCTTGATTTTATGAAATTATACATTTAAAATAAAAAAGTTGTATTTTGTATGTATTATTGAATAAGCTCAAGTTGCTATGTTGCTGAATCAATCTTGATTTTATAAACAACTGTTTAGAACATTTGGCACTTTTATATTTTTACTCCAGGTGAAAAGGAAATTCAACTCCTTCTTGAATTTCTCTTGCCAAATACAAGCAAAAATTACATTTAATGTTCATGTTGGATTACAATAAACCTGCTGACATCAACCAGTTAAGCTGTTGTCCAGTCCTATTGCACTGTGTGTAGACCACCTGTCCTGTCTGTGTCTTCAGCTGAGAACAAGCCCATCTGGATGCATGCAGAGGAAAGAGAGGAGATGAGTAAGGTGAGGGGGTTTGTGTAATCGTCCTTGTGTCATTCTGAATAAAAGCAGAGCAAACATAAACATTTTAGAGTACAAAAGACACATAAAATGCAAGGTTATAAAATGTTTAGGGGAATTTGGAGAGCACTGTTACATTTCACTTCCTGGAAAGTGAAATACGATCTTGTCTTGCACAAACATTATAATCCCCATTCGGCTTATGATAGTTGTGTGTAAATATAGGAAAAATGCTGCAGAACCAGTTTGAAATCACCACTCCCCTCATACGCTTTTCTTCCGCTTCTCCCTTATTTACTTCCAGGGCAAGCACAGAGACAACACTCCATATGGGGAGTATGGAGGCTGGTACAAGGCCTGCAAAGTCAATAGGTGAGCAGACACTGATAAGCATGTTTTTACTGCTCTGTCACACATTTAATAAAGGCTGGATATGAATTGCTTTTTTATTCATACATGGGCGTCATCTGTATAATGTAGACGTTATTTCAACTTTCTATATTTCCTAATTTATTTTTTAGCAATATGACTAATTCAGGATTAGTTAATCTATATATACAGTAGCTTTCTTCAGGGTGTTGATAGGTCAAATGAAACAGTTGCTCTTACGACCTTTGACAACATTTTGGTGTGTGTATCTGTTTTGTGTCCAGCCCTACCGTGAACACCACCCTGAGGAACTTGGGGGCCCTGTACCGCCGTCAGGGCAAGCTAGAGGCTGCTGAGACCCTGGAAGAATGCGCTGTGAGGTCTCGCAAGCAGGTGAGCAGCATTTCCAAACTTAAAATGGCCTTCGCTGCATGGAGAGAGCTCATCACTTCCTGCTTTACTGAGTTCTGAAATGTGATCCTCTTCAAATCTTATATATTATCCCTTTCTCTTTCTCTACATCTCTATGGATCCAGAGCAACACAGTAAGTGGTTTATCTGTAACTGATAGCCCCCATAGAGACCTCATCTCTCTGCCCTAACATCACTCCCACCTCACAGTCATTTCAAATGTTCCCTTGTCTCTGTGATGCTGTGACAATGCATCAAGGGGGAAAGGAAACCTAAAATCACTAAATTTTCTCCATATAACTTTGCATCCTCAGCACTCTCATCCATATTGTCACGCTAACGTCTGCATCTTGGATGGTTAAAATTGTATTTTATTTATCTGTTTGTGCATCATACATGTGTGTTGTCTCCATCAGGGCATCGACCCCATCAACCAGACGCGTATGGTGGAGATCCTGAAGGACACAGATGGCGACAGGCGGAGGAGCCGGGACAGCCTGTCCAGCGTTAAGTATGAGAGCGGCTCTGAGACCGGCGAGGAAGTGAGTATGGGCGTGGAGTGGAATGGGGTGAGTACAAATCCACGATAGTAGAGCCATGGCCAGTGACCTCACTGGAAGAACAAGGTGGTGTTTGTAATCACAGAGAGTGTAAACAGAAACATACCATCCCACGAAGTAATAGAAATGTAATGCATTGTTATCTAACTTGAAAGATGAGACAACAGGACTCTTTCCGCTTTAATGTTGACTGATTATTGGGAGTCCTTTTGCTCTTCTACCGAAATCATCAGACCTATCAGGATGTCTCATTAGACAGGAGGCTGTTGAGTGTGCTCAGGAAGCTCAGGACGCCCTCTCTCAATGTGGTCAAGCAGCACTGATGCACAAATTAGTCATTCCGTTGTGCAGGGCTGGATCATGAGGCCAGAGATCGTATCAAGATCAAAAACATCACATTAGTTGATATCGATAATTATCTTCTCATTCTCATTTTATCACATATTATCATAGACTGAATATGAATGACACAACCATTCTATAAAAAAATGTCTTTATAAATTAAATAGCTTCTCAATCCCAGTTCTTGGTGTAGCTTCACTCATTGAACTGTATCTGTACCAGTCCATCAGCTCTCTGTAGATGCACATCTCCATGTCCTTCCCATGAGGTCAACCAGGAAATCTATTTTTGAGAAATGTAAAGCTGATTGAGTGTCTTGGCATGCTGACCCGTTACTGACAGCATCTAAGTTTGCTTTGGTCTAAATGTTCTTACTTTTGTTGTTCATTGCTCGACAATGAATTCCTGCTGCCTTGTTTTAATATGTCGTTGTTCTGCTGGTAACGCTTCTGCTCAAGTGGAGTGGCAACAAAAAGGCACAAGCTCATTCTGTGGCACCCTGGCAACACATTAATATGTATCTGCTAAAAGAGATACCGCCTGTCGAAATCCCTTCATGGATGCCTGCCTCATATTTCCACCAATAAATTCAACTGACAGGAAATCTCTCTCCAGTAAATGGAGCAGTTTTAATGCAACAGTTCATCCTTCTTTTTTATAGTCTCATTATAAAGTCCACTCGGGCGGTTTCCCAGAGACCAACAATCATTAATGTAATTTCACAGTGCAGCTTTCATTTCTGCACAGAGCTTCCCTTTGGACTTATAACCCCTCTCCTCGTTATTAAAGGGGTCAGCCAATAAAAATTGCAGATATTTAGTGCAGTAGTGTTTGCAGTTTAACCGCGCTGCTAAAGCTGTGTCCCTGCTTGAAGGAGCCCTCTGGTCATGTTTACATAAGCCAGAGGAAAGGACTGTGCCAGAAGAGATGCCTCGTATGAGCTTGTGCCTCTCCCCTCACTTAAGTGCAGTCACGCCCTTCACTGCACCAACCCAGTCCAAACATGCATGTAGCTATGCCGGCCTGCTGGGCTCACCCTAACATGCACACTAATGGACCATGTGCGTTCACTGTGTTAACACATGGTTGAGAAATGTCTGTTAACCTGACCTCCGCTGCTCCCTGAGTGGGTAACATCTGGTAGAAAGGTGGGGTTTGTGTTTGCTGGATGTTGTGTGTGTGTGAATGCTTCTCTTGACACATTGACACATACGCCTAACACGGCTGCTCGAACCGCTTTGGAAAGTCACTCCAGCAAATGCACCGGCACGTGTGTTCATCCAAGTGTGCACCTGTCTGTCTCTGAAACGTGTGTCGGCATGCAGAGGAACGCAGGTTGTGTGTGCGAGCTTTTCATGATCACAGCAGTAGAAACTCACTCACTAAATAATTTGTCCCAAAACATTTGAGGTGTTGACAAAAAGATTGTTAAACAAATTCCAACCATCCATCCATCCATTCATCCACCGACATGTGCAACTGTCACCTGGCTATTTCATGTTGTAGAAAAGAGGCTTGTAAACTGCTGTCTGCTTCTGTGTAGATATTTGCTCAGAGAGAATGTGATACACTCGTCAGACCTGCCACTCACCTTCTGTTAAACGTTGCCCAAACACCCTTACTCTCAGAAAGTCTGATGTTACACACTCAACATTAGCTCATTTACTCAGTGTGTGTTCAACAAGTGGATTGACACACTAGCTGTCGGCGAAATTTGTACAATATGTGTGTGCATGTCTCATTCAAATGCATGATCTGAGTCATGTGTGTCTGTATCTGCTTTGTGTGTTCAGCTTCAGTGTGCTCCTGTTAGCTTGCATGTTTCTAGATTTCCTCCTTTGCCCTTTTTTCTTTTCTGTCACTAACCTATTTCCTAGTTGATTACTCTTGCCATGACAACCAATCAGCCTTTCTATGAAATTTCTTTTTCTCACTCAGTGGATTGTACTCCCCCTCTTGATATCTTACTTCGCCTGATAAACTTAGGTGTTATATGTTTGTATTATATGAGGTAGTAATAGGTTTGTTAATGGATGTATTAGTCAAAGGTAAAGATAATAGAACATAGGGAAAGCTTAGTTTAGTTTTATTACGTAGTAAGATTATGTTTTCATCATTTATCAGATATAAAAAGTGGCTAAAGGAAGTTGATACCTCCGAACTTTACATTTTGGATTCAAGATGCAGTAAACAGGGATCACATAATCAGTGTAATAGCTTTATGATTAATTATTTGTGCTGATGCTGGCAGATATCTGACGTCTGCAGTGCACAGTCACCGGCTGAGTGCAGTGTGCCAGCTTCGGACCTTTTGGTACCAAGAGAGGAAAGAAAAACTGCTGAGTCACTGTGACCGCAACCGCCCACCCACTGCATCACCGGCCCGCTTCTCCTTTAGTGCAGCTCCTGTGCTGCTGGGTTTTCACATCAGTTTGTTGCAGTTACAGAAAACCTGGTGCAGGTCAGACAGGGCAGGTTATTGTCAGAGAAGCAGTTGCAGCTCAGATTTCCAGATGTGTAGGTGTCACAGTTGCATCAGGAAGCCAAACCCCCCCAGAACTCCTAATCTTACAATGTGTGCCGTTTTTGTCTTTTTGTCTCTTTCTCTCTTTCTCTTTTATCAGGCCTAAGCCATCAAGATTATTCCTCCATCCTTCTCTCCTTCCCCAACACAATAGTAAAAGGATGTGTGTTGTCGTTCCCTCTGGCCTTCTCTGTCCCAACAAACCAAGCCCCTCTGCTGTCCCGGCACCCCCCCCTCCGCGGCAGAGACTCAGAAAGCCCCCACCTGGTTGTCACCTCTGTCCCCAGTTCCACCGACCGCTGCCGGGACGTTTGGTCTTCTCTTCACATCTGTGCTCTGGTTTTTCCCCCTCTCCCTTTCTTTCTCTCTCTCTCTTTCTCTCTCGTAACCTTCCGTCTGACTAACCTTGTGTTGTTCTCCGTGTCAGAAATCATTACTCCTACTCTTTCTCTCACTTAACATTAAAAATAGTCAGTGTATGTAATATTTCCCTGTGAGGAAGTCACTCGCACATTTTCCTTCTCTCAAACACCCACTTGTAATTTTTAATGGATGCAGAGTTGATTTATTAGCCGCATAGGAGAAGGCGGAAGATGGAAATATAGATTACTGGAAAAAGTTTAAACACGCAGAGGAAATGCTGAAAGATTCTGAGGATCAGTGAGTCCTTTGACAGCAGCTTTAGCTCCAGACATCACTCCAACCCACAGTCAGATGAAAACTAACTGATATTATAGACGTAATATTATACAAAAAAATATATTTCCACAGTTGATTTGCAACAGTCGCACGCTGAATTTGATTGTTGCCTAGAGAACTCAGGGGCACTTTCACACCACACACAACACGTATTTGGATAAAACAACATTGAAGAGTAGAAGAGGAAAAAGAAGCGCACGAAGCTCAAAGGAGTGGTGGTAGTGTGGATATAATGTTCAAGCCACAAGGACGCTCATTTGGCACATTACGTGTGGAGCACTGAACCTGAAGTTAGTAATGCTGGTCGTAAAAAAACACAATATAACAGTTGAAATGAAGTTAACATAACCGTTCATTCATTTTCTCTCAAATGGAAAGACTACTATCCCACACCGAGGTCAGACACGCCCTTAAACATACAAATGTCTTCAGTTCAGGAGGATCAGCCTCGTAGGTGATGGTGACAGGACGTATGCGTGTCATACACATGTAAAACCAAAACTAATAGCATCAAATGTACAATGTAACAAAAACATGAACCTTGGTTCGGACCATGATCAAGACTTTTGGTGTGAAGAGGCTCTCAGCCTGTTTCAAAGTGGCAATTGACCTCAAAGCTAGATTCCAACCGGCCTGTGTCACTTGAATCTTATTTTCCTCACACCTTTTTACAATTTCTGTTTCAACTCAATGCCTGAGATCAAACGCCTGAACAGATGAAATGGTACTGCAAAGCTACACAAGCCAATCCGGACATTTACAATGATATCTTTTAAACATCTTCAGCCTAGTTGGCATGAAATGAGAAGGGAGCATTACTGTTTTTGTTTTTATAGACGTATTTCCTATTTGTTTCGATTTTTGTATGTTTTCTGTTTACGTTTTTTTAAAGACTGCTTTTCGATAGTTTTGTGGCTGAATATTAAGGCAGTAGTTTGTCAACAATAGCATTGTGTTTACCTGTTGTGAACGAGCAGTAACACTCAGCACCCTTTTAAGGCCAAGACTGACGGCAAAATCTGACGGCAAGCTATTGTTGCCATGGTGATTTATTTTCAAGTTGCTCTCAGTTATGTCCTTGGATTGATGGAGTACTCACGCAGGCTCTATGTTAGCACACGATGTACACAAAGGCTTGCATTTACAAAGAAACTAGTCAAGGAGCACAGACCCCTGAAAGATTGCCATGATAACAGATTTCAAAATAAAGGACACACATGCCCAGAATTGCCTTGATTTGTAGGTGTAGGAATAATGCTTAGATTAAATGGAAGCCTGGATTCCACTGTAGTGTTAGTGTGTATTTGTGTATGTTTTGGTGGTACAGTCACAGTGCCCGCTCTGGCTATGGTTGCGTTATTTTGAACACAAAGCTCAATGGGGTGTGTTGCCTTCTTCTTACACGGTTGTTACGCAACATCGTCATTTTGGTGAATCATGTTTTTAGCCACCAGAAGTACAAGTGCAAGTCTTTTCCTCAAGATCAACATGTTATTTGAGATGTTTAACTAACTGAATGTACTTTAACATCTTGGAAGTATAATTGTAGGCTGTATTTATAGATTTGTCAAGTGCATTGACTATTATATGGCTTTTCAGTATGCTACTTGCCTTGATTCTTCATTCCTTCCAATGAGTCCACCTATACTTCTAATGCAACTCTTGAACAAAAGAAGAACTGACTATGTTCATCACATAATTATGACAATAGTGTTGTGTTAGTGGAATGCTTATTTATTGAACTGTCTATTCTTGACATATATAGTGTGACTTCAGTTTCCTCAAGTGGAAGAACATTAATGGTAAGGTCTATAAGCACTATCTTAGTAAGTAGGACTGCATTATATTTACCATTCTGCATTGTGAAGACTATTGCATCAACACTTGTTGGTATTCTCAAATAAAGTTTTTCATTTGTGAACGTTTGTGTCTGTGTTCTACTTCGGATGGAGTCATCAGTGTCGATGTGTCATCAGTGGAAACAGTTTGTTTTATGATTCTTCTCTGGATGGAAAGTTTTCAGTCTCTGCAGCTGCCTCCAAAGCCTCAGACTCATCCACAGCTCTCCCTGCTGGTGATACGACTGTATTGCATTATGATCGCACCTATGTGTCCCACCAAAGCCAGAGGAGATGCGTGTTTCCTGGTTGGCTGGGAATAAAAAGACATGCTATTCATTATAGCTGGGATGTGGTAAAATGGATGGATGGATAAATTACTTAATTACTCAATTATTACTCATATTACCCACCTTCAAGAAAACTGAGAAACTTGAGTCTTATACTGTCTGATGGTCTGTTGGTCATTTTCCAAAACTTAGTTATTTTTAATAAATTCACCAGCTCATTTGTTAATGAATTAATGAACTATTTTACTAATTATTAACTAATTATAAAGAAAGGCAGCGTTTGTCCATTGCGAGGCTTGAACTTAGTGCTGTCTTACAAATCACACATCAGAATAGTTGCTGATCACTTTAGTTCTGCTGAATGTAGATGATGATATAAACACACAGCTCAACCACAAGGAGACGTTCACACTAATAACCACACTCGAGGGATGTGTGTGAAACTCTTAATGTTACTCCTTAAAGAGGGAAATTAACTGATGATAATAATAAAATAATTATAATTCAAATATTGGTTGCTTGTTCTTGCAAGACAAAACGTATTTGCAAAAGCATCTTTCCAGCCAAAATTATTAAACCTTCGATTAACACAGGTGTATAATTTCCAGGTAAAGTAAAAGATTTGAAAAGAGTTGTAATGGCAGGTTTTCCTACACACGGTTGGTGCAGCATGAGTGTGTTGATGACTGTGTGTGTGTGTGTCTGTCTGCAGGACGGCAGTGGAGCCCTGCAGCGCAGTGGCTCTCTGGGGAAGCTCAGGGACGTGTTGCGTCGCAGCAGCGAGATGCTGGTGAAGAAACTCCAAGGCAACGGGCCGCCTGAGCCCCGCAGCACCAAGTAAGGAACAAATCCTCTGTTATGATAGACAACAGGTAGTTAAAGCAAATGATATTAGTAGTTGAAGTCTGTGATGCATTTGCAGCTTGTTTCATTGTAGCTTGGAAATAACCAGCTTTAGGTGTAATCAGTATTTAGTTTTGTTTGCTCAGACCCTGTATGAACATTGTTTTCTTGCTGTTCTTTCATCAGCATGAAGCGAGCTGCTTCTTTGAACTACCTGAACAAAACCAGTGATGACTCGTTTCAGGTGAGGATCACTCTGTGTGAATCCGTCTGTGCTACATTATTGGAAATGTTCAAACTTCATATCCTCCTCAAATCATATCCTCTGTTTCTCAGAGTCAAAGGGGAGGCAGCACTTTCAAGGAGAGCCGGGGCCTGAGCTCCAGCACCATGGATCTCCGCACTGGAAACTGAGCCACTGGTGGGCCGGCGGCTCTCTGTTGGCCGATCTGTTCCCAGACACAAAGAAGCCCCCTCCTCTGGCTCGTCTTACAACACTACAAGATCTGACCCAAAGACCCATTTCCCCCAAGATCCACACCCAAAGACGTTTCATCTCATTAAGACAAATATACGATTACTGTGTTTAATTTGAAAGTCAGGTCGCTGCTTTTGCTTTTGGTTCTTTCCTCATCATTTTCCAAGCCAAGTAAATGCACCTCACTCCCCCCCACCCCCCCCACCCCACCACCCCTTATTCAGAATCACTGACTCCGCACTTTGATTTCATCTGTTTCCATAACGTCACCTCTGCTGGTAATTTTCTCTAAATGTAGATGTGATTTTAGAAAATGTTGTGTATTCCGCTTCCTTAGAGTATATGTAAAAAAAAGAAATGACATAATGTAAAGTTGCCGTGACTACACTCATGTTTCTTTTGTTTCATTTTAATGGTTAAACATTTGCCTCTCGAGATTAATTTGCTATGTGAGGTGTTCATTAACGCTTTGGGAAACAGGGTGAAACGTTTATTCTACTGGCGTGATATGAGTCACATGACCTTTTACGGATATCTTGTGTTGATATGACTTACTTACAATTTCTATGTGTTTCTCAATGGTAAAAAACACATAGATGGAAATGTTCAACTTCTTAAATTGTATATATCAAAAATTATAAGGCAGAACTTGGTTGCCTAATTCTACCTGGTCTTCCTGAATGAATCTCTGGTGCCATGTGTGACTCGTCTGCAGGAGTTTGAGTGTCATGATGTCGTCACGGTGACAACGATGAGCGAAACACGTCTAGATATCTATTATGTGGTGATGATAGATTTTGCACAATTCTCAGATGGACGTCTTTTGTCTTTAATTGTATTTTTTAGTGAAGCTACACAAAAGAACTGGAATGTCTTGTAATTATTTTTGATTCTTTTTGTTTTCTCCCTTTACTTTTCTCCTGTGTAATGTTAAATAGAATCTGTTAAGTTCACAAATCATAGATAGATTGTTGGTAAGAGGTGAATGTGATTCTGTTTGGACCTGGTTCTTCTACAGCCACATGTGTAATAACAGAATAATGCCTGATAGTGAATCTGAACCACTGACTGACCTTGATTCAGAAATAAAAACCAACGATTTTCCATTTCTGGTTGTGTTGTCATTTGATAGCTGGTGTACAGCTCTAAGAGACCTAGGTATTTCTCGCTTTGTCCCTAAAACCTGCAGATTAAATCTCTGAATTCCTCCGAGCAAGATCTTTCACATCAGCGTCTCTAAGCACCTGTGGGAACCCTGTGAACATTGACAGCTTGCCAAGGCGTGATGTGTCTCCCACAGTTTTTCCTCCTCCTGGTAGAAGTCAGCCTGGGGTCTCCTCTCACTGATAATCTCAGCGTGTCAAAGCTTTAATGTGGAGCCTCAGTTCTGAGCACTTTGATTTAACTGATCCCAGGATGGTTTTTCACGTTCAACAGAGAAGCTGCCGGGCTCCTTCTCTCAGCTGTGTTTGGGAGCAGCAGAGTTCATTAGTGCACGAGTTGACTGCTCTCAGAAACTTCACAGGAAAGAAGTATGCAGGTTGGAGCTGCTCCCTCAGGCTCAAACACTCGCTCCTCCATCAGACACACACAGAATAATGCGAGTGGCTGTCGGATTTGAATATTATTTTAAACACAGCACCTTAGAAACATCCCGTTTTCCCCTGACCCTTTAATCTCCTCAGTCAGGTTGACTGCACGTTACTGGAGCCACAGTCACACAGGTGCCAGCTGGACCAGTGACATGGCACCAGTACCGCTCACAGTATTACACTACCGGTGGTGCCAGCAGGGCCCGTCCCCATGTGATCACAGTGGTGTGTTTGCACGGGCAGGACCCACTGAGCTGGTGAGGTCATCAGGGACCGGTCACAGAAGTGTGCATTCATGCAGGTTTAATCATAAACACTGCGACTCTATATGAATCACAGTAATATTATAAAGTATGTCAGTATGTAAAGGAGTTATAGGGTAGTATGTTATAGATATTGAGATTATTATATACAAACTAATTTAGACTATAATAAAATAATTGTAATAGTTTATTTTCCTTTAACAGGGACTAGATGCTTACAATCCCACATTATTATTGTTATACTTATGATGATGGTTATGGTGATGATGGGATATGTGCAGTGGAAGGAGACAGTGATCAGGTTGAACCAGGGGGTCGCAGTGTTGTCTTCCTTATCCCAGGGCAGGTCCAGGCACCGGAAGCTGCACAGGAGGGAGCGAGGGAGCCCGCGTCAAGCCAACACTGATACACAGAGTCACACCGGATGTTCAGTGCTGTAGTTTAAAAATAAAACACTTTTTAGTCTATAGCCGACTATGGACTAAATTGAAGTATCGAAAACGTTCTTTGTTATACAATTTAAACAGTAATGTGTGATATTACAAATAAAACTATGAATAGAAACGTATATCAACCGATGCACTACTATAAAAAGTGGGACAACAAATTAATAATATTGAACATATTAATAAAGTGAACTTATGAGGGGAAAAGACAAGTTAAAAGTCAGATTCAGTTGCTATAAGCCGAGCTAGTTTTGTTGTTGAACGTTTTCCTTCTAAATGTGTTTCTACTAACTCAGTCTTGAAAGGGCATATAGGGTCTGCTATAATCAAATACAAATCAAAATAATTAAATCAAAATCAAAAGTAAAAGTAAAACCCAACAACGAATCAAATAAAATGTAAAAAGAACAGTTGTTAACAAGTCAAAGAGGAAGTGAGTGTCTCTGACTTTTATTGTGAAGGCGATGTGCAAGGGCTCGACGCGGGTGTAAAATGTCTCAGTGGGAGGAAACTGTGGAACATCGCGGAGCCGGAGGAGCGAGAGCAGCGACCAACACTCATCTGACCCGCTGCTCTGCGGCTCTGGACGCGGCCACACGGACACTACACGGAGCGGGCTGTGCTGAACCACCGCGGGGCTGAACTCACACTCCGCCCGGTGCGACAATTGGAAGTTTTAGACTTCGCCTCAAAACTTTTCGGCTTTCCCTCTCCTCGCTCCCGGGGACTCGTGAAGTCGCCCGAGAGGTCGGCCTGCAAACCGCCGCGTCCGCCCCACATGCTCCCGCCTGCTTCCCGCTTGTTGTCTCCGTAAGCACCAGGTGAGCTGAGCCGTGCGGTTTAGTTCCACCCGGCGGACCTGCGCAGGTATCGGGTGTTAGCTTACCTGCACACGGTGACACACCGGAGCTCCCCACGACTACAGCCACCACCACCGCTCTACCTCCAGCCGCAGCCGGAGAGCGCAGCACCGGGGAGCAGCGCAGCACCGGGACGCTCATGGATCTAGCAGGAGGGAGCGAGAGCCGGCGGAGGGAAGGCGGCAGGAACCCCGCGGCGCCTCGCTGGAGAAAACCACCGGTGGATCCGATGTTCGCCGCTGTTTTCATCTGCCTCCAAGGTTGGTGACACACTGTCGCACTCCTCTCCAACACAACACACACAGACACACACACTAGCGCTGGTTTATGTTGGTGTGATGCCGTTAAACTAGACAAAAAAGCCGCTTTAAAACAACACACAGACCCGACATTGACCTCCACGCTTCTCCAAAGGAAGTTGTAGTCGGTGCCCGCCTGATGTGAGAGAGAGCAGCGACTCGAGCCCCCGAGTCAAAGTTGGGTCTCATCGATTGTTTCAACTCCACATCAAAATCGTAAAGTTCACATTTTGGGGATTTAAAGCACATTTTGTATCGAGGTCAATAGAGGAAAGGGGGGGGGGACTCCCCATCCACACCTCCCCCATTAGCCCCATTTGGTGGTGGGGAGGGGGGTGTAACAACAACAACTGCATGTTTGAGGGGTCTGTCCTCAAAATGGCAGATTATTTCAACCCTAACGTTGACTGAAGTTTCACCTGAAAAAATGGAGAATCAAAGGACTCGATATCAAAGCAGCATCCAGAGAGCCAGGCACTGTTTGTACACTGTCTAACAACACGCGTGTTTGCATGTTCCTCCACTTACACATGGGATGAGGAGCATTGGGTTGGCAGCTCTCCATCTTCCTCTGATGGCAACCATTGCTCTGTCATTCTTATGCATTCCCAGGGGAGTCCACTCCCCCGTCCCCACACAACACATTGGATACGCCATTTCTGATTATCATATTCATAACCCTGTCTGAGCTGCCTCCCAGAGCCCTTGCTTTGTGCGCCCTCACGGTTACCATTCATGTGCACGGACGGAGAGCTGGGCTGGGCCGTGCTCCTGCCTGCACGCTGTTGTTGCCCATAAGGAGAAAGAAGAGCAATGGACAAATAAAGATGATGTGATGCCCCCCCTTTTACAAGGTCAAGGCCTCCTGAAAGTTCATAACCCCAGCTGCAGGGTGAGAGGAGAAGCCAGGGAGAAAACATGGCTCCCTAGCCTTGGTGCCAGGAATGCTCCTATCCTGCCAAGGATCGGGCTCATTAACTCACCGCTCATCATGTCAAAACTCACTCACTTTTATCTGATCGCCGCATGTGGACTGAGACGCAGGCGAGCGCTGATTGTGTTTGCCTGCGCCTTCAACACGGCCATGACAGTCAAAGTGGCTGAAGAATTCCTTTAAGTTGAAGTGTGTCTGCGCCCCCCCCTCCCCCCACCTCCAGTCTCCTCATGGTGCCCACTTAGGGTTGAATGTGTCCTCTGTGTGCAGGCGGCAGGGGTTACGCAGGCTGCTGTGGGTTTGTGTTTATTGGATGCAGGAATCGAGGGCCGGGCAGGGTTATCATGGCAGCCTCACGTTTCAGGCGGCCTTCAAAATGTCCTCCATATGTATTTTGAAATGTATATCATTTCTGCAAAGGCCAGAAATGGCGGTGAACGAGGCCTGGTTTTGACTGTGGCTTTGTCCCCACATGAAGCTGTCCGCACCAAACACGCCATGTCTCCAGAGGGCTTTTCTCATCTGCATGATCCGGCCTCTGTGGTGACATTTATCCAGATTTTTTTTATTTTTAGTTTACAGCAATCACTCTGTTTTTCTCACCCACTCTTCACATGTCTGGATCTGGTTTCTATTTGTGTCTTACCAGCAGCGAGCCATGAAGCCGCTCTCAGATCACATGGAAACCACGTATGGTGTGATGTCCATAATTTTAATGCAGCATCTCTCTTATCCGCCCACTCATAGCTCCCACCCCTTCCTCTTTCATTTTCCCATCTTCTTCATCGAGGACGATTCCTGATTCCAGAAGTATTTTATGTAAAGAAATATTATTTTGCAGAGGTGCTCAGATAGATGTATAAATGTTAAACACACTCACTCACACTTGCCTCTTCCCAGACTCACCCCTTTAATCCTTCATCATCCACCTGAAGATCTGCATTTCACGACCCCTTGTGCGTGAATATTTTGGATTTCTGTGCAAAGGAAGAAATAATCCCCCTGTGATGATTCAAAGATGTGTAGTCAAATTTCGTCCCCAGTAAATCCAGACTCAAATAACCTCAGGAATTGTCTCTCTGTCTTCATCCAACAAAGGAAACTGTAGAAAATCATACTGGATAGTATTGGATCTGTGTAACAGATTTGTTCCACTGTCAACAAATGGAAGGTATTATGAGCCAAGAAGTAGGTGTGCTGGTTCCGCTTGCTTCTATTAGGAGATCCATGAAGCTAATCTGTAGCATTTGTTCTGTATCAGCTCAGGATCTTGAGTGCGGCTCTAAACAGAAACCATCAGAGCTTTTTTGCAGGATGTTTTGTCGGGATGCCCACCTGCCGCTGCTTTATTTTAAAATCCATATGCTCGGCTCCTATTAACCCCGCTGTGACTGCAGGCTGCTTGGATGCTCCATGGTTCAGATTCTCGGAATTATTGGATTCAGAGGAGAGGAAACAATAAAGGAATAAACAGATTCTGCTATTGTCAGGCTCATCTAGTGTTTTACGGTCCTGTGTTGGACAATAATCGTGGAAATAAAAAAGCCTCATTGGTATTTATTTTAAATATATCTGATATATATTTTAGGGGATTAGAATACAGAGCAAAGCTTCAGATTGGAATCTTTCACACATGGCTGTTGAAGCAGTAAACCGCTTTAAGTTATCTATACATTCAACAGTATCATATGACAAGACAATTTAAAACACAATGTAAATCCTCATGAAGTAACTTATTGTTTTCTGATCTGGTCCTTTTTGTCTTGTTTTTTTCATCCCATCGACCAATTGACTCTGACTTCGTGTTTATTTCCCTGAAGTGCTCTAGGGTTCATGTATCATATGAACATCTTTACGTCCCACTACAACAGACCTGTTGTAACACACTTTTATATTGGGGTGGGGGTCTTTTATCGCATTATTTTCTAAATAAGCCAGTTAATTGTTTGGTCTATGAAAAGCCAGAAAACACAGAAAATGGCCCATTACATATCTTATACCTACTACTTTACTAGCATCTCTTTGAGAACATGGGAGAAATCTTTCAACATTTTTGCTTTAAAAAAATACTTTGAAAATAATTAAAGGTAAGGTAATGTAGCTCAAAACAAACGAGCACTGCTTTAAACAGTTTGATTAATCTTTATGTTAATTAAGCTATATATATATATGTGTGTGTGTTTGTGGGTACAGATGAAACTGTACTTACAATATTGCTACTTAGCAAATTCCAACATGTCCTTTATTTTTTCCTCTATTTATCGAGTCAATAATAAGCGATGTGAGCCGTATAACCAGCTGGACCAGTTTACAGATCGAGCTTTCATCTCACCAGTTACTGTTTCTGAAAAACATCATGATTCATATCTTGATGTTGATCCATTCCTGATTTGTTCTGTTATATCGGATTAGCTTACATCATACGGTTTTGGTCTGTTTTTGTCTTTTGCTGTATGAACCCTCATATCTGTAGCTCTGTAGAAGACAATAGTGTGGTGCTGGAACTCTGGAGGCTGTTATATGAGGCAGAGATGTCGGTTATTATAATTAACACGGGCAGTTTCAAGGACAGCTAAAGCTAGCTGTGCTCAAAGAGCTGAGCGTGACAACACAACAAAGCTCTGAGCTGAAAAGAGGCTGATCAATGGAGCAAAATAGGAAGATCTGGTTCTCGGTTTGTTTGTTCACATCGGAAGGTTGGACTGGTAGCACAGGTTGTGAGGCTGGGGGAGGATTTCTCAAGGTCTCCCATGGCTCTTGTTTCTGATCATTTATCAGACAATGTTTACTCAGGTTTTAGGTTAACCCTTTTGAACTTGTGTCATCTTTCTCAGCCGTTTGGTATGTGCCGTTTGCTCCCGCTCCATTATAGAGAGCTCCACTCCCATGGGAGGATCTTATTGCATTTTCTCAGAAATTGCAATCATGGCCGAGCAGCATCCTAGATTTGGGGCTCCCGTAGTTTCTAATGATGCAACCACATCCTCTCGGTTCACTGACCTCCAGCAAGTGTGCAACTTTTAAAAGATTTTAAAGATTTTGGTGGAGGAAAGGAGTCTATGGGCACGTTCACACATACCTGAACATGATGCAAATGTTGCGGGTCCAAGTTGAACTCCACGCAAAGCCACGCTGTGATTTGTTTCGCCACAGTAAGCAAATGTCCTAATCGCCTCCTCGCTCTCACATGTTGGACGTGAGCGGGAAGTGAAGATTTGCATCTGAAATATTTCCATTTGTGTGAATGGGCCCTATGGAGGAGCCGGAAGTGAAGATTGCCAATGTACCTTTTAAATTGGAACCCAACATTTTCAGAATGGTCTCAATAGTATGCTGTTTAACTGAGTAAGGACTTTGTCAAATACAAGTTACAAGATTGTGTCCACAACATTTTCCACAGGACATGCAGTAGACAAGAGGGAATAAATGTTAAATTGACAGGACCCTTCTCCCTCTTGTCTTTCTCTAATTGTCCTCACTGGACTTTTCTCATGACTGAATTAAATTGAGTGAGTCACAGGGAAAATACTTAATTCACTTAGCCTCGTCATATTTTTTGTTTCTTTCCACAGTGTGTTGATAAGGATAGTTTTTGAAGGTATGGATCCGTGGTTGCCAAAAACATCTTTCTCCTCCCCCTGGGGGAGAGATTTATGAAGGAGAGAAGGATAGGACAGCTTATAAGATTTTCGGTCGGTTTATATTTTCCAAGCCTGGACATTAAATACTTGGTGTGTGACTGTACAAGGCGTACCTGCTGATTTGTGCAGGAAGACTGCATTTCCCCCGATGAAATAACCACAGTTCACAGTAAGCACTGCTCCCGTGGCCTCTGTTGGCTTTATGTGCAGCCAAATAAACAAAGGCCTGTGAGAGTGGAGCAACCCGCTTTAGATGATGATTACTGCACCTAATGACCCATGTACTTGAGCTCCAGTGTGTGTATGTGTGTGTGATGGACTGCATGCGTGTTGGCTCATGTGTTGGTGGTTGTCCTTGGCTCTGCCGTTGGACCCTGTGGTCGTGATTGAAGTCAGTCCTTGTAGATCTCCGTCTCTCTTTCCTGTCCTGGTTGGTGTGTTGGGCCTCGTGGTTGCCCGTCTCGTCTGGAAGGATCTCTGTTGTTTATTGACTTGGTGCCTGCCGGCACAGCTCTGTCTCCTGTCTGGATGGCTGGGAGTGGGGGGTTTGGGGGGGAGTGGTAAGCCTCTACCCCAACCCGCCATTGCTGCTGACTTTGTTGTGTTGCCCTCATCAAAGTTATTCTTTTTCATTCTGTGGCGTTTCGAATTACTTGTTGTCATGCTCCAGTGAGGTACTACGCCAGAGGAGCTTTGGTCCTCAAATTATCGTCTCAGTAACGCAAAGCACAAATGATCGTAACCTAAACATTTAGTTTTTGGATGAATATCTTAAAATGCCTAATATTCCAAATAGTGGTAAATATTGCTGGCCAACTTATCAATCAACATAAAGTTAATTGGAAAATAATTGTTTTCTATTTTGTGAGTTAAACAGCCAAACAGTTTCTGGTTCCTACTTCTTGAAAAGAGAGAATTTGAAACCATCCATTGTTGTTCATGATCACACATCATCTAGACTCATGGTCCGACAAAGTACAGCGTGTCTCCTTGAGGTATGAGAGGTTACTACGGAGAGTTCTCAGTTTTTTCTAACATTTTACTCACAAAACAAATGATGAATGAGCTGGGAATTGTTCAGCAGGTTAATTGATAATTAAAAAAAGGTTTGGTGCGCTCATGGTGAGTTTTTAGAAAGATCCATTAAAATGTCTCATGGAGTAAATCAATGTTTTCAAAGCTTGTTAATTTGATTTAAGACAAAAATAATCCAAAAATAAATAATCCACACACAAATTTTTTTTTACTGCTTATAAGGTTGGGCCTGGTCTCACTTCAGTGAAAAGTAATTGTGAAAAGTAAATGTTGATCATATCTTTATCTGGCTCTCTATATAATTTCTTATAGCGATACTGACATATAATGGTGTCCATAAAATGCACATAGCCTCCAATGTAAGTTTTTTGATCCAGTTCATTTTCCATAATGTGTAAAATAAGTATAAATTCAAACATAAGATCTGTAGTTGAATAACTCTTCATCACACAGATATAAAATCCTGTAAATTCCATGTTACTGATAAAAACCATGATTTAAAAACCAACATAGAGTTGCAGTAGAGATAAAGGAAGCTATGGTCTAATAAATCTAACTCATAAAAGTAACTTTCCTTGTTCAGCTGCCGTGATCCTTTTTTTAATGTGACATGTTTATTCTCTTATCTGACGCAGCCTCTGACATCTGCTGACCGTCTTCAACCATAAACCCTGTCTCTATCTCCTGTAGCCGGGTCACTTATCAGCTATTAGTGATAACCTGTGGTTTCATGTTCACTTTTAAAATGATGAATACAGATGTTTTTACAAGTTTGAAACAGTGTAGATAATATCACCCTCTCCGACGGTTGTAAATCGGGATGACACCGCTCCCCCTGCAGGGCAGGTGTGAGGCCCTGGTGAGAGGGCGAATGTAAAAGCCCCCGTTTTGTTCCCGGCGTCAGTGCCAGAGCATGTGTGCCGTTGCCACCGCATTCAAATGCATCTGATGGAAACGTGCAAGAATGCCTAATTTGGCTTGGGCCCGTTTTGTTTTTTTAAAGGGGAGGAGGGTAGAGAGGAGAAAGGCGTCTGGCATGCCGTTGCATAATCCCAACAGCCATTAACTCTTTGTGTGCCGGGGCCGAATGAACTCATCATAGCAACGGGCCACAGGCAGAGTGACACCCGGCAGCTCTCAATCAGCGCCTGGCTCCTCCCAGCAACACCAGCAGATTTAAATCTGGCTGAAAAGGCCACTGGTGTTCAATGAGAAGGGCCTTTGCCTCTGTTTGATCTGCAGATGAATGGGGTCAGCTGGATACAACTGACCCTGCAGTGGGCCCAGTTGTTGTTTGGTGAGAATATATTTTCTTTGAGTAGTTTAAATGTTCTCTTATAGGTGCCGATTTACTGTATCATCCAGTTTACTTGCTCTTTGTTGTGTTTGGTGCTGCTCCTCATTATGCTGTGTTCTCTCTCTCTCTCTGCTGTGGGTTGAAGCAGAGCTCAAAGGCCACAGTAGGGCCAGATCTGTCTCCATGGCAGCGTGTGCAGTGTTAACCTCCTGTTCCTGCTACCTGACTACACCTGCACAGCCGGGTTTACAGTGTGGGATGGAAGCAGCGAGATGTACAAGTGAAGCCGGCAACTTTATCTTGGCGCACAGAGCCTGGGACTGTTTTAAGAGCTCCTTTGAATCCTCGCTCATACATTTTGAATGTGAACCAAGTGCCACAGTGCCGCTCGTGTTCTCCCGGGCACTGCGGGAGCACTTTTCATCTGTTCTCACAAAGGAAGAATTTGCAGTGGTTCTTGACAAGGTTTTCTGTGAAATTGTACCTTTCAAAGAAATGAACAGATCAAGGAAACGCACAGAATGAACTCATGATATAACCCTCCTTGGCTTCTGCACATCTTTAAGTGGAAAAGCTTCTTCTCGTCTGTACTTTGTTTTTATATATATATATCTCTAACCAGTGTTTTTCTAACCTCAATATTATCTATTTATGTTTGCTGACTAACCTCCTATAATCCTATTGGTTGTATTTTCATTTTGCACAAAAACAATATTTTTGTATTAACATCATCCTTTAGTGGCCTCTTTAAATTGAGAAAGAAAAGAAAATATGAATTACAAAATAGTTTAGACCTAGATTTCCTGATACGGCAGTGTATACTATAACCATATAGAGTAGACGGTAGTAGATATATACATATATACCATATTTTAATTTGTCGTGCCACAGTTTCATATTTTACACTTCTCATAACTTCTCAAGCTTGGTGTTTTGCCCTGTTTACTTCCTTGTGGAGCGATTTGCCTCATGCTCACTGTCTCTGCAGGCTCACCCTGCTGCCATAAAGATTTTACCGTCACACAGAAAGTCAGACTTCATCGTTTCCTCTGCAGCTGTGTACGCACCCACGACTGGCACTCTCTGCAGTTTTCTTGCTCATTACCATCCCTCTCACTTTGTGCACCTGTCACAGAGTCCGAGTGGGAAACACAGGGTATCGCTTTGTAAATTTATCTTTTTACTATATTTAATGTCCCTCTTACGTCTCTAATGTCTCAGTGAAGTCGGTCGTTCAGTAGATTTATTGAATGGCCACATAATCACCCTGGGAAACCTCTGCTGACCCGATGTCTGTTACGGCGTTAGTACATTAAGGCTGTTGTTCTGAATTAGTCGAACCACAGCAGAGAGGGAAGCCCATTACACGGCCCAGCGTCATTATTTTCTGTGGTTTTAATTATGTTAAACAATCTGGCCATCCTCTCCTGCTTCATCTGCTTCCCTCCCTGTACTTGCTGCACTCGCACTCGCATGTTTCACCCTCCGCTCGCTCCTTTTCACTTTATTTCGTTCCAGTTTCACAAACTATGCCAACTACCGAATCCCTTTAAACCCCGGCCTCCTTTCTGCTGTCCTCTATCTGAACCTCCCCCTGTGTCTGCTCTAAGCCAGACTGCAGTGTTTTTTCTATCACTTCTGACAGTTGGATGGCGCAGCAGGCAGAATAACCAAGTAGGTTCTCTGCATGAAGAGGTTTTGGTGAAACGGCACCTCTTTGCTCTGTGTTTAGGAAACAACACTGTGTATAGAGTGGCAGCTGGAATGGGGTCACATCGGTGTTCTATTCTATCTGTGAAGTTGGGTTTGTATCGAATTGCATCGTATTTCTCTGTTCTGACATGGAGTCTGGTTCTTCACTCAGTATCAGGGTCGTGGATTAGTTCCTCTGCCAAATCTGTCCAAAATGCTACCAAAGCATTTTCAATCTCTATCCGCTGGATTTCATATAGAGAGAAAAAACCTTGTCTGCTCCTGTGTGTGTGATGATTTGTTTTCACCGGTGCAACAAGAGGTCGCAGGTTAGTCCCGTAACATCTGCTACATGAAGGTGCTTCCTGTTTGTCCAGCGTTATTCCCTCCATCCTTCCACCCTGCTGGTAGCTGGTATGTGGAAGGTTGATGTAATGTATGTAGCCGCTTGTGGTGTTTAATTCAAACTCAATTCAACAGTTTATTTGATGATAACTACTCTAACTGCAAAAGCTTTTTTTATTAAACAAGTTTATTCTGGGTATCCATGGTAGTTTATTAACTGATAGTCTACTGTTGATAACGGATTTTCCACTGACTAGAATAAAAGTGAAAAATACTATTCTAACCTGTCTAATTTCACCCTGTCCAAGATTACTTTTAAAAAATATTGTGTTTTATTCAACCAACTGTCCAACGCCCAACAGTATCTATTTTCTTTCATGAAAGTAGAATTAAAATCATTGAATATTTCAAATTTGAGAGCAAAATAATACTTTAAACAGAAATATGATTAATCAAAATGATTGAATTATTAATTTGCTGCTGATCATTGAAATGAGCAATTGTAGCAGCTTTTTGTTGCAGTATTTTTTGTATTCTGTTAAGCAGTTTTTTGTTGATGATTCACCTTCAGATATTCACAGCAGTACAGTCTTGTACTAGTGTAATAATACCTGCCAGTGTAAATAATTCCTGTCAGGTATTATTTTACATTGTCTGTGGGTGGAATGAAAAGTTAATTCCAGACATTGTTATCAGTGTCTGCTATTTCCAGCCTCCGTCAACAATATCAGTATTTGCCCTCAGAAACCCCACATTGTTCAATCCCCACAGAGGACAAACATAATACACAGCCTGACAATAGGCTGCTCTGTGCAGGTGCAGCCAGCTAACACAGCCTTGTTGATTGGGGAGCACAGGACAGTGCTTCCTGTACTTATCTGCTGAGGTGACCACAGATACAAATGCCACTGCAGTGTCTGACCTCTGCTCAGAGGAAGAGCAGGCAGAGGAAGTTGATGTTTTGTTGTGGTTGTTTCCTCCTGGCGTTGCGTCAGGGGAAGATCAGAGTCCCAACAGCATCCTCTGTTCCAGGTTAGGGTTTTCCCTGCTGCTTTATGTCCTCATCCAGGTTAGGACCCAGACAGATGTCCTGTCTTTCCTCACTCTGAACTGCGTGACAGGGGGTCTCAGCTCTGTGTGTGTGGTCAGAATGGAGGGCAAAGGCTGAGGTCTCCCTGAGGGTCTGGACAACAGCCGTGGCGGGTGTAGGCTGGCGGCTGTTTGGCTGTTGACTTCCTGTGGTGCAGATGGGGGGGGGGCCTCGTGCTGCCGAACACACAGGGCTTTCACTGCCTCTGGAATCTGAGGAATATGTAAACGCAGACTGACGCCCCACAGGAAAGGCTTTTTTATGTGTACGCATGTGTTGGTGTGTGACACACATGTGGGTCATGCACCTGTGGGCACATATCTGTCTGTGTTTTTAAAGCCAGTGATTAATTTGTCCTGGTGCGTCATCTTTGACAAACTGTGGAGGAAACCAAACAGAAAAAAACAGATCTGATGCTTCTCCCTGTCTTTTCAAAAGAATACGCTCGGCCATTATTCAAAGAGTCTTGTATTTCTGCTCATTGCGTTTTTGCACCATGACTTCACCAGGGCTCTTTCATCTCTCGGTGGATGGTTTCCAGGCAGACGTCTTACTCTGCCTTTGTGCGCGCCCTCCTGTCCTGTCATTTTGGAGGAAGCGAAGAAAAGGTTGCAGTGAAAGGTACACCCCTGCCTGCCCCTGCAACCTCTCAGGTCCATCTTAAAATGAGGTCAGATGACACACGAGCCCTGGGTTCACCTCTCGCTTCCTCCCTCTGCTTTTATATTCCTCCCTCATGCTCCTTGAACACGTCGACGGTGGCGAGCATTTAGCAGAAGAACCCAACTCTGACTCTGGAAGCTCAACCATTGTTTATTGTGCGGTCTGCTTTTAGAAAAACACCAGGTCTAAACTCTACGTAGGTTGAGTGACAGTCAAATATGCCTTGCTGCATTCTTTACGTGCAGACGTCAAATGGGGAGATGTGTGTGCCGGTTGTAACTGCAATGTTTCCTTTTCCATTTTGGATATTGTTTCCATGAAATGTCACAACCATGACTCACTAACAGTTGGGTTTTGTTCCTTTTTCTGTTATCGATTCTAAATTGATACTTTACTTTGTTTGTTTTTTTTCCAGCGACTAAACGTTGCCTGAACCGATTTCTTTAAGAAGGCCCAAAAAAAGGTCAATGAGAATGAAAACTTTTTTCATTGTTGACGCCAAGTAGAAGTTGAAATATAATATCAACTGTAACAAGATACTTAACTTAAATATGCAAATATAGATAAGTGCAAAACTCCTAACTAATTTACCCAAAAAAACACAAGTTAAGCATAACCCAGCTAAATTAATTCAATAATGCCCATCCCTTTCAGTTTCGTCATCAATTGTCTCCCCACTGTCGGGGCTAGGTCCGCCCACACACTTTCAGATGTATCTTGTGCGTCACCAGGTGCTTCATCAAGTTTGTCGTTCAAAGTTTGGACTTAAATCATTCCTCACACTTCCCGGAGTCGGAAACCTTTCAAGTGAAAGACAGCGCCAGTCTGACTGCTTGGCTTTAGGCATTTTGTTGTCAACTTGAGTTTTAGGTAGAGACTAGCTTATTGTAGGCTAATGTTACATTCTGCCAAAACCATGTAGAAGTGTAATGTTAACATGTCCCGTGATTTTGATGTTGTCTGTAAGCAGGAAAAGTATTTCAGTACATAGCTCAGGCAGCAATCCGGTCCGGAACCTGTAGCAACCGGTACCTGATGGCACTGGAATTCGGTACCCAACCCTTATTGACAGTGGTTAATATTAAACTCAAATAAGAATTTTGTTTTACATAAAAAAGCTGCTATACTTTAGTTCAATCTTTTAAGAGTGAGTACATCACTGCATTCTAATGAAAACAGCAGTTTTCCGTACAACAGGGTAGCTTAATAGAAAAAAGCCACTCTTCTGATTTCCAGCCAGTCGGGCTAAACTTGACAAGACCTCGTGGGGAAAGATGCTGGTCATGAATTAAACAGGCCCATCTATTCAGAGACACCCGCACAAATGTTTCTCATCTCTTACAACAGCAAGAGTTGGATGTCCTGCAGCTTTTCCTCCACCCCTTCCCTTTTGTTTGATCTTTTTTTTTCTTTCTGGCACTGTAACTCTTACTGAAACTCTGGCAGTTCAAAAGGCATTAAACATGAGCGAGTTCCCCCAGTGCAAGGAAACGGTGAGAGGCCGTCACAGAATATGCTGAGTGTATTATAGACTGTACAACGGGACCGGATCCTCCCAGAGCTGTTGGCCCTTGCCCCGTGTTTCCCTCTGTAAACACTCACATTCACAAACACACGCTCGTGTTAGTTATTTTTTGAAGAAACTTTACTTTGAAGTCACCATTTGGGCTCCTCTTGACTTGTCTGTTTTACTGAAGTCATTACTTTGCACCATATTTTTGGTAAGTAGTTAGTTTACTTTGGAAATATGAATATGTTTCTGAACATTTATGGGAGTGCACTGGCTTTGTTTTTATGCCAAGTGAGACCAAGTTGACTTACTATGAATACCTTTAGGGTGGCAACATAATAACGCCTACATTCATGTTTTAATTATGTTCCTTTTAGTGGTAGGTGCCACAGGGCGTTGAGAGGCAGAGGAAGATGCAGTTGAAAACAACTTAACTTTTCGCCTAGCAGGGGTCTGTGAGGTCTTAAAAAGTCTCAAATTTAAAAGTTCAAAAAACATAAAAGAATATGTACCATTTCTTTAATACATTTAGTTGGGTCTTAAATATGTAAAAGTGCATTTAACACAAATGTTTTGACAGCATGCAAAGTTTTGTAATGTTGTAGTTCTTTCTCTACGATACAGATATTAGCACACTGTAATAAAACCACTAACATGCAACTGACTACAAACCCTTAGTCAGACTCTATCTCAGTGCACTGTGGGAAAGACTGGATACCTTACATCTCTGCCTGTAGTTTGTAAAATAATGTAGCGTGTCAAGGGTTATTTCCTACTCGCCTACTTCGTTTTACCTTCAGTTATGGGGATGTATAAGTAATTCTTGAACTTTGACATTTCTTCTTGCGTTAAACTTGACATAAGTCTTAAATATTATACACTATGGTCTTTTAGAAGTCTTACATTTAATTGTGTCCAAAGCAATGGCAAGAAACCATAACTGACCAGTGAAAAACAAAATGGGCACAGAGTTACATCCATGAGCTACCTCCACCGTTTTCATGTCACATCTGGAAATAATGAGTAAAGTTTTGTCCTCAAACTGTATTTCACATAACAGTTTATTGCCATGTGCCGCTGTTGGGCTGGTTAATAAATAACGGACACAATAGTGACATGGTTAAAGGCTTCTAGAAGGGTCCTAATGAAGACCTTAATTTCGAGCGGGAGTAAGGTTCAATTTGGCAGCTGGAGAACATCAGACCATGAAGGGGAGAGTGGAGGGAGGTTAGAGGGTCAAGAGAGAAGCTGAGGTCACTGTTCCCCCAAAGATCTGCTCAGGTTTCAATGCAGATGGACTCTAACGAGCATTGACCTGATTCAAAGTGAGGGAGAAACACAGGTTCTAAGCCACCACAGATGGAAGTGTGAGCTCCCATGCAGAACTCTGTCAGCTTTAAACGGGCAATGAATGGATAAAGGTCAGGGTCAAACGAGGGTCCAGTTTCTTCAGATGCTCCCTAAAGAGGTTACATTATTGAAAATAGATACTTCAAAAGACTTTTAACAGATTCACTCCAAAGGAAGGACAAAGCAACAACTCATTGTGTACTGATGATCAGGGGTTTGCTTTGTTCAACACTTTTCATTATACGCAGGACTGCACATAGATTTCTGCAGGACCTGTTTAGAAATAGATGTGTAGATGTTGTGAGAAACTCTTACATCTCAAATTCTTTGTTTCTGGTCTTCTTATCCGTTGGTCTCTGCTAAGGTTGACTGCTCATGTTCTAGGTACAAGGTTGCAAAGAAGAGAAGAAGACATAAAACATGAACGCTTATAGAGGCTGTGCGAGGAGGTCCATTGTTACCTACATTTGTACATACCATCTATTTGAAGCATTTTAAGGTCAAACAAGCTCTTGGAAAGAAATTGCACCCACACTTCATGATAAGAGGCTTCTTAATTTAATGGCAGTTGACAAACAACCTCATTGTGCATTGATAACACCTTCTGGAATGGAATGTGTGATCAGGTACACATGCATGGAACGCCATACCAACGCAGACCTTCATTTTAGAATGAACAGAGACATGGAAATGTATATTTGGCTCGACCAAGTTCTTAACTCTCCGTCCTCGGGCTGCATGTGTCCCAGTTCTCTCTCGCACTCCTCTGGCCCTGGAGCTCACCGACGTGTCCTGTGATCCTCATCTGATTTTCTCTGTGGGTCAGGTCATGTGAAAAGAGCCAGGCCTGTCCTACTATTCTCCCAGATTCATTTATCGTTAAATAACTCTCTAAACTACGACACATCGGCCTTTGATGTTGCATCCATTCCCAGCCCCAAGGATTTGGCTGCTGGGTTTTTTCACTGTCTTTTTACAAGCACACATTCAAACATTATCAGTTCTTTAACTATGAGGAGGGGAAGCTTCCACCTACCATCACCACAATATCATCATACACGTTATTTTAGTGCATTGTGGTTATAGGATCATAAACTTCAGTACTAATTTTCTTTTTTACAAGAAACTTCATTGGTTTGTTTGCTTGTGTTATAATTAAAATGACACTAAATATTATAGCAGCTTCAGTGTCTCCTCAGTGTAACTGCCTAAAGCATGGGCTCAAATTAAGGTCAGACGGATCACAGACAAATTTTCTGAACATGCAAAATATATCTGCATGTGAAATCCATGCTTATTTAAGTATAGAGAAGATTTTTATTTGTAGAAAAAGAAGATTTTTAGATTTATATTTGTAGAGTGTGGTTTCATAGTTTTGAACCCCACTATGTCTTGAGGGGGAAAAGATTGGAATCTTGTGGTGTGTCTGATGTCCCTTTTTTATGTCAGCTTTTTATGAATGAGGGATACTTTTAGGTGGCTAGTTCCTGAGGTCACCATGAGCTGTGTGGCGAAATGATTCCTGTAGAAGTTGTGCAGCGAACAAGTGGCTCTTGTGAAATGTGAGCAGGGGTAGAAAATAGCTGTAATTGACTGAGACCATATGCTTCTTATTTGGTGAATAAATGCCATTTTGTTTTAGATCCTGTTAAATGTAGTGTTGCCAGACTAAACAATGGCCAGTTTCCTGCATTTTTATGATGGAGTAAAACTTTATGACGAAGACCAGTTCCCATAGAAGCTTTAAGTAATTTAAAGTGAGGCTGATTTTAGTTTTTTGTGGGATATTGATTTAGTAAATGATCCTTTGTGCTTTTTTTTGTTTCTTTGATGCTCAGTTTTTTTCTTGGATGTAGTTCAGAGCATATCTGTGTAGATGAGCTGTAGAAATGATAAATGAGTGAATCTTAACTGTTTTCATGTGACTTTCAGGCCTGCAGCAGACATTCTTATCAGACAAACTCCCCTGTATGTTAACAATGTAATCCTCACATTAGAGGCCACAAGAAGGCCTTTGACTGTTCGCCACGTCTCAGCCCTCTAAGCGATGGTACCCTGCTAATAATACCCTTTCCTGTTAACTTGCTTAACACGTAGCGTCAAGCAGGTGGCTGCATTAATCTGCAGTATACGTTGAGAAGGTAGAGCTCAAGTGTTTCTTTTGGCCACATTCCCCCAGAACTTTGCTAATCCAAATGAAATAACAGCTCGCTGTGCAAAATAAACAGAAAAATGCTTGTATACTTATTTTCAGGCAGCTTCAGGCAGATTTTTTCCCCCATAGATATTTAATGCTTGCTTTAGCTTGTGAGACGTTGGTTGAGTGAAGCACTTAGATTTTTCGAGAAGTTTACATTTGAAATGCTATTGAGAAGAGGGGGGTTTTAGGTAAAATAATATACTTGGTACTCCAGACAGCAGAATATTAAGTTACAGAACTCTGACATTTTTCAGCATTATAGCTTTAAGTGGCAGACTTGTCAGAAAGGTATATTTCATTGATTCATGGCCGTGCTGGGAAGGTGGGTGTGCCGTCAGACCTTTTGAGAGTGAATTTCAGTCGCTTGGATCAGTGGCTCTTTGTTAGTGCAAGTTAGAAAGTGAGTTTTCTGACCCTCTGTCGTAAGCCACAGTCTCTGTAGTTATAAGCCTGACCCCTGGTGTCAAACAGCGTTGCGCATAGTCGGAGCTTTATGATCAGAGGTCATGACGCGTGCTTTAACCTCAGGTCCTGAAACACTGTGGCTTCTGTATAACGTGACCTCTCGCCTTCAAACAAGGCAAATCTGCTCCTTACAGGGTCATTATCTGATTATCCCCAGCGTGCAATTTCACACAGGAAACGCCGTCTTAACCGGCAGCAGCCATGTTGTGTATTTAACAAGGTTTTAAATCTTGGCAAATTGTCACTTTTTTCTAAACAGTGTGTGCTGCTGTCCATTGTCTGGTTACTTGGACAAAAGCAGCACTGTGGCAGTGTTGATATCTCTCAGGATGTAAATTCTCGTGATCGCTGTGCTGAGCAGAATATACAGTTTATTCACACTTTAGTAAATTAACAGTGTGCCGACGCATCGCTATCGCCGCCTGCCCGACCCTCTCTTTCTCTTTGTGTGAAACTCAAACAAAGCCCACGTCACCTTGCATACCTTCACACAGTGGGATTGATTTTTGTCTGCACTGTCAACAAAATGCATCATTCTCTGGGGAAAACGTACAGACTCAAGGTGATTTAGGTGGCACCTTCTCATTGTGCGATCACGCAAAGAAACTGTAAAGCTTTGACGGACTCGATCCCTGCCTCTCGGCGCAGAGGTGTGAGGCGGGGAGCAGGCTGAAAAACAGGTTCCTGGTGATAAATAGCAGGCCTGGTTTGGAGAGTGTCTCCTTTCTGACAGAGGATCGGGCTTTGTCTTGAAATGCGAGATGCCTCTCCTGCAGCCACTGCCAGCTTCTCAGGGGCTCTGACTTTTAACAGGACTGAAAGAGAGGGGTGGAGGGTAGAAAGAAAGATTTATGTTACAGGGGGATGCCTCGAGGTAACATGGAGGGATAAAAAGATTTGAGTCGCTGTTGCTGTCTGTTAAAGGGTATTACCATTCAATTAGAGCTTTGGTCAAGGATATTCCAATGACTGTACATTTCAGCACGAAGAGCGGCCTCCTGGCCCTTTGGGACCCAACGCTATTGGTGCTGTGCTCGCCGCCAGGTTGCCACACACTGGGTATTAGGCCCAATATGCGCTTGAACGTTGCTGCTCGTGGGCTTTGCTTGACGCTGCAACAAACCGTCACGGTGCGCCACAAGCCGACTTCAGAACGCATCAGTGCCATTGTTTTAGCTCCATACAAGTGTCCAGTGCTCGCAATTCAGATAACATCAAGAAGCAATACACCACAAAATATACACATTTAACTTTTATAGAGTATTTATAGACCGACAGGTTTTATCTCTTAATTCATTTGAATGTCATTTTTAGGGCGCCATCTATAGTGTTTTGTCTCTGTGAAAGTGACAGCTCAATGATTTCACGACGCCAACAGTAGTCTGAACTCTGACGTGGCCGTTTGTGAATGTGGAGATGATATACTTATTTTCAGCTCATATTTAAACTGTCGAATCGATCACTGTCACAGATAAAACAACTGCGGAGCTGGAAATGAGCAGTTGTCACTTGGAATTTATCGCTTTTCTTCCCTCTGTTGTGAAAGTTGGAATTTTTTCTGTATGGTGAAAGTCCCCTTAAAATAAGCTTGACTAATCGAAGGTACAGACAGATTAAAGGGCTGGAAAGATTCCCCCCCCTTTTTTTTCTTTCAAACAGTTAATGTATGTTATGAGAAAGTGGGAATTCCAGAGCCTCATATTTCAATCTAGAAATGTACTTTTTCCCCCTTTAAACTTAAGTGGCCCATTAGAGGCAGCAGACAAGATATTGTGAAGCTAACATTTATGATTAGATCTCTCTGCTGTAGGCCTTTCCGTATTCCTGTTTTTATGGATTGTGCGACCAGGGAGAACCTCCTCCGTGTCCTGCGATCTGGGTTTAGCCCGACCCTGTTTTACCTCATCTCCTCCTGCTCCTTGCTCCTTGTTTCCTCAGGCATGGTATGAATTGGCGTTTATCTCTGTTTGTCTGTAGGTGAGGCTTGTTGTGCCAGGTGGTAAATTGAAATGGGGGAATTGCCCACAGCAGGAGCCCGGTCACCCAGCGTTCCTCTTCACGGGTCACAGATCTCACTTTAGTGCATCTATCTGGAAAAGGTACAGTCCCTGCTGTGTCCACAGCTGTAGTCTGTACCAGAACACCCCCTTCCAAATTGAAGAAAACACTTGCATATAAACAGAGGAAAATAAAGCAGGGTGTTCCAGATCGTGTTTCCATTTTAAAAATCTTGTAGGATGTGCAGTGCATGTCCGGTAATGACTGCAGACCATCTAATCTGCACTGAGTGTGTCATTGATGGATGTGGATGACCGGTGAGGAGATGGTTTAGGCTCATTACCGTCAGTCTCAGTGTCAAAGTGCTTGGGCTCATCTTCCTTTACTGTTCCGTACATGTTTTTTGTTTCCCTGTGCCCCTGGATGTGCTAGATTCACACAGATAGGTGTCGTCAGTTCGTTCTTTGGAAATGCGAATCAGCTCAGCGAGGGGGAGTCTGACTCAACAGGATTCAAAGTGTTTCATTTACATGTGTTTTCCCGAAAAACCATGACTGGATTGTAGTTTGTCTTTGTTAAGAGCACTTAAAATGTTTACCACTACATGTCATCTAAACATTGGCAGAATGAAACACTTAACCTGTGGCGGAGATCTGGGAGAGTTGCAGGAGATTCAGACAGTGTGTGGAGCATTCCCATCAGTGAGAGTGTGGTTTCCTGTGCTTGGTAATATCAGCAATGTGGGCAGAAGAATACACACTGTGAGCTCGCAGTCAGAGAAAACTTTGATCAGCCAACGAGACCAACGGCGAGTCAGCAAGAGTCCTTGAACGCCACAGTAGACCGGGTTTGTTTGCTGATAAATTTCATGGTGAGCAACAGAAAGGGATTTCACAGTGCAAAACATAAATGTGGTGAAGGATTGTCTGTGCAGGATGACTGCTTTATGAAATAACATGTATGAAAGTATGAGTCACTTATTATTGGGTTTAGCCATGCATGCAAATGCATTATCGTCCACTTAACGAAGTAGAAACATTACTAATTGATGCCTAAACCATGACACACTGACTTGTGGAAATAAATCCTTGATAACCATTTGGATGATCATTGAGATATGAAGATATTTATTTAAGAAATAAGCTGGTTCTCTTTAACAAATATAAAAAATGTAAGCATCTCTTGTTTTTCAATGATGATGGGATGGGATTTTTTAGGTTTGAGATAACTCTGTATATGAATCCATAATGAGTGTTAAGTGGCAGCTAGTGTGTGTGTGTGATAGATAGTCTACAGCTCCGCAAAGCTGCACTGACTCATAGCAAAACACTGAGTGAATTGATAACATCCTTAGAATGACTGTGCTAACGTGAAGTTAGCACAGTCAAAAACTTTATAGCAAAATAACTTTGCATTACCAAACACAAACGGTCTCCCTCTCAAAATAGAAAATAAAAGGAAGATTTAAACAAATTGTACTATCTGCACCAAACTGTACAAACCCATAGAACACCGCACATATTTCAGATTAGTTGCTAAAAAATGTAAAAATAGATTAAAAAAAAATCAACTGGAAATGCAGACCCTGGTATATGGGCAGGACATTTCGTACTCAAATTCTACATACATTTTGTTGCAATCAATATTGTAATCATTAATGGTCAGCACCAATAACTAATACGTGTGATCTGATGATGTGATCGCAACAAATTTATTCAAATGGTTTTATGTCTGCAGCTGGAAACAGGATTTGGCTGGAGCTTTCTGATTGAACCGTTTCAATAGCACTTGCCAAACTCTCCTCCCTGTGGCGTTTTGTTCATGTCCGCGAGTGTGGCCCAGCCCACTCGGAGCGAGCCGTTACCCATGCTAATGCAGAGCAGGATTTTAGCAAAAACCACTGTAGAGGGCTCATTCAAGAGGTTTATAAGGAGGGGGGTGTGGGTAGTTTTGCAGGGCTGTCACTCTCTCATTGAGGAGCAGAGTAGCGCGCCTCAACACATCTTACTCCAATACAAAGAGAGGCTGTGATGTACATACAAATGAGCCCATAATACGTGGTTTTGTCACTCAGTTCCCTCTTGGTTTTATCGGACCAAAAAAAACCTTCTGTATGAGTAGCGTTCCTTCGTTCAAGTGTGCGTATGTGCACGTTTCACGCAGTCGTGCTCGTGTTTTGAAGAGTGTAGTTAGAGAAGCTCAACTCAGCTCAGCCCCCGTCTTTTTGCTCAACCCACTTAGTCCCATCTCTTTTCCCCCCTTCAGCCTAAATCCTGGGAAAAGCAAAACATTGTTCATTCTCGGTTTGTGAGCTGCAGGAGATGGTGTGTGTGATGCAGGAAGTAATTAGAGCTAATCATCTTGCTTTAATCGTTGAAAAAAGCTTCTCGGCTGCTGCCTCACCAGTGTTGTTGGTTAACCGGCGTTCTCACCATATAATTATTCTTCATAAGGGTGCGTTGTTCACAGAGAGGCACAGTTATGATGCCCTTGCGTTGCAGGCAATCTGAGTCATCTGAAAATGCGTCAGAAATCTCTGATAAATGTACTGGTATCAGACTGTAAACATGTCCACATTCCACATCTCAGTTGTTGTACTTCTCCCTTTAAATAGTTTTTAAACCTTTTACTGGCGTTAGATCTTCTGTATCAGGACAATTAGTATTACACTCCATGGGAAAACTTTGGTCTGGATGAGTGGTATGACATCCCTGGAGATGTCTGTGCTGTGTCTGCTCTCAACTCACCAAAGATGTGCAGACAGAAGAACGGAGTCCATGTGGTTGTAAAGTTTGGGCTAACGAATACATGGAAAGATGACATGCAACTATGTGGACTCTCAAAGCATTTTGCCTCATTTGAATTTTTCGGAAACTCATTACAAATCAATGGCAAAATCCACTGGGCAGTTTATTTAAATTAATTCAATTTGTAACTAGCTGACAATTAGTGTTTTTTGGTAAAATAAACTAACCAAATTGGTTAAGTCTTTTTTTGACTGATTTTGTCTGTTGTAATGCCCAATAGTGGATCACAATTAATTGCATTAAACAATAGTTTGATAATTGTACCTGTTCTCTCTACAATAGTGATATTTATTCAACTACAGCTTAGTTAGCCACCTCTCTTCCTGTCTGTTCCATGCAGGAACCAATCTATTGTGTCTTATACACTCTATAGACGACTAGCAGATGACGGGTGGAGTCTGGCCCTGATGCCACGGCTCAGTGTCGACCTCACAGTCCATTCAGGAGTACCTGGTGGGGGAAGTGAGCCCTAATTGCCAGGGGATATGGGAGGGCCTTACAGGGAGGTTTCTATTGTACTAAGGCAATTAACTTGGCTTCTTTCATCTGAGCATCTCCTTTGAAAAGAGACATTGTACTTAGCTGCTTGGTGAACACCGGGATGGGACAGAGCTGTTAGTGGCCGCATTCCACGGCTCTGCCAAATAGGAGGTGGTTGTGAGCATGTGTGTTGGGGATTGTTGGTGGGACGCCACAGACGCTGCTGTCCTCGATTGCCTGACAGTGTCGCGTCCCCAGTGTCTGAGACGTCCATGTCTAGACAATAAGCTTTGTCCTCCCTGTGCTGAGTCTGCGTAGGCCTTCAACCATATGTGTTTGCTCCGCAGTATTTTACCTCAGAGCAGTTAACGTAGAGCCTGAACTGACTTTATAGCCCAGTTGTTGCAGTGAGCTGCTTGATCTTCAGTCGGGCTTCTTATTGCTCTTTTTGAAGCCAGAGAACTGCTGGGGGCAGTTGGATATATACGACTGCAGGGACCTGGCTTACTGTAACACACCCCAGACCAAAATGTGCCCAGCTTTGAAAGAGGTAGACCATGTGTGCTGAACCAGGGTTGAGCCGATACTAGGGGGGGGTCGCGACACATCATGCCAGACATTACAACCAGGTTAAGGGAACAATGGGAGGAAGAGGAGGAGGAGATGAGACGCTGGTCTATGAAGTTCTGCAGCCAAGCATTTATGATAGACCTCTGCATGTCTGCTTCTCAGTGTAGTGGAAAGGAGGCCATGCAAGGCTGAGGGGAGCCAAGCTGAGCTGGGCCAAGGCATGTGGAGGAAGAGGTGGGATCCAAGGAATGGTGGGGGCAGACACCCTACACCATGAAAACCACACTGTGAAAAAGAAACTGACAGCCACAAATTAATTCAACATTTCAATGAATCATCTCTTCATTTGGGTGCACTAATCCCCTGCCCCCCTCTTTTTTCCCCTTACTGTACTCCCTTTTGCACCCACCCCTCCCCTATGTACCCACCAACGCTTTACCCCTTTCTAACCACCCAAACTTCAAAAACTTCAGGATGTCTGGAAAGAGAATTTCAGCTGCGTTGCATATCTTCCCCCTCCCTCCCACTCATCTACATTTAATTAAAACATCCCAGATAACTCAGTGTTGGGGAGTGTGAGACAGTGCTGATCTCTGGGGAACATATGGCGCTCTATTTCTGACCCACTTTTTCGTTAACCAGTGTACCCTGCAGGAATTTTGCAACTGATTAAGCTGTTTGGAGTAAATGAGAGATCTCTTTTACTATGTAGTTTAAGCTTAGATCCCTGGAAAGGCTGTGTGTGAAGTTTGGGCGAGGACGATAACTGATTCTTGGATGCTTTGTGTGAACATTTTGGCTAAAAAAACTCTTTAATCAGAATTTTTAAATAGTGAATATGAATAAGACTTTTTATTAAAGAGTATGCACAATGCAAGATGGGAAAAAAATTGCTAGATTAATAATTCAAAACTTTCTTTGGTATTCTAAAAGTATGGAAATCTTGGTGCTTTGTACATAAAACCAATTTTGCATTCATAACATCCTTTGCATTCTCACCTCCTCACTCTATTGCTTTCCAAACCGTTAACCCAGGTGACCACCTACTTTCTGTGGCCGATATCAATTTGTATCGATGCCAGGGGTAGATCATTGAAGGCAAATGACTGAAAGACACCTTCTACTCAGAGTGGTTTGTGCCTGTGTGGGTGCACTGTTCCAAAGCATATGTTTGTAGCTTGTCTCTGTTAATTGTTGGTGGTTTCTAATGCAGCAATGTTGCTTTAGACCTGTCGTCCTGCAGCCCAAGCCTTCCCCTTGCCCTCATGCTTCTCACTCAAGGAGAGGAGCTTGACGGTCCAGTGGCTCTCCCTGTGAATACCTATCATTGTCCCTCTGCTTTAAGGGAACTCTAGAGGCTGGCGTAGGACACGCTGGCTGAGGTTCAAGAACTCTGCAGGGCCAGAGATTAGCAAGGCATGGCAGGATCCCTGATAATTGACACCCTCCACGCAGGCATCTGAGTCGCTCTCCTATCCCGCTAAAGACTACAGCCACAAAGACGCCTTTCAGCGCTGGGCACGGTGGCGCTAATCCCCTTAGCACAAAGACCTGAGCCACCGATAGCATCTAAATAACTCTTCAGTAAATGTCATTTGCCTGAATTAGCTGTATAGTATCTCCTGGATCTGGGTGGATTGCATTGGTGTGTGTACAGAAATATTTGTGCTTGTTGTGATTTCTCTAAATGTGCCGTTGAGTGCTGGCGTTTAATAAGCCATGAGGACGGGTCAGCCAATGAGTCGGTCTGCCAGTGGCTGCTTGGCCCGGGGGTTTGGGTCAATTTAGTGCGGCCGCTTTGTCAAATGCATCCTTAACATTCATGTGGCATCGAACCTTCTTACTGTTGGCCTTCACTGACACTATAGCCTTTTAACCCTTGGATAGGAGCATCTGCGTGAAGCTAGAACTCAGTGGGTGAACACTTAACATCCACACAGTGGATATTGCTTCAGATTTCTCTTATGTGAAATGGCCCCGGAGCGTTGTCTCAAATGGAGCCGCATTCAGGTCACCAAATGTTATATTGGGGTTAGACTGTACTTGACAGGGCTGTTGTCACAAGAAGGGGAAAGAAGCATTGATGCCTCTGAGGAGCTAAAGGGCAAAACGGAACAGTGAAAGTGCCCTTTTCTGATCTGTTTTAACAAAGGTTTTTAAATTATTTTTTAAATTGCTTTTTTGGAAAGATAAATTTGGAAACCCGAATCATGTTATGCACATATTTGAGGGAAATTTGACAAATACCCACTGAAGCAAAAAAATCTAAATAAGTCAGCATAAACCAAAAAACATAAAGAATACAGCAGCTTAAGTAATCTGTCGTTGGTGAATGAACATCAATTCTCCTGCCTTTTAAGAAAAGCATACTGGGAGGATGGCTGCTTAAAGATAGGAGGATCATCGCTCCTCTCAGCAAAAATAAATTACCCCTAATTGACCTTTGACCACTGGTGAGGCTCCCCTCTCCCAGGACTGCCATGGTTGCTGTGGAAACGTCTGTTGCAAGATGCTGTCTGGGCGGATGCAGATGCATGAGGGATGGTCTATATGCATCAAGTCGTTCGAGTTATCAAAGACAAACCACCACTTCCTCCTTAAGAAATTCATCCTTAAATTCTATAAATGCTCAGCCCCTCCATTGTTGTTCTGTACTTGAATCTGATTTATATGATGTATTAGTTTCATGATTGATGACCAGTAAGCTACACCCATATCCAAAGGAGAATTCTCCTCATCTCTTTACGATGCAACTCACATCCTCCCCTTGTGTTCGCTTATTAGTCCATTACAAGGGCATGTCTGGGTCTTCCTTAGACAAGACCTTATGCTACACTGGGCTGCAGATCAATACATCCCAGTGAAATGGAGAATGTAAACAAACCGCCTGTTTGTAGAAGTCTACAAAGCACCAGTCATCCCTAGTTGAGTGTTTGCGCTCTCCTCCCTGCTGTCCCACTGGTCCTAGATGGGTTTCGGGGGGGTTACTCACCACAGTGCCCCTTCCCTCTCAGCCTCAATTCAATTCAATAGTGCTGATACCTGAGAACTGGACCATGGCTGTATTAGCCCTATAGCCTCGCCTCTGGGTTTAAGCCAGATGGAAAGATAGAACAAACTGTTACTAGACGCCTGAGATGGGTGGGACCAGGGGGTTGAAATTAGACATGCAGATACTCACTGTTTTTACTGGGTAACATGATCTTTTATTGTTGGTTAAGCACCACTCTTCCGTTGAGAAAGAAAGACAACTTTTTGGCAGCAACAGGCAATTTACAAGTCGAGGGAATGATCCTTCACGAGGGCTCACCAAGTCTGTGGAGCCTGAGAGAAATCATTAAATCACTAGGTCTGGAGGTAGCAGTCATCATTGATCTGTGCAGAGGCAGAGCTGCTCTTTGTGTTACTGATATACGAGTGGAGGGGTGGGGGCTGAGGCAGTCACTGATGATGCTTAACAACGAGGGTTTCCTTTACACCTCTTTAAAAGCTGCCTGAGATTTATTGGACATCTCTCTTTTGAAGATGTTCAAAGATGAACTTGGGGTGGTGGGACTCAGGTGGGTTATGTTCTTGCTTTTTACCTTAACTGCTGAAAGAGCCATTGCAGTACTGTAGTGGACCAGCTGGGGAACAAGCTGTTGCTGGTCAGTCAATGTCATTCATAAGTGTTTAAACGGGGATTGAGGCCATGTGAGCTACCGGCATTTATTGAATCTATTGTTTAAAATTAAGAAGACATATTTTAGCTATAGACTCTTGTCTCTTATAGTAATATGGTATCCAAACCACTTGTCTTAGGTAGTAACGCTGTATCCAATTCAGCTGGGGGTTGGGTTGAACTTGAGAACCAGTGACAGAATCTTTGCCTTAAGCTCTCAGTCCTTGTCTGGGTCAAAATTTGCCAAACTTGAAATTGACCTAAACAATTGCATGGGTTTACTTACACACCCTCAAGCAAATCCACCGATTCAGATAAAAGACGTCCTTTCTCTGCTTTTCTCTCACTCATTTGCCACAGTATTTATTTCTCTATATTAGGTGGGGTAATGCCATGTTTTCATTGCTTGAGGGGAAAAAGATAATGGACCAATGTGGGGTTCTTTAACTTCTTTATGAAGAAAGTATGAGCTTGTTTTGATGCTTTAGTTCAGGGGTGTCCAAACTTTTTATCCCGAGGGCCACATACAGAAAAAAATTTGAAGGTCTGGGCCACTCACGCCCCCCTGCCCTGGAGCGGACTGTTGACAGTGCGCCTCAATCGCGTCGCCTAGGGCGGGGGGCGTGGCGGCGTTCTGAGGGACAGTTGGCAGGTCAGGGGTGAGTTAGGCGCCACCTAGTGTCAAAACTGAGAAGTACAATAAAGTGGGCCATAGTCCATTACATTACAATGAATCTAGCTGACACTTTTATCCAAAGCGATTTACAATCAGTGCATTCGAGGGTAGGGGAGAGCGGTGTAATGTGAGACATCGGGTAATGTGAGACACCCCCTGTATCTAGGCAACGGAACACATTTGTGGTCATTATGTTTTCAAGCCCCTCCCATTCCACCCTTGCCATGAAGGAGAAGTTGGTGCCGATGCTGTGGTAGGGTTTCTTTCACAAAAATGTTGTGTCAAAACACATTCATTCAGGTAGAAAAACTTATATCAAACATGTGGATGAACTTCCAACATATAAAACCATGTGATTGATACTAGCTGAAGATTAGCTCTAATTGCTAAGAGATGTTGTTTTTTCTAAAATGTTGGCTGTGGGGTAAAGTGAGACAAATGCTGTGGGGTAAAGTGAAACGTGTAGCAAAAGTTAAGTCTAGTCCTAAACATATTTTAGTGTAATATTAAATTACATATGTCTTATTTTTTATGCCATAAACATTGTAGAAAAGCCATCATGCTAAGAAACTACACCAGGAAGACAACCTGGCGCCAAACACCCCTCCCAGAGATGGACAGTGAAGCCGCTGAGGTAATGCAAGGAAAGAAGTCCTTAAGAAAAGCTGGAAGGGATAGAAATATTGACAAGACAACACTCAAAAGATTCATAAAGAAAAAAGAGAAAGGGGAAGTAAAATCAGTAGCCTTGGGTGCAGTAGCTGAGGCAAAGAGTATATTTACAGATGAGATGGAGGAGAAGCTGGCCAAACACTTGAAACAAATAGCTGACCAGTTCCATGGCCTCTCTCCAGTACAGTGCTTTGAACTGGCATTTGAATACGCAGAGAAAAACAATATCCCTGTCCCTGCCAATTGGACAGAGAAACAATGTGCAGGTAAGCTAGGGTGTGCAAGAGATCACTTGAATCATAATAATCATAAATGTGCTTTATTGACCTATTATAACATGTGTTGTTATGGTAGTTTTAAAGTGGAAAAAGTAAGTGGATCACTTTACCCCCTTGATTTCTCTGGTCTTTCTCACTTTACCCCTAAGCTGGGGTAAAGTGAGACAGAAGACCACTTTTTTAAAAACAATCATATTTTCCCTGCCCTTTGACCTGAAGACATTCTGATCATTTCCATTGCTAGGACACATCCTGAATTTATGGGAAATGTGTTAATTTTACTGATATATAATTTTAACTCGCCTACAGGGGAGCAAATGTAAAAAATGTCTCGCATTACCCCGCTCTCCCCTACCCGAGGGTACAAACACAGAACGACAAGTATCAAGAAAGTAAAATTTCTTACAAAATAGAGCAAAACTACAAAGTGCTATAAGTAAGTGCCATTTAAGTGCTACTAAATTGTTAGTTTTTTTTTATTTTAATTTTTTTGAGGCGGGCCAATTTTAAATGGATGGCGGGCCGCAGATGGCCCGCGGGCCGTAGTTTGGACACCCCTGCTTTAGTTGATGTAATTAAAATCCAGCAGAAGTTTTGTTAATCAGAAAGATTGTATACTGTAGATATTAATACAATAAATGGCAAGAACATGAATCTGTTGACATGCTGCAGTGTACCTTGCTGCCTGAAACCAGCTCGCCCAAGTATCCAGATGATGTCATTGCATCTAGGACACATTCAGGGCTGTGTATCTTTGTGGATTTACCTTCCAACCCAATTGTGACCTGGAAACATTCACCTTTGACTAGGTCTGCGTTGAGTTGCAGAACACGTCAGGATACATGTATTGTCCTGGTAAAGGGACCTCCCCTTCAGGCAGGGAGTACTGTTGGAGACAGAACAGCCTCCTGCTGCCTCTCTTTCTTCACTTAATCCTCTTATAAATAGGCCACTGTGTCTATTTTACAGGCGATAGAGCAATGTGTTGTGAGCATGTCATTAGGGTTCAGGGGGTGAGCAGGAGGGCAAGGGGGTATCACCAATGGAGACAAATGTCTAGTTTTTAAGACACTGCAAAATATATATCCCCTCTCCTACATTTCAATGTGTGATCTATTGTTTACCTTTTTTTTCACTCCTCTCTCCCCCCTCCTTTGGCGTTTGTTCCGAGCCAAGATGAGCCCGTAATAAAAAATGGGTAGAGGGAGCGATTGAAGGGAAAAAATAGATTTATGTTGCATTGCTCATGGGGGCTTTTAGAAATAGTAGGTGGTTCACCTTTATCATAGATTGTCGCTTTGAGGCAGAGAGAAGGCAAGAGAGGAAGATGTGTTGACCCGAACCGCTCTCTCACGGATGAAAGCATTATCCAGAAGCCCTTTTGGTTTGGCCCGCAAAACTACTCCCGCTGTTCTCGCCCAGGTTTATACTGCCAGCGATGATCAACCGTAAATCTTTCATGGCCATATTGTTTTGGGGAGATGTATGAAGGATGAATAGATGGATTCATGTTTACATCTGGATTGATTTATCTCATCCAGCTCTCCAAGAGCCGGGAGGCCTCTCGCTGTTACAGCAGTACTGCATTCTGGGAGAAGCACATTAAAGAAAGATAGATAGAAATATTCATGTTGCCTTAGAGTCGTACTCAAGAATAGAATGCGGGAAAAAAATAAAAACACATGTGATCCTGGATAGAATGAACCCGTTTTCTGTTTGTGTCATTAAGTCTGTGCTGATGTTGAGCCCCTGGTTAACATTCTTGTTTTCTCTTCTTCTCTCCTCATGTGTGCCCGGATGTGACTTATGCGACTATTTCCAACAAAGGTAAGCTTAAATACATTTTCAATGCCTTGTTTCTGTAAACCAAGTACATTAATTTTGAGGTTTTGGGAAATAGCCAGCTGATTGCTTCACAATATGACTTGTATTTTCTTTTTTGCCTGGCTACTTAACCTTATACACAAACATCAATCTGCAGGATGCTAATTTATTTAGTTGAAATACAGTATTTAAACTCCTTACTTTATTCTACATTTTCTACAATGTCTGAGCTCCTCTGCTTGTGTTTATTCATAATCCGATGATAACGGGTGCTGAATCACAAACATGTGATTTTTGAGCAGTGTCTGTGGAGCAGCTTCACTATAATTAACTGTAAAAACTACACAGGAAATGAATTAACATGGTCAAATCCAGATCAAAACAGTGGTTAGCTAACGCAGTCAGAATTCACTTGCAAAACAAAGCAATTACAGACGCTAGAGGCTGCATTATGTCATGTCCAAATTCATGGATTAAACTAGTTCCTGATTTGATTTGAGGGTTTCTGAAGATGCAGTCATTCTACCAGCCTATATCCCATGATGTCCTGTTCTCAAGTTAATTCAACAATTAACTAGGAAATCCTTCATAATATTGGTCAAAGCTCTAGTGTGTGGATGGTTTTGTTTCCATCACAACTACAGGAGGTCCTATGATTGTAAATCGTATAAATTACATAGATATATTCCCGACTCGGCCTATTCAGCAGTGGATATAGTTAAAAAAGCTCAAATGTAGAAATAATACGTTTTATTATGGTATGAATTATTTAGGGTCATGATATCTAATTTCATTAGACAAGCTATTAAACGGGTAAGTCAATATAAGCTTTTATGTGGTAAAGATAAGTCAAGCATTAACTGGCAGGTGAACTTAAACTTTCTAACTGTCGTTACAGTTAAACCTTGTTCCCTAACACAGACCACATATTCACTTTCATGACGTCAGACTTCTTGAAAAACTTCTGCCACTGTTGAAATGGGTCAAACTATACTGAGGCCCCCATTAATATATCTGGGCAGGTCGCCCAGTGTATGTGGGGAAAAACTAAACCCCTATAACGTGCAAGCTGTCTCCTCTCTGCAGAGGGAAATGCAAAGTGCCCAAAGGGCAGAGGGAACAAAAATATCTGAAAGGGAACCAGCAGAGCACTGATGTGGCCTGTGTGGGGTGGGTTAGGATGGCAGCGATTATGGGAGAGCAGCCTTATACTGTGCTCTCCCAGGCAGGCAGCAGAACTCTGCCAGTAAACTGCATTGTCCAATCGGGCGAAACGACGAGACAGTCCTGACAGAAAAGACAGGGAGGGCTCCAGCTTTACACATAGGTAATTGGCTGTTGGCATCAGGGGGCGACCCAGCATGAGACAAAATTGTTCATTCCAAACACGCAAGTACACACACACACACACACTCCCTCACTCTTCCACTTCCTCCTCACTTCCTCCCCTCTTCACCTTTGAGAGAACTGCCTATAACAACAGCTGCTGCATCCAGCTAGTATTCACACACAGCCAAGCAAGCCAATTAGTGGCCTTAGAGCATATAATTGTGCATCTGTGATTGTGTGCGCGAGAGTGTCTGCCAGTGAGTGAGTGAGTTTGTGTGTGTGTGAGTGTCTGTGTGTGTGAGTGTCTGCGTGTGTGTGTGTGTGTGTGTGTGTGTGTGTGTGTGTGTGTGAAGGTGTCATTTCATTAGGTCTCAGGGGGTCGCGCCACCACCTGCTGTGAGGTGTCTTTCCCCAGAGTGTGAGTGACAGTATACTCAGAGGGAAGCCATTGTGTGAGTCTGGCATGAATGCTGTTTCCATTTAGGGGAGAGGAAACCAGTATGTTGGCTTTTGTGTGAGTGTGTGTGTGTGTGCGCGCGCACTGGGAAAATGTTTTTTTATTATTCTAGTTAAGAGTTCATTTCATGGAATTGACAATTATTCAAAATATATAAAAAATAAAGGATGATTAGATTAGATTTTAGATGATTAGATCTAAATCACTGGCTTATTCATTATTCTGAGAGTTGTGCATAACATTTTTTTAAATGTTCACCCCCTGGTGATTGATTGATTGATGACTTGCTTTTAATCTTGGTTTAGTTGAAATTCATTCATGGAAATCTGCAGTCTTCCCCCTCCACCATATTATTCAGGTCAATTTCCCCTTTTATTAAGTGTACGCAGTTCTCCAGAGCACTTTCCTTACAATTCAGGAAGTGCAATAAAGAGGACAACTTCCTGTACTCAGGTTGAGATGGCATCCCTCCATTATGAGAGGAAAGAGAGAGCTGCTCTTAAGTGTCTTATCAGACTACAGGACTTCCCTCCTATCTTGGATTGTTGCTTGCTTTAGCATAGAAATGGCCCTTTCTGAAAACAACTGGAGTTATGTCAACGTAATCTAATATAATTCCTTCAGTTACACCATTAAAAAAAGACTGCATGTTTTTATATTACACAAATTATAGTACGGCTGTTTTCAACCAATGACCTCTAGAGAAAGCTTGGAAGTTGGGTGCAGATGTTTTCCAGAATTTTCCATTCATGTATGAAGAACACAAAGGAGATTCTGCGGGTCAGGCACATTGACAACAACAGGAATAAATTCCGAAACTTTCAGGTGAGGGGTGATGTACAGCTCATAGACACCAGTGTCAGCACTTCTCGCCAAAAGCTCCCTAATCCTGTTGACTTTCCAAGTTTACATCTTTTTCTTTTAATCCTGAGTTAATCGGATTCTGAGACATAGATATCCAGTTGTTTAAGGTCAAGAAAGATGGGCTATGTATGGCTTTGCACCAACTCTGCTACCTTACATAGTGTCAGTTCAATGCAAAGGTAGAAATTGGCCTGAAGGCTCAGTCACAACCATCAGTTTCCACGTGGTGCCGTTTGAATAAGTCTCTTTTTTATATGTAATGAAAAGAGAAAACAGTAATGTCTTAAACAAGTCGACAAAGTTATTTTTCTTCAGACTTTTCTGATGTGGAACCATGAAATCTCCACTGAGCCTGGAGCGTAGAGGGGGGAGGGAGGGAGCCTGACTTGGCTGGTCAGGATCACCGCTGGCCTAGCTGCGGTCTGTAACTCCATACACTGGCATCCTCATTAGACCAGAGCCCTGAGCAGAAACAGACCATCCAGATGAGAGCACGCTATCCATTTGATCCACAGGATACACCGAGATCTCCCTCGACCACAGCCAGCACCCCAGCCATGAATGAGCCCTAAGGATGGAAAGCTTAAAGGCAAACAAGCAGACGTATTGACATGCATCAAAAACAACCTCCACTTTGTCTCTCTCTGTTTCTCTGAAGAATTCCCTCACTCTTTTCTTGCCTCAGTTCCTCTATTCCATCCAATGTCCGTACACACATTCACCACGGACATTTGCAGAACAGATGTAGAGATGGATACCAGCTGCAGTTCTGCTCTGAAGTGTTTCCTCTTCTTGGAGGCTGATGAGTAGAAAGACAAATGGTATCCCTTCTCTTCACAGCAACCAACCCCATCAAGGGTAGGTTCCTGGAAAGGCGTAATGGAAAGAGTGTTGTGGAATAAGACTAAAAAGGAATCGAGATGGTTTTCCGTAGATGATTATTCCTCAGGGGCTCCTTCACCAGGACAGCAGAGAAACAGAAACCACAGTGTTGTTTAAGTAGGTTCTTCTTGGCCTTTTAGCTTGTTGATGTTTATACTGTTTGGTTGACCATCATCATGTCTGTTGTGTATGATTTTTTTGATACCAGCATCTTAAATGCCTCTGACACTTCTGAAAATGATCTGTCGGGCACCGTAGAGTATGTGCATCTATGTACCGATTTAATTCCAAGTCTTTAAAAACTATTACTTTCACTCAGATCAGACTTCAATTTTCTTCACCCGGAAATCACTTCTTCCTCGCCTCTCTAAATGGGTAGTAGTGCTGTACTGACACTGACAAAGTACTGATTTAAGAGAAGTGAAGTGATTTCGTGTAATGTGTAGCATTAGCTAGAGATAACTAAAATGTCAGAAATTTAGCAAGATTTCTCACTGGAAAGTCCCACAAGAAAAATGGGCACAATATGCAGGACTTTGTTGTATTTACCTGGATGAATTAATTTGTTTTATTTATCTAGTCAAACTAGACAATAAGAGACTGTAATTTAATCAGGCTAAAAAACAATGACAGCAAATATTAATTCCATACAAGGTCAAATATAATACATAAGTTGATATTGTTTTAATGCAATGGTATCAGATCAGTTCTAAGTAGTTGCCATGGTGCTATGTCCTGGTATCATAATTTGTGTCGGGAATGTAAAAGTTGTTCTAAAACATCTCTAGTGTGAAGGTGAAGGCCTGCTGATAACTTGGAGCCTTTTAGTTGTTTCAAGGGGAAGGTGGTACATGAGTCCCGTCTCCCCCCCCCTGTCCTATCTCAGATCCTTGCCCTGGCTTTGTTGGTGTCTAGATGCCTATCAACAGGTGCGGTACCTAGACAAACACCTCTCTCCGCCACAACGCAGAGAGGCCAAACATTTCATTTCCTGTCCTGAGACCCCTAATCTACAGTGCATATGAGGTGGCGAGCCTACAGTAATCTGGCTTTGGTTGATACATCTCGGGCCGCCTCATTTCTCGCGTGCTAGCAGTGGGAACACAAAGTGCTTTTCTCAGCACAGAGGTAAGAAAGGGGAGTGCTGAGCTCCTGAATCGTTCACGAAACAACATAATCACCTTGACTGCGTACAGATCAACCTGAGTGGGTGGAAAACACGACAAGTACCGCGTGTTGCCAAGTAACAGGATCCATGAGCCTTTGTGTGATCGTTCATATAGTAATGACTGCTTTGTCATAGTGCTTGAATGAAGTTAGAAGGTTGTGTAACAATAGACTTTACAACAAGGATATTTAGCAGGTACTCACATCCAGGAATAATTTAATCGAGTCGTTTCTCAAGGCTGACAGACTCTTGTTTAAATGAAAATCGGGCAAGTCTGTGTGTTTGAGAGATTATGCTTCACTGCAGCCTTTAATTTGAATCATCTGTACTCACTCTGATCGGTTAGTTATCCTTCATCAGTATGTATCCCTGCAGTACAGCGAGCACCCACCTGATAGTCTGTAAATGATTTATGGCCAAGTAGAGCATAGATTATACAAGTGACCACTAGACTAGAATTATCATTGGAGATGTGTAGCAGGAGAAAAGAGACATTAATCACATACCCACACGCGGGGCGCCCCCCTAGTAGAACGGTAGGGGAAACACTGGAAGATCAAATTAATTATATATTTTATTTTTTAATATAGCGCCAGATCGCCAGAGCAATGTCCTTTCTGTCACTACATGGTCGCGCTTTAGATTTCTCCTCTGCTTTCTGTATCGCGCACGGCGGAGTTCCATCCAGATGCGCGCACACACAGACACGTGCGCGCACACACTGACACGTGTGCGCCCACACAGGTGAGCAACCTCCCACCAGCGGACAGAGAGCATCTGATAACATGTCTCATCCACCACCTGACTGATCTCGGTAAGACGGCGAAGCGCCGCATCGCGCAATTCTCAAGCGCGCAGGCGCCTGGCTGTTAAGACGGGGCGCGCATTTCTCAGCGCCGTTCAGCCCGCGATTTGTTATTTCTCCGCTTGTTGTATTTAACCGTGAAAGCACCACGCCCCCCCCTCCATTGTTGCCAACTCCTCAGTAAGGAAAGTAGCTATTGGCTGTCCTAAAAGTCGCTAAATGACGCCATCGCCTAATTTGCATAATGTAACGGTTGCTGTAGGACATATAAAAAGTGAGAAAAAAATCACCTACAATATGTTTAGAACTACAAATAAGCTTTTGTTTTCTTGACAGGGCTTCGTGTAAACGCGATAAACATAAGTACCGGATCCAAGAGCACCCGAAGCTGCACACTTTGTGGATAATTCTAGTGTAGTTCAATGTACAGTTCAGAAATTCAATGTACAGTTCAAAATCATTAAAAGAAACACATTAACATCATGATTCCTTTAAGTTTTTGAGTCCGTGACTACTACTACACCCCACGGTGCACGCACAGTCATCCCATGAAATTTGAAAGTGGCACATACTCTGCGATCTCCTCTTGAATAGTATACACTAAAGGGCAGATGAAACCGTATTGAAGCGTTTCAATTCTAAAGAGAAATAGCTCCCTAATGGGGGTTTCCTCTCATTGCATAAAAGATGCACGTGGAGGTGGAATGAGCTAAGTCAAATTGTTTCCAGAACATTTGAATCCTGTCTTAACCCAAGGGATGGATGCATTTTTCATGTTGGTTAGAAAGAAATACTTAAAAACAAGGGAATAATTTAAGTCATTTGAATAGTTTGTAGGAATGAATATGTATCCACACGTTTCTCCCCCAAAGAACTTAACAGCTGATACTGAGAAGTCCCTGTGGTCCTGTTAACACTTGGCACTAAAATATGTGTTGAAATCCAGTCACTGTTGACAGCTCTTACTACAACACAGGCTACATCCTAAGACACATTAAGGAAACATTAGGATCAAATCACTTGAGGCATGTTTTAATGTAAGAGTAGCCTGACAGACTGTCCAAATACCACAGACCTTCCAACAAGGGATTTTGCACTAAATGCCTGAAATGAAGCACTGAAAAACGCAACTCATAAAATGTCGTCACAGACTGGATGAATAGAACTGTAGTGACTTCCATGAGCATCTAGGCTGAAACTGCACTCAGTAGCCTACATGGAAACATACAGGCTGAAAAAATTGACCCCCTGCTGCCTGGCAAGCATGATGTCACAGGATGACTTGCTTAACTAAAAGATAATAGAGCCCAATTATATTCATTTGGGCTCCAGATGCAGTGAAACAAGCTGGAATGATCCACTCACTTCTGCTTTTTAACTCTCATAACGGGATGTTTTTGTTGTCAGATTTTATTAAGATGATACAGTGTCCGTTAATTCAACAATGACTTCCTTGTGTGTGTGTAATGTCTGCCTTTAGCTGGATATTTGTTTGCTTACTGGTGTTGTGACCTGGTTGTGTGTTTTGAATTTTTGCGGCTGTGTTAGTTGTTACCTCCTCCAAGCAGGCTATGTTTTCACCCCTGTTAGTTTTTTGGGGTTTGTTTATCAGCAAGATTGATTTTGTTATTAGCTCTGCTGACCTGCGTGTTAACATGGTGAAGTTACAGCTTTAATAGATCCTTTGTAACAGTCCTCATTTAAATAAATAACAGTTTTTAAATAGAGAATGGAATCTTATGATGGAACACGCCTTTAATGATCACTATAGAAACTAAAGCAACGGCATGCCGGCTCACTTTAGGACTACAAGTGTGCTGTATTGGAGATCTGCCACTGAAACCTTCTGCTCTGTGTTTACAGAGTCAACAGATTCATATAAATACACAGTTGCACCTATGTGGTCCACAGTCACAGGGAGCTCTCTCAGCTGGGGAGACTGCAGCGACTGCAGTTACAGTAGACGTCTGTCCAGAGAGGTTGTGGCTGATTAAACTCTGGTGACTACACTGAGCTCACTCTGCACAGCCAGCCAAGCTGTGCTAGGAAATCTACACCACAGAATTGACTGGTCCTGAAAACAACCTTCTTTGAACCCGCCCCCGCCCCCCCGCCCCTCCGCCCCTCTCGCCAGCATCAACATCTGTGTGTGTGTGTGCGTGTTGGAAGACAGGAGGGAGTGGTAGATACAGAAAGGCCTGGAGGCCACCCATGTCTATATTTCATCTTTCGTAATCTGTTAGACGAGATACACACACGCTACATTCATATAAATCCGAAGAAAGATGAGGTATTTCTTTTCTTGGACCGAGGATGAGGTGGATCTGCTACTGACTGTTAACAATGTTTTGCTTACCGCTGGTTGTAGAGTCGAGACTGACGAGAACCAATCAGGAAGATGATGCCGCTTACAGTGTTCTCCTGATTGTTTCCAAACTTCTCTATCTTCTGTGTTCAAAACCTCGGGAGTAGTGTGGATGGCAGGTGTAACCATAGCAATTAATTCCTGTTAAAATTGTCTTAGCATCATGAAAGTCATCTTGCGCTATTTCATGTAATCTATCTGTGTTTCTTGTCAGCCTCAGTTAAAAGAACAACAACAAATGCTATTTCAGGTTTGCAGTTTCTACGGTGAGGATATTGCAGATTGCTTCTGCCAGAGAGAATCAGGAAGCTTTCAAAAACACACACATCCAGGGCCAGTGGCAGATGGACTGTTGCAGTGCGATGAAACGGAATGAGAGAGAAAGTTGGCTCTAATTGTGGATATAATGGAGTGTTTAGTGTACTCCGGAGCCCCATTGAGTGACTGTAAGAATCCGGCTTTTGATTGGGCATTTTCATTCGTGAGTATTCTGAGCTCTCGTCTTTGTAAATGATCTCATTAGATCATAAAATGTATACTGCCCTGACAGAGGAGTGTAATTTCAAACCTCGTTTTTAATGATCCTACTTACATAGACACATCACTGTATTAGCAGTCGGATGTTGAAGCAGATACACGGCGCTGGATTGACTTCTCAAATAGACTACTCTAATATCCCACACGATCTCTTTCAGTGTGGTCGGTAATAAAGTGACAACTGCTACAAACCCTCTTTTTCTCTTTTATGAAGCCAAAAGCGCAAATGACTCAAATGGGTATAAAATACCTCTTTTGAATGACAGAAACAAGTGTTCATGCCTCATCCTTTCAATGTCTCAGTCCTCTTCCATCCTCCTTATCTCGCCTCACTCTCCTTCACGCTGTGTAGTTTGCTGAGGGTTCGTAGAGTTCCGCCACATTCCTGGTTGGCACTTGTGTCTTGACATAGCAGAGTTGCGGGTGTTAGCCAGAGCCGCCTGCAGAGAAGAGACCGACGCTGGCAGCCAAGGACTGAGCGCCCACCTGCTGCCAGAGCCGACAGAGAAACCATCATTTATTACCTCCGTTGATGGGAATAGCAGCTCTATCACTTAGGAGACGTATTGTCCTGTGTACGCTGCGCTCTATACGGTTTACGTCCCAAGGCTGCATGTTTGGCACTGGCTTGGGCAGTGGAGGTATTTTCTCCCCCTCTCTTTCTCTGTTTAATCCATCAAAGTTATTCATCCTCATAGATCATATTTCAGGAGGCAGGAGAGTTGGAAACAGCATCCAAAATCTGCTTTATCTCATCTCTGTCACAGGGCTGTGTAGAGGCTGTGTCCTGCAGAGGGAGATTTAACCGTGCAGCCAGCCTCCTGTCTCCGACTCCCACTGACACAGCAGACTTTAGTCTCTAACATTTATCAGACTTGCGTGTTCAACCTGGCTACAAAGTGCTGAGCTCCCCTGTTCCACTTGGACTTAATCTTCCATCTTTGGCTCATAATTCTGGGAAAATATTGTAGAGTGTGACCCCAGATGTTTGATATTAGTGCTCCTTTATATTTAGTTTGATACTAAATCCTCTGTTAAGTTTTGTACATGCCCACTGCAGGGTAATTCTAGCTCTTACTTTTATAAACAGTTTGCTTTGGGCTTTCATGTCTGCCGTGTGTGGTGCCTTTGTTGTATGTATATATATATATAAAAAACTAAACATATGTCGAAGAATTGGCGGCCTTTATTCTCCACTGCTGCACTTTTTCCTCTAAAAGCGTTCCCATTACTGGATTAGTGCCCGGCTCTTCAGGACCAAAGAGAGGGTAGACCCGGCCCGCCTTACCTGAGCAAAGCCTAATCCGTCTTAATCTAATAATTGCTCCCATATTCATTCTGTCTCGCAAGGGCACAGCTGCAAGGGTTGGCTGTGGCTCCAGATTGCTGTGCACCATGGGTAATAATACCCACGACCCCTTTCATGGCCAGAATCGGGATCTGTGGAAGCCGCCAAAGTTTTTCATCGTCATTGTTTGGGCGTTCCAGACAAATTGTATAACCTCTTATCAGTCCTTCTTTCTCCCCTCTGTTCCTCTGCGTCTTTCCCCTCCCTCCTTGGCAGCTCATGTTCTGTCCCCAGCGTGCGTGGGTTACACTGACATGCATTAGTCTGCCTGTGTTTCAACAGTCAGCCTCTTATGAGTGGGTGTTGAAAATAGGTGAGAGCTGCCCACGCTCACATGTCTCTATTTTATATACAGCCTGACATTTATGAAGCCTGGTGTAGAGGGATAGACATGTGCGTGTATGTGCGTGTATGTGTGTGTGTGTGTGTGTGTGTTTACGTGTGTGTGTGTGTTTGCGTGTGTGTGTTTGGGGGGTAGTGTTGATGAGCGATGAGGCTCACATTTTCTCCGAAAGGCTTCTTCATGTGCCGGGGCTCCATCACTCTACGTGAAACATCATTTAAACCTCATACGATAACAAGGAATAGCGTGACATTGTGATGTCCTGCGTTAAAGTTAAATAACCCCAGCAATAAGAGCAAAGAAGACACTGAAAGTTGATCAATATCTAAAATAAATATACATACATATCAGCTCACTACAAACTGGTGACATTGGAACTAAACTGTAATAGTAGGTGCACAACACTGTTTCCACAATTCCTGATGTAAAATCACTTAGCTGAGAATTTTTAGCTGACTAAAACTCCAAGCTATGGTGGTGAATCTAATTCCTGCTGGCTATATAATGATGATCCTCCCCACCTAAGTGGTTAACCTCATCCCAGCATCAGCCCGAAGCCTTCTGCAGGCCTCGTAGTACAACTCATAATGAGGCGGTAATAGCCTTGGATGGGTGGCCTGTTAAACCTGAAGAAACGTTAGGTTGAGGCCTATAGCTCACATTTTCACCACCTCCTGGCGTGCTTATTAAGCGATGAATGCACCAAGGCTTCCTTCTCCCACCCTCCCCTATACCTCTCCCCACTCACTCTTTAACTCAAGTGTTTTTATCATTTTTCCTGCCTCGCTCACCCTTTGGAGCACTTCATTTCAAAGGTGTGGCGGCAAGCAGCGACTTGTAGGCAGTGATGAGGGGGCATTTCATGACAGCATAAGAGAGGTGACATAACTCTGTCAAAATGTCATGTCATGTAGGTTTTTGATGAAATTGAATTTCTGTTCAAGAAGAAAAGTGGCTACAATGAGGTCAGTGTCATGTTGCTGATGGAAGAGCAACTTTTAAGTGCTAGTTGTCAAAATGGCATCACATGTCCTCAGTGACTGTTGCTACAGTTTGAAGAAAGAGCGACGCAAAAATGAACGGAGAGGTCTGGTCCACCTGGAGACATTGCATGCCGGTTGCCATGCCATCGCTGCCTGGTAATAAGGGAGGGAAGGGTCTTTGTGTCGCTGCTGCAGAGCGCGCTCCCCGCTGTCAGCGGTGAGATGGAGAGAAGCGGCTGCAAACTGATAGTGATCTCAGCGAGGTTTGTAATAATAAGCAGGGTCCTCTCTTTGCACAGGAGCAAGTCACACTACAGAGTCTGACCCGTCTACGGTGCAATTACATGGTACAATAGGAGCAGCGATTGAATTAAGGTAGTGGATGTGCATACCGGTGCCATTGGTAAAGAGGTATCCTGGCTCTGCTGCTTTGAACATGGTTTTCAATTAGAAGAAGCAGAATGAACACAGAGATGTGTTCGGCTGATGTAATGTCCCACAGAGAAGAAAGTACTACCCGAGGTCAGTTTTCTGTACGTAATGAAGAGAGATGGCAGGGACTCGATCCTTCATGTTACTTTGATTTATTTCAGAGTTTGAACATATTTTTGGACAGAGACGGACTAGCTGTCTCCCTGTTTCCAGAGTTTATATAAATCTAAGCTAATATAAACTAGCCAACTGCTGGTTAGCTTCATATTTAGGGTCCAGGTATGAGTTTCTCCACGAGAGTACTTCCCAAACTATTCCTTCTATATCCTTATATGCTAACTAAGCATAAATGTAAAACGTCTGCAGCTTCTCAAATATAATGATTTTGTGTCACTATTGATTGGTCAGTAATTGAAAAAATATTTTGTTAAGACAGCAGAGGACAAAAACAGACTAGGAAACAAAACCTTAGAGACAAAAAGCAAAGTCATGTAGTATAATTTAAAATCAAAGACAGCAAATGATACACAAATAAAAACAAGAAAGAAAATACAAATGAGTAAATAGTAATGGTAAAAGATAAAGATAAAAGCAAAGAAAGTATTAAAGTGAGGGAGCAAGTCTCTTTTACACTTGGAAATCCGTTTGTGCTCAATCCTGTGCCACATAAATAAAACATATTATTTATTGAAATGTGATTTTCCTTCTTATAATAATTCTAGAACCAAGTCACCAAGTTAAGGCCACAGAAGCCCAGTGTGTTGACTAATGACATCAGCCTGTGGTGAACCATCTGTCACTCCCGCTACAAAGGGTTTGACAGAGACATTGTACCTGGTCTAACTCCGTCCTGTTAAACGTCTCTGCTGTCAAGCTAAATGAGGCAACCTGACCTCTGTGTTTTGGCGGCATTTCAGCTTCATGCACTGCTGAATACTCTGTGAAATTCACGTTTAGAAATGGCAAACTACTGCTGACACACAGCATTGTTAAAAACACTGACCAGGAGAGCGGCAGAGCATGAAAAATGCCCATTTCGCTAGATGAGCTCATTTTGACGTCAATATTCTAGTTTAGCTCCCACGTTTCTGGTAACTGTTCGTTGTTTTTTTGTCTCACTTTAAAGCACAGAAATTATTTTGGTCTGTTATGAACTTCAACCACACACACTTATCCCTAATACACTTTTGTCTTTATTGTTTTTTGGTGCCAAAGGAATTCAAGTTTTGATTTGCCATCATATTGTAGTGTCAATAAACACGAGCGCAGTATATCATGCTGACTTACCTGCTCTTTGGGGTTTTTCCATTGTGTTTACGAGACCATAAACCCTAGAAACCTGTCAATCTAATAGAAAATCTTCTGCCAACCAGTTTTCGAGGAAACAGCCAGGGGAGCCAACTCAGTCAGTGGAAAACTCAAACACGCGATCACACAGACACACATCCAGTCATTTGTTGACAGGCCATGAAAGCTCGGTGCTTCCCATGCTCTTCGTTACCACTCCATTTTTATCTCTCTGACATCTCTGTCCACAAACTCAACCATCTGAGGATTAATCTGTCACAGTTTTTCCACTGGCATTTCGCTTCATGTTTTAAAAACAAGCACTTTGACGGATCAGCCTCTCAGCAAATGTCAATGTGACAATCATCCAAGCTTGCACTTCTGTCCTGATTTCAGGGAAATGGGTTTATGCTAAATAAGCCTTAAAGGAGACGCATGATGTTTATTCATTGTTTTTTTTTGTTTAGTGTAATGATTTTTCGTGTATTAGAAAAGGACTGCAAAGTTGAAAAGCTGTGAATAAAGTGAGGGGAGCTCCTCCCCTCACAGAAAGCACTGATCCTGAAGCTGCTGAAACACCTTTGTAGTCCAGGCTATACTTCTTCGTCATTTGATAACCTCCGGATGAGCAACATTTTAGTTTTCAATGTTCATTGGCTAGTCCGACAAACCTTTTACAAAGCTGGGCCCAGCGAGAGAGCGGAGACTAATTTCCAACACATGCCGGAAGCGGTTGACCAATCACAACAGAGTGTGTGAGCTGGCCAATCGGAGCAGACTGGGCTTTCTTCAGAGGGTGTCCTTAAAGAGACAGGAGCTTAAACAGAATGTTTCAGACAGAGGCTGTAGAAGATCTGCAGCAAAGGACAGTTTGAGGAAAGTGAGGTGTTTTCTGAACATTTGAGCAGGGAATTTTTATTTTATTTTAATTATGAATATTAATATAAGCAGAATATGTCTACTTTTAAAAGTGTTTGACATACTCCACATAGATAACATGGAAAACAATGAAATGCCACAGTAGACGTGACATTTGTTACCGCACCACTGTTTACTAAGTAATATAAAAGATCAGGAATACTCTGATCAGATAGTTGAGTAATCTGATCAGGTATTCACTGCCGACCTTCTTTACAATATCAAGACCATATTTCACTTGGTACTGAGAATGTATTTCCAGCTACTTCCAAGGAGGTTCCAACTACTTTGAGACTTTGACTCGTATCAGTTTCGCCACACCGCTCGTCGTTTCTCCTCTTGTTTCCTCCTCTCTTCTCTGTTTGACATCCACCCTGGCAGGGAAGCTAATCTTGTTATCCTGGCATTCCAGTGCAGCAGACAGAATCTGCACTGATTGCTCAACTACTGGAAATAAAAATATGCACATTTTCTTAGCTGAAGTTCCACTCTGATTTTAAATCTAGACTTTTTCCACAGGACTCGAGGGCAGCAGACTTGTGCATCGTACAAAGTAAAGAGCCGCCCTCAACTCTCCGGACAGGACAGAGCGTAAATTACAGCAGCTGCTAAATTAGATGCTTTTAAAGAGAGAGTGGTTTTCGTCAGTGTTCCCTCGCTGCACATCCTTGTGTGTTGAAAAATTTATGACATGTTTTTCCAGTCATCGTGTAGGCCCCTGTCTGACCCTCTCATAGACATCAACAAAAGATGTTGCTTCCAAATGTGCCAGACTCTCTTTCAGATCTTATGTGAACTCTCTGAGTTTTTAATAATGTTCCAATCTGAAGAAGTCAAATCTTGTCTGTGTCCCTCCTTTTCTTTCCTAGTTTCAAAAACTCTTTTGAAGCTGCACTGTTTGCTGTCAGTATGCAAGTTTGAGTAAAGGGGGGGTGTTATGGACTCCTGCTGCTTTTACTTTTAATTGGGTTATGTAGATCTCGCTGGGAGATGAACAAACAAAGTGTTCATTTGTGGTAGTTGAGTCGTGTCTTCATAGGATTGTGTTTTCAAAGATTGCTGAATTTCCCAACAAAGTATTTATAAAAAAATCTGCAGCACTTTAATGTGTGATAGAGAATTCTGTGTCACTCAGTGCAAGGTGTGGAGATAAACGTCTGAAGGCAGCCATGCCGAACGCTCCAATCACTGTCTCACGCTCCGGCAGCAGCGCTCATCCCTGTGATTCAGAGACTCTTCGCTCTGTTATCCCGTCACCCTGAAACGTTTCAGAGCAGCTGTCCCGCTTCGACACGGTCCGCCGAGGGGCCATTGAACCACTCACACATATAGGGGCTATTTGAGCTCCTGCAACGGGTGTGACTGGTGCCAAGCGTTTGTGAGAGATGCTGTTTGTGTCTGTGCATGTGCGGCCGACTCCCCCTTTAACCTTTCGCAGCCTCCGTGCTGCGTGTCGTCACTGGTTGTCGTCGCCCTGCAGCAGTTTGTTTGGAGAAGGATTGAGAGATAACACTGTGGTGTGTGATGACCTGGTGGAGACACACAGTCCTGATTACAGCAGCTTCACTGATAACATAACGTCTTATAAAGCTTATTAACTGGGTTCAACTTCGACTGAATTAAGGCTCAGATTTTTACAGATACAATTCAGAAGCATATTTTTTCTTATTTAATATAACCGTTTTACCTGCACAGTGAAAGCTTGTGGGGTTTAACATCAATCAGTTTATCTTATCTGGATATTGATTTTCTTTCTTGTCCATAGATAATGGACGACTCGGGGTGAAACTGTCGGCTCTTAGCCGTCTTTGTTTTAAAGCTGATGTTTCTTCATGGTGTTTGTGTGTGAGCTGTGAAACCCAGAGTATCACAAGGGTATAATATGGGAAATTCTCCTGATCATGTTTTGTTTGGCTCTCATCCAGAATGCATCCATAAAATGTTCTTTATTTTGACCACTGGACTGAAGGTATTTAGAGAAGCCTCAAACTCTTCTAACCATCTGGATGAATAAAATAAAATAAAATAAAATAAAGATGTAATAATGACTTCCTAAGTCACAGCTCTGTCCTATGCAGACAGCCTTAAAGCTGCTATCTTTTGGTTTGATTCAGAGGTGCAACTTAAAACAGATATAAGAAATATTCTTTATTGTCTGCGTGTTGCATCTTTTTTCATCAGATGGGTTTCAAGAATTTAGGGGTTTTAAATGACTTTCTATCATTTTCAGACATCACCAGTTGATCAGAATTATTATTTTGGTGATGGTTACCTCTTTGCTTTAATATAAACGATCTCTTGATTCGTGAGTGATGAGCGGTTTCTTTCATCCTCCTTTTCCTCCCTGAGCTTTTCCTTCTCCCTCGCCCTCATTTTATTTCTCTGGCTCCTGGGGCTTGTACGCATTGCAGAACATTTTTCAGCCTTTCGATTTCCCTCAGCAGCACTTCTTTCTGCTTCACCTCTTTCTTGGGCTGCGAGGTCTACATGCTGGCATAACACATCTTTCTCCTTTCAAACAACTCTGTCTCCCTGAGCATTCATTGTACGTGATGAACAATATTTTCTACCCTCTCCTCTTCCTCCCTGGGTTTTCCTCACCAACCCTTCCCTCAGTTCATCTATGGCATGAGACACGTTCACGTTAACTAGAGGGGAAAGTTTGAAGTCCTGACACTAGATGACTGAATTGACAATATACCATGTTTCTTTTCTTTTTTTAGCTAAACTTTGCCAAGTGATTTCACTGTGCACTGTTGTTATATTCAGTTTGACAAAGTACTAAATGCAAAACTCATCAGATTTGTTGTTTTTAAGGCACATCAAAATGTGGTCCAAGTGCATAATTAGTGGATTATTTTATAGAATTAATGCATGGACGCAATTTGATAAATTCAGCTCTTGACGTTATTTGTGAACACAATTTAATAATTTGTGAGCATTATTGTTTATCCTCTTGAATTATTGATTCATGCTCTTAAATAAATAAAACAGAGTTAGCTTATTAATGGACTTGATTTGATATCACATTTTAAATTTGATATCCTACTTTCTTCTTATCCACATGGCAGTAAACATTTAAGAAGCACTACAGAATTGTATTTTTATGATGCCGATGACTTCTGATGTATTATCCACATCGACTGTATAATACATATGACCCCTCTTGCGATCCATACTTATTACTTAGCAAGTATATCCTTATCCCATAAAATACATTTTATCCCTCTAGTGAAAGAGGTAAAAATATATTTATTGAAATTATCTAAAGCATTGTGCTCTAACCTTATATCATCAATATAATCTGCCAGTGACGAGTGAGTGATTGATCACATTGTACCTTCTCTTCAGATTTCTGACCCCTCATCACAGTAATGATTTGAGCTTTGAGCAAAGATTGATTTTTGAGATTTATGCTTTTCAAAGGTGGACTGAAGGTTTCCATATTGTACGAGACAAAGGAACTGGAAAAAAAAAGGTTTCCTTCGTTATGAGTAAATTGGAATACAAAATGATAATAGTTGCAGAACTCTAGTGCAGTGAGCAGCTGACGTAATCTGTAGACCGTCTGAAAAAAGAAAAACTTCATCAAGGAAATGTTGAAAAACACTTTAATTCAATAAAGTGGAGAAAATGATCGTGGATCCAACCCCTGACCTGGATTCGCACCAACATGTAATGCTTTCTTCCCTGATCCTTACCACATCCTTCCACCAAGTTTCATGCTAATCCGTCTCCTAGTTTTTCTGTAATCTTGCTTGCAAATAAACCAAACTGCCATCAAAGAAACAGGGAGGAATGAAAACATAACCTTGTTGTTGTTGGTGGAGTAAACAAACGCTTGACTGATGATGAGCTGACAGCCTAGAAAAATATTGTTGAATCAGTTTGTTCCAGCGGTCATTTCAGTATTAAAACAATAAAATCATCAATAATGAATTTTTCAGATGTGCTGCTCAGGTTACTGTCATGTTGGAGCTACAGGTTGTAGACATTAATTGGTTTTGTTTCATGAATATTGGCGTTGATTATTTTTGTGGCTGCCAACTGTCAGACTTCTGGCTTCTAGCCCAGCAACTGATAACAGATCTGAGGTGAATATGTGACCTGCAGATACTGTCTCTCTTAATTCTGTCAAAAATGATGGATAAACCCTAATGACAATCAGGCAGAGATAAGACCAACCCACAGACCCTCTGTCAGTGACCCCGACTGTGCGTCCTGCGATCTATGTTGTAAGTTGATGAGGCGTCTCAGTATAGTTTCTTGTGAAATTTGATTCCACTCTTGACACCTCTCTCTGCCTGTGCCAGCGAGCTACGTTGTGAAAGAGAGACGTGGGTTGCTGATGAGCCCATTAAGGTGGGTTCTGGCTGTCAGGCCGACTTTAAGGCGACTTGCACCTGACAGCCCCGACAGCCGAGCCCAGCTTAATGGGGTCGGCAGTGCAGCGAGCTGAGGAGGAGAATCCCCGGGTGCTGATATTTCCCCCTCTCAGCAGTTTCCCCCTGCGCCTTTAACCCACTTTCTGTCTCTTTCAACTTATTTCCAGATACCTGGATCGAAATCCAGGAAAACCAGGAAAACTCAAATTGTTTGTAGAACTATTAATATTTCATGACTGTTGCTGCTCATTCGGGTGCATTAGTGTGTTTGTTGTTAGCTTTTCCCGTAAGTGCGTATTGATTGGAATCAGAGCTGGGACGCTTTCTGTCTTTTGTGTTTATTAACCTGGGAAAGAAAGAGAAGGAGAGGTTCACTGAATAATGAGAGTAATAGTTATCACCAGCATTTTAAAATTGATCTAGATTTAATTTTCTTTTATTTAAATTTAAATTATTTCAATAGTACTGAAAAAAATCACTTGATTCAAAAAATATCATCATGAGCCTTGAAAAGTTTATATATTTTCTCACATTTTATAAGTATATAGTCTAGTCAAAATCTACTCATTAATCAATTAGAAAAATATGAATTTTAAAGCTGTTGTATCTTGATAAATTGTATCCATCAGGTCTAAGAATGTTGTCTATTTTCTTCCCCCATGGGAACTTTTTTATATTAAAATTAATTATTGTTTACACTGGTGTTTACTGGCTTTATTCTTACACTGCTGGGTGTACTCCTGCTTGTCTTTGCACATCTGTACAAGTCTTGGCACATCACTTCCACCAGCTGTCACCCAGCAAAATACCATAAAACTGGTGTGGCCTGGGAATTAAACTAAGAAGAAAATAAACCCAACCTCCAAAGTGATACTAGGGGCAAAAAAGTCCACAGCATAACTTTTTAATAATTCATTTTACTTCAATGTCATTGTGCCATTGTTAGTTTAACTTTACTCCTTTTCAACATCCTTTGCATTGAATTGAGTTTTTGTGACGAGAACATTCCCATTCCTCCATTCTTTGTTATCTCTGTTTGTTTCCCACTGTATCTGAAACTCTCCCTTTCAACTGCTCTCTCTGTGAAGGGCCCTCAGCAGGAGTGAGGATAGCACTGGCCCCGCTTATCTCTCTGAAATGTCACTCTGTGCAGATCCAAGCATCTCTTTCCCTTCAGCCAGCGTGTGACTCATTGACAAAGCATGGCCTTAAATTAACTGTATTGATTCGGTCGGACAGATAAATCTTCTGTAGAATGTGTGTTGCTGAGAGACGACGTGATGGTGGTAGAGGACATATCTCTGTGTGTGTGTTTGTGTGTGTCCCCATCAAGTCCGTCTTTGTGTGTCTGTTTATATGAGTGTTGGATAGGAAGGGCTGCTGAGTGTGTGAGTGTGTGAGTGTGTGAGTGTGTGTGTGTGTGTGTGTGTTGGAGATGTAGGTCACGGTGCCTTCTCTGATTGAACAGTACAGTACACTTGGCAGATTTCCGTAAGATGTAATAGAATGCCTCTCACTCGCCCTCACTCACTAACTCTCTCACTCACCCATTCACTCGCTCACTCTCTCTCTCTCGTCTGTCATCCTGTGGTATGTGAAAACACCTTATCTATTTACTGTGTCTGCTAGGGCTTTTCCCGGAAGTCATTCCCTCTGGCAGCTAAGATCCACGCACGCACACACAAACACACACACTTACACGCACACGTGCACACCACTGCATGTCATCATGCATCTCAAATGAAACCTTTAACTGCATGCCACGCCTCCGCTGCGCTCCCACCGAAGCTCGTAACACCAGTGTACAGAGGAGGCTCGCTGTGATGGGAGCTGGCGCGCTACTTCGCGGCCCAGCTGTAGGTTTGGCGCTGAGGCAGAGCGCTGTCTGTGAACATCACTTGATGGATTGATTGAAGTGGATGTTGGGGATGTCTCTGCTGGAGTTTCCAACACATCTGCTGCCTCTTATCCCAGTTTTCCACAGATGGAACAAATTCATGGCCTCTTCGGGGAATTGTGGAGACCAGTCGGTCGTACAGAAGAGAAGTTGTAACAATCCTGTGTCTAATAAATCATGGGAAGTTTAGCTCAGATGAAGAAAGAATGATTTATGAACTCAGGCTATGTATAATGTCATAATCATTGACTCCTGAATACTCGTTTCCATTGATAAATTCAGTGTTGGTTCTTGAAATGTGAAACATCTTGTCTCACAGTCTAGAACTAAATATATAAAACAAAGTAGAGAAAAGCATCAAATACCTTTGAGAAACTGAAACAGGGCTATTCACCACAAACTCAGAATGCAAGATTTCTATAAATATTTATTGTATTACAAATTTGTTTTTTTAACTAGGTGTACTGGGAGTGTATGTGCAAAGACCTTAACTCTGTCTGTTCACTTGAAAACCTTAGGGTCACTGAGTTATGCTGCAAGCCTCGGTCCACCGTCTTCACCTAGAAGAAAAAAAAACAAGAACAAAAGAAGTTGTGATTAGATTTCAAATCTATGTGGGGAAATGAAACGAGATGGTTGCCACATCAGCGAGAGTGGCACAAATTGAGGTTAAGAGGTGAGGTTCCATCCCTAGTGAGACATTTAACCCTTATGCAGTGAAGTAGAAATCAATCATCTGGCAGGTATAGTGTCACCCCTGGAGCTCGCCTGTAAATTTCTCTCCCACAGTGTATTTACAGCAGAAAGAAAGGCCAATGTGTCTGTGACCTGTAATACACTGTGTCCATGAAAAAGATATAACCCTCCTCGGAGGATTCCCCAAACACGCCATCGATCGTCTCTGCCACCAGACCTGGTGCGAAATTAAAAACAAAAGACTAAAAATATAACACTGGAGCGTTGTGTCATTGTTTCCTTATTTCTTATTATTTGAACCAGTCACCTCAAGTGTAACAACCTTAAGCTTATGAATTCTGTTCACATAAATCTGTAGTTCTATCAGGAATAAGTGAATCCATCCATGATGAGCCAGTGCAAGAGTTCTGTACGACATTTGCAAGAACGGGTGACAGATGTTGGGCAGATGTTAAGGTTCAACATGTTCAGTCGCTTTACAGAAACATTGCATGAATTGCTTTGATCAAAGTTATGTTCATCTCAATGCTGTTGGTGAAGTCCTTGTTCACTGGGAACATAACAAGGTTTTGAAAGGACTGGAAGTGTCTTTGTGCTTTTAATGGAAATCTGCAACTGTCCATCAATGGATGTGTCAGAGGACCGTGTGTGACAACATTTGAATGATGGATATAGTCTACAGTACATATCGCTATTGTGTCCTGTATTGTTGCTAATGTTTTAGTGATTTTCTTATCTGAAAAGCTTTTTAACTGCAGTTGCTGCTGGTGAGCAAGAGGCCAAACAATGAGAACAGTGATGTTTTATCAGGGTATCAATGGTATCTCCTTACTTTGCACCATAGCGTGTTGCATGCATAGGCGGTGGTCTAGAGAGGCAATGGTCTAGTGGCAGAAACTTGGACTATGGGCAGAGAAGGTCTGGTTCGTCTCTGGTTCGACTCCACGGAGAGACAACAAAAGACGAACCTGGATTGATCTGCCCAAAAATCCAAGAGTCTCCCTACCTTGTCTAGTGCCCCTGAGCAAGGCACCTTACTCCCCCAACATCTGCTCCCCGAGCGCTGTACATAGTCGCTCACTGCTCTGTGTGTCCTGCACACAGATGGGTCAAAAGCAGAAGTTAAATTTCCCTTCCTGCATGAGTGTGCCTTTGCATGTCTGTGCATGTGTTTGGGACAATAAATCGATCTTAATCTTAATCTTAATAACACACCTGATACCGCATTTTTATTTTGGTACTTATCTACCTTGCATGCAATAGCACCAACATGGGCTTTGTGACGTACCTGGACATTGTATACGTAGAGTAATAAACTGCCTTGCTATGCTAGTTATTTTTCCTTGTTTTTATTTTGGGGTTTCTTTGCTTAAAAGATCAGACTTTGAGATTTAAGGTAAGGGGGCATTTAAGGCAAATGTATTTACCCTTGTCCCACCTTAACTAGATGTCTTGTTTGACCTGCCCCTCTGCCTCTGCCTCGCTGCATATTATTTTCTCTTTTTTTTCTGCTGCCTGTCTGTCAGCTCGTGCCACCTGCAGCTGAGGCAGAGGTGATGAAGAGATGCACAGGCAGCAGCAGGAGGACGGGGGCGGTGGGATGAGGAGGGTCAGAGATGGAGGGATTACCCTTGGCTCATCTTCAACAGGCTTCTTGATTAAACATTAGTGAAAGATCCCTTTTTACTTGGCTCCAGTCCTGCCAGAGGCCATGAAAACACGCACGCACACAGACACACACACACACACTCTATCCTGCAGGTGTAGGTATGTTCAATCGACTTTCAATCGACTCCAGCGATGAACCGTTCCTTATAATCACAAAGCCTGACATGATAACATTGTGCAGGTGAGGGCCTGGCTTAATAAACTATCGAGATGGCAACTGATGTTCATTGTGTTGGTTTAGCAAACAGGAAGTGAAGATGCAGCAGCCAATGAGACTCCTCCTGTGTCTCAATAAAAAAATTTAAATGGCAGAAGTCAAGAGAGCTCTGTGAACGTAACTGGAATAAAATTATCTTTACATTGTTGTTTTGTAACGCCAGATTTGGATAAAGATGACCATATTTAATCTGCTACCCTATTCTCATTGTAGCTGTGGCTGCACAGTGAATATATATATAGCATTAAAAAGTAAAGGGTTTTCTGTGCAGACTTGCTAAAACAGATAATTAATTTTAGTGTTTTTTTTAAGAGAATATAATATTAGTGTTTAGTAAATGTTCAGCAATTTTGTATCAAATGTTTTAAAAATTGTCATTATTTGCTAAATTATAAACAATATAATATTACCATCCTATTTATCAGCATCAGCCACTGAAACCCATATCAGTAGACCACTAGTAACAATGTGAAGCACATGAAACATGCACCTCTAGCTAACGGCAATGTGAACTCCATGCTTCTGATTTAATTTATTCCCTCTTTCCTCCCTCTGCCTTTGCTTATCAGGACCATATCGCCTCTCACAAATACTGTGACTGTGTCACAATAAAATAGACTTGAGTTGAATTGTGACTCATGTTTAGTGAAAGTCACTCTACCCATTTCCTCCGGTGACATGTGGGTAACTGGAGCAGAAAATGTTTCCCTCACACAAAAAGTGTGTCCACAGGATCATGAGGGAAATAAAAGATTCAAGTGTGCGTGAGGATGTGTGTGCAGCACATCGTGTCTTGTTTGGGATACGTGTCTCACTGAGCTGATGGAATATGAATGTGTGTTTGTGTCAGTGTGTCAGATTAGTCACTAATGAGAAAAGGGATTTTCTCCGCGTTGGGTCTGATAATTTTACGACAAAATAGTTCACAGTTAGCCATTAGTGTCTAAACACCACATTCCTCCACACGGCTAAGTGGTTGCTATGGCGCACACTTAATGATCGGAAAAAGCTGTAAAATGTTAACAGCAGCCAAATCCTAACCCTCTGTCATTTACTTTCCCCCCTTTCTCCCTTTTATTCCCCCCTCTCTGTTCCAGTTCTGTCCATCCAGGCTGCTGCCATCCAGTTCACCAAGGAGCCCAAGTCCCAGGATGCCTTGCAGGGCCGCAGCGCCACGCTACGCTGCGAGGTCAGTGATCCGGCCGACATCAGCTACAGCTGGTACCACAATGGCCAGCGCCTGGAGAACAGCGAGAGGCTCCACCAGGTGGGCAGCAACCTCCAGTTCACGGCCGTGGATCGTCAGCTGGACGCTGGGAACTTTGAGTGCGTCGTAGAAAACGCGGCCACGGGAGAGACCCTCCACTCCACCAATGCCTCCTTCAATATCAAGTGTGAGTTTTTCATTTCAAGCCTCATTCTGAAAAAGAAAAGGAGCCCCTTTGATTTCCTGAGTTAGAACTTGCCAGCTGACAGGGTTTCATAATGGCAAACAAGGATGTGCGTCCAGTTTCTGGATCAAAAACGCAAAACAAAAGTGGCAGTATACGATGACAGGTAGTATGAGCTGAAGGAATGTTTCCACCTTGTTGCCTTGTTCTTTGTGGCTTCATCTCCCTCTCTCCAAAGGAAACTGGATATGTGTGCCACCCAGCATGTGTTTCTTGTTGCTTGTACTGTTTTTTTTTCTTTTTCATGCGTTGTGTAACACTCTCTTTTCCCGTATACACTCAAAAGGCTTTTGTTTGGATATTACTCAAGAGAGTAATTTACCTTCTAGCTATATAATTATGTAGGTTAAGATTAACAATGTCCTTCTTTGCTGCAGGCTTTTCAGTCAGTCATTTCCTTTACGTTTTTGTCGAGGCACACTAGTATCTTGATTTATTTGGTGTAGCCCCCAAATCCAAAGCTCAGTGACCCTCTCCAAGTTTCAGGGGAAGCCATGGGAATTTTGCACAAGGTTGTTTAGGATAAATAAGAACCTTGTTTGTTTATTGTGGAAGGGCCTCAGGTACCAGTCGTTACTGAAAGGCCTTTGTGTCCTGCAAACACTGAGTTATAGTGATGGCCGTCAAAAAACAAAAAGCAAAGCGGTTTGAGAAATGGCTTCATCTGGAAAAAGTTTGTCCTCTCTCCGTTCAGCCGGGAGGTTTTGTCTTTGCGGTGCTGTTGCTAGTTCAAAGGCTGATTACAAGAACAGATGAGTGTCCAGACCTCCTCGTAGCAAACTGGGAGATAAACAGAGAGGGGCAGGCAGAAGGAGAGCGCTGAGGTTTAACCCTTCCTTTTATGATGCGCCTCCCCCAGCGGATGTTTGTGGTTTCTGATGTTGAGCATCGAATCTGAATAGTTTAGAAGAAGAACATGAGTATTACAAAACCTCATCTGATCTGAAGGGAGCTGACTTTATGTGCTGCAATTAAACACGATCTCGGCGTCGGCCAAGTCCAACTGACATACTCCCACAGATTAAAAAATAAAAGAAAAACAAGTCAGACATGAAACACCAGTTCTTAAGAGCAGACCAAAAATAAACTTTATTATCTGCCAGGTCATTGGCATTCCCTCAAGTTGGAAAGACGGATCTGTTTTTATTGGAAAGAAGGTGCTGTATTTACTTAATAAAAGTATTTTTCTTTTTCTCGTTGCACTCATTAAATCACAGAATTATGTTTATGTAAGATGTAAAATGTACATTTATCCCATATATTAAGACTAGAGTGTCAAGATCTATTCTGGTAACAAAGTGCGACTTGATCACAAACCTGCAGCAAGAGCTGAGCCACGCTCTAGACACACACACACACACACACAGGCACAATACAATCATCCTCTTGCTTTTTGGCTTTAGTGCAATCATCTGTATTTTATATTAGTAAATTACTGTGTACTGTAAAAGATGTACCCACATAACTATCACTGTAATTATCCACTTATTTTTAATTAGCGTGATATAATTGTCGTATATTCTGCACTTTGGGCTTTAGGTCATCTCTCAGCTCCTTCTTACAATCTCACAGTTTTGGTCGACTTTCATCACAGTGTGGGGTTCATTTCTAGATACAGCTTCAGGTTTGCACAATACAATATAAATAAAACCACAAGGATATTAACTAGTATTGAATGCCTTTGATCAGCATGATTTTTTCCATAGTCAAAATCATTCATATGATTTGCAGCCAAATCATGAACATTTGTTTATGCCCACACTGAGCCTGCACGTCACTCACCAGCTTGGCATATCCAAGTGTAAACTAGCCCTAGCACTCAGTAGTGTGCTGTCCTCTGCCAAGGCCCAACAGCCTAGGAAACCACATTCAAATTCACCAGATACGTTTTCCTATCTCAAAATCTTAAAGATAGAGAAAAAAAGTCCTGAATCTGCCGCCTGATCCGGGTCTGCACCAATATTTAATGAATTTTTCTTTGGGCCATGTCCTACGACTCTAATTTCATATAAATCGGTTGAATAGTATTTGCATAATCCTGTTGGCTAACTTACAAACAAACACAGCTGAAAACATAAATTCCTTGCCAAAGTTATTAATGCTATATCAGACAGACTACTCTTGAAACCAAGGGTGCAAGTTTTCCTTTGTTGTGTAGCAGCAAATATGTCCAAGTTGGTTTCTCCATCTTTATCTGAGGGTGACCAGCTGTGGATGTGTCTCTTTGCAAATGCACATTAAGCACACAACCTGATGCTGGACTCCCTGCGACTACACATTTTCCAGATATGGCAATGGTATGTACAAGCAGACATGAGCAGCAGATGCATTGCCAGGAGGCAGATGTTCATGCATGTACTGTTTGTAATCCATCAAACATCAGTCTGGAGATTATCAGTGAGATTGATGCGATAGCCTTGCGTTATCAGTTTGATAAGAATACAGCATCTTGAGCGGAATAAAAAGACGTGTGTAAGACGAGAAACAAAGACATATATGTTCCAGGATCAAATACACAAGGTTCAGTAGCACACAGTAGTAAATCATCTCTAATCACGTTCGCACACTCTGTCTGTCTGTCTGTCTGTGTCTACCCCGTTTGTCGGTCTGTTGTAATGCACTGGCTGCTTGTCTCTGGATCACTTTAGGTGGATCAGACCGTATTATGACAGACGTTCTCATATTTCCCCAACATACATTTAACGGGCAATAAAGTCGCATGCGGTTTTAAAGCGAAGACCCCCTCGGCAATAATCCTGTATGTGCGTTCGCTCATGTGTGTGCTAGTTTGCGTGCGTCGTAGTTAATGTGGGTTGTGAGGAAGGGGGGTGGGATGGGGGGTGTTCCATATGTACTGTACATAGACTGTACCAGAGTAGCTTTTACCCCCCTCCCCCCTCTGCAGACAGAGAGAGAGAGAGAGTTAATTTGTCTCTCTCTCAAGGGTGGGTGGGCAAATCCTGCCAGTCGAGAGTTATTCAGAGTAATTATCTCCCCTCTGTTTTGTCCACTAGTGGTTTTAGCCCCCCTCCAGCCCTTTGTCTCAGCCGGTCACTAGGCATCAGGGGCGAGGGCCGCATCCAGCAGAGGCGTGGGGGCTCAGGCATCACCATTGTCACAGCGCGTTTGTTGGTCCTGGAGGCGACGCTTGGCTTGACTCTCAATAATAATCTGTAACAAGATGAAGGCCGACAGTGTTTTGAAGTTCATTGACTCGGCTCGTAAAGGAGAAGGTAATGAAACTGCAGAAACACAGGCAGCCAGAATTTCCTCTTGGGTTAGACTTTCAAATCACAGAGCTACGTGCAAACGAGAGCGTGCACACACACACACGCCATCCTGAATTAATCACACAGCTTGTATCCTTAACCTACATTTGTTCAGCAGATGCATTTTATAGCATCCGCGCTGATGGCTAGCTCAGCTGTACTTTTTCTCGGAATCACTTCAACTTTTTCCCCCTTCATCCTGTCATCTGCAAGGTGAAAAATGCAGCTCCTCGTGCCTAATGACCCCGGCTCCATCCCTCAGCCTCTCCCCTGCAGAGCGACTTTGCTCCAGTGTCAGTTTCTTTCCTTGCCTCCTTTCTTCCTCCTCTATCTGTCATGTTACGGCAGCAGCATCATCTCGGAATCGCCACAGTTTGCAGCGGGGCCCTTTGACCTCTGTCAGCCACAGCGGATAAAATCTGACACATCGTCTCTGAAGGCGTGCTGGGCTCGTCACGCATTTCCCAGGAACATTTTTTTTTACAAAGTTTACAATATGAAACCACTCTACCACATGTTTTAGTTAGTTTCATACCCATATGGTGCTGCCAGTCAAATCATACCTATAGTACTTGCCTGGATAACACAATCCACCCTGCCACTTCTCCATGGCAACAAATCAGCTCATTGAGTGAAGCAGAGAGACACACACACACACACACACACACACACACACACACACACACACACACACACACACACACACACACACACACACACACACACACACACACACACACACACACACACACACACACACACACACACACACACACGCACCTTTTGGCACACTGAGGGATGAACAGTCCAAACATCTTTCTTGACAATATCCTCGCAATTCATCTGTTATCATCTGTGTGTTGATGGAGCTTCCTGTTCTGTCTTCAACATAATAATTATACTCCCTTAATTACGGCGTTAGCTGCCAGGCCCGCTCCAACACTTAGTCATGCATTCTGAGAGGGATTACAGGAAAGTATTTGCCACTAATAGGTTATGAAAGAGTGCCTTCTGTTTGTCGAACAGACAGCTGGAGAAACCTGAAACTGTGAATAGAGCTACGAGCAGAGCAAAGTTCAGAATGTGTGACTGTCAGGGAATCCAGGTCAAATTGGAAATTAAATTTAAAAAACAGGAATAGGTTTTAACCTGCTGGAGGAAAGAAGATGTCAGCAGTCTAGAACCTTCGAAAAAGTCATGAGGCAGTTTGTGTTAAGAAGTCCACCTTGTTGTTTTGTCTGCATACATGAATGGGTCACACATCAGTCCAACAGTCTTTCACAGTAATTACTTTTTCACTTTTTATATAGTTATTTTCCTAATCTCTTCAACCTTACTTTCCTATTACACCACTCACCCACTACTTTACGATCTTATTTCAGACACATGCTGGTTTTTTTTTCAACCATGACAGACTTACTCCACTCAAAGATTATTTCAGAATATAATTTTGAATTTCAGTCTCAGCCCTTTGTCACCACCTGAAACTGGAAACACCCACCTGTTACTCAGGCAGGTTGAAACTAATTCTACAATTTCATTTGCAGGTGACTGTCTGTCCTTGTGCTGCAGATAATAATTGTCCCATCAAACTTTGATCACCCTCCTCCCTCTCCTTGGTGACTCACAGTCTCCCCTTCTTTTTTTCCCTAATGCTTCTATTGCACTAATAGCAGGTCTGTCTGAGTGTCTGGCTCCAAGTCCCTATAGCGCTGGATGGCCTTCATCACAACCTCCTCCTCCTCATCCTCCTCCTCCTCACTAACTTACTGGAGCTATTGACTGGAATGGCCTTGAGTGAGACACACTAACAATTAGTAACCTGTGTTGAACTGCCATGTGTACACATGCTCTCATGCTGAGGGGCACAGCATCATTAAGTGTGTTTCACTCCTCACCAAACCAATCATGCACCAACACTCTCTTAACACACACTAATATTAGCACACACTTGTTCAGCGTAGCGCACACATTCTCAGTTGTCGGGGCATCTGTGTTTAGATGAAGCTAATGAGCGGTGCCTGGCTCAGACGGGGATATAAGCCAGAGGGACGGAGCCCGTGTTGCCGTAGAGACGACTTCCCATGATCCTCCATTGTGCAGAGAACTGCTGGGCTTCTCTTTAATTCACAGTGACAGGTTTTCCTCTAGCACCCCCTCTGACCTCAAAGGGGTGCTGCCCCCCACCCCCCCTCAACTGTCTTAGGGGCAGGCTCATGCTATGCATATTTCATAGGTTCCGAGAGGCGGCCACACTATACAGTCATAGGAATGGAGCTCACATGAGGGAATGACACACACAAACACAACACACACACACCACAACACACACACCCACACACCGCCCCACACCTTACTAAAAACCCCATTGACTCATGTATAATCCGGGGAAACCCAAACAAACATGCTCGCTCATTGGACGCATCCTTATTCCCATGTAACCACACAGCGTGTAGAGTTACTGTGTACTGCAACCACTGCTTACATATCATCACATAAATAACAATTAGCCCTTGATCTCATTCAGTGTAAACTCTTAAGTATTTGTATACTCAACACACACAGCAGGGTGATGGGGAATCCCAACAAGGTACACTGCGCCTAAACTTTATCAGGCTGACTGCATCAGATGAAGCAAATTTTGCATTTTTATGGCTGATACAAAATGTCTGCATTTAACAAAAAGGTCATCACAGTTGGATTTATTGAAAGAGGGGGTGAAATACCTCAGTACATCATGGGATACATATACACTTGTCTACCTTGAACAAACCTTGACAAATGGTATTATGTTTCCCTTCTTTTGAAAAACGCTTTGACATTTCATGACATGATGTATGTATTATAAATGTTCCCATGTGCTGGGTCACTTCCTGAATGGGGAAACCGATCAGCTAACTCCATTCCTCCCTGCACCGTGCTGCATTCAGGGGACAGCTGTCACCGTCTGTTTTCTTCATTTGTTTTCCTCGTTCATCCGACACTCGGACTCCATCGATCGGGTTTTACATTACACCAATATTCCAGAATTTTATTGACTGAGAAGTGAATACGATAACTAAAATAGAAACATGTTCCCTTCTTCCCAGTGTTTACGGGCTGCTCTGACAGCAGCATAGTCGTTTTAACAGAGTAATTCCATTGGCTGTCCATTAAATGTCCATCAAAATCAGTGTAAAGGCCCAGCTCGCTCTTGTGGGTGTAAAAGCGTGGAATGCTGATGTAAGCTGACCCAGTGATGCGGTCGCTCCCTGCTCCGTCTCTCTGTTCCTGACTCACTGGGCTGTTGTACCCATTAGCATTGTCGTCAGTGTGTCCTGCGAGGACAGATGACCGGACAACCACTTAACTCAATTTTTCCTCCTGTCCTTCTCCTCAGTTATTCCTCTTGTCCTCATGCGCTCCGTCCCTCCTCCCGCTGACAGTCGCCTCTGGTTTTGTTTCTCTGCAGGGCTGGAAAGCGGTGGCGTGACCCTGAAGGAACCCAACTCTGAAGGAGAGATCGAGAGCTCTGTGTTGGTAACGTTGCGCTGTCATATCGATGGACACCCACGGTGAGTCTCCTCCCTTCCTCACCTTGAGTTCAGATGTCACAGGGTTAAGGATCTGTACTGTAAAATGATTCCTCTGTGCTTGTTAGCATCTCTCATCCCCTTTTGTTCGCATGCCCTTTGCATCTCATCTTCTTTTGTGCCATCAGTCATCGTGTTTCAAGATTTTGTCTTCTTTTCCTGAACCTCTCTCACGCCTGACCTCTCTTATTGTCCTCTGCCTCTCAGGCCAACCTGCCAGTGGTTTAAAGACGGCGTGAAGCTAACGGAAAAGAGCCACCAGATCAACAACAAGGAGAGGACACTCACCATCAAGAGCGCCAGTCCAGACGACAACGGCCTGTACTACTGCTGTGCCAAGAATGCAGTTGGACACATCTGCAGCAACAGCAACTTCACTCTCAACATTATAGGTGTGTGTTTCTTGGTTGATTTCACTCACTTGAGCTGTGTGGATGTCCGCACAATTGGGTCTGGACTCTCTCCGGTGGTTTGCCTTTCACACATGAGCAATGCAGCAGGAAATTTTCCGCTCAGACACATTCATAAGAATAAATCTCTGGAGTGTTCAGGTGATGGTTGGTGCAGCAGGCAGGTGCAGGATGTAACATATAAATTCTGATGTGGATATCATACTTTGTGTCCATCAATGCTAGCATTGGCCCGTATCCCTAAAACCTTTCAGTCTTGACATCTTCGTCTGGGTCCTTCATAATTTGCAATGCTTTTACATCCTGAGATATTTCTATTGTTTGTTTCTGTTTTTCATTTCTGCATGAGATGCATGTAAGAAATGTAAATCAACCCTTTTTTTTTAAATGACAAGTGACCATTTGCTTATGTCATTTCTGTCAAATTAAATAATAAACCAACAGTTTATAATAATGAAAAAATTGATATTTTTAGCGTTAAGTGAACTTTCCACATTCCTCACCTGCCAGGAAACGTGTTGAAAGGAGGGGATGTAAAGACTAAGTGGTGAGAGTGAGTGCAGGAAGACAAAGTGATAGAATTCCTAATGTGATAACCAGAGAGTGTGTCAATGTTTTCCTCCTCCACCACCCACACAGACAAGAAACAACATCATAAACATCTACGCAGCAAACGGTAACATCAGCTCCCTCAGTGGCTGTATCACTGTGCTGATTCCTCTCTGTTACTTTAGCTTTCACAGACAGCGTGTTAGGATACATATTTGTTTTTCCTGCAGGCTCTCGACACTGCTTCTGCTGTTTACTCTGCGTGTGTGAGAGCTCCTGTGTATTATCCCCTCAGCACACCACACACAGCTAGTACAGTATATACAGCAGCACATCTGTGCAAGAAACCTGATGCCCTGTTCCACTCTAATTAGCCACCTGCAACACACACACACACACACCACACACACACACACACACACACACACACACACACACACACACACACACACACACACGCACGCTAAGTTAGCACCTGGGTGGAGGAAGAATGGGTGATTGTTGAGTTTCCAGTTACCATGTTGCCACCCTCCACTCTTCTATAGGTCCTCACCTCGAGGACAGGCTGACAGATTTAGACAGCTCTTCAATGCACGGTCACAGCTCTTTAAGTTGAGGCCTTCCCATCAACTTCCTGGGTGGGCCAGGTGTGCTCCGAGTGCACGCTTTTCTTTTCTCCCACCAACCAACCAGTGGCCACTTCCTAATACTGCTACTGGCTCCATACCTCAATTAGCCGTGCAGATTTGAAATACTCACACGCATAAACCTGGATTAGGGGTATTTTCATGTTCTTGTTCCTTTATTGAGCTCAACGCCCTTCAGCTTTGTATTTTGAGTATAACAATGTCATGAAATCTGTGCAGTAATTACTACCCATTTGGATTGGCTGTACCAAATCTCTGGTTTAAACAGGTCAGAGCAGCCTAGTCCACTATAAACAAAGGGGGGATTTGACAGAGTAGAAAAATGTGAATACTATGCAGGAGAATTTTCTCACAAAAAATTTGAATAACTCCAAAGCAAAACAGGACCCCAGTTTCTTTGAAAAACGCGACTTAATGTAGAGGAGAGAGAGATGATCTCCTGTGTGTGATTCTACGACCCAGGAGGTAAAAGGGAAAGAGATAATAGGTCCTGATAAGCTGAAGGGTCCGGTCACTGACCTCATTAAGTTTCCCCCGGGCCCCTGAGGTGTTGACACACACCGCCACCTGAAGGCTGCCTGCTCACCGGCCCTGCGCTGCTGTTGGCAGGTTTTAATAAAGGCCCAGAGTAAATATGTGCAACACATGAGTATCCACTCTGATGCAACTTGAGGGTCTAATAATGCCTGCAGATGTAATCATGCACATGTTTGTCTACCTCTCCAACAGATAAGAGTTTTCCACGCGCAGTGGTGATCCCGGAGGATCAAGTAGTGATGAAGAACGAGGAGGCCATGTTCCATTGCCAGTTCACTGCCGTGCCGGCCCCCACTTTGGAGTGGTACCACGAAAACGAGCCGCTGGTGAACAAATCTCGGTACGATCAGAGATGAAGCCTCCTCCTCTTTCTCTTTGTGCATCAGACTGTCCCAGTTCTTTCTCTCACTCCATTTTCTCGGACTCCCATGTCCCATCAACTCCCTCTCATCCATCCTCCACTCCATTCCCTCTCCGCTCTGACCATTATATAAGTTTCAGGTTCGGTACTGCTTTGAACCCAATGAGGTGGAACATCAGGCTCTCTGCTCTGTGTGTTTTTTTCAACTCGGGTTTAAGACGAATTGCACATTAAGGAATGTTATTACTGGAACAGAGCACTGTAAAGTTTCTGTGCAGTCGACTATACATCACTGGAGCGCAGGCTTTCTCTGCAGCCGATCACAGACGCCTCTGCAGCTCTCCAGTGTTCACGCACGGAGTGGAAAAACCCCTGCAGCTACAGTCGGCTTACCGGGCACATACCCTGTAAACACATAAGCACCAGATTATAACCAATTTTCTATACTTCTATACATTAGGCCAAGCTAACCCTCAGGGTTCATAGCACCTCACACGTATAGGTAGTCACACTCCACAATGAGTGAGGGCTTAGTTCTTAGATTGTGAATTGATTATTGTGCTCACAGAGCGAGGGAGGCGAAGGATTCCAATACCAATAGTTAGTCACTTGTGTAATGAGGCTGTCAGAGATGGGTTTGTTTCACCAAGGCAATGATGACTCAGCACCTGGATTTCAGTGGGATGAATTATAAGCATGATATAAAAACACCCACCACACAGGCTGTTTCTGTGGTAGTGTTCTGTGCGATTGGAGCTGATTACAAAGGCAGAGGAATGTCAGATATCATCTGTTATGCACCTGCACTGTTCAGACCCTCCCTCCTCCCGATTATGTGTGAATATTATCGTAGACGGATAAACTCTGCCCCACGTCTCAAAACAACTCTGGAGGCCAAAAATTTGAAAACTCCTCTTTGTAGGATCCATGTAGCTAAAAAGATTATTTCCTTTTTCTAGAAGCAATTCTCTTTGTTGATTAGGTTTGGTGCTTATTTTAAACAGTGTCCTCAGAAGTATGTTCTACTGGAAACATACACAATTTCCTAAAGTTGATTTCCCTCCTTCTAATCGACAGAGAGGGAGAATAGATGACACCAAAATATCATCTTCCCTCAATAGAAAGAGACATTTAGCTGCTTTTTGAAATTCTTCTCAGGATTTACACAGCTGCCAAACTGCATCCAACAGTACCTTTAAGTATTCCTCTCTGCTTTACATAATTACCTCTCGCATAAGCTTTCTTATAACATATAATAATGATGAGCGGTTGGTTTGTCCGGCCTGTAAAGCTGTTTACTCCTTATCTGTCATCCCTGGAGCTGGCTTAAGGTCAGTCTTTAATTATTGCTCATCCTGTACGTCTCTGCTGGCACTGATGCTCCCCTCAGCCTGCCAGAGGTTGGCCCTCGGGATGAGCCTCTTAAAAACCCAGGACTTTTTTATACCATTAACTATGTAGGACAGATTAAAACAATTTAGAGCAGCAGAATTCTGATAACATCCGGTAATATGCCAAGAATCCCCCCCAAAAATACTGGCACTTATTTATTGTCCTTCTTGGCAGAGGGTCTTCAGCTGGTGTTGCATCAGACCTAAACAAATGCCAAGGGTTGTTTGGATCTGAGTGCCTCTTGTGCACATGTGGTACGCTTCTATATCTGATATCCTGTATTTATGCAAGAGCTGGTCTCTCAGTTTGAGAGCAGGACTTTTTGATTTCACATTCAAATGTCTCACCCAAATAGCCCCCCACTGGTGCTTGGATTTGCTCTAGTTGTGATCAACATTTTGTTCCTTGGACAGATTTCCTGCGCTCCAGGTTCTTCTCAAGCAACGTTCTGTGCACGTGTTGAACGTCTGATCTCAGATTTCATCTTGGATTATTTTGTTCAACAAGTCTTTCAAACTTCCTCAACCAATAGAAAGCCAGGTGTAGTGTTGATAAACTAAAATGTCCTGCCCTTGTTGTGGGTTCATAAGCTTTACAATAGGAGGTTCGTGCACTCCCGCCTTCTGCTGCTTTTTTATTACTCCAGCCTCTTCTTCTTGTCGAAAAGAAGTGAGAACAAGTTTTGGGTGAAAGCTTTACAAAATTTGAACTTGAAATCAAGTCCTGTTCTCAAACTGAAACACCAAGCTCTTTAAGAAAGCTCGGACAAAGCCTTCAAAATCTACGCGTTGACTTTAATGAAAATTTTTGCCGCTTCTATCTGGATAAAAGAGTCCAAATGTGATGTGAATATAAATAACATGTGACTCATATTGTTTGTTGGTCAGTGGTTCAGATTTATAAATTGTTTGATCTGTTTCCTCTCCACAGAGTCGTTCTCCTTTCCAATGGCTCAGTGCTGATCACACAGGTCAAGCCCAGGAACACAGGGGACCTACAAATGTGTCGGCCGCGGAATCAGCGGGTCCCAAGTTCCTTTGGAGGCCTCTCTCCTCATAGCTGGTACGTACACACACACCCACACACAGCTGTGGTGGTGTAATCTGACCGTGACAGGGGCATCGGGGTTACATATTACATACTCATTCCATATCATTCTGCTACCCCCCTTCTTCCTCTCCTGGTTCTTTCACTTAGAGCCAGATCTCTCCGATGAGAATCACATCCTCTTATTGACATCCGCCCCAGCTGTATCCATCACACACACACACACACACCACACACACACACACACACACACACACACACACACACACACACACACACACACACACACACACACACACACACACACACACACACACACACACACACACCACACACACACACACACACACACACACACACACACACACACACACACACACACACACACACCACACACACACACACACACACACACACACTCACACACACACACACACACACACACACACACACACTCACACACACACACACACACACACACACACACACACACACTCACACACACACACACACACTCACACACACACACACACACACACACACACACACACTCACACACACACACACACACACACTCACACTGCTGGAGCTTTTTCCTACATCTCCTCCATACGATTTCCTCCATTAGTCCAGCTGCTTGTCAAGGATGTTTAGCTCAACAAGCTTCCCCCAAAGTGTAACAGTACCTGGCTGAACAAGCTGCAAAGTAACATGAGATAACATCCCATTAGGACTCAAATAAGCAAACAAGCAGCGTCAGTATGAGGTTGGCTAACGTCATTAGAGCTGCCCCATTGATTCCAACACTAGTGGAAATTTTGATTGCATTGTCATGTGTAATAAATCAATCCAAACTGAATTAAAACCATCAGAAGTAACAAATAGTGGAGCACACACCTCCACCAAGGCCAGACAGTCCACTTAACAATTATTCCATGATGTTAAAGAAAGTGGGGAAAAGAGATTCTGCATCCGGCTCCACAACGATATTTAATGGTTTCATCCTTGACCCTTACAACATTCTATAACCACGTGTCAAGGTTATCTGTGGGGTAGTTGTTTGCATAGTCTTGTTTACAAACAAACATAAAAAAACCAACAATAAAACCTCATCTGTGGTTGTCCCTATAGGTCATGTTCTGATAAATGCAGGGAAAACAATGTAGTGCACAAGTCCAGGTGCATTAAAGCTGTTTTAATATAGTACATAACAGTAGCTCCTCTCCTCTCCTACCCTGACTCCAAAAAGACCCACTCAGCAGCTTTTAAATGGCTGCCTGAGCTTAAAGCAAGAACAAGCTGTAGTATCTTCTCATCTTACTAATCAGCCAGCATTTTGCAATGCAAGTGCATGCAAGTCAAATATGTTGGATAAGCTCAGGGCTGGAATTTCTATGCGTTTCAGTGTCCCAAACAATTTTATTCCCCTCACACAGCCCCTTTCTCCCCCAAGGGTTTTGGATTAATGAGGTACAACTGTATCGGCAGTTTTAACCCAGTGAACCACAGCTCCATTTAAATACCTTAATTCACTTAATCTGATGGTAATCCCCGCAGGCATTATAGGGGGATTGGGTCACAGCAGAATTCAGCATTTAGGGACAAGTTTAAACAGTCACTCCATCATTGCACCACTTCATTCATTGAGCTGCCCCCCCAACCCCACCCTCACCAGCTCAATTCCGCTTTCATCTGCTGAGAAATGTGTGTTTTCTCCTGTTGCCTGTAATTGATTTAGATGTTAGACTCAAAGAAGGTCAGAGCCACTGACCAGCTTTCAGAGCGATGTCGGCCAATACAGTATTAATGACTTCCATTTGAGACACACACACACACACACACACACACGCACACACACGCACAGAGAATTAAACCACACTGTAGTGGGAGGTGTTCTGTTTCTTTGGACTACAGATCACATTCCACTTTCTGTATAAGGGCTGACAGTTTTGATATGACCCGCCTCACAAAGGCCCTTGTTAATTCCCATACCAAGAGCAACCTATATACTCAGTTCTCCTACTGTGCGCTGTGTTCTCTAATTAATCTGGTCTGTGCTACACGTCAGAGGACTTTTTCTAACTAGACAGGAAATCCGTTTACAGAGCTGTGAGTTGGAATTAGTTTAATGCATCACTGGCTCCAGGGAAGTTTGATGATTATCAGGGATGTAAATGTAAAACAATTTTACCATTTGAATCACTTCATGCTCTTGTTCTTTCTTCTCTCCATTACAGAGATAGACGAGATGGTGGCCAAGATGTCAAGGGTTTTCACAGCGGACACTCTGCAGAGGGTGGGCTGTCGTGCCCCCCGTGGTAGACCTGAGCCCGAGGTGTGGTGGGAGAGAGGAGGTGAGCGGGTCCCCGCATCGGGCCGGGTGCACCAGGACGGCCTGGATCTGGTCTTCACTCCCACAGAGGAGGGCGACTCGGGCACTTACACCTGCGTGGCCCAGAACAAGGCGGGACGCAGAACCCAGGAGGTGACCTTCACCGTGGCCAGTGAGTCAAACAAAGTCCTTTCTGACGGGGCACTTCAACAATTTGACACATTAACTTTGGTTTACAGGCAGAAATTGTTCTGTAATTTTATATTAAGAAAAAATGTATAACCGGAATTTGATATTTTGTCTTATCACATTCAAATTCGGGAAATGTAGGAATGTTTTTTGTTTTTTTATTGTTATAAGAGATTCAAATACAAGAAATCTTAAAATTTTGACCACGTCTTTAAAACCAAGTATCGTAATTTTATTTTATAATCAAACAAAATCTGCTGAAATTACTCAAAGAAATGATTAGAGGTCAGTTTTTAACGTCCTTGATAGTGGGATTCTACTGTTTTTCCCAGTAGAGTAGAACTTAAAAGAAGAAGGTTAACTTATAGATCATTGAAACACTAAAAAAGATAGTGTGGATTATTAATGGTGTTCTGTGTTTGTGTGTCCACAGCTGCTCCTGTGTGGGTGACAAGGCCTCAGGACAGCCAGTTAGAGGAAGGTAAACCAGGTTACCTTCACTGCCACGCTCAGGCCAACCCTCAACCTGAGGTCACCTGGCTCCGCAACAACATCATGATCACACCTGAGGTGAATTAACACCAGTGTTGCCACAGTTACTTTGAAAAAGTAACTTAGTTAGATTACAAGTTACTTGATAATAAAAGTAACTTAGTTAGATTACAAGTTACTTTTCTAAGTTACAATCAGCAGCTGCCGACAATTCCTCCACCGCCTCAACATATGAACGGAGGGTTCCCCCAGCGGGCGCCGTAACTGAGGTGATCCTCCAGAAGGGACAGACACGCGTCCAGAGTCGCTGCCGCCGCCGCCATACCCAGTCCCCTCCAACCGGTCCCCGCCTTCTGCACCGCGACGGACACCGACCCGCGGCCCAAGAGAAGGAAAGCCCCCACACCAGCGACGCCGTGAGACGGCGCGGACGAAGACCCCAAAAAAAAACCGTCGAGGCGTGCCGAGCACCGAGCCTCCGGCGGCGCGGAGAGGACGGCGATTGCTCCCCCAGCCGCGGCACGTGCCCAGCGGTTTAACCACAAATACCCAAATAGTAACGCACAGTGACTTGGACAAGTAACTTTAATCTGATTACTGGTTTGGAAATAGTAACGCGTTAGATTACTCGTTACTGAAAAAAGTGGTCAAATTAGAGTAGCGCGTTACTAAGTAGCGCGTTACCGGCATCACTGATTAACACACCCACACACACACAGAGATATTAGTCTCTTTTTCTGACATGAAAACTCAAGCTTTGTTTTTGTGCTATAAGAGAATCTCGTGTGCTTCCTCCCTCAGGACTCTCGTTTCAAGCTGTTCCCTAACGGCAGCCTGAGGATCAACAATGTGGAGGTGTATGACGGGCTGATGTACGGCTGCGAAACCAAGACCCCAAGCGGCCGACTGACTGGGCAGGCTAGAGTTCATGTGCTTGGTAAGCTGCAGGGGAAATCACTCAGCCCATCAATATGTAAAGTAGATTATGCTTTCTAAACTGATCCTAAGACTGATGGAATGATAATCTCTAATGAATGAAATCATATTTAGGGCGTAATGAGTAATACGGTGCTGAGAGAAGATTGTAAAACTAATGCTGTCATGCCTGTGGGCGTGTGTGTGTTTGTGTAGAGGTGTGCTCACTAAAATATGTATGTCCACGTTGCGTCTCCGGTGGACCCCCACAGAGGTGTAAAATGTGACTCATTTGCGGCAGCTTTATTCTAGCCTCCACTTTGTCGAGGTGATAAATTCCAACTGCTGCTATACAATGAATGATAGATGGCCTGACGTGGACCTGTTTTGTCTGCCCAATGCCTGTTTGTATGATCTCAGCTTCAGATAGACCTCGCCTGTTAAATTTATCAGATCTGCGTGCACATGTGCGCCTGTTTGCCCGAATGTGTCTGAACACGATTTGCATCAGATTAGTGTCATTTCACCTGCAGTGTGAGTTGCACAAAAGAGGCTTTGACATATCTCCCTCCCTCCCCCTTTCGTGTTTACCACGTGTGTAATGTGTGTGTGTGGTGTTTTGACTTGTGTTTCAGAGAAGCTTAAGTTCACCCCAACCCCCCAGCCTTCTCAGTGCCTGGAGCTGGATAACGAGATCAGCATCCAGTGCTCGGCTAAAGGCAGAGAGATCCCCACCATCCGCTGGACCAAATCAGGTGTGTACGGCACCACTGGCTTAACCTTAGCTAACGCTATGTTAAAGAAAATAAGGACTAACTGCTCCTGGAGACAATATGTCATCAAAAAAGCAGAAGCACTCTTCATTCCATTAATGCTTATGATGACTGATGGTGTTTCCACAAGAATATGTAGGAACCTGTTTGGAAGATTCCTCATCATGCATCATTTCACCCCTTTGTTGGCCATGATGGACTCGGTTTAACCACTGCCAGACACAGCACCTCTAACTCCCCCCTTGTTCCCTATGTCTGTCTCTCTGTCTCCCTCTGCAGACGGAGGAGAGCTGCCGCCTCGCGTGGAGCAGAGGAACGGCCAGCTCCACTTCACCAAAGTCACGAGGAGCGACGCCGGCAACTACACCTGCATCGCCTCCAACAGCCTCCAAGGGGAGATCAGAGCCCTGGTGACGCTCACTGTGGCCGGTAAGCATCTCACTCATCATCCTGGAAGCAGGGGATTATGAATGAGAGGGGTGACATTACCATATTAGTCATCAGTACCACATCAGAAGCGCTTGTGGTTTTGTGTACTTCTAAGGGTGGTTTACAAGGAGCCACTCATTGGTTATCATCACACAGCAGCTCTTATTGTGTGGCCTTTTTACAGTCCGAGTAATGAATTGGCTTCTGGGCTGTAGTGTAACTGAGAAGAAAGACGTTAACCACAGTCACCACAGGCTGTAAATGGGATGTTATGGCCCAGTTGTGGCTTGAATGTTGTGTTAATGAGCTTTATTGTGTGTCCGTGTGTTTCTTGTGCACAAATAGTGTACATTCGCTTTAAGTTGGAGCCAGAGAACACAACGGTGTACCAGGGTCACACTGCCATTCTGCACTGTCAAGTCACCGGAGACCCTGAGCCTCACATCCACTGGATGGTTAAAGACAAGACGCTGGACATCAGCAAGAACAGGAGGTATATGAGACGCTTCTGTGCAGCGCTGCCGGCATGGATGAGGATCATGGCTTATGATGATATCAAATATGTGCACATATATATTCATACATACAGATTAGTTAGTACCCAGAAATAACCCAAGATGAGCATATTAGTGTGGTGTAATCCAATAAACATATTAAATAGACGTCATTTGGAACCTCATTTGAAACCTCCTTTTAACTCTCCTCACCCCCCGCGCCCTCCCCTCAGCTCCATACTTTCACAGAGCTTCTAACTTTTACAGAGTGGCTCAGCTGACACTACTAATATAATCTTATAATTTTATCTCAGTCTTTTAATGTCACGTCTTACTCTGCTGCGTTTGTTCTTTCCTTTCCTCTTTCATTTGTATGGATCAAACGTGCCCACACAGCGAGTGCAGCAGACGTCCTTATGCAACAGATTTACTGTTGTTGATTGTTCCAATGATCAAATCTCACAAAAAGCCATCTGTATAAGAACAGGTTGCATTCCTCAGCTGAGAGAAGTTTTTCATGACAACTTTGTGCAGTGGATTTCGGTAGTTTTTTCTTTTCTTGCCTCTTTCTACTGTTTGCGTCTTGTTGGCTGTTTACATGTGTGGACGTCCACACTTCCACCCTCACCTCTCACGTTCCTCCTTCATCCTTCCTTCCAGGTTCCAGAAGATGTCCAACGGCTCCTTGGTGATCAGAGATGTCACTACAGACGACACGGGCAGATACACATGTGTGGCTGGAAACAGCTGCAGCATCAAAGACCGCGTGGCTCAGCTTTATGTCGTGGGTGAGTTTATCACATACACACACAAACTCTGCACACATGGGGCAGAAGCCACGATCAGAAGTACAGGATGAAAGCATTAATTAAACCCTCGCCCTCTGCCCGTCATCCAACTCGACAGGTTAATAACCTCGTCCACGTCTCTGACGCCACGACTGTCACTGAGGTGATGGGATTGGGCAGACGTTAGATCTAATAACGCTTCATGCTCCTTTTGTGCCAACTAAAAATTATAGTCACACTCTTGCACTCGTGTCCCATATCAACTTGTCCCAAATTTGGAGACAATTGAATTTAGATGTTTGTCGTAGCTTGTGAGGATCACAGTGAGACACAGCACTGTGCAAACAGGGCAACTCAAAGAATACTTGTTAAAAGAAGTTTTTAGATAGTATTTGGTTTTATCTGTTTTAGCGTTGAATGCAAGGACCATTATTCAATAAAACAGAGTCTTATTCTTGGTTTTTGCTTTACCAACTATTTACTTATTATACATATTAATTATATTTATAGGCAGAAATACTCCTGTGAAAAATGTTGTATAACATTTCTTTAAGTAAAAATTGAAACGTTTTGCTTGTTTGCAAGAGATGCACATTTACAAGACAGCTGGAAACCTCTGAAATAGCATTTTAAATTGAATTATGGGAAATGTAGGATCCATTGTTTGCTGGACTTTTACTTTTATAAGAGATAAAAAATGTCGACCTCTATATCTTTGCTGCTTCAGTTTTGACCATACTTTTTTTTAAACTATAAGAATCCCAATGTTATTTGAATACAATAATAAATCACTTCAAACATAAAAGAGTGGCTGGTTGTCAGTTTTCACATTCAGCTAATGGATCAACACATTACAGATAATAAATATCCTGTGCAGGGCACTTATAGGGAGAAGGGAGATTTTTTATGATCATAATATAAGACACCCACCGTACTAAAACAACAAAGTGCTTTGTTGAATAATGTAACAACATTTTCTGCTCATTAAAGACTGCAACCTGTGATGGTTAAAGTAACAAGTCCTGTGCATTTTCAGAAGACTTTAGTTATTAATATTAATAATATTTACTGCCTGTGTCCAGCAGAAAAACCAGTGCATGCCAATGGTGAAGACGAGGACAGGGCTCCTTACAAGATGATCCAAACCATCGGCCTGTCAGTGGGAGCGGCTGTGGCCTACATCATCGTCGTGCTGGGCCTCATGTTCTACTGCAAAAAGAGACGCAACGCCAAGAGAATGGAGAAAGGCCAGGACGGAGAGGAGCCGGAGATGGAGTGTCTCAATGGTATGACTCAGTCCGTTAACAATGTAGATGTAATAGTGCAGAGACAGGAGTAAAATCACAGGTTAACATGGTTGTTCATTTTCAATCAACTCCCCTAAAAGCATTGGTGGAGAGTTTTAGACATTTGCTGCCATCTTGTGTTCATTCTGGTTATTGCTCTTATCATAAAATCAATTTGTTAAAACGGAAGTTGTGTCTATTCCTCACTACACACCATACATCACATTATACCATCACACACAACTTAAGTTAATGCATAATCATACTTTAGTAATGTATATGCCTGGCTGTTGAACTATTGCATTTTTAATCAGATTAATCACAGGTTAGCTGTGGGTACATGGAGCGGGTCATTCTGCACATGCATTAGTGCGTGTTAATTACACAAATCAATTACCCTGCGTTAAAAAGTTAATTTTGACAGCCTTAATATGCATATATTACATGTACATCATTTTGAATATGCTGGTGCACATTGATCAAACTTCTCACTACCTCTAAACATTACAACTATATATAAATGTAGATATTTTCTAAAAGAAACATATTTTAGCTGATAATGAATATATATTTTGCTCTTATTTCGATAATAATGTTTGTGACCCTGTGTGTTGTGTTTGTCAGGAGGTGCTGTCCAACAAAATGGCCACACCACGGCTGAGATCCAGGAAGAGGTGGCACTCACCAACATGGGTACCGCGGCAACCACAGAGAAACGGCACAGCCACGTCAACAACGACAAGCTCCACTTTCCTCGAGCAAACTTACAGACCATCACTACTCTAGGTAGACTCGTGTAACCTACTCAGTTTCTATAGAATAACAGAGAGTGGATGTTCTCTGGTTCTGATCTTAAAGCTGCAGCATAATCAATGTCGTAATCAAACATTATCTGCTCTGACATTTGCTTCGTGGCTTGTGGACGTTTCCTCAGGCAAAGGGGAGTTTGGTGAGGTGCTGCTCTCCAAAGCTAAGGGCATCGAGGAGAACGAGGAGGAGACGGTGGTGCTGGTGAAGAGCCTGCAGACCAGAGACGAACAGCTGCCGCTCGACTTCCGCCGCGAAGCTGAGATGTTCGCCAAGCTCAGCCACCCCAACGTGGTCCGCCTGCTGGGCCTGTGTAGAGAGGCCGAACCCCACTTCATGATCTTAGAGTACTACGATCTGGTAATTACACAAACAGAAGCACACGCACACAATTTAACTATTTCAATTTAAAATATATTTTTTATTCTGATTTAATGCTTTTCTCTTTTATCAAACAGGGAGACCTGAAGCAGTTCCTGAGAATTTCTAAAAACAAAGATGACAAGATCAAATCTCCCATCAGCACCAAGACCAAAGTAAGTGTTGTGGTTATGATTGACAGCTCCTCCTCCTCTGTTGACAGCTCCTCCTCCTCCATCCTGCTCCCTTTCTCTGGTGTTAATAGTAAGAGATAGAAATCTATGTCAGATTAAGCACATAAAGGTTGTTGGAGATATTTACGTGCGTTGTGCTGATCCAGTTCTTTGTGAGATTGTGTTCACTTGAAGCCATATTCAATTATTTTGAAAATACATGAGATGAGTAGCTTAAGTTTGCATCGTCAGTAGTTTAGCAGCTAAACTAGTGACTAAACACAGATGTCAAAAGGTTACTGATTATGACACAATGTCTTCTGTGTAGCAAGAAAATTGAGAAGTAGTGGTTTCAGTGGCTGTTGTGTCAATGTGTTGAACTGTTGACATCGTATGGTTGCCAGGCAGCAAGAACTTCTTCAAAATAATGAACTGATTCACAAAAGAAAAATTTCCGCTGATGTTGTAAAGTATCAGTAAATATATAATCAAAGTCACTTTATATTGATGGCTGTTTTGTCTATATTTGTTCTGCTTCCTCTCCAGGTTTCCATCTGTGCCCAGGTGGCTCATGGGATGGAGCATCTGTCCAATCACCGCTTTGTTCACAAGGACCTGGCCGCCCGAAACTGTCTGATCAACAGTCAGCGTCGTGTGAAGGTGTCATCACTCAGCCTCAGCAAGGACGTGTACAACAGGTTTGTCAGAAAAGAGACGTTTAATAACAATCCTTAATAGCTTCATCTCAGTGGTTTTCATGGGGCTAATATGAACTGTTTCCATCTCCCTGTTATTTGTCCTTGTGTGCATGTCTGCAGTGAGTACTATCACTACAGACAGGCCTGGATCCCGCTGCGCTGGCTCCCATCTGAGTCGGTGTTCGAGGACGATTTCTCCACCAAGTCTGATGTGTGGGCCTTCGGAGTGTTGATGTGGGAAGTGTTCAGTCACGGGGAAATGCCGTATACCAAACTCCTTGATGACGAGGTGCTGGAGGGTCAGTATGATGCTGCAGAGGCTTATATTTAGTTCTCTTTCTGATTCAAACAGTGAGACGAGGCGTTCTTTCAATATAAAAGAAGAAATGTTTGAGTTTTTTCATGAAACAAAACGTTGTGACGTGTTAATGCTCATTTTACAATAGGTATTAAAGCTTTGAGGTAAAAAACATTTAACTGTAGAAATAAACTTGTTGGTGCTGTGACGTCCTGCTTTGCTCGTATTTACATATTTTACCACCACAGCTCAATGATTTGTTTCTTTTCTGTAATAAACAAACAAACTACACCACCGTAAATATTAGAGACGAACTCTGACCGTTTTAAAATTGTTCTGTGAAATTGCCGGCAAATATAAACCTGTCCGTCTTTATCCTCACGATAATTCACATATTTTTTATTAGAATGAGAAGTAGTAGATTAGAGTAGTAGAACCCTAGCCCTGAGATAGAAGGCTGAGATGTGCTGGCCTCTCTCTTTTTGTCTCGCTGCCATTTTTCTTCATCAACGCCCCAAGTGCAATGCATGATGGTATATAATGCTCAGCTAGTCTCTTTTCTCGATGCACTGTGGGAAACAATCCTATATAGGGTTTAAAAAAATCCATTTAACATTCTGACAGCACTACTACATTTCCTATTACACTTCATAGTGATTAGTGAGGGATTTTGGACACAGAGGCTTTATCTCAAAACAATGAACTTCTAGTCACCGTCCACATGTTTCAGGTTTGGTTTAACCCCCCTCTCTGTGCCCACAGGTCTGAAGACAGGGAAGCTGAAGCTCCCCATTCCAGACGGCTGTCCCTCCAAAATGTACAAGCTGATGGTGCGCTGCTGGGCACTAAGCCTCAAAGAGCGCCCGTCCTTCACTGACATCGTCCAAGCCCTGGGAGAGCTGCCCTCTGACAGCAAAGTCTGAGACGACTGTCAGCCCACATCCGAGGGGGGGGGCTTCTACCAACCTCCTCCCCCCCAAAGAGAGAGACAGGAATGCTGGATATTAAAGTCACACATTTCAGGGAAAAGGGTCGAGGAGAAAACACTTTTTTTTAAATATGCATTTCAAAACATGGCTGTGTGCACAAGACTTCTTTGCTCTATCAGTGGAAAACGCACACACACATTTGTGTGAATGGCTTCTCGTGAGCAGTGCCAGGAGTTTACGTTCACCTTAACCGCAGCACGGAAGACCCTCCCCTCCAGTCCCTGTGTGAGGCTCCACTGTGACCCTGCCCTCCTGCCTGTCTGCAGCCGCTCTGTCCCAGAGACACGTAATTTCTCCGAGCATCACAACCCCAGTGCCTCCACCCCTCCACACACACGCACACACACAACGAAACTTTTGACTGCGGATTAGGAATCTAATACAAATCATTTTTCTGACGTTTAGGAAAAACCCTTGAAATTTCCGTTCACAACTCTGATAAGTCCTTGGTCGTCTCTCATGAATCTAGAAAGACTCAAGAAAGGAAAGTGGGATACAATGTGACTGCTTGATAAATATTCTGTCAACCACTTAGAAGTGTGTTGAGTGAGACGGTGTCAGCGGATCTGATCAAACCTAAAATCCAGTCAGCTGCATCTTGAGTCCCCCACCCCAACCCCCGGAGGAGACACCCGGCTGCTCTGTCCACCAGGGACCCACCATCAACCTCCAGAGTGTGTCTGTGCGTGTGTGTGTGTTTGGACGCGTCACTAAACTGTTCCCATGCAGTGTACTCTCAAAGTGGAGGCGGAAGTACCAAGGTTTGTCGCCTTGAGGACTCTTGTGGAGATAAATCCTCCATGTTGTGATAATACTTCAGGAACAAACATTAAAAAAAAAGATCATGTTTATAGCCAAGGAATAAACCGGATGGATGAGACTGTGCTAGTGTGGGCTTTGTACGTTTTCACGAGTGTGTTTTGTTTTTGTATTAACGTTGAGGTTTTTATTGGTCACTACCTATGGGTGAGAAAACCCATTATACTACATTAATATCTTTGTGTCGTCGCGGGGCTGCAGCCTATCATTGTGTTTAACCTGCGACATAATTTCCCCAGAGGTCCAATCACAGTTCCCCTCCTGGTCCAAGTTGATTTGTGCAAAGTGGACCATCACACCAGGCAACGTGTACATAATATAGAAGCCATGCACTAACTTCACTTAAAGGACTATCCCTCTGTATCTCTATCATGTCGTGTAGAAGGACGTGCAGGTGCCTGTTTATTTATGATGAAGGTCCTGTGTTTGTTTTAACTATGTTTATAATAGAAAAGGTACTTTCTCTGATGGTATGTATTCATGCTCACAATCCATCTCAGTGTGCGTTCAGCTCAACCCGCTCACACAAAGTACAAAGGAGGTCAAAAGAGTGACTGCTGGTCACCAGTACTCGTTTTAAGTGCCTGGTAAATGAAGGATTATCTTAACTGTTTCCCTCTTTTTTTACATTATCTAATCAAATGCAATGGCCTTTGTTTATGAACTTGTTTTTATACGTTGTTTTTAGTGTAATGTTTTGTTTTTATGAATGCTAGGAACTCACACCTACACCTTTTTTTATCTGCTTCAGCAAAATGTTCACAGTAATCAGATATATACGGAAGTATACATGCTGCTGTCAATAAAGGTTCACAGTGTTTTTACCTATTGTGTTGTGGTTCATACTGTTGTCGCTAACGCAGCTTCAAGAAGCACATCAACGACGGTTTCCAATTTGTAGGTGGTCGGAGGCTTTATGTTTTCAGGTTGTCCGTTTGTCCCACTTTTCTGAACATGTCAAGAACACTTTGAGGGAACTTCTTCAAAGTTGGTTAAAACTTTCAGTTTGAGTCAGAGAGGATGTGAATAGATTTATGTTGTCATGGTAGCAGTGGCCTCACAAAAAGTGTCTCAAGTCTGGCTTTAGGGAATTTCTGCCAAATTTTACCAAACCAGACTTAGACTCAACTTAGGATGTCAGTGGTCAAAGGTCATGTGACCTCAAGAGCCTGGGAACCTTTTTAAATATATGCATGTAGACAGAAACTGCTCTGTTTGGTGGAAGGGTACAAGCACAGGGTGGTTATTGTAGCTCCTGCATTTTTTTGGTGGGCTTGAAAATCTGCTTTTTTTTTAAATATAAGCATGTTTGGGATGAATTGCTCTGAACATATTTTTCTTTTTAGCTCCAATGTAAGAATACAGTTTAAACTGGGACTATTTTTCAAATCTTAACTACAAACCAGGTATTTTGCTGCTGTAACATGTTTCATGTTCAACCACAAAGCTGTAAGAAGGATCATGGACATTTTTCATCAATGTTGCTTCTTCTAAGTTCACCACCGTCATGCAAGTATCTCTAATTTAATTTTTATTCTGTGTATAAACAGACTTTTAATGAAGTAATGAATCATATGTGCAGCCAGTTCTCTAATTTACCACTAGAGGGTGCTGGATATATTCTGTATGTCTTTTTAAACTTCAGCCCAAATCTTTCCCAATTTTGTCACATACGTCTACATCCAGTTAAGTCTTCTAAACTTTCTAAATAACGATGTTTACGATGTGAGTGTTGCTGTGCCATGTGACACTTGGCTTTGTGCCCACAGGCCTCTCAATCAGCTCATCATTGAATCCAAAGCATCAGGGGTCTCCTCTTCCAAATTTTGTTGAGAATTTCATTGATATGTCAGCTTATGTTGTAGCTCAGTGGTCTGCTGCAGCGTTATACTGATGGATCAACAGCCTCAACTTCAGAATTTGACAAAAAACTGTACCCTCCAGCCAGTACAGAGACTGAGGTAGTGCCAGTAGCCATTCAGAAATCTCCCATTCAGAAGATTGTACACTTTAGTGACCTTATCATAAACGTCTAAGCATTTCAACAATGCTTTTCCCCCCTGAGCATCATGCCAACAAATCTTGGATTGTGAACCACTTTCAAATACCGTAATTTCATGGCATTTGTTTTAACCTGCCTGCAGTGCCCGTGGGGTGGGGTTTACTGCATCATTTAGAACTCAGACACAAGTACAACACAAGAACATGAACCAAATGAAAAGAATGGGTGGTAATGATAAAGATAAATACTTGGACCCGTGAAAAGAACAGGCACATATAAAATAGCATGGATTTTATTTGGTATGTGGCAGAGCGACATGTTTAATACAACTTGGATACAAGCTCCTTTAAAAAAGTAGTTAAAGTAATCATAAACTTTATTCTGCAATTAATCAGAAGGTTAGTGTGACGTGAGCATATTCTAGTTTTTCAGTGGAACGACGTGAGTAAGATACAAACACGATTTATCAAACTTGTGGATTTTTATTGTTAGAATAATCTGTAAAATTAAATAACCACATGTCTTTGAATCTATCTAAGTATCTACAGTCGATCCACCAATGGTATTAAAGAGGAGAATCATGTCCGGTCCAGTGCAGTGAGACATTCCGGCTTTAAACCTCCGGGGAACATGTCTCAATGACATGGATGCGACCTACGGGGAATAAAACAAAGTTGCGTGTTTGTTGTGTTGGTGCCTCTGCTTGTCCGCGGTGACGTTGACGGTAGCGCAACCATTTTGGTATTTATTCTAATCAACGCAGCGCTTTGACCAATCACAGCGACCCTCGGATAATCTCCAGCCAATCGATGGGCGACGCTGTGACTCACCAAATAAGGAGAGACACCACCAAATAAGGACACGTTGTATCTCTTTATAAGGCGGGAAGTAGTTCCTGTGCTCGGAGATCACTGCGCTGCCGTAAATGTTGCTTTGAAATAAGGCGTTTTGAAGCAGGCATGATCCGCAGAGAGAGGCGTGATGTGGTTTTCATTCAGAAAAAGTAAACACGTGAAACCCAGCAGGTCAACACGTGTGTAATTGTCCGGTAATAGCACGGACTACTTGACATCGCGGATGTATATGCGTGGCGCGCTTCGCGTATTCCTTTTAGAGAAGGTTCTGGGAGTAGTGGCGGCAGAGGAGGAGGAGACGCAGCGGGGCTCAGGGGCTCAACGGCAGCATCACTTCCCAAAGTTTGTGTCGGTTATTTCCTGGAGTCGAACCATCAACCTGCCGGGTTTGTTTACGTTGTGCGGCTCGGCCGTGTGTAGGCGCTCTGTCCGTCATTTCCGACCCGACGCGCTCCAGCTCTCCAGCTGGTGTTCACAGACTCGGCTCCGCGAGTAGAATGTTACCGAGCCAGGTTGGGTCGGCACTATCCGGGAACGGCTCAGCTTCGGGCAGGGGAACCACAGGGCACTGCGCGGGGGTTGTCGGGAGCGGGGTCCGTCCCGTTTTGGTGAGAGCAGGGCAAGCTTTACAGGGGGTCGGCGAGTGCGCTGCCGGGCGACAAGGGGAGAGAGACGCCATCGGGATGCTGGGGGCTAACGGTCCTGGGGGTCCGAGAGGTGTGCGGCCGGGGAACGGGACAGGCGTCACCTCCCTGCAGAGCGCCGTGCAGGGGAGCATGGTGGGGATGAACGCGGGGGTCGTGTTGCCGCACGGAGCGCGGTTCGACCCGGACAGAGAGAGCGCTCCGCTGTGCAGCGGCTCGGAGAACGACTCGGACTCCGCGGAGGACGACGACCCCGTGGGTTCACTCGGGGACAGCAGGAGAGGGGTGAAGCGGGAGAGAGGGGAGATGGAGGCGGCGGTGACGGGACAGGAGGTGGGAGTAGCCCCCGGAGGTTACGGCATGGTGCCCGGTGGGGTCGCGGGGGCGAAGCCGGGGAAGAAGACACGTGGGCGCGTCAAGATAAAGATGGAATTTATTGACAACAAGTTGAGACGCTACACGACTTTCAGCAAGAGGAAGACTGGGATCATGAAGAAGGTGAGTTCGAGTGTTGCACTGTAACATGTGAAGTTCATTGAATCATGGATCACGCCTCTATTACCTGTGACACCTGTTGCGTGATCCTGCTGTGTTATTGCGATCATCTCCTACTGACATGTTGTGAATGGAGGCTCCACTGACCTGCAGTTCCTCTCCTTTCAATTCATTTCATACTACAGACAAACAAGTGGGGCACTGCCTGTCTGTCTGTGAGGAAGTCAGGGCTTTTATGACAGGCCACGTGCTTTTTATAGACTTGAGCAAATGACAATTCTATTTGTGACCAGGTCCACCCCCAGCTCTACCTCACACATGGCCTGACACTCACACACACACTGACAAACACACATGGCTGGACACACACACAGATTTCCAGATAAAGTGACACACTCCATTCATGCACACATACCCCTACACTTTCATACACTGCTGCCTGGAACAGTTTGCTGCGGATGAAAACCATCAGTGCACAGGCTGTTTCCTTCTGGTTGCAGGCGGCAGCCATGTGGTGATGAGCAGCAGCAGCAGGGCCTGTAGGTGCCAACAGCTGACTAAACCCCAGGGAGGCAAGTCAGAGGACAGTCAGAGAGCACCCAAACAGAAGTGAAGTCCACGAGTCATGAAGCAGTGGTTGATCTGCCCTGGTTTTTAGTTGTTGTGGTTCACCCGGATCTTGCCTCCATCGCTCTCTGCTTAATTGAGTACCAATCATTACTTCTCTGGAATTCACAACCCAGCCACATGTTTGCTGTCATGGTAAACGGTTGATCTGTGGCATTTGGCATCAAGGCATCTGCAGCTGATTATTTGGAGATGAAGTCGCCTGTTGACCGGAGGCACAGCAGTTGTTTTGCAGATGACGCGGCCATTTTTCATTGTGACCTTAAGTAAACACTGGTAAGCCGTGTTTTATTGTAGTTGCAAGAGTTTTCATTTGTCCTGATACTACTTTCGAAGATGCCCGCATCATGTACTCTGTTTTATTTCTCTATCCTCTTTTTGTGTCCCTGACTGTTGTCGTGGAAACTGGGTGTCTTCATGTAGGCTCTTGGCAGCACGAACATTGTTTGACACGGTGTGGGGAAGGAGGATTTTTGTAAATGTTGCCCACACTGTGTCAGCCGTCACAGAAATTGACAGGTGGGTGGAGTGGGAAGATGCATCGTAGAGTGGTCTCGCACTGGTTTCTAGGATGCGCCTGGTTTCATTTTGATGGGTGTGTTGAGTGAAGCTGCGTCTTCTCGTCATACATAACACTTGCACAATAAAGTATTACTCACTTAATTATTTGTTTGTTCCTTCGCTGGCTCAGTTGTCCTGAAAAGGGAATTTTTGCTATTTCTGTCGCTCTGCTCAGTTCACAGTTATTATAACAGACATTTGAACTTGTTATTGCAGGAAATGTGCAAGTGTTACCGATAGAATAAACTGTGGCTCCATTCCATTCAGGTATCACGAGTGCAATACCAGAGCTCTGAAACTGGCTCACCCAATTTTTTTTTAATGTAATTATTTATACCATGGTTTTTCCTGCTGTGACATGTCTACTGTTAAAGCAGTTTAAAGTTTAATGCTTATCATTACTGATAAATCATTGTTTGTCAATCACTGAGCTTTACATTGCTCAGTGATGACAAACAGTTGCTCAGAGGACACAAACAATTAGTTTTTGTAATTTGGACTCCAACAACTTCCCATGTACATTTCATTCATCTATTATTTAATTGAAGAACTCATGTTTAAACCAATATAGTAATACTCATGTACAGCAGTGTTAAACATTGCTGAGATGAGGAAATGTGTATATATATTTTTTTATCCAATATCTCACAATTGCACTTTAAACAAGACTGAAGAACAGCATTGAAGACTGGACATCGGCTGATTCTTTAACCAGACAAAGACAAGGGGCAAACGTGGCTTATTTTGTCCAAATCCCAAATATAATGAATTAACAGGACTCAGCCAGAAGCTCATACGTTACATTTGAGAAGCTGGAACTATCAGAGGTTTGTAATATTTGCCTTTCAATTGGCATCAAAAGACGATCAGCTACTTTTAAACAATAAATAAAAGGTAAATTAAATAGAATGAATAAAAGTTTACTTAAAATATAGACTTTGAAATAAACAAAAAGTAGGCTATGATTCACTGTTGTTTGCATGTAGGCTATGCAAAGCTAGTGCTTGGGTATTTTTAGATACTCCTCCCCCCATATAAAAAAAATAATATCGATATTGGAGGCAGCATGGCGATATAAAATCGTCATACACAAGAATCGCGATTTGTAACTGACTCGATTTTTTTCCCCCATCTCTATCAGCTAATCAGTTTCTAGACTGATTGTTTAAACACTACTTCCAATGCCTACATCCACAATGGTTGACTTTGCACACTTGCATTGTGATCTTGCTTCAGTTCAAATCCAACAGATATTTTTAAGAGAAATAAACTAGTATCTGTCTAGACAGATGTTTTAGCAGATGCTCCTGCAGACAAGCAACAAAGACGTATACTGAGAAATAAGTTTTACTTGGCTAACAAGCCTTGGTGTTTTCTAGTACATCCATGTTTGTGTCTGTGAGCGTGTCTTTTGCTTTTCTTTATGTGATATATGAGCTCGACTTGGAATTTGTACTAGGCAGAGGAACCAATTACCTTCCAAACACACACATAACCTGCAGTTATGAATATTTATGAGAAATTCAGCAGGGCAAGAAAATATATTAAAGCGTTGTGTAGGTGTAGGTTGTGCTGCCACCTAACTCACTTAAATTGACAAATTCGTCCTTTATCTGTCCGTCTACATGCTGGCCAGACATCAGACCTCGCTGTTAGACAGACACCCGTCTGCCAGTTGAGGGAAGGGGTTGGAGCTGGATAGTTTATCATTACCAGTGTGAGGTGAGGTGAAGTGTGCAACAAGCCAGATGTTCCTTCAACACACACACACAAGCGCTGCGTAATGAGTTTCAAGTGCTCAGGTGACATAAGCAGCACCGAGCCACTTCAGGAGGAGCTAGCCATCATTGGCCTTCTGTTCTGTCATCGCATTGTCACACACAGAAGGCAATTATGTCGTCAGCGTCAGTTGGCACGTGCCCATATAGAGAGGACTGGACTGATACAGCTCAGAATGAGGGCAGTGTTAAAGCTGACTCGTCATGTGGTATGGACGGCAAATGTACATTTTAATATCGGCTCAATAAAATCTTTAATTTGAATGCGATTCATCTCCTCCTCCTCCTCCTCGCTCCGTCTCAATCCTGTTTGGCACATCTATCAGCTAGCTGCCGCTGCAGCGTGCTCACCAACGTGATGGTAATGGCACAGTGCCTTCAAAGCACCACATGCATCCTCCACATAACTGATGAGTCATTTAGATGAAAAAGCTTTCTCATGAGTTCACCCGAGGTGCAGCATCGACTTGTGTTTGTGTTGGATGGCGTTTGAGTCTCATTGTGCGTTTCTTTCACACCAGGGAGTTTGAACGTGAGCGTCTGGGCGCCTTGTCATTCATTATACAGAATGCAGAGCGTGATGGTGGCCTCATGTTTCACAGCCTGCTACCTCTGCGCCTTAAAAATGACTCCTCGCTTCGTCTGTCAAGAGTGGGCTACTACCGGTCCCCCTGCCTATGCAAGCCAGTCCCCTGCTGCAATCAGTCTCACAGCTATATCACACTCTCTATTCTCGGAGCCTTATCTAATATTATTTTAGCCTCATCTGTGTTATACATCAGGCTTCACTACAGGGGTATTTTTAGATCCGAATGTTTTGAGGCGTGGGTATTTTTTATTTCCCCCCAGAGTTTCATCCTTCAAATTTCTCACATTCTGTTGATTTACGATGTTTGATTGAACTACCCACTCTGTCAGATACTGATGTTTTCCCTCTTTCTCTTTCCCAGGCCTATGAGCTCTCCACCCTGACAGGAACCCAGGTCCTGCTTCTCGTGGCCAGTGAAACGGGTCACGTTTACACTTTTGCCACTCGCAAGCTCCAGCCAATGATCACCAGTGAAACAGGCAAAGCCCTGATCCAAACATGCCTCAACTCGCCAGACTCGCCGCCACGAAACGACCCGTCCACGGACCAGCGCATGAGTGCCACAGGCTTCGAGGAGACGGACCTCACTTATCAGGTGTCGGAGTCGGAGAGCATGGGGGACACAAAGGTGAGAACTGAAAGAGAATTAAACACCTGCTACCATCACAATTACAAGTAGAATGCAGAATGTGGGAATTGTGGGATTTGCTGTTCGATGTATGGACTCTCTTCACACTATGCGATTACACAAAACCTTCTTGCACAGGCGCTACGAGGAGTAGATACCTTCACCACACAGACATTTTTTATTTGTAGCACGTGTGGAGATGTCGCACAGTACCAGCGCTGACTCTCCATCTCGTTAAGGGAGATCATAGTGAGGCTGCAGTTGTGAATCACTCAGTTCTCTACCTCTCCCTACAGTCCATTTCCCCTATGTTCAACAACAACGGTGCTGTAGTGTGAAATCTTTCTGACTCATTGTCTGCTCACTCATGGAAACGCGAATTGCAGTGCAAATAAAAACCAAAAAGAAAAGGCTGATAAAAGCACCATAGAGAGAAACTTATGGATACGGTGGGAAATCTCCAGAAAAGGCTAAAAGGGAACATGAGGAGAGCAAATGAATCAAACCCACAGGCAGCAGCCGGAAAAAATCTTTGTCGTGTTGTCAACACTTTTGAACTTTTGCCCGTTACATTGTGAGGCCTGTGTTTTGGGCTGGTGGTGTGGTTCTGAGCAGTCCTTTTTTCTTTTTTTTTATTAAATCAAAAAAAGTCTCTCTGATCCTTCAAAGGGCTGGGGAGGGAAGGTAGGAGCAGATAAGATGTAGAGTATTATTCTACTCTACTAAAGGGAGCTGTCTACACTTTACCTCTGTGACCCCTCGTCCAGGAGAGCCTCATAATGCTCTGAGAGGTAAATCACAGCAGGTCTGGGTTGTGTTAGGATGAGAAACACGCAGACTCCTTTATGGACGACTTTGGTGTTTATCTTATAATTTTGTGACGGTGCTGTCTCTTGTTCATGGATGAAACACTGAGCTAACGAAACTTATCTTTTATTCCTGAAATATGGGAATATCACACATTTTGTACAATTTCCAACCATGTTAAACTTTAAAAAAAGCCTTGACAGATCTACCTTCAGGGCTGGATATTTTCAGAAGATGAATTTCTGCATTCTTTTAGTTCTGTGTGTAGTGTACTCTGTTTCACTCTTGATTCTGCAGATCTAGTCTCTGTGTTTGCCTCTGCGTTGCTTCAAGGTTTCTTAAACCTCGAGCTTTTGAGGGTTTGAAGTGAAGCGATAAATTCATCAGCAGACACACTTCGCTGCCCACACCTTCGTGTGATCACGTGCTTGGAAGCCAAGATTCCCTCCACTGTTTACACGGCTTAAGTCACCCCTTAGAAGATGGACACTCGCAGGCCTGTTTGGCCTTGTGCTGTTTTTACAAGGCACTAACTAACGCGTACCATACAGCGACGAGGAGAGTAGATCAACCTTTGCACGTTAAAACCCTCTCATGCCCACTCTGCTCATTGATAAAAATTAGATTCTGTCTCTGTTGCCATATATGGTATGGTTTCCCTGCCTGCTCTCTTGGCTGAGGCCCCGCACATTCCTTATAAGCTGCAGCTGTCTTTGGAGTCCTGTGATTCCCCCCCCACCCCCCCAGCCCCCCACTCATTTAGTGATATGAAGGGGAGGTATGGATGTAGATACGAGCGGACTGGAATGGAAACATTTGTGCAATACTCTGTCAAGTTTCATATGACAAGTATTGAGGTGACTGGCAGTGATTCGGTGACCTCTAACCCCAGCTGCAGTCACAAGTGAGGGACAGCAGCATGAGTCTCTGTGAGCCCTCTCCACTACGAGTCGTCACCACATGGTCCATCTCAGGATCTGTGCTGTTATGATTCGGACATGGCAGGTGGATAGAACAGCCTTGATTTTAAATGTTTTTGTTCCTGTGCAGTAGATCTGTTGCGTGATCGCCGTATGCACCTCTGCAGCGTCTGGATGCTATTCATCAAGAGAGTATGTCACACATACAGTCCCTGCTAGTCTAAACAGTTCAGAGTTTGCGATGGCTGGCGGGGGGGAGTGGAGGACATTCAGGAGCAAAAGAGCATGAAGTGAAGAAGACATTGCTCATAAAATCATGTGACAGAAGATATTCTGGTGCTTAAATGTTGTTGCCATGAGCAGAGTTAAAATCCTGTGAAAGTATTCCCAAGAAGTGGAACAATAAAACACCTACACCCCTATTGGTAATGTTTCTATGGCCATTTGTTTTCTCATTGAAGTGGTGTGTTTTTCTCCAATAGGAAAGGAGACGCATTGATTCTTTTTTCTGTCAAGTATACTGTCACACTGTCTGTATTAATCTGTGGTCAAATGAGGTTAACATATGTACAAGTGTGACAGAAACTCTGAACACCGTTCTTTTTCTTCTTCCACAACAAGCTGACGTTTACTCACCACAGCTTTCTATATATGGTCATCTGCTTCGAGTACAGCTCATTCTCCAAAAACATTCGACTTGAGTAGTATTATAGGGATTTAATGTGCTCCAGCCTATGAATAACTGATGCTACAGGTTTACTATACAGTCGTCTGGCAACAGCAGAATAACTTTTTACTAGCAACGTTTGCTTTTGTGTTTCCTAACGGAAAGTTTTCCACACCAGCTGAATTCTTATCACTATTGCTACAAATGGGACCATCAAAAGTGGCATGTATAGCAATTTAAAAAATAAATGTTTGATCTGAATCCAACATTGTGTCTCACGGATGCAAATTCGGGCTGGGACATGCAGTCAAACTTAGTTGCCATTGAAATAATGTGTATGTGGCTCAAAAACCTGTTCATCATGTCAGCTTCACACTGGGAATGCATATTGTTGAGGATCCATGGAAGTGCAGTGTTGTATTAGTTGTGATTTGGAAACGCGATACGTTTAATATTAATATACTTTGAACAAACAGGCGACCAGTGAGAGCTCTGAAGCAGAGACGGCTGGGTCGCATAGTGACATTTCTATCACTACCGCAGACATTTTCACTACATATAGTTCAGTGTATTCCCCTTAATGTATTCCTTTTTATATTGTGAATAATATACATTGTATTTAAAATGGTAAATAATTGGCCATTTGGTGGAACTTGACTATTATTTTTAATGTGTTTGAGAAAGTCTGTTGGAAAATCATCATTATTTATGACCAGTGATTAATTTGTCAGAGAAAAAACCTTGGACATGGACTATGTCCAAACACAAACAAGTTCAGTTGCTTCTGCATCTGAGTAGCTTCTGAAGAAACCATGACCTGGATGAGTGAGAATCTTCACAGATGTGTTCAACCTAAACTATTCCCTTCACCTGTCTGGACGAAGTCACCACTGACCGGGTTGCTGTTGGCTCAGTGTGGGAAATCCTGACTGAAAGTGTTTTATTTACCTACTTTTCATCATCATGAGTTTCTACTGTAAACACATTTTAAGAAGTGAAATGGGCCATGCTGCTCCAGAGTCACGCTTCATGGCTGATTGCTTTGTGTGTATGTTAAAGTTTGAACGCTGTGTGTCACATTATCGTCTCATCTGTTGACTGTTCAGATGCCTAGAACTGACTCTTGAGTCACTGTCCCCAGACCTCAAACTGCTACTGAGAACACGATCAGAAAGAAAAGCACAGACTGCTTTCTAGAAACTAGCTAGGATTACACAATGGGGAGTTTCTTTAATTGAGCAGGGTAGTGTTAAAAGACTTTGAGTTTCAGGTGTGTGTGACTCACTTTATGTCTGGTTGACCCTCACTTTTCTATTGTTTCTGCTTTTTCAGGTCACAAAGTATAAAAGACCTGAAGTTAACATGGTCAAGACTGTTCTCTGAGGACTGAGTAAATGCATTGTAGGAAATATACCATCTGATGTAGAGGTGCAATAGGAATGACGATGGAAATGTAGCTAGTACTTTGCAGACAGAGTAGATTTGTCCTCATTGTGCCGTCCCTTCATCCCCTCCAACAGATCCTGTTGTTGTTTATGGCTGCTTCTTAATACTAGACAAGCCTCCAGTACAGATGTTTTTATGTCCTTCTGGTTATTTTTGGAAGGGGATGGCAAATCCCACATCTTGTGTTTGCTCAGAGGATCTGTCTTAGCACCCAACTCCGGTTTTCCCCTCCTCCCTGCCCTCACTTTCTCTCTCCCGTCCCTCCCTTCGCTCCATGCCTCTCTATCTCCGTCCTCCCTGCTGCGTTCACTGTGCTCTTGTTTTAGTCCTGGTGGAAGTTTTATTTGCTGCTCTGCTCATTAGCTCAGTTGACACTTCCATTGCACTGTGATGTCGCAATAAACACAGAGCAGAAGACTTGCAGACCAAGGCCACTGTCCTGATGAACAGCGGTCATGTTTGTTTTTCTGGCGTTACGGCTCTGCAGACGTGCCGCGAGCCATTTAACAGCCTCATTATTCCACATCTATGATTGTGTTTTTAAAAAGTATATATCATTTTACACTTTTCTACAGTTCGTTCAAACACCTTAAAGTAGATGACAGGAGAGAATCGCTGAGGTGACGGAATGTTAATTTCCTCTGATGTTTGCTCTCATCTGAAGGCTGCCCCTGAGGTGGGGATTGTGTCCGAGGGGAGGGAAAGCAGCATGTTGGCCGCAATGGAGGGGGGAGGCGAGAAACGTTATGTCACCCCCCCAACACCCCCCTTCCACCTCCTTATTTTACAGCGAGCAACTGGACAGGTCATCCGCCATTGGCTGCACCTCCTCCACTTGGGCTGCCTTGCCTTTTTTAGCAGTCCCAAATGGAGCTGCAAATTCCATGTTGCTGGCAGGGTGACAGACTGGGAGATGGGAGCCAGCAAATGGGAGATTAGACGAGGGCCAGCCACCAGTAAACTGCACAATGGGCTCTCCAACCAAACACTGGACCAGCCTGACAGTTGTCACCTTCAATTTGGACTGATAAACCCCCCCCCCATAAATAGGGAATAATTTGTGTCCTTCTCTTTTTAATTACCCTCTTATTTACCAAGTCTTTAAAACAGGCTCCTTCCTATTATGTATCTGAATTTAAGAAGGGTAATTGAGGCATTTATTATTTTACCATATATAGAACCACTGAGAACGCACTAAATGTTTGGAAAAACGAGCATGTAAAAGTGTTAACGGAGTTGTTTTGCTACTTTTGTGTTATATGTCGCACAACCAGAGAAACCTTGAGCATATAAACAAGATTGCTTGTGTTTCTCATGGTTTATTGTCTTCTACCTCCTGATCCTTTTTATATTAGGATTTGTCTTCACAGTGGATTTAGGAGGGACAGAATGTAGAAATGCTCGAGATATCTGTTTCTGAAGTAAAATATTGTCCCTATTTTGAAAAATGCTTTTTAGAGGCCGCTCTCAGTGGCTCCTGTGTCTATACTGGAGGATTCATTGCCAATTTCAGAGAACTCTCTCTTCCTTTCGCACAACTATAAATTGTGAATTAATTTATTATGTTCTGCTACTTCATACTAAGTGGAGTTTTTCCCCCAGTCGTGCTCTGGTTAAATTTTTTTTTCCAAAGCAAAGGGAACAGTGCTGAGGTTAATTTTCAAAACAAGTGGGAAAGGAGAATCTATGATAAAATTTTCAAACTATAAGGCAACAATCCTATTTCTCCATTTCCTTCTAAGCTGACACAAGTCTTTGTCAACAACCTCAGATGTTGTGAAATACATAATAACTAAGATTATTAGTTTTAAATGATGCAGGAAAAAGTCAAAAATACTTGAAGCTCTTGGACACATCTTTCTTTTTGTTCGGCCAACATTTCAAGAGCGGAAAAATCGCATAAGAGCAGACTGTGAAGTTTTTGGCTTTTCCTTTAAAAGGTAGAATGGTACCCAGTAAAGTACATACCTTCACAGACCCCTTGATCCAGATCTGCACCAAATGTAATAGATTCTTCGTTGGGTCATTCCCCACCACTCCGCAATATTTCATGAAAATTAGTAGTTTCTGTGTTATCCTGCATACAAACAAACCAACAAACCAACAAACATCAGAAAACATAACCTCTTTGGCCGAAGCAAAATAAGAATTAAAAAATAGAGATTAAAATAATGCTATAGAAAACTATCTGTTTCAGGTCTAATATGTTGTATTATACACTTAAGAAATGTTCAAGAGTAAATGAAGTTGACACACAAAGAGCTCAAATCTATGCCAAGGCCCAACAGTCCCCTTAAATTCAATTAAGTTGCACCAAATTACAACAAATTACACAAACTCATGGATATCCGTTCCTTAAATGTGTATTTATTTATTTTCATAAAGATACATGAAAAATTTTGAAAACGTCTCAGCTCAGTGTTTGAGAAACTAGATCAATTCCTGCCCCTGATCCAGATCCCCACTAAAATGCAATACCACATCCTTCCACCAGGTTTCAATGTAATCTGCTCCGTTGTTTGTGTAGAGTTGCCTACAAAACAACGACAAAACGGTCGGGGTAAAAATGTAACTCCCTTGGTGTAAGTAACTAATGCTTTCAGATCGAATACTTGATTTTGCGGTATTGTTAATTATGGAGAAAATTTGTGTCTCTGAAGGAGCAGGAAGTGGAAAGGACTCGAGGAGGAAAAGATGGTGGGGAGGTTTTGCCTCCGTCACTAAGATGATTCTCTGTTCTGACTTCTTGTCTGTAGGAATGCATTGCCCCACTGAGGCCTATGTTTACTATGCACTGCCTCAACTCTGAACTAAAATCCAGCGCTGTTTATAGACTGGCCAGTTGAACAGGAGACGCACGGTGATGGTCAAACAAAGCAGTTGGACAGTTGAGGCTTGTGACAGAGGTCACAGAGACAGTAGCACTTTCACAATAGCTTTATAGGGTGTAACCAGGTTTAATATCCAGTTTGTAACCCATGCAGTAATCTGTGTCCTTGTTAGATGTGAGTATAAACCTGCCAGAGCAGCCACATATTTCTCGATGGAGAAGTATAACATGGAGAAGCTGAAACCTCGCCATGTTTTAGTACAAAATCGGATAAAGCAACATGCTTCTTTTCCGGTGGCGAGAGCTACTGAGCGTCAGATGGCGGCCGTCATTACACGTGGCCTCTTGCTGCCTCAGCTGGCTCAGAGAGGGTTAATTCCCCCTCTGAGGTGCTCAGGTTTCCCTCCAGCTGTCGGTACTCTCAGCTGTTTGTACTCTGACCCCTTTCCTGTCCCCTGTCCCCCTGTCCCAAACCTCACAAAGGTCTCACCCTGCTCCGCCACACAGACACACACACTCTGCTGCTACTGTGGCTAAGAAGTGCTTCTTGCCACTACCACCCCGTTATGTTTTGTTTTTTTACATACTTTAGCTGTTGGCTTGAGTTTTATCTGCTTTGTGACTACGATCCTTACCTAGCGCTACCATCTTTAAGATTTTTTTACCCTTGTAGAGTAGAACAATATCCGTTGGCCTTCGTGAACATCAATGAGACGACTATCACAAAATTGGAAAGTCTCTCGGGATAATGAAAACGTGGTGACAGCTGTGTCATGGTCTAGCTGTCTGCAGTCTATCTATAATGAATAACAGGCCTGACAGTTGTATAGTAATTGGATCGTAGATTGTTGTTGTGCGAATTTAGATTCAGATTTCCTCTCTGGTTAAAGGGCCAGAACAACCGTGAGTGAGTCATCTGTGAAGCCGCCACCCCTCCTCCCTCCCTGCAACCTTCCAGAGTCTGTTTAACTAAAGAGTTGAAGGACCTTGGACTGTCAGAACCCTGGTTCTGTGCTAGAGACAAGCTAACCAGCGGCTCAGCTCTGTGTATTTCTGCTTTAAGACACCACCTGCTCAGCCATCTGCACCTCATCAAGTCCTGAAAACTCTTAAGTTAGCCTCAACACCCCTGATCATTTATTAAAACACTTATTAAATCTCTGTTTCAAATAAAACAAGTTTAAGTATTGCAGTGAGCAAAACTAGAAGCCTCTCACTAATACTGATATGTTGGTACACTGCAGTGTGGCTGAAGACTGGAAGCTAATCTTTACAGTAGCTCTTTCTACAGGATTTCATGGTAGTGAGTGGTTGGAAGTCGTTATCAGTGGAGTCCATGCTGGATCCTCCACCTCTCACCCATGTAATCAGTGACATATAAAAACCAATAGTGCTTTACTAGGAGAGGTTGGCCTAGTCTGCTCACACATTACCTTTGTTATTCATAATGATTAGAATTCCATGCAAATTATTTGCAATACACCGTCACTTGCTTTCTCATAGTCCATGGCTGTTTTCAGAGACTGATCCTGGAACATTTATTCACTGCTGCACCATGAAGTGGACTGACTCTATGAAACTAGTTCAGTCCCAGTACTGAGGCTGCACCCTCTTTGGGATACGCCCACCAAAGATATGTCCTTCATCAGACCTCGTGTCCAGACTGACTTTGTACTTTCTCCCCAAATAACAGTTTTCAACCTGTAATCTCAAATATCATTCAAGTACATTTCTATCACTGGAAGCTGCCCTCAAACACAACAAAGTATAAATATTGCTGGGAAATTGGGGCATTGTTTCAACAGGTCCAGGTGCAAGTTGTGACATTTCCCTTCAATACATTATGTACAACTAACACACAGTGGACTTCATTCATTTGGTATGTCTCCGAATACCTGTGGCTGTAAGCCTCTGCCAACCAGTGCAGGTTCAGTCTATATTAAAAATAAAAGAATCAGGCTCATGAGGTCACCATGACCTTTGACCTTCTGACAACTATTATTGTCAATTATCTCGTAGTCTAAGGGACAACCTCTCAAAATTTGAAGAAATTCCAAAAAGCAAGACTTGTGTCAGATATCATGCCCAGAGGCCAGAAGCATGTTTCTTGAGGGCATTGTGACCTTGACTTTTGGCCACTCAAATTGAATCAGTTGATCCATGAGCACAACTGGATTCCTTGAGAAATCGTGTTCACAAGAATTGAAGAATGGAGGGAAAGTCCTCCGTCTGTCTCCGCCAGTCCTCCGTCACCGCCTGAAGACATAATGGAATTTTTTTTAAATATTAAACCCAAAGGGACTGTTTACCTGCTCTGAGTAAAACATTGGACAGTTTACGTGTGGCCTCTTACGGTATGTCATTAATTGTATTTTGTATTTGTCCAGTTTAAGTGACTGGTATTAGTATGACCTGGTATTGTTTTGGGCACTCTGATTGTGATGGAGTGCAGAGTAGAGTGTACAGGAGACTGGGGGGGACGGGGACGTATAATAACAGTCCTTTGGCCAGACCCGCTTGGGGGATTGAAAAGTGCACAATGCATTATGGGATACTGACAACTGCAAAGTCCCTACCAGTTGGCATCTGCTAGGGCATCTGAAATGGGATGGGTTATTATGATGTCTCTCTACTGTACACATGCAAAATTAAAGTATGCATGCACCTCCCTTTTGTATTTTAATGACACCTCTGTTTTCATTTTCAAACATCTGGATCAAACCCTCCAAAGATATCAAACCAACACAGAAAAGCATACTCTTTTTCACATGTAGCCTTATTCCCATTCTTCTACTACAGATCATTAGTATCATGTGATAAGTGTTTTCATAAGTGCGGAGAAACGGGGATGGTGTGCTTCTGTGCTTTATAGTCCCGGCCTAACGCCTACTCTGCTCTTATCATGCTGCCCACTCACATACACATCCTGCTCTGCTGTTCCATGGATGTTCACATTTGTGTGTTGTGTGAAGCTACAGCTCACCTCCTTAAGTTCATGAAGCATCTTCTCTGCCTGGTTTCTACCCTGTTATACTGTTTCATGGTTTATTTATCAAATTAAGAAAAAAAAAGTAGAAATTGTTTTTATTACTCTCCAGTTGATTTGGTTCAACCAGTGGCTGGATTTTAATTGCATTATGTTCAGATGTTGCAGGATTCAGAAGAAACATTCATCACACTACATGGAATTCTATTAATGTCATTTCACCATCTTAAACTGAAATTCCAGAATCTTCTGTTAAAAAAACGTTTTTCTTTTCTAGTCTCAAGCATGGAATCACTAAGAGAAACACTCCCTGCACTGCTAAGTATTATACATATGGATGCAATTAGAGGGGTCCCGGCGCATTTCCCTGCCCTGTTCATGTCATTTGCTCCAAGTCTATTAAAACCCACTCTGGTCTCTGTCGGCCGTCCATTGATCCCTGAAAATGCTACAAGAACTGAGGTCTATCCTCCTGCTTGCCCGTCTCTTGCTCAGAGAGGAAAAGTCCCATTATGTTTCAGGTGTACCCATGTGAAACTCTGTTGTTGCTGATGTTGATTCTTTTATTCAGAGCAAGAGCTAATGCAACATTTGGAAATACTAGCAACGTCTACAGTCAATCCTATACCAAGTTCAGTGTATAGATATCCTCTACTTTTAGATTTGCACAGAACTCTGGTTAGAGGGGCTGTAAGTGAGAACAGAAATGTCCAAGTCAGTTGCTGTATTCTCCGGAGTTTCACCTTCAACCCTAGTAAATACTCCAGATAATGTCTGAATGAGCCCTGTTAGAAAACAGCAGGAGCTTATCTGGAGGATTCACCACAAACGAATGGGGTTTGATGTTTCTAACACGCAACAGATGCAGAACTGAAACGACGAAGATGTCAGAGCAGTTTTAGTGATAAGTTGTCAATATGCTGTAAACAAAACACGTGATCTCCGTAGTGTCATTTATCTCTTACATCCTGCATGCTGCACCACAGCTATCCTGAGGGTTAAGGAAATCTTCCTGTTTATATGAACGCACCTGACCCTGATAACCTCCTGCTGTGTTCTATGTGAAACAGACACAAACTCGATAATTAGGTTCAAACATTTTCTAGAGATCTTGTCTGAAAACTTTAAAAATACCATCCAACGATCTGCCCATGTCTTCCTAAGAAGACTTGTTTTTGTTTTTTCTCCTCCCAGGATTCACTGAAGCCGGCGTTCACGGTGGCCAGCCTTCCAGGCAGCACCCAGTCCACTGTACCCACCACCTCCACCACCATGCAGGTGAGCAGCGGAACTTCGTTTCCCCTCACCAACTACTTGGCGCCCGTCTCGGGCGGCAGCAACATCAGCGCCAACGGCACCGTCCTCAAGGCCGGTGGCTCCACAGGGGTCATGCAGCTGCCTGGTGGCTTCACCTTCATGCCTGGTACGTAGAGAAGCAACACATGTCCTGAACATCTAGAGCTCTGTAACCGTTCTCATTTCTGGTCTTAACCTCATCTTATGGAGTCACGGCACTCCTGCAGACCTGTGTGTTTTATTAACGTCACAGGGTTGTCTAGATTATTTTCTGATTAGAATCCGAATGGCTTCTCCATGACCTCTGCCGCCATCTCAGGAGCGGGGGGTCGTGCCTCGCTCAGAGCTGTTTACCTCACACAACAGCTCATCATAGGCAGACACTAACACTCAGCGCCCTTGGTTTTTACAAAGCCCCCAGTATCCAGGAAAGCTACGTCTATTGGCAACTGGCCCTGGCTTTGATTGTCACTCGGGGACAGGAATAATTAGGTGAGAGGGACACAATAAACCTGGCCATGAGGGCTGACGAACACAGTCCATAATTAGTCATGAATATTCAATGAAGGATCGGTGCCTTGTGCTGAAATTATAATTGAGGTGCACTTTGTGGAGCCCAAGCTTTGTGTCAGTGTGGTCCTGAACTACACATGACCCTTCATTAAGGGGAACCTCACCGACGCACACAGGGGATCTGTACACCACCAACTCAATGAGGACGTTTGGGGCAGCGGCCTCTCATTTGGGGATCCCTGAAGTGTTTCTAAACTGTCTTTCCCCAAAAATGATTCATTACACTTCCTCTTTATGATGGACGTACTGGGAAACACTGCGTCTACATCTGAGGGTCTCAAGGAGGGGCCTGGGGAAGCCAAGAGGTCACGATTCCCCCAAAGGCACAAGTTATATTAGACTTTCACGATAATTTAATATTATCCAGTCTGTATAAGAACCATTTATTCAGACTGTCCATGACATGAAAAGACTTAAAAGCTGACTAGTGCGGTTTTCTCTACAGTTTAGGATGTAGACAGAGTCTGTGTTATATCAGTGCAGCTGAACAGGCCCAGTGGTCGTCAGAGTTTGCAGTGGTGAACAGCTGCAGTTTGTGTTGGTTGTCAACCCTCTGCCTCAGCTGAACACAAGGACAAACTGATGCCCACTAATGGCTCTTATGTTATTTTGACTGACATGTGAAGAACAGTCTGGGAGCATATCTGTCCCTTCTCCTTCTCCTTCTCTTCTTCCTTGGTCTCTTGCTGCCTTTAACAGGCTCCTCCTCTCACCCTCCCTCTCTATACACCCTCTCACTCCCTCTCTCCTCCTCACCACCTGTCTGGCACATAGCGGCAGTGCCAGGTGGAACAACACACCCTCCCACACTTTAACCTCCTCAGCTGGCAGCTTGAAAGGGCCTGCCCGCCCGACTGCAGCAACTGGCTCTGGAGCATCTGACCAAATGAGAGGCTGTAAATGCAGAGTCATGTGCTGAAGTGAAATATCTGCCCTCTGCACTGAAAAAGCTAAATGACAATTGATACATGATGGAATAAAGTAAGCTGGAGCTCAGAAAATGACAGTCACATGTGCACAGTGACACTTCAGTCTAAATCTTTTAATCACCTTAATTCAGTCGTACAGTGTGTCAACATTCAGGTTAATATGTACATCTTAAATAGCTTGAAACTGAACACTGCCTTGCATATGGTACACGTCAGTTTTACTTGTGGAACCTTCCAGCGTGAAATTTTACAAATATGTTTGACATTTTAGCTAGCTCAGGCTAAAGCTGCACTACCCAAAATCCCTTTGCCACTTCAAAAACGGAACTAGCTAGTGGTAGTTCAGGGCAACTGCTGTTTTGGAGCGGCTGAGTGATACAAATGTACTTAAAAGATGTGGTATCAGTTTGGTACATACACTAGCTTACTTGCTTGACCCAGTATTTTTGGCAGTATTAAAGGTACCCGGGGGAGGTTTTCTCCACTAGTAGTGCTGTGGAGCAATGTTTTTACAAGCTGCTCCCTTGTTTTGTTTGCACCCTACACATGCAGGAGGGTGCAGAACCATTTGCGTGAGCATACGGGCATCACAGCTCACATTCTGCTGTCGGGTTGCAAGTGCCAGCAAAGGCGATGAAAAAGACATGATGATATAATAATATATATATTATAATATATATAAAATAAGATCGACTTTGAGGAGAAAAAATGCACTCCACATGTTTGTGAAACCTCAATTTTACACACAATATGTTTTGGTGAGAAATATAATGTTAAGATCCATCCATCCATCCATCCATTATCTATACTGCTTATCCTTTTAGGGTCGTGGGGGAGCCTGATATCGGGCAGAAGGTTGGGTACAATTTAGAGTCTCCAGTTAACCTAACCCTAATACATGTCTTTGGACTGGGGGAGGAATCAGGAGTATCTGGAGAAAACCTACACAAAATGGCAGTTCTGTTATCTTGTTAAAGATCTAGACTAATAGATGAAAGCTTAGATTAGAACAAAATGTTTACAAAAAACTAAACAGTGCACATCTGCTGTTCTGTTTATGTCTCTTGCACCTGAAGGTTGAAATTAACATTTTCAAACGCTGCTGTATTTTCACGTTAAGTCTTATCTTCTTTGCGTGTGTGTCTGTGTGTGTGCGTGCCTGCCCCCCTCCAGCAGGCACACCTCTCCCCCCTGGCACCCCCACCATTCCTCTGAGCCAGCTGCAGCAGCACTCCCTGGCCCTCCAGGGGCAGCATGGTCAGGCCCTGGCCTCCGCCCAGCACCCACAGCAGGGACAGCAGGCTGTCTTCCGCTTCCCTGCTGCTGTCTCCCTCACAGGTGACCTGTTCTGCCTGCTGCCACCACTCTGCCTGCTTTTACTGATCATAGCCTCATCTCAAGCTGCCACCGCTAAAGCCACCTCTTCCTGCTATGAATAATAACCATTAGTATTACTAATTCCACTTGCACAACGATGTGTACCTCAGCTAACAGTACTGCCAATGCTTTTACTTCTACTGTATACCAACCGCAGTCCTGTACTTCATACTCCCCTCCTGTGGGCACTCCTCCTCCCCCTGTGGAGTGTGTGATGACTTACGGTAGCCACTGTGTGCCCTCCTCCGTGTGTCTCTAGGAGCAGGCGTTCCCCAGCAGCTTCAGGCTATCCAGGTCCACCAAAACAGCTCTGAGCACAACCAAGAGATCCACACCTCCACAAACTCCACCGGTAGGTCACATCCCCTCTCTGGAGAAACACTCTGCTGTCCCGTCTCATGCCCGTGGGATGAAACATATCTGTCTAATGAGAATTTTAGGTTTTCTTTGAGCAGTGGTGCACAAACTTTGCAAATCAAGGACCCCTAAACTGACAAATGAAACCATGGACCCCATCTGGAATTCACGACCAAAATAGTCCTACACTATGTCAGTGAGTTACTAAAGGATGAAAGTCAAAATAAATTATTCTCCATTTTGCTTGGGACTCCCCTGAAACAGCCTTAAGGACCCTTGGGGCACCCAGACCCCACTTTGAGAACCATCTCCAATTAAATATCATGTACATAGCTGCTCAAAAAATGATGGAGAGAGTTTCTCTAAATTCATCTGATCTTATGATGACACACAGTAGAATTTATGACCCGTCACTCATCCATCAACCCACCATCAGACATTTTAGTTTAGCCTAAATAATGCAAATAAATACACATCTCCATGGAGGAGGACTTCAGGAGATTTGGTCTCCCTGCACTGTTTTGTTATTCATCTTATGTGTTGGGATGAATTTTGTCCTTAATAAAGTGTGTTGGAACCACTTCTCAAGCAGAGGCAGGAGTTAGTAGTGTAATTGAGACAGCTATGAAGTGCCACCTGCTGGCCAACATATGTACACTACTCTAACCTTCAGTGTGACGTGCTCTCTCTCTCTCTCTCCCTCCCACCTTTCTGCCTTTCAGCAACGGTGAGTCTCCCAGCAACCATCGTCACCTCATCAATCCCAACGTCGGTGGCGGGTCACATGATGTACCCCAGCCCGCACACTGTAATGTACGCCTCCACCCCGGGGCTGACCGACGGGGGGCTGGCCGTGCTCAACGCCTTCTCCCAGGGCACCTCAGCCATGCAGGTGTCCCACGCACAGGGTCAAGATGGAGGTGAGATACTGTTTGAGCACACTCTGGTTACTGGGTGACCGCTTTGGATAAATGTTGGTTCAGAGGAAAGAAGACCACTGATGGCAAAACTGTTTTTCTTCCAGGTGGTGTCCCTCAGGTGTTCCTCACGGCACCTCCCGGCACGGTACAGATCCCTGTCTCTGCGGTGCAGCTTCACCCAGTACGGCAAGATCTGCATTTTACAAGTGAAACTCTCATATTCCCTATGCAACCAGCATGCCACGTGATCGCACTAATGCATCCTAACAGAGCACTGGCACACACAGGCCACAGGCTTGTCACCTGCTGCCTCTTTGTATGAATGTGGGTGATCAGCTGTCATGTTGGTTTCACCTGTGACCTGCAGCCAAACACTCGTGCAGTAGACTAAACCAAACACCACGGTTACAGTGCATGGAGATGAAGAGTGTGATTTTATTAAGTTTTTAAAATCTCATCTTACAAAGAAAAATATGAGGAATTCATTTATGTAAGTTGGTTGAAATATGTTGTTGGATCGAGCTCTAAAGATCCTATAGAACTAAAAGTTATAAAAACACAGTGGATAAGATCTTACAGAGTGTAACAGTAACTGTCCACTTTCTGAACAGCTCTGGTTCTGAAAGTACATCTCATTCATTTTCTCAATGACGTTTCAAATAGTCCTAATAACAAGTTTTTAACCTGGAAATAGCGACTTGTTGGTCGTGACCACAAATCATTTGATGTGGACAAGAAATAAATATTGGAAAAAATAGCAAATGTGCAAGACGGTGAACATAATTATTTTTAAGAGTAACAGAACTACACATCCCATAAACCATTGCAAATGATCCCTTCTCAGTGAATTCCAGCTCTTCCTCTTGAATTGTATCTTATTATTATTATTATTATAGTGTTGAAATGTATAGCAGTTTGTGTCTTGTTTGTATAAGTAGCCTTTCAAACAGTGTATTAACTGAGTGTAGTTGTTCTGCTGAACCATCAATAGTAATTTGCAATTGAGGTTAACATTTCCATGGCAACAGCAAGCTCCACAACTCGTATCTGTCGCTATTACACCTGAGGATTGTGGGTAGTGTTGTATTTCTCCTTGACATCGCGTTAGATGGTTCAGCTATGACAGCTTTTGATCAAAAACTCTATTCAGAAAATAAATAGGATTTCTACTTCCAGAACCAACGCTACTGAGCTCTATGGAGCTCTAGATTATAAAAACACACCCGTCCTGTTATTCTTAATACGTTATTTCCTAGCTTAAGCTCTTACTTGTTACATAAATGATCAGCATCTATTACAATGTCACAAATCGCTCCATAATGAAAAGCATGCAGGGTAGCAGGACGTCCATCTGTGCTGGGTGCTGTGATGACTTGTGATTGGCTGCCTTCGATTGGCCCTGTGCTCTCTACTAACGCACGGCGTGTTGTGTTCCAGATGGTGATTGGTCAGCAGTCGAGCGGCAGCAGCAGTAACCTGACAGAGCTGCAGGTGGTGAACCTGGACGCGGCACAGACCTCGAAGAGCGACTGACAGACGGCTGGAGCTGTGTAACACAGCAACAGACAGACATCTCTATTTATTGATGCCTTCCTACAGAGTTTCCCATCACACTTCTGAATGTGACTTTTTAAAGTATATATTATACACAAACACACACACACACACACAAAATCAATCAATCAAGGGCATATGTGTGGCTGACCCTTATACAGTATTCAGTATGTTTTGGTATATAAATATATATATATTCGCAGATGCATAGGAAAAGTATCACTACACATCATCGGAACCTGTTTTTATGCCGTTAGATGGTGTCTTCTTTATTTTTGCGTGTGTGCGTGTGGTTTTTGAAAGTGTAATTATGTGTACACACAGCGAGGTGCCACAGCTTCACACCAGCCAAAGAGACATTTGTTTGTCTGAATGTTCCAGTGTGAGCAATTTGTGCACAAGTGTGTGTGTGTGTCTGTGTGCACGTGCATATCTGCAGTTTGTAAATTGGGCGGGGAGACGCTTGTTGACTTAAAAGAAAAAAACTATGAAAAAAAACATTTTTTGAAATGTACATATTTTTTTTTATTGATGACTTGTATTTTTAGCCTGGTTTAGTTTGTGCAACAGCATGTAGTTGTTTTTTACGTAGTGGTTTTTGTATGTACATGAAAATGATTTGCATAATGAAAATGAATTATTTACATGTATATGTAAATTAGTTGAATATACCTTTATATCTTGCTGTTGGGAGTTTCACTACGAGATGGAGAAAGATCGCTGGATGTTTGTTTAACTTTTGTTGATTCTCACAATATCATCAAGTACCTGGGTCACAAAATGTAAAACATAACATTATCTAGAATGTGTGTTCGTCTCCGCCCGGACCCAACAGTCTCCTCAAATTCAATCAAGGTGCAAAATTTCCCAAACTCAATGACATCAGTCCCCTAAATGGGCTCCATTATTTTTCACTCGGATCCATTCATTATTCTCTGGGAAAACTGAAATGTCAAACGCTTTTTTCACAATGTTGAAGGTGCTAAAAAAAGTTCCTTGATCCGCCCTCCTGATCCTGATCTGCAACGAAATGTACAGATTCTTCCCTGAGGCAGCCTTCCTCCAAGTTTTGTGGCAATCTGTTGAGTTGTGTTTATGAAATCATCCATTTCCATTATCTCTGTGGTAGAGATGTGCTATAAACATGTTTCAGTGCAGCCTCTGAATGCGTGGACGTGTAGTGTGAGTTCTACATGAGGTTTCTAATGAAGCCCTGATGTGGCGCTTAAAATATACAGATAGTTCCAACTACTTCAATCTGATGGAAATGATTTTCATTTATCTCAATTCTCACCCTAAACCCTTGTATCTATAATTTCCCCAGTGTTCACAGGTAATAATATCCTGATGTGAATTTTAAAAAAAAACAGTTTTAAACACGTGCTCGATTGTAAACCTGTAGCTCGGATTAGCCCTCATCAATCTGTAGAACTTGCACTATATAATGCTACTACTCATTTGAGTCAGGACATCGGACACTGTTGCATAAGACGCTGTGTGTGTGCGTAGATTTAAAGATTCCACTTGAATACGTACATCAGTGTTTCCATGTGTGGAGATGCTCTGTTAGTAAGTCCAGTCGCTGTAGTATTACAGCAGCAATGACTGTCTCTCATTTGAGTACAAGGGGATCTCTTCATTTGGTCTTTATTATTTACGTTCTAATCCTTTTACTATAAGACCCTGTCTGACTGCATCTCAGTGTGAACCTCAGCGATTATAGAGAATGAGAGTCATCAGACTGAGCCTTCCCTCTGCACCATTGTGCCTCTTTTTTGTGTTAATGTTCCAGAACTCCTCACGTGACTCTGGACCTGTCATGCGATCCTCAGCTGTGGCCGCAGTGAGATTATTTTAACTCATTTCTAGAGAATTAGCTGGATGAGCGAGCGCAGCAACAGGGCTGGAAGCCAGAGAGTCGGACGGAGGAGGAAGTAGCTGCGCTGACAGAGAGAGGCAGAGGTCATTTTCACGCTTCATGTCCTCTGCGCTGTCCCTGAACACGTTCTCATGTCGTCCTGCTGTGCTGCTTGAACAGGAAATCACACGCTGAGCTACTTCTCCTTCACTTTTAATCTGGTGGTTATTAGAAGCTCTGGATTTCAAAACAGAGAGATTATCGAACAGGATTTGTGGTTTTCACTTTGTCATTGAGAGAAATGGATATTTTTGTGTATTTTCTGTTTTTGTTGTACAGACTTTTTGTAATAAAAACACGATGAACTGCTCAAAGAACGACCACATCTCCTGCTGAAGACCTTTATCTTTATTTGTAGTTTGGACGGAGCATGTGAAATAAAACCATGTTCTGAATGAAACCTAAGAGGAGCAGTGAGGTGAAGACGGCTGCTGATGAGGAGTGAGGTGATGGTTACTCTGTGAGGGACTGGGAGGCGGGGGGGACTGCATGCATCTTATCTCAATGTATCAGTTAATGCTTCTACACAATCACATAATCAAAGTGGCCTGGAGGGTGAAGAAGCATGAGGAAGAGGAGGAAAGCAGCGATGTGCATGATACGGTGACTGGTCTGAAATCAGTTGGCAAATCAGATTTAAACTCAAGAGTTCTGTACAACTTCACAAACCCAAGAGACAGAAGCACAGTAAGATCACAACACAATGCAGTGAGGGCAGCAAAGCCCCCCCACGTCCATCAGAGGCGTGGTCAGAGATCCACAGTGTGAAGCAAGGCATCGTTTCTACCGGTCGGGTCAGAGCAAAGTGCTGACAGCTCACAAATCGCCACATGAGGCAGCAGGTCCGCCTCCTTTCTCTCCCTCAACAGAAGAAAACATATGTCTAAGCATGCATTTTACACCAGGTAGTATATCTCCATCGCTATTGTACACATACAATATACAACTGTACAGAAAAGAGTAGTTGATTTTTTAAAAATGTGCATGATCGACAATTATTGTGAAAAAGTGTCACGTTAAAATAGAAACGTTACTCATGATACAACCTAGATTTTTTTTTGGTGTATGAAAGAAAATAATTAGAGAACAAAAAGCTTTTTTTCATTATATTTACATAATAAAGGAGGATGAAGAAAGACAATGTGCAAATCTGATTCCATGCAAGCTGTTGCATAATGTCGTTCAGGTGCTTGAGATGCGTGAGAGGAAAAAACAAATCAAAGCTCCAGACCAGGGACTCACGGCTTCCATTCACGACTCCGCCCACACACACATGAACAAGGTCATCGCCATTCACACCGACCGACCAATCACAGAGTCTTTCACACGGCGACATCAGACAGAAAATAAAGTTAACGTAAAGATCTTGATACAGAAGAATTCAAACCTGATGTAAGTGGGGTAAGACTTCAGAGTGAACCCTGCTCTGGCCGTGCCCAGCACTGTTTCCTAGTCATTTTAATTCTGCATGAAGAAGTAATACTGAAGTAAACGCAACTACACATAGGAGGTGATGACAATTTGCAGAGGAACACAACGCTCTAAGGACACTGCAGCCACAGACAGTGGTTAACATCGGCTACATTTTGTTCTTATAATTGTCTTTTCTTACTTTACCGAGGAGGTTTAGTTTTCATCGTCCTGTGGTTGTTTGTAAGAATACCTCACAACTACTCAACTGATTTCCTCCACAGGGATCCTGGAATCTGTTTCGTTAGCACGGCGAGAAAGGCCGTTAACCTTGGAGGAGCTTTGCACTTGTTTGCACAAAGGCCGGCTGGTTTTCTTATAAATCTTTTAAAAATAAATCCAATCTGATTCAAGGTCCACGGCTGTAAGAGACAGTATGTCCAGAGGTTTTTATCCTCTGCACCCTCCCATGACTAGAGTCATCTAAATATTGCTGTAAAAACAATAACACAGATTATCGCTGATATAATTAAACACTGTGTGTGAGAAAATCAACACTGGGTCTGGAGAAGCGAGACTTCGGAACAAAATTAGCTGCAGAATCAAAAAAAAGACGTCTCTTTCCTAGAAGCCAACAACAGAAAAGGCATGAATGAAGTCGAATAATGTAACACGTGCAACGTGATGCAATGAGGTTCATGTGCAAATTTACCATAACTTGCTAAATTCACCATTTCACAGGAGATAATGAGATGGATCTTTGGGCGACGGTGATCAAAGATGAGCTCTGACAGCACAAGCGAGTTTAAAAAGGCATCCTGAAAGCAAACAAATAAATAATAAGACGACTTGGTATTTAAAAAGGGAGTGCAGTATCGTGAATACTGCACGTCAGGACTTTTGTAACTACACACACACACACACACACACACACAGGGTTGAGGAATAGTGGGTAGTTTCTCTGCAGCCTCTTGTCTTCAAACAGACAACATGTGAGAGAGCAGAGAATGTTTTTTTCAAATGTTTCAAAAATAAACATTTCTGTAACTTAAAGGTGTGATCCCACACTAAGGCATTGACTTTTACAAATGGGCGACAACGGGACAGGAAATAAATACACAACATCTTTTCCCCTTGACATAGTAATAACAGGGTTATCATCTTTTGGCTGGTGAGAGAGAAAGATGATGGTGGTGGTGGATGGGTGGTGGGGGGGGAGAGAATGCAGAGGCTGAAAGAGTCCAGTGAGCATCTCCCTGCTCCTCAGCCTCTCTCCTCCTCCTCCTCCTCCTCTTCCTCCTCCTCCTCCTCTTCCTCTGCTGGCTGCTGGGCAGTGTCTAACCTTTTATACAGTAGAGCCCGAGAGGCCAGAGGAGGAGGGAGTGATGAAACCACGTCCATGTGGGCTTTAACAGTCTTGCAGGGATGGGTGGTTAGCGGTAATGTTTTGCCGACCCTGTGTCACCAGTGCCAGTTCACCCCAAAGGCCCGGTTTCATCCTGACCCCGGTCCAACTGGCCGAGGCAGATGGACGAACAGCAGGACAGATTACGGCGAGGAGGCGGCAGCTGCGTGGTATTTGACGAAGGCGATGGCCGCCAGCTCTTTGCAGAACTCTTCGAGCACGATCACGCCCTCCAGCAGAGTCATGTGGTCGATACTAAACGAGGAAACAATTGATTAAAAACTGCACCGGCTAAAGTAAACACAGGGGGTAGGTGCATGGAGCCGTGTGGAGGTACGTACTTGATGCCCTCTGGCTCCAGACCTAATAATCTCTTCCTCACGAGCAGCAGTTTGGGGGTGAAGTCTGGGATGCGATGGATCCTCACCATGAGATCTCCCACCACCTGCACGAACACACAGGGACACAGGAGAGGTTACCAAACCACCACGGCCCTGCGTCCATCCTCAGGTCAGTCTTCCTCTAACGTCGCATTCAAATTTCTTTCAATATTATTAATAATATTCACATTTTAACAGATTTTTTATAAGGTAATAAATCTTTCCCTATTACCGCTACCTTTACAATCTATAGACAAGCAGCGTGTGAGTTGATAATCACTTAACAATCATACTTGCAAAAATACAGTATTAATAGGGAGGGGGGGGAAATCGATTCAGTTACAAATCCAATTCTTGTGGACGATGATTTTTCTTTTTTTAAACATAGATTTATTGGTTTTATACGGGGGGGGCAACCTCACCCAAGAGCATGTTGACCAGCTCTTGTTTTAGCACAAGAATCTAAACATACCCAAGCACTAGCTTTGCATAGCCTAAGTGCAAACAACAGTGAAGCATTGCCTACTTTTATTTGCTTATTTTTTATTTCAAAGTTTATATTTTAAGTCAACTTTTATTCATTCTATTTAATTTACCTTTTATTTATGTTTAAAAGTAGCCTAAGTGGTAAACATTTCTTAATCTGACAGTCTGTGTGCAGTTGACAGGGACTATACAATAATAGGGCACATTTTTATTTATTTTCTCTATTGGCTGCCCGGCAGTCCTTAAGTTAATGTTAATATTTGAAATCAAAAAAATGTATTGAAGGGCAGTTCTTTCTTCTTTTCCTGCTGTGAGAGTTCACTGCCTCCAGCTGCCTCTAGACTGCTGCTTCCCTGTGAGCCACTGGGACTGGTTCTTAAGAGAAGGAGCTGCGCTGATTCCCAGAAGGAGAGGAGATTTTCTTCCAGTAAGAAACAGGTCAAGTAGCAGCACGCAGAGAAGATTACAACGAATTGGAATTCACACTTGCTCTGGCTTGAGATAAATGCCAACACTTAATCATGACTTTGTATTGCTACACTGAACACTTGGCAAAAACGAATCTTTAACACTTCACAATTCTACACCTGACAGAAAGCATAAAGTTAAGACCTTAAATAACAGCGACTGTCTTCTCTGGGAATGGAAGCGTCTGCTATCAGGGATGAATCAGATAAACAGGGTGTGATCTCAACAGGAGTCTTACCCTGACGATGACAGAGAACAGAGACCTGCAGCCCGGGGCCAGGCTGATGTAAGGGTCCAGCAGGTACTCGTGTAGGTGGGGGTGTGGTAACAAAGACAGCTTGGACAGCACGGCGGTCACCTGCAGGTTCACGTCGTACGGCTGCAAGACAGAGGACACGTCAGAAGAAGCACCGACAACAATAAATAACTGGAAAATCTCACAATAGTCAGAATGTGTTAATGACAAACGGGACAATTAATATAACACTCCCTCGCAGCGTTTAGATAATCAAAAGAAACACTTGATTTCCCAAAAGGCACAGGCAGAAACCAGGGAGCTGCCAGCGAGTGCATTTTGCTTCTAAATATCCATTAGTCATCTACACGATTCCATCTAAAGTCGTTTTTCACATTTGTTTATGACGGACACGCGTTTTGATATTTCTAAATAATTGGAAGGCTTCTGCATAATCAGCTGCTCATTTACATTTTGCAGCAGTAGAAGTATTTTGGAGCTGCGCTTGGGAACAGACGACCTCATTTAAATTCGGCTGCACTGAACACGTTCTACTGCAGGAGGATGTTACTGTTCGGATAAACAGGCACAACAATTCAATCTTTACATACCAAGAGGGTTCATTGATTCACTGCGATCTGGTTGAACATGTCAAGCTAGATTAACCAGTTATACTTCTTAACCTCTGCATAAGTGAGTTTATTATTTCTTCATATTTTAATCTGATAAGAGGCGGATTCATTTGAATACAGGCACTCGATTAGCAGAACACTACCTGTTCTTTTGGTTTCCGTTTGTTTCATAAGCGGCAAAGTTGCATTTCTGATTTTAAAGCAATAATTTGATTGTGTTATTCTGACTTGTGGACTAGTGGAGCGTAAACAATGCAATGTACTACAGATGTTTAGTATATTGTGAATCAAACTGACCTGATCTAGGATGCGACCCATCCGGTCGAAGAGGACCTTGAGGAAGTGTCCCTCAAAGAACGGGTTGTCCAAGTGACACTTCTCGAAGGGTTTAGGGTTTCCCCTCCAGTCCCACCGCTGGCACACCCCACAGAAGTCTCTGAACTGAGGAGAACAATTCAAACAAATAATGAGTGACAGTCACTCAGAAGCTGCCTCTGCCCTTGAGGTACCGACAATACACACCCTCAACCAATCACACGTCTGTCTCATGCCGTTTCAACCCATTTTATAGCATAAAATAACTAATTAATATGGACATGGAGGAGAAGGGACATATGACCTATGCTGAATTCAAGCAGCAGGTGGTGATTCATTTTTGGGAAGCGGTCATGACTGAGGAATCTTCACAAAGGAGCGAGATCTCACCTGTCTGTGAGCGTCTCTGAGGTAGGTGTCATAGCCTGAGCCTTCAACGTGATTCGATGACTTGGCCTCATCAGGCACCAGGCACAAGAAACTGCAGAAATAAATATGGAAGAGTTACAACTTTAAGACTCAAACAGGCAGAGCAGCCCTACACATGTTGTATCATGAGCTCTGTCACCTGTTGACAATCTTGTGGACCTCCGTCTTCCCGTCGGACTTGGAGTTGTCGGGACTCTGCGGTGGAGAGGAGCTGAGCCAATCAGAACCAGACAGCCTGCTGTCTGGAGAGAGGTCGTCACCGAACAGTGGATCCTCCTCGAGGTCTCTGCAGAGAGAACACAAGTTCATCAAAGATTCTAAATGACTGATATTTATCAGATGTCAATGATTTGTTTCATCGTGCATCAAGACACATTAGGTGGATGAAAGGAACCAACTGTTTTTTATGTTGTTAAATGTTTTATCTCTTGTAAGATTTCAATTTGAGATTCACAAGGTCTGATAGTAGTAAATTACACTTGGGGCCCGTGGCTCTACAGAGTTTTTAAAAGGACTTTTCTGAAAAGTTGTGTTTTTAAAGATTTTGTCAACTCTTCTGCAAAACCTATAAAAACCTACATGACAAATATGAAAGAATGTGTGAAAAAAACCCATCTTGAAATAATTCATGCCTATGAAAATGATCAACAGTAAAAATTTGAGTAATGTCTCTTAAGAGGTTTATGTCTTGTTATTATTCATCATTCAAGACAAAGACAGGAAAACCCAAACACTGCTCATTATAGTTCAGTCTCATTAGACTGACTTTGATTTACAGCAGCAAGTGGCTGACTTGGATTATCATGATCCCACTTGGTTGTGGCTCAGAAGAATCTCACTGACTCAACAGACAGTGATGAATAATTCATGAAGTGGCAGGACATCTAAAAACCACAGCTAGTTGATGCATTCACTTTATTTCTGCTGGACTGTGTCTGTGCAAAGGATTTTCCCATAAAGTGTGTGTGAAGTGGGGCAGCTCGGCGAGGTCAAGGTTAGAGGCAGCTCCTTACACGGCGTCATGGGGCTGGCCGTTCTCCAGGGGCTCCCGCTCCTCCTGTGGTTTGTTCTCCAGGTAGTTCCTCTCCTCCAGGCTCCGCAGCACCAAGCTGTGGAGGATGTGCTCGTTGGGCTTCTGAATGAGATGCTCGAACAGCCGCAGCGTCATGATGCTGATCTGGGGACAGGGAGGACAGAATGAGGATTACCTCCCACTTCACATCAACAGCAATGTGACAAGCGTTCGCTCGCTGACAGAAAAGTGGGCAGATGCTGCTAAACATCGAAGAGATGAGTCATCTCTCTTTTGTGTGAGGAAGATGTGCGCAATCGCCTTGTCAGATACTTTTGGTTTGTGTGATCACTGGAAATCTGAATCTTTGAAGGGCAGATGGCCATTTGTGGGAAATTAAGGACATTCATGTTTGGCCCTGGAATTAAAATGTGTCCTGATGTGATCGGATCTCACTTTCTACATGCATATAATCAACAAGTGATGTTTCTAGACATAAGATGTGACTGATGTCATGTGTGAGTGTGTATGTCATCGCAAGTAAGAGATGGACTCTATCTGAAGAAGTCATTATGTGATGTTCAGTGTTGATATTCTGGTGATGGCTACTAAAAATATCAATGCATTGAACCGCATTAAAAATCCCAGCGTCCCAATCCATTTTCAGAATGTGGTTTGAGTGATTAGCTCTCCTGAAGATAAACAACTGTGTGATAAGAACCTCGTCGGACAGGTGGTCACAGTGCTCAATGAGTCTGTGTCTGAGAGGAGTCTGGGCGACGGTCCCTGGAGTCTCTGCATCTTTCTCCTCTCCCAGCAGGAAGTAAACCATCTCCTGCAGCAGAGCCTCTGAGGTCACCTGCCTGATGATCCTGTTCAGCAGGGCGGTGGACGTCAGGATTCCAACCTCAGACCTGTTAGCACCGAGAGGCAGAGCTCATTAGTCACTGAGCAGTCACAACACACTGACAAGAAAGACAAGAACTTCAATGCGGGGTGATTGATTGATTGATTGACGACTTACGTCTGCATGAGCTGTGGTTCCATCACAGACACAAAGAATCTTTCCCTGACTGCTTTTGCCATCACTGTAGCAGCCAACTGAAAGGCAGGGGAGAAAACATAGAAAAGCTGTTCAGCCGTCTGTGCTTGTCTGATACAAAAAACTTCTTTGGATAGAAGGTCTTTCAATGCGTCAACTCTGACTAAAACATGATGCATCAAAACACAGTGAGTCAGCAGTGGTTACGGACCTTGTTAGCCTCCTTGATAAGCTGGTCACAGTAATCCAGCCAGGACAGGAAGCTGATGAGAGCCCTCTTCCCTGTGAAAACAGCAGCATCCTCCTTCTGGTTGTATACATCCAGACTGAAAGAGAGATGAAGATAAAACCACTAAAATTATCCACACAGAAGATCGTTTGCATAATTATGCTGTAATGACACAGTTGCTAAGAGACTGATTTCCTTGAATATGTGCTTTTAAGGCTAATTCATGGTTTCAGTCCGCTATGGTGGTAAATATCGGCATCCACCCATGTCTGCTAGGGTGCGTACGGACCTTTTTGCATTTCAACATTTTCCATCCCAGTTGGTGCAAAAAAAGATTAGAGAAAGAACGTCGAAGCTTGTTTTTGAAAAGAGGCTGTGCATGGAGAGCCAGTAACCACTTTGTGCAACCCAGCTTTGAAGATATACAAGGACACAACTGTACATTGACTGAAAGTGTAGACTGCACATATTCCAGGTGCAATATGTACACCTACTGAGAAGGAATGTGGGATAAGGTGTGCATGAGAGGAATGCCAGATCAACGCTGACCCTCATTTTGGTATGAATGGGACTGTAGGCATGTATGTGTGAGTGGAATGAGTATACAACTCTCATCAGACATGGAACGAGGACAGTATGATCAACCCTTTAGGAGGTAAACACTAGAAAGACATTTACCCCCAGTTGACTGCTTCCACTGTCTCAATGTCCAGGGGGTCCAAGGACTGTGGCAGGGCTTTGTAGAAGGAGACCAGCCTGTCAGTCAGAAGCTCACAGAGCTCCGTGTTTTCAATTATACACTTGGCAGCAGCAGGCTCTGGTAAACTGACCAGCAGCATTAGGCCTTCACACGCCTTCACCACTATCCTGCCATCCTGAGGGGATAAGACGTGGACAGAAAAAAGAACATGGGTCATGGACACCAACTTTAAACTCACAACAAAAGTACAAAAAGTTAAATCATAGGTTACTCACAGGGCTTTTAGTGAGGTTGAGGAGGGAGGTGACCAGATTGTAATTGTTACTGTTGTTGTTGTTGTTGCTGGTTGGACTCGAGGTGGAGGCAGCAGCAGCAGCCTGTGGCTCCTCTGGGCCCCCAGCCTGTTCCCCTGTGAGAGACTGACCAGTGTCTGGAGCCTTCACAGACTCTGCTCTCCCAGGACTCCTCAACTCAGGTTTCTTTGACTTATTCTGCAAGAAACATCAAAAAATTGGAGACGTTTTCTGAGCTAGGCTATTCAAATCTTGTAAGGTTCTTTAAAGAAATATACGCTAATTAATATTTATGAATGTGAAGCTTTTAAATTGTATTTCTCTCTAGTGTCATAGCAAACCCACCTCAAGGAAGAAGTTCACAAGATATGGGTCCTGCTTCAGTTTGGCACAAACTATACAAAGGAACTGGATCTCTTCATTTTCTGTCGGAGCAGCCTGCACGTCCCCACACAGACGGACTAGTTTCTGAAAGCACATTTTAACAGCCACAGAAGAAAAAAGTTAGAAACATGTTACATAGGCTGTCAGTTAATGGACTATTTTCAGGAAAAATAATAATAAAAAATACACCGAAATCTAGACTGGGACAAATCTTACCTGTACAGGTCTATGGACGTTGATATGTGGCAGGAGAGGCTGGCGAATGTGGGCTAGCAGCTTTGTGTAGAAGGTTAGCACCTGCTGCTTCATTCCTGGAGGACACTGAAAAACATACAAACAGAAAATGTTTAAAATATATCTGGGTCGTTCACCAAAACAGATCCATCCACTCGAGAGGGGCCTGAGCCACAATTTTCCAATTAGCTTCTGGATTCACTGTTGCAATTGAGCTGTGTCCAGCTTCCCCAAACTCCATGGACTCCTTATTATTTCCCTGCCATGATTTCTTCTAAATTTAATCTGATAGCACTTAGGTGTCATATCATAAAAATGTATATCTCCCTGAATTTGTAGTCCATGTAGTTACCAAAGCATGAGTGTCTTACATCGGCCTTGCCCAAGGTGTAGAGAGTCTCCAGGATCTTATGGTGTAGGAGATACTCCATGCAGGGCCCCGTCTCTCCAGACTCCCTCTCCCCTTCCTCCTGGGTCAGGATGTCCAGCATCTGTTCCAGGTGGGATGGGATGTTGGTGTCTGTGACTGGAGCCTTGTCATCTAACAGGAGAAAACACAAAAATATGTTAGAACCTGTATGTCTTTAATGTAAAAACACAAAGAAAAGGGCCTCTTAGTTTCAGAATAAAAAAGCTAAATTCAAACCACTTCCCCTGTGCAAAGCAACAACTTTTCTTTTTCTACATCACACACAAAAGCAAAACTGTATAGCACCCTGGGTAAAATGAATTTCACTCCAGTTACTGAAAAGTTATTTCAATATTCTGATCAACAAATCTTTGTTATTATTAAAAAAGAATCCTTGTAAAGCTAATTCAACTGTGATTATCAATAGCTTCCTTGGTAGCTTCACAGTAAAGTAATTTTTTTAACATTGAATTGCATAAACTGTGGCACACATGCTGTTAGTGTGTCAGGATAGGGAACAAGCGAGCAGGCAACAGGGCAATGCATAATGGACGAATAGGAAATAAGGATTCATTCTAACAATATTATGGACAAGTGGTTGCGTCGTTGTCAAGTAACGTCAGTCAAAAAACAACGACAGCGTCGCTTAAGTCACAAGTCTGCAAAACCAGTGATTACATGAAAACAGGTTTGTTTATGTAATAAGTGTAGAACAAATAATCCTTCAGTGTTTAGAGTGAAGAGTGAGAGGAGGAATATATCCTGGTCCAAATTATTCAAAAAAGCAGATGTCAGTCAGTTCAAGAAACATGACTTTACTGGGTTTCACCACCAAGCACCAGCTTAAATGAAAATAACACAGTCACAGAGCACACAGAGACTTCTACTGGTGCAGAGCACACAGGTGAAGGAATTACTCTCACTGACTGGAGCTGGTCCACATAGTTGTTACTAACCCAACCAGGACAACATTCCCAGCATTCTCCACAGTCATGAAATGTTAGTTATGCAGTTTACGATTTCAAATGCTGCAATTTCAACTCAACTCTTTAAGGTTTTATTTTAACAGTAATGAATTGATTCATCGACAGGGAATATATTTGTATCTATACTACTCTTTTATACACTATGAATAAATTCTGAACAGGCCTAGATTTCCCTCATTGAAGTCAAACCTAAGACTGGTCCCCTTACAAGGACATCATCTTTACACAACAATATATCTACACTTGAGGAAAACATGATCACAGCTCCCACATCAGTGTCTCTCTTCTTACCTGAAGTCTCGATGTAATAATGTGTAATGGCCTTCCAGTGATAGACAAAGTCCTCCTGCAAGGGCAGCGATGGGGCAAGCTGCAAAAGGAAAAGGATATTGAAATTAGAAACAGGACAACTTTACCAACAAGTATATTGTATGTTTATACAGCTGGAACTGAGATATCCTGCTAATTACAACACTAACATGAAGACAAGTGTCAGTCACTTTAGCATTTTAAAGAGGGATTAATAAAGTGTTAGTTATGAGGATTGTTCTTTGAGTTTTATCTAATAGTTTAAAATGACATGCGAGTTTGTCAAATGGAGTCCGAGCTGTGATCAAAGTTTCAGAATTGAAATGAACTTTCATGTGACCCAGGAGTGACACTTGTTATCGTTCCTATCCTCGAACACACCATCGAGATCTACGACATTTGTTTAAACAGCCATTTTAGACGTTTCCCTGTAAACCTGAGTGAGAAGTGGTCACTCAGAAGCCCCTGACATGATATAGCAGCTGGAGAACAGGTAATGGACAGGTAACTGCTGGCTTGAAGCTAGTTAGCTAGCTGGCTAATATATGCTACATTATGCTTTTCTGAAACGCGGTGCGACATAACCAACAACTGTGGCTGAAATATTAACGTCGAGACGTTTGCGCAACATAAGACGAGCCTGTCCCGGCATTTCGACACCGCTAGTCGTCATGAGACCCCGCTGTTTGTCTAGGGAGAGCTAACCAGCTAGCTACAGCCGTTAGCTTAGCTATTTGCGGCTATTATCAGCTGACGTCGGGGGCTAACGCTCAGTTTGTCGAGATATGTGTAACCATGTTGACGAGCTGAGATTCCGACTTAACACTGACGAGTCACTTTGTTAGTTCGTATCAGAAGACATCGGACAAACAGAAACACACGTTGGTACATTGTAGCTAGCAGGGAATAAAGGCAAATAGACAACACAAAACGCTAATGTGCTAGCTCGCTAGTTAGCAGCGTATCCCTATGCTGACGTTGTGTTGACGTCTGGGAAAGCAGAGGCCTCGTCTACAGCAAACACACATTACACATCACAGACCCAGTAGATGAACACATGGTGTGGTTGAATATAACCCACCGCTTCCACCGCGTGCTGGAGGATCGAGGTGAATTTGGAGAACATTTTGTTCTTCGACTGGACCAGTTTCTCTCGAGAAGACCTAGAGAATTCCTCTATCTTCTTCTTCCTGTTGCCGCCGCCTCGATCCAGATTGGAGGTTTCATACACCGACCCTTGAAACGAAGAGGAGAAGCCGTCAGCAATAAAACTGGAGCACGTTTGACCTGGCACAGCCGCCGTAAACAACCGCACGTCCCCGGACCAGACTCGAGTATCGTACACTTTGGACACGGTGGCACTTCCCTCGCCAAACAATGACGCGTGCGCACCAGCAGGGGGCGCAGCGAACCCAGACACAGGGGTCTTTTAATCACCGACAGCGACCGACCGATGCATACAAAGAGAAGAGAGCCTCAATGAAGGATCGGTGTGTCTCTGCGTGGAGACGAGAATCAATGAGCACACCTCTAATACGCATGGAGCATAATGTGATTCATATAAACACAGCGGAATAAATTATGTGGAAAATGTCAGTCAGCTGGAAAATATTACTGATCCTCCTCCCACGTGATTGGAGCTGCTTCCCTCGGATTGCAGCGTTTTCCTTTTTTTTTGCTTATACAAGGTCGAGCTTGCTTGAAAGTATCATGAACCGAAAACAAGTAAAATAGATCGCCTCATATTTTCCTTTTGGTACTGGGATTAATGAGGGGGATGCTCCTGAGCGCCAGTCAACTTTCCCACTGAGCTCAAACAGCACAGTCATCCCAGAGGGAGGAAGGAGAAGTAGGTTAGCTGCTTTTAGGCTCGGGTGCCCTGACAGCAGCCGCATGCAAAGGATCTGATCTCATTCACGAGTCTGCAGTTCTGTGACATTATGTTCAAATATGGACACAAAGTTGTTGGAGAATAAGAGGGATGCTGTCTGGTCCAGGACACGCCCTGCATGCATGCCTGTCGCTCCTGGGAAAGTGCTCTCTCCATCGAGCAGCCTGTGTAGTCTGATTTGCCCCCCTAAAAAAAAATCGTAGGCTGAGCACGTCCATGCCTTGAATCTTCGTTAAAGAACTTAAAGCATAGATAGGTTTGTCCGCCTTCCATCCTTCCTCCTGCAACCGCACCGGGGCTTCTCCTCCTCCTCCTCCTCCTGACAATCCCTGCAAAAGAAAGGCAGAAAGAAAGAAAGAGGCTCTACCTACCGGGCATGTCTGCTGCTAGAGGTGAGTCTCTTTTGCCGCAGAAGCCTTCATAACAATACACACCCAGGTGGAAGTCCTATTGCTGTCCTCCTTCGACTGGTGGAGGGAGTCTTGGTTCAAGGATGGACGCAGTGGAGAACAGAGCCCATTCGCGTCGTCTTTCTGGAGGCAGCGTTAATAATGACTGTTTCTAAGTAGGTTACCCCGGTGCATGGCTGAAACTACACCTACCACTGCTGCAGCCCTCAAGTTATCTTGTTGATATGGACAGTTGTGTATTCTGGTGCAAGTTTAAATAGATCCCACTGCTTTTTGCACATGCACCTCCTCTGATTGTTGTTTCTGTGGATGGCTCGTCTATAAGCAGGGGTGGTGTATGTATTTAGTTAAAGGCTGTACACACTTAATTGTTGCCTATACTTGCAAGCTGTAGACCTGGGTTTTTGTTTTTTTCTCAACTGGCTGATTGTGATCCAGTGGAGTTGTGTGATCACCTCAGTCAAGCCTTTACTGAAGTGATGACAAGTATTGGATATTTTTTTGGGAAGGGGGAAGGAACAAACTATTGGTCTCACTGGGTCTGCTGCTGATTCCAGGTCAGATCAACCTGCAAACCGTGCAGGTGGACCCTCCTCACTAGGTGGACCTCAGTGCTCTCCTTGTCTCATATCAGATGAATGTGTTGGAGGCAGAAGTGATAAAGAGCCTCCAGCTGCTCCTGCTGTGATCAGATTGTCTGACTGAGACAAAATGACATGTTTCTTGGGGACATATCACCTCTTGTCCAGGGAGCTTATTTAGTTCTAGCTGACTGGTAGGTTAGTTACACAGGTAAAAACCTACAGAGGCTATAGACCCAGGACCCCCTGCTGGTCTGGTGCTGGGGAGTCCTCTTGGATGGGAGATGGGGCCTCACTGAGGGGCACGGCCATGTCCAGTTGCCTATGGGCAAATAAAGTCTGATTGATTGATTGACCTCAAAATTATTATAGTAAATCTGCGGCTGCATTCACCATGACTGGTCTGATCCCGTTATTGAATGAATCACCAACCTCACATAATGTGCCTAGTTGTATGGCAATGCCCCTCCATCACTGACGTGGTCTCTACTGTACGTGTCCTTCGTGGCTGCGGGTGGAGATCGATGGAGCTCAGAGCCATGCAACGATTGACAGCCCCTCTGTGGGACATGGATCTGATCAGCATGCTTAAGCCCCCAGCAAACAGCCCATCATTACTCATGAGAAGTAACAACCCCAAATCCTACAGTTTTGACATAGTGAAGTGCCATTTATCTCTCAACAAATGTGATAAATCAGGAGCAATGGTACAAATGTGCATGTTTGGGACAATATGTCAAATGACTCATATGGTCAACAGTCAATGCTTCCAGAGTTACAGTGGCTGAGGGCTCCCATTTCATATGCACTTGAGATGTTGATGTATATGTATTTTTGTGCAGATAAACAATTCACTGTAATGACATTTTTGTTTAGCATGCAGGCAACCTGCATGTACCTCCCCATGTTTTGTCTATAGTCAGAATGTCATCTGATTGACAGGGAGTTAATCGGCACTTATTTTGACAATCGAACAAAAAGCCAAACTCTCTCCTCTTCAGCTACTCAGTTGTGAGGATATGCTGCTTGTTTTTGTTATATCAGATTGCTGGATTGATGGTTGGCCAAAAACAAGTTTGAAGGCACCACACGGGACTGAAAAAATGTATAATGAATATGTTTTTCTAATGTTTTATGGAGGCAAAGACTGATTGAGAAAATAGTTACAAGTCGCAGTCCTATTGGATTATTGACATTATCCCTCAACTTTAATGTTCACTTTAAAGCTCCTCAAAGCTGAAACTTGTTCTCTGGTTTTATTATTACCTCTGTCTGACCCCTGTCTGTCTGTTAGGAGGATTACACAAAAACTACTGAAGGGATTACTACAAAACGTTGGAAGGATGTGGTATGGGTCAGGGAAGTACCCACAAAATGTTGGTGTGGGTCCAGATCAGGGGGCGGATCTAGGAATTATTTCAGTCTCTTTGTCATTGTGAGACACAGTGTTTTTCAACATTGTCCTCGATTTCCTAGAGATATAATCATGGATCTTGACAGGGGCGTCGTTAGGCCTGTTTTAGGGGGGCTGAAGCCCCCCTAAAATATTCTTCAGCCCCCACAAATAATTATTTTTATTAAACTATTGTTTTACACATGGACAAGTTATTTATAACTCTAACATGCTACATATGTGAGTGTTTCTGGTTTGTATGTTTTCTCCCCCTTCAAATTACAATCCAATAACCTCTCATCATACTTAACAATAAAAGACCGGGCACTAGGACCTTGGGGAGTCTGCATCTTATACTGAATGAATGCAAGCAAATATACAGAGAAAAATCACACTCTTTCTGATTGAACCAATCTATGAACTGTCTGAAACAATGGATATCCGTGCGCAAACATTCAGCATCCTTAAGGGCTAAGCCCCCCCTTTCTTTCAATCCTAGAAACGCCCCTGGATCTTGATGAGATAAGTCAGGCAGGTTTAGGGGACTGATATTCATGAGTGTGTGCAATTTGGGGGAATAATAAGTGGACTGTTCGTAAGGGGACTGTTGCACCTCGGCGAAAGTATAAACTCTGAGTGTCATTCTAGATTTATATTATGTAGTCAATAATACAGTAAACAACCATCAAATATATGCAGGAAAGATTATAACTAAAACATTTAGGGCGATTGATTGATTTTCTTCCCCATTGCAGGAAGTCAAACATTTTTATCAATTCAATCAAATTACTTCAAGGTTTTCTCCTCTCAGTATACACACCTATGATTAGCCTCATTTTCAGTTGTCCAGCTTGCATCAGCCCTTTCTGATCTCTCAGTCCTGCAGTCAACCACCCCCCCACCTCTTCTATCAGCACAGGGCCATAACCTTGGAAGAGATGCCCATCCATTAGTCACCTCACCTTATAATAAACCCTCGCGGGCATACAACTCTTTCCCAGCCTTTTAGTCTCATCATATTTCCCGTGCTGTTTTTCTTTTGTCGGGAATCTCCTGGCATGAGAGAATCAAACCTTTAGTATCCTGGGGGATTTTAACTGAGCACATATTGCATATATTATTCCAACCTATGCAGCCATTTTCGTTTCTCCCCGTGAGTCGCTCATTACGATGCTGATGGCCAATGAGCTAGGCGGTGAGGTACATTGTTCAAGGTCATCCTGGGAGTTGAGGGATTATGTTTCTTATCAAATTCCTCCATCTACTGTACATTCTCCCTCTTTATGTGGGAAACCTCCCTCAGCTTTTCCATTTAGCAGAATCTCACCATTTATTTTAATAGCTGTGAGGTTTCTTCAATGTTTTGGTTAGCGGTGCCGTTTAATGAATTGTTCATCTTGGACCATTTAGGCCGGCCGTCTGTGGGTTTGTTAATGGATGTAGGTCAGTGTTGGTCATATCTTATAATAGATTTGATGAACCTCTTTGGAGACGTTGTGGTAAAGTAATGAAGTGTGCTGAATTGATGTATTTTAGGGTTTTCCTCTCCTCCTAACAAAAGAATTTACCACAAGGTTCCAATGTTAAAATGTAAAAGTCCTGCAACCTAAAACAATGTGCATAAAAGTAATCATCACATCTGGATGTCTACATTGCTTTAAGCGACTCTATCCCCCGACACCTTGTACATCTCCAGTCTTGCTTTGCTTTGACTTTCTTCTCAGCCCGCCCTTTTTTTAGAGCGGGTTTTGCACATCCTGAACACCGTGCCTGTTACACTGCAGTGCACTCCTGATGATCAATGGTTGATGAAAAAAAGGAGGCAAGGCTCCATCCTGCAGTAACCCAATCTGATGCCTCCTCCTTATCTGACCACTGGAGAGGGCTGCTCATGCTCCAGCAGCATGACCCTACGCATCAGCACTTTTCTGTCTCTCTCTCTCGCTCTCACTCTCTCTCTCTCTCTCTCTGTATACTGTATGGCATGTAGGAGGGTTTGCTGTGCACGCGCATGCATGTGTCCTGGCAAAAGGCTGAATAATTGATGTGCTGGGGAAGGAGTGAAAGTGCTGCCGGACGGGACGGTGTGTGTGGGAGTGTGTAGAGATGGGGGAGAGGAATACGGAGAGGAATCAGCCTGGCTACGATGGGATCTGCAACTACGCCCAAAAAATCACCTCCTGCTTCGGACTGGATGGTAAGACATGGGAAACATAAAGAGCTGTGTGTGTGTGTGTGTGTGTGTGTGTGTGTGTGTGGGTGTGTGCGTGTGTGTTTCTTCCAGTGCGGAGCAGGATGCACAAACAGCAGAGGCTACGAAAACACTCGGGATGTGTTATGTGTGCGATGCTAATTTGTCTGCTTGCAGGGGCGGCGGTCTTGTTTTACGAGCATGTGTGGGCTGATCTGTGAGTGTGTGGGTAGTTGTGGCAAAGCTCCCACACAGTGGATGACAGTTGGAGGGCAGCGCCTCAATGCAGCAGAGTACAATGTCCTCAGGTACGCTGAGGTCCATGTGTCTGCGTGTGGAGGTGCAAGAGTTTACGTCTTCCAGATTATGACTATCACATCTTATCTCTTCTCTGAGAATAAAAGTGTGCTTCTAAGCTAAATGTATTTGAATTAGATCAAATCCCGTATTGATGTAAAAAGTAAACTCAGGCTACCGAGCTCCAGACGTCCTGCCTCTGCTGTGCACCTTGTCAGACAAAGAGGAACCTGATGTCCAGGCCGAGCCCGACATCTCCAGACAAAAAGGGTATTTCGTGCTTTGTCATTGTCTGCTGCTGTTCATCAGGTCTATGGACCCCAGTGATTCATTTCATTTAGTAGGAGAAAGTAGAGATCTCTTATTAGACTTATCAGTTTGATGAATATCATATGTCATAGAGGGGGTTTGATTATTAATCAGCGTATAGCTCTGTCTTTGCATTATGTTTTTCCATAATGTTTCCAGTGCATATCAGTGCACTGTGGAGTTACATTGCTCAGATTCTCTTTCACCAACTTTCCAAACAGAGAAGACATGAATCAATATTTACTGCATGCTGAAATCAAATTTCCAAGAAAGAAGATGATCACATCTGACATAAATAATTCATTGGCTAAATGTTGATTTTATTCATTTGGTTTGTTAAGAAGATGCTCTGAAAGTTTTTGGCAAAAACAAATCCATCCCAATATTAGATGCTTGGAAGATTAAAATCTCAGAACATGCCTTCTTACATATTCCAAAATCCTATTGCTTCATCCAGTGATTTTAGAGGATAACAGAGAGTCACTGCAGGCCTTTTCCACCCCAGTGCTGATGTAGTTACACTCTCTTTTACTTTGAAGGATCCTGCTGATAATAAACACTGTGCATTGTTGGCTGCTGGGATGACCTTGCTGGTGCTGACCTTGTTAAGGACTGGCAGACGTCCAATGCAGTTTACCCCGAAAATACGTCTTGGCTCTCAGTGATGCTGTGCACCAACCATCCATCCATCCATCCATCCATCCATCCATTCTGCCTTGACTGTACTGTGTAACCTCAATCTAAGTTAGATTTCAGTTCATACTAGGGCTGCGAGCAGCACCTGCGATCTTGGGACCTGATGAGGCCACAGGGGAGGGCGAACAGGGACCGGGCGAAACGTGTCACAACAAGTGTTATTCTTCCAGCTTAACCCTTTGATACACAACATAGGTCAAAAGGAAATGAATTTAATTCAGTATTTTAGGTATTCCCCAATTTATCCTTATTTAAATTCCTCTGTGACTTTTTGAATAAAATAATTGTATTAATTTCCTTTTTTAATTCATGCATGAGTGTTTCTTTGCAATTTATTTTTTAAATAAATGTATTTTATCATATATTCTAAGTATTCATTAAATATCCTGTTTGTGATAAACTGAAATCAGTATTTTCCTTTTGTTCTTTCTTACTTTATAAACAAACCAAAATTTGTATTTCTAAATCACTTTTACACACATGGGTCAAAAATGACTCATTAGTATGAATTCACTACGGAGCACCTACCATTCATTTCACACTGCTGCTTTTGCACGTCTGATGCATGTAATCTTATTTTACAATCCATTACTAGTGAGACAGAGAAATTTGTACAATACTGACTAGCGGTTAGCTAGCTAACTTCTTTTCTTGCTAGTTACCTATAGCTAGATCAACAAGATAAGGTATAACAGTGTATACTTAATAGACTGATAGATATGAAGAATAAGCTGGGACTGTGATCACAATTTGAGTTAACATTTTTGTTAGAATACACAACCTGTAAAACGGCCAAAATGGCCACAAAATCCAAATTTGCTGACTTCCTGTTGCGTTAATCAAATTGGTGCAGGGGACTTTTATTTCCGTCCGGACATGATACATGTGTGTACAGCACATTATTGGTGCTCGGGCCCTAAAAAATACATTTAGTGAACAAATAAGAATTTAGATGCATCTTAAATACTTTCTCAGAGAAGATCTAGTCATTTATTGTTGCATACTTTGAATGTGGTGCAGACTGAACAGAGTGGTGATGGGTAGGATGCACATGAGTCACATCAAGTATAGAGAATCCCACCATGCACTGGGCCAACCTGATGCAGAGCTACCTAACCCCACCCAGAAGATAATCATAGGCTCGACGTCAGCTCTAAGCTGCTTAAGGCACCAGGCTGGTTGTGCCGAAGACACTAAAAGTGTAAGCTTCTTTCCATGTGTCATACCTGCTGCCTGCTGTTTGGTGTCTCCTCCTCAAGGTGCACATCAGCACTCCACCGCTTACATCCACTGCATCTGCGGTGACAGGTGGAGGAATCCTGGAGTTTCCACTGGAGGCCACTCTGGATATTGGATACATGGTCTAAAGATGAGCTGCTGTGAAGTTGCCCTCCAAGCTCCAGCTCCTTTGTTTCCACGTTATGCCTCCGTGAACACCCCTCACTCTTCATGTCCAAAGACTACTGGATTATAGAGCAGGACCGAGGCTGATCCTCGCCGACGTCTACTTGCTGTGCTTCACCGTCCTCTGTGGGACAGTCGAAGGGGAGCCAGGCACCATGCCGACTCTGCCTAATCTCAACAGCCTGGGAAAACTGTGCAGCTCCAGCCGCAGTCAGAAAGTCGACCGCGTCCAGGTGAAGCGCAAGAGCTCGGTCAAGCGCATGTCCATCATTGAGGATGGGCATGTGGCTGAGGTCCTGTATCTCATTCCCAAACTGTACATGGAGCAGCTGCCCAACCTCGACCCAAACGACTATTATCTGAGTGAGAGGCTGAACGATGTTGCCACAGGTAGGACAGGAGAAAAGATTCATACCTATTTGCCACCTTTCTCTACAGCCCGTACTGTGATTTGTAACTGTTACCTCAGTCAGCTTCAGTGATGAATCAATGAGTAATACAAATTGGCCATTAAGATGGAAACATTTGCTATCGATCTGCTTTTAGAGCTTTGATTTACATTTAACGACACCTTTGATTGAGTTGCATTTAATTTATTATTTCCACATCTTCTACTTTTCCCTCTTCAGTAGTCGTCTGTTAATATCAAAAGGCTCTGTTGATTGCATCCTGTGCCGCTGCATTCAGTTTGTGTGTAGGTGTCTGAAAGTGAATTGATTAGTCGTTGCCCAGAGATGACTTCATTTTAATTGGATGACAGCGAGTGATTACACTTCTTACAGCTCTACACATCTGACCTCTGTGTGTATGTGTGAAAGCTCATGTGCACAAGTTAAACAGCCATAACTCCAAGAAGCCCAAAAAGTCCCAGCTATTCAAATGTTAAAAAATTCAGGAAATTTATCACAGTCCCTTCCATAGTTATATAAAGGCAACCCATAAGCAAGGACAGACCTGCTACGTTCTGCCAAGCAACAGTACATGACGAAGCGACTTGGTGGCTTACATCAGGATTACAACATGGGCATGAGGACAAATAGAGATTTTCTGACATGATGTATTCCCTGACTGTGTGCCAGAAACAGTAGTAAAATCATCATTGCTTGGCACTTAGTTATCTGCAAATAACGCCAGCAACTTCGTCCATTATAGAATCTGAGTTTGATTTTGACTTGTCAAGCAAGGATTGACTCTGTATGCTGACCCGCGATCAAAGATCACAAAGGTCAAGTTTTATCACATCCACTTCATTTCTGCAGTGGCAGCGGAAGTCAACCACACAGTGACAGTGATGGGACTTCACTGAGACCCAGTGTCTGCTCTAGAATGAGTTTGCAAAACTTTAAATCTCTCAAAGACGCAGCAGTCATCCTTTTATTCACCCTGAACTTTTCTTTGTACCACTGAGACTTCAGCCCCAATAAAGCTCAAACGTTCTCTTCACTGTTTCCATACTGTCAAACATGTTAAACTTCATGAAATCGTATTGGCCCCTGATGTGTCCTGGTCCTGACAGCAAAAAGATTTTCACTTCTTAAGAACGCTAAAACAATAAATATGACATTTTTTTCTACGCTTCTTTAAAGAACAATTTGCTTGTGCAAGGAACATTTTTGCATGGAGGTCGGAAGTATAATTTGCCTCTCTGTCTAAATTTTGGCCCCTTATGGCCTTTGATTCAGAAGAATCCTTCGACTTCTTCACCAGCTGGGTGCTTGTGTATCAGTGGCACTGATTCTGTTTCAACAAGTAATGTTATCCAGAGGTCACATGAAAACAAGTCAGCAGCCCAAACTTCCAATGTGTTGTGGATATGAAAGTGTTTACGTTTGTGTTAGAATGTTAAGAATTTCATATTTCTTTTTACCACTGAGGGTTTCTGAGTATATGCGGCGCCGCTACAAAATAGGAATGCTAATGTAGCATTGGGGTGAATAAGACTTTGAAGCACTATACCTTGTTCTAGAGGATTTAAAAAAATAAAAGGTGCTCAGTGTTTTGTAACTCATTTTAAAATAGAAGCGAGCTGGTGGAGTGCTTGTTGATATCCAGAGACCAGAGACCACGAGTTTATCCTTGTTTATCAGTGTTTTCTGTCATGATAAGTGGGTCTCTGGTGGATTTGGAAAGATCTGGGAATCATCATCCAGTGAATGGGATGTTTAGTTAAGAGTTTGTTGTGTGTGTGTGTGTGTGCGTGTGTTTGTGCATGTGCGTGTGTGTGTGTTTTTGTGCGTGTGTGTGAGTATGTGTGTCAAATCCACTCTCCCACAACCCCCAATGTTAATCCATGGTATATATGCTGTTTATCCACAGAAACCTGTTAAAAGTTACCTTTTGCAGTCTATAGAAGAGCCCTTTCATCCATGGATAATAGGCTTTCCTTCGCAGCTATTGCTCTTGGCAAAGTCTTATGCTGCATGAATGTCCAGGAGCTCCTGCTGAGATTATTAAAAGATCCAAGATGATAACCGGACATCTCTGTGTTTGTATTCCACAGTGAGCAGCAGCACCGTAAAAAACTCAGATTTTCTCAAGTAGATGGATTGACCTGCAAAATTAGAGGAAAAACAGAGAAGGGAACTGAAATATTCAGTCATCACAAACTCATTACATATTCCTCTTCCTTCATAATAAAAAAGGGTGGAGTGCTGGAGAAACTATTTTTACCACTCGCCTCACTGGCATGTCTCCATCAGGCAAAAACGCCCCTGTGGATGCTGCTGCATGTTGATGGGTATAACCAGCAGGTGGCACAGTTGACACTGCAGTGGTTGGATGCCATCTGAATGCATAATGGGCTGCCCTGCATCAGCAATTACAGATGTGGTGCTGATGCAAAACTATTCCTTCCCCCACCCCAGCACGGGCCATACGGATTTGGGACGTTATGGTCACTAATATCTGTGACCCAGTTACTGAAATGTTTTTTTATTTTTTTGCTGAACAAAGTGTCAACGAACAGTGATTTGGTCAATTGTATTTGTTGCCGAATAGGCATAAAAAGAAGAGGTCACTGCACACTTAAATCTATCAAATGTTCCCTTTATTTCTGTCTATCAGACTTTCATCATAGTGTACTGCTAGTGAGATTTTTGCTGGTCTTCCTGCAATATTCTCCAGGAGGCAAATAACTACTCAAATGTTTTATTGTGGAGAACTTCTAAATCAGTTTTGAATGAATGTTTATAAATAATTCTATAAATTGAATGTATGTATATAAGTAGATGGGCTGTAGCATATGAACAACTAGTTTGGTAATGGTCAAGCATGAAACTTAATATTCAAAGCAACCAGAAAAACTATTACGGTAAAAAAAGTGTTTTCCCTCTGGATTTGCATGAATTTTTCATGATGCAAATGTTTCCTCTCTTCTTTCAAATTGGCTGACCTTGCTTCAATTGGCCACATTTAGATGATAAAACCACATACAGTTAACTCTCCAAAGCAGAGTCCATGATAACTGCTAACTGCTCATTGGGTCACCTCGGCACCGTTTTATGATATAAGAGCTGGTGTGTTCGCCGGGATCAGCCAGGAATGTGCTCTCTCGTGCTCTCTGTAATTGGATTCCAAAGGATCCACTAAAGATATTAATGCAAAGCTCATGCTCGAAGCAGCGCGATTATTAGCAACTTAGGCTGTCACTCGAGGTGAGCCTGGCATCACTGCAGGATGATCAGGCCGACCGTGTTGAGTGGAGAAGATTAGATAACCTTTGTTTTCCATTGGACTTGATACCTTTGTTCAATCCCTCAAATCTGCAAATAATAATTTTTTCATATTGATTATTAATTTCGGGGTTGTAACCACATCAATGTGCTGTTATGAAAGACCAGTTGGAGTTGGCGTTTCCAAAATAAGTCGGCCTCTTACTCTTAATAATTAATTCTTGCCCTTGTGAAAGTGATTGATTTTCCGCCTGCTGCCCTGTGGTAATGAAACCATGTCTTTGTTGACGTGTGTGTTAGTTAAAATTATCCCACTGAGCTTCTTAGTGAACAATGGAGGAGTCAAGCTGATGTGCTGTGAGGACATGGTGCTTAAAAAAAAAGTCTGATGCAACTGATTACACACATATATCCACAGTGTACGGTGTGTTCATGACATGTGTGTTGGCCTGCAGTTTGTTTGTAGTGTCTGTATATAAAGGGATCTATAAGAGGATTTGGGGTTACTGTTTTTGGTCAAGCAGAGGCAGCAGCAGCAGCAGAGGCAGCCACCTGGTTGCTGCAATGAGGAGGCGGCTGACACAACAGAGGGGCTGAGAAAGGGACTATAGCAGGGGAAGAGGAGGGAGGAGGAGGAGGAGGAGGAGGAGTGGGCAGAGCAGCAGCAGCAGGAGGAGGAGGAGGAGAGGGATGGGAGGAAAACAGGCAGTCGGGAGGTAAACCCCACGCTGGAGCTGTGTTTTCGGGAGGAGAGCTTATAACAGCGCCTACACTTCTCTCTCTGTGCGCCCCTCTCTCTCTCTCTGTGGTGTCCTGGTTCGGGTCCCGACTAAAAACAGGATCTAGCAGCTCATGTTCTACTGCTGATTGATTCTCGGAGCCTTCTCTGGTGAAGATTAACTTGGATTCCAATGGTCATGGTCAAAGAAAAAGGTATTTCAACCGATGGTCAGAGAGCATGTGTGTATGTGTGTTATCCGTGTGTTTTAATGGCATTTGTCTTCCCTGTAGTGTTGTTCACTGTGTGTGGACGTGCAGCTGGATTTGCTCTTATGTGTCTGACTTTAGTTTGACTGGATCCTCAGTCACTGGTTTGGTTCTTTGTAGATGGGATCATATGTGATATACAGTGATGGGAATGTGGACTTGGTTTTCCTTCATGTGGGTGTGTGTCGCTCTGAAGAAGCAGGACTAATGACACAGTGTGAATCTTCAACACAACATATCCTCTGTGTGTCAGAGACTTGGAGATGCTACGCCCTTCTCAACACTCTCCAGCAGCTGATGCTCGCGTTGGAGTCTGCTTATTTTGGCAGCGTCAGGCTTTATGCAAATGCATGCTGGAACAAAGCAGCTGGCTCACTGCACAGGAGCCTGACAGCAAATGTAAAACGTTCTGGTCTATATGTATATAACGTCCCAGCTCTCCAAACAGCACAGAGGCTGAATAATACAAGGTAGCATATAGAGAGGAGGAGTGGAGTGCCGGTCTAGGGATGGATCCACACTGCGCAGAGCTGTGGACCTGCACTCTCTCCGTCTCCCCTTTCTCTCTCTCTCTCTCGCACTCTCTCTCTTGCTCTGTCTGCAGCCGTTGCCGTGGAAACCATCTAAAAGGTACACTCCATTGTTGTCAGCGGTGGCCCCCATGGTGGCGTCCTGTTAGAAAAAATAGATGATTGTCTCCACCTTTATCTCTGAGGTCACCCAGCTGTGTGGGAGGAATTAGGTGGAATCGGTGGGGGGGGGGCAAGGCACAGAGATATTAACATTCCCGGCAATTTACTGGGGTATGTGAGGTGGAGCATTGTCAGTGTGACTCACAGCAGGAAGCAGCGCAGACTCAATTTTCTATAGTAAAAAAATCTTTTTATGATAATTGCAAATGGAAGAAATGGTAATAACTCTGTGGCTCTCTGGTGGATGGGAGGTGTGCACACTGAATCTGTATATATGTATATATACTGTTTATCCCTGAGACTTTTATTTGCTGTAATGGAAAAGTATGTCATCGCCTCTCCACTTAGTTTACTGGGTTGGACATGAACATAAAAGACATTAATCACGGTAATACTGTACGTCATCACTCTACGTCATCAGCAGTGTGCTATATATTCCACTCTAAGTGTACAGAGTCCCAGCTTGATATATCTCTGCTGTGTTTCAGTGGAGGTTTGATGGGTTCATTTTCCAGCGAGTGTGTAGACAGAGTTCTCTGTGTGGGCAAGTGATATTTTTGTGTTTGGTTTCTAAAATATGTTTCTAACAAAAAAACATTTTCTCTCAAATATGAACATGTAGGTTTGTTTATGTTTCTGACAGCCTGCTCTGGAGCCGTCCTCTTCATGTGGATTCGACAAGCCACAAAGAAAAGGCCCTTGCCATCAAGTCCTCGTGTTGGCAGAACCCCCGTAACCTCTGGCTGCCACATGTTCGTCTCCCACAATCCCTCTGTGAAAGTTTTTTCCGTCAGCCTTACCCCGCCATATCCCTCGCTCGCCTGCTCTTGGGATTGTCGGCGGCGAGAGACTGGTTTCGGGTTTATTGTTTTCCTCTAAACAGAAAGCTATATGGAAAGGCTTTTGCTAACTAAGATTTCACTGTGTATCCTCCAGGGATCTCATCATGCAACCTGTCTGAGGCCAGGTGGGCTCGGTACCATCAGGACACACAGCTGACCAAACACTGAATTACACTGTATGCTCAGAATGATGAATTATAACCAAGAGATTGCAGTGTTAGCGGTTTGTCTGCGCGCAGGCGGTTGTCCTACTTTCAAAGCCAAGAATACCCTTGAAATAGTTCGTAATTTATTGGGGCTGCGTGTGCAGGACAGTCTGATATTTGTACCTTCATTTACACAAGCTTGTGCACATTTGTAAACTCTTTGATTCACTTATGCACTTCCATTCTTCTCACCTTATGTGTGATTACTTGCATCACAAGCCCTGCTGCCCTCGTCTGCTCTGTATCATCGCTTGAGTGTCACCTACCTTGTTCTAAAGGAACACGAACTCCCAGAACCCTCTGCACTTATGAGCATTTTTTCTTTAGGAATAAAAAGTCCAGTGTCATGTGCCTGTGTAGCTGCCTCCCGTGATCTTGCAGAGTGCTGCAGACTAACTGCAGTGGTGCCTCATCTTTGAAGCTCACCCAGTGTCTAGCCCCTGAAAGAGGAGCTAAACCCTTTCACACACAACAGTGCTACACACTCTCATAGACACACACTGTTTGTACAGCTGGCACATACCAGAATATACGGACGAGATAAGTGGTCGACCCGGGGGTGGAGAGACAGTCACTGACCTAAAATATACAGGCTAAAACAACAGGGGAGACGTGAGAATCACATGGGAAGATACACAGAGTGTAGCTGTACGTTGTACCAGTCAACAAACATCCTCACTGTCTGGCATCAATCAGTTTGATTATCACAGGAAATACGACACAGGAGCGTGGGGCCTTAGTAGGCAGTCATTCAGAGGCTAAGAGACCTAAGGCCTTCGTTTGCTCCACTTCTGCAAACACAATAGCTCCTGCACTTCATGGAGCCACCATTGTGTCCTCCAGATGGGGTGGCTGTGCAGTCTCTTTTTCTCTGTCTATCATCATTATTATTATCATTATTTACTCTGTGTACGTGCCTAACAACAATCACTCCACACCATGCGTCCATTTAGAGCAGACCATTATTCCAAACCCAGGTCCCTGAGGATTAGTTAGGCAGGGTTGGGGGGGCGATGTGGAGGCCAAAAGAGTCCCCCCCACCCGGCAATTTGTGCCCGTGTTTGAAGTGCTTTGTCTGGGATGCTGGTGGCGGGGCACTGGGCGGGGAGGTGCTGAATGCAGCCATACATATTCATTGAGGGGAGGGTTAAGAGTTTCTTGTTATGTCTGGATGATGAAGAGCTCCGAGTGCCCTCCCCCCCAAACACACACACACACACACACACAGAAACACACACACACACTCCCGTCAGATCAGACTTTGGATTTCATGGTGGGCACAATTTGGGCCCTTTGAAATTCCAGTCAAAATGGGATGGATGGATCTTGGAGTGTGTGTGAGAGTGAATGTGTTTGCTTTGTTGCCGATGATACAAACACATCTGGAACTCATGGATTCATGGATGCCAGGGGGGATATTACTGCCCTTACCACTGTTCTCATCTGTCCCTCTGTCTCTCTTAGCCACACACTCAAGCATAGTGCACAGACGTGCGCACGCACACACACACGTACCCACACACACACACAGGTTACCGACAAACACACACACACACACTCTTTTGGAGCTGCTATTTGTCTGTACTGCAAACTCTACTGTCTGTGGATCTTAGTGTAACAAAGGCAGCAAGTGACTGAATATTTCATGAGCTTTTTTCCTCTTTCATGTGTTGTTTAATTTAATTCCCCTTTTCTCTATGCATTACTATGTCACATACATTCCTGTGGCTTCATGGAAGGAAATGAAAGCAACAAAGTCAGAAGCTTCCTCAGCAAATCCCACAATCTCTGTCAATAACCCCACCCTCTTGTTATTTACTAGCGAGGTCCGGGGCACGTGTGACGGGAAAATCTGTCCTCAGGGGGCCTTCTTCACTTCCCTCCAGAGTATCATCGACAGCCTTTATTACTGCCAATGCTGCTCTGGGCTCAGCTTAAATGGGTGGTGGTGGTGGGGAGGGGTGGAGAGGGCAGCCCCCTTTCCTTTGCGCCTGGCTTTGGGATGCTCTGCTGGTTATTGTTCCCTCAGCGACCACGTTTTGTTTGTGTGTGTGTGTGTGTGTGTGTGTGTGTGTGTGTGCATGTGTGTGTGTGTTCGTGTATGTCTTTGTGTGTGTGTGTGTTCATTGTGTGTGTCTCTTCATTGTGTGTGCGCGTGTGTGTGTGTGTGTTCATTGTGTGTTTAGGCTCATATCAGTCACTTCATTCCCTGGTGATGAGGCAGGACAGATCACTCTGTCAGCACAGCCAACACATCCAGCCCAGAATGAGGAATGTGAGCAGCAGTCAGAAAAATTGTACCACTGTATATTTCACGGCATGTTGCTCTGTGCTGAGGTTTCTTTATCTGCTCACTTATTTATAGCGTTATATAATATATACATTCATAGCAAATCAAGCACCATTTTGCTTCTATCACAATTATCCCCAAATACTCACTAATGTGTTTAATTCACTGAAGACTTATTGCTATAAGTCATGATTTTGTAGAGACAGAGTCGTACGTGTGGAGGACTGATGAAAATTTGAAAGAGATCTCACTAACGGATTTAATGTATAAACTAATCCTATAAATGCTTCAATCTGAATCACGTAAGAGCCCTTTATATGTTGGCTTCTTCATGTTTATATGAAACAGTGTGTGAATTGGCTCTCCTGGCTTTTTGTCCACAGTCTCCTTCCCGCCTGAGCAGCCACTGCTGAGGGAAAACCCGGTGAATTAGTGGAGGAGGAAGGTTTGAGCTGGAAAAACCCACCGCTCATATATTCTCATCTAAACCTCAATGCCTGGGATTCAAACATCTGTCTTGGATTCCTGACAACCTCGTGTTGACTTTTCCATCCTGGGTTGTGCCCCTCTCTGACAGCACTCTATGAAATGTTAAAAATAGTGGGTTGGGGAATAAAAACAGGCTTTAAGAGAGGTTGTTGGCATCACAACAATGGAAAACATATATTTTAAAGCTTCTCTTATATTAACTTTAAAATCTCTATCTCGTAGGGACAAACCCCAGAGGACGATATATGTACAGTGCCGTGCAAAAGTATTTGCCCCCTTCCTGATTTTTAATTGTTTTGCATTTTTGTCACACTTAAATGATTCGGATCATCACACAAATTTGTATATTAGACAAAGGTAGCCTGAGTAAATACAAAATGCAGTTTTTAAATGATGATTTCATTTATTAAGTGAAAAAGTATATCCAAACCTACTTGGCCCTCTGTGAAAAAGTATTTGCCCCCTAAACCTAATAACTGGTTGTGCCACCCTTGGCGGCAACAACTGCAATCAGATGTTTGTGATAACTGCCAATGAGTCTCTCACATCGCTGTGGAGGAATTTTTGCCCACTCTTCTTTGCAGAATTCTTTTAATTCAGCAACATTGGATGGTTTTCGAGCATAAATGGCTTGTTTAAGGTCCTGCCACAGCATCTCAATCGGATTTAAGTCTGGACTTTGACTAGTCCACTCCAAAACCTTCATTTTGTTTATTTTGAGCCATTCAGATTTTGCCCTGCTTGTGTATTTCGGCTCATTGTCCTGTTTCATAACCCAAGTGCGCTTGAGCTTGATGTCACAAACTGATGGCCGGACATTCTTCTTCAGGATTTTCTGTTAGAGGGCAGAATTCATGGTTCCATCAATTATGGCAAGTCATCCAGGTCCTGAAGCTGCAAAGCAGGCCCAGAACATCACACTACCACCGCCATGTTTGACTTTAGGTATGATGTTGTTTTTATGAAATGCTGTGCTCGTTTTACGCCAGACGTAACAGGACCCAACCCTTCCAAAAAGTTCAATTTTTTTTGATCAGTCCACAGAATATTTGTCTAAAAGTCTTGGGGATCATCAAGATGTTTTTTGGCAAATGTGAGACAAGCCTTTGTGGACTTTTGGATCAGCAGTGGCTTTCGCCTGGGAACTCTCCCATGGATGCCATTTTTGCTCAGTCTCTTTCTTATTGTTGAATCATGAACACTGACCTTAACTGAAGCAAGTGAGGCCTGCAGTTCCTTAGATGTTGTTCTGGGGTCTTTTATGAACTCCTGGATGAGTCGTTGATGTGCTATTGGAGTTATTTTGGTAGGCCGGCCACTCCTGGGAAGGTTCACGACTGTTCCAAGTCTTCTCCATATGTGGATAAAGGCTCTCACTGAAGTCCCACAACCTTAGAAATGGCTTTGTAACCTTTTCCAGACTGATACATGTCAATAACTTTGTGTCTCATCTGTTTTTGAATTTCTTTAGATCGCGGCATGATGAGTTGTTTTTTGAGATATTTTAGTCTACTTAACTTTGTCAGACAGCTTCTATTTAATTGATTTCTAGATTAAATAGTTCTGGCAGTAATCAGGCATGGGTGTGGCTAGTGACATTGAACTCAGCTTTCCAAAAAATGTGGTTTATCACAGTTTATTCAGGATTTATCAAGAGGGGGCAAATACTTTTTCACATAGGGCCAGATAGGGTTGGATAACTTTTATCCCTTAATAAATGAAATTATAATTTAAAAACTGCATTTTGTATTTACTCGGGTTGTCTTTGTCTCATATTAAATTTTGTTTGATGATCTGAAACCTTTAAGTGTGACAAATATGCAAAAAACTAAGAAACTCGGAAGGGGGCAAATACTTTTGCACGGCACTGTATCTCAGGAGACCGGAACAGCTAAATGTGACATAGTAAAAGTCACCACACACTCCTGCTCATGTCATTCCACATTTGCTGGAATAGGCAGCAATGTTGGCTTCTCTAATCAAGTTTATAAAGTGATAATATGTCAGCATCGGCGACAATTCAGGTGCTTCAGGGCTCAAGCCCCCAGAGAGAGCCTGGGCTAAATTTACATGGATTTGATCAAAATTCAATTACGGTTGGTGCTAGATTGGATCAGCTTGAAGGACCACGTGTTTTCTGATAGGTTATTTTGCTCTCAGTTATCTTCTCCGAACCCTGACCAACAATCAAAGTGTCACTCTACAGTCTAGTAGATTGGAACGTCTAGAGCCTAGACGATCCAATCTACTACTTTAAAGATGTAACGTCAACAGTGATTTAAAACAAGTCCATTTTGAATATTTAGGAGTTATTGGGCCTGTGGGTTAGGATTAGGTCTGGGTTACAAAGTTTGGGGTTGGGATAAAATAACGATTTAGTTAGGCACTTGGTTGGAGTTAGTGTTTACGATGCAATAAATGAAACTAAAGAGCATTAAAAAAAGCATTAAAGTCAATCAAAACATGTGAAAGGTCTAAATGATCTGGTCACTGAAGCACTGGCAGGATCAGGTGTGGGTACAAAAAGTTCAGCGCATCCAATGGCAGTAGCATCAATTGTTGCCTTTGTACAGTATGTGTTGTGTTCACGGTTTGTTGCATGTTTAAAAGTTTAAAAAACCCATCTGATGTTACTACTTTCATTCATTCATACATAAAAGGATCATCTCTGACATTTAGCATAATCAGGCTAAACTGTTTATGTATTTGCAACATGTCTGGTCATCTGACTGTGCAGTTATTGTCATTTAAAAACGTTGTTGTATATGTGGTGATGTCCCTAAGTTCCATTAGGGATAAATAAATGAGTCAAATGGTGATTGGCCAAGACTTCTTGTTAAGATGTTCCAGTACAAGGCTTCAACCGACTTGTTATTTTGGATATTTTTGCAGTGTGTCTTTACCCAGTTGGCCTGTGATTTTTTGTGGAGGTGCAATGTCACAAACAGAGCTCCTGAAACTCACTGTCACAGTCGTCTGGTTCACCCAGTGATGACTCATTATCCTGCTGAGTGTTATCACATCAGAGACACCAGAAAGACAGATCCTCCCAACCTCCAACCCCCCATCCCATCATACCCCAACACTTTGAGCCATCCTTTTGCTATCCTGTCTTCTTATTCCAAACTCATTCTTCTCCTCAAGCAAGATTATACTCTGTGAATTGTATCCATAAAGCCTGGCATGGGACATTTCAGACGGCCCCTACAGGATGAATGCAAGAGTATCAAAGTGTCTCGTTAAAAAAAGACTTGGCACTCTCTTTGATCTGCTTTGATTGCAATTAAACAATTTATCAATGTCAGACTGCAACCGTGGAAGTGCAGGCAAGGCCAAGTCATCAATAATCCAGAGTGATGACTCTCTTTGGAAGACCATTGATTGGTCATAAATGCCTTTTCTATGCCTTCAGTGGTACCTCATTTTAACACTAATGACTCATTGCTGTGCAGAACGGGCAAAGATCCTTTCATGTGTATTCTTAGTGTTTGTGTGTGTGTGTGTGTGTGTGTGTGTGTGTGTGTGTGTGTGTGTGTGTGTGTGTGTGTGTGTGTGTTTGTGTGTGTGTGTGCGTGTGTGTGCATGTTTGTGTATCTTTGTTTGAAAAGGAGACAGAAAGAGGAAACGAGAGGATGTGAGGAGGAGGCTGCCTCTCTAGTTAAAGCTCCTGAATGTGAAATAATCTGCTGGTTTTCTGAACAGCTGATAAAATGAGTGCAGTGCGGCACTGCAGCAGCATTTACATCCCATTCAGTGGTGCTGGATTAATGTTGGAATATGTCAGGGTCGCACAAACTTCTCTTAGACCGACATGCTTATACTGGATACTGCTTGTAGAGATAATAAAGCAGGTCAATAATAGCTTCGCTGTTTTGTATCATTATGACTATGAGATTACGTCACATTAAAACAATTCTGTCTAAATCTTTACTCTGATTGAGAGGAGTGCGTGAGTAGAGTTGTTACGACCCGGCCTTTTGCTGTGTGTCTTTGCCATTCTCTCTCTCAATTTCATCTCACTGTCCTATGCTCAAAGAGAAATCTAGAAAATGTAGTTTGTTATACTGTTAGGTGTAGCAATATCAAATGAGGATTTCCACTGTCGACTTTGTTTATTCTCCAACTTTTCCTGTAGCCACTAGAGAGTCAAATTTTACTGTCTTTGCCTCGAGGCATATAGCATGTAGGGGTTTAGCATTTAGCTCGTCTGACAGAAGTGACTCTCAAGCTGTGTTTGACACTAAAACTTGCTTTTTAAACATTGTAAAAAGAGACTTAATGGTTTAATCAACAACCGGGAACATGTGCTAGGAATAGGCAGTAAATGGCCCCTTAACTTTAAATTATATTTTCCTGTGAGGATGAAAGCAGAGTAAGCTCAATATTGAAATAGATTTCATCAATACCCTTTCAGTGTGCCATTTACCAGGTCCTGCTCCCTCAGCACTTTGACTCTCCCATCCTCCACCGATCAAGACAGTCTATATTTAGGTTGCTGCTCTCCAGAGAGTCTATCTGGGCCGTGAACCCCAAGTTGTGCTGTTCTGTTCGATGTTCTTTTTTTTTACCCTGACAGGCTCTCAGCAGTTAGTCTTTATCTTTGATGTGATGCTGCAGATTCAGGTCTATGAGCAGAAAGTGTCCTTGGATATTACTACCACTTCAAGCAACTCTGATGACTCATGAGTGTCACGGTTTATAGTAATGTAATGTCTCCCCTCTTGCAGTGGCTCATGCGCAGGACACACACCACCACTCCACAGAGAAGCCCCTGATTCAGTGCTACAAGTGTGGGGAGCCATGCAAGGGTGAGGTGCTGCGGGTGCAGAACAAGCACTTCCACCTCAAGTGCTTCACCTGTAAAGGTACGTTGGAATAATAATGAAACAATCCTACAACTGCCCTATCCCTACTTGATCACTCAAACATTATGATCACGAACCTCAGTTTAGTATGGGAGCTGTATGAAAATCAGCAGCCAAATTGTGAAGTTTTAAAATTCATTGCTAACTTGATATTGCCACATTAGTTGGTGATTTGCTTCTTTTCAGTCAGCACATGCCATGTCATATGGGAATATGACTCTATGGGTCGCACGTATCGAGGAGTCTGATGTGTCTTAAGGTATAGAAACCAAAGTTAGCCAGTCCCCAAAACACTTCCCCATCACCCAGATGCATCGGAACAGTACAGGAACCTAAAGGACACAGTCGCCTTTCTGTCCTCTGAGAACGAGGAGTATGCATGCTGGCATGACTCATCATCACTTATCAGACCTCCATTCTGCCATGGAGAGTGACAGTGCAAATCGTTCTTCACTTAGCGTTACTATTAGTGATGGATTTCTGGCATGATTGCGATGCAGCCACCCACGTCTGACCAGTCGGTCTCGCTCTTGTAGACTGAACCTGCCCCGATGGAGCCCTTGTAGTTAATCTTTGACAGGAGCACTGTTATAGAGTTAGCTTAGGTCAGCAAAGGCCCAGATTAACACAAGCAAACGCTGAGATTAGAATCTAATTCTGTCCTTTACAAGTGGATATACATGCCTGTGATAAAAGCGTTGTGTGTGTGAGGGTGTTTGTGCGCCATTGCCAAAGAAGTCATAGTACAGCTTTAATAGCCGTAAGACACATTGTCCTAGTCCTTCTTCTAAATTGATTTGAGAACTTGTCTGTCTTCAACCTGTGAGAGGACTAATAATTACGCTAATGTCAGTTGTGGTCATTCCAGGTTGCGTGAGCTCATTGACACTTAGATGCTATTAACAGATATGCAGACAGGTCTGAAATAGTCTCTTTCTCCAGTGTTTATCTTCTGCACACATGCACAAGAGCAAAAGTTTTCAGTTTCCACTAAATTCACTTTCATTCCAGTTTTTTATATACGCTGACACTTATAAAGCACTTATTGTAATAGCATGCATCTGTTGTAAAGCTAAGGTGGCTTGACATCCCAGTCAAAGGCCACCAAATCCACTGCAGGTTTTCTCTCAACTTTGTTAGCTTACAGGCTAATCTCATCATCCCTGAGCCCTAATGCAATTAAATCTGATTCTCTCCCTCACTCGCTCCCATTCATCCCCAGGATTTAGCGTGGCTCATTGCATAAGAATGATTAGGTGCAGTTATCTCTAACATCTAAATATTTGCCCTCTTCGCGGTGGGGTTCCCGAAATGCTATTAAATTTCCAGGCTCCCACTGGGCGCTGGGGCGGTGGACTTAAAAGGACACAATTTAATTGCTTGTTTTCTATTTTCTCTATTTTTTGTCAATCATCAAAACTGTATTTGCTGAAATGTGTGGTATTAGGAGCTTTAAAATGATGAACGTACAGTTTGCAAGTGACAAAAATGAAACATTTAACAAATTCACATTTAAAGTTTAAATTTAGAGCTGCTGAAAATTCTCTGATTGGTTTATAAATAATGACGTCAGAAACATGGCAACTCATGAATCTAAATTTTAGCCCACTTTCCAAGTTCTTCTACCGCACATGACATTTCAAAATGTTGACCCTCTGGCTTTTACCCTAGTGCGACCATGGCGTTGAGACTTGTGGTTTTGATTATTACCAAATATGCAAAATAAGAGCATTGATGTAAGTCTTAGCTTTCATTTGTGTGAACAGCTGATTGACAAATGTTAATGCATACTGAAACACTAACCTGATGGTGAACAAACATAAGCCTGTAAGCATTTTTTGCAAACTAATGTTGTGCCAAGTGTAGCCTCACAGCCGCCATTGACTTCGGATATAATCTTGTTTTATAATACACAAATGTGATGTCAACCTATCAAAATACGATTGACTGCTGATAAGTACACAAATCATTAAATTGTTGACAGGTGATAGTCGAAGCACATGGGATCACCAACAAAGTAAAAAAAACAACAAATCTTTAGCCTCCCTGAAAGTCTCTCATTGATTTCACTGATCCACTGTCTCCTGTATGTTCAGTTGTTTCCTCAACTTTAGTCAATCTTTCATATGATCGCTATCAAAACCCATCAACACAATAATATATGCCAAACTCTCTCAAACTCAATTGTTCCCTAATTTGTATTTCTGCCTTTCATGTTTGTCGAGATGGCAAGGTTGTGTTTGAATGGACGGAAGTTTGTTAGAGACTGACTATTTGTTGGAGTTTTTAGAGCCAGCTATCTCCAAAAACAGATCAAGGCTATTTCCTGGGCAAGACAATTGTAGAATTGTTACTGCATTGAACAGTCTACCTCCACGGTGACAATGAAAAGACCTTGCTTCAGTGGTGCTGATTAATTGATATGAGCTCTCAATGCAAAGTTGTTTCAGTGCAGGAGAAAGTTCAAGTGTGAACACCGGATTCAACATTGTGCTTGACAATGTAACACACAGAGCTGTTCAAATGTTTTCTCCACATATTTTTTGAGCTAGCATCCATTTCATGCTTTCAGTGAGCCGCTCACGATTACACAGACGAGCAAGTCGTAACACAGCCACTGATGCGTGGAGGAGCTGGGTGGCTTATTGGTCGGCTGCTTTATGTGTTATACGGGCAGAGAACTAAATATCCTAACTTGAGGAGTGCCAATGTGTGTGTCCTGTGTAGTGTGTGGCTGTGACCTCGCCCAGGGGGGCTTCTTCATGAAGAATGGAGATTATCTGTGCACGCTGGACTACCAACGCATGCACGGCACCCGCTGCAATGGCTGTGGGGACTTCGTGGAGGGGGAAGTGGTCACTGCCCTGGGGAAGACCTATCACCCTGCCTGCTTCGTCTGCACCATCTGCAAGTAAGACCTCCAATCTCTTCATGGCACATTTATAAACTAATAAATCACAGATTAACCCAGAGAGATTTTACTGCTGTGAATAATTACATCGCAAAATAGACATAGTCGAGGCCTAACAATGAAGTAATAGGAGCATCTGAAGGTCGGCATGAAGGTATCTCAGTCTTCCTCATTTAAATGTGTATATATAAATATATTTGACTGAAGGTTAATATTGTTTACCATTATTTATATTCATACTGACTTAAATGATTAAATTAATTCTTTACTCCAGAGCTATTTACATCTTAATTTCTTGCATTTGTGTACGTCTCTTCAACACAGTAATTATAAACGTTTGATCAGAAAGGAAGCAGCTGTAGGTCAAAGACAGTGGGAACTCCAGTAGACTGTACAGTACCATGCTGTGAGTCATCTCACTGTATGTTTCCCTCGGGCAGACAGTGTTGACACACGTTCACATCATTGGGTCCTGTCACCATGAGCCCCATCAGACAACCTGCAAAACACAGCTTAACACTCTCTTACCACAGGGCCATACCTCATGTCTTGTTGACCAGTTGTTGATGTCATCCTGTTTGCAGGCGACCATTCCCTGCTGGGGACAGGGTGACCTTTAATGGGAAGGACTGTCTGTGTCAGTACTGTGTCGAGCCCATGTCTCCAGGACCGAAGGACATCCCTGGCTCCAGCAGTAAGTGGCAGATTGAGTTCCCTAATACACACACATGCTCACAGGATGCTGCACATGAAGGCATTTACATTCCCTTGATGTGATTTTGGATTCTGCACGCAAGTTTTCAGTACGATTCTAGGTGAATGTTAATTGAAGAAATCTGAAATGTTAAATGCTTTCAAGGCATTTGATCTCAGTTCCAGATTTGTAATGCTAATAGGGTTTTTTCTGTAGTTTTTCCTTCCTCTTGATGGGTAAAGCACCATGTGACAAACTGTGATTTGAACTTGGGCTATACAAATGTAATCTGATTTGATTTGTCGTCTTGCTCAAACAATTAATAGTATAAACTCAGCTGAGCAAAAACAGAATTTTTCAAAACATGAAAAACTGCTTAAAAGTTGTGTACCCCTCAGTGGCCTGTTTGTGGGCCATTCAGTACTCATGCTATATTTACCATACTCTGTATATAAAGATGGACTCCTCCTCCTTTCTTCCCCCAATTATCCAGAGATTAAGCCAGTCCTGCTGATGCACACGCTTGACCAATCGTTGGTCCGTCTCAGCTGTCAATCATGTGATTCAGCCCGTATTCATTGAATCAAATAAAAAGTTTATTTATTTATTTTGTACTTGACATGTACTTTGACATTTCATTTTGGTTCCTGTCCCTTCCACTAAAATGGAGAAGACAGGCTCACCTATAATGTAGGAAGCCAGCAGGCAGCAATAAGGACACTTTGACTTCACTTTTGAGGAGCTGTCAAGTTGAAACAAGCTGTTTAATTTCTGTGAAGTGTCCAAAGGTACCATTTATGTCTGGCCGAATGTTGAGGAAATGTGTATAAATTGTAAAAAATATTTTTCTTGAGTTTAAAACATGTGCCCAGTGTTTACTTTTTCAACCTTTAACCTGTGAGGGAATAATTAAAAATTTGATTTGCTTCTCTACGCGAGATAGCTGGGAAGATTGACATCACTTTCATGTCTGTGTTTCTCAAAAAACCTTCAAACTTTTTGGTTTTGTACAGCTTTAACAAACAAGATCCCAAGTGCTAGAGTGAGCTTTGGAAGTGCTTGTAAGAAGATTTTGGTAACTCTAAACTAAAACATTTCCTCCTGTGCCCAGCAGCCTGAAAGCTGTGAATCGGTTAAGAAAGTAAACTTGTCAGTAGCTGGTACCACTCGACAGAGCCGCACTACAGGAGCAGAACATTGTGAGGATGAGGAGCTTTCCTGTAACCCAGATAGCTTGAAGACATGAATGCTGGAGGAGTTTCCTTTGGGAGTTCCTCCACCTTCATTCTCCTCTTCTCCGTGAACACATCCCCGTGTTCGGCCAGCCAACGTTCTCTTATGAATAACACCAAGACAGGCCTTGCTAAATAATGCATGGCCGTGCATTTCCGCTCCTCTCATTCTCCCTCTGCTTCCTCTTCCTGTTCTTTAATTCACTCTCTCCTGCTGTCTACCCCTCTCTCTGTCCCAGCCCCACTGGTCTCTCTGTTGGCTTTTGAAGAGCTTTTAGACAAGGTCACCTATAAATAAGGCATGCCGATTCTCCTCACGTCATCATCACAGCCTCGTTATGCCTCACACAGTTATTGTCCCCTGTGTTTGCGGTGAGCTCTTCATTGCTTTCATGCTCTTCATTAAAGGAGAAATGACGAGGAGATTATTCGTTCAGAAACCGGCCTCTTATACTTTTAGAGCCGCGGGAACATACTTGGCTATGGATGGAGCTTTTAGAGCCTTCGCTAAAAGAGATGGGGAAGATAGCAAGAGGCAGCTGTCAAAACAGTGTTGGTTGCCCTCTATCACCATCTAGTGTCTTGGGTCAGAACTGACGACAAAATCTCACTTCAGGCATACTGTAACTTCCACCTATATTTGTAATTGTAAGATTAAAGTCATATTTTTATATAGGTCCAGTGTGTAACATTTTGGTGCAAGGGATCTATTGGCAGAAATTAAATATCAAATAATCAGTAGTGTGTAATCACCTTAATTGTACCAATTGTTTGCTTTACCCTAGAATAGGCCCTTTATATTTAAAGACTTTTATATTTACAATGGGAGTGGGTCCTTTCTATGGACAAACAAAACACCTTTTGAGTTTCTATGACAACTGAAGGCTACCACAGGTTATCTTACATGTTTGGAAGGGGAGGGTGAGATGAGGGCTATTCAGCTGGAACAGGAAACTTCACCAATATATTTCACTAAATTCTACACAGTGAAGCGAGGATTGATTCAATCTCTGGGTATTTATGGGTATTTAAGCGACAGCATTTTTGCGTTACAGATTGTGCAGGATGTGGTCGAGACATTAAGAACGGACAGGCCCTACTGGCGCTGGACAGACAGTGGCATCTGGGCTGCTTTAAGTGTAAGGCCTGCAGCAAAGTGCTCACCGGGGAGTACATCAGCAAGTAAGTAGCTGACTTGCATCAACATCACAGTCAACTTGGTCAAAGTCACGTTTGCATTATAAGGCTCTCTATAGCATGAGATTTCATATTCAAGTCCCCCTGGTTTTAAATTTGTCTCTCGCCACTCAGGGATGGCGCCCCCTACTGTGAGAAGGATTACCAGATCCATTTTGGAGTTCAGTGTGAGGCGTGTCATCAGTTCATCACAGGGAAAGTGCTGGAGGTGAGACACAGATATCACACACATAGCATGTAGGAACTGTCACCGTCTGATTGTCTGCGTAGTGCAGACAGATGTTACTCTGCGCAGCTGAATATCTGATGTGGAATTTATAAAACACAATATTAATATTGCACCTGTCCTGGATTTCACATGAATGCTGCCTGAAGGTAAGTAAGAATTCTATGGACACAAACAATCTGAATTATTTATTTTAGAAATATAATTACAGAATATAAATTTATTAGAAATACCTAAATATTTTGTTTTATCATGTTGATTTTAATATTGTGCAGAGAAATATAAAACAAATTTGACAGTTGTACCATCAACCCAATGCTTTCTGTACAGACAGAGGATGTTGCATTGGAGGGAAATTGTGAAACGCAGTTTGATAATCTCTGGGGTAATCTCTTCAGCACCGAGCCAGATAGACTCCTGACATGACTGTATTCAACTAAAAGATTAATTCAAAGCAGATTTTTTTATAGGACACTCCAACACTGCCTAAATAAACATGCATGCACACACTCAAACAAGCAGGCTTTGCCACAGATTATATGAATATTACATAAAACACCAAAAGGGATCTGAAGTGATCATTAATCATTAACACAGATGTTACGAAACTCTTGTTGAAGGTTATGAACGTTGTCTTGGCTGAGTTTATGTAAATGTCTCCAACAGTCCTGCCCTTCTCTCTGTCTCGCTTGAGTCGACTCTTAAACAAACGCTGGCCTGTCTGTTCTGTGGACGGTGATCCAATCAGACACTGAGTTATGTGTCATTTAGCGGTATGAAAATGTCACTGCTCGCCAGCCAGCCTGGCTTAAAGTAATCCAGCACTAAGGCAGGCCTTTATGACAATAGGCAGAGGTCTCGGCATCTCACCGCTGAACTGCTGCCAATGGATCAGTGGGGCCAGAGCCCGAGCGGCCTGTCTGATAGTCTAATCACAGACCCAAGACCCATATCAAATACTATGTGGCCATCGGTAGGTTTACATACTGTCTCCCTTGGGAGTGCGATGTGAATGGATCATTAAATAAGGGGTAATTATTGAAGGCAGAAAGAAATAGAGAGTGGATTTAATGGCATACTACACATATAGCAGAAGTACCATTTATTATCCCTGAGAGGAGAATCCAGTTTTACAGCGTGCGTGAAAGAAGTATTGGTTAGGAGGGGTTGTGAAGTGCTCGCTATAGCAATTCTGTAGATGTATTTTTTTTCATACAGTAAAAGGTCAAATGCAAATAGTAGTTCCTGGCTCCGTCTCTCTGAGAAGCCACTTTCCTGTTACTGAGGGCTGTTATAGAGCAGGCAGAGTTTCATTTGGGTATCTATCATCCCCCGGTCAAAGTCACACAGGCGTTTATAATGGAGCACTCTGCATGCAAATTGCCACATCGGTGGGAATTGAGCCTCTGTTGCCGTTAGATCGTTTTACTGGATTGCATTATGCAGGTTATCATAAAGAAGAACACTCAGAGGCCTGAAAACAGGTTGACTGTGTCAAACTGGCCCATGTCATGGTGGTCGTATTCACCAGTAAGCACTGGCCTACCAGTTTGTGTACAGTAAGATTAATTAACTGGAATACATTAAAGGATCTTATACAGTATATCGTCATGGATCCTTATTTATGAACTACTGAATTCATGAACTATTTCCAGACACACATTCACACACACTCACACACACACAAACACACACACACCCACACCCACACACACATACAGCGTAAAGGCTTAATAGAGCACTAATAAAAAAGGTATAAAAAATGATACAATTATAAACTGGAAATAAGCTAATTGAAACCAGACTAAAAAGCTTGGTCTTGAGTTCACTTTTAAAGTTAAAGGAGCAGAGCCGTTACCAGATCACAGGATCTGATGAAACACATCATTGCACCAGCAGAGATGTTACAGAGGAAAGATGAGAGAGCTGAGAGCAGGTGGGGCACTGGGTATATTTTCTAGGAGTTGCACCTCTGCCTTGCTCCCTCGACTGCAGATGTAACTGATCGTCAATTTTCTGCAATGTCAAGTCTGCTTTGTGCTCTTTTGTGTCTTCCAGGCAGGAGACAAGCACTACCACCCCAGCTGTGCGAGATGCAGCAGGTGCAACCAGATGTTCACAGAGGGAGAAGAGATGTATTTGCAAGGTGAGCTAACCAGCTTGTGTCCAAACTGTCACAGAAAAAACAGATACTGCGTGTTTGAGCTGAAACTGAAGCTCGTCCAGAGGTTAAGTAAAGCTCAGGAGTATGAAATACATTCACAAAGGGATTAGATGTACAATAGGGAAGTGCAATACTTGGGACACTTGTAGGTACTTAACATTATAGCAAAAATGCCTAGAAATGTCCCGACCAATCAGAATGAGCCGGACACTTCTAGGCACTTATCATTGAGGCAAAATGCCTAGAAATGTCCCACTCTTGGTGTTAGGGTAGTACAATACGTGGGACAATTTTAAGTGCTTTGCATTATAGCAAAAATGCCTAGAAATGTCCTGTCCAATCAGAATGAGCCGGACACTTCTAGGCACATATCATTGAGGCAAAATGCTTAGAAATGTCCCAAACTAGTGGTTAAGGAAGTGCAATATTTGGGCCACTTGTAGGTACTTAAAATTATAGCAAAAATGCCTAGAAATGTCCCGACCAATCAGAATGACCCGGACACTTCTAGGCACATATCATTGAGGCAAAATGCCTAGAAATGTCCCACACTAGTGGTTAAGGAAGTGCAATACTTGGGACACTTCTAGGCACTTATCATAGTACCAAAAAGGCCTAGAAATGTCCCGACCAATCAGAATGAGCCGGACACCTCTAGGCACTTATCATTGAGGCAAAATGCCTAGAAATGTCCCACGCTTGGTGTTAGGGTAGTACAATACGTGGGACACTTTTAAGTGCTTAGCATTATAGCAAAAAAACCTAGAAATGTCCTGTCCAATCAGAATTAGCCGGACACTTCTAGGCACATATCATTGAGGCAAAATGCCTAGAAATGTACCAAACTAGTGGTTAAGGAAGTGGAATATTTGGGACACTTGTAGGTACTTAACATTATCGCAAAAATGCCTAGAAATGTCCCGACCAATCAGAATGAGCCGGACACTTCTAGGCACTTATCATTGAGGCAAAATGCATAGAAATGTCCCACACTTGGTGTTAGGGTAGTACAATACGTGGGACACTTTTAAGTGCTTTGCATTATAGCAAAAATGCCTGGAAATGTCCTGTCCAATCAGAATGAGCCGGACACTTCTAGGCACATATCATTGAGGCAAAATGCTTAGAAATGTCCCAAACTAGTGGTTAAGGAAGTGCAATACTTGGGACACTTGTAGGTACTTAACATTATAGCAAAAATGCCTAGAAATGTCCCGACCAATCAGAATGAGCCGGACACTTCTAGGCACATATCATTGAGGCAAAATGCCTAGAAATGTACCAAACTAGTGGTTAAGGAAGTGGAATATTTGGGACACTTGTAGGTACTTAACATTATAGCAAAAATGCCTAGAAATGTCCCGACCAATCAGAATGAGCTGGACACCTCTAGGCACTTATCATTGAGGCAAAATGCCTAGAAATGTCCCACTCGTGGTGTTAGGGTAGTACAATACGTGGGACACTTTTAAGTGCTTAGCATTATAGCAAAAAAACCTAGAAATGTCGTGTCCAATCAGAATGAGCCGGACACTTCTAGGCACTTATCATTGAGGCAAAATGCATAGAAATGTCCCAAACTAGTGGTTAAGGAAGTGCAATACTTGGGACACTTCTAGGCACTTATCATAGTAGCAAAATGTCTAGAAATGACCGGACCAATCAGAATGAGCCGGACACATCTAGGCACTTATCATAGTAGCAAAATGCCTAGAAATTTCTTGACCAATCAATATGAGCCGCACACTTCAGAGAGAACTCAGAGAAAATATATTTTTTAAAGGTTTTTAATCAGCATTACGATTTGGCCACTGCAAAGACCATAGCATATGATTGATATCCTACTCACACCCCTAAGTGACCCCTCCCTTGGACATTATGTCGAATCCTCAGCATTTCTATGCCAACACTCTTTTCTGTTAAATGGTCAAATAAAGTACTTTGGAGCTAAATGAGGGTTAGGTTAGGCAATAGGCAGAAGTAAATAATATAAAACTTATCCTAACGACAAGCAATCTTAAGATCCATCAAAATGGAATTTGATCTAATAGATATTAGAGCACTACAAAAATCAATTATTTAGGGCTGAAGCCGATAGAGATATTAGGATATTAGATATCTCTGTTGATATACAGAAAAATATATAATTTGTCAGCACACCAAGTGCTGACAGTGTGTCACAGAATGAGTGAATCACATTTCGTCATATGTGGAAATACATTAAACATTTCAGTCTTGTGAATATTCTTTATTACCATTTGTATCTGTTGTTCTAAATATTTTCCTTCCTCCTACTTCTCCCCAGGATCCACAGTTTGGCATCCCGGCTGCAAGAACACGACCAGAACAGAGGAGAGACACAGGGAGCGGGTAGGAATTTGTCTGTCCCTGACTCCATTGTCCTTGAGTTTGTCCTGACAGAAAGTCGCTTTCTGCTCATGTCTCTGAATATGTAACACGGGATTGTGCACCACTCCTCCTGTACTGCTAAACCTTATCCCACTGTGGTATTTGACTATTCAGGTGGTATTGTGTTACCTGTGTGTGTACGTGTGTGTGTGTGTATGTGTGTGTGTTAAATACTTGTTCATGTGCATATTTACATGCGGACATGTTGGCTTTGATGTACGTGTGTGAACTGTGAGTCAGGCTAAATCGGCACAGCCCCTGTGTGATGTCCTGTGTACCCCCCCCTCTCCCTTCCTTCACAGCTATTGCCTCCGTCCCTCTTATTCCTCCAAAAAACAGAAAGGCAGGTACTGTATTCGCTATTGGCTATGAGATGGCATCATCCTGTTTTCCTTCACCATATACTGTACATATGACACGATGCACTGTATGCTGCCATCTGCTGGAGACAGCCGGCAGTGCCCTTCGCTGGGTGTCATACGGAGCCATTCAGTCTTGTCTTTCAACACATGCTCATATCAGAGGTGCATGAAGCAAAGACACATTTGAAGGAGCAGACTCGACTAATTTGCGTTTTTCTAAAATGCCCATTTAAACCATTAGGTGAAATCTGATTTAATTACTCCACATTCAGATCTTCTGCTGCCATCCAAACACTCCATCTCCCATTAGCAGGCATGGGGTTCTTTAGAGCATACAATCACAGCACTACAGTCTCATTCACTTTGCAAATTTGCAAATGAATGACCCAATCATGAGATGACATGTTGGTTTTTCAGAGGTACTTCATGCAATTCATGAAACATAAATATAGTTCCCTCTCATCGCTCATGTCAAAATAAGGCCAAACGGTGTAATGAAATGTGTTTGGGTGATAATCTCAGGTTGATGTGCAGATGGCAGGGGGCCGCATATCATGGGACAGAAAGGCAGACACCCCGTTTGACTAATAGCCACTTGTGTTTTCTTTTCTCTTACAGCCGACAAGGTCGTCATCTGAGAGTATTTGTTCCAGACCTGGTTCAAGCATACCTGGCTCACCGGGTCACACGATCTATGTAAGATATGACACAGAACTACGCTTAGCTGCTCTGTTTCTCAAGAAATATCCTCATCTGTATAACAGTTGCACCTTGTTCAATGATAGCTCTGTATTTCTGTAGTAATCTCCCTCTACTCTTGTCTGTGTGTGTGTGTACATGTCTTTATTTGTCTCCCTAGGCAAAAGTAGACAATGAGATCCTTGATTACAGAGACCTAGCTGCTATTCCAAAAGTCAAAGCCATTTATGACATTGAGCGTCCTGATCTTATTACCTATGAGCCTATGTACAGCACCTCCCTGGATGAGAGAGAGGAGAGACGAGAGAGTGTGGGAGAGGTAAACACACAGGCCGCATGCTTTCTTTCCTGCATGCACTCTCACTTCATGCACACACAGAACTGTGCATAAAGAGAAACACTCTTCAAATGACCATCTGTTTGCCCTTACGTGTGATTTTCCTCTCCCTAGAGAGATAAATGAACACACGGTAGTCTTTACAGATTGTGTGATATATTTATAAACAAGTTTTTACACAGTATTAAACTTCTGTCTCCCTCACAGCTCCACACTGCCAGGAGGGAACGCTCCCCGCTGGCCGATGACAAGGTAAGAGAAAGACATCATGTGCTAATGATGACGAATGACCCTAAATAGCAAAGGAATAACAGCGTGCGAGGTGTGCGTCACATAAAAAGGAAGCCATGTGCCTTGTAGAAACAAAAAATGTGGATGGTCAGCAGATAAGTCGTACTCCGTCAGACAGGGAGGTGTTTTTGTAGCCTGCTAACACTAAGATATTCAGGTCTGGCTGTGTGGAGCAGTCAACCATTATCTAGATTAACTGACAAAACTGTAATTCAGACTTTTTTGATTCTTTCTAGTTCTCAAGGAACATGTCGCCAACTCCACCTCCTGAGGTGAGCATCATTTTGTCAAATTTCCTGTCCCCTAAATGCAGCCAGAAATACCATGTATAATGTAATAACCTGTGTGTGTGTGTGTGTGTGTGTGTGTGTGTGTGTGTGTGTGTGTGTGTGTGTGTGTGTGTGTGTGTGTGTGTGTGTGTGTGTGTCAGGGCTCCTACGACAGGAGGGAACGTATCCTCCAAAGGTCGACAAGTCAGGGCTCCATAGGATCACCAGTTTATAATCGCCATGGTTACACCCCAACCTTGTCACGGTCCCCGCAGCATTTTCACAGGCCAGGTGAGTACTTGTGTGTATGCAGTGTGTGTGTTTGTGTATGGTCCAGGTATCACTTATAATGTGGGGACCTAAATCTGTTTACATTGTCACATTATGGAGACGTGTATTCCTTAAAGTTAAGTTAAGTTTATGTTATGGTTAACGTTAATGGTTGATTGTTGATGGTTGATGGTTGATGGTTAGGCTTAGGTTAAGGTTAGTGTGTGTGTGTGTGTGTATGTGTATCTGTGATATCAGGGTATTTCATTACATGTCTTGAGGAAATCGTAGGTAGATGATAGTTGTTATGGTTAGGGTAGATAGAGCAGAGCTCACTGATTCTTTACCTCTACCTCCTTCTGATCTATTTACCACTTTAAAAGAGAATTTCATCAATATTGACTTTGGGTAGTTATGCTGTTGAATTTATTTTACTCTACTTTAGTTTCACTTGATGAACAATCCCAACTTTCGCAGAATAAAAACCTTAAAGTCAATTTGCACCCTTCAGAACACAACTTTTTCTCAGTTTACAATTCTTTTTTTGTTAAAACGATTATTACTCTTCCTTGTTTCTTACTGCACAGCTTGAATACACCTTACCTCTCACTCACTGCGTGTCTTTTATTTCCTTTTTTTCGACATTTGATTCCCGCATATCTTCCCTCACCTTCTTACCCTCTATCTCCTCCCCCACATCGCCCCCCTCTGCTGCCTGGTCCTGGGGCTTTGTCCCCCTATCACTCCCTCACTGCAGAGGCTGTGACAGGCATGCAGAAGCTCTGCTCCTCCCTGTGCAGTAACAGTGTGGGCTCCAGAAATAGTGACTCCCGCCCCACCTCCCCTTTCAGACACCACTTCCTCCCCCATAGCCAAGGTAAGGGCCCCACTCAACTCTTTGCCACCCACCCCTCAAGGCACAAATGTCATCTCCATCATCACCCCGGATGCCACCTCCCCCTCTATGCTCCATCGGCTTCCCTGGATCCATCCACATTTTTTCATTACACTAGAACTGCAAACCTGAATGGACAAACCAATGTCATTGGTAAACCCATCCAGCCAAGGCACTCACTTCACATCTGCAAACGTTAAAGACAGTCGCTGTGTTTCTGTTTGCAGCTTTGCAAGCACACAAGAGAATAATCCAAATTCAAAATCCAAGCTGACACTTCCCTGAATGTTGGATGGTGGAAGCCTTTTTTTGGTGCATTTTCTGAATCCCAACTCTAAATTCTAAGGCATAGATAAAAACGTCAGGTTTGTAATATACATTTTACTTTAAATGCTTGGAAATATTCATTTTATTCAACTGTGAACTCATATTATACAAAAGCTGAACCGACTCTATACTTCATGCCTAATAATAACACATCTTCCAAAGCATTTAATCTGGCTATTTTAAACTCTGCCGCATTGATCCGCTCTCCTACCTCCATCCTCCACATAGAGCTCAGCTCCATTAACTGCATTTATCACAACCAACCAGAATTCTGTCTCCCATCCGCTCAAAGTGACGTCGACTGGTCCCGGTGTGTTGCAACGTTCATACTGTGGTTCCCCTCTATTATCCCGCCTGCTTATGTTCTGTTCTTGGTTGTTCTCACTGGAGGCACTGACCCGCCAAGTGGCCGGAGCTCCCCACTCCCGCTCAGGCCCGACAGCCGGCCGATCACTCCGCCTCTCTCTCTGACCCCTAAACATTTCCACCTCCCAGGTAGGAGCTGGAGCGCACCCTGTCACTGCTCTCCCCCTCTATCTATCTATCTATCTATCTATCTATCTATCTATCTATCTATCTATCTATCTATCTATCTATCTATCTATCTATCTATCTATCTATCTATCTATCTATCTATCGATCTATCGGTCTATCTGTCTATCTGTCTATCTGTCTATCTGTCTATCTGTCTATCTGTCTATCTGTCTATCTGTCTATCTGTCTATCTGTCTTATCTGTCTGTCTGTCTGACTGTCTGTCTGTGTGTGTGTGTGTGTGTGTGTGTGTGTGTGTGTGTGTGTGTGTGTGTGTGTGTGTGTGTGTGTGTGTGTGTTTGTTTGTGTCTGTCTGTCTGTCTGTCTGTCTGTCTGTCTGTCTGTCTGTCTCTCTGTCTGTCTCTCTGTCTCTCTGTCTCTCTCTCTGTCTCTCTCTCTCTCTCTCTCTCTCTCTCTCTCTCTCTCTCTCTCTCTCTCTCTCTCTCTCTCTCTCTCTCTCTCTTCCTCTCTCTCTCTCTCATTATACATTGTTTGGGATTCCTTTCACCCCTCTACTGTCACGACTATACAGATGTATCACAATCAGAGGGTGCCAGTTAATGTAATCCCATGCACCATGGTTTGCTTTTCATTTTTTAATAGAGCTACACTCTGTATATTCAGTTAATGTCTGTTCTTTTTATATGTTAATGTTTTCAGATCAGGGGATCAACATCTACAGAAAACCACCCATTTACAAACAGCACGGTAACTTTTCCTTATTATTATTTAAATTCATAGCATATCTTTTATCTGTAAAAACTGAAAAGTGAGCCCTACTCCAGAGTCATACTCCTGGTGATGTGATTCCCCACTATAGTTTGTCTTAACCCTATATGGTTTAAACATAAAACACTAATTGTTACTGTACATAACAGTTTCAAATTGTTTCCAGTAAGTGATGGATAAATCGTGGAAATAGCTGAAAGTAATGGATAAAGGTTAAAACATTTTGCTAAACTTAATAGGTCAATGGTTGAAACAAAAATATATTCGGTAGTCCTGTACATTTTAATCGTGGAGGGGTTTGTGACTCTCTGATAGGACTGTGGGGGAACCTCAGAATAAAAACTTTGGGAACCACTTGGTGATGGATTTTGGTTCTTAATTGAAAGTGCTTTTGTTAATCACCTGAAACTGTGTTTTCATTTAACCATGCAGTCACCCCAGTGTCAGTGTGTGAGCACTGTTTGAAGTCTGTCTCCAATCCTCCTCTGTCTGACCTGGAGCTTGTTTTACACTGCACTGTGTCCATCTCAACAAGTCACAGGAGTAATGTCCCAACAAGCCCTTTGTTAAAGCAAGATTATGTCACTTTTACTTAAGTCCTGTGGGTTGGGTGTTATAATCGTGTTGCTTGAAATGTAATAAAGCAGAAAAGGTGAACTTAACCTAACTTAAGCAGCTTTTACAGATTGTGAAACAGACCCTCCAATTGTTTGAAATCTCCCCAAAATTAAAGATGGGCTGCATTCGACCCTAAGCATCTGAAAATCAGGCCAAACTATCAGTCAAACCATTCGACTCAAGCATCCTTCCCCCCAAAAGCAGCCAACTGAGATAAATGGACCAGACAACACACCTCTTCAACTAGTAAATCTCTCAGTGTCTGTCCTGTCTCAGGAGTCCTTGCTGCCTGTCTGTCCGTTGCTTAAAGTCTGTCTCATACTATGTCTCGCTGCTGTCTGCCTGGACCTCTTCACCTCACTGACTGAAGAAGGACTATTATCCCTTCAAATTGACTGTAAAGATATATAAAGTGCACTACAGTGGTAACTGTTAAAATGTTTACTATTAAAAAGCAATGAAACAACATTGGTGACAACATAGAATCCTGTATTTTACTGCCTCAGTACCATGTCTGAAACTTACTACTGATGTTACACCCCGGAAATAATATGAGAACTGAAAAGATACATTTGTTACTTTACATGGATTACTGAAAATATGTAAACTGAATATACATGAAACATCAAGGTATTGTAATAACAACTTAAGACAACTTACACCAATGATAAATCTGTCCTTTTGCTCATTTGTGTAATAAGAATAAGAACACTCACAAGAACACTTTATCTCCAGTCACCTGTCAGAGGCACCGCTTCCTGCTCTGCTTGACCTGTACCCAGCCTTTGCCAAGGTGATGCAACCATGTCTACAAAATTAACAGAACCGATAAGATGCAACAGCCGATTGTTAACAATACCCTGCAGCTAAACAGGCGTTTAATTACAAGATGAATGCACACAGAAAATATAATTTCCTTTATGGGAGGGCTGTTCTGGGATGTAAGGAGAGATATCGCTTCCACCTTAGTATCATTCTAATTGGTGCCTATTTTTAGCCTTAACTCTTGAAGAGCTGTTTGCCATGCCAGTCATTATGACACGCCACTGCAAGAAAGGCTTCAGCAGCACATCTGATATTTCTTCTCAAATGTTCGTTTCCTCAGGAGTTGCATGGCTTGTTTATATGGATTTGAAAAAAATATGGCAACAGCGTGAGAAGATTTTACTTGTGTAGAATATACAGCAGCTTGAGTATATTCTGACCCGACGTCAGCAAAAACATCCTTAAAACCAAACTGACTCTCACCCATAGACAGTTCTTAACCATTTGTTTGAGAACATTAGATTTTAGGGGCTCTATCTAATATCCAGTGACTTGTTAAGAAAGACATGTTTTGCAGCGTAGAAGCCTTTTCTTTGAAACTCAGATGAACCAAGACTAAGAATGTTCTCTGATGTTAACTGCTGGTTTGACACTGTGACCACTGACACTGATAGTTCAGTCCCCATGATTACCAACCTATAGATACAGCTGCCATAGTCCTTCAAAGCAAGTCGGCTGATGACATCATCAGATCCGCCACCTTCCCCGCGGCCCATGCTCCCTCTCTGGATGACAGCTCGCGGAGTGAGGGCGTCCGTTGGCCCTACTCTCTCACTGTGTTAGGTACAGTAGGCCTCCGATGCTTGCAGCGGCTCAACAGACACCTAGCTCTCCTTGTTCCAGCTGCCCCCCCCCCGCCCCCCCGAAAGCTTAAATGCATCCCTGCTTCTCTCAGAGCTCCCGCTGCTACTCAGGCGTCACCGTGACCTGCTTTTCAGTTTTGCTTGCACTAAAGCGGACGTGTTGTTTGGTTTCTGTTGCAGCCATATCATTTTCTGCTTGAGGTAGCATCAGCTCCCCCACTTTATGTTCACCTGCTGCTAATGACAGCTGCTCTAGCTGTACACAACAGTGCCACAAATGACTAGGACAGAGATAACTGAGACGGACTTCAAACTTGACCTTTGTGTGTCTGTCTTACATCGTGCTCTTCTGTGTATTTGACATCTGGTAGAATGTCGACATAACCGATGGAGTTTAAACATCCGTCATGTCACTGCAGCCAAATATTCCAATAAGTCCTTATGTTTGTCTGTCTCGTCAACTCTGTCTCACATTTGTGTTCTATCGTCCACCTGCTGTGTGTGTTCCTCACTGCTCTATACAGCCAAATGAAGCAGCTAAAGCTTTCTGTCATTCTCTAAATATAAACTGTCAGTGAAGCATTTTCTTCTTTTTGTAGTACAAAAGAACACCTGATGCATGGTTTAACACTAGAGAGATGTGTGTGTGTTTGTGTGTGTGTGTGTGTGTGTGTGTGTGTGTGTGTGTCTGTGTGTGTGTGTGTATTGTGTTGTCTGTAACTTTCTGGGCTTGTGTACAGCACCCATAGGTTCAGAAGGGAGGCGACGATCCAGAGAAGACGATGAAGAAGAGGCCTTGAAAAGAAAGCAGCTCCAGGAGGAACATCTCAACAAGGTCAGTAATACAACAGCAACCAAAGCTACTTATTGTAGTTGCAGTATATTCCAAATGAATCATAAACCTTCTGGAAACCATTTGAACTCTTAATGTTTATTTTATAGAATAATGCTTAAGCGTGTATGTACTGAAAATGAATTGAATGTGTGTGTTTGTCTGTTTAGATTCAGTCCGGTTTAGGAAAGCTCATTCTGAAGGAGGAGAAGGAGAAAGAACAGATCAGGGAGCGTCACGCACGAAGTCTCTCAGCTCAGCGCTACGACCCTAAACAGGGCAACTGTGACGCAGGTACAAAGCAGCTTCATCAGCTCATACACTCCTGAGTTGTCAGCAATGTACAGGAACACAGGAACTGTGCACCTACGTATTTGCATCTTTTTTGAGATGTCTGGTCTGGATCATTGAATAGCATTTATATCTAAATTAATTTGCTCTAAATGTTTATATGCCTCATTAGATCAACATCAATTTCATTTGATTTCAAATTGAAATTTTTTTATCAGATATAATTTCAACAATGTTTGTGTTTCAGATCCAACTTCACCAACAAAAACGAACTCTTTGCCGGGCTACGGAAGGAATGGGCTACACCGGGTGAGACCTCACTCAGATTTACAATAGACTCATATGATAAACTCTATATTCACATTCAGAAACATTGCTACTGTTTATGTAAAACACACATGAAGTAATTAAAAACGTTGATATTGATTGCATCCGTGACACGACAGCAGTGGCTACAATGTGATCTTATGGGGCAACTGTGAAAGTCCATGAAATGTCCACTAAAAAAAATTAAACACTAATTAAAGTCTCAAGTTGTTATTTTGGGTATTTGCTATATTGCGTCTTGCAGCATTACACATGTTTCGCTCAATGGAAAGTCTCGCTAAGACTTGGGTTGTTGCAGGAAGATGGAGGCGGCAACGTGAGTACGAGTTAGAGAGAGAATTTGGACTTTACTAAGAAAAACTATAACAGAGGAATCTTTTTCTGATATGGACAATGCATGTGGATGAAGCTTTGTCTTCCCTGGTCATCGCTACCGTTTTAAAACCGGGGTATTCGAACGAAGAGTTCCCACAAAATGAAGAGCAAACAAGGGGAGAGGGAGAGGCAACAAGCAGAGGAGGGACAATGAGCTGCTGGATGGCTGAGAGTGAGTCTTCTCATTGACCGAGATATGTTTAATGATGTTTTTATCTGAGCAAAGACCAAGACTAACATTTTATTGGTGAAAAAGAAAAAGTTTTAGTGGACATTTTGTTGGATGTTGCAGTTGCCCCATAGGTTTACATTGAGGCAGTCTACTTGACCGATTCCAGAACTTGTAACCATTAATTTACATACTCACATTTATAAACATAAGGTTGAAAAATGCCAAGTTAAGGACCTAAAATACCCAGGTCGAGAAATACCTGAATTCCCTTTAAATATCATTCTGTTCTTCATCAACCAAATGTCCACAAGTCTGTGTTGATGTATTGCTCCCTGTGCTTCGGCAGCCCCAGTCCACGGACTTCACCCAGTACAGCAGCTACAGCGACATGTATGGGGGAGGCAAAGGTGAGAGCTCACTACCCAAACATGGCCACCAAGCAAATCTCTAGCCTATTTCACCAGAGCTATTCAGCATCAGTACTCAGAAATGGCTGTGTACATAATAAATGGACGTGCATTTTGAAATCTAAAAAAATATTTTGGCATAATTATTGACACAATGAATAGTCAGGGACAACAGGGGGGGGGGATTTGAAAGCAAAACCATTAACTGTGAGTCTCATTTTCTGTCCCATTTTGTCCTGCAGAGTTTCAGGTATGTCTCTCATCTGCTTTCTCACATGGCATGCTTCCTCCCCTTGCATCATATATTTGCTTGCTCCTGGGTTGCAAGAGATACTTTGCCCTGAATGCACACAGGCAACTCCTGCTACTTGCTTGCATCACTGTTTGATAAATTGTCATCTACGGGGTTTGCGGTGCAGAGATTTACAAGTGCCCAAAACATGCACTGCCCAGTAGCTGAACCAGTGAACTGTAAATGCAATGATCAACCATCGCCTCACGTCTTGTTCTGTGTGTTGTTATCCAGTGTTATGACTCAAGCTAAATGTCACATTTCAAACCATATATAGAGTTAAAAAAAAACTACATAGACATTCAGAAAACCTTTAAACGACTGCCCATCTTTAACTAACTTATAGAATAGCATCAAAGCTACTTGCTCCATCCAATGAAAACTGTGCCCACTGTCATTAGTGGACATATTCATGCCATTAACCCTGCAGCCCCCTTCCACTATATTACATTTGTGTATGTTCTATTCTTTAGCACATTAAGGATGGCCGTGCAGCACTTGCAAGGATGGACAGGGGAGTTTCTATGCCTAATATGTTGGAACCAAAAGCAAGTATCTTCTCTTTTTTGTACTGATGACAGCATTGTAATCCACACAGACATGTTGGACATTTTTATTATATCGCTGATAAAAAAGTGCCCTTTTACCTTCAAAATAATTATATATTCACAGCTCATTTAGAGAAAGTCTTGACATTTGACAAAGAGAAAAATATGAATCAAAGCGAACAGAGTGAAATATAATAATCACTTAGTTGGATTTGCCCTCGTGGCGTGAGGACGTTCAGGGAAGAAATAGGGAGATAATTAAAAAAACTGATTTATTTTTACTGGAATTGAAAGGCTCACATTAGCTGGGTTCCTGATTTAGCATGCTGCTTTAGGAGCTGCCGAGTCACTCTGTAGCGCTTATGGCATGCTGGCTTCTCCATGCTCATCTGCACATAGCTTTGACTTACAGTGGCTGGATACTGTATGCAGCATACAGTGGAGAATCCAACACCTATATTGTCACCTGAACAACTCATATCACTATATACTGTGAAGTATATAAGGGAGTGTACACATAACTGTGTGGATATGAGTTGGTCAGAGGCCTTGAAGAACTTCTAGTTGCTTATTACTGAGCATTTCCACTAAAATGCTAACTCTCATTTATTCGTGTAAAGAGGGGATAAGCTATTTAGACATGTAGAAAATACACCAGGTCAATCATTCTTAAGTGGATTTACTGAGCTTACATAACTGATGTTGGTTCTTATTTTAGTTTGCATAAAAAATACAGACTGTTACATATCTCGTGTTTTTGCCCTTACCTAATCTATTGCACGTAACTACACCAAAAGAAGTGTCCACACCATAAGACCCCGCATTTCCCTGACAACCTAAAACAAAATCCAGCTCTCACTCCCAGTTAGCCTCCTGTCACATACCTGTTCTCCCACTCAGTGTTCCTTTCGTCACTGTCAGATTATCTAAAGTCTCCAAATTCTATAGTTTGGCTTAATAAGATATGATTTGTAAGGTTTTTGCAGCTTGACTCCAGCTTGTAGGTTTGACCTGTTCACTGACGAGTGTCTCCTTCTGAAGGTGTACCCCTATGAAATGCTCTTGATAACCAGTAGAGGGAGAGCTAAACTGCCCAGGGATGTGGACAGAACCAGACTGGAGGTATTAGTTTTTTCCACATGACACTGGATACTTGATTTCTCTGCTTTTTGTGTAAAAAAGCATGTGGCACAAAAATACAACTGTAGCGATGAATGTGCAGTATCCATTGCTTCTTGTCATTTTTGCAGTGACCCTTCTTTTTATGGCTTCCGTGCTAACCAAAATTACCCCCATCCCTTCCCTTCCTTTGTTTTCTCCACCTTTGTTCTCAACTCTAGCGCCACTTAGCGCCCGACACGTTCTTTGACATCTTTGGAATGGAGATCCAGGAGTTTGACAGGCTTCCCCTCTGGAAACGCAACGACATGAAAAAGAAGGCCAAGCTCTTCTAGCACTCAGAGCAGCATGCATATACTGTACATTCATTCAGATAGCACACGACAAACTGTAATCTAGATGTAGGTTTTGGGCTTATTTCGTTTTATTCTGTTTTTTTGTTTTGTTTTATCGTGACATAACCAAGGAAGCCATTTTTTTTTGTTGCTCTGATGCTTCCTGAGACTGCGAGCTGAATAATTTGTCCAGTTAGATTTGCACAGGAAACAAGGAATGGGATACTCTTCCATGTTCAAAAATGACAAAGAATGAGAGTGAATGATACATAGGTTCATGTTATTTGGTTTGACTGCGCTCGTGTTTTCTTCTTGCTTTTGCTTTGAGTGGAACTGCTCTGCTTTCTTTCTCGCTTGTTTATTCCTACTCTTTGTTGCTGTTGATTCCTGTGGAACTTTGTAAGTACAGTAGAAACCTCATGAAGCCATTACAAAATGTCCATGCTTGTATAGCTTGAACATGTGTCAGCTTTCCTTCGCTTGGGCTGAAACTGTTTTAGTCCAAAGTTTGCAAGAATCGGCTCAGTGAGTCTTTGAATTAATAAAATAATAAATAAAAGCCCCTGGGAAAGCAGAAGTCAGCTGACCCACCAACAGTTTTTTTCCGGATCTACATGGAAATGAATGATCCAAGCACCTCCACCTTATCCGTCTCCTTCCCCTTCTGGCTACTGTACATGCAAAATCATTCACCCGACCCTGAAAAAAAGAAAACCTCTCTTCTCAGGCTCTCATAAACACAGCCAGACACTTTCCCTTTACATGTATTGGAAGTACAAATCCTAATATATTTTATTGCCATACTCAACATACGGTAACATTCAAAAGGTAAAACACAAAATGAAAAAAGCAACTGTATTTGAAAGTTCTGTTTTATAACTGAAAAACCCACACTGCCATTTTGTTGTATTGAAATCTAAGCCAATAAAGCTTTTAATCACCACAAATCATATGATCCTCGGCTATACCAAAGGTACCACCGCCTCTGTTCTCCTCTGTGTTTTCTTCTCTGCATTTCACCACATTTGAACACACAGTGATGTGACTCAGGGGGAGAGGTAGGGGAGAGGTAGTCTGAGGACTTGTTGACTTTCAAGGGAGCAATCAGATGGTGGAGTCTTTTGACCCTCCATACAAACACTGACTAATGGATCCCCGGTGATGAAAACATGTTTTCACTCCTACATAATTGTAGATTGTGCCTTGAAAGACCATACCCCACTTACAAGGATAACATGATAACTGACCATTTTCCATAGCATACATAGCCACGGTTTATTTAAATTAACTAAGCAGCTCATGGTAAAATAATTAAAAAGCTACTTTAAAACATCACTCTCTGTTTCCACTTATCTCCATGTGTTAATGCAGTTGTAAAAAATATAAATTTTCACACCTCTTCCCCGGATTGATGCATTCACATGCAAGAAGATAAAAGATTTGGTTCACAGGTGCAAGTCTTGCATAGTTTTGTACTATTCCAAAGAAATACACTATTTATCCCCTTGATTTGTTAGCAATGCTACAAAGCAGCTAAAAACATTCTACACAGTTTAAGCACTGTACCACTATCAGTCAGAATCATGATTTATAGTTGTCTGCATCAAAATCAGTGCAGCAGAGTTCCTGCCAAAACATGCTGCCTACGTTACCCATAATGCAACATAAACCAACTTCTGGTTGGTTGTTCCGATGTGACAGCTAGTAGTGGTAAATGTAGCCTGGAGCTGTTTACTCTACACACCCAGACTTATTTTTCATATTCCAACTTGCATTCTTCAAATCCTAATTGACTCTGACTTTGTGAAGGCACAAAATAATGCATACAACTCTCATGGTGTGGATTACATCTTATAACCTCAGGCTTATGTAGTGTCTTTCCAATTTAATTTCCACATACGGTGAAATTAAATGACCAATGGCTCCAAGAATGGCAGGACAATTTAATTCTATCCTCCCGACACATTATAAGACATTTAAAATACTTTGCGTCTGATATTTTTTTTTCTCTATAAAAAGACAAATTTATAAATCAGGAAAGAAATCTTAAAATTGGATCAACCCTGTCGTCTTCCTATGAATAAGCAAATGCACTTTAAAGCGTTCACAAAAGGTATCTGCTACTCCACTGAGAAGTCCACTGGCAGTGCATGTGGACTGAAAGTTGAAACATCAATCTTCTATAACTTGCATTTTGTGATGTCACCGAATCATCAAATGCATGCACAGGTAAAACTGACCGTGAGAACAGAGAGTGCTGTGGAAAATGGTCAACAGTGGTGGAAAGCCTGGTTACATTCAAGTGACAATAAAGGAGAACCACACCAGGATGGTTCTTAAAGAAACACATAAATATAATTCATTGACTAAATTGTCTGTCATTCAAATCAAACATGTCAAAGTACTAGGTCATATATCCCTGCATGTTTCCGAGAGCTGCAGTTTGACCTCAATCAACTACAAGGAAAATTAGAGTGACACAATGACACTCTATTAGAATACATTCTGTGATTTTTTGTGTCAGTGTTTGTAAGACGCAATACAATACTTACAGAGTTAGTTAGTAACAACTGAGCACTTTAAAGAGGAGGAGAAATAACAACAGGCGGAGTAGAAAACAAATGTTCTTTTGTCAAATGTACATCTATTGAAGTTAAATAATGTCACATAAGAAGAAAAACTAGAACCAATTTAGAGAATAATTAAACATGGTTAATCGTAAATGTTTAATCTGCAACTTAGTTATTATTTTTAGTTATTTTCAATCACACAGTAAGATTATGGTATGTAGGCTGTACTATTATAGTGGCTGGTCCGCTCTTTTAAAAAAAGCAAGCATAATTACATAATCAGAAAAAGGTTGGTGACACACGTTTTTGTCAAACTTCATTTTTGTTTCTCATTACTGTACCTATACAATACTAGTACACAGACAGTATAGTTTATTTCCCCTATCCTTCAAAATGTACAGTTGCTACTCCCATGCTCCCCTGTTATCATGTGTTTTATCTAGGGCTGTGAAATGATTAAAAATTTTAATCAAATTAATTACAGGTTTCTATGGATTAATCAGGATTAATCACACTACCAATTTTCTTGGTATATTTTGTGAGAACAAAAAAGATTTATGACAACAGACAGATATATACATTTAACATGTTTTCTTTTTTTATTCATAAATAAACAAAACAATGGTGCTGCAACTCAGCAGCTCCTTTGCAGTTCTCTTTGCTATTCCATATGGAACATTCATCCTAAACAGAATTTGGGCTTCTTAGCCATTGTATGGGTTAATAAAACTTTTTTCTTTTCTTTTTAGATAAAAACAGAAATTATTTGGGCCTCTTAGCCATTGTTTTTATAGTATGATTGAGCATTTTTAAATTTTTTGTCAAACAACCAATCACCACACCATGGCACAATCTAATGCCTCTAAAGGCCCTCTTAGCTAGTCTTTCTTCAGCCACTTGGTGAGGCAAATTAACTTCTTCACATTCTCTGACAGTAAAGCTGACCGCTTCTTTTGCACAATGTGTCCTGTGAGTGAAGCTGGTTTGGCGCATTCCCCTTGAACGCCCCTCGCGGACCAAAGCATGCTCCGTGTTGAGGTGGAACTTTAAGCGGCTTTGCTCCGGTGAAACAATTACGTCTTCCCGCAGAGTGTGCGTATCACCTTGGTTTTATTGAATGTTCCATCTTTGTTTTTTTGGAGCACGATCTTCCCATCCAGAAGGTGATGTGTGTTTGTTTGAGTAGCAGCTGCCGTCTGACTGCATTAGAGCGGTGACTAGTGCAGATTGGGCGGAAATGTGGGTAAATTGGAAAATCCTTCTGCGCATGCGTTAAATACGTTAAAAAAATTAACGAATTAATCCTGTAATTTAATCATAACGCGTTAACGCGTTATTTTTCACAGCTCTAGTTTTATCCCAAGAAGACTATTCTCTAAGTAGGACTTTTGCGGATTTTACTGTGGCCACAGAATTATCTTGTAAATCCTGGTCTGTACAATAAAGTCTTTACTGATTTTCAACTTTTAGAATACATGTCCCAACTCTGCACTGTGCCAGTGATGTAATGGCATTGATGGAAACTAAATTCAGCTTGAGAGGGTGAAATCCTTCTATGCTGTATTATGACATGAAACCTAACCATCAAAATAAAGGAAATATAACTCTTGATACAACTTCAAAACAAGACCAAAGACAAGATGGTAGTTACACTCCTGTTGGAGAATCTCCACTTTATCTGCATTAGGTCTCATAATAAACTGCTGCTGTTGCCTGACTGTAGACCCACCTCACAGCTGTTGAACGGAGCTGTGCTGAATGTGTGTCAAACCCTTTCTACAGGAGACATTAGAAAAGCATCAGGAGGGTTTAAAGAGGCAAAGGGAAGCAGTGAAATACAGACTGAAGAAGCTGGCAGCCCGACAATCAGAAATCACAGTGAGTGCACAATCGTCTGTCCTGACATTTTACCACAACATGGAATCTTCTTGTCACCTTTGTTCACCTTCAACACAAATACTGACACAATGATTAAACCTGTGGTCAGAAAGTATAATAAACTCATCAATGCATATCCCTGACTTAGAAAAAGTCCTCAGCGATAAAAGAGAGTATCGTGAGGAAATATCAGGAGGTCCAGGCCGTCCTGGACGAGGACCTGAGGATGACCCTGTCCCATCTGGAGATGGAGGAACGGGCTGTGGTCTCCACTCTGGATGGACTGATGGAGAGGAACTGTTCTCTGATCCAGGATATAGAGCAGGACCTGGCCAGACTCACTGTGGCAATGGACCAGACCCTCACACCGCCTGATGTAATGGTGATCAAACTGTTAGAAACACTGTGGATCTAATTTGATTAACATTCTCGTGTGTGGGAATTAAAAGTGTTGTATAATGTATGAATCTTAATTTTTCTGCTTTTCCTCAGACTTTCTTTTCATACGCTGAGCAGCCAGACATGCAGACAGAAGACAGGTATGGACTCAAATCATTGTTGATAACAAAAAAAGGCTTAAGAGTGAAGCCAATGCTGATGTTTGTCTGCCTCCTCCAGAGTGATGGAGCTGCTGAGCACGACAGACCCGAGCAGCGTGAACCTGGACGAGGCAAAAGCTGAACAGATACTCAGCCTCACCAACAACATGCTTCTGCTAATCCGCTCGCAGACGCCAATAATGAAGAAACTCATCAAGAGCTGTCAGTTAACCTATTTCTATAGTGCTGATATTATACTGGACCTCCTCAGTGTGTTGGCTTTTTCTGCATACAAACCTAAAACTTGTGTCTCCAGATTCCAGTGAGGTGTGTCTGGATCCAGAGACGGCCCACCCCAAGCTCATCATCTCCCACCAAGGTGACAGTGCCTCCTACACAAACACCTGGCAGCAGCTCCCAGACCTCCCTGGACGCTTTGACACCACCCTCAATGTCATCAGCTTGCAAGCTTTCAGCTTCGGCCGCCATTACTGGGAGATCGACGTGAATGGGAAAACATACTGGGAGCTGGGCATCACCTACCCAACCATCCCTCGCAAGGGCACCACAGAGGACTGCTGGCTGGGCCGGGGCGGCGATTCCTGGTGCGTGGAGTTCTTTGATGGGGAGTACACAGCCTGGCATGGAGGAGTGCCCCGTCAGCTGACTTTCACCAAACGCTTCTGTCGGGTTGGTGTCATGTGTAGCTTACCCGCAGGACTGGTGACGTTTCTTGAGGCGGACAAGATGGCGCCGCTGTTCTCGTTCTGTGCGGGTACCTTCTCAGACTGCCTCCACCTGGCCCTGTGTCCTGGACATGACCACAATGGCTCCAATGCAAATCCTATTGTAATATGCAGTGCTCTTTCTCCCACCAGTGATCTCTGATGAGTCCTTTTAATTACTACATATTCATTCCAGTGTGTGTCTTAAGCTTTCAGATTCACAGAAATATGCTCAGAATTTTTTTTAAAGGAGTCATTTATCCCTAGATGCACCTGGTGTGAGTTTGTGGATCCAAAGTCTGCATTCAAACAAACAATGGACTCTTTGCAAATATGCTCTCTGAGCTTTTGGGTTCAATCTAAAGTGCAGACTTCGCAAATTTGCTCAAAACTCAGTTGAATGAATTTCAAAAAGAAAAGACATATGCATACATTTCAAAAGTGGCTGAGACAGTGATATTAATTTTCCTGTCCATGTTCATTAAAAGTGATTAGGAAATCGCTTTTTTACTTGGTATTATTGTTATTACTTAAAAAAATAACCAGGTAATAGCACAGCTAAAATCAATAATACTGACTCAGCAGCTGGGTCGGATGCCAAACAACCTCCTCCGAACCAAAGGTTAGTGTACTTACTTGAGTGTTTAGTAAAGTGTGAGTGATCTGCCTGGCAGCACACATCATTTTACTCTTCTGGATGTCGTCTGATCCTCACCATGAACTTCAAGCTCGTCTTCCTCTGCCTCTTCTTAGCGGTGCTGCTCATACCTGCTGAAGTACGTATTTATTGGATGTATTATACAGCACTTGTGCATCAATAAGAAAATGTACCGGCTCATATTTACAATGCTGTGATGTTTGATAATGGATTTAACTGTGAATAAATCGAGAGTTTGTTGTCTTGTTTTAAAAGATTAATGAATTTGTTAGAATATCACTAAGTAACTGCACATTATTTTTCTTTTGCTTTGATTTATATGTGGGGCTGTCATCTGAAATTGTCTTTCTATTCAGCTGAAAGGAAAAAAGGAAAAAAAAAGGACATCATCGGCATCGGTATCATGAACATGGTGGTGGTCATCGTCATGGTCACGGTCATGGTCATGATCGTGAAAGGAGTGACAGACGTGAGAAAAATAAATTAAAATTTAAAGACATAATTATCGGTAAGTTGTTCTATTCATTTTTATAGCTCATTAAATTGTAGAGTATGTTTGTATTTGACATTTCGCGTCTTCTTAGTCTTCACAATGCTTCCATGTAAGTGGTGAATATTTATTAGGGGTGGAGAAAGAGAATACAACATTGCTTTATACCTAACGGGAAAAAACCTTATTCCATAGACCACTTCTTTGAGATCCTGCCAGGATCTTCTCACAATGATGATGATGATGATGAAGAGGATGATCATATTTCAGAATGGCTTTTTAAACTTCAAGAGACGGAAGGTAAGAGACAGAATTAACGCTCATGTATTCCTTGAAACTGTTATGTTTTCAGAAATTGGCTTGACTTGAGTTTGTTGATTTAATCCCCTGATCCATATCCGCCCCAAAGTGTTATGATATAAAACAACCAACAAACAACAGGGGTCCATACAGGAGGCAAATATTGATACAGATCTGTGTAATAATGCATTAACAGGCTATGCTGCTTCATAAAACTCTCATTTAATGCATATTTAATTTCTCAGGCCCATGCGACCCGAACCCTTGCCATAACAATGGAGTGTGTGAGCTGAAATCCAGGAACAGATACAAGTGCGACTGTCCCAAACCTTACAAGGGAAAGAAATGCGAAAGAGGTATGAAATACAATCTCTCCTCTTGAGTTGTTGGACTGCAAATTGTTCACCTATACAGAATGAAAAATTATATCATTATGCTTTCAGCTAAAAAGATTTGTAGGAGAGGTCTGTGTGGACGTGGTGAATGTGTTCTGACGTCAAGCCCCCCATATTATGAATGCAAGTGCAAGGAGCCCTTCCAGCCTCCAAACTGCAGGACATGTAAGTACATCCTCATCTAAACAACACAGGGCACCTCTTTTCATCTCTTTTCCACAGTTCCTTGAAGCATGCTTACACACTGCACTATTGTTTTTCTCCAAAGATAAACTGTGTGATCCTAGCCCGTGTAAAAACGGTGGCAAATGCGTCATAGATGGTAACGACTATGACTGCGTGTGCAGTCCGGGGTACAGAGGAAACTTCTGCCAAGTTGGTAAATGCTGAACAGACCATTATTCAGCCTGAGATATCAAAACATCATCATAACTCAAATGCTGACTGAGCGTGATACATCCCGTAGGACCCGAGGACTGCTTTGTGGACGATGGAGAGTCATATCGTGGCAACGTGAGTGAGACTGACGACGGTGATGAATGCCTCCACTGGAACTCACATTTCATCCTGAATCAAGGGACGAATCCCTTCACCGCCTTTGAGGACCCAGATGGACTCGGTCCCCACAACCTCTGCAGGTCAAGAGAAGATAGATAAGTTTATTCAAACTGCAGACGACAGCTACAACAGGATGTGATCTAACTTGTTTTCTTTGGTGCAGAAACCCAGATGGAAGCTCAATGCCTTGGTGTTTCTTCAGAAGAGGGAAGAAGTTGATGTGGGACTACTGTGATGTGTCAGAGTGTCCCGAGCCGACAGGTCAGCTCTAAGGCTTCGGAACGTTTTCTGATCAAGACAAAACCAGTTGTGTTATCTTCTCCTATCTGTGTTTTCAGATGAGACTCCAACTGAAGATACCTCAGAAGTCCCTGGGAGTCCCGCTACCCCCAAACCACAACCTACAAAACCTGAGCCCACAGCAACCAACAAGCCAATACCAACCCAACCCCCAACAACTATCAAACCCCTCAGCAACTACCAAACCTCCAGCAACTACCAAATACCCAATGACCCCATCGCCCAGCCAGGCCCCGCAACCTTCTTCCATACCCACTGCTAGTCCTTCAGTCCCCGATTCCACTGTTCCACCAGCACAGTTCCTTACCTGTGGGCAGCCTCAGCCTAAAAAGCCCATAACGCGAGTTTTTGGGGGTCTGAAGGTGCCTCCGGGTGCTTTACCCTGGCAGGTGTCTTTGCAAGTGAGACCAAAGGGCTCCAGCGCGCCATTCCGACACATATGCGGAGGAGTACTTATTGCCAGCTGCTGGGTGCTGACAGCTGGACACTGCATGTAAGTACAATCCTAATGACTGCAAATCTAAGAAAAAAAACACAAAACATTGGCTGATTCTCTTCACTCATGTGTATCTAATCTTTATCATTGTTCATGTTTAAACAGTGAACACAGAAAGGACATGCAGGTGCTTATGGGAGGTCTGTCTCTGGACATGACAGAATACACAGAGCAAATCTTACAAGTTGAAGAGGCTATTGTGCATGAGAACTACAGGGAGACTCCTTCAGCCGTATACAGCGACATAGGTGATTTATTTCTCTCTTATTTCATGTCAAATAGGTACTGATCGTACTAACAATATCAGAATTGGGACAGAGCCCTAATTCTGCATCTTGAAGCTTCCTTGTTTAGATAAGAATGGGATGTGAGAGAATCAAAAGGGTGTCAAGTAGTCCAATCTGTAATATGTTTTATGAACTCAGAATCTGTCGAATCAAAAATGTGCAATTATGAGTAATGAGATTGTGATATAAAAGTACAATAATTAAAATGTCCATTTTCTGTGTCTCCAAAGCCTTGCTGAGGCTGAATGGAAGTGATGGGTGTTTGTGCCAGAGAGACCCAGTTTGTTAAGACAGCCTGTCTGCCTGATGCCCAACTGCCTGATGGGACTGAGTGCACCATTTCTGGATGGGGAGCCACTGAGGATTGTAAGACCCATTTGCATATCCAGCTGGGAAATAAAACAAACTCATTGTCATGATTTCTGTACAGTGGCCTTCAAAATGTCCTTTTCTCCCTTGAATTTGTATTTGCATGTGACTGATGAAAATAGATGCAACTTAGCATTTATTGTTATCATTTGTTTGTCATGTCTCTGCAGCTAAGTTTGGTTCCAACCACCTGCTCGAGGCCAACGTACTGCTGATCAACCAGCAGAAATGCTCTGAACCCACTGTTTACGGCAGCAATCTGGACAATACCATGTTCTGTGCTGGTTACCTGCAGGGAGGGGTGGACTCCTGCCAGGTTAGTAGAGGAATATTTTGAGTTGGGAGCTTGCCATCGTTCACAGTATGACTAACTTATCTGAGGAGTGTGCATTTTCTATCCGCTCAGCGTTTTTCTCTTGTTTCAGGGTGACTCTGGAGGACCGCTGACTTGTAAGCAAAGTAATGCCAGTGTTATTTATGGCCTGATAAGCTGGGGAGACCAGTGTGGGAGGAAGAACAGTCCTGGGGTCTACACACGGGTCACCCACTTCCTGGACTGGATCAAATCCAAAACTCAAGCCACGTTTCCATAAACAACTAACCAGCCGCTGCAGCCGTTATGAACGCAGCAAGTCACGCTCATCAAGTGTATCTATTTGATTTTGTGCAATTGAATCTGCTATTCAATGAAACCTAAAGGCACCTTATCAAATGGTTCTGTCCTTGAAAAAAATTGCATTGTCATGTCAGTCTAACAGATATTTGTAAATTGGATATGGCACACAAGAAAAAAGTCTGCACTTTCTACTGTTCATCAATGCGTCATTGTGTCTTGATTTTCTCTTTTTTCTCAATATTAACTTTTATTTTAACCGAATGTGATCTGAAATGGAAAACAAAAAGACACTATAATTGAAAAGCAGGACTCCTGTGAGTCCATTGTAGTGTCAAGTGTCATGTTTTCTGAAGGTTCAGGTGATTAATCACCTTTGCATGAATCAGGGGTCTGTCATTGGACCCTTCATTCTAGAAATTAACTAAAATGAATCAGTGGTCTCTATAGTGACAGGATATTAACAGCGCGGTGATAAATACCTCATGCTGGTAACTTTAATGTCTCTTTATGCTAATCTGTGCCCTCTTGTTTTCAACTGACCCCCAGAAGTTGCACAAGAGAAATTTTGCGGGCATAAAATGTATGTTTTATTCTTATGAATTTGTTTTTGAACAAGCGAGTTCCCAAAGTTCCGGCTCAAAATCAAATTAGGTTACATTCCCTCGTTTTTTTTACAACCGTTAACAGCTCATCGTATCAGGCAAAGTTCTGTTGATGAACCACAAAAATCGAAGTGTGGGTCAAAGATACCTCTATGTGTAAATAGTGGTATTTGACCTCCAAGGACATTTTTGTTTGCTGCAAGCCAGCACTTCTGCAGGGCCCCTGAAAGAATGAAGGAATGCATGTCCTCTATGGTCAAGTAAGCTGAGGGTCCAATTATACAGCCAGAGAAAGCCAGTGGTTTACACACGGGTCATTTACTTCATGAAGTGCATGAGGTCGAACATGCTGAATGAGTAGACAGACTTTAGTGCAGAATAAAAGAGCTGTTTGATGATGAAAATGATACCACTTGATGACGATAAACAAGCCTCAATCACTACTATTTACTTAATAGCTTATTTGAACAGGAAAACATACTAATAGCATGTTTAATATGTCCACTGTAAAATTTACGTGCTAAAATATTTGTGCAGACAAGAGAGTTTGATGAGTTTATGGTTGTCCCCAAGTTCACTCTTCACCTCCATCAGTGTTTACATGCTACTCCCAGGGGTCCTTGATCCAAAACATTGTAAGAGGCTGCCTATTCAGCCCATTCACATCATTGCATGGATTTAACATGGGGTAGAGAGGCTCTGTGCACTGCACACAGAAGGAGTGAAGCAGTGTCATTGCATCAGCGTCGTAGAATGACAGCTCCCCCTTCTGGAGATTGGTCTGTATGCCCAGCTTCCTGACTCGCTTTCCAACTGATAGCTGCTTCTCCTGGTTATCGTGCAATGCCAGGTACTGCCCGTCTCCGTGGTAGATGCACCAGGATGTGTTGTTCACACGCAGTCTGGAGGAAGTCTGACTTGTTCCATCTTTTTTATCAACCGGCCCAGTAGTCACACCTATCAGCCAGTAGGGTTTCTCCTGGACAATGATCTCCCAGTAGTGCTGGCCTGAAGCAAAACTCTCGCGAGCCAGGACACTGTACTGGGAGTCATAGGGTTGAGGGCTCGGAGCCTCACTGACAGGCTCTCTCCTCCAGTAAACCTGCTTCCCATCCTGGGTTATTTCCAGTTTTGGGTGAGCTGTCGTTGAGTCCAGAGCAGGAGAACTTTGATCTGCAAATACAAAAATTCGTTACACAACTACAGAGATAGTGGGGGTTTATTTTAGATTGCTCAATATTTGTTTCCTCACTTACATGACCACATTCGTGGAAAGTGTTGGGACAGAGCCACTGAGAGGTCGTCCACCAGCCTCTCTACTGTCCTCAGTTTCTCTGGGTCACAAAGGTCCTTGTCTACTTCCTGGATTGGTGCTAAATCCATAGGGTCACTACAATGAAAACTGAAAACCATTAGTGGGCATAACTCAGACCAAAAGATGCCAGGTTGGATTAAAAAAAGGAGGAATGATATACTGACCAAAGATTCTGTGCTGTGATTTGCTGTTGACAATAAAAAGGTAATGTACACATGTGAGTATTGCAATCACAGAACACGTTGCAGCTGCATTTACACGACACTTTCACATTGTCACAGTAACACAGTGTCTTCACTTTCCTACCTGCAGGAAACGCAGATCATTTGTGTCCTGGAGGAGCGATTTGCTGGAGGCTCTGAGACTATCTATCTCTTTAATCTGGGCCTCCATCATGCCCCTCTGGGCCTCTAGCCACTCTGTCATACAAGTCTCCTCGGCATCTATAACCTGCATCATCAGACGCTCATCGCCATCCAGCACGACACGGATCCTGTTGTACTTGTCTGAGATTCTCTCTCTGAAATCTGATGCAAACATCTAGGAAATAAAATAATTTAAAATAATTTTAAGGGGGAATTCTGTGCATAAAACACCAATGATTTAACAACACACTTTCATGTAGATCGCACCACTGTTTGTGTGTACAGTGACTCCAAGTCCTTGATGGTGAACTCTGCCTCACTTCTCCTCTTCAGCAGATGGTTCATAGTTGTCTCTAACATGCCCTAAAGATAGAAAAATAACAGGCCTATAGAAAGTGAGTACCCAAACAAGAAAATAATGTAATCATCATGTCATTTGAAAGAAAATAAAGCACACTAGCTAATGACGAATCAATGCTAACTGGTATGGAATATGCTGTTTACTTGACTTGTGTTGATTCACCAGAGCTACATGAGAATTACTCCTCCTCAAACAGTTCTACAATATACTCACACTTTTTATGTTTTACTTTTTATGAACAGTTTATGGTGCAGAGTGATGTTGAAAAGCTTTGCGTTCATCCTTCCTGGTTTATCTGCAACGAAGACGTTGTTTGTCCATGATAATACTGATTTTCTTTTTCTTTTTTTAAACTGATTTTATAGTCAATATTTTTCATCGAATGAAACTGTTGTTATTTTGTTCATATGTAGCTTGTCAGCGTTTTCAGAAGTCTGTTGCGTAATAACACAATCTTCAGACCCAAGGTTGCTACTTTTCAAAATAAACCTCTAATTGAGCTCAATACAAAGCACTGCAGCAACAAAAACACCATTGTGCTTTTACTTTGAAGAAAATTTGCTAAAGAGGGAGTGATTCCAATAATGTTAATTCATGTTGTTTAGATCAGCAGCCGTATGGTGAAATAAAAAATAGATCCAATCGTCCAAATGATCTAGCTGGCGCAATTTTTTAACCACTGCTATTGGCTATCTGACTATTTGTTTCAATTGAATTAATTTTTTGTGAGTCCAAATTGGATTTCCAACAATATACATGCCAAGTGTGAAACGGATTAGATGAACATTTCCAGAGAAATGACAGCGACAGACAGACAGACAGAGATTTGTGTAATTAGTAGATTGATCCTCACCTTGAAGTGTGAGCAGGCCTCATGGAGCTGAGATGCCTTGTGGTTCTTGTGCACGCCAACCAGGACACACAAACAGCACACAGGGACCTTCTCCTCCATACAGAAGAGCTTGAGCTCGTCACGGTGCTCCCTGCACTTCAGAGACAGCGGGTCTCCTGTCACCTCCACAACCGTGTGCTCCCTCAGAGCTGACCTCTGCTCGTGCAGCAGGAAGTGAGCCTGGCACAGTGAGGCGTCACACGTCAGACATGTCCTCACGGCCACCGATGGCGTCTCTATACAGTGATCACAGCAGACGGTTGAAGGTGGTTTGGGGGCCCCGCTCAGAGCTGCTCCCTGTGGCTGTGCTGCTGGTGGCCCGTCTGTGGTGAAGTCCTTCACTTTGGTCTGAAGAGTGGTGTTTATCTCCACAGTCAGCTCAGTGGGGAGGAATATCTGACACTCGGGACAGAAGCGGGGGCCTTCATTACGCCCATCTGTGTCCCAGACAGTCTGGATACAGGTGAGACAGAAGTCGTGTCCACATGGGAGTGTCACTGGATCGGTGAATACATCCTGGCAGACGGGACACTTCAAGGTTTCCTCAACAGTCCCCATAGCTCTTCTGGCACCTGTTATGGCAGCTCAGTGTGTTCCTGTGCTCCTGCAGCCTTCCTGCTCATGAATGTTTCACAGGCCTCTCTCGGCACGCACACGCCACTCATGTGCCTCAGTGTCAGATTACAAAGGATGAGATGATTGTGATCCAGTGGTCGTTTCAAACCACTGACTCCAGGAGACCATGCAGCCACTTGAACGGCACATTTTCAACAAACTCTATTAAGCAAACATAAATAACCACTTATTACTTTCATCTTAAATAATAAAGGAATCTATTTTAATGTGAAGGTTCGTTTTTGAAAAGTGATTTCACTAAATCATTTTTACTAAAGGGGAATTTCCCCCCCTCTTCAGCAGCCTAGCCTTTATCGGAAAATGGAATTGATTCAAATTCAGAGAACTTCATCAATCCCAGAAGGGCGTTTATTTTTACAGCCTTGTCAGTTCAAATAAATAAAACTAAATTGTTGAGATGTATGTGCATGATGCTTTAGCAAGTGGACCTTGATTTAATATTTCTTTTGTCAGAAACTCATTTTAATTTAAATAACTTGCCCAAATTAATATTCAGTTATTTTGAGCACTTATATCATTATACAGATCAGTCTGCTCTATACAACGTGTTATTCACATATTCTATTTTTTTTCATAAACTAATATGTTGAACTGCCGTTTATTGAATTGATTAAGATATTTACATTTTAAGGTGAATCAATATATTTGTTCATAAATCTTAATAGAAGCATTTCAATTATTTCCTCTCGTCTTTATTGAAGTAAACATTGTAGAGCAACCTATGGAAGTTTAATAGTGTCATTTATAAGCTCTACATAAAACAGTGCTAAAAATGAAGTCAGCTATTTCAAATACAGACCAAAAAAATCAATTAGATGAGCTTGAAAAATAAATAAAATAAAAAACTAGTCAAGGGCCTCAAACAATTCTAATCAATAAAGTTCAGCAATATTTCACATTTATCATTTTCATACGCATACCAAAAATTCTTAGTTCGATATTAACTCTTTAATGAAGACTATAAATCCAGCTTATATTTTCATACACCTACACTTTAATTGATTCTAAATGTAACGCTGCATTTACTCCAGTTACTTGTATTTCCTACAGCGACTCCAGCGTCCGCCAATCGAAGGTGCTATTTTCCACGTACGTAAAACCCCCTACGCTTTCTATGTAAAAGACGAGTCTCCGCGCGGACGTATCCCAACATCCCACGTACATGTCCTTCGTGAATAGCTCAGTTGTGGCGCAGCTCCACCAACGTGTGCTGTGGATGTGGCAGCAGCAGCAGCGGCTCAGTCTTGCCGGTTCGGGTTGACTACGTGTCCCCCTGCAGTGCTCTCACCAGCGCGGTTGTGGTTCTTTTGTGTACATTTTCACATCGTCAGGTAAGTTGTCATTTGGTCAAAACGCGTATCACGTCTTTTTTGAGGGAAATAACAGCGAAGCGAAGCAAAGAGGGAACTCGTGTTTGCTAGTGGTAGCTAACACCAGCTAACCACATGGATCTTTTGACAGCAATAACATGACACAACTAGCCACAGTCTGTTAGCAGTGTTAAGTCACCTGCTAACTTAGCTGGCATCACATATATCAGAGGGGTTATCTCAGCGTATAGTGCTAAGCTAGCATGTGTTTACAAGCAAACTCAGAGCATCGTGTGAACTGGTTCAGTGTTACAAGTTCGAGTACCATCACTGAACAATGCTAAACATTGTGATCCATGATGCAAAGCTCTGCAGCGACATCAATGTGCAATGCTAACGTCATATGTTTTTCATCTTTATTTTGACAGTCATCCATAAACTGCAATATATATATATATATATATATAGTTTTAGTTTTGTATTGTGTTTGACTTCTTTTATAGTAAGCTCTTTCTACCTTGCTTCTATTCTAATTGAACTGTTTCACTGCTGAGCTGACCTGCTTCTTCTTGTCCAACCCCTGTCATTCTAACATTGACCCTGTGTTAACTTGCATATGACAAATAAAACTTGGACTTGATATACCCTGTCTATCATAACATAAAGTTTCTTCTGTGTGTTGCTGACAGCTGCCCTCATCCGTCGGTGTCATGTTTGCTAGGCTGGCATTGTGCTCTGGCCTGCCCTACAGAAACTGGAAGTCTAATGTCTCCCTGGTCTCCATCAGAGCGTATTCAAAAACCAAATGTGAGTATCCTACTAACATCTTAACCCGAAGTGCATGCTACTCTCACCATCTCTTTTCTATGTAAACTATAATGGTGTTTGCTGATATCAAATCTGACTGCTGTTGTTCTCTGCAGTCTCACTTCCACGTCCCCATGGGAAGTCTTTTGCCCACCGCAGTGAGTTAAAGCAGGCCAAACGCATCGTCGTGAAGCTGGGCAGTGCAGTGGTGACTCGCGGAGATGAGTGTGGCCTGGCACTGGGGCGACTGGCCTCAATAGTAGAGCAGGTAAAACTACACTTAAACAAATACTGCACACTCAAATCTGTTTGTTGAGCTGTAAACTAAATTATGTGACTGTTGTTTCATGAGATATAGTGCTGGTTTTAATAACACCTTTATTACAACATTTATAAATATCTATAGTCATGGGTTGAACGTGGCTCCAATGTTTCCAACCATCTTGGAACTTGAGAGGCAAATGCTTCTGTGAAGTCAACCATTTGGGATGTTTCTACATCATGACAGCTATGTATATTTGAAAACACCCTCTTATCAAAAGTGGGCTGCCCCGGCCACTAGTTGGCTGAGACACCTGTGCTAGCAGTTCAAACTACTCTGGACCATTCTTTTTCTTAGACACAATTTAGCGCCCGGGTGTCTAAGCACTGGCCGCATGTACCAGATGTTCAAACGTTCAACCGCCAGGGTCTATATCCTGAGGGAAGTTTTTTTGTTTGTTTTTTTCAGGAAGGGGCACTTCAGCTAAATCTTAGGAGTGAAGTTACACCTCAATATTGTTATTAAAGATGATTTCGTAAGCGTAAACTTATGTGGGATCAACACATGTAATAAAGCAGAAATCCCTGGTCTAAGGAGTAATCTTGGCCTTGAAAAAGGAAATTGAATGTTCTTGTCTCTGTGTGACCTCTCAGGTGGCTGTGCTCCACAATCAAGGAAGGGAGATGATGATCGTCACCAGTGGTGCTGTGGCGTTCGGGAAGCAGAGACTGAGACATGAGATCCTGCTATCTCAAAGTGTCAGACAAGCCTTGCATTCTGGACAGAACCAACTCAAACAAATGGTGAATAATAGTCACATAATAACACAAAATATTAGATAAAGATTTGTTTAATCTTGTTTATCAACTTCAAGTTTAACCTTGTGAAATATTCTGGTTTTTCAGTCAATTCCAGTTCTAGAGGCAAGGGCCTGTGCGGCTGCAGGGCAGAGTGGTCTGATGGCGTTGTATGAAGCTATGTTCACCCAGTACAGCACCTGCACTGCACAAGTATGTAATACAATTTTCTTTTTTATCAGAGAATGAAATGCTGACTGCAAATTACGGGAATATAACAATATTTAATTTTTTTAACAATTCTGTAGATTCTGGTCACCAATCTTGATTTCCATGACGAGCAGAAGCGAGGCAATTTAAACAGCACGCTCCATGAACTGCTGCGGATGAACATAGTTCCCATCATAAACACCAACGATGCTGTTGTTCCACCCCCGGTTCCCAACAGTGACCTACAGGGCGTAAATGTAGGTATCTTGTGAAGGGCATGCTGCGAATAATTAATGTGGGCCAGAATTGTAATGGTGAGAGGATTTAAGCATGCATATTTTAAGATGTATGTTGTTCTTCATCTTTATATTTCCGCCCTCACTCACATTTTGCTTCTTGGTCATATGGTTTCATTTAAATTGTTACTTTGTTCTCAGTTAGATTTTCCTATTATAATTGCCTATATCTTGCACAGATTTGCTTGTGTTATCACCTTTTGATAAGAGCACATGAACATCTGTTGTTTTTTGCGGCTTAATGGGAGTGAGAGGCCTTTGTCGCATGGTAGCAGCTCATAAGCTGTTTGTTATTCTATAAGAGAATGTGAGATACAGTGATTTTTGCTTTTGGCGTATTGACAGTTCTGTTTGTTTTACAGGTAATAAGCATCAAAGATAATGATAGCTTGGCTGCACGGCTGGCAGTTGAAATGAAAGCAGATCTCCTGATTGCCCTGTCTGATGTTGAAGGTAGATATAACCACTAAGGATTTATTTTGATTTATGTATAAACTTTAATATTAGTTCACTTTATTTGCCATTAAATGTTTTCTAAAGAATTTCTTTTGGTTATGTGGAAAAAATATACCAAACATGTGCAAGATAAAAATGTATAATGTGGTGTAATTATAATGATGAAATCCAGAATGGTAACAGCAGCCCAAATGGCCCAGGACTCATTATCAGTCATATGTGAAAATGTTCTTCTGTACAAACTATGTGGTTACTGTGACAGGTCTCTTTTTCTTGATGAAAATATATCGATGTCAGCTTGTCTGCTTTGGTTCTCTGAACGATTAAAAAGGGGGAAAAAATCTATCCTACAGGTTTATACGACAGTCCCCCAGGAACAGATGATGCCAAGCTTATTGATATTTTCTATCCTGGAGACCAGCAGTCGATCAAGTACGGCTCTAAGTCCAGAGTTGGCATCGGTGGCATGGAAGCCAAGGTCAGCATGACAGAAAGTATTTGATCACTGTGTGTAAACAGGCCTGAGTTTGTCAAATAATGAGAAAGTTATTCTCAATGATCTCTCTGTCAGGTGAAAGCAGCCCTATGGGCACTGCAGGGCGGGACGTCTGTTGTCATTGCCAATGGCACACATCCTAAAGTCACCGGCCACGTCATAACAGACATTGTGGAAGGGAAGAAACTGGGAACCTTCTTCTCAGAAGTGAAGCCTGCAGGTAGTGTGTCAAACCATCATGAATGAATTTTTATAGCCACTTATTGTCTTTGTGTTTTCATTTTTAATTCTTCTATTATTGACGCTACCAGGTCCAACTGTGGAACAGCAGACAGAGATGGCGCGACATGCAGGAAGGTCTCTGGCTTCTCTGCTTCCTGAACAGGCAAGTTTCTTATTACCAAAGAGTGGTCTTAAAGTGAAGTGTTTAAATACCTCAGGGTATGGAAATAATATTATAATGATGTCCGTGTTTGTTTTTGCAGAGAGGAGAGATCATCTACTATCTTTCTGAGCTGCTCACAGAAAAGAAAGATGAGATTCTCAGCGCAAACAGGAAAGACATGGAATTAGCAAATGAATCAGGTACAGAGTCACAGAGAAGAAACGCTGATCAGCATAATACACAGCTGCATGCACCTGGTCTACTACGCCTTTGTTTGTTGAGAGAAAAAAATTAGAAACAATGACTTCATCCCAAATGTATCTGATGAAGACATTTTTTCTTTGTTTCATTGTATATTTGAATTGGTAAAATCTTGGTAAAATATATAAAATATTTATATATAAAGTCATTAGTAGAGGCCATATACCTTTTTATTATTGAAATGTTGCCATTAATTTGGCACCGTTCATTTTATATTTAGATTGATCCTCTCTAAACTGGTTCTCTCATCTCCACTAATGCCAATGGCCAATTCATGTCAAGTCTCGAATCCAATATTCATGCAAGTTGTCGAAGATTATTATGAAGAAGGAAGAGCTACATGTTCAAACAAATTAGATCACGTGGAAAATTTGCCAAGACCTGCTGTAGTTACGGAACACTGCACAATGCACTTTGTGGGCTAAGTGCTTTTAGAACTCAAAGATAAACAGCATAAATGAGAGGCTTTGTTTTTTTATTTTTTTGTCTTTGTGTCTTTGTAGGTCGTTTCTCCCAGGCTCTGATCGACCGCCTGAGTCTGTCAACAGTCAAACTAAACAGCCTCGCCATTGGCCTCCGTCAGCTCGCTGTGTCCTCCAAGGACAGCGTGGGTCGGGTGTTGAGGAGGACCAGGGTGGGCAACAACCTGGAGCTGGAACAGATCACTGTCCCCATTGGTGTGCTGCTGGTTATCTTTGAGTCCCGTCCTGATTGTCTCCCACAGGTGAGTCAAGCACAACTCTTAGTCACCATAAGCTGCTGGTTTGGGAGACATGTTTTATTTTCAACTCTCGCCAAAAGTCAATAAAGTCACATTTTCACATATTTAATATTGTGTTTCAGGTGGCGGCTCTGGCTATTGCCAGTGGAAATGCTTTGCTCTTGAAGGGGGGTAAAGAGGCTTCCAACACCAATAAAATTCTACATCAACTAGTCCAGGAAGCACTTTCCATTCATGGTGTTACCGATGCCATTCAATTGGTAAAACTGAAGGCATTACATTACATAAACATAGTAGCTGTGTCCTAATTTAGGGCCTGCATCCTTCTGAGGACCCCATCTACACAGTGTCTGCTGCATCCTTCATAGTCTTCGTAGACCACGTCGGTCTGGTCTTCTTCTTGCGACACCATCTTGTCCTTGCAGCTCTTACAGCTGTCACTTAACAACACTACTATGGACTAAAAGGTTATTCGGTTGATTAAAAAAATTGAAAGATATTTTTTATGATAAGCGCCCATAGCTGTTTGGTTAAGTTGAAACCGGTACTTGCATTGAAAAATGTATTCTTCCTACGTTTTCACCTCGCTTGGCTATTACCACTATGAAAAATCAATTTGTAACTGGAGCGCAGTGAATCATGGGAGAGGACGGCCCGGGAAGCATCCACCTGGTGGATCCTCCATTGCTCTGGGAAGGATGCATTTGTATGTCCCATTCGAAGGAGTCTAGTCTCTTTGTTGGGATGCATCAGTCTTCAAATGCAGCCTCCAAAGGATGTGGCCCCCAGATTAAGATACAGCTACTCTTCATATTTAACATGATCTCAATATACAGTCCAATATTCTGTAAGAGTCTTGACTTTAACGTGTCGTGCAGGTGAGCACACGTGAAGAAGTTGAGGATCTGTGCCGACTTGACAAGTTGATTGACCTGATCATTCCGAGGGGCTCCTCCCAGCTGGTCCGGGAAATCCAAAGGGCAGCGAAGGGTATTCCTGTGCTGGGCCACAGCGAGGGAGTCTGTCACGTCTACATAGACAATGACGCCAGCATTGACAAGGCCATTGGAGTTGGTATGTGTTTCTTTAGTATTTGGTCGCACATTAATTACTTTTTTGAATTGTTTTTTACTTTGCCTGGTTGTGTCACCCAGAACTGCTGAATTAATTTATTGACTTATGTTTAATTTTAGTCAGAGACTCCAAATGTGACTACCCTGCAGCCTGCAATGCCATGGAGACGCTTCTTATTCACAGGGATTTGTTGCGAACTCCTATGTTTGACCAGATGATTGATATGCTGAGAGCAGAACATGTAAGAAACTTCCAAACACTCTCTAACTAACATGCACAAATATTACACATAGAATTAGAGTGCATGGTGGAATGTTTTTTATTTGTTGATCGTTAGAGCGCCAGAATCTGAAAAGTTTGGTCATTTAATTTTCTTTTTTTCCCCCCTCAGGTCAAGATCCACGCAGGTCCCCAGTTTGCGTCCTATTTAACTTTCAGTCCATCCGAGGTGAAGTCTCTGAGGACAGAGTATGGGGAGCTGGAGTGCTGCATTGAGGTGGTAGACAGCATGCAGGATGCAGTGGACCACATCCACAAGTACGGCAGCTCCCACACGGATGTTATTGTTACAGAGAACGAGGACACAGCTCAACAGTTTCTGCAGCAGGTGGACAGTGCCTGTGTATTCTGGAACGCCAGCTCTCGATTTGCTGATGGTTACCGTTTCGGTCTAGGTATGTACAGCCACCAGACATGTTTTTTTTTCTCAATGTTATCTGAGAGAAATGTGAGAATAAACTGTACATCCTCTCATAAATGGTATTGAATTACCATTGTTTTGAAATAGGGACAGAATCATTAATTTTATTGTACACATTTTGCAGGAGCTGAAGTTGGTATCAGTACGGCACGGATTCATGCCAGAGGTCCGGTGGGTTTGGAGGGACTTCTGACCACCAAATGGATCCTTCGAGGGGAAGGGCACACTGTGGCTGACTTTTCTGAGCAAGGCAGTATGAAATACCTCCATGAAAACATCCCTGTCATCCAGGGGACTTTTAATTAGGTGTCCAATCAAGGAGCCATCAACAGGAGTTGAGATAACTGAGGTTTATCCAGTTATATAAAGGTGTGTGTCTGCAAGAAGCACTTCATCTTTTCAGCTGCTGCTCCAGCAGCTGTCCAAATCCATTAGTTTGGTGCAGGAAGCTTCCATGTAGATCTGAGGAGTAGCTTACTGGACAACCAAGATGCTGGTTACGTGAACATGTACACAAACCTGGGAATCAAAACAAAAGAAATGATAAATACCCATCTCCTGAGAACATGACTGGTTGTCCCATTACTGATAAAGTAAACAATTTATGTTTGTCTGTATGTGTGACAGGTGAAACAAATCGTGCAGACAATGCTCTTTCCACTGAAAGGTCATTTTTTTATAGTAGCAGAAAGATAAATCATTGGCTCAGCTGTGATTTTCTAACTTATTTTTCTAAAGGAAAACCCCATCCTTGGTAATCTTGTTTGTTGCAGGATCTCAGTTCAGTTTTATTTTGCTGTCGTTTTTGCACAAATTGAATAAATATGCTGTACATTTCTTAACTCATGTTTTTGTGTTTCATCTGTCACTGTTATTAAAAACCTTCATCAGAATGCCCCAGGTTTACAAACACATTTAGTGTATTGGGGTTCTTTAGTTATTACCTCCACTAAGGAAGTTATTTTGGCGTGCATTCGTTTTTTTGGTGTAGTTTGTCTGTTGGTTAACAGGATGACCCCAAAATACTGAACAGATCACCGTGAAACTTGGTGGTATAGGTCAGACAAGAACCCATTACATTTTGGTGCAGACCTGGAGCTGACCTATTTAGGATTTATTTAATTTTATTTATTACTTTTTTGAGAGTTGAAAGAAAGAGGGCAATTTTCCTCATTGTCTTATGAACATTGGGAATAGTTTCATAGAGATTAATTCCCAGAACTTGCTAAAAAATATCAGGCAAGTTTAGGGGACTGACTAAAGATTCAAGATTCAATGTTGTACTGCCACACAAATCAGTTGTTTGGAATTTGCATCCGTGTGTCCACCTAGAGACAAAAATCATAACACAAGAGAAATATTTATGAGTGAGGAAGAAGACATGAGTGTGTGTGGGATTAGGGGCAGCTTCAAATCAAAATCTAGATCTTGTGACTTTAGTAAAGGGACAGTTGGGTTCTGTACACCCTTTTCAATCAAGGTAACAAGTTTTCAAATATATTGAACTGCTAACATGCAACGGATGAGTCTGTCCAGACAAACACTACTCCAAATATTTGCTACCCTTGCACATAGAACTTTACATTTTTATTATTAATTTATTCCATCTACACTCTTATTAAACCATTTAGGACAGAGACGTGCAGATATGAAAGGGCTAAAGGTTGTGAACTGGTGACGCCAGGGAGTGGGCGGGGTTTTCCGGCCCGCAGTACTTGCACCAGGGCACCGGGAAACTCGGCTGTCATCTGTCCCTCAGCAAAGATGGCAGCGAACCAGTCCTTCACCATAGTAGAATATTTCGGCGGGGACGACGGCTACCGCTGTGGTTACTGTAAAAATGAAAAGGGAAACTTTTCTCATGGTAAGTGTCTGAACGAAGCGGCTGAGAAACAAAGCTGGTCCGTGTTACAGAACAGATCTGGCTAATGCTACCTGCCTAGCTTCCGTCTACTCGCTGGACGCAAGTGACCGGTTTTTAAAGGGGGAGCTGGTTAAATTAATGTTAGCACTGTGATGCTAATGTCACAACAAGTAACAGAGATTGCACCGACAGTTGAAGACATAGTGAGATCACGTGTCAGTCTGCGTTAACCTCATGTTACTTGGATGATGTTGGGGTTGCTCACCGAGCTAAGTTTGTAGCAGTTAGCATCGTTCAACCCAACTGTTTTAAGAGACAGATAAACAAGCAGTACTAGGCTGGTGTATATATTTGTATTGTAGCTCAGTTCTGCCACAATGTTTAACTGAAGACTAACGCTGCAATGTCAGTAATTTAGCAGTAGACATATTTGCATCCATGTTAGCATCAAGCTAGCTGTCGAGTGGTGTTATACACAGGAAAACGAGGCTGATGTCCTCACGCGAAAATGCGGATGTCTGTCTCGTATATCCATCCTGAGTCGAGACACTGGACCAGGGCCTGTGGTTTAGATCTGGGCTGAGGCTCACATCGTTTCATGTTACACAAAACCAAAGTACAGGTCCAAAGTGATCACTTGATGGAACTTACACGAACTTCTCATACTGTCCAAGCTGAGGTACTGAGAGCGGCCACAGCATAAACACTGGAAACGAGACAGTGAGTTCACAACACGCTCAAACAGAAGACTCGGATGTTTACAATATGTACTGTATGTCATCTCTGCAAACTGCAGCCTGGTCACTGAGGGCTGCATCATCAAACATTTTACTCCTAAAGTTAATGACTCAGTCATGTTTGGCCATTTTTTTTATTAGGAAATTTGATTGGTTTGATGATGTGTTTCTATTGTTTGTTGAGATTAAGTAAATGAGAAAATGGGTATAACTGCTCTGATGAGGATCCTCTCCCCCTGATCCAGTTGTTAAGGCTCACATCCAAAGGAACTCTGAAATGGTTTATTTATCAAGTGACATTGTAAACAAAGTCAGCTACAAAAATGTCATAACATAGTTCATATTCTCTTCTAATGCTCACATTGTCTAATTATTGTATTTCAAGCCCGCCCCTGCTGTAGTTGGGTAGAACAGAGCAAACCCCTTCGATTTAACAAATGAAGTGTAAACAAGAAAGTTCTGTGTTTACATATCTTTTTGTCAGAAAGTTTCTCAAAACGATGCCTGACTTGCGCAAACACATGACTCTCATCACAAAAATAGTCTGTTTATCATTTGGCAGTCAGGAGGAAGCGAGAAACAACAGTGAAAGGTTGCAAGACTGTATTTGTGAGCATTGAGTCTTGTGTATCTATAATTCATAAAGAGCCTCTCCTCCCACTGTCTGCAGTAAGACTGCATACTCAATGTAAAGTTATGGAAGCTTGGAAAAATTCAAGCAAGTTTCCTTTGCATTTGCTTGATGTAATATGTTAATTCGAGGAAGTGTTTCAATGTCCTTCAAAAAGGTCAGGAACATTACTCTCTAAACAGCCACCTGCAGTGGAGGGTTATTGTCTACTGATAGTGGGAGTAGACATTTTAAGAGACCTTAAATGGGACTCAAGCTAAGTTTGTTCTGACTGTTGTTTAAAAAGCTTGGAGAATGTAACTCTGCATTATTAAAAGTTTGACAAAAAAAGCTGTGTAAGAAGATGCAAAGGGGTTTCTTAGTCTGGACCGACAAGGGTCATTCAGTTGAAGGGAGCAGGTTGACTATTATTAGGCTGCAGGCAGGTCCTGATGAAGTCAATGAGCGATTGGGCTCAGAGCCAGCAGACGAGAGCTGTTGTCTAATCTAAGATAAGAGTGGTAATCTGTTAAAGTATGTGCACATGGAAGGTTCTGAGGAAGATGGGAGATTATAATCTCTGTGAAACTCTTATGGTCAGTACCAGTGTCTAGAGGATAAATTAGACTAGACTTCAAATCCATAATTTCAGGACACTAGAGTCAGAAATATTACTGTAGCTTGAAAATAATCAAATAATAGCTAACAAGCAATTTCCTTCCACTATATTTTCTACTGTTATTGGTGAAGTGCTTGTATTTACACTCTAGATTGATTATCAGATAAATGAGCAATGTTGTATTGTAGACTTTTCCAACTAGCTGATCAGGATGATATTGTCCTTTATGTGACTGATGCTATGATGTTATCAGCACTGTTGAGTCCACAATACAGAGGACAACATCTGGCCTTCTCTGTGCCCCTGTGTCTGTCATGCCTCAGTGGAGGCTGGAGAATGGATCAGGTGTGAAAGATTGAAAGGCGCTCGTGTTGTGCCATAATGATGGCAGCTGTTCTCCTAACATTACGCTCACATGGCTCAATTCATTGTATCTCTAGAACTCTTACGTTTTGTAAATGTCTGACTTCCAGTTGTCTGACTTCTCAGTAAAAATGCTTTGGGCTGACCCTGTCGTTCCTCAAATATACTGATTCTTGAAAGATTTGAGAATGTTCTGTTCTATAGGTTTAACTGTTTACATGTTCGATTTGCTCACTAACTCATCATTTGTTATTGCCATTGAAGAAATCACCCAACTCTGAATGCAAATACTGTTCATCCAATTTATATAGCGTGCTGGGTCGCTGTACCACCGTCAATGATTTGTAGTGTAACTGTGTCTGACATATCGGTGTTGAGATATTGTATTCATAATTTTGAGTGTATGTGATCGATAAGATATTTAAAACACGTGCTTTTTTACATTTATAAATTCACATATTTAAAAGCTCTACAAATGGTGCAGTAATGATATCTGTCTCTCACATTGTGTTTCTGATGTATAAGCCTCTAGCTTCATTCATTTACTGCATCAGTGGGGTAGGGACGCTCTGTTGGATCACACTGTGTTCTTGCCTTTTCTCTGTGGACTCTGGCTAAGCATCCGTCTCCTGGGACATGGAACATTATACTCAGTTGCAAACTTGGTGTGTGTTGTGTGAACTGGTACACAATCAGTTCCCTGGGTTTATTTAGATGTAAACTGATCGTGGTCTCATATTTGGTGTGAGTGCACATGAAGCTGTGTGTATATAGTTGCAGAGGAAAAGGTCAAGAGTTGAGACGGAGAGCTCAGATCTCAGTTCTGGGAAGTAGGATCCAAGCTGCTCTGTCTATTTGTTTCCACGGGGGGCTTAATGCACTGTGGGAATATACCAAGAGGGACAGTGAGGTTTAATCTGAAATGATAATATGGACTTTCTATGGTACTCTCAAGCATCTTGTAGATAAACGAAAGCTTATTATATGCATTCATTATGATTAGACTTCCTTGTTATCATGAGCTGTTCTATCAGGGCTCATATGCCAGGTTCTGATATAGTTTTCCTTCAAGCTGCCATGAAACACTTAACCGTATACTTTTTCATTTACTTTTTCATTGACAGTATTTTTTTATTATAAGTGCAATTCAAGGTCTTTTTGTCCCTTTTGTGGAATTTAACTTGCATCAGAGTTTACCATGAAACAATATCACAATGTTCATGAGCATTAGTGCGAGTGAGAGATGATTTCAAGTTGTGCCGCTCTTTTTTTTTCTACAGGGATGTGGTCTCACACCATGACGGTGCAAGACTATCAAGACCTCATTGATCGAGGCTGGAGGAGGTGGGTGTCTCTCTCCTAGCTACACCCAGTCCCTGTAAACTGACACATGGATCTGTTGGAAATGTCTCATTCATATAGTTCAAATAATTGTTTATGTCATGGCTGTTCACGTCTTCTTTTTCAGAAGTGGGAAATATGTGTATAAGCCCATAATGAACAAGACGTGCTGTCCACAGTATACCATCAGGTAATGTTTTAACAATTAGAAATTCCTGCTGTCATTCATGCTTCACTTAACTTAAGGTCTGTCAAGATCATATGAAGATGACCCATCGTAGTTGTATAGAGTTGAATAACACATGCTTTTCTAATCAAACATTTACTTTTTGTGCTCTCTGTCAAGATGTCATGCACTGAAATTTCAGCCTTCCAAATCCCACAAGAAAAGCCTGAAGAAGATGAACAAATTCCTTTCCAATGGAGAATTACCAACAGGACAGGATGATGGTGAGGGTACTTTTATATATGTAACATGGATCTTAAGGTGTCTGTATTGCTTGATGATTTTCTCTGTATTGGTATTCAGTATTTCGTCAGCTGTCAGCAGTCCACTCTGATGGTCAGCAGTTGACTTCGAGTGCATGTTTGAAACTACAGTTAGAGTTGGACACAAACTCATAACAGTGCTGGTATTGTCACTCCGTAGAACACATAAATAGTGTCAGTGATGTTGATTTTGTGCCTTGTAGCTGAGCCAATGGATTCTGTGTGTGAAGAAGCTCGTCCACAGGAACCAAGTACAGCCTGTCACGCAGAAGTGAAGTGTGCGGCCATTACAGACATTCAGAAGGAAGTCTCAGAGTGTGTCACTGTCACTGAAGTTCAGAAGGAAGAAGCGGATGCTGCACCTTCAGGCCCAGAAACCACAAAGAATGATCTAATGTCTGCTCTGGATGAAAGAACAGCTACATCTACTACAGCAGGTGAGAAGTCGTTCTTGCTTTACTGGAAAAAAGTTATTAGGTTACTCATTATTAATTAACGTTAATTATTGTTTGTATGTAGTATTTACCTCTTAATTCAGCAAGTCCTTGTTTTTGCTCATTAAATCAACCAATTGCTTTTTGTTTTCATAACGAACATTAACTATGAATGTGGAACTATCATCATTAGTTGATCAGCCAATCAATGGCTGTGCAATAAAAACTGAATTTCCAAACAGAGGTCAATTCACCTCCAGGTGCAGACGCGTTGCTTTTGTCGTTACTCCTACTACACAGTAAGACGTTTCATACCTGATCCACTTCCATCCATGTGACAGGAGTAGTTCATCTTTTAGTCTCATCTTTTAGGAGTCTGGACTCTTCTCCTGGTCAGATCGACTCCATTGTGTCACGTTCACTTTCTTCCATGTTTGTGTTGCCCTCATAATAATTTCCTGTCTGCACCCGTGCTGCGGGGAAGAATACAAAGCATTTTTCAAATATGATATGATATTAGGCAAAATTATGTGATATCAATAACTGAGTAGCCACTATTTGACCTACCTGGATTCTACACAGGACTAATGAATGATGGCTGGTTCAGCTTTATAGGGCAGGCTGATTAGTAACAATAAAATATCCTTAGTTTGTGCCTTTTGATCATGTTTCATCCTGACTCCACACTGTCATCTACTCATTATGGCATCTCTGTGTGTCTTTCCTATGACCAAGTTACCAGGTGCTGTTTTTACTTAGAATATGACGACTTTAAATGTTGTAACTGTAGCTTTAGTCAAAGTTCATTATATTCATTTGTAAAGGTGCCACTGCGCTTTTCCTTTAGAAATGAGGTACCATTGCTTGCCAGAGGGGGTCAGTGTTCACTTTGTAATAGACGCCTCTGTGCAGCAGCCTGGTGAATGAAGCTGCTGTGTCTTCAGTGTTTTCAGGAGCGTGCCCGGTTTGGGCTTATCTGTCATGTTCTCTCACTTTACACTCTGTACAGGATATCCCCATGGCCAACTCACAGTAGTGAATTAATAACAATCATAGTGAAGAGATAATAAACTCCCATTAGACAGGAAGCTTCACTTCTAACAAATGTCCGTGTTTCTTGCCTCAGCCACTTTTTTTCCGAATGAGAAAAGGGCTCATGCTCATTAATCAAATGATAATTACGTGTATTGAAACAGGAAGCTTGGTGCTGTTACAGGTTGATCCAGATGCAGACATAAACATACAGAGAAAAACTTGAACAGTGACAGTGTCCTTCTACCTTTACGTCTGTGTCAGCACCACCCTCCTCTCCCTCCTTCCGTCTGAAAGGACAAGCCTGTTCAGGATGCTAGCAAAGAGGAAGCAAGGAGGATTTACTACGTTGAGCCAGTGGTTCTCCACTCCCCGCTTATTCACCTCCAACAGAAAACACCTGGACATATCTCTCCTGTAGGTTTATGACCGGAGCTCTTTATGGCTTTGGGCAGGTTCCAGTTCTAGCTTGAGAAAGCTTGGTTTCCCATCTGCTGTATAGCCTTCATAAAGTCATAGGTAAACAGATACAGAAGGCATATGGAACATTCTGTTTCAGAAAGTTGTGTAGGGGTTTAGTTTTGAGGAATCACAAGAAGAGTATTTGTATTCCACATTGAAATTGTGCCCTTTATCAATATAGAAAAGAGTGGTGCAGTAAAGAAGTAACATTTTTTTGTTAAATTAGCAGATTAACGAAATATACATTTACTTTATTGCAAAGTGGAACAATTACTTAGGTTAGATTCTAGGCAAATCCATAATAGGACAATGTTCATATATGTGTCTGTGCACATTTTGGTATTAGTTAAAGTGGTAATATTATGACACCATTCAGATCTGGTATTAACATCTCTCCTGAGTGTTTAATTTGCATACTGAGAGGGGAAGTGATGCCGATCACAAGTGACTTTCGGGACACATTTTAATACCAGGATTTTAATACCAAATCTTAACAATATTCGACGGCCAAAATTTCTTGGTATTGTGTGTTTGTTCGTAGTCAGAGTTGTCCCAAGGTGGGAACCAGTACAGGTTCCCATAAAATTATGTAATATTATATAGTTTTAGTAAGTATTTTGGATGAACCGATAATGGCGTGCGCCTCCAAGAGTAAATCCATATTCTGGTGATTCCTGTTTACACAAAGTAAAGCAGTATGTCACAATTCTATCATTTTGACTGATTCTGGGTTGTATGTGCGCTTAGGGGAAGCCAGGAGGGAGAGTGTCATAGCTTTTATGAAGTGCTAACTGCTGGAGCGGGAGCATCTGTCTTCCACAGGAACTGATCTGTTAAGGCTTTATCTTCACCTCCGCTGCGTAGGCTGTCCTCTGGAGTACCTGCGTCTGAGAGAGAGAAAGTGTGTGTGCGTGTGCTGTGAGTGTGTAATTATAGGGAGAAGCCACATGGACGTAGTGATGGTGGATAAGAGTTGATGTGTTTGTGGTTGAGTCAGTGTGATGAACACAGTCCAGACTCTGGGTGCTCTTGACCTCGCTGTGTTTATTCTGACAGGAAAACCATTTGACCACGCTATAACTCCCAGGGTTGTGTGTTTATATTTGAGAAATGCTTCCCTCCTGTCGTGCTTCCATTCATTTACTTTTCAAGACAACTGCAGCTGGCAGGGACATTGATGTGATGATAGAAGAAACAGATACACATTAATGGGATACTGTGAATGCTAATGACTTAGAAACAAGCCAATCACAGGAATAACACAACTGTTAGTGATACAGAAACCCGGATCACTGAACTCTTGATAGAAGGCACCATTTCCACACAGCTCCTGATGTGGTCTATATTTATTATTCACAGGATAGAATTAGCCTTTACAGTAGAAAATAAATGACCTTGAGCTTGAATCAGATGAAGCCTAACCCTCCCAGTGAACCCAGACCAGTGCCAGACTTTCTCGTTGCACTCGTCAGAGTGGGCGTCCCTCTCTTCCTCGTGACATTGACGGAGAGGGGGGAAAGTTAGTATGTGAGCTGATGGCGGCTGGCAATAGGACAAGCAGGAAATGGCTCTCGTTTGCTTATTGCTCCAAACAGGATGTGGGCGTGTAAACTGTTGACATGGGATGCCCGGAGAGCTGGAGGCCTTGGCAATAGCCCAGGAGGAGGTGGCGGTGGAGGAGGAGGAGGAGGAGAAACAGCAGAAGGATAAGGAGGGGGGGCTGAGAGAGGGAAACGGAGAGAGATTGAGTTGCTGCAGAGAATGTTAACGTTAGTCTTGTTGAGAGAGTAATACGGGGGGAAGTGTATGAGTTGGTTGTGTTAGTAGCAGCCTCAACTGTTGTAAAAGATCTACTCATTCATGTGTTCAGACCACTGAGCCAAAATGTTTCTTTAAATTCTTTATAAAAAATCACACCCATGGTTCGTTCTGAGTCTTCTGTTCCTTAATAAATACACACTAGCTATTTGCTAACCACTTGGACTACACTATCGCAGAACTATTAATTTAACAGAGTATTAATAAAGGGAAACAAGAAAATGTCTTCCATAGGGCTCTCTGTTAAGACTGGCTTCTTAGGCAGGGGGTACACTAAAGCAAACATGGCAGCCCATTTACCCTCAGGGGCTAGGAGAAAAACAATCGGAAACACGGTCTAACGCTCACAAAATCTGTCTCATATTTGAGACTTAGCATTACCAGAAGCTTGGAGTCTCCACCTTTCTCCCGCCTGTGTTAGGTCTTGTTCAGAAGGCAGTGTGAAAGTAAAACCTTTTATCTGCCTCCAAAAAGGAGTAATAGAGTTATTTCTCACAGCTGCCTGTATTTTCTCCACATTCTTCATGTATTTTGCATGAAAATAGATTAAGGATGCCTTTTTTTTTGTAACACTCTCCATAACTCTCCCCCTCTTCTCTCTTTTCTTCGAGGTGCAGTAATGGGAGCTGATCCCAGCCGGCCGCCATGTCGTAAGGCCAAAGAGCTGAGGAAGGAGCGACGTCTTCAGAAAGAACAGATGAGACAAAACACTGATGGGGTCTCTTCCATTGTCTCTTCTACCCCACCCACTCCCACTCATGCAAGCCAAACTAAAACCCTAGAAGATTTCATCGATGAGTCATTGCCTGACAAGTCTTCTCATTGCCTTGAGGTGAGCAGAAATATTGAGTAGGTGCTTTCTTTTCTCTTTTTTCTTGAAATAAACATCAGCCTATTGTGATTACTGCAGCCATCTTTAAGAAATAGTGTTGTTAGTTTCTGTGTCCATAATGTTTGGGTTCAGTTAGCTCCAAAGGGCACTCTCACAGAGCCCTCTTCCCTCACCCCAGTGACTTCACCATGTGTTTATGTGTGCAGAGAGGATAGCTGGCCACAGCAGAGTGGAAAAAAACACCCCTTCCCACTTTGAATTCAACCAAATGACAGGCACACCGCACACACTGGGTCGCGTTTCCCTGCTTATGACATTAAAACCACAGCTCCCAGCTCAGCCAGTATGAGAGGACATGGAAATGAACTTTTGGCAGAGAGCAGAACAATGTAGAAAGCTCCCTGGCGCAGGCCTCAAGCTGAGGTTGGTAGAGTAACGTCATCCTTGGTCTTGACCAAGATTTGAGCCAGATGCAGCGATGAACCAGGCAGTGTCTGCCTCTCGTCTCTGTAACCCCGAGACCTGACTGACGACACCTTCTCCCAGTCAGCTTTTTTTAATAGGATTAATTTGTTTGCCTGCAATTATTGTTAAATTTCACTAAGTGGGCATGAACACAAGGTTACACCTCGTGAATAATGGTTAATTATATATTCTGTAAAAGTGAAATAATTGAGAGCTGCCTCCATTTGACACATTCAGCTTTTTTTAAAAGAACATGTGGCTAAAAGACAATTTTTTTTGATAAGCAGTTTGATGAACCTATGTGATGGTGTGTGAGTCTTTGGTTTTTTATACTGTTGACGAAGTTTGAAGATATAAAGCAGCATCAGAGGATAGATGTTTACACTCCAGTAATTAAATGCAGTCCAGCTCAGTTCCATCATAAACACATCTGTTACACATGTCATGCTACGTGACTGATGAAAATACACCGCAGGATACATATGACATATTTAAAAATATTGAAATATACAAATATAGAGGAAAATGCGTGATTGCGCAGCTTTTGGTGCTGTTTAGCTCACTGTAAAACTGTTCATTTGAAATTTCTCTCGACATGATTACTGTAAAACCTGTAATCTGTGACCTCAGAGAAGATCATTAGTCATTTAAGTGCCTATGCAAAGAGATATGTTGCAGTGACAAGTAAGTTCAGATTTATGTACAGTACCATAGTTGTGTGTCCTGGCCCTTGGATATGATTTAACGATCCACCACCAGGGGTCAGTGTGAGAACGTCAATTAGAGCCCATATGGTTCCTGTGGAAAGTGTGGAACCTCATTTCTCCTCAGGAGTGTTGTCCACAGTCTCCACTCTCTTCTTATATTATTGTAGCATTTTCCCCTAAATCTCGTGTTGCTGACATCAAATAATTTGGCTGTTAGTATTCCACTCTGTTCTATTACTTCATAATGGTGTAGTGAAAGGTCTTAAAGATTAGCTTTGAGAAAACATGGATCTTTCATTTTTAATTAAAAACAAACAAAAGCCACTGCACTCTCATTCTCAAAGTATCAGACTTCAGGTTTTAATTTCCAGACTGTTATGAGAATTGTTAGGATTTCATATTGCATGCGGCCCACGTCTGCCCCAGTGTTTGTTCACTAAAAGATTTCAGCCTGTCAGTATATCTCTAGCTTTAAAACAGAATCAAAAAGAACGAACTTGAGCATTGTCCTTTTCATGTAAGAGGCCTAACGTTTCTGGTGGACTAAAGCATGTTGACGCCAAGCGGTCATATGAGAGCGATTCACTTAGCTCCAACTCAAACAAACCTCAGGTTCAGATCTTCTATCCTGTCTGTTCAGGGGGATTCATATGGCAAAGCCTCCACGGCCAACAAAAGCTTCCAGACCAAGAGACTGTTAATTAAATGGAGATTGAAGATGAGAAAGTTGGATTCTTCTTTAAATTGTGTGTCATTAGCAACACACCAGTTTTTCTTCTCTATCTCAGGATTCTCATGATTCTCCCATTTGAGCTTGATGCATAGCACTGCAGTGAAAGCAATAATAAATGCTCTGCATAAAGCTGCAAATGGGACTGATGAATACATCTAGGTGGTAGATGGTGAAGCACTGGAAGTGGACTCATACAAACTACAGGAAATAGGCTAATGTTTATTTCAGCATTTTAAAGAAAAACCACAAGTTCTTCTGAGCTATGACAACAAATGTTTTTTCTGTGTCTCAATGGAGATAGACATAACACACCCCACTGTGTATTTATGTCCCCAGCCTACATCTGACACTGGTGAGACTTAGCACTTCATTAAAGGTGACATTATAGAAACAAAATTTACAGACTAAATCATCCTAACGGGATGTTTTCGCAATTTGTTATAAAACGGTTAAACCCTTAATGTCACTCAGCTGCAGGAGGGTGTGCTTATGTCTGTGTCAAAGTTCTGTCTCTCTGTTCTCTCTTTTCAGTTTCTGATGTGTTCCTCTTCAGAGTTTTTAATCACCACTTATGATGTTCTCAGCAGTTTGTTTTCTTCATTTTCATGTTAACCCTTGTCTACACATATTCTTTTTGAAGGTGAGGCTAGTGCGCTCCAATCCCCCTAGCCCGCAGTTCAAAGCCTCTTTCGACGCCTCCTACCAGGTGTACAAACTCTACCAGATGGCCATTCACAAGGACCCTCCTGACAAACCCTCCGAGAGCCAGGTCAGAGGGTGGGGGGCGTGTAGGTCAACCTGCTGTAGGGTGCACACAGGGAGGGAGGGAGGGAGAGGGCTGATTACAGGCCTACAGGGGCATCAGAAGGATTTCTAATTGTCAAGTTTTGAGTAAATAAAATATTCAACTGGTTCAATAATTTCTACCTTGTTGGTACTGGATGTACTTTGTGGAATTTGATTTATGTTAACATATGTGACTCAGGTAGTAGTGGTTGTAAAAGTGCTCTGTTTTTAATTAATTCTCCTTCAATAATTGACATGTAATCATTATTAACTTTGTGGTTTAATTATCTAATGGCTATTCTCATTGTTTCGAATCAGTGAACAAAAGTTAGGACTGTTCCATAGATATTTAAAATATGAAGTTGTAAATAACTGGTGCTTAAATTTTCTGACATCAGGTCTCATGGGGAAAAAGCAAAATGTCTGTACGAATTACTAAAAGGTGCATTAACATGTTAGTATTAAAGCGAGTGTATGAGTATAAGAGCGTGAGTCAAAGGGGAGGAAATGGAGGGGAAAATGTTTCCATACGCCATGGTTGGGAGCAGTGTTTCTCCAGGTGTTGGAGTTGGCCCTCAGTCAGCCAGTCGGGTCGTTAGTCTTGACGTGTTGGGGGGGCCAGTTTTGTCAGCTGAACCCACCCGACCTTCACACATTTACCGCGTGTCATCATATAAGTTCCCTGTGTCTGAACTGGATTCTCTTTTCAATTTAGGCTTAGGTAGTAGTGATGAGAGTTTCATTTCCCTTGTGCGTGCAGTCTGTCTCACTTTGTTTACCTTCTCGAGAGGAGACTGTAGTGTTGGAAGAGTCTGTGTGGGTCTAGCTGAGATGATCCACTCACACGCGGCTCTGGATTCCTGCTGCTTACACGCACCGTTTAGAATCGCGACCTCCCAATCCACTCCGTGCGAACTGTGGTAAAAGCTGGGCAGTGCACTAGCCTCATCCTCAAGTTGCCCAATCTCTTTGCTGTTTAAAAAACACACTTTCAGTCTCCTAGATCCCATTGTTTTCTAGCATTCGTGTATGATTTCTACAACAATCTGATAAAATCCCTCAATCAGGTCTCAAACTCAAACAGACTTACTTTGTTACCAACTTGCCTCGGGGACTAGAAGACTGATGTGAACCCTGAATTGCCAAAGCACTTGTATAACACTGTTGTATAAACCCTCTATTTTTGACTCCTAATTACTCACCATCTTCGCATTCATTGTTGACAAAAATAAAACCTCCCTCCACCCTATTGCTCCTTTCCCTCCACGTCCTGTGCTTGAAGGTGAGGCTAGTGCCGGTCAGCTTTGAGGACCCTCAATTCTCAGCATCCTATGAGCAGTCGGTGGCACTGTACGCCCGGTACCAGATGGCCATTCACGGTGACGACCCCAGCGAATGTAGTGAGAGCCAGGTACTGCATGGTTATCATTCCGCACTTACTCTAGGGCTCTGTTGTACACGTTGTTCCAACTTCACACTCATGAGAAGAGATTCACTGCTTTTCCCTAGTTATTTTTCATGGAGATTTCTGGTCTTTTTCGACCTGGGCCCCATGTTTAAAAATGTGGTTAGATGGCTCTTAACTTTTAGCTCATCTCCAACATCAGCTGCGACACATCTACAGTGACTACAATGTATTCGTTAACAATTTCAGCCTTTTATTGGTGGAAAAATACATGCTTGGACATTTCATGGACTCACTCTGTTGCCCCATATCATTACATCGTAGCCAGTACTTCCATGGCGCAGCTGGCGATGGAGACGATCTACTGTACCCATTCCTAAAGTTTTTGTGTGTAACATTCATTTATACAACCACGTTCCCAAACATAGGGCCCAGGTTGAAAAATACAGGAATTCCCCTGTTAACAGTTACACTTTGTAGCGTTCAATCGTCCAGCGAAATTATTACAATCATCAAAATGTTTTTACTGTAAAGTTAATGATTATGCTTGTGTATGAGTAATGTGAAAACTGTAAACCATAAAACAGAAAAGAGTAACCCAGTAAAATAGAGTCATTGTTTTAAAAAAATGAATTTATAATAACCAGTAAATTATACAATATATACACGCATCTCAATAGGAAAAAATAAAGACTAGTCACAGCACCAGACTTAAGGGTGCAGAATTACTGGACATCCTCACTAACCTGAGAGGGCCTTTTGTCCCTCAGGGCTGGAAAAACAACCTCCTCCTCCACCCTCCTGCCAGCAGGCCTCTGTAAATTACTGAATTCTCCAGCTTGTAAAAAGTAAGGTAATTAATAAATAATAAAAGCTGTCAGATTGGGCAGACTGGCAGATTCTTTCCTAGTGCCATAACACTAGCCCTATTAATAGGGAACGTGTGTTCGTGTGTGTTTGTGTGCACAGCTTCAGCTTTATAGCTGTGCCGGGATCGGATGGGTTCAAGAAGTAGAGGAATAACATCTGAAAAAAAGTAAAGGTGTGGAGCTGTGCAAACAACTCTGCTGTCTGTTGGGTTGCCAGAAAGTAACCTTTTTTTTTATAGATGGACTTTCCAGGTCTGATACTGACTCCATAGTGTAGTGGAGAAGCACAGTGATTTGAGGTTGGGTTCAGTATTATAACAGGTGAAGACACGCTACCTTAGGGAGAGGTGTAGACAGATGAATGGAATCTGAATTGCATATATTTTGACTTGGTTTAATTAAATGACAAAATGTACAATTCATAAATTCAGCGGTTGTCTGTGTTACATGGAGATTTCTCAGAGTTGAGCACAGCCTTTTTTGATATATCACATTAATACAAGGAGACCTCCAATGCTTGTCTTGTCCCACTGCACTTAATTTCGACAAAAGTTCCCTTTTAACTCAAAGTTTAGAACGGTCTTAAAAATCTAAAATTGTATTATCCACATTTTAGGCCTTATTAAGGCTTTAGTGTGTTTTTTGCAAGTTAATGTAGTTCATAGAGAGTATAGGCTCTCTATACCCTAGGCTCTGTAGACTAGGCTACTTCGCTTATCTGCAATAATTATCTGCAAAAGTGCATTCTGGGGCTATGATCTTCCTTCATATCTGGGAGGGGATTATTTTTTCATAATGGTTTTTAAAAGTCTTTAATTTAACTTGTTGAAACCTGCAGAAACCCTATGAATAATATTCCCACTAGTTGGCCTCACTACAGTGACAACCCCTCCTGCGCCCACAGTAATAAAACCCTGCTGATTTTATTTGCTTGCCCGTCAAACCCCTGGTTTACTCCCCTGTTCTGTTCCCAGAAGCTCGGAGCTTCCCATTGTCCTGTGGCAATTATACAGAAATGAGAAACACATTGTTGATGTGGTGATGCCACATTCTGGTGCCATGCCATTCTGGGCCTGAGTTGCTACCTAGGAAGTTGGCTCATGTTGTATTTGTAGAGGTATTTATTAATCTATTAGGTTAAGTGTTACCTCGGGACAGAGTGTTGAATACCATCAGGTTGGCTCCAAGCCAGGCGATCGGAGTGATTATGTGCTTGTGCAAGTTATATTAACCTGCCAAAGTAGTGCTATCATTAGACAGTATGATGTCCTGGAGCGGAGTGGCTTTATTTGTTTAAGGGTCGTATGCATTTCCTGTCATACAATGACTGGATGGGAGCCAGATATTATTCCATCCACATCCAAACCTGGTTTCCTGACAAAGCTGAAGCACATACTTGGAGTTAGTTAGATATATGTGCAGATACACAGGCACGCACATGCGCGCACACTAACTCACACTTACTGTTCTTAACTGTTGTGCTGAGCCGTGACTCTGAGTTCCTGCACATGTGGCATTCATTTTCAGGAAAACAAATCCTGTTAAATCTGTATGTACTCTGCTTGATGGCCAGAGCTTTAACCAAGACACAGGAAAAACAGTTAATGGATAAAAAAAGTTATCAGTAGAATTGGAATCAATGAAGGAGGAATAATAACCATCTGTTCAGATTACCTTAAAATGATTTGCAAAGTGCAATATTGAAAATTGTATATCACAACCTCGCCACTACTTGCAGCCATTTTCCTTAAGTGCCTTTACAGATACTAAAGAATCTTGTCAGAACTTTAGCAATTTTTTTTTATTTATAGTTTTTTAATTTGAGAGAGTGAGCTCGAGCACCATTGCGCTCAAATAAGCTCAGCAATATGAGGAAATACCAAGAGCACAGTGACGAGAGTCTAAGTGGCAATTAGACTTAAGCAGATGTGCATGCTTATGTGCACTGTACTTGTATGAATGAAGACACGAAAGCATCCGTGCGTGTGTGTGTGAGATGGCTGCTTGCCCTCCTGATCATATACAGATGTGTTTACTATAAGAAAGGGAGAGTTAGAGAGGAAGTGATGGGCTCCATGTGTTGCTGATGAGAATGTTCCAGAAGGTGCTCTGGACATGGCTCTGTTAACGGCCATTATGTGTTGTTGTATTCGAGGAAGAGAGGAAACTGAGGTCGTATTTACTTAATTGTACCCTAACTGTATTTGTGCCTGAGCGCCTGCACCCATACATTAGACTGTCAGTCTGAGTGTGTGTGTGTGTAGCAGCCTGGCAGCAACGTGGTGTGTTTGTCCGTGGCCAGGTCAGGGTCAGTGTTGCCAGGCTCCAGGCGAGCGGCCTTACCCAGCCGAGCAGGGTTAACAAGGCTGCTGTGCGCTTGTTTCTCCTGGTATGATTACCCAGAAGCCCCATGGTGAGTGCCAGGTAAAGGGGGAAGAAAAGTGAGCTCCTCTTAGCTCGCATCAAATTTGCCACACTTGTAGTTTTCTTGTCTGATTAAATAACTCAGCATTTTACTACCAAGTCTATTGGACAATCACAGCAGCCAGTGCCGGAGCATCACTCCTATAAATGATGTCATCTAATAAGTGCAGCTGTTGTTCTGTGGGTAAACCATTTAGTTTTCTTTCTTTTTTTTAATGAGTTTTAAAAAAGAAAGTTTCATTTGTGCCCTTCAGCTATTTTGCACACTGGGAGGCTTTGCTGTTGGTAATTTGTTGACTGGTAAATGTAGTAGTCACTGTAGAACTGGAATGGAAAGTTAAACTTTACTGGCAGAGTTACACAGGTGGAGAACTTTTTCCTGTTTTTGTTCCCGCACCAGCAAAGATAATTGTCTTCTAAACAGACGTAATTTCCATATTGGTCAGTGAAAGCTTGAAAATTGTGCAAAATCCATTTCTATTTAGTAAATGAATGGAATTTTATGATTTAAAAAAAATTATTATGTATGAATATATTTGCACCCACTAAAAAAAAAGTTACATATTCTTCCTCGGATAGACGTAAGCTCATGGGTTAATGGGGATTGCAGGAGAATGTAAAAGTCAAAGAAAGAAAACCATCTTTGTGTTTGATGTGTCAAGAATTGAGCATGGATGTTTGACATATAATTGGCCCTTCTGTGTAATTTTTGGTATATTAAGTCTTATTTACATTTCTTTGTCTTGAAATTTGAATAATATTGTATTACTCATTGCCCCTTATATATTGCTTTAATTATTATATTATTATTATTATTATGTACCTTCGTATTCAATATATTCAGAATCTGCCCCCAGTAATCCTTATCCGTTGGACTCTAGTTAAATCAAGTGTAATGTCAGTGTTTTTTATGTCTTGTGTTTTTACTCAAACTTTATATTTTATAGATTCTTATTTTTTATGCCTATAACTTAACTCATATTTTCGGATTGCTGTTTTTCCTTCTTTTTTACAATAAACAAAGTGAAGTGACTGAGTCTAAACAGCAGCGTGACTGTTTGAGTGTCTGAATCATAGCCAAAGGTAAAATGGAAACGACAGATGAAGGTGCATCATTCTTTAGCTCACCTGGTGTTGGAGAAAACTTGTTAAGTGTCACCAACACACACATCAGCTGCACCAGACAAATGCAGAAACACACACTCTTTTGGATGAGTTCAGGCTACTGGCAGGGATTTTGAATTGCACCTTAGCCAGGACTGTCCCACCCAGTGAACCATGCCGTCAGCAGTCATCACTATTACTAACTGCACTTCTGGCTGTCCACAGACACACTCGCACACAAACAGGAGGATGTTGGTGCGCTTGTGGGAATTTCCAGTAACCCGTAGAGCTGCTTCGTGTACAGGAAAACTTGGATTCGTGCATTTATTGAGAGAGTCTGTGAAAGACGAGTCCTATTCAAAACACAAGCAATCATGACAGAAATTAAATCATGAGTAACAGAGAAGTCAGTTGGCGTATCCATTTTCATTGGCTTTGGTTCATTCTTACATTCTTTAGGAAGTGGAGAGACTGGGATTGGATTGATATATTGATACTCTCATTTTAATGCAAACCAGGTACTAGTCTGTTATTTATTTGCTGTCACTGACGTTTTGCTTTTACTTAATTATTATACTTGAGCTGTGTCAGTCTGTAAAACTGCAGTTGAATGTGGTGTACTTCCTGTGTACCCACCTCAAAGAAGGTCATTAGTATGTGTTTAAGTGGAGACTTTAGTTTTCTTGCTTTTATTCCACCCTAACAGGAACAAGTTTACAGGAACAAAAATAAATGTCTGAATTAAGTATGCTCAAAGTATCAGCTATCAGCATTGTATGTGAGTTATATTTCCTTTAATAAAACAAAAACCAAGCTGGAGTCAGAAGAAATAATGCATCTCATTATAATTCACAGCCAGTGGTTAATATGGAATTTTGTTATATAACGTCTTAATGTAAAGGGCATATTACATAATTTACATCCTGTCTTTTCATTATTTACACACACACACCCTAGACAAGTAGTCCCGTGGACCCTGTCCAGCTTATTTTTGTGGTTCTTCAGTGCTTATATAGACCCCTGTTCTGCTCATTAGACAATGAACCAACAGCTGAAGGTTTCATAAATGAATGACACAGCTTGATTGTAGCATTTCCTTTTGAAATAGGATCGTGAAACTGTGGTGCGGCTGCATGAGGGTGAGAGGGACTGAGCAAAGCTGTCAATCACTTCTCCACTGTGGACACTGCCCACATGTCAGCCCTGATCTCGTTAAAACAGTTTTCGGTCGTAAACGTGGAAGCGTGCTACGTTTGTCCTCCGCTCCTACAGGTCGGCTCGTCTGTAAACACACTGCTCTCAACCCTGGCACTAGAAAAGAAGGAGCACAGGAAATAGAAGAAAGAATGGAAGAAAGATTTAAAGTTTCCACAGACACAAAAAAAAGCAACAGTAATTGATATCTGATGTTCAGTTGGAAGTGTGTTAAGAGATTTTGACATCAGTGACGCTGCTTATTTAAGCTGTCACTATGTCCTCCTGCACTGAGACCTGGAGTTGATAGGATAAATGTTTTCATTTGTGTAAATACAATCTTCCCTCTAATGCTCCTTTGTGAATGTGGAGGCTGCATGTGATATGTGACACCTGAGTGAGAATAAAACTGGGAGCGATAAACTATGTAGGACAGCAACGGAGACGTGTATGGTTTTCATTTATGCCTTTCTGAAAAAGTTGGTGACCCAGAGAACTAACTGTTTTTCTCTCTGTCCCCCTTCCCCCCCCATCCCCCCCTGTCCCTCCACAGTTCCGGAGATTTCTCTGTGATTCACCACTAGAGGTATGTATTTCCTTTGGCATGTTGACAACGTAATAAAACTCCTTAAGTGTCTCTTTTCAGCCATATGCGTTACCTGTAATGATTTGCCCCAGCAAAGGGAAGGTCATCCTGAAGGAAGTCACCATCAGAGATGAGGATAACGATTTGAAAATTGTGCAGTGTTACAGTTTCAATTTGTTCATCAAACACCCTCGAAAATGGATAAACGTGCTCCAGTTCCCCACGTCCAGCACATACTTACCCTCGCACCTTTGCTCTATCTCGTCAAGGTTCCTCCATTTGGGGAAGAGGAGGGAGGTGTTGAAGGATTCCGGGAGATGGCTTTGTTTTATAGCGTTTTAATTTAGCTCTGGTGAAATAAAAACAGGGTGTTTATGGAGGAAAACGGTGAAATGTGGTGTCCAGATTGCATTTTTGCCTGTGGTCTTCGGACCCAACCTTTCCTCTGGCACTTCCTGACCCAACTGCTCTTCACTGTGTGGTGTAGCACAGATTACAGGATGATCGGGCAGCTTTGGGGACATCAATTTGGGGACCTAACAGATGGCTGTTGGCCCTGTTGGCAAAAATAAGTAATTATTTAGGTTCCATGGAAAGTTCTAGTGCATTAATTCATACAATCTTGCTGGTATTCAATGTACAGATTTAAAAAAAGTTGTATGGTTCTAGAATGAAGGAGGCTTGTGGCACTCTGCTGACCCGAGTGAGCCCATGTGAGACTACAAGAGGACATTTTACGGAAAATTCAAACATGAGATTTCATAGAAGATATATTTGGCGGTATTCTATCCCCAGGTGCAACCCCTCGCCTGAATGTTCCGGATATGTTCCTTTTGTTGTCAACGCAGACAATCTCCTGCTGCCTTCTTCATATGTGAAAGTAAAAGATCCAGACCCAGTTTTCTGGACGTTTTCCGGAGTTCATATCTGAAAACGGCTTCAATGAGGTGTAGGAGAAGCCAAGCCTCTCTGAGCCTGGTGAGCTGCTGCCTTCAGAAGCGCTAGTGGACGTGTTGGGTCAGGACAATTACACTAGCAATTAGACTCAGGATGGGCACTTATAACAGTCTCTTTAATAGGATTGAGGTCCAAGAGCGCACACAGACGGACTGACACAGAGACACACAAACACAGTGACTCTGTGCGGCCCCTTGGGCCTCCTCAGGCCCTCACTAATGAACATCATTAGTGTTTATAGGAAACAAGCTTTTATCACCTCGTCAAGGCTGGCGTCCAGGCCCGGCGAATTACACAGGTCTGCACACGTGTGCACATGTACAGTGGCATCCGCCTCATATCTTGCTGATTTCTCCGTTCCCTTCCTTTCTGACTGGTTCATTGGGGCGTCTTCATTTGTTCGGCCTCCTTTCTCTCCCAACTTAGTTTTATTTCCCTCTCTGATCCCTCTCTCTCTCTCAGCCGCCTCCGAACGCTCTCCCTTCAGAGTTACTGTGCTTGGCTTTCTGAGCTACCTCTGCGTGTTGGCCGCCATCTGTCTCCAATCAGAGTGCTATTAAAATACACACAGACACTCACCACATGGAGCTGCATACTCTGTGGTTCATCGCATCACATGTAAGCCTCTATTTATACAAATGTACGCAAATGGCATACTCTCAAATTCAACTGCAGCTAATTAGGGCCCAGGTTGTTCGACTTGCTTGTTTGTTGCAGTGCTCGGTTTTACGAAAATTGCAGAAGATTCATGCTGTAAGTCGGAGATAATTAAAATCAGCTCTCACTAAATATTTAGTTTTTCACATTTACATAAGCAAGTAGACAAGTAGAACACATCTGTACTGTCTGATTAACAGTGGCCAAACATAGCCAACATGATGAGCAGCAGTCGTGCAGGTGCTTCTCGGTGCACTTGACCTTGGTGAGGTCAAGAAACTGTGGGTTTTATGGGCTGTGTGGGGTTTATGCACTCATTCTGTTTCTATTTATTTGTCTTTACAGCCTTGTAATGTGTCAAACCAAGGGGCAAACACTCATTAACAGGGGTTCTCTCGCACAGGAAAATGTGGATGATTTTTGTTTGTGTAATAACAGAGAAACGCCTCAGTAGAGAATGCGCCAACTGCCATACTATAACACACACCCATATGAGACTGGTACAGTGGTACATGCCTCATATGGTACATGTCTCTTATGTAAGCCAAAACCAGAAAAGTGTACCAGCTGTATCTAGAGTAAAAAAACGGGAGAACACTAAATATGTTTCACTTCGACCTTAAATTAATGGGAGAAATAAGTAGTTGAGTTTGTGTATGGATGCCCATTTGTGAGTGAAATGAGGAGAATGCTAAAAATGAATTATTTGTTTATCATTACCAGAATAATAACAACATAATTGCTACACCAGTTTCAGCTACACCAAAGTACTCTGTTTTGCAGATTCACAGTTTAGTAGGAACAAAATAAACAAGTGTTAACATGCTAAACACACATTCTAAATGTTTAGCCTTCTAGAAATCTAGGGGCAAGCGCCTTGAATCGCGTTTTCACTTAGCGATAAGCAACTGCTGAGGGAAAGCTGATTTATTCCTGGGACTTTTATCAGAAAATTCAAAAACTAGTTTGTAATGTTGTGTGACTTATGGGCTTTAACATGCACCAAAATCAATTCATAGCAATAGTATTTGAAAATATGAATCTTATTAAAATGCTAAATAAATCAATGTGGGAGGGAAATTGATCGAAGAAAATCAAGAATGTACAAATTAATAATTTAACACCATACCACACCCTAAAAGATATTGTGTAATTCACTGATTGTTGTTATGAAATGGGACATACTCATAGTTATATCCAAACATCTATTATTTAGCTAATATCTGCCACAGCCAAACTCTCTGAGGCACAAGCCAAAGCTCTGTCCAGTCTGTTCTTCCAAAGTGATGTTGAAAGCAGCTGCTCTGTTCAGATGTTGTGTGGGTTTTCATCACATTGAATGAAATGTCGTCCTCTTTGTCCAAATCGGGGCTTTCAATCATTGTGCCTTTTCATCCACATACAGTGATGTTCTTTGAAGGGTTTTATTGCAAATATAGCAAATGAAGTCGTTTCTAAAAACATGAAATTAATATATTCAACATTTGGTTATAGCTTGGAGATGTTATGACGTCATGTGAAAAAAAAATTCATTATTATGAATTATCTTATGTAGCTTTATCTACATTTCATTACACTTACACATTTATTACATTGAAATACCAGAGCACTGAGCTTTTAGTATTTGTGAGATTTTGAAAGAAAATAAATCAGTAGGATCTTCATAAGGACCATTTTACAGAATGAGTATTTCTGGTTCAGTTAAAATCTACCCTAATGTCTTTCTACGCCGGCTGAAACAAACATGCCGTATATCACCTTCCCACTTTGTCAAGTTAAGCACTCTACTCACATCGGCCTGTATTTAGGCCATATGAGAACGATTTGGGGCTGCAGGGGAAGATCTGGGCTGGTTTGATGTGCTCCAGAGAATGTTTAGATTGTTGTCACAGTGGCAAGGACACAACCATTAGGCTGTCGTCTGAGGTGATGCATGGGTCACTCAGACAAGATCAGCCTTGAACATGCTATGAACTTCTAGACAATCATACACTCATACATTCAGCCAATACTTGTATTGGAACAGCAGCTACATTCCTATTATTTTGAGCAAGCATGTACACTTGAGGTGCGTAAGAAAAATCTCCCTCACTTACAAGTACGGATCACCTCGTGCTCTTTCCTTTTGCTTACAACTTCTAAATGACGACAAGGGGCCTCTGACAAAGCCCCCAGTGTTTCTGGGGGGGACTGGTGCCAAGGAATAGCAGGCTGCCTGCTTACACAGACTGACTGACAGTTTCCCCCTAACACACACACACACACATATAGAGTGCAGTGCTCCAGATGTGGTGCCTGTCACCCTTCAAGAGTTACCCCCCCACCCCAAAAAATAGCCATTCCTTCTTTTTTTTTGTCCCCCCTTTTGTCTCCAGCCAGTCATTTAGCTAATGTGCACTAAACCCGCTCATCTGGCTCATACCATACCTCAATAAGCCACAACATTAAAACAGATTGGTGTGTATGTGTGAGCTGTTTTGAAAGAGTTGAATCACTTCTTTTTTATTTCGAAACTTATTAAAAACCTTATTTGGTAGCCTCAACTATTTTCTATGGCCTCATCGGTTGACTAAGGAAAACAAAATGTCTGTTTTAATGTTGTGGCTGTTTTAATGTTTTCCTGTGATATGAATACCATTTAGGCCAGATGTTGGGATATTTTTACCTATCAAGAGTCATTACAATTTTTACAACATCCTTTTGTGGCTATACTGCTTTATCGAAACCATATATTACACTGATCTCTCTTATTGCGATAGCTGGAATTGCTTCTCTTTGGCGTCTGATGTCAGATGGTAGTGATGGTCCTGCTATCAGCTGCTGGTTTTCTAGCTTTCCAGAGTCTTTTTTTGAAAGGAACTGCTCATACCAGACAGTCAGAAATTCAAAACCCTCAGTGACATACATATAGTTCATAGAACTCCAGAAGAAGCCTGTTGTACTAAGCTTTGAGCTCATCATTCCTCTGCAGCATGAATTTGTGTTATAGATCAACAGACACATGTACTTCCAAATTAAACAATTTAGAAAATATGTTTAATTCTTTGTTGACATTTCGTGTCCTGAAAACTCTTGCCAAATGCCTGAAGGAGTTTTGCAAACTCATCAGCATAATCAGACGTCATAGCAGCCCTTTGTTCTTTCACAGTAGGAAAATACAGTGTTACCTTTCTCCAGTTGTACTTGACACAGCAAGTAGTGTTTTCAAAGAAAGCAGTTCCTCCCTCATATGAAACCTGGCAGTGATCCCATGCACAAAAATGGTTAGTTGGACAGTTTATTCTGTTGTTTCATCACTGGCCAGAGAGAAAACCCTCCCAGCACTACATTGTTTCTGTCAGAAAGCTGTTTGTTGCTCACATGAACTCCACCGAAGAGCGTTAACTTTATTCAAACACATTTGTTTCTTTTGCTCATCTATGTTTTGAGATTGGCCTTTTTCATCATTGTGAGTTTGTCCCGTGAAACAAGACACAATGGGTTGTCATTTACCGAACCCAAAATTTGCTTGTTCATTTGTCTTGGAAAGTGCAACTTTCCACATCTGCTTTTATTTCCTTGACAGCTACATATACTGTATGTTGTGTTCACCCTGACTGTGACTTGAGAGGCATACAGCTGGAAGGGACCACCCTGAAGGACGCGTTAGCCTGCATGTGTTATTTTTCTTTTATTGCAGAAAAAATGTAATTGCTGTCATAAATTATTTTTTGTATTTCTCAGTTGCCTTTTTGGTTATATGATTTGCCTCGTGGGCTGGATCAAACTGGCTTGCAGGCTGAAAATGGCCCAGAGGCTGTATGTTGCCCGCCCCTAATTTAGATGGTATAATCATCCCTTCCAACCCAATTACCAAGACGCATTAAAAAAATTAATGGACTCTAGTTTTCATTGTGGCAGATGGGTAATAACACCTGGGTGTCCAAGGGCCTGAGCTTGAGGGAAATAGTTTTATTTGTATTACTAGCTTTGCTTAAGAAAAACTTACAATGTGCTAAGAAGGAATGTGGCACACGGTCAACTCATTGGTGATTTTCAGTTCTCTGGGGTCGTGGAGTTGTGCTGCGTGTGTGTGCTGTGTGTGTGAGAGTCTTATTTCTGTTTGGTCAGAATATGGGCCCAGTGTACGTACTGGGTAGCCGAGCTAGTCCTCTCACTGTTGTGATAACTAGCAGGACCTGATCTATTTAACTGGGTCCAGATGAATGTTTGCAAAGGAGAAGGATCCAGTTACACACACACAGACACATGCACACACATACGCAAACATGACCCAAGACCCTGGCTTAATATGACTTTTAACCCTAACCCCAAGCCTCCCGTCTTAACCCTCTGTGATAAAAGCAGTCCAGCCACTTGATTGAAAAACCCAGCATGTGGATTCATATGAGAAACTCAATGTGTGTCAAGCACTTAACTGTTTTATTAACAGGGCCGACTTAAGCAAGCGGGTGTATACCGACACCCACATTCTTTCATGCCACATGGAGAGACAGGAGACAGACGCATATAGGAGAAAGCTTGGTAATACCTCACCAACGCCTGGTGAAATGGATTTTGCTCATGCAGGGTCTTTTTATTAAAAACTCTTCCCCTGGAGTGTTTCTGTGGCCAATTCCCTCTACCCCCAACTCCTCCGACTCCTGCTCTCGCTCCACATTTGGGAGCCATTAGCAGGCTGAACGTGAGGCTACTGTACACCCCCACACATAAAGCGTGAGGCCTGACTGAGAAAAGCCCGGGCTATAATACAACGCCGTGCAGCTGTGTATAAGACGGTGAAAGTTGATCTGTACAAGAAAGTGAAAACAGCCTCTTACATTCACATTCTCCTTCCACTATGATTTGTATGTTTTACATTGAACCTGTATTGACGCAAGAGGACCATTATTGTTCTGACCAGTGACCACCTTATCTTACTGTCCTTCTCTCTTTGCCTCTCTCCAGGCAGAGTACTCTCCTGATGGGCCTGATGTTGGCTACGGCTCCTTCCATCAGCAATACTGGCTGGACGGACGCCTTGTGGCTGTGGGGGTGATCGATATCTTGCCCACCTGCGTGTCCTCGGTGTACCTGTACTACCACCCAGACTCTGCTTCACTGTCTCTGGGCTCCTACTCTGCTCTCAGGTTGGTTTCTCGAACACAGACGTTGGTTTCAAAAGCTTTCTGATTTTTGTTTTCAGTTTAATAGACGATGATAAAGATGAGTAGTAGCCTCCTTTGGCCCCTTCCAGCTTTTTTGTCAGATGTGACCCAGATTGTGATGTATGAGGCAGTAAAGCCTTTGCACTATCTGAATCATTCACAGTAATAATACTCTGTCTTAAGGGTAATTATTTGTCAGAAGCAACATGTAGTTCCTTTCAGGAGGGAAACTGCTTCTCATTGTTGATCGCTCCCTTCTTTTCTAATTTTCTAATTTCTTTGTTCTTACTTTTCTTCCTCCTCCCTTCTCATTCCCTCACATTTGCCCTCCCTATAACCTGCTCTCCCCCAGACTCTTGATCTTTTCAGCTCCTCCCAAACTTTATCTTTGCTTAGAACTGTATACTATAAGTGCCATAATACTCGAGGTTGGGAAACATACCTCCTTCCCTCGCACTTGATTGTTTGAGGCAGTGGTCTGTTTGTGGTTCAGCTGACGACAGTTCTCTGTGCCAAGATAAAATCAGAGAACACACACGTACATTGCAGGGCACATATCTGGTGTTTCCTGTAAAAAAGTAACCCAATGATGTGAGAAAGGATTTTAAAGATGTTTCTGCACAGATGTGTGCAACTGAGCGATCTCTGCTTGAAACTGGTGTGCACAGGTATTAGTGGTCATACATGTGCGTCATGCACTAAGTCAGCCTGGCAGTTAAAACAGTAAGCCTGTGCTCATGGAACACCCTGGCCATCGCAAAGCACACAGTTGCCAATCACTTATTATTGTAAGAGTCTGACTCCAAGTGTAACACAGAGTGCTCGGTGTTTGGAGGAGGCCTCGGAGAAAGAAGGGAGCGTGTTTTCAGACACCAGACCCCAGTTCTTTGATCAGGTCTGGACACTCCCTGGTCTGCTTGGCTTGGCTGAGTCTGTCCAACTCATGGTACAGAATGCATGTCTGCATCCAGTTTGAGGGATTTTCACAAAGATCCCAGTGGGATCCTGAATTTGTCGAACGTTTGTTTCCCAGTTGCCATTAGGGAAAAAAAATAGAATTTATAATATGTTACAATTGGGGTTAAATATGTATGTTAGGTATTATAGTAGTTCAAAAACAGGTACAGAGCTGTATTTTGTGCAACTGTGTGTGTATATGTTATTCAGCAGAAGAAACAGGAGAGGGGGATGTTGAGAAATGTCTTGCAGGAGTGTGGCTGCTTGGGCCTGCGGAAAGAAGAAGGAGGAGGAGGAGGAGGAGGAGAAGAAAAGAGAAGAGGCACATAATGAGGTGCCAGAGGCTCTGTGTTGGAAACACAGCTGGTGTCCAACCTGTATCACTTTCTTACGGGGATCTCCTGATTATTTTGTGTTGTCCGTTAAACTGATCTAAGTATTTGTTGATTTGACATCCAATCCAATATTTGTTATACACATGTATATTTTCATGCACACACCCTACAGTAAACCTGTATTAAAATAAGTAAAACTAATTTGATTTTTGAAAGCGAGAAACATCCGTTTTTATTTAAGTGAAACCTGGATTACATCTTTCCGTTAATGATTTATTCTGATAGTTTGTGTAGGGGCCCATGTTGTATATAATTCTTGTAGAAAATAATGCAGTTACAGCAGCACTTTTGAAGTGTTGCACCTGCAAAATAAAGCAGGTGTAAAAAAAACGTTTTCTTTAATACCCAAACCACCTCGTTCACATGTTGCAGCATGCTTCATATTGTTGACTGGAACTGCAAACTGATGTTATGTTAATGTTGTGCAATTCTGTGCAGCTGATTTTAAGATTTCAAAAGATCCTGATGGAGCTACTTTGCTAGAGCAAAACAACAGGGGGTTGAAAATGATTGGATCAGCTTCTGCGTTTGCCATTACTTTTCCATCAAATCTGTATTGGCCCCAACTTAATCCTGCAGACTGACTTGGGACATCCCTAGTATTTTTTATTAGGAACACACAGTTGCCGTGTGATTTTCAGGAAATCTCCTTCAGTTAAACAAGCCTCTGTGTGCTTCCCTTCGCTATAGCTCACTTTGTATTTTATATCTAGCTAATCAACACTATTCCTGTAGTGTTTTGTAATGAAATGTTTCCACATGCATGTGAGGCTGCAGTAAGCACCTCGTGTTGTGCACCATTATGGGCCCTTTGTGTCTGGGTGTGTATGTGTATGCACATCAGTATGAGCGAAGCTGTGCGGGAGCAGAGGGCTTGATAATTGGCTTGTGCTGGAGTGTCAGATGGCTGAAGAGGGGATAATGGTGGACTCAAGCTGCTGCCATGGGGGTTGAGGTGGGGGTGTGAAGGCTTCAAGTGAAGGTGGGGGTGCAGGGCTTTTTGTGAATGGGCCCCTCGCCTCTCTTGACCCCCCCTCCCCCAATTCAGGCTTGCCGGGCCCTTTTGTGGAGAGGGGATGGGAACCCAGGAACCTGGCAGCAAGCGGGTGACCTTCTAGCACCTCGCTCTAGCTGCCTCTCTTCTTTCTCCCTTTCTCTTTCTTGACCCTCCTCTTTTATATTCTCCTCCTGCTCTCTCTCCCCCTCCCTAGCTTGGCCTGCTTTGTCCCATGTCTTATTTTTCAGTGCATCTATTTTATTTTAAGGCCTCTTTTCTCTCTCTCTCTCTCCTAAGTGTTGTAAGAAAGGGAACGCTCCCCGTTCCAATTGAGCGGGTGAAACACGGAGGGGTGGAAGGAAGAGTGAAACAAAAAGCGAGAAGAAAGAGGAGCTGGAATTTAGTTATGGAATAGTGAAGGAAATGGTGGAGGGAAAGAGGGGGGAAAGGCTTTTACTAAAAGGATGCAATTAAGGAAGAAACTATTGATGAAAAATAAAGCCAGCAAGACATTTACTGTATTTGAAGAAGCTGAATAAATCTTCCAAGTTCTAAATCTTTATTTAATGCGCTCTATCCCTCTTTCTTCACCACCTTCTTTTCCATCCAAGGACTCAATGCTGTTAGAGAAGGCAGTTGTTTTTGTGTAATGAAATGAGACCAAGAAAAGCTGCCTTTTTGAGAGTGGGAGTTTACTTCCTCGGCTTGGGCCCTGCTCTAGGTAGAGCTGCAAGTGTCTGTTTTATTTCTTCATGCACATTTAAACGTAAACAATTATATACTTCAATATACTCAAAATGAACCTTCCCTACGTCTGGATGTGTATATTTGTGCTGCTAAAACACAATGAAAACTATTTTGCTTTAATTCCCACAAACTTTAAATCATGTATGTTTAAAATTATATAGTTTGTTTTGTTGACACAAAAAAACTTGTAAATTCAATGCAAACATGATTATGCATGATTTGATTGTGATTATGATTGTACATCTTAAACCCCAGCTCACTGCAATGCATCTCCACCCAGCATTGACAAAAAAAAGAAAAGAAAACTTCAGTGAGCCATCATACCAAGTAATAAACACAAACCGACAAGTGTCTGTGTTTTTGTGCTGTTTCTGAAGGAATGAAGCATGTGCGTTTCTTTCCAGTCCTCTTCTGAACAGGTATGTTTCTGTGTATTCCATCACAGGGAGATTGCTTTCACTCGGCAGCTGCAGAAACAGTCCCCCAAGCTGTCCTTCTACTACCTGGGCTTCTACATACACTCCTGTCCCAAGATGCGTTATAAGGTATGAATTACCTGCAACACAGTTCTCATGTTTTTAACTGTATAAACAGAATCTCCATATATGATCTTGATGTTACAAAATTACATTAAATTGAAAAAAAAACAAGGTTGATACAGAATATGTTTTTCTAAGTTTACATTGTGTTTTTTAGTGTTGCAGGAGTCAAGGGAGTAAAGTAGTCCGGAGATCTCTCGTTTTGTACACCTCTCGGCGTGCTTTTTATTTCACAAACATTTCATGCCAAAGAAAATTCCCTGGCGTGACCAAAACTTCCGCTTTTAACAACTCCCACTGCCAACTACCATAGTAGTTGTACATTTTGATATTTGAAACTTTCGGGAAGAGTGACAGGACTTTTGCAACACCAGCTCATAGTCTGACTTAAACCTTTACCTGTTTTGTCTTGGCAAAAAGAAAAGCCGATGGCATCACTGCTAATTTTATGTTCCTCTTCTCTGTCTGTAAATTCTTATTTCTTTTAAAATGTTAATGACAGCTGGTTCATATGCGTGGACAGTTTTTAAAAGTAATTTTTCCAAGCTTTGTTTATAATATTTCACTGGAACGTCCCTCGCTCCCCAAAAATGTCACAATGATCCATGACTAAGATTTTGATGAGCAAGCCCATTTTGTATGAGACAAATATTTGTCTGATTCTTGTTTTGATGTTTCACACTGAGCTTCACTTCCACAGCATCTCTCTGTACATGAGAGATGATCTGTTCTGGACTGTCAGGGTAACAGGACAGGTATTAAGACAGTGTTTCATGGGCTCATCAGGATGATGCATTCACACAATCAGACAACAGTCAAAAATAGAATAAAGGTTATCAAATAGAAACATGTAGAATAATAATATGTAAGTATAACAGGACAAAGAGAAGTGCAGTGAAGTTAAAAAGTTCCCTTGGCAAATCAGGATGATGCCAGGCTGTGTAAATTTCAAGATATGTGTTGATCACTGTCAGATATTTTTGCCTCTATTGAGATAGAATAGAAAAGTATTCCTTTTATTGCAAAGTGTAACAAAATGAAGTAGCAGTGTTTTAAACACCAGACAAAGTTAAAGAGAGTAAGACTAATACAGATATATGTATATTGATAAATATCTATATATTAAAATTATGTGTACAAATGTAAACATAGAAATTCAATATTTCAGGTTCATTATATTCTCAGTTGCAAATGGAAAGGTTATTAAACCTAAACAGCGTATTCATATTACTTAAACCCAAAGATAAACAAGGATAAATATTAAGTGAATTAGATGGAGGGAATCCCAGTATAGACAGAGAGAGTAACAGGGGAAAAAGGGCTGGAGGGGAGGTCCAAGCAATGAAAAGACGACAGGCCTGCTGAAGACATTAAAGGTTGAGAGGGAGGTCAGGCCTGTAACAGCAGCACACCAGCAAGAGATGTGCAGCTCTGATACAGAGATGTATATGTGTATTTTTTACACTCATATAGGCAGTGCCCTTTAGATGCTGTGACTCACCAACATTTACACCAAACAGCACTTAAAGATCCATCACGTTAGGAGGACAGTAGAAGAAAGCAATTCCATTAGTTTGGCGAAGATTGACCAAGTTTTACCATTCATCTCTTTCTCTCTTTCATTTACTAATTCCTCTATTCCTCTGTCATTTCATTCAGATGTTCCCAGAGCTTTTATTTTATGCCCATGGGAGAGTGATGTCTTGTTGGGGCTTATGGCAAAGTGCCACGTCTTTGTAACCATTTACATCTTGTTTTAGCGTTTGCATAGTGCTCTGCCCATTTTCTCGGTTCGGGAGCCTGTGTATGGAATTTGTGTGTGTGTGTGTGTGTGTTTGCGCTGCTTATGCGCCTGTGCGTTGAATCTTGATCACAGTGTTTGTCTGAGAACGCTGTTACCACAGCACCTAACCCCCCCTCCCTGTGCTGGCATTTACTCCACAACCCCCCATATCTGTTTTTGTGTGTCGGCCACTGCAGTGTCTTGTTCACAACCTCCCCACTTTTTCCCATTTTTTCCCTTTTTGGAGGAACACAGTACAAGGGTGAGAAGGTTGCCCAGTTCCCACCTTTGGGCTCTAAAACTCCCACAGAAACACACCCACGCTCAAACACACTCTCACCGCATGCACAGTCTCTCACTCCATTGTCTGATTTGCATATGAGGCAGAGAAGTTCATTAATGCACAGACATACCGTGGAATCGTTCCAGTCTCTAAAATGGGGTAGCCCCTAAACTCCACTGTTATTCTGCAGGGGGTTTACTGGATCTGGATCTCAGTCCTGCTGCTTGCTTCTTTAAGGACCAAAACACCAACACTTGAACCCCGCTGGACACCACTCAAGCTCCTTCAACACTACTCCCTCTCTCCATTTTATCCATCCACCCCCTCCTTTCCATTGGCCACTTCTTTGGGAACTCGCTTTAAGTCCTTATCCAAAGTAATGTGGAGATATTTCAAAACAAAAGAGCACCTTCTCTTAGGACACTCTGTGCATTTTAGGTGGGGTTTGGATACATATAAAAATACTAAATAACAAGAATGGCACTTAGACTGTATACCTCCGCCCCAACAGTCCCCTTAAATTCAATCAGGACTAAGCTTCACACAGTTTCATCAATATCCATGAAAGATTCCCTGGGAACACTGAAACTGTTTAAAAAAAGGTATGGGGAAAACATATGCTAATCTTTCAAGATCTATTTTTTAATTTTATCATGCTTTGTTTAAACATTTATATTTGCACAGAAAAGTTTTCGGGAACAAAGTCTAAAAACACCAAGTGTGTCTAGGAAACATTCAACTTGAGATGTGTGATTCAAATCACAGGGAAGTCATCAATCGTTTTGTATTTTAGTTGAAGCTTTGTGGGTCTTATTTAACGCAACTAAAATGCTAATGATAATAAAACTAAAACCAGTTTCCTCGCTGGGGAATTTCACACAATTGTTCATACAGTGCTCTAATTCCTTGCGGAGTAATTGAGCTGCTTTGTTTGTGTAACTGATACCAGTGGCATTGTGAACTCATTTTTAAAAACTAGTAGTAAGTTAACACTTAAAGCCTCCACCTGAGCTGTTCTTTTGTGTTAAGGATTGGACAGTGTATAGCTCCTGTCTGAGACTGGACTCAGAAGAAAGTTCTTTCTGCCAGGTCACATCCCTGCATGCCCAGGGGAACTGCGCCATGTGCAATGGGATGAAAACATCTTAGCAGTGCCAAAGCTTGGACATGGTCCTGTAGAGCAGCCTTAAAGGGTCCTAGAAGACTTGGAGTCCAGCCAGGAACAGAGGACTGCCTTGCCAGTGTCAGGCCCTCTCCTTTGTTCTCATTGCTTGGATGGAGCGTCCCACAGAGCCTTGTTGGTTTGGCTATTGGATTGAGAGTTAGACGTGACATCCTGCCCCTGGCTACTGTCCCTAGTCCTTTGGCCCTCCCTGGCCCTCCCTGGCCCTCTGATGTTGAGCTGTAGAGAGCAGAAGGTGAAGCAGTTGGAGGCTAAAAGAGACCAAAGGTCTTGGCCCTACTGCCACTCTTCACATTGCCTCTCATGTGCAGCTAGAAGTCATTTGAATCAACCTTCCTCATGCCTTGACTCTGAGACTTTGTGGGTTAGCAAGCCAAGATCTCTTGCTCCTTCCTATTTGCATAAAATGCTATGCACCGGATTTGTAGCTTATTGGGCTAGATTGTGGTTAAACACAGAAAATGTACATATGCCAGGGGACGAAGAGCTCATATATCTTGTTCTGGCCACCATCAAAACATGTAGTTGGTCTATATCTGGATGTCATTTATGTGTGAATAGTTTAATAGTACCTGAGGTTGGCTTCAACTCTTGACATGATCTACTTTTTGAAATTCTAAAACATAAACAACTGCTTTAACCTGGATTTGAACTTTCTTATTTTTCTTAAAATGTCTTTGTCCTCCAGTAACTCCACCATCCAGTTTAAACAGCTTGTAAGAGAGTTTCATAGGCTTTTGTTTTATAAATTTCCACGTCTGTATTCTGGAGAGAACAAAGAGTAATAGATCCATGTGGCTTTATAGTGATTTTCCATTTCTTCACAGAAATGTGTGCATGCCTGAGCTCTTGTCTGTGTCAGTTACTTTGACATAAGTACTGAATAAGCAGACTTTGATGATAACAAATGAGGCGGTCACCCAATCTGCTTTACCAGTCTGCAGTACCTGGTTTAAACACATGAAACACTTGCACGTACACACACCCACCCACCCACACTCACACACACACACACTTAGAGAGAATACACACACACGGACAGAATACCAGGTTTTACCCACTTTGCTGAGGGAGAGAGAGAGTCACATGAAGAGGCTCTTACTCTTGTTATTATTGTTCACAGTGAAAGAATGTCTCGCTCTCAGCCCAGGAAACCATTACATTTTCCACCGAGTGAAAGAATGAAGGAGTGAGCGAAAAGAGGAGGAAGAGGGCAGATGGAGAGAGAAAAAGTAGAGAAGTGACAAAATGTGTGCCAAATGAGAAAAGGAGGCAAGATGAAAAGGACTATTCGTTTCCCGGTGGTACTTCACTGACTTTTAAAAGGCTGTTCGCAGCAGCTGCAGCTCTGTTCCCTTTCAACCCAACTCCTCCTTGCCGACAAACAACAAATTGTGACACAGAGTTGGTTCTCTGGAAGTAGCCACCAGTTTTCCACATGGCCCGAAGCTTTCAAATTCAGCAGACCTGAAATTCATGTACCCAGGTGTCTGCAGCCTCTGTGTGGGAACAGTGTGTCAGGATACTGAAGAAGTTGATGTTAATCTCAGTCAATTGCTGGTATGCTAATGTTTACTTTAATTAGTGTGTGCCTGTGGGCTTTTCTGTCACCTGCAGCATGAGCTAAATTATCATGACATCAATAAGACACAACGGAGTGCCTCCCAACTCAGGCATGTACATCGGACCTCATTTCCTAAGGCACACAGCAGACAGACGTTCACTAAGTAAACTTTGATTGAAGTTGATTCTCATAGTTTTCATTCTCTTTCTTCCAGATTTCATTTAAAGTGTAGTAAAGTCCGTTCTGAACATTTGAAGGAGCAACACCTCGATATCTTACCATGAATAACCAGCAGCATATGTTAATATAATGAACTTTTGCCTCAAACTTTCTGTCACCTCTCCAGGTACGCAGAGGCAGGCCATGACATGCTAAAAGGCTCTCAGCCACAGCTATCGGGACTCTGCATGCATGTTATTCACATGAAGGGGCCCATTCAGACAGTATGTTATGTGTGCGAGTGTGACCTCACATTCTACGTGTCACTTGGTGCATGTACATCTGGGCAGATTAAGAACGACAGTGAGTGCGTTTGAGGCATTTAGAGGCGGGTGTTTCCCATACTAGTGCACAACCTTTTTCATAAGGGCATTTCTAGCCCTTGTTTATGATTGACTACTGTTTTGCTCCGGGCATAAACATTATAAGCCTTTTAATTTTGATGAGTAGTTGGAAAGGTTTACAGTGTACATCCGTCTTTGTGTTGAGCAGTGGGTTAACTCTCCACAGGTCCTACGTGTCCAGGCACAGTGCAGCCAGCCCTTCTGTTTCTTTCCATGCTCTTTTCAACAACTGCTCAGGAAAACCGCCATCATGCTGGTTGGGATGAAAGATTGATAGAGACAGTAGGGATCAGTCTGAAAAAAACTTCAACTGATTTCATTCAGAGATAAAACTCTGAAACACGTTTCTTTCATTTAATCTAACGTTATTACAGTGATAGCAAGCACGGCTGACCCCGATCCTGTTCCTCCAATGTTCCAGTCCACGTGCTATGATGTACTGTGGCTGAAATCGAGGTGGTATAAGTTACAGAGGTGAGTGCAGGGTTCCATGTTGAAGCTTTTCTCATGTGTTTACCATCATACATTGCTTCTTTAGCCCTCTTGTTGGATTTGCTCTCTCGTTTTCCTTAGATGAAGCAATATTCAGTTGAATTTTGGACACTATTTTTCTGCCAATTGCAATACCATCCAGCAATCTGCCCATCAAAACCAGTGCCCATCAAAATAAGATCAAAGCCAAGCAGGTCAATTTTCACCCTTTCTGTGAAATTTACAAGCTGAAGCCTTTCGTTGCTTTCCAGTTTTCTCCCCTCTCCTCCCCCTGTTTTAAATGGGAGCCTTTCTGACAGAAACCTCATTGTTTGATTTAGCTCGACAGCAGACCACCAACAGTGCACCTCTCAGCAGTAAAATTTGTTTAAAGTTTTTGATAATTTTTCTTCTCTTTTGTGCCTCATCATCTCTTTTTGTTTTCCCAACGTCCTGCCACGGTTGTGTTTTTAACAAATCATTTGCAGGCCACGGCACGGTCTGGGGGCGGCCCTGGCATGGCACCCCCTAGCAGGAGTGCTGACAGGGTGAGGAGCTGACGGGGCATAGTTCAAGAGGTCAGGTCAGATTATTCAGTCTCACTGCTGGTGGAAGGACAGAGCTAGGTGAAGGCGGGTGGCAGAGAGGGTAAGTGCAAGGGGGAGGTGTGAAGGTCACAAGGGCGAAAAAAATGCAAGTTTAGAGATGTTGTCATGCTGAGCTGATCCAGAGCCCTCTAGCTGCCAGGCTGAGGTGTTTGCCTTGCCATTACCTTTGCCACTATTTATTTTCCAAATCTGCTGCAGCTGCACCACTTTGTCTGTAATGCCTGGCTTCTTTTTGACAAGGGAACGCATTCAGACCTTTGATAAGCACTGCTGGGCAGACTGAGCTGGTCTCATAAATGCACTTAGCCATTTATTCAGAGTGTGGCGGGACGGCCGCTAACTTCTAACACTCAGAAGTTAGAAGTGTAGCTTTAAGACCAAGATTAGGGTCTGCAGTTCTCACTACGAGTCAGTAAGCTGTGGTCTGTGTCAGACAGGCGTAACAGCTCGCCTGCCCATAAAGCCAGGGGAGATAAAGAGATAAAAGTACCCAGTCTGTGAGCTGATGCCCATAAAAGTGCTGCCATTGGTTCTCAGGGCTTCGTCGAAATGTGATCCTGTAAAAATATTTTCTCCTCATTAACCTGTCATCCGTGGAGCCGTGACGCATAGCCAGGACGAGGGAGTGCTGGGACTGAGTGGGATGGATGGAAGGGGGGATTGTATAGGGGCCCAAGGGGGAGACTTACCAGCCTGGAAGCTTTATTTGAAGGGCGCTCTGTGGTAATGTGTTGAGCAGGGTGAAAAGGCCTTGGCGGGCCCCGAGTGTTTAAACAGCAGCAGTAAGCGTAAATCTCCCCAAACGCAGACACCAGACATGTTCAGAGCAGTCACTCGTATACCTCACACATATGCATATTTACATATAGTCACAGACTGTAGTGGATGTGCATCTGTGTGGGCCTCTATTCTGAGAGACACCTTGTTTGGACATGTCTTTCATTGGTGCTGTCCCCCTGTCCAGGCTGCTCGGTTTTTATTGCTTTTTGTCAAGCTGCATTTGTTTGTGTGGACCTCGCTGTTTACATGTGTCCGTCAGCAGCCCCCCCAATCCTCGGCCCCTTGTCTGGACAGAATGTGTGTGTTTCAACAGTCTTCAGACTATAGAGGGGGTGTATTGTGAGAGCTTTAAGTTTAAGAGAGAGTACGGATGTAGGGATCAAGGCCTGTGTTTATTGTTTTTTGGCTCAGATCGGCTGAATGTGACCCTGGGTCAGAGAGCTGGCCCGGGACAGTCCAGGTTAGATCTGCCTGCCTCTGGGTCACACTAGGCCTCTTTGTACACCCTCCCAGTTCAGTCACGTCCCGGGTGACAGCCAGTTGAATAACATACTCTGAAGAGGGCACAAACGTGACATTTGTCTTTTGGGGTCACATGTTCATTTCAAGTGCTCGATCAAAATATAGGCTTATCCTGACAAAATATCCTATTCACTATTGTGTCCAAGCTTGGCCTACCATGTAATAAAACAGTTCCTTTTTGCATTGCACGTTATTTTTGTTAAAACATATATTTTTATAGAGCCAAAGAGGGTCTTCCATTAGTGACCTCATCTATTCTGCGACCAGTCTTGCATCACACTCTTGGAGCCACTCTGTCTCACTCTTAAGTAGGCGTTCAGTAGACCAGCAGATTACTGTATAACTGAATGCTCTTTCCTCAAGTGATTTGAGCTGTACTGATACTGTTTACAAGGAGAGACTCTTGTAGACTGCATTTAGACTTTGTGCACAGTGTCTGACTTGTGCACACGCATACACTGTGACACATCAGCTATGGGGTAGTGTGGGTGAAAACTCAACTGGAGATATGAGCAGGAAATCAGCAGCAGATGTGGGTGTAAAGTAACGCAGATGGAGGCAGGGAAACCTTCATACTGCGACGAATCCACCTCCTTTCTCCTGGTCTCTCATCCACCAATCCTGAATGAGGACCACTGAGCTGTGACTCTGCTGTGTGACGATAAAACAACGAGTAAGATCCTCCAAAAGTCTCCCTCTAATGGAAGATATGAAGGTACTTAGGTCTCTTCCATAAGTGCATATAGCTGCATTTTATATCTGGAATAATAATAAAATACAAGGTAATTTAAAGCTGGAGAAAAGCTCCTGTTTATACCTTCTGGGGTGTCAGTCTAGGAATTTAATAAATTGCTGCTTCATTATTGTACTGTTAACTGCTTTTCACTGTTTCATATTGCATTTGGCCTGACCCACCGGGGGTTTGGTCTCTCTAGCCTTCACTATGAGCATTCCGGGATCTCACTTGGTTTTGTTTCCATGGACTGTATTTCTGACCCTCAACCCACTTTTGGACATTTTAGACATATTGTGTCTGAAATGCTAAGGAGCTTTGTTTTTCCCCTGAGAAATGGTAGTTTGTATGTTTTTCTAAGATATGTGTTTTACTTAGGGTTGGTCATTTGTATCTAAAGCACTTTATTTCAAATCTGTTGAAATCCTCTTCACGTCCCAGTAGTTATCAGGCTGATGGGTGAGGGGTTGTTTTTTTCAAAGCATAGCCTGCTCTTGCTTTAAATTCAAAGTTTTTAGATTTTCCATTTTCTCATCATATTGATAAATCATTATGTGTATATATCCCTAAATATTGTGAAAAAAAATCGCATCACAATTGCCTGCGTGCTACACTTACCACAACTTGCTTGCCTGATTTCTTGTCAGGTATAGAAGAAGAAAAGGCGCATAGGACCCAAGAGAGGTGTAGGTTTTCCTCAGCCGCAACAAAACACTCAAGTTATGTGTCTGATTAATTGCTTTTCATATAAATCATAGGTACGGGCCTTGGGCATCCTCCCTATCTTGAGAGGTGTGAGAAAACAAGACAGAACTTGAAGACAGGGCAGGGCGTACGTTGAAGGAGAGGAAGAAGGTGACAGTTATGCGTTGGTCATAAAGTTCACACTGCTCCCTGAATGAGAATAGAGCCTGTGTGGCCTGGAAAGAGTCGGTGATGCTGTGTCACAGAGGGGCTCCGAGTGATAATAGATCTCCAAAGTGTTGAGTAACTGCGTGTCCAGCTGTGTGGAGATATGTGTTTATTTACTGATGATGGAGGTTGTGTAATTGTTTACACTGGGGCAGCTTGTTATTTGAATGAGGTTTGAGTCATTTTCCTCTCTGCGTTGTTAAAGTTTAGTTCATTATGAAATTTGCACTGCAGAAGATTGCTTTCCTATAAACAGTGACCTCTGCACGTACATCATCATAACACTAGGTTTCTATGACTCAAAGGGTCCTGTCACTTGTAAATGTACACTACAGTTTCCATTTTGTTAAGTTTCTCCCTCTTTATGTGGCAACTATTGAATCTGCTCATATCCCCACCTCCCCTCTATCTGTCTCTTTCCAAGCCCTCCCTCTTCCTCTTCATCTGTCCTGGCACTCACACGGCTCCTATCACTTCCATCAGCTCCCCTTAGTTTATGTCCCATTTACTTTAAATTAGAGCTGTGAAAAATAACGCGTTAACGCGTTATGATTAAATTACAGGATTAATTCGTTAATTTTTTTAACGCATGCGCAGAAGGATCTTCCAATTTACCCACATTTCCGCCCACTCTGCACTAGTCACCGCTCTAATGCAGTCAGACGGCAGCTGCTATGAAACAAACAAACATCACCTTCTGGGAAGATCATGCTCCAAAAAAACAAAGATGGAACATTCAATAAAACCAAGGTGATATGCACACTCTGCGGGAAGACGTTATTGTTTCACCGGAGCAAAGCCGCTTAAAGTTCCACCTCAGCGCGGAGCATGAGTTGGTTGGCGAGGGGCGTTCAAGGGGAATCCGCCAAACCAGCTTCACTCACAGGACACATTGTGCAAAAGAAGCGGTCAGCTTTACTGTCAGAGAATGTGAAGAAGTTAGTTTGCCTCACCAACTGGCTGAAGAAAGACTAGCTAAGAGGGTCTTTAGAGGCATTAGATTGTGCCATGGTGTGGTGATTGGTTGTTTGACAAAAAATTGAAAAATGCTCAATCATACTATAAAAACAATGGCTAAGAGGCCCAAATAATTTCTGTTTGATTTAAAAAGAAAAGAAAAAAGTTTTATTAACCCATACAATGGCTAAGAAGCCCAAATTCTGTTTAGGATGAATGTTCCATATGGAATAGCAAAGAGAACTGCAAAATAACTGCTGAGTTACAGCACCATTGTTTTGTTTATTTATGAATAAAAAAATAAAACATGTTAAATGTATATATCTGTCTGTTGTCATAAATCTTTTTTGTTCTCACAAAATATACCAAGAAAATTGGTAATGTGATTAATCCTGATTAATCCATAGAAACCTGTAATTAATTTGATTAAAATTTTTAATCATTTCACAGCCCTACTTTAAATACCATCCCTCTACTCATCTGCACCTAATTTTCCTCTCCTCCCTTCCCGTCTCGCTCCTATCGGCATCTCGTTTCCTCACACCTCTGATGGCAGCCAAAGCTGTACACGTTTTCTTCTTTCTCCGCTTATTTGTTCGTCTCCATCTCTCCCCGCCGTCTCGCTAAACATGCCTTTCAAAGGTTGTCAGTCATCTGCCTCACCGCCATGTCGGTCTGAACTTGCAAGCGAAGGAAGGAGGGAAGGATGGTGACGGATTGGTTTGTGTGGGAGGGTTTGGGTATTTAGAAAGGGAGGAATAGAGCTACTGAAGAGAGGGGGACCAAGCCCTTGTCTGGAAAGCCTCATCCTGTTTATCTATAGAGTGGCAGCATAACCATCAGACACACACATATCCTTGTGTACACATACTATAAAAAATATTTATACTCACACAAAAACTTTTGGTTTTTTGGGGATTCCCCTGAGTCCAACCACAGCTCAGTTGCGTTCAGATATGCACTGAACTTCGGATAATCTCCTGACATTCTCTGGAGGGGCTGAATGTACGAACCCAAGAGAGGCTGCAGGTTTTTTTCTGCCAGCCCTCTAGTAAACCCCATGTGAGAAAACAGCAGGAAAGGGTTCACCATGAATGAGAGGGCGTGCCATAGACGTTTCTAACAAATGCAAAAGCAAACAACAACACATATCTCTAGGGGAAAAAGCAGCGTCACAAGTAGAAGACACCGACAAAGATGTCAAAAAAGCTTTTGGTGATGAAGGCCGATGCTGACGTTGATGTGTGGTAAACAAAAACATGTGATTTCTGCACCATAATTAATTTGTTACATTCTGCGCCCTGCATGCTCTACCCTGGCACCATCCCTCGCCTTAACGCTCTGGAGAATTCTGTGTGGGGAATGTGTCTGAGCTGAGAATCTCCTGCTGCTTTGCGGAGTTCATGTGTGAAAATGGCTTTTTCTTGGGGCTTCTTTATAGCTGAGCTAACAGCCCCTCAGCAACATAGATTTGTAAGAAAGGGCCATTTCACGTTCAGTTATTAGATTGGTTGAACTCGGCACATCAGTTTTCTCCACAAAGAATCGAAGTTTGAGAAAACCAATTCCTTCTCTGTTGGTATTCTGTAAGTAACTGTTAGATTAAGAGATGGATGATGTGAGCAAGCTGCGGCAAAGGCAGAAAACGCAGGGCTGAAGGCGAGCCAAGGAAGCTGCAGGGGCTGCCGTGAATTACAGGGCCTTCGAGCCAACCTGGGGAAGGGGGAAAAAAATAAGAGGGGAAGATAAAGAAAGTCAGTCCAATAAAAAACAGAAGCTGACAGATAGATAGTGGAAAATCAAGCTTTTCATTTTATCCCCCCCTTTCTTCTTTTCTCTCTCCTCTGTCCAGACCACTAATAGCTGTGTCCTTTCATACTCTTCATCCCACTCTGCATCCTTTCTTCTTTTCAGGGGGAGAAAAGAGGGATTGTGCCTTTGCCGTTAGCAGACTGAGTCTCATTTAGGTTAGATAGGCCTCTCTTTCTGCTGTAACCGTACATCTCAGGACTGGATATATCATTTCACTCTGTAGTCACAAACTGTAGGCATGCAAGGATCCACCTTATTTCTTCTACTGATGCATTCTGACACAAGGTGCAGAGAGTCTTCCAGTTTCTCTTTAAAGGCTGCTCCATTCATATTCTGCTCCAGCTCCCTTTCTCTGCTTCCACCCTCCCTCTGCTCCCCCAGGTTGAGTTGAAGTACAATGCCAGGCTGCTGGGGCCTAAAGCAGGAACTCCTGCTGAGCAGGTGTGTGAGTGTTGGAGAGTGTGTGTTCCACTGCAGTGTTGAAAGAGTGTATAGAGGTGAGGTAGAGTGTGAGAGTGTCAAGCTGACTGTGCTGACAGTTGTAGAAGGTTGTAGGTTGTTGGGACACGGAGTGCATCCGATCAATGTGTGTGTCCGTCGCAGTTACAGATTCACAGCATTCCACCTCGATCCATCTGTTAGCAGAAGCACTTAAAGCTTGTTTTTGTCTTTTGCTTCACTCTGAGATTTTCTCTTTACAGCCATGTATGGCGGTATTGGCACATTCACCTTCGGAATGACCATATACCCATTTTCAGATATGAACAAACTTTCATATATGAAGAATGCAGCAGGAGATTGTCCAGGTCAGATGCGTTTACAACAAGAGAAAGATATCAGTAACATTGAGGCGAGCGGTGGCCTCTGGGTAGAGCAAACAGGAGGCAGGACTTGACATAGAAATCCTGCTGTGGGAAACACCTGTCTTTGTTTACTGAACATTGACACCTGCATCGACCTTTATTGTTAAGCTCTTGTGTTTTTCTAAGTTTACATCTTTGTCAGTGTTTTATACATGTATTGCACCTCTTTTTCATCCTTGTTTTTTTTTGGGGGGGGGTTTCAGTTTCGCCGTCAATCTCATGTTAGAAATGTCACCAACACTCTAACTTGCTCAATATGAATTTTCTGGAACTGTTCCTGCTGTATTCTGACATGGGCTCAGTCCTACAGGATTAGCAGAAAAAGTTCTGGAAAATGTCCAGAGCAACCCACACTTGTTAATGTGTGTTCTTCCACACATTAACTATGGCAGCTGTAGAGTTCTGTAATACTTTTTTGACTTTTACCTACAGCCCTTTAATTAATTCTGGGGTCGAGCATTGGTGGATCTAGATGAGGATCCCACCTTGAGGGGAATTCTTGACTATCAGTGTATCTTTTGCATTCCTCAGTCATTGATTTTCCTGTCCTATCCTGTGTGTAAAACAGGCAGCACATTTCCTCCATAGGCCCACTGACATATCGGCTGTGGTCAGTATTTGTTTAACAACAGCATTTTAGAATGATGGTATTTCCTTTGCTTGCACTGAGTATTTCAGTCTGACAATAGTTGTTGTAAATTGAATCACCCAAAACCTTTTGACCCGAAATGATGTGCTCATGAAATGCCCTGAAGTTTAATGTCACATAAACTATAAATAATGTTGTGCATGTTGAGACAGTGCAGCAGGCCTGAGGCAGGCGCCTGCTTGTTTACAGAGCTATCTCGGCAGTTTGTATTTGTTTGGGGTCATGTGATAGAACGCAGGTCCCTGATAATGGCGTTCTCTTTCCCCTCATTCATTTTTCTACCTCTCTCACTTTTTTTTCGCCCCCGCAGCTGTTCTTGTTCAGCTTGGTTTATTTTCTATCCAAAATGTTAGGTCAAATACAGACTTGTACCTGTTTCACAAGCACATGGTACAATACAGTTGTGTGTTTACGTTTCCTGCTCAACATTGCAGATGACATAAGACTGCTGCTGCCATAGAGAAGCATAAATCAAACTTAAACAGCGTTGTTCAAACCAGGACTCAACCCTCATCCTGACCCTGAGGTCAGTTTACGGCTTGTGAAACCTTTAACTCCAAATTATTATTATTTCTTTTAATTTAGTTTCCCCTGGTGTTTTTAGATTTAATAATAAGTCAATACAATTCAGGAAACTGCTCAAATGCTCAAAAAAACTAAATGTCCCAAGCTGCTTATATCCAACAAAAATTCTCACATTTATGAAACTGCAGTAAAGAAAATCCTCAAACTCATTTTGCTGGATAAACCACTCACCTTTTAGGATTGTTGGCATTTCCTGTGGATCAATAACCTAAATAATTATCGATTTGTGTAACCCCTTCTCCTTCTGTCCTGTTGTCATTCCCCAGGGTAAGTACCGGCCAGCAGACCTCCTGTGCCCAGAGACCTATGCCTGGGTAGCAATAGAGCGATGCATCTTGCTGCTGGAGAACTCCCGCTACGCTCGGTTCAACCAGGATCCAGATGCAGGTACAAAAACCAAACAAAACTCCACTCTGTTTTTATCATGATTCATTTAAAATACTAAAATGAGCTGCTGCTGTGAGTTCAGTCTGGGCTCCTGCAGTTCTTCATACATGCTATTTTCAAGGAAACCATGAACCATGTGGTCATATCTGATCTCATTTCACCGTAATGGTGTTTTGAAAACTGTGGGCTTGTCTCCAACGTTCACTCACTGAGCAGGGGCACGAAGATCTGATCGCACGGTCTTCTCTCCCCATGATCTTTCATCGTGGTCAGATCAGGGCTAGAGCTGTCGATATGGACGGATCACGTTGTCATTAGATGAATAGTGATATCAGCAGTAATAAACCGCATGGAGACAGTAGACTGGCAGACGCCCATTACCAGAGCCTGAGGCCAGGGAGAATGTAAGTGAGTTTGAAATGTTTTGACAAAGACTTTTGAATTGTTTTCTTCGTTGGTGCATGGCCAGAGAGACGTATTCATTCTCTGTCTCCATTTACATTAAATCTCTCTCCCTTATCACCCGCTGTGTTGATTCCCCTTTTTTGCGCCCCAGGTGGTTTTAGGTGAATAAGCAGTAAGAGTCATGCAACTCCCACTTCTCCCACTGAACTTATTTGCATTATACAGCTCACAGTCTGTCACTGCTCAAGTTAAAAAAAGTAATGTAATCAAATGATGTAGAGTGTCACATTCAAACAAATAAAATCCAAAAACAAAATTTTAATATTAGGAATTGATTTAAGATAAATATGTTTTCATAACATAAAACTGTAAAGTTTTTTACTAAGTATTTTGGAGATAGTCTTGACATTGCGTGTATGGGTTTAAAATGTGTACATTCATACACGTACTATGGATAGTGTAAGTGCTTGTAACCTGATTGATTGTGAGCAAAGGTACCGGCCATTTACTCTTCCCCCATTAATCTGCATCACCAATCAGGCACCGAACAGAAAAGAGCCACTGATCGACAGTAATATGAGATGTGAGAGGACAAGAATCTGATTGTCAAGTAAACAGGGACTGATAGATGGGTGCTAAGAGAGGGAGTAATAAAATAATACGTGGAGGAAGAGAGCCGGGGGAACGTGATAAAAATGATTTTATAGAAATTAGAAGTGAAAGGGAAGGAGGCCGGTGGCTGTACGCTGCCACTGAAATGAGAGAGTGGTTCTCCGACAGGTGGGGGAGGAGTGAGGGATGTATGACTATGGAGAGACGTTCTAAGACTTTACTGTAGTGAGGTCATACTTTGACTTGACAGAAAGGGGAACGCCATTTTTCACTCAGTGTCCTTTCCTATGTCCCCTATCGCAGGGTCAGATTAAGTGATGAGCTTAAGTTTGTGCACCGTCCATAAATAATCTAAATCTTAACACGTTTCTTAAGGAATACTAGATTCTGCACCTTTTTTATATTTCCTGGCTTGAGATTTAGTCTTTGTAGTGCTGGTGTAAGCACCTCACCCAGGAGAAATAAAGCCATTTAAAGTACCGTTAGTACTCTGGTAATTTACAACATTGCCATTAACAGTTAGCCACTGGTAGGTCTCACCTTTTACTTGTCAATCACACTCTTAATCCCTGAGCAGGCACAAATGACTGCGGACAAAGTGGTGACCTCGGAGTCGGCCATTTTCACTGTGGCCAGCGTATGTTAGTGTGTCTGTGGCCCTTGTGGTGCTGCCAGTCCTGTGTGAGATGTTGATCTTGGACGGGCCCGGACATTATTTCAGGCCTGGCTGTCCAAGCGAGCACAGTGCCATTATATTTCATTGCTAGCTGTCTTGATGGTTGGCCTATCAGGTCTGTTGCCAAGATTGTGAGGTTGAACTGCGGCTAACGATGGCCTCTGCCAGACGAGCGGCAGTGAGGATTTATTCTCCAGAAGCATGGCCAGTGGTCAGTCAGTCACCAGGTCAGCCTGCCCTGTGTCATCAGCAGGTTAGCAGCATGGCACACTGTTGTCAATGTGTGGCTTATTTATGGCCTATAAATAAAGACATGTTACAACCTTTATATAAATCTGGGGACGTCCTGACTACATGTAATGGTGAAGGAATCACCTATTTATTTTATAGGAAGTGTCTTTTGCAGTTTCTATTATTCATGGTCACAAAAAGAAATTGACTGAATTATGTTGATCAACAGTTATTAATTAAGTAGATGCAGATGCATTTTATTTATCCCACACACATGCACAGACATGCAAACGCACACTCATGCAGGTAGGGAAATGTAACCTCTGCTTTTGACCCATCTGTGTGCGGGACACACAGAGCAGTGAGCGACTATGTACAGCGCTCGGGGAGCAGATGTTGGAGGAGTAAGGTGCCTTGCTCAGGGGCACTAGACAGGGTCTAGAGAGACTCTTGGATTTTTGGGCAGATCAATCCAGGTTCGTCTTTTTGTTGTCTTTCCGTGGAATCGAACCAGAGACGAACTAGACCTTCTCTGCCCATAGTCCAAGTTTCTGCCACTAGACCACCGCCTCTAACAGAATATATCATCATTGATCTTGACCAAACCTCACAGAAAGTTATATGTAAACAAATTCAGTTTTGACAAGAACTGCCCGCAAAATCCCCATTAATTCTTAGTCAGGCTTTTCGGTAAAGCCCTGCTCCGTACTCGCTTCACCCAGGGGTGGATGAGAACTGGGTTGCTGGACATGTGTTAAAATGGTGACCGGGTTACAGAGCTGTCCTAATGAGGTGTGTAAAGACAGCTAATCTAAAGTTTACACAACTCTGTCCAAAGCAGGCTTACGTTGATTACATGCCTGTTGCTGACACATCGAGGGCCCCAGGGCCTTGTTGTGGCCTCCCTCGAATGTACGTACGATCACACACACACTTCACGGGACACACATGTAACTACTCTCACACACATTTCATAATCAGTTTGAGAGAGACAGAAGTAGGGGCATTGTCCGCACAGCAGGATAAACACTTGGAGAGATGTGTCACACAAATAGTCACCCCCTGGACCTTAAGGGCGAACAGCAGGCACTACTACAAACATGCACACACGCACACGCACACATTACACTGAACAACATTGAGTTGAAATATCTCTCAGGTTTAACTCTATTGGTCTCATATCCTTTTTTCATGTCTCTTGTAAGAACACACTTTGACAGTGTCCACAGTATCGGTGCTTTCAGCATGGCACAGTGAAACCTAAATGGTAGGTGGTGGAGACAGTGAAACCCTGAGAGCACCCAGCCATTACCACCAAGCCACCTCCTTTCCCCACTATATTTCTATCTCTTACTTTGTACACTTACACTTTCATATCTTGTCTCACTGTCAGAACCACTTTGCCTTGCTCTTCACACAGGCTTTCTGCCTCTCAGCCTGTCTGCTTCCCATTCAGAGTGGCTGGGGAGACGGATATCGGTCCTCTCAGGATATGTCCTTTATATTGCAGGGGAATTCTCTCGTTACTTTCTTTAATGTGGAGGGTCAACATTCATGGTCAGCCGCAGAGATTGAGGGTCAGCTGAGCGGATGTGTTCTAACACTGGGGCTTGAACCCAGGTCTTCCAGTCAAAGGGAAGTCTTCTTACTCACTACATTACAGTTTGGGCCTTTTTCTTTTCAAAAGTGAGCCCCATTTTGAATTTGCAACACTGGGTCATAGTCATCAGTCGTAACCTGATGGCCTGCTTGACCAGTGTCCAGTGACAAGTCGATGTGTGGACCATTCGAGATGGAATGGGAGAGAGAGAGGAGCGTGGCAAGGTGTCGAGGCCTCTAGCCCCGGCCCTGACCCTCTCACTCCGCGTCCGACCCGCGTCACTCCTCTTCCCCCCGACCCTTGAACCCCAACCCCGAGGAGCTGTGACCCCAGAGCAGCGTGTCGCTGAACGTCCGGTGGGCCTGACAGGAGCAGGGTCTGGAGCTGCTCAGAATGAGGAGGGTGTCATGGAGGGAGGACAGAAAGACTGGAGAAGAAAAGGAAAGTTGTTTATGTGAGGAACGGATGTTTGGATTTTCTTGAGTAAGATTAATAGACTGTCTTAAAGCTTCATGCTGCTGGTCTGTAAAATGTTCACTACTTAATATCTCAACATGGGGACGGTGTCACACAGTGTGACTTTGCATAACTGCTGTGTAAGTGGACTGTCACATTGATAGAAACCATGAGGAGGCCCACGGTGCTTAGAAAGACAATACTGACGGAAGCTTACATTATTAAGGAAGCATCCAGCTTTTTCGATATTTTCACTTTCATCCCTTCAGGACACATTAATTCTTCATGCAGCAAAATTATGGGCATGTGGACGTTACATAACCTGTTTACATCTTCTAAAATTACGTTTTTCCCCACATGGTGAGACTTACCATACTGCTGATTTTCTTCATTTAAAAGTTTGTATCAAGCATTCTTTAATTATGTGACTCAGCAGTTTTTGGAGAGGACCGGGGAAACAGTGGTTAGGGCATTACTGAGCTGGGAGGCTGATAAATAAAACATGAATTTGCTGTGTAGTTTAAAAATCTTGGTTGAAATATGAAAATCTCTTGATGGAGATGAGGGTGTTAGAGCTGAAGAGCCTGTGGGCTTTATGCTTTTACTCAACTCCTCTTCTTTTCAGTTGTGTGGTACCGCTCGTAACATCTGGCATTTTTTTTTCAGACTCTTTCTGAAAGAGTTTCTTAACTCTACTGGTTCTCAGCTCCTAGCCACATAGGTTTCGTAACAGGGAACAGTGGTGGTGAATAATAGAACCTGAGCTCTATTAAAATCAAACCTAACTCGCTCCTGTTCAACGTACAGTATGTGGCTCGAGTGGCAAGCTGGTCCACCGCACTGGAGAACCTGGACTGAAGTTTATTTTGATCTGCTTCCTATCAGCAAGGCCAGTCCAGTATTGGTCCAGACAGGACAGTCTGAACGGATGACACATTGTGTGTAGATTGTGTGTGTGTTTTAGATGGAACAATATTCACCTTATATTTTAGGTGAAAAAGATGAAGACTTGGAAAAGACGTGGAATAAGAGCTAAGTCAAGAGATGAAAGAATTTTTAGATGGTAATTCAAGTGACTATAGAGCTTGGATGTTATTTTCTAGAGAGATACAAGATCCTGAGATTCCAGTGAGTGACAGCACATGAAGGACTCCTCCGCTGACAGTGGATGTTGATACCTATTAGCTCTGTATCTGGGTTAGTTTGGCTCTGTTGATGCTCCCTGCTGTGCTCCCCCTTGCGTGTCCTCTTGGCACCAGCGGGATGGCAGCTTGGCTTCGCCTCTCACTCCTGGAGGCAGCAGTTTCTGTGTGAGGGTCGTAATTTTTCACCCTTTTTTCCCACTGTACTCTCCAGAGGACCATTCTTAGCTCCTAAACACGCACACTTTTGAGATTAGCAGTGTTTTCTCTGGTCTGGTGTGGGTTTGCAATGCATGACACAAGGCCTAATGAGATGCTGAGTTTTGAGAGCCAACGGGGAGCCAGGCCCCCATAAACACGGCCAGCGAAACTTGCCTGCTCATGAAACCACCGTGATCCCAGGTTTTGGAGCCGTCTTGGAATTAGTGCTGCGGGGGGGAAATGGTTTCTCGGAACAATGGCGTTTCTCTGCCAAGTCACTCAGAGGTGAAGTCAATGAGTGAGGGAAAATCAGGACAATGTTTAATGTGCTATTTGTGTCCTCTTCGCTCCTTACCATGTTCTCATGTGTGCCTGCTTGTATCCAGGAGACGCTCGGGCGCTGAAGGACGTGGGCAGAGCGATGGTGCTATACAGACGGGCCGTCATGCCTTACGCCGCCTACTCCCGCAAACGTAAAGGCTCCAGCGACGAGACGGAGGTGCAGCAGTTCGCCGGCCTGCTCGGCCAAGACTGTGCTGAGAGGATCTTACTCTACCGTGCTTAGACATACAGCGTCACACCTCGGCACCTTTTCAACACAGGCCAATACACTACTCCCAGCAATATCTGTCTGTCTGTTTGTTTCTGTTACTGTTTGTGTGTCTTTGTTGCTGTGTGACTGTGTGTCTACTCACTGTCTGTGAAAGTGCTTTCTGCCGCCCTTGTAGTTCACCATGCTTTGCTCTTCACAGGCTGGAACCATGCAGTAACTACTGTATGCATTTAGCCACTCACTCATTGGCCTCATTCATAGCGATGTCTCATTTACATTTATTTTGTGAGTTGATTATTAGTAAATGATTTCTGCAGCATTCATTCTCAGTTAACCTCTTGTTCATCCTTTTCTTTGATTTTTACCTACATACAAGGACCAGACCTATAAATGTATATTTTAATATCATGTTTTCATCACGTTGACCTTTTGCACCATCCTCCACCTGTTGATGGTGGAACACGCAGCCACACACAGGGGAGAGCTCTCCTGAACAGATATGGGTTTGATGTCAGCATTGCCTCAATGAATGTCAAGTGATTTTGAAGGTGGCTCTCAGTTGCTCACTTTGCATCGGAAATCATCAAGCTGTTGCAAACTACACCAAGAAATAAAGATTTGTATGTAAAGCAAAGAAGTCACCATTTCAATGTTTATGTCTGTTATATTTATAGCTTTCTTGGCTTTTCATTTAATATTGAATCTGTTACTTTTGATTAAACCAAATAAAGGGGTTGCATATTCCCTGCTTTGACCTTTTGACTTTCCTTTTCATTAGAGTTCAACTTTATTTGTATAGCGCCACATCACAACATACATTATTTTATGGCTGAAACCTTAAGATAATATAGAGAAACCCAACAGCTACCGCAGCGAGGCAGCTTTGGTGACTGTGGAGAGAAAAAAACACTTGAGAAGGAAGAAACTTGTGTGTCTGAAAATCACCCACTCACTCACTATTCCCTACTTATATACACTATATATATATAGTATATAGTGACAACTATTTATAGGACATTATACTGGGCTAAACGGGAAAATAAATAAACGATTTTGGACACTACTCTGCGAATATTCCCTGCGCGGGGACGACGTCTTTGTACTAGGATTATGACATATAACATCAACAACTTCACCCGGTTGTCGTTTATTTTAGGATTTATACTTTAATGTAAAAAAACCTATTGATCATCTTTAAATATAGACATAAGCTTGTTTCCTGCAGTTTGTGCTGTGATGTGCTACTGTGTTTCTATTTTATCTTTATACAACAGGTCAGGCTGTTCCTGCTGCCCTCACTGTTCTCGTCTGTCTGCTGCGAGCACAATACATGATGGTATATGTTGCTCGGTTAGTGAGCATTGGTTGGACACTACATAGGGTATAAAAAACTTCATCAAACATTCGGGCCCCACTTCAAAATGGAGAACTAAAGTGCACAATAAAGTTATTATTGGATGATTTCGCACAAGACTCGGTGTGGGCGGCCATCTGCAGCGACTGGTCGGGGTGAGCAGAGAAAAATAGAGGAGAGGAGAGGTGGGTGGAAAAGGGGGGAGAGAAGAGAGAGAGACCAGGAGCAGTTGTGTAAAAGTCATATTTAAGATCTGTCAGAGTGGTAGTAATGAAAATGACAAAAGTTATACTTATAGTTCTAATGGTGTTATTAATGATAATAATAGTATCAGTAATAACTGCTGGAGACAAACTGTGCATATTTCTTGCACACAGTAGTGAGCTCATGTCTCCCAAAGCACTCACACACTGAGAGATAAGGGCTTTGGGGTGCACTTGTTGAACTGAGCCAGGCAACAGGTGAGATACATAATCTGGTGAAACACAAATGCGAATGGCCTCTGGCCCCCAAACAGAGAGTCAACAGCAGCCCAGCGCTCAGCCAGGGAATGACTCGGACAACCAAGAGAGTCCTGGTGTCTGCATGTGTCTGCAGGCAGGTCCCAGGGCCTGAAGTAAGACATGCATGCTTTTAACTTCATGATGTGACCACACAGTCTGCAGTGATCATGGCAGCAGCTCAGGAACGTAATGCTGCTTCTCTGCAGAGCTGCTTCGAAAATATTAATAGGTGCCTGCAGTGGAGGTTTCTGGATTATCTGGGACCTAACAAACTTTGCACCTCAGCTTTAAACAATAATTTGTATATAAAGATGGACGACATGACAGCTCCCAAAATAATGAAGTCAAAGCACCTCCATCATGCCCTGGAGTTAAAGGTCAGGTACAGTACACGTTAAGTACATGTCAAACACAGCTCAAACATGGTTTCTGTAATTTTAGGGAGTTCTAATTACACAGGTGTTCATATTTCTGGTAAATTTGATTTAAATATGTCATGCTATAAAAACAGAGTGTAATGTGTGAGTCACGATTGGTTGAGCCACTGTGGAGTCTGTGGCTCCAAATGATGTCATCGGCGAAGGACGGCAACGTTCCTATCTGGAATAATTGGGCTTGATTTTGAATAGTGGGAGAAAGTGGAGATGCATCATCTATCTTTATATAAGTCTATGCTTGCAATCAGCTTTCTGAACTTATCTCATAATTTAACATTTTGTTATGATAATCATCAAATTAATAGATGCACACAGAGTTTCTGACTTCTATGAAGGTGTTCCCTTTGCTCTCATGCCTGAGTTGGTTGCCTCCTATGATTTCACACTACTCACCTTACCTACAGGGGGTGGTATTGAGTCATAAAGCAAACAAATGAGCCATGCAACACTGATGGAGAAGATGTCAACCTGGAACACATGGGTATAAAAAAAAAGGTTTTAAAGCTTTAGTTATAATTGGTTTTAGTACTATGGTTAAACCTTCAGGACACACTTGGTGAGTCAACAAAATACATTTCTCCAAACTTCATCAAGATGACTGCCAACTACAAACATTCACACGAACACATTACACTGAACAGCATTGAGTTGAAATATCTCTAAGGTTTAACCCTATCCATGGTTACAGTGGAAATAAGAGGTTTTTTTTTAGAGCAGTTGATACTACTGGTGATAGTCAGCTAATTCTAAAACAAAACAAAATCTATGAAGAAAAATTTCAAGTAGAATTTTATTCACAACAGGAATCTATAGGATGCAATCCTGAGTACATAGTCTTCCTGGAGGAGATCATCTTGCAGGTTCCCACATGATACACGTAAGCACATAGGTTGCCGCAGCAGCATGTCAGCGCCTGAAATCTTTCAGGTACGCAAAGACTGAAGCCTGCACACATAAACTTATTTATTAGGTATTTAGCCTAAGTTGCATCCAGCTGGGTAAACATCCTGCCCCACAACGTTTTCTCTTCTCCTGGTTGCTGGACAAATGCAGTCGGTGGTTAGAGGCACAGACTAACCAGCTAACTTCACCTGCCGCACATTGAGCCGGCCTACCTGTCTGCACTCAGTCCTGATCTCGGGGCTGGGCACAGGATGAGAGAAACCTCCTCTCCACTTTAAACCCAACCTTGGTTTAAGAGCAGCCTGTCTCCTAAGGAATTAGAATGGACTGACAGGCTAATTCTCCAAGAAGGGAACACTGACGCTGGCTAGTGGCCATGTTGGATTCACTGTTTCTCTCCCACATTAGGCATGCTTCCCCTCTGACTTAACACACACACACACATACACAAAAACACACGCTCACACACACCTGGCACTGTCACAAGTAGTTAGTCTTGGTGGACCAACACACGCGGACATGTGCCAGTGCCGTGGTGGACCTCTTTATGTCAGAGTTGAAAATGCCCTGCACTGGTTGGCTATTTTATAACGAGTCCATGATACTGCGAGAGTGTGCGTGACCTGGTTTGGACATAACTCTGATATATAAATGTATCCCTGCTCATATATCTTCATAAACATAAGCTGTGCACTGACCACACACTGCTGCTGAAACACTGCTCAGCCAAAGGTCAGAGCTCAGAGGATAAAGGAGGCGGGTGAGAGGTATCTGTCTTCATGTCAGACCCGAGATGGTTAAATACTCTGTCTGGTTTATTTTAAACTATGTTGGTGCCAAGTGGGTGTGGTCGGTCCCATCGGAAGATAAAGAGATTTCCAAAAAGCTGAGAAAGGAGAGTATGACCCTGTAGTAAGCAGGGGCAGATCAGTGAGTAGGCCTAACTGGCTCTGGAGCAGGGGCCCCTGGACCAGAGCCTGTGTGTGTGAAGTGACTGTTAATAGTTGTTGTTTATAAGTCATAGAGCTCAGTGAAAATAGACAGTGACCAGGAGACAGAAAGACTACAAATAGGTGAAGGGTGACCACAAACTAACCTGAAACGACTAGAAACTAGAATAGCACTCAGTAGAGTTTATACCTTGGACACAATCCAACAGGTGAAACCACAGTTAAAAAATGTTGAGAATGTAAAATGAACGATGTTAAGTAAAGGGATACAATATTCTTGCTTCTTTCTTGACCTATAACCGCATCCTTCCCCCGAATTCAATCAAATCTGTTATGTGGTTTTTGCATATTCCTGCTAACAGACAGACAAACTGCAATAAAAACCTAAAAATAATTAGGTGACACAAAAAAAATAAAATAATAAAGTGACACAAAATAATTACAATCATTTCAAATATGTAGTTTGTTGTCTCCCTCAGTCGGAGAGTCCTCATCAATCTGTAAATACTAGAAATAGAATAGGACGTCTGTTTTGAAGGAAGTGTGCAAACTGCAAAGTGAACTGTCTGAAAACGTGAGATTTGCAATTGAAGCATTTCCAGTTTGGGTTGAAGCACCAGTTGTAACTTTATGTGTTGTCTTGAAGCAGTTTCAACATCAGTGTGAGCGGATTCAAATCACAATAATTTATTAGAAGTTTTTGTATATCGCCATTCAGCTTTGCCCCTCTACCCGCTCCTCTTCTCTACAGATGTATTGTGGCCAGATAAAAATGCCCCTGGAGGAAGGAGGACGTGTGAGCGTGAAAGTGAGTCTGAAAAGCAGGAGAGAAAAAAAAGACACCGTGACTGAGGTTGTCCTTTTTTTCCAAATGTCCGATCCAAACTTGTCAGAGAAATGTGGAATAATATCCCTCAGTTGTTTACGTAAACGTCTCTGAATGTACTATGCCGCCTTAGTGAGTAGTTGTGGGTACAAATGTGTTTAGGAAAATTGCAGTTGTGCCGATTTGTATCTCCTTTATACATTCATTGGGTTTTCCCTCATGGTAAGAACACGGACTCTGGCTGCCAGGGGACAGAGGTGAGCTGCGTTCTTCATCCACCAGTATCCCCTGATCCCATCTCCTGTGTGTCTGAGTGGAGCGGGACACTGTGCAGCATCTGACGAGGCTTTAACATGACGCCAACTTCCTGTTTGTAAATATGAAACTGTCTGTAGGCAGCGAGCTGTTTGATCCGTCTCGGGCTAATCTCTCTACAGTACACGCAAGCTTTGTTTCATTGAACCCGGGGGCAGAAAGTAAACACTGCCTCTGCCCACAGTATGTAGTGTGTGGTGTGTGTGTGTGTGTGTGTGTGTGTGTGTGTGTGTGTGTGTGTGTGTGTGTGTGTGTGTGTGTGTGTGTTGCTGTGTGTGTTTACTCGTGTGTGTGTGTGGTCTTGTTTGGATTGGCTCCCCCAAAAGGACAGTGACAAGTTATTTTTTTTATTCTCTCATGCTTGCTCCTCTGTCCACCATTAATCTCTCTGTGTGTGTGTTTGTGTGTGTGTGTGTGTGTGTGTGTGTGTGTGTGTGTGTGTATATGTGTGTGTGTGTGTGTGTATATGTCTGTTGTTTGTGTCATAGTAACGTGGACGTGTATTATTGGTGCGTGTTTGTACTGGCACCCACGGCAGGCCCCCGGACCAGCGGAAGCTCCCAGGCCAGAGGAAGTGCCGGCCTCCTTTGTTAACTAGCTCCCCCCGGATTAGACGTATCGCACCCTAAATGCAGGCCCTTTCTCCTGGGGATTATCTAAGGGACGGTTGGGGGGGGGCCCCACTCCCACTGGGGCCCTGTCACCCAGATTCAACACACCGCTACCAGGCCGCTCCCTAGCCCCCTTCCTAGAATACAGGACATGAGGGGAGGCATTGTGCCCCCAGAGACAAAGCTAAAGTGATTAGCCTAAGTTATTAAGGGACCGTAGAAAATGCATTTTGACATGGGGGCTCCAAGTTGATCCAGGGCACTGTTGGACACAGTGGAAATATTCACAAGCATCAGGTTGTTGTGTACATATGTTAAGGCATTCTGGTACTGGAGTGATGCCTGGAGGCCTGTTGTTAAAGAGACTCAGTGGATTTGCTGGCTTGTGTAAAACGGGCGGTCCACACTTTATAAGGATATACGACAGAGTTTAAAGAGAACAGAAGCATAAATTAACTCTTCTATTGATGGTCGCTTGCTTTGCAGTGACCAGGGAGTGAAGTGAACAAACATATTCTCTACAACGTGGCAGGAGCAGAGCATCAAACAGTAGTTTAACTGTTTTCCATGCAAGTGTCATTTACATTATTTTTTCCATAGAGAATACAGAAGATGAACTCTTCCTTGGTGGTTGACTCTGAGTATATTCATTCAATTCACAATATTTTTCAGATTAGGATTTTATGTTTGAAAAAACACACGCTCACAAAGTACACAGCATTCTGACAGTGATGGTTCACAGCCGATTTGACATGTGACCCTCTTCCTAAAAAGGCGGTCTCTAATTGGGGAGCCCCTCGTCCCATTTCAGATGTCCATGAGTTGTTATCAGTTCAATAGGAGACACATTTCCCCTCTAATCCTCAAAGATTAGGACAGAACAAAAGGTTTCATAACCAAAGAGAAAAATAAAAGAGTCCAGAGTATTTCACACCAGCAAAAGATTCGGGGAAATACAAATTCCCAAAAAGTTTCTTCCTCAATTCCATAAATTATGGTTACTTCAACTTGGGAACCACTTAACCAACTGCCAGAGTAAACAACCAGAGTAAAGAAGCTCTTTATACAGGGATGCATCTGTATTAACAGTTTAATAACATAATAAAAACACATCAGTGACAGTATGTAGATAGTACAAATGTATTTATTCGAATTTATACAATGATTTTTGCACCCGGGTAAGAGTTTAAACACAGGACTTTCATTTGTGGCACTATTTTTTTTACATCTGAGTATTAGAGCTGAAACTTTAGTGAGAGAAGGGAGCTCATGAGGTTAAACTATAAAACATGTTATGTCGAACATGTAGTTCATCATCAGAGTTGAACCAGGGTGCAGGGTCTCAAAGAGCTGCTGCGTCGGCATGAAGACAACGGCTGCAGGGAGATAAATGTTGTCATCATGTAAAGCAGCATCCATGACTCTCTCTCTCTTTCTTTCTTTCTCTTTTTCTCCCTCTGCAGGTCTTAACCACATTACTGTCTCTCCTCTGTTTACCCTCCCTCGTGCTCCTTCATTATCTTCTCTCCGGCTCCTCTGGCACAGGCCCGTGCATCTCTTTCTGTCGGAGGCAGTCGTACGTTTTCCCCTTGGCATTAGAATACTAATGTGTCAGTGTGAATAGAGTGAAGCTGTTGGGCGGTGGTGGGAGTCGGCCCACCTCTCAATATGTGCGCTGTCTCTTTTGGGGAGTCTAAATCTCCCCCCCTCTCCCCTGCTCCCTTCTCTCAGCCTCCATCTCATTGAGCTCCACTAGGGAAACTCCCCTCTCACTGTCTCCTGTCCCCTGTAGTTTCCACTGAATGTGGTAAATATATTTTCAGGATGTTTAGAACAGGTAGAGGTGTAAGTCACGACCAAAACCAACACCTCTCCTAAACTTCTGTCCCTCCCAGTCCTGGCCCGTGAAAGCCAACGCAGACCATATTTGCAGAGCTGTATATAAATCTCGGCCTTTTGAATGCTGCCGTTGTTGGGGTGGGGGAGTGGTTGGCATTGTCCCGGCAACCTGCTGGGTTTGAGGGGGAGTTGCAGTGGAGGAGAAACAGAAAAATGTCTTCATATTTAATCTTATAAAAACACAGATATTTACGGCCTACAGAACTCCAGTGGGGTGAGAGACGTCGTGGCAGCTAAACTGAATCTGACACTGAATCTGTGTCATTAATGGTGTTTTGCATAATGGGGGCTGTTGTACAAGACACTAGTGCACAGTTCACTTTCTCATGCATCCCAATCTTAAGTATGTTCATGCATTTGCAGTGGAAATTCCACACAGATTTATGACATTTCCATCATTGACTGAATTGTAAAAGCAACAGCTTTTTCGTCCCCAGCTTTTCATTTTTCAGTGATGGATCTTATTTATCGTTAACTTGGATCAATTATAAATAAATTCATACATGAATACATAAATCTCACTTTGTAATTATGTCAAAATTATGTTGTAATTATAATATACTTCTGAATTTATTAATTCAAGATTCAAGATTTTTATTTATCAAATGCACAACAATAACATTAAGCAGTCGCTGGCAATGAAATGCTTGAGTCACACGCTCTCTTCTAACAATGCTCAATTACAACCTAAAAAAGAAAATAGAAATAGTATAAAATAGAATAAAATGGAATATCAAAATTTTAAATAAAGTATATATATGTCTGAATATATATAAAAACAGCTGAACCATCTACATGTTGCAATATCCACAGGAGTGAGCAGCTCCTTTGCAGGTAGTAGTATTTGCATCTGCATCTGCAAGCTGCGCTGAGATAATTTATATGCACACTTTTCAGACATTGGATGTATTTGTTGAATCAGATTTTTCACGTTTGTACCAAGTCACCATACAGACAAAAGAGAATGCAGAAATTAGAATGTGAACAAGTAACAATTATTTGGCTGATTATATTTTGAGTACTTATAAAGTAGGTTCTAGTTGTCAAAGTGGCTAATAAGCTTTTTGTGGCACCATATCATGAGAAATAAATGTGTTGATTTATGTACTCACAGCATGCCATGACACATATACATAGTATTTTTATTATGTTATATTGATGTAAGCAGACTACAAGCCTATCAAAATATATAAATCCTCAGCAGATTGTTAGCCGGACAGTATATTCTACCCCCAAAGTGTTTTACAGCTGTACAGCATCACCTCCCCCCCCTTTTTCTACCCCAGCTCAGGATCCTCCACACATGAGAAGCCATTCCTGATTAGCCACACATTCGAGAAATGTCAGAAATGCTTCATGCGCCTTGTCTGAGCTCAACTGGTGCAGTCAGATGTCCGAACAGGGCTGATAAAGGCAGAGGGCCGGGGAGCTCAGGGGGTTCAGAGGGGAGGCGCTGCATGCCGTGAGGGCCTCTGTTTGGTTTGGTGGGTGAAACCTCAACCAGCTTCTTCTACCCTTCAGATGCGTGTGTAGAATCTGCAACTGATGTCTTTTTCTCTGAGAAATCAGATCGCACGAGTGAAATCAGTCCGTCATTAAGCAACGGGGCCGTCCGAGCTCCAGTTACGTGACTGCCCAATGAGATCGCCGAGGGAACCATTTGCAGAAACACTTAACTGAACAAATATATTTTTTTCAGGCAGAAGAAATGGGCGAAGGCCTTCAAATTGCCTGAGTTGGGACGGCAGTAGGAGAGGGTGATGGAGCTGCCTTGTGTAGAGGGATGAAGGGGGAGTAGGAAGAGGTCTTCAGTTGGGGAAAAAGGAGCAGCAGCTTTTTTCATGGACTGCATATGCACGTTTATGACCGTCTTTATGATGTTATTTAAAATAAGTGGTGGTGTGCTCATAGCAGCTGCACTTAAAATGTAAATACGCTGCAAAAAATGGACTCTAACCACATAATGAGAAGATTTTCTTATTATTCTAAGTTTCTACCAAATCACTGCAGTAAATAATGCTGTGAATGTGAGTAAAAACAAGTTTGAGAATGATGAGAAGTGATGTGAGCTCAGGTGACAGCCAATGCATCAACACGAACCACAATTGTATTAAATAGTTTGGTTGGTGTGGTTTGCTTGGACAGTGTGTGCAGAGAGAGAACTCATGTCTGGGTTTTGAGTCTTGCGGTCGCTGCATGGCGCCCGTAGATCGAACCAAATAAGGACCGTGGCCAGAAATCATGCTCGCTCCAAAAGCCGGAGCCCCCGAGCCATACGGAGATAGAGGGAGAGATTCACTGATCCCAGAAATCCCCAGTGGCATGCAGCCTGGCCCGCTCTCATCCAGCCACTGTGGACGCTGGATCAGGGCCCATCAGTGGCTCGCAGAAACAATCAGTCTCACAGAACTCAAACCGCTCCTCTCAACCGGTGTGTAGGACGTGCGTGAGCGTGCAGGCTTACAGTCCTCTCTGCAGGTTTATTGCTGACGCTGCAGATGCATGATGGGGAATTTACTGAATAGTCACAACACAGCCACATAAAACTGAAAGATTTCACTTTTTCTCACCAGGCCTCCCTGACTCCAGGTCACCGCAAAAACAAAGCCTCTACGAAACCAACGTGTCTCTCAGCAGTGATTCAACAGACGCTTGCTCGGGTCAGCACACGAGGCCGCGGTGAAGAAAGTCGCTGGCAGAGGGGATTTCTCAGAAAACATCCCCTCCACTGGTTAGCAAGCCGCACAACCCTGCTCCGGCCAGAGGACTTTGCTGAATGTGCAAGAAAAAATCGGGGGTAGCAGTTGAGGGAGGGAGGGGGGGAGAAAAGGGGAGAAAACAGTGAGCTGCAGTACAAATTGAATGCAGATTGTGTATATATGGTTTTTTTATGTCACAAATGAAAAAAAAACGAGGGAAAGATGAAAAATGGAGAGAAATAAACATCATGGGCCTGGCTGGGCCTCTTGTTTCATTTGGCGAATTGCGCCCCAGCACCATTACAGTCATTACACAGGAATCCAGAGTTGGGGAAAAGAAAACCAGACCTTTCCTTCCTCTTTTTCCTCCACTTTAAGTCTCCTTCACTCAGTTTCTCTTACCTTCTACATCTTAAACATGTCTCAGGCTCTACCTTTCTTTGTCGCTTTATGCGTTTCTCTTCAGTTTGTTCCCTCTGTCCTGTGTTCCCCCTGAGGCTCATTTGTAGGCAGCTCTAACTCACTTACAAACTCCGACACGCTGCAGAGAGGAGCCTTTTTTGGGGTGATTTCTACTTGAGATTCCTAAGTGCACCACGTTGAAAAATTCACCACATAGTGTTTACGAGGCACTCTGGCGGCCAATCCTGTAACATGAAGAACAATATAACAAAAACCTGATCTGCAATGCTGCGGGAAAGGAAGCGCTTTGGGCTCTGGTCACGTTATTAGTGTTATTCTTCGTGGAATGGGTTCCTTTCTGGTGGGAACGAGGAGCCTCAGAGTGAGCCCACGTCGGTCTGTGGCCTCAGGGTTTTACTGTTCAGTAAACAGAGCGGGGAAGAAGATGGTGTACACCACACATGTAGAGAACCCCGAGAAACTTCAGCGCTTGAATCAAAAACGTCTGTGCAGGAAAGCACTCCAAAGCCGTGGTGCCAGCTTTACCACACAGGATACAGCAGCTATAAGTCAGGAGGACGGAGGGGAGCCATCAGGTTTAAGGCTGCAGGGGTGGGCTGCAAAAATAAGGAGTGAAATTAAACTGGAAAACCGATCTTTTGGGCCCCTGGACTTACAAAAAGTAAAGAAAAACAAAAGAAACGTAGCATAATTTGCAAATTAAAGATTTTACGCTCGTGTTTTAAGCACTTCTTTTCCCCCAATGCAAAATAATAATCATCTCATTGGTGTCACTGGATCGGCAGACAGATGGAGTGAGATACCCAGGGACAAAGACAAGGAGGAGACAGACATAGTCATGCATGACCTGTATTATCCCTGGTCACCACACTGGAACCAGGTTGCCGTGGAAATCACCATCGCAAACTAGACACTGAAGCTCATCTGCAGGGAGAGACATATTTATTATCCTTTTAAGATAACGCCCCATGTGACTCTTCGACAGTACATTTTCTTCTTTTCTTTCGGCCATATTAACCTGTGTGTGTGTGTGTGTGTCTGAGATTATCTCATCCCCTGACAGAAAGACTCCTCTCTCCCTCCCATAAGTTTTCTCCTAATTCTCCTCTGGTCCTTCAGAGCAGCTGGCTTCAGACAGGGTGAGCGAAGCAGCTGGCCTGCCGAGGTGACTTGCCAAGATTCAAGATTCAAGGTCCAAGATCCAAAATCCAAGATCCAAGATCCAAAATCCAAGATCCAAGATCCAAGATCCAAGATCCAAGATCCAAGATTCAAGATTCAAAGTTCAATACTGTAAAAACTTGGAACTTGGCTCAGTGTGCCCACGACGAGACAATAATCACAGCACAACACATAACAAGAAAAGAAACATAACACATTACCCCCTCGCCATAAAAACATAACGCACAATCCGTGGATGTAAAATACAGAATAAGTACACAATAAAATGAAATGCTGTAAACCTTATTGCAAATAGAATAGGATGCTTACAAATACACTTAAATACGTTAAAATTCAGCCGTAGTTATTGCTTTGCCTTTGTAAAGTGCTGATGCAGGATCGAGGAGCCATTTAGTGATTTGATGCTTTTGCAGTCAGTGCTGTTGAGGGAAATGGGTCTTACTGCTGATGGTCTTTGTGTTTTCCCTGAGGGGAGAGTTATTTAGAGTATCCTGTGCATATAGAGCCTGTAGTATTTTTAGACCCCTGCGCTGAATGCGAGTTTCATATATGTGAGAGAACATTTCTAGTACGTATCCGTTTGGTAAGTATGAAGCCAGTGATGGAGGAAGTACTCAAACATTTTACTTAAGAAAAAAACAGCTTCGTAAAATTGAAGTGGAGTATAAACTACATATATTTGCAGGTATATGTAATGGGGCAAAAGTGAAATCGACATCACTACCGTACAGATAAATGAAAAATGTACTTAAGTACAGTAATGAAGTAAATATACTTTGTTTTATCCCACTGTATAAAACAAAGTTTTAAATATCAGCCATTATTTGGTTGTAAAGAAAACTCTGGACATGATTTTTCCGAGAAGTGGAAACTATAATAATGCAGCCCGACCACAGCATAAACAAGAACACAGTTCATTTCCAATGTTCCAAATTCTAATGTTGGCAAAACACAGTGAAACTGTAGACGCATCTTGGAGCTTTGAGCTGCGACTGACACGCGGCCTTTAGTATAACAGGAGGTGTTTCCACTTCAACTACACACACAGCAATAGGAACATTGTGGCAGGACAAGGAAAGGCAGAGACGCAGGTACTGTTTACTGTTGTTTATTCAGTAGTCAGGAAGAACTGGCACATGTTCCCCATACGGGAAGTATATATAGCTACAGCCTTAACATTACCCATCAACCCACTGGGTGAGAGGACACACCCATGAGTGCACGCCACACAGCCCCCCCCCGAACACCCAGAGGGAAAAAAAAATAAAATGGGACAAAAGTCAGTACCTCTCAGGGGTTTTAACGAGGCGACCATAACGGCTACGCCGATCCCCGTCCGCAAACGCAGGGGTGGAACAAGCAGAAGGGACATCATGTACAACAGGCACAGGATCAGGAGGCACAACTGGAGAAAACAACACAGGGGCCTTAGAAGGGGGGCGACCACGACGGGGAACCCGGGCCGGTAGCACCTCTTCGCCGGCCAACAGATGAGCTGGCTTAAGTCTGTCTAACGAAACACGCTCCCTGCGCCCGCCCATGTCCAGAATGAAACTTTTAGAACCCGCCTCTAACACTCTAAACGGGCCGTCATACGGGGGCTGGAGGGGAAACCGGTGAGCATCGTGACGCACGAACACAAACCGAGCGGTCGCGAGATCCGTTGGCACGAAAGACCGAGGTGAAAAATGATGCACGGGCACCGGTGCACAAGCGGCCTGTGACGCAGGACGCGCAACAGGAACCGGAAAGGGGGCCGAGCTCTGAGGCAGAAACTCCCCTGGGACGCGGAGCGGCTGACCGAGTACCAACTCTGCAGGCGAGGCATCCAGGTCAGCCTTAGGAGCCGAGCGCAACCCGAGCATCACCCACGGCAACCGATCCAACCAGTTTGCATCTGAGAGCGCAGCCCGCAATGACGCCTTAAGCGACCGGTGAAAACGTTCACACAAACCGTTAGCCTGGGGGTGGTAGGCAGTGGTACGGTGAACCTGTGTGCCCAAAGACTTTGCTAGCGCTGACCAGAGATCCGAAATGAACTGCGGGCCTCTGTCAGAGGTGATATCAGACGGTGCACCAAAACGTGAGACCCAAGCTGAAAGAAAAGCGCGTGCCACGTCCGCAGATGTCGTGGAAGACAGAGGAACCGCCTCTGGCCACCTAGTGGTCCGATCTACCATGGTAAGGAGATGTGTAAAACCCTGGGAAGGGGGAAGAGGCCCCACAAGGTCGATATGCACATGATCAAAACGCCTGGCTGGAATCAAAAATGGCTCGAGGGGCGCCCTAGTGTGCTGGTGAACTTTTGCGCGCTGACACGCCACACATGTGGCCGCCCACTCTTTGACCTCTTTGCGAAGGCCAGGCCACACAAACTTCGAAGACACCAACTTCACCGACGCCCGGACACCCGGATGAGAAAGAGAGTGCACCATATCAAAGACCCGACGGCGCCAAGCAACCGGCACCACCGGGCGGGGGCGGCCCGTGGAGACGTCGCAAAGGAGGGCAGGCCCACCATTTTGCACCACTGCCTCCTCCAGCTCCAGACCGGTACTCGCAGCTCTCAGTGCAACGATACCCGGGTCCCCAGGTTGATCGGCAGCCAGTGCGGAAAAATCAACCCCAAGATGCACAGGGCACACCAGCACCCGCGACAGGCAGTCTGCAACCGGGTTCGCTTTACCCGCCACATGTTGGATGTCCGTTGTGAATTCGGAGATCGCCGCTAGATGGCGCTGCTGGCGAGCAGACCATGGCTCTGTCACCTTCGCCATAGCAAACGTCAATGGTTTGTGGTCAACATAGGCTGTGAAAGGGCGGCCTTCCAGCAGGAAACGGAAATGACGCGTAGCCAGGTACAACGCTAACAGTTCCCGGTCAAACACACTGTATTTTCGCTCACTGTCTCGCAAACCGCGGCTAAAAAATGCAAGGGGCTGCCACGCACCTGCAACACGCTGTTCAACAACTGCACCAACAGCCACATCCGAAGCATCGGTCGTGAGGGCGATGGGCGCCCGAGACGCGGGGTGTGCCAGAAGCGCCGCGTTAGCCAGGGCAGCCTTAGCCCCCTCAAAAGCCTGGATCCTCACAGGGGTCCAGTCAACCTGGTCCTTGGCTTTCTTAAGCTTCAAAGCACCATACAATGGTTGCAGGAGTTGGGCCGCACGAGGCAAGAAACGATTGTAAAAATTTACCATGCCCAAAAACTCCTGTAGCGACCTGACCGAGACCGGACGGGGAAAATCCGCAACTGCATGCACTTTCGAGGGCAAAGGGACCGCACCCTGCGACGAAATGCGATGGCCCAAAAAGTCTATGACAGACAGCCCAAACTGGCACTTGGCTGTGTTGACAATGAGACCATGCCCATCAAGGCGCTGGAAAACCTGCCTAAGGTGCGACAAATGCTCATCAGCCGACGGGCTGGCCACCAAGATGTCGTCCAAATAGACGAAAACAAATGCGAGGTCACGTAGCACCGAGTCCATCAAGCGCTGAAACGTCTGCGCTGCGCCTTTAAGGCCGAACGGCATTCGCAGGAACTCGAAAAGCCCAAACGGTGTAATGACAGCAGTCTTGGGCACGTCCTCCGCCCGCACAGGCACCTGATGATAACCTCGCACCAAATCGATTTTAGAAAAAATTGTCATGCCCGCCAGACGAATCGAAAAATCCTGAACATGCGGAATGGGGTAACGGTCATGGGCCGTAATGTTATTTAAACGGCGGAAGTCGCCGCACGGCCGCCAAGAACCGTCCGCCTTGGGCACCATGTGGAGCGGCGAAGCCCAGGGGCTGTTGGACCGCCTAACGATCCCCAAACGCTCCATGGTAGCAAACTCCTCCTTCGCGGTGGCTAACTTCACGGTGTCGAGGCGACGCGAACGTGCGAAAACGGGCGCACCCACAGTGGGAATGAAATGTTCCACGCCGTGTTTAGTAACCGCGGCAGAAAATGCGGGCGTTGTCAGCGAAGGAAATTCCGCCAGTAAGCGCTGGAAGACATCCTTTGACGCCGCGAAATTAGCGTGTGTTAACGGCCCGGGTCCCCCTGACTGACACGGAAAAGACGCAAAAGACACAGCATCAATGAGCCTGCGATTAGCTACATCCACTAACAACCCATTAGTGCACAGAAAATCTGCTCCGATAATAGGAACCGTAATGGAGGCTACAACAAAGTCACACAGAAATTTGCGTCCATTGAAACACACAGTCACGGACTTGGTACCAAACGTCTCTATAGCCGAACCGTTAGCCGCCGTCAGACGCGGACCACTGCCACGGGCCGAGAGGTCCGTAGCTGCAGGAGGGAGAAGGCTCTTCTGCGAGCCGGAGTCCACCAGGAACTGATTACCTGATACGGAGTCATGAATGAACAGCAGCTCCTCTTGATCGCCAGCGCCCACGGCTGCTACCGAGCGCCGGCTCTTCCGTTTCCCGGTGCCTCGAACGCGCACGGAGGAACGCAGCGGCGCGCCTTGCTGCCGAAGCGCTGATGGAAGAAACACAGCTGGCCGCGCTGTCTGCGGGTGGAAACTGCAGCCGTCCATGCCGGAGCCTCGTTCTCCAACGTCGGCTGCGAGGACTCCACGGCCACACTCTGCACGGAGACGTTCCTCGAAGTCAGCAGGATCCGGTCCGCCTGCTCAGCTAATCCACGGAAGTCGCCGGCCGCCAAGCAAGAAGAGTTGGCGAGGGCTGCGCGCACCTGCAGCGGGAGCTGGCGCAGAAAGATGTGCGGGAACAGGAAACCCTCATCCTCGGAGCCCAGCAACGACAGCATCTCGTCCATCAGGTCCACTGCCGAACCATCGCCCAAACCGGGAAGCGACAGTAGCTTGTCCGCTCTCTCCGCGGCTGACAAGCTGTAGCGCCGGAGGAGAAGCTGCTTGAGGGCGGCGTACTTTCCGCGCAGCGGCGGGGCTCGCAGGAGCTGCATCACGCGCCGGGTGGATTGCTGGTCCAAAGCCGCGACCACCAAAAAATACCTGGAGTCGTCTGCCGTTACTCCTCGCAGATGGAAGAGAGCCTCGACATGCTGAAACCACGGCGCGGGGTCGTTCTGCCAAAACTCCGGCAGTTTAACGTGCCCCGCGGAGCTGGTCGGTCGCGGAAGCTGCGGCGCCATGGTCGTTGTGGAGACACGGTCCACGGGCACCGGGGAAGAAAATACGTCTTCCCCCGATGAGGAAGGGACACTATCCTCCTCTACCTCGAACATGTCCAAAAAACGGGGTCACCAATGTGGCAGGACAAGGAAAGGCAGAGACGCAGGTACTGTTTACTGTTGTTTATTCAGTAGTCAGGAAGAACTGGCACATGTTCCCCATACGGGAAGTATATATAGCTACAGCCTTAACATTACCCATCAACCCACTGGGTGAGAGGACACACCCATGAGTGCACGCCACAACATATTCTATTGTGTGCTGGACAATACTTAAGATTGTATGGACTTGTAAGCATGCTCATACCGACTAAAGACTTGTAAGGAAAGAAGACAGTGTGTGCTGGCAATGGGCACCTGCTTGGTATGAGCCTCCATTCCTCCCCCGAGCCACTACTGAAAATGAGATCACTTTTTCAGCCAACTCCTTAATACGAAGTGAAAAGTTTAAAAACAAATCGGGGGCCTGATACTCGGGAGCCAAATCGCTCCCAGATACCTAATATCCTGTGATGTGGGACACGAGGCTGCTCTCCCTCAGCTCCGGCCAAGAGCATCTGTGTGCTTGTGCCAGGAGGAGGGTGGCATCAGTGTCAAGCTTTTCACACTGCCCACCGTCCCGTGTTGGGCAGATTAAGCATGGTGCATTCTTCCTTTTCAGCGTCTGGAGGGCCAGAGGAAGAGACAGAAAGAGACACCATTCATGACTGGACAAGGTGGAGTCACTGGGCACCGTGCCCGCACCGTCATCTGCCCCCTCCTCCCCCACTGCCGGACTGACAAGGGCCAAGAGTGTGAGGCGGACGCTTTTGTCCATCCTATTAATGAGTGGCAGGCCAGACTGAATGATTTTTAATGTGTGTGGGTTTTTCTGGGGGGAGGGGGGGCTGTAGCTGGAGTGGGCGTGAGCGCCATGGTGCGGAGTGACAGGGTGTTGTCAGTCAGAGGGGCTGACAGACAGGCGGCCTGTGGGAACGGGTGACAGAGGCCATCCGGGGCCTTCATGGGCGAACATGGGGGCCTTTTATTGGTTTATCAAACTGCTGACCCCCCATCGCCCTGTGCACAGGAAACACTCTGGCACATGAATGGAGAGATCATGTCAATGAGTCGGATGGGGGGGCCTGCATGGGACAGGAGTCAGGGTTGGGGTGAGTCATGTGGAGAGGGGAAGATGGGCAGGGGGGATTGAGGGTGAACTTGGGGGTTGAGATGGAGATCCAGAGATGTGGATGAAGATCACCATACTGTCATTTTCATCTCTAAAATATAAAAAGGGTCATAAATCTACTGTTACCTTTTGTCTAACCATCCTGCTAAGCCAACTCCCAACCTGCACTCCCTACACACTCTACAGCCAAATGTATGCCTTTACGCTAAAAGCAATACACCCATTCTCAAAAGATTGTAGCCGTTTGTTACACTGCCAACATTCTTCTGTGCGTCCTTCATGTTGGCATGGTTTTAAAGCAATACATCCACTAGAGGGCAGATCAGAGTCAAGAGTTTCTGACAATAACAAACTTGACGATAGCGGAGTAGACATGATAATGTTCCTTCGAAGAAAGAGATGGAAGCGCTTATTGGAACTTGTGCTTGGGCAAAATAACATCATGTAGCTTTCTTACCAACTCACAAAGTCTCTACTTGAAAGGTTCCGCCATTGTTTATATTTCCTCCTAGCCTCCGATTGGCCACACTGCCCCCTCATGATTTCCGGTGGTACTGCTCCGAGTCACCTGTTTTTTGTTTTTTTTCCCGTAAGCTTTCAGAGACAAAATAAGAGATGAAACAGACGACAACCAGATAGCTCCAGTGTTGAGCATAAATGAGCCTCTGGACTCTCTCTTTACCTCATTCCCTGTTCAGTTGCTTTTCAGTTACATATACAAACCTTTATAGACATATTCGTTTATCATTGGCTAACTGACACAAATAAATGTGCTACCTCTTGTTAAAATGTTCTCTCTCATGAGAACATCAAGTCACTTTTGTGCCGCAGTCTAAAACTGAGCTTCAGTTTAATGGTGTGAGTCAGTTTTGATCCACTTAAAACAGCCGTTTGTCGTTTCTCTCCCTCTACCCAGCAGCTATAAGTAGAGTATTGGTAAACAGATCATGTAGCATTGCAGCAGGGATACAAACCGTTGCAGAAAGATCAGCTCTGTGATAGGAAGGATGGCAGAGGCAGAGGGATGGGGGAGTTTCTCCAACACATTTTGAGGAGTTGCAGAGAGGTCTGTGGTACTCGCTGCCTGATTTGTGAGAATTGATGAATTTACATGTAATGCAGCATATCAAGTGAGGGGCCTGCGCTCGTTGGATTAATACATGTGCAATTTTGTCAGGCAAAGATCCTAATCTGAATCGGCCTTTATGGTTCATCCCTTCAAAGATCTATTTTATTTATTTACATTAGGCTCTCCTTTTATCAGCCCTCCACTCGGGGTTTACACAAAACATATCTCAGCCTGAGACAGTTATGTGTGAGAACAACGTAAGAAGTCGCTGTGGAGCTCATCATCAATCTCCTTCTCAAAACATATGGGCCTGTGCACATTTATATGAAGCTGACCTGTGACCTCTATAACTGGGTTTAAGGGCAGTGAAAGTGAGCCGCCATGGTACTTGTTGTCTCTGTGTGTGTGTCTGGGCTGGTTTGGTCCAAGCTGGGCTGTCTGGATTTAAGGCCAGGGCCCCTGTACTCTGCGTCTGGGAGTCTGGGTTTGGGCGTCCTCCTCTATCCAGGACGGCTTATTTATGACCTGAGTCGAGCCCGGTCCAGCAGCCAGAGACAGAGCGGAGAGGAGGGATCGAGTGCTGCTTTACTCCGGTGCATTCCTACGCACACAAGACCTGACTGACACACATTCGAGCACAACACACAGACACACAACAGATAAGGAGATGGAAATGTCTCCCATGATCTCATATCAGAGACTGTGACTACGAGGCTGCAGAGTGAGGCCCCTCCCCCTCTCTGCTAATATCCCCAAAGTCTGCAGTCTGCCGGAATTCTGGCTAAATCCTGAATCATTTTATAGCAACTCTTTTCACACTCTAGTTGGATGCAAGCAGGTTTGGCTGAGTCTGTCCCATGTCATCTGGTTGGAGTGAAAGTTTGTTAACAGCGTGATGCCTCACAGTGCCAACATTTTCTTTCATTAGAGCCTTATTTGAGTTTATCTGGGAGCAGATAACGGGTGCATGCTGACGAAACACAGATTCTCTCGGTCGGACTGGGGTTTCAAAGCTCTTATGTCAAAGTCCTGCTTCTTCTCGTCCCTTTCAAGCACAGAGCTCTCTCTGTAGTCAGTTTGGATTAGAGAGGATACAGTTCAAAAACCGCTGTTCTCATGCAGGCTTTGTCTCTCCCCTCCCTGCTGTCTTTTCACCTTTTCCCCTCATATGTAACGGCTCGGCTTCACCATACATCACCGCTCAGTCCTCTCTGTGTCAGTGAACCCTTAAATACCAAAGGGGTTGTATATGGCGAACACAGAAGTGAAAGAGCACGTCATTGCTTTTTTGTGGAGATTCAAAACGTCTCCGCTGCAAAGCTGGGGGTACTGCTGCTGCTTTTCTCTCTGGCGGACATGTATAAAAGAGAAAGGATGGGTAGGAGAGTGCTTCACTGCTCCTCTTTTTTTCCCAAATGTGCTCTTCCTTTTTTGCGGTTAAATGCCTCGGAAAATTGGACGGCCTGGCAAAGCAGAGGTGGATGTTTTCCCCGAAGCAGAGTGCGGATGGAGCACATTCCAGAGGAAAGCTGTGTAAATCCCTCCATTGATTTGGTGCGAAACCCTCCTGACCTCTGGAATACATTAGCAGATTAGCCATGGAGGCCGTGTGCACACAGCTCTTTTAGCTCAGCTGCCGGCCTATTCAGACACCACACCAGCAGTGGTCTGCCCGTGGCCCCCCGAATACAGAGCCCGGATACCAGGGGCAGATGGGCCCACACCGGCTCTTTTACTTTCAATACCCAATTATAACTCATTGTGCATGCACTTGTGTGCACTTGTTGTTGCCTACATGCTGTCTGCTTCATTTCTAGAAGTGGTGAAGCACAGTTTTTACAAATGTACAAACGTTTAGAGATTTTTTGGTAATTTCACCCATTTTCTTATTGATTTGTAAAAAAAAATCTAAAAAAGTCTGTTCCATTGTATAGTTTGACAAAAAACACGGGTAAAGTGTGAAAGCCATGTACAGTAAATCATGACCTAAGGCCTTTAACACAAACTCTCCACAGACCATTACACACACATGCAAATAGTACATGAGTGCCCTGTGGGAAAATCTATAACCATCAAGCATATATTACTATGAAGTTGAATTTGCAATTTTGACATGTCAACAGGGCAGGGTGCGCCAGAGACAGTCTTAAAGCATAACAAATCACATGATTCCATTGTTTTATATGCAAAATCTTCCAATGGAATATTTCTACTCATTTACTCCTGTATTTAAACAAACAAGATTGGTCAATTCACTCGAATCCCAAAGCACAATTTTCTCATGATGTGATTCATACAAACATAAAGAGTTTGAGTTGAAATAAAACTCAAGCAATAATTAGCATGAAGTGATATCGGGAAAGCTGATCAGTGTTGAGAATGACACTCACCGGACTCAGGCCCTGGCACCGGTCCATGCTAGCAGGTCATCAAACCTTAACTTTCCACTGGTCAGCTTGTAACGTCATCCAGATGCAGCTCCAGGAGAAGATGAAATTCCTACACGACAGCACTGGTTTGTCAGGTATTTCCACATCGGGTACAACTCAGGACTTGCTTTCACTTCACCCATAACCCTCCCCTCTCTTCCGGGGGAGAAGAGGAGAACATTTGCAGGTTGTCTTTACTCACGTTGTTTGCACGAGTAAAGACAAAACAGAAATGTCACTTTGCCTTTGTCGTGAACAAAGCGTTATAATAAATCTGAAGGCCGGTGACCCCCATTAGCTCCAGGGCACCATGCAGGAATCCGTCATTGGTGAAAGCCAGGGCACCTCAAGTGTGTGTGATTGATTTTCTAGAGTCAGAGTATATCATTTATTAATTTATAATTTACTGTGATTGTGATCTTTTCTTTTCTACATGTCCTAATAACTGCAGTGTGTGTGTGTGTGTGTGTGTGTGTGTGTGTGTGTGTGTGTGTGTGTGTGTGTGTGTGTGTGTGTGTGTGTGTGTGTGTGTGTGTGTGTGTGTGTGTGTTTGGACTGGAAGGTCCTTGTTGTGGAGCTTTTCTTTAAAAGAGCCTTTAGGGAATGTGGTCAATTCTTCAACCCATCCTGCAACAGAAACACCAGTGATTCAGTGTTTTCAGGTGAGACCTTTAATGCAGGTACGGATGATTATGAATTAACACAGATTCAAAGGAAAGCTAAACCTCTATCTAAATCTATAAATGTAAAAAGTAAGACCTGCTATATTCATCCTGTTTTTGTTTTACGGATAACAGACCTCAAGAGTGAATCTGGACGCCAGCTTTTCCATTGTAGTGCAGCCTTCGGACATGTGCTTTTCATAACATTGTAAACTCATATAAAAGCTAACAGAGTGTTAATGGATTGAGCAAGTGGCCATTGACCTGGTATTGTGCTTATGTGTGTTTGGATGCGTGTGCCTTGTTGGGGGTGAAGGGTGGTGCTCTGGGTCAGAGGAACAGGCATCATGGTCACAGGCTGCAAGTCCAAACGGGACCCCTGCACCCCCCTCAGAGGGGACACATGGCCCTGGGACCCCCCCCGACAGACCCTCCACACCACAGGCAGACAGTTCAACCACCAGCCAAGCAGCCTGACGTGCAGATGGTGGCTGCTCGCTCGCTGTCCGCCTTCTCGTGTGAGGAAGAAGAGATGAAATCAGCTCATCTGTCATCAGTGTGTTCTGTGTTTGTACTCACTGATGACAGAGGGATCCACGCACCTCTGGGAATAATAAAGTTATGACTCATCCTATTATTCCAAACGCATTCATTATATATTGAGTCCTCCTGCAGTGAGGACAGGTTGGATTCCGATCTGGCCCTATTGCTCCACGTCTTCCCTACGTCCTCTCGCCCTTTCATGCTTTAGTTTGTACATAAAATAAAAACTTGCTGCCCAGTACTATCCTTAAAAAACTGTATTACTATGCCCTACTGTATATTTTTGTCCTCTGTAGAACTAGCCTGGGCTGTATGAGTTTCCATTCTGTTTACTTCTTGTAAGTCCAATCTATGCAATCTGTACAACTCTAACACACATCTACCTGAGTAGTGAACATATGGACAAATACAAACATCCCCACAGACGCTGATTTAAAAAAAATAACAATATCCATATATTGTACATGTATTACATATTACATGACAATGCTATATATATAACAAAACATTTTAAATGAATAATAAAGTCTTAAGTCTACATATTTCTGTAGTGATATCTGAAATGTATGTCATCACATTCACCAGATATGGTTCAGATAACAGGCTGCAAGGACACACCCACTAAATATAGGTCAGTCCCTCATGTTCTATGTGAATTTGAACAGAGCGTAAAGTTGAGGTATGTTTTCACTTCTCAGGACTGGTTTAGAAGTTGCCCTGTGTTTCGTGCCATGTGTGAGTGAATTCCTTCTTTTCTCCTTCTCCCTGAATGAGTTTCCCGCCCTGCAGCTCTCTGCAGCCTGGTTAATGTTTACACCCTGATTGATTTGGCTCTTCTGACTAATGCAAGACAAACAACAACTGATCAGTTCCATTAGCACATCAAGCCTCAGAAGTGGCTGCGCTCTGCTAGAGAACAATTTGGCCCCTCGGTGGGAAAGCAAAACAGAGAGAGCCCGAAGGTGCCGTGTTTTCACGCCATCTTTGATTTATGCCTCGTCGGCAGATGAACCTCGGGTCATGCTCCTCTTTGTCTCCTCTTCTCTCCTCACGTACGGAATTCCCTATCCCTACTATTTCCCAACTTATTGGTATTCTTCCCTTTACTCCTCTCTCCCACCACCCCTAGCCTTTTTTGTCAACTTTGTAGGAGCTTGAGGTCTCACAGGGGAAAAGATTATTCCTCATACTGGTTCCAATCCTCAAATTAAGCACCGCGAGAAGAGGTGTGAAAGTTAAACTGCGACCCTCACCCCACTTCTGTCTTATTTTTCTTTGACTCGGGTTCAAAGGTCACCAGCCTACTATTCCTTAACCTATCAGCCCCCCGACAGGACCATATTGATTATCAGACTCGCTGTGACCTCTCAGAATAACAACTAAATATTTTCCTCCGTAGCACCCAGCAGGATGTCGTAACATGGACGGAAATATTAAATGGTCTCTGAGCAGATATGACAGATAATGGGCTTATATACATGACAATAGGTTCCCCTCCCCTTTGGCCCCGTCCTTCTTGTCTTTCTACCCTCTGCACTCTTTCTCTTCTCTATGTCCCCTCCTAAATGTCCCCTTCTGCCCTCTCTCTTCATCCAAGTCCCCTAGCCTCCACCCCTACCCCACCACCCTTCAGTATTCTGCGAGGGATCATGGGTAGTGTGTGGCAGGGGCAGTTGTTTGTTGTCACTATGAATTACGGTGACACACTAAAGGACTGACAGATCATGGTAGGTAGCACACAGGCAAGGGAGAGAGAGAGAGAGAGAGAGGGAAGAGGCCAGGCTTGGGTGGAGATGGGTGTTGTTGATGTGGGGGGGTGAGAGATGGGGTGAGCCAAGCTCACCAAGAATGTGCAGCCCAGGGAAGACGAGGGGAGGGGCGTCCAGTGTGAACACCAGGATTCTCAGGGATCAGTTTACAAGGTGTGTCTCCTTGACTTTCACTGTTACAGTAATTATGAGCTGAGGTTTTCCCACACTGCTGCACCACACAGGTGATACATTTGATAACAGCAAATACTACATATTCAACTGCAGGGGGCTAGGTACAATAGGTGATAGTAATCAGTCAATTATAATTGCACTGTGAGGTTATTTTGGTAAAAGCCTATGACAAGATCCAATGATTGTGTATGATTATGTTTATATATGGGACTAAAATACTCAACATTGCCTCTTTGTAAAGACAGACTTTTAAAATAAAAGATGTATGATATAACTAATGGATTCATTACTGATTTATAAATAGTTCAATACATTCTTGAAATGTTTACAGTATTTGATTGTTTCATGTTCTTTTCAAATTAACTTTTTTAAGGTCCATTTAAAAAAGTTAATTTAAGGTCCATTTTTAAAGGTACATTCAGCCTCCTTCTTTCTGTGAAACATCTTATTTTTTTTATTTATTTCATTTATTGACACCTGAAATGTAGATTTGAATAAATCAATCCAGTTGGTTAAATGCTAAATTGAAGGGGTAAAAGTTTGCTGGTTGATGACAACAACAACAACAACAACAACAACAAACAAAAAAAACAGTGCTTTTCATTGGCATATACTACTAAGCTAAGTATAGCTTAATAGTAAGCTAACTAAACCATGCTGTATTTAACTAAACTTAACTAAACCAAAGAAAATTAAACAAAACTCAACTAAACTCAACTCAACTCAACTCAACCCAACTCAACTTAACTTAACTTAACTTAACTTAACTTAACTTAACTTAACTTAACTTAACTTAACTTAACTTAACTTAACTTAACTTAACCAAACTATGCAAAAGTTTTTTCCAATTAGCATACTAAGCTAATCTATACTAAGCTACACTAAACTAAACATAGAATTTCCAAGATTACATTTCCAGTCACAGATGTATTTCTCTGCTGCTCTCTCACCAAACTGTACTTAAACTTCAACACAAACCACATTTACAGTTCCATCATTGTGTTCTGCTGGAACACTCCTGCACGTTGGCCTCGGACCATGTTTCCAGTGTGATTTGATCATGATTGATGAAATCTGGACTAACAGGGCACCCAAATTGCTAAGTGCTCCGTAAAGGAAGTGTAGCGTTCGGGTTGATTAATTTATTTGTACGGTGCATTTTTCTTGTCAATTAGAACGGTAGATGTGTACGTTAGCCACCACATGTACAGGCATAAATGTCTGTTTACGTGAGGACACATTTGTGAAGACTTTACCCGGCAGGTCTCCAAGGTTTGTGTAGCCATAATCTTTTATATTGTTGAGTGAGTCAATGGCTCTTTTGTCTTGAAGTGCATTCATTTGTGCAGAGGAGTCTATCCAGGTGCCTTCCTAAGTACTTTAGTATTTTATAGGTCTAGAAGGAGTTTTTAATCTGCGCTGCTTTGCACAGCTCAGGGTTTCTGCCATTGCTGTGGGCAAGAGGGCGGGAGGAATACAAACCGCTAGAAGCTGGGAGACTTTTTTGAGGGATGCCATTGCTCAACAGCATGATTAGGATTTGCAAGAGCAGAACGGAGTGATAGACAATGATGTAAATCTGCCAGTCTGTTATCTGGAGGTGGGCAAGCTGCAACCTGAAGACTCAAGTCAAGCCAGCATGCTAACAGTCGCTCCTCTGTTACCGAGTACAGGAAACTGTGTAAACAGTGAGGAAAACAACATGCACCCAGGAAAGAGACAGAAAAAACTCATCTTTGCTCTTCGTGATTTTTAAAGCTGTGCTACTATCGTGTGTACACAAGGCTTATTTGTAAGGATGCCGAGCGTAGACGTGTTTAATAAGTCTGTCACTCTCCTTTTCTTCCTGGATCTATCTCTCTGGATGTAGTGCAGAGGCTGCTGGAGGGGGGTCAAAGGTCAGGGCCCTGGCGAGGAGGTTACTCCTCAGGAGACCGCTCAGCTCAAATTAGGCCTCAGATTGCCGTTCATGGTCAAAATAGTTAACCTCAGCTCACCTCATCATCCCTTAAGAAAACATATGCTTTGCTTCAATGCCCGAGTCTCATTTTAACAAACTATGTCACTGGAACGAGGAAACTCCTCCTGGATAAAACGTTACGTCCAGGTACCCTTATTAACACAGAGGACAAGGAAGGAAGTGTAGCGTTCGGGTTGATTAATTTATTTGTACGGTGCATTTTTCTTGTCAATTAGAACGGTAGATGTGTACGTTAGCCACCACATGTACAGGTATAAATGTCTGTTTACGTGAGGACACATTTGTGAAGACTTTACCTGGCAGGTCTCCAAGGTTTGTGTAGCCATAATCTTTTATATTGTTGAGTGAGTCAATGGCTCTTTTGTCTTGAAGTGCATTCATTTGTGCAGAGGAGTCTATCCAGGTGCCTTCCTTTACGGAGCACTTAACAACTCATGCCAGTGGACACATTTTCAGAAGATAATTAGAACCTCCACTAGCACTGCAATAGTCAGATGTAACAAACAGGACCAAATAAAACATGTTGGAGCAATATAATTTATTGCTCCCATAACTTACAATATCTTGTGTTGCTGCCACTGGACAGAGCAGTGAGCGGGGACACGGAGAAACAATAAACAGAGTTAAACGTGGGAGCAGGGAATGGAAAGCAGCAATGAGCCAAGGTCAATTCTATAACTGTTGGCCTATAGAGTGATTTAGGTGCTGCGGCAAGGGGGGCTTGTCCAATCACAGCGCTGCAGAGTGAGTTAGGGTGGGACGGTCGAGGTGTTGAGAGCCTTGGTGGTAATGACTTGCTGATGACATCAGGACATAGAGCAGAGTCTTTTGTCAGCCCGGGGGTTAAAGGTCAGACAGCCCCTGACCTTGTGATTTATTCACTGGGCCTCCCTCAATCTATTAACACAATAAAAGCTACATGTATGCCAGGAATGCATGACTCTCTCTGAGGTGGGCACTCGGGACTGATACAAAATACTTTCTGTTTGTTTCCTCAGCCCTTTTCATTCCTCGCCTTATCACCATCTGCGACAGCGACCATTTAGCAGAGACCGGCCTGATGACAGGTTGTGTTCATCTTCGGCTGGTGTGAAGACTCACAATAGGCAACACCTGCCGTCGAAATGTAGTGAAAGTCTTTCAGAAGCCCCGCTGCCTCAAAAGAGAGAGTCCGGGAGAACATCCTCAGAGATAGCATCAGTTCTTTTCATGGCAGTGGTTAGTGCTGCTGGTGAGAACAGAAGATTACACGCACTACAGAGCACGCGTCCTGCTAGTTCCAGGGACAGGTTTGGCTTGGTACACTGTGAAATGTTTAACCTGACTTCCTGCTGCTGCGGGCGTGGAGCTGTGGAGAGATCACTGCAGTCAGCACTAATATCTAACTCCCTCTGACAATGGGGACACAGTCAATTACGTACAGTCTGAACAAGTCCTCCAATCAATAAGTGGGCAAGTCTTGTTAAAAAAAATATATTTCTTAGTGTTGAAAATGTAAACTTTTTAACAAAAAAAATGGAATTAGTTTGAATCAAATATTTGGGGGATTGGGTTTATTACCTCCACTAGGGAGACATGTTTCCATCTGCGTCTGTCTGTCTGTTAGTTAGCAGGATGAATTAAAAGCTATTGGATAGATTATTACAAAACTCATTGGAAGGATGAGGGTTTCGGCCAAGAACTAAATTACAATCATTTTCTTGTGTCGATCTGTTTGAGGGGACGGATCCAGGATAACATTGTGAAATATAGGGCTTTTTTCATGGAATTATTCATGGATCTTAATGAAAAAAAATCTGACATGTTTAGGGGACTGATATTTATAAGTTTGTGCGATCTGGTGTCCTTCCAAATAAAAAATCTGGATGAAGTGAATTTAAACGTGGTTTCATACTGTTCGGCCTTGGTGGAGGCATGAGCTCCACTGAGTGCGTTTCCAGTTTACTGACTATGAAATGAAATTTAATCACAATCTGTGCCTCAGGTGAACCTACAGCCATGAGCTTGTTAGTTTAGCTCACTAAGATTAACAATAAAGACTGATGAGTGAAATTTGATTATCTGTCAATTTGCTGTGGTCTATGTGCCAGATTAGCTCTTTCCAGACACAGTGATTTCTCTGTGTCTCCAACATTATGGCAAACAAAAACCCAGGTTAGACGCTGATTAATGTTTTTACTTCTCAATTTTTACTAGTTACTCTCTGGCTCTCCAAAGACGTAAGTCTTACAACTCTTTTTACAAATTAGGAATATTGAGCCAATGTGATTAACTCTTGAAGAAACTACCAAACTACCACAGTTTGAGCACGAGAAGAAGGCCATTGAGGACATTAAAGAAGAGAGAGAAATCCTTTTCAAAGTTTGAAATGCCAGGAAAAAAGCTTTCTTCATTCTTCATTTTATAGAGTTATAAAGTTGTCAGTTCCACTCAGCATTTCTCTGTGTTTCTCCCCTGAAAAAAAAAGTTCTGTGTTATTTTTATTAGGTGTAATGGTGCCAGTCAGGTGGTAGGGAAAGCAGACATTTTGATCAGGACTCATACTGCAGCGCTGCGGCGTGCCTCATGTTTCTGTCTCCTGCTGCAGTTTGCTGTTTCCCAGTGCAGCTTCATGGAGTTGAAACCACCAAACTCCCAGTTTCAAGCTGGAAACGACAACATCGCCTCCACCCACCTTCTCCCCGTGCTCCCCTTTTTAGCTGAGCTCCACGGCCTGCTCAATCTGCAGGCATCCCAGCTATTTCAAACACTCTGAAGTACTGAGGTGGAAACATGTGAGGAATCTGGATGATTGACCCTCCACTCCCCCTCCATCCACTCCCTCTATCCCTGCTCTCTGTTACCTGCTGAGGGGGAGGAGACGACAGCGGAGGCCTGGTTGTCTGGACGAAGTCATTATGGTATCAGTGACACTAAAGGAGGACCTGCTGACTTATGGAGTGATGCCTCCTGGGCCACAAGAAGAGGGACTCTGCTGTGCGAGTTGGCTCACGTCGGGCGGAGTGGGCGGTTTCTGCAGTAAGAGCGGCTCCCCCCTGATGCAGGGGATGTCCAGAGTGGCCACATGATGAGAATAAGAGGTTTCTCGCAGAATAGTTTCTCACTTTTCAAACCCATTTCTTGTGCTCCTATTACTGACTCCTGTTCCCGTCCAGCCGAACATCAAAACTTTCTCCTGGCACTTTCTGTCAGGGCTCGTTTACATCGCCACATGGCTGCAGAGGAGCTATATGGTTCAAATTAGACCCCGAGGCGTGCATCTACTTCTAACTACAATCTCCCCCATGCACCCCCACCGCGGGGAGCTCCACGCATTTGTTTCATATTTGGCACAGGATGTGACTCACCTACCCTTGATGTGTTAATTATATAGTATCAGTGATATATAGGGAGAAAACGGAGAAGTCTCTATAAGATTTGGCAAAGCTGAGCTACAATAACATATCGCTGCCACTCATGATTAAGTGCAGCACCCTCAAGGAAGGAGAGAGAAGGATCTTTCAGAGGAGAACAAGCCTGTTTTGTTCTCAGTGGTTTTCATCACTGAATATCTTAGTAACACATCTATACATATGTACAGAGAGATGGAGGGAGGGGCTTTGCAGTTCTGGCCCAGTAGATTGTGTGTGTGTGTGTTTGCACTGCAGTAACAAAAAACACTGTATAATGGGTGGTTGACTCCAATAGAGTCGCACACCACAACCATTGCCTATGGTGTCACTAATATAGAGCTGTGGGGATTTAACAGGACATGTTTGCTTTGGCTGCTTAAAATAGACTCATCTAAGATACAACACTGGAATTAGAGATAAAGCAATGAGTCTACAGCTTTTTAAACAGTTCTGTGAGTGTATTATCTTTATTGTTCACACATGTATTCGCATGCTAATGTTGGCTAATAGCACCAAACAGAAAGTAGGCCTACAGCTGAGGCTTCTATAAGTGAGAGGGGAAGAAAAGTGAAGTAGGGTATCGCAAAAGTAGTTTTGGATCATCCTCTGGGCACCATGAACATGACAATTCCTCCAATAGTTGTTGAGATGTTTCAGTCTGGGCCTAATGGTTGAATGACCAACTGACTGACAGCCTCAGAACCAATCACCTTGCATACCGGAAAAGTTTGAAATTAAATATCAAATATCATAAAGTGATGAGGCTGATCGCTCCAGACATGTTTCAAGACATATAAATATAATTTTGCTTAAATATATCAATTTGAGTTTTGTTTTTCTCCAAAGTTAAATTAACTGCATCTACCACTGTCTCGTTGCAATGCTAATAAAATAGGGTAAATGGTTAATGGAAAGTAGGTTTTCCAATCATATTGTACACGCTTTCTATCATATCATTCATACATAGTCATGCATGGGCAGTGTGGGCTTCAGTATATGGCCCAAGGACCCATCCTCATGCATATTGGAGGAGCAAGGGAACGAACTGCAGACCGTTTGGTTAGTGGACGACCCTCTCCACCTCCAGAGACAGAGCCTATTAATAATTATTTGTTTTGAAAGTTTAGCTGCTGGATGCAAGATATCTCCCTCAATGTAAAGTCAGTATTCAAGTTTACCACTAGTTTGCTAATCGACCGTGATTTGAAAAGTGATAACACGTCCTTCTTATAGAAAGTGAAATAAAGCTCCTCGTGTTAAACTCCACATGAACAGTACATGACTCTGTACAGTGAAGCATCAGCAGCAACAGCCCATGTTAGACTTGTGGAGGACTTGAATGTGAACCAATTAGCTGCTCCATGGACAAAGGGAAGTAACGGCTCACTGCTGATTAGCTCCCTTCAACAGCATCTTAAATTTGCATAGCAGCAGGAGGTATGTTTTATCACTCGCCGCCTCGATCATCACAGTAATAACATGAATTCTCACCATTAACATGTGCCATCAGAGATCCAGCCACTCCACTGTGCTCCTGATGATTTCTACCCACACGGGCTCAGGGATCGATATGTTGATCTATGATGCTGATGGCGAGCTATTAGCTTGTCACTTTCATTTCCTCTCACGCTCTCCTCTGGTTTCCAAAAACCCTGTGGCCGCTGGATTAAGGAAGAGGGGCGACTGAAGAAAAGATCGGAGATGAAGAAAGACAATGACAGGTTGACGGATACCACAGTGCAGGGCCACTGGGTGCACACAGTTCTCAGTCAAAGGCCCATGAGACTCTGCTTGATGAGGTTTCTCTACATTGTGAGACGCCTGAGCAGTGGAAAATAAATTGGGCAGTTGGAAATAAACTAATGTGAGGCGAGGAGAGAGAGGGAGAAACAGTGGGGGGTATTTCACGCTATACTCTATAATGTACCTCTCTCGCTCTCTTTATTTCCAGCCAACCTGTCAGCTCCACTGTTATCTGATGGCTTTACTGGTGGAGGCAGGGATGGGAGAGGAGAGAAAAACAGACGTAGAACTCTCCATTCACAGGTCGAAGACTTTGCCTCAGACAAAAAAAAACTCTTGTTAGTACCTCTTTTCAAAATGAATGGAAGCAGTTTCCCTCCCTTGTTTAAAAAAAAGAGGACTACAGCGGTGGAAGCGAGACAAAAATGAAACCTCTGTGGAGATCAGAGTCTTCCAGCCTCCCCTGTGTCTCTTTCAGAGCACTCGAACCAATGCAGGAGACAGCTTGGAGCAGTGGGAGACGAGCTGTAGGGGGCCAGCTTCCAGTCTCTCTCTGGCTGGCTGTGCTCAGATTTGTCGGAAAGTTATAGACTTTATTTATTCCTGTAGCTGCAACAATGCATAGTACCAGAAAATCTAACTTTTTATCCTTTACTTCAACTTCAGTTCTTGTCTTCCTGTCTGCTCTGTGCTTTGATGTTACATCAGTCGGCCCTAACAGGTTCTGTGGAGTGCACAACTGGATGTTCTGAAAATCGTCAGTCAGGGAAATGAAACTGAAAGCAAAACACAAAGTATCAAATGTAACAGTGTGCCTTAAGGATGATTACTTTATATTACATTGTATGTTATATTCTTACTGGTGCATTAAAATGTAAGCAGCAATTTAATTTTGTAACTGGTCGAGGTGGAGCCATTTTAACCACTTGAATCTGTGGTAATGTGTCAGTTATTCTAAATAAAACATAATGTAACACAATATATACATTATTGATCTGCTATTTAACTACTAAACCGCAGGTCTTATAGAAATGTAGTAGTCTAAAAGGTGCAATAATTCTTTCTAATATGTTGTGAAGTAGAAATTTTGAGTAGCATTTATGTAGGCTATATAAAATACATATATAATGTATATTCTTGTGACATCCCTCCATCCATAATCTCTACCACTTATCTAAGGGTTGAAATGAGGGTGGAGCCAATTACACATTGGGTACATATGTGAGGGCATTTTATTTAATTTGTGCAATAAACCATGCCAATAAATCATGTTGTGATGGCTCGTTGTGTTGAGATACCCTACCTGAGAATATGGAGTTCACAAAGTGTCCTTGAGCAAGAAGCAAGCCTGACCTGCTGCACGGTGCTACAAGCTGACAGACTTACTGTTTGGGTTCATGTCTCAGCTTCTTACTGTTGGGAAGTAATAGAGTATTTACTCAGGTATAAAACTAACTATGAGTAGCTGCAGAAAAAAACACGTATATTGTTACTTGTAATGAAATATTTTGACTCTTTTATATTTTCTGCATATTATGACATTGTTTTATTATTACTGAAGCCCCCCTATATATTCTATTGAGTGCTGTGAAATAAATTTAGCTAAGCTCATAACTCGTTTTCACCGTCTGAAACTGACTTTTAAATCACATTATTTTACTTGAGAGATATGATCTAAATTAAAAGGACTGAGGAAAAGATTTGAGATGAAGACAGTTACAGGTTGTGACAGGTTGACAGAAACAACAGATACGGTGCAACACATATTGATGTTCCTTTTTTTTACATCTACTTTGTCCGTTTAAGAAAAAGTTTAAAATATCTGGATGGCGATATTATTTGAGATTTATAAAGTTTCATCTCTTTTATTTAACACAAGAGCTATGGTCTGAATATGGACCGCACTGCAGAGGATGAGCTGAACATTGTGGATGATGCTCTGCGCGTCCCTGTGTGTGCGTAATCAGTGCGCCCCCTCCTCGCGCGTGTCACGCCTCGGCCACTGGGGGGCGGTGTTCCTGCGGTCTGACACTCTGGGACCTAACCGATGGGGGCCCTCTCTCACGTTGGACCGAGTGACTGAGCGCAGCGCGGCGCGGCGCAGGACGGACAGGGAACAGCGCTGCAGTTTGCAGGAAGCGGCTCGAATTACACTGGGGGTGCTTGGGGGGGTGGGATGACACCCACTGGAGTGAAGGAGGAGGAGGGAAGTGTGTGGAGACGTAAGGAGGAGAAAAAACCTAGTAAACCTGACAAAGCGTCTGAGAAGCGGAGCGAGGAACTGCCGGCGGAACAGGAGACGCAGACGCGAAAGACGCTCTCTCCAGCGGGGGCACGCACACTGATGGATTTTATGTCATCTTGCATCGGACAAACTATTCTCCCCCTCGCGCCAGCTCCTCTGTAGCTGCAAACTTTCTGTTTTTAACTTGACAAGTGCGCTGCTGGAACACTGGGGCATGTTTTGCGCACCGGAGGAAACTTGGTGACGGGGAGGAAAAGTTAGTGAAGGGGGGGACAGCCGCAGTTATGGTTCTCCGAGCTGTTTTCGAAGGATAAGTGGGATTTCGCTGCATGGCACCGGACTACACTGCTCCCCCGGTGTGGATTATACCCTCCGATCGGACTCGATGCCGGCTGCTAGTGGAATAGAAAGCTGAAAAGAAGGCAGCGCCTCGCAGATGGTGCATTGTGGAGTTGGAGACATTCCTCCTTCAGGATTCGGCTCATGCTCTCGCCTCCCTTATCTGTGCATGCCAAAACAGAGATCTCCACGATTTTAGTCCTCCCTGGTAAGAAGCCTGTTTTTTGTTCTTCCCTTTCTTGTGTACGATAAAGCTCAGCTGGGAAAAAGTCTCCAGCTCCTCCACTATCACATCTGTCAGGATTTCGGCTGTCATGACAAATAGGCGAAGTGATAGTAGACACGACTTTGCTCTTTGGGGGGTTTGTGCTACGTATTCCCTACGCTCGACAACTATTTACTATTCACAGCTGAATTTACACAATAGTTTGGAGACTCACAAGTCTATGCAAAGTTAATGATTACACATTTTCTTGAATTTGCATCAAATAAACAATAACGCATTGTGCGTAATTCGTACCCCCTGTTATTTTTTTCTTTATCATCCTTTCTGATAAATGTTATTAAGTTAATTCAATAAAACCTCCATGTTTATTTTGAAAGGCGGGGGGGGGCTTCTCCCAGCACCTTGCGCCATCACTTGAGGACCCATTAACAAGTGTCCTGGTTATTTATTACTTTGCTTAATTTTCTTACATTGCATTTATGGTGCCAATTATCCCGTGACCGCAGTTGTTTTTTCACTGCTTGGTGCCGGAGCCCTAAATCACTGAGCGGCTCCAAATGAGCCCCCATTGTGGGAGAAGCCAACTGATTTGAATCTCAATGGGAATTCAGTCGATGCCAAAGGAGGTTTCATTCAGAGCCCCCGGGTTGAAGTGAAGGCGGTGGTCATGTATGGAGCAAAGTCCCTCGTGTGTCCTAATGTCAGCAACACTGGGAGAGTTTTGCAATCAGGAGAACATCAGGTCACATTTTAAAGACATCATTTTACATTTTTTTGTTTTTATATTTTTATCAGGACATGTTTTGATTCCATTGCATTTGACCGACTACCTGTAGAATAACCCTATTTTGGATTTGATTTGGTCCTGCTTCACTTCACATTTGCAATTGTTGTAACGCGTGCAGAGGTTTCTGGGTAATTCTCTCTTTCCTCCTTCCTCCAGTTGATAAGCTTTATGACTGAATCCGACACTGACTGGTTTATAATCCATTAATGACGCATGTGTCTCATGCGATTTAGCTCAATCAATTGGAAAGTCATCACTGGGCGTATAAACAAGTTGTTGTGTCTGAGGTTATAAATGTCTGGATTCACCTCTGCGTCGCGCGCGCGCTCCCCTGAGGTTTGATGTGAGAAGAAAAACCAGGAGGTTCGTGTTTTCGGGTTCACGCACTAAAAGTCCAAATACATGTGTTTCTGCGGGTAAAACCGATCGATACGTGCAGCTGGGGCGCAGGAGAGCGTGACTTCTCCGAACCTCCAGGGACACTTGATGCACGGTTGATCCGCAGATGTCTGGCAAACGAGATCGGTGTGCGTGCGTGCGTGCGTGTGTCCCATTATTGCAAACGTGCAATTGAAGCCTTTTTGGAAATCACCAAAATGCAATAAGTGCCTTAGATGCAGTTAATGCGGCTGCAGCAGTGCGCGCAACAGGTTTGGCGCATGAACCAAATCGGTATTTTCCCCAGATACTATGAGTCATCAGTCAAGAATATTGTTTCTTATTAAATGTTAGTGTAAAGAATAGAAGCAGGGCGTTAAAATGACGCAGGGGATAGTTTTAATAAAGTTGGTATGAGTCTGATCTTAATGCATCGTGTGACTCTGACCCTGGTAAGACTTGGAATAAAACGCCAGACACAGCTCCTGTGTCTCCTCACTGGCTTCTCTCAAACGCATTTCAATGCATATGATTGTAGAGTGGAGGTAGAGGTGGATGCATTGTTGGTTGTGTGTTCACTGCCGGTGCCTCACAGCTTCGGTATGTCTGTGGCATGGCTCGTTTGACAGCATTTTGGAACACTGCCTCGCTCGCTTTCTTTTGATTCCATTTTGTTCTGTCTCACTTTGTCAAAAAAGAGCTCAAACTTAGGAGGAAAGGAGGTGTATGAAAATGTATTTGAGAGTTAATCCATTATGTCGGACTGATGTATTTACAATTTCTCTCTTCTGTCACATCCCTGTCCTCTATCCTCCTTCTCTCCTCCTCTTCCCTCTCCCTATCTTTCTCCCTCTCAGCCCAGGTGATTGGGTGAATTCCAGTGAGGGACAGGCCGAGCCCGGCTGCAGTTGATGGTTGGGCGGACCCCCTCAGATGGGAACAGTGTCCAGGGGGAGAAGGAGAAGGGGAGTATGGGGAGCGCTGGCCCCCACTAACGGTATGGCCTCATGGGCCTGGCTGCTGGCCGCTGTCCTGCTGTCCCTGCTGACGGTCAGCGTGGCCCGGCCGCCGCTCACAGCCACCAAGGATGAGGAGGCCACTCTGGAACCTGAAGGTAAGCAGCCGCAGCAGCAGGGGGAAGGGAAGGGAGGGGAGGGGGGGGCACCATTTGTTGGGTTTGTTTTTAGAGGGCAGGTGTAGGTCTGTCAAGTTTGTCCACCCCCACACACACACACAACTTTAAACCTGCCTATAGAGGTTTAGTGTCCTTTCTTTAAAATCCTTGTGCTTAACTAATCTAAAGTCAGGGGATATAAATCCACAAAGGGCCTCCAGTTAAATGAGGAGTGTTAAGATTTCGACAATTTCATGCATCTGAGGAGGGATTAGTTACCAAAAAAACTAATTTTAATCTATTGTTTGTATGCCCACAATTTAGTATCTGAAGTTTGTAGTAGAGAAGCCCATTTCTCTCTATTTTGGTATATATATTTTATTCAGGGGGGTGATTTAAATAAATAAACCCAAGGAAAACGACTGAGCCCGGCATGGCTGCCCTCTTGTTTTCCTCAGGCGTGTGATTGACACTCTGTTTTTGCGCTCGTGTTATTTTTCTTTCTAATGTCTGTGACAGTTTCTTCTGGAGTGTTAGAGGCAGGTTTGTGAGCCGGTGAGGGAGGACAAGGCCGAGCTGTGAAGGAGGGTGGGACAGTGTTTATGCTGGCATCTCTTTAATGCCCTGCTTGCCTGGAAGAACGTACGAACAGAGAGGGAAAGGGAGGAATTAGGATATTGAGTTTTGCTTCGTTTCTTTGAGCCACGTCAAACTGCTCTGAATTTTCTCCAAAAGTTTGTTAATGAAAAATATCTTAAATCCCTATTTTTTTTATTGGAAAAAGTTTTGAGAAACCTATTTTAATTGAGAGGCCGTCTTTTTAGTTTTCTTTTCTTTAGAGGCTTCTCCATTTTCTGTGTTCGGCCCTGGAGACTGGTCAGAGACAAGCTAATTAGAGTTTTTTGTGATGGATGTTAACTCGCATTCCAAAGCCTTTTGTTCCTGGGCTTTAATCAGCATACTAATTGTAAGTTAGGGCAACAACTGAGCATCACTTTTTGAGCCACCTCCCCCTTTGCCTTCTGTCTTTAGACACATACTCTGTACCTTGTCTTGCCCTTTGCCCTGCAGGCCAGGTATCGTTGTTACCTTCGTTGATGAGAGGCTGTCTGAACTCTTTTCCTCGGCCCGTTGTTTTTGTTGTTCTGTCTCAGACTGTTTGGCTCCAAGCTGATGTGTTCGGAGCCCCATGTGGCCCCCGGCAGCCACAGCAGGGACAGAAAGAGAGAGTGCGAAAGAAAGAGGTAGAAAAAGAGGGGGAGAGTTTACCAGAGTTACACAATCCTCCAGGAAAGTTCTAAGAGGATTTGTGCAAATTTGACTTCTCCTTTAGATGGAGAGATTACAGAGCGCCGGGCAGCGGTGAAGTCATGTGACTGCAGATTAAGTGGCTAGACCCAAGGTTCACATGATGACGGATCAACAGGGCACAGAGATCCGGGTCTGCTTGTCTGACCCTGAGTCAGTGAATCAGTTTCCCCGCTGCACAGGGCAAACATAGATATTAATTTGAACTGCAGCTGTGTGTGAGTGTATCAGTGTCAGCAGGCCTCAGCTCAGTGCTGCTGTCGCCTTCTGTACGCGACTCCTGCTTGGCTGTTCTGGTGTCACCTGTAGGGCATACATGTTAGAGACAGGCTGGCTGGACCCGCCCTCTCCGTCCTAATAACACCCCCCTGCAGAGATGTTTAGGATTTCCAAGGCTCTCTGCCCTGCAGCCTCGGTCACACCGCTGCCTGCCTGTGTGTGTGTGTGTGTGTGTGTGTGTGTGTGTGTGTGTGGGAGCCGTAATTGCTGTAGATTCATCAGATTGCATATCAATGTTTTCTCTATAGAGCCCACGCTCTTGTTTACCTGCAGCTGCTGTAACAGTAGAAGCAGAGCGGGCGCGCTGGTTAAGGCCTCCACAACAGGTCTATTGTTGTCGCTGTAGCCACTTCGGTATCTATGGGAGTGTTTACCTTGTCCGGGCACTCTCCATTTGCACAGTGATTAGAATACTATGAGCTGAATAACAATCGCAGCACACACTGGTATGTGTGTGTGTGAGTGTGTGTGTGTGTGTGTGTGTGTGTTTGTGTCTTTAACATTGGTATTCTGTGCTCTGCAGTCTGTTTAGGCCCCTCTTTGCATATAATGTGTAATAAATGTGGCACCAGGCGCACTGGAACGCAGGCTGAATGTGAGTGCAGCTGACAAAAGTCGGCTCGTGGTTTGGCTGCTGTACTTTGCTCGACTCCCCTGCCAAACTCTGTTCTTCTTCTTCTTCTTCAAAAAAGTGCTGATCAGCAAAGAGTCAAAGGCTTCAAAAATAGTTAAGTAAATAAAGGCTATATTATGTGTCAGGGACGAGTCTCTCATGTTCCGACAGAACGGAGGGATGCTTGCCAGCGAAAGGCGTTTGATTTCTGAAAGAGTTTCTTGGCACAGTTTAATTTAATTGCTCTCTTGGCATCTAGATATTTCTACATTTACTCTCCATCTGTAGACTGTGCATTATTTTATTAAGATAATTAATCACCAGAGTGTTTGTTTTAGTATAGTTGAATAATTAAAATCATAGTGTGCAGTAAACTTTTGCATGTACAGAAGGTGTTAGAGGGAGTTGCAGGCTCTGTACCTTTCTGTTATCGTCATATCTACACAATCCACACAGTAGGAGAACAGCTGTAAAAGTGTAAAAGTGTCAGATTGCTGGATAATGACAATCTGACACTTGTCATTGTGTGTGTTTTTGTCTGTGTGTGCGTCTGTGGAGATGGCAATGGATCTGAACTCTAAACAAATGCAGTGTGTTGGTCGGTGGTGGGGCCAGGGGCAGTTGGGCTGAATATATGGCCTTCACACAATGACTTTTATTAGCCGTTGCTGGCTGGTGTTGATCTTGAAGGTTCAAGTTTGTTAGTGTGTGTGTGTGTGTGTGTGCTTCACATCGCAGCTCAGTCTCACACCTGTCTGATAAGAGGCTGGGAAGAGCCGCTACCTGTGCCAGCTTGTGCCTCAGGTCTCTGTGGACTGTCAGAGTGTGGCGGGAAGCCGAGAGGAATCTGAGCCAGCAGCAGGGACAGAGTGCCGGAGGATGGTGGGCAAAAAGGAGGAGAAACACTGATTTAAACAAAATATGTATTATTCAAGTAACACTGATGCAAAAATAATAATGCGATTTCCTAACAGAAATGGTTTAATTGGTATGGGGCTTTCCCTGAAGCTTCAATTATTTTTAGCATGCATGTTTACTTAAAACATCTGCACCTACTTTGTGTTTTATTATTAGCTCTCCTTTTATTGCTCAGGATGATAGATCTGAAAGGTCACAGATTGGATTGTTGCATCAGCCTTACGTCATCCTTGGATGTGGTTTTTGTGCCTGGCATGGAGCCAGATGTCCTCCCGAGCCATGAGGTTGTTTTCTACAATCCCAAGTCTTTACTTTTAATCAGAAAAAATTGTCTGAGTAATCGATATTGAAAACAACCCAAAGCCGCAGCCTTATTGTTTATATTAAACTGACTCTGTATTCAGTATGGAACATTAATCTCAAGAAGCCAGAGCAAATTACATCTCTGAGGAGTCGCTGGAGATTTCATCCTGCAAAAGGTTTTGGGAGCGGAGCGCCAGTCAGTGGGTTGAAGAGGTCGGGTGGGGGTCAGGGAATGCCTGGATGGGGGGTTGAGGGGGTGGGCAGACTGGAGGGGCTGTTGCCATGGATGCCAGCATGGAGCTGCTCCTTTGTCAGAATAAAAAAAAAGAAAAGCTAAAGAGGAATTTAAATGTGAAAGGATGTCAGAAAACAGGGAGGGACAAAAAAAGTGGAGAAAAGTCCTGGGATTAGACTGCGTGAGGAGGATAGAGAGGAAAGAGGAGACGGTAAAAAGGAGGAATAAGAGACACAAGGTGATCCGGGCGCTGTGTGTGTCGCCTGTTGCTCTGCATGCATGTCGAGTGCGTTCCTCTGAGATGGCCGTCATTACATTTAGTCCATTGTGCAGTAGGCCATAAGGAGGAGATGGCAGTTGAATGAGCCTCTCTGCAGAAGTACATTTCTGTTAAAGACAAACTCCAGGGCTATTGGAGTTTGGGCTATAAACCATGCCCTCGCCACTTGGCCAACCGCACTGCTCGGCTCTTTCTGATTTGAAAGACAGGCGGATGTCAAGGAGACATGGACGAGAATTGCTTTCTCCAATTTGCTGCAGACTCTCGGGCTGCGAGAGTAATTATCGCCAGCCGAGAGACGGCGTGAACGAGGACGGAGAGGTAGCGAGGGGTGGACAGCCCGAATCTATGACACCTGATAGACAATTGTAATAGCCGTCAGAGAAGGAAAAAGAGGGAGATGGGTTTTGAAATGGAGACGTGCTTCATGAGGAGAGAGGCAGGATGATAGTGACGAGGGAGTGAGGGCGGTGGAGAGAGCTGTTTGATCGAAATTGAGCAAAAGTGTGTGCGTGGATGTGTGTGTTAGTGTGTGTGTGTGTGTGTGTGTGTGTGTGTGTGTGTGTGTGTGTGTGTGTAGGATAGAGACACCCGCTCCCTCCTGTGGTGCAGAGCGGGATGAAACTTTGTAAAGATGAAAAATCTGCAGTAAAGTGTTTCGGCTCTTCAGCTCAGCACCCTTCCCTGGACTCTTGTAAACTCAGTAGAGCAAGGTGTGTGCGTGTGTGTCTGTCTGTGTGTGTGAATGTGTGTTTGTGTATGATACACACTTCTATTAAGATGTAGCTCTGTATCTTAAGTGTGTGAAATTTTCCTTGAGGTTCTGGCCACATTCACCATGTGTATGTGCTTATTGCATGACACAGGTTCCCATGAACAATCGGGCATGCTGGAGGTGTCAACAGGTTTGGGAAGGGTCAGGCTGAGGTCAGCGGGGTCAACAGGGTGGGTGCGGGGGTGGGGGGGGGGCCTTGGTGGGAAATGTGGGAATGGGGCAGAGCGGAAGGGGAGGTGAAAGAGCTGGAAGAGGGAGCAGCAGTGGGGGAAGGAGAAGTTGACGGAGGAGGACAGATGGACACAGCGGAGATAAGAAAATGATGAAGGCAGAACTAACACGTGCATGCTTTCTTTAATCAGATGCACCATTTGGATCAAGTCCCTTCCTGTTTTTCCTTCTCCCTTCCCTCACTTTGTTATTCTTCCCTCCTTACATCTCTCCGTCTGACTCAGACCCCTCCTTATATGAGTATCTTCTTTCTATGAAGTACCTCAGTGCTCTTCCTTTCCTTTGGACTTGCTGACAGATATTGTGGCCTGTGTGTGCGCGTATATGTACATTCCAGGTGTTGTGTTGCTTTCCCCGCCTCATTTAGCACCCCCTGCCCCCCCCCCTGTGTTGATGTTGTCGGTACCTGCGAGCTTTCCCTGCACACACTGTACCTTCTCCGCTGCTTTGTGTCCCGGTGGTTACGACATCTCCGGGTTTCAAAGGGTCTGAATCAAACAATAAAGGAAAAAAGGCGGAGCCAGTAATAATGTCAGAGGCCTCCGGTGTGGAAAAGCACGTCGTAAATAAGGCGGCGGAGACAGCTCCCATCAATCAGCGCGGGGGCTCCACCTTTTATCAGACCACACACTCTGGGCTTGGTGGTGAGGGAGGGGTTAATTATTACTGGATTGAAGAAAAGTGGGAAAATGACAATACAGGAAGTGTACCTGTGTGTCTTTGTGCCCAGAGGGATTGTTGAGAGGCTCACGCACATGCCTGGACCACTGCCTTGTGGCGGAATGACTTTCCCTTCCTGTCGGGGCGAGTGTGTGTGTGTGTACTGTTTACATTAGACACGCACTCAGGGCAGCAGCACATACTGTAATGGAGGTGGGGATGTTGTTAAAAAGGTGCAGTGAGGTACAGGAAAGGCTGGGAGTGCCACCGCCTCTTTAATTACACCTATCAGCCTTCAGCCAAAAACTCTACGTACACCTACATCACTTATGCTTTTCCACTGTTACTATTTTCCTCCCTAAATCTTTTTAATCCCTCTTTTATTTGGCCCTTTCCTTTAGCTCCCGCTAAATAACACACACACACGCGAACACACACACACACACACACACACACACACACACACACACACACACACACACACACACACACACACACACATACACACACACGAACAAACACTTGAGCTTTAAAGTTAGGAAAAAAAGAGGAAATTTGATGGTTGCAACTTTTTTTTACTTTTTGTACATTTGCGATGAGTGAATGTACACAATATCCATGAATGTGTGTGTGTGTGTGTGTGTATGTGTGTGTGTGTGCCTCAGGCTGACTGGAATCAGGTTTGATATATGTGGCAGTAGCCAGCTTGTATGTCAGGCAGGTTTTCCCCCTTATTACTCAACATTTGGTCACAGTCTCGACTTTAACAAAAAATCCTTCCTGATGTAGAGTTGCAGTTTAAGCTCTGGCCACTCACTTGCCTTTTATATGTTGGCCATTCATTTTGCTCTCCCTGTGCCGCTGTACAAGTCAGAGGACAGGGTGTACACACACACACACACACACGCGCACCCCACTCACAGTCTGACTTGGATTTCCTCCCAGAAGCGAAGGTTTTTATGCACTTTGGAGTCTCGCAGAGTTTCTCGCTCTGTGCCTTGGCCGGCGGACCGGCGCTGGGATTGTAGATCCTCCGTGGCCGTGTTATGAAAGAAAATGCAGAAGGGAGAGATGGAAAACAGAAGAGTCAGTCAGGCTATAGCCAGGTCAAGGTTTTCTAAGGCTTAGGCGCTGAGTCAAAACCAGAGAAAAGCCAAAAAAAATAAATAGAGAGCGCACCCCCCTGATCCCCCTCCTTATCCCTTCCCCTGCCTGACAACTGCTTCCGTCCTGGACCTTTCTGGCTGCTTTCCTTTCTGATGGGCAGAGGCACTGGAGTTTTATTACCTTCTTTTTAAGTCTGAAGAAATCTGTCTGCGCTGCTGCTACTCACCCACACACACACACACAACGGCTGCTTGGAATCTTCAATAAGCGGGAGGTGGTTGTTTGGGCGGGGGTTGTCTGTCAACGCAGCTCACAAAGCATCAAGTGTTTTGTTTTTTGTTTTTCTACATATGCTGCTCTGGCCGTGACTGCATGCTCTGAATCTATAAACACCAATCACACTGCACCAATCACCTGATAACCAAACCATGGCATTCTCTAAGGGTTCAATATCAGATGACTCACTGGGGGTTTGTGGTAACGACATGTTGGTGTGATGGTTTAAAAAAATGGGCCTCCTCTTTTCTGTATTGCTCCTCTTGCATAAGTTGATTTTATTTGCATCCATTGGGGTCATTATGGTGTTTTTGTTTCTTACACTATGGCTTTTTTCTTCCTCTCCCACCTCTCTTTCTTCTTCTTGTGCACCCTCTTCCTCCTCCAATCCGACCTTTCCCTTACCCCCCCTTTCCCTTCACCCCTCCCATTCGCTCTGCAGAGGCATCGAACAAATACCAAATTTCTAAGCCCACGGTGTGCTCAGTGCACCCAGGGGAGTTGCTGAAGCTGAGCTGCCCTCTGCCATCGACGGGGACCATCACCTGGACCAAAGACGGCAGCTCGCTGGGCACCAACAACCGCACGCTGATAGAGCAGGAGGTGCTGCAGATCCGTGATGCCACGCCCAAGGATTCGGGCCTGTACGCCTGCACCAGCGTTAGCAAAGACACGGTGTGCTTCATAGTGAATGTCACAGGTGAGTCAGGGATCAGGCAGGATAGGACAGGTCAGGTTGGGACAGGAAGTGTGGAGACGTAGAACAGTGTCCTGGTAGTTGCCGTGGCACAGATGGGATCAGGGATGAACATCCTGACTTTTGAGCGACTCTAATCTGTGTGTGTGTGCGTGTGTGTGTGTGTATGTGCATTTACAGTAGCATACGACCAGATTCATTAAATCTCCTTACTCCTGTATTTTTTTTAGAGTGTGTGACAGCATGAAAAATTCAGCATGAAATACCACGTGTGTGTGTATGCGGGTTGCGGAGGGATGGCAGTAACCGTGGTTACTTTCTGCAGATGCCATTTCGTCGGGAGATGATGAGGACGATACAGAGCGGTCGGAGGACACCGGGGCGGACGGAGAGCAGCTGAGTGAGTACAGGAGGAAGAAACAGAGTAATGCATGAGCAGTGCTGTCCTTCTGTCACAGTTCAATCAGACTATAACAGGGAGGAAACAAACAGACACGTCATAATACACATCTTTCACACTGTAAAAGATAACAGTTGAAGTAACTGGTCTACAAAGTGAATTAGCACTCAACAGAACTTAAGTCTGGAATGCTGATCGCGATAACTAAACACCTACAAAGACCTAATCCCTATGTGAAATAATCTACTTAGCTGTGCCAGTACACAGTTCAGACTGGATGTGACTGTACTCCATTTTTTGCCAAAACTCATATCAGCTCTGCACCAACATATCTGCTATTCTATACCTTAGCATTCCTGTCCAGGCCTATACTGAGACTTAGTCAGTGTGTAGTTTGTGTGTGTGTGTGTGTGTGTGTGTCTCCACGGCTCCAGGGAATACAGAGATTCCTGACATTCCTTCAGTCAGTGTCTCTCAGGTAGTCAGGCCTCATGGAGCCAAACAACCAGCCAGTCAGTCAGCTGGGCTCACCCATTTTGAAAGACACCCATCTGGACGCAGTTACCCACCTGATGGGCCTGTGTGTATGAGTGTGTGCGTGAAATAGAAAGTGGGTCTGTGCGTTGATATGTGGGGTAGTCGCGTGTTTATGTAGCCACGTGCACACATGTGTGCATTCACATACACATATACTCAGAAAAAGGGGGCTGAAGCAAAGATGAGGGCTTCCACATCTTGTTAAAATTCTCCACACGCACTCTGTCTCACGGTGAGCCCTCCTCCTCCTCCTCCTCCTCCACTTTTGGGCTCACTGTAATTGCTTGAAATCCATTAAATATGGGGGAGAGAGGGAGGAACTCTGTAAGAGGAAAAAACGGGGGGAGAGGGAAAAGATCCAGCCATTCTGGTGGTAATAAGCTGTTTGAAAACAAAGGGAAAGCTGTTCTGGCAGTACAGTCGCATTTTCTCGCTGTGTGTGTTTTTTGGAGAATTCAAAACTGAAATTATTATTAAAAGAAAAGGGGGAAGAAGAGGAGAGGGGGTAAAGGCAGAAGGAGGAGAGGGAGGGGACTGGGGGATTTGTTGGATCAGCACCAGCACTTCTCGGAGCATGGCGTGGAGCCTTGGCTTCGAGCCGAGGACTGGAGCGAGGGAGGAGCGTGCATTAAGGCGTGGGAGGGAATGAGAGCGGAGGCTGCCGGGTGTAGCTTTATATCTGTGGCGTTTTCTTCTCTCTGTCCTGGAGCACTCTGAATGGGCCGGCCATCAGGCCACTGTCAAACAGCGGATTTTGATTTGACTTTGTATAGACGAGAGAACAACACTAGCATTTAAAAAAAATGGATTGCTTCCAGAGTGTTTGTACATAGTCAGCAGCGGGTGATGTTATTAGAGGAGACATAGCTCCACTTAGTTTAGAATATGAATATACTGGGTTTGGATTTGGGCTTAGGGTTGTATGCTTATGTTGCAGGGACATGACCTTAAAGTCAAATTCATAGTTTCCATGTCTGCCATTCCACTGGGGTCGGCTATGGTCCTTGTGACAAAAATGTCGGTGTGACCAGGTACAATTGACTGGAATGGAATTTGGGGTCAGATATGCATGTTTGTGACACGAGACCGACGTGGGCCCTCGTGTTAGTGTGAATGGAACCCTGGGCATGTACGTCTGAATTCTGCTCAGTTGAAGAGGACCAGTACTTAATTCATTTCTGGTCCTAATAATCCATTTCACACAGCTGACTAGTAAAGCTTGTATAGATGAATGGTAAACAGGAGAGAATCAACACTGAAAAACAACTTTGGGTCACTGGTGGTTTTAGCTCTCCAGAGGAACTTGGCGAGGGAGACAATCTTGACTCATAGCATGGGGGTTACACAACCTCAGCTCACCCCAGGCCAGCTTAGGATAAACAGCCGTGAGTGGGGATCCGGATGCACGGGGCTTTGGGGGTGGCGGGGGTTCCTGGAGGCCTTAGCAGTTGAGAAAGTGAGAGTTTGGCCTCATCGGGAGAGAGGTCTGAGGGTCGTCTCGTTTGAAGTGCTGCCCCTCCGGACGCGGAGCATGGGAAACAGCGCCGCTCACCTTTCATGTCCCGACCTCATCCTCCGACCTGCCTGCCAGTTTGGGGTCAGGGGTCATTGCGGAGGGACACGCTCGCGATGAGCCAGTCTCGAACCTAATCTGTCTCTGTCTGAACGGATGGAGTGATGACAGGAAGAGAGAACGGAGAGGAATGGAGGTGACTTGGAGGTGAAGGAGGAAGCAGGAAGTGAAACGCAGATAGTGAGAGTGAGAAGGAAAAAGAGGAAAGGGGGAATGGCTAATTATAGTTTCAGCAGTTACCGTATGTATCCATTCAGGAAGGAAAAGCAGCTGTTTACTGAATTTACTATGCAAGAATGCGCGACTCGTCCGGTTGCGTGTGCCAGAGAGAATGATGGGAGGTGTCTAATAGTATGCAGATTGGACAGGCAGGAAAGAGAGTTGGAGGAGGGCACTTGAAGCAAATACACCCCTGGGACCCTAACTTAGGTTTGATGGCCATACAAAAGTCGGGAGAGGTCTTTTCTGTGGGTATTCCTTCTATCGCTTGTGCTCGAGCTATAAGGAGAGAAAGTCATGGTGTGGAAGACCGTTTGGGTTGTTGTTTGACTTTATCTTCCCCTCTGAGCCCCATCTGCTTAGGCAATCACACTCCCAGGTGCAGGGAGAACGGGCGGATGGGGGGGCTCAGAGGAAAATCCAGCTGACTGAGATTCAGAAACTGGGAGAAAAAGTAAAAAAAAACAGGGAACAAGGGAACAGACAAAACACAAGGAAGGTGGTTGCTGTAAGGGGAAATTGTAACAGTGTGGCATTGATAAATCTGGACTTCAGTTTGCGTCGATGGCTCTGGAGTCCTTTGTTAAACGTGACATTCATTTTCTCCCCTGACGTAGGAATGATTTTCCGAGGGTGATAAGCATCCGTGGCCCGGCCGTCCATTTCAAGCCAAGTGACAGATAAACAGGGGAGCTATGCTAATTGGAGGAAGTGGAGGGAGAAAAAAAGCTGCTAAGTGGAATGAGATGAAATTGGATGTGATGGTCTAGTTACCCTCTTGGCAACGCCCAGGCACATTCTCCCCTTAGAGACGATTCTCCCCCTCTTCAACACCCCGCTGAGTCTATGGGGAAAGAGTATGTTTTTATTTAACTGTGTGAGCTCTGGGTTGTGTTTCGCAGACAGCGGGTCAGCTATTGCAGGGCTGTAAGGGGGGTGGGGTGGATGCCTCTGAGACTGGGGGAGCTATAGGAAAGGTTCAGGTTCGGCCCATCTGCAGTCACACTTCCACGTAGTGATGCCTTGGCCAGTTCAAGACCCTAAAGCCAAACTGTTGAGGACATGATTAGGGAAACTGACCCTTTCTGAACACCGAATGTTCCCTGGTTGCAGGAGCTCCTTATTGGACCTCATCAGCGAAGATGGAGAAGAAGCTGCATGCGGTGCCAGCTGCCAACACAGTCAAGTTCCGCTGTGCTGCAGGAGGCAACCCCCGGCCCAAGCTGCGCTGGCTGAAAAACAGCAGGCCTTTCCGCCAAGAGGACCGCATGGGAGGGTATAAGGTAAGATAAACAGTCATACATCACTCTTTTTATTACGAATGTCATCCCAGCTGCCTTCTCCCGCTTTGTTCTGCTTTCTGTCCCACAATGCATCTGGCTAGTTTGTGAATGTATTTACAAGGGACGTCAGGTCTCCGATCTTCCGATCATTCTCCGGCTGTCCTTTCACCCCTTTTCCACCCTTCACTGGAGAGACGGGATGAGGGTAGACAGAGGAAACGAGAGCAGTGTTTCTGGTGTGAAATTGGAATTGCTCATCCGTGCGCCTCCTCTCAACAGGATACTTTGCAGAGCCTCTCACTGTAACTCGAAATGGTTCCTTTGCCCCGACAATTAGAAACCTAAGCCTGGGACTTAAGGGTTAAATGCCCTCGGACAGTAACGTATAGAGAAAGTAGGTAGCGTAAGGGTTGAAATGAGTTGAGAATAGCTGAGGTAACTCAATCAGGGAGAACAGGTCCCACTGGCTTTGCTCAGAGGCCGTGTGATTCCAGCTCGTGATTCTGCTGTTATGAAATGTGATTTACAAACACTATAGCTGAGCTGGTTAAAGTTTAATCTGAAGGTGCTTGATGTGCTGTGCAGCCTGTGACTCTATGTACATAAAGCAAACCACACAGAGTAAGAAATAAAACTACAAACAAACACCCCCTGATTCCTGGAAAGAAGACAGTAATAAAGATAATTTCAGTGGTCGACACTTTAATTCCATTTCAGTCATCAACTTAAATGACTTTCTATGGACAGCGCTGTGTTTCCAACACACTGCTTTGTTTGACTTTAGAAATCTCTCACCAAAGTCCCATTAGGGGATAAAATAAACGGGCTGAGCGGATTTGTGTGTGGTGAGAATACCTGATTCTGTATGTCATGGGAAAGTGAAGCTACTTTTGTTATGTTTTATTTCTTCCTTGAAATCAGCTACGACTAGTCTGAATCTGAAGAATTTCTCCCCCGTGACAGACTCTATTTGGATTGTATCGAAGTTATTTTGCTCCAAAATTCCTGGGTTTGTCTCTGAAAACAAGCAGCGTTTTACTGTGTATGCTGGAGCTGTGCTGACGGAGTGGAATAACAAATTAAACAGACAGTAATGAAATTAATTTATGAAAAGATCCAGTGGTGCTGAACGAGTCGGAGGCTCCTGGCTAATGCCTTATGGTTTATGAGGAAACACGTCTCCCTTGTCAGGGGAGTTGAGGAGCGGACCATGTTGACGTAGCTGCTAGTGTCGTTCTGTTTGGATGTCGGCAGGCTTGTCGCAGCGTAGACAAAAAAGAGCTCCTGGTGTGACGGAAACGTTACAGTCAGGCTGTCAGAGACACCGTGGGCTGCTCATTTCTCTCTTTTTGTCAACAAGTGCCGGACAAAAGCCCTACCTGAGCCCAGCCCTGTGGCCTAATCTCCCCATTGTCAGAAATCTAGGCCTGTGCAAGCAGCAGCTACTGTGTCCCTTCGGAAACGCTATTGTTGGCTCACACCTGTGGATTCCACACACAGGTGAAGCTATTTTTACAAATCATTATGAATAAGAGTGTATTTGAAACAGCTTAGACCGGACAGGTGGAGTTTACGACGTGAGATAGTAGTGACTCATTTGAGAATCAGACAGTTACAGGTAAGTAAGGAGGGCTGTGCTGGGTGGAGCTGTTTGAATATTTATAAAAAACTTGCTCCTAGTTTGTTTCATTAAACTCTCAAAGCAGTTGTATTTGTAGAAATAAAACCGGAGTAATACTCAGTAGAGCACAAAGGCCAAAAGTCCCTTTATGAAACCACATTTATTTCCACTGAACTCGTAAATATCGGCTGTTATTTCCCATTAAGATCCATTAACCAGTCCATGAGAAATCTACAAAAAAGTGGATACCCGTTTAATGCGGATCTGCAGCAACATTTATAAGGTTCTTCCTCAGGTCAGGTCCCACCCCTCCACAACCGATTTGATGGAATTGAGTATTTTTTATCCTGTTAACTAACAAACTTCTAACCCTAACCCTTCTGTTTGAACACACTCAATCAGCTCATATCTTTCACTCCTGAAGCCAAATCCCCTTGTGTCATTTTATATATCACCGTTCTTCGCACTAGCTCATTGTTTCCGTGAAGATTTGTGTTGGCGTCTCCTAACAATATTCCCTTGCCTCTCCTACCCAGGTGCGTAGCCAGCACTGGACCCTGATCATGGAGAGCGTGGTGCCGTCGGACAAGGGCAACTACACCTGTCTGGTGGAGAACGAGTTCGGAGCCATCAACCACACCTACACCTTGGACGTAGTGGGTCAGTACCACATTCTCAGAGCACAGAGTGACACCTGTGAGGCCAATAAAGGAGGAGATGGGGGAAGGAGGAAGAGGGAGGTGGAGGAACGGGAAGGGGAGGGGAGGCCAGCTGAAAGAGTTCTCACAGTGAGAAGAGTGTGCATGTGTGGGTGTGTGCTGTTCGATCGGCCAGGTGCATGCTGGATGCAGGTGCAGGCCAAGAAGTGCTTCCAAGCGCACAGAAGCTAAACATGAGTGAATGGTTTTTATGTAGTTTTCATTTATTTATTTAATAATATGTTTTTTTATTAAATCCTCACATTTCCATCAGTAATATGTTTTAGAAACGTTTTGGTCCTTTATGCTTAACCCCAGCTACAGGGCGAGGGAATGAAAACACATTTTGTTCAGCTTCTTTAATTCTTGAATCAATTTAGGCTGATACAACTGAAATGATGTGCACGCCTCAAAAAATACAATGAATAAATATTTAACCAACTCTTTAATGTCAGCTTAGTTATGAAGGCAACTTAAACCGGTAGCAAGTTATTGTTGAGTGTCTCTTTCTGAGGACAGCGCTGACCTCGGCAATATGAGCGCGAGTTCAGAACCAACTCATCCAACCCCTCACTCTGACCTTTGGAGCGCGGAAAGCAAAGCGTGTTTTTCTGCTCGGTTTGCAGAATCAATAGACAACAGGGACAACAAGGGGAGTGGGATAAAGATAGTAGATCAATATGTGCATACGTGTGTGTGTGTTTGTGTGTGGTGCAACTTTGCCCTTAATTCACTGCAGAACAGTTCTCATTTGGCCTCACTCGAACCAATATAGAAGCGATCGGTACACATCTAAGTTTATCTGACAAAACTCTGAAATCAGGTCCAGAGATAACAGGGACAGGCATGCGGCTGCAGCAGTTTGATTCAGAACATGTGGGGACAACTGGTCACTCCAAGTGTCAGTAGCCTGTGTCTGTATGTAGATTCATTCTCAGAGTGTCTCCATTGTCCGGAGCAGGCCTACTGTAATTACACACTGCTGTTTTGATTAGTGCCTCCATGGTAATAAAGAGTATTATTTTCATTTTATCAGATGGAGATTGAATACCTGAGGGTTTTTGCTCAATGAGGATATATAGGCACATGCACACGCACACGTGCATACGCTCCCCAACGCAGGCCCCCTGCTCTGCTCCCCTCTGGAGTTAGCTCAGGCTCTCCTTCAGACTGCATATTTCTGTTTTTTGTTCGGTTTTATTGCAGAGCAGTAAACCCCCTCCACGTCTGGCTCCACAGCCACTGCACCCTCCAACCTCTTGCCTCATTTTCCTCCATAATGGTGGGTTAGCCAGAGGTAGGAGAGGGGGAAGACAGAGAAAAGAAAGCTGGGAAACAGACAGAAAAGGTTGTCCTTATCAGTCTTTAGTTTGCCCAAGTGACCTGCAGGACCAGCCATTAAAAGCAAGAGTTATCCGGCCTTTTCTGGTTCAAACTGGCCTCTGGACAACAAGCCACAGTTGGACATCGGCTAGCAGACACACAGGACGCGTCAAAACAGACATTGAGGCTCTTTGAGTCAGAACTGTGGCGAACGGCGACCCGGCGGCACTTTGTCAGTAGCCGCATGCCATCCTGTGCCATGCGGCGCCCTTCCTGTGCCTCGGCCCCTCCCCGACCCTTAGGGCCCTGTGTGCCAAGCTGTCAGGTTACCCAGAGTTCATCAGTCTCGCATGGGATGCCATGGAATGCCCCTAGTCTGTCTCCTCTTGCTTCTTTCTGCCACCATCCCACGACCGCTGCCGCCAAATTACTCGACTAATTACTTAATTGAAAAACGGACTCAGTTTTGAAACGGGTCACTACTTGTCGGTCACAGCAAACCATGATCAAGCAGCTCAGCGTCTGCTCTCTCTTTCAGTTTGGACCGGTTGGCCTCTTATGTCCCCATTCCTTCATGCTCCCGCTGCAGTCTGAGAGACAACAATTTATAGTCGTCTTTTAGTGTAACTCTTTCTGTTCTTACCCAATGTAAGTGCAGCTTCTTGGTGTGAGGTCGATGGGCCGTAAAAGAACTAGACTTGCTCCACACCAACACACACACACGGAAATTAACCAATAATAGCTCCACCAACTTTTATTGTTGGGTTTCTCTATAATCATGATGTGGCCTATTTTCTTGCACTTAACAACCTCTCTGTGTTATTGGGTCTGAATTGTCTGCTATGGAGCTTTAAATAGCTCAGCTTGAATTTTTAAATAATGATGGTTAGAATGAAAATATCTCTGCACAATTGTCAAACTTGAGTTTGTTTACACACAACATTAAAAGTAAACTACTCTCTGCGCTTTTTAAAGTAAATATAAGTCTTTTCAGACTGTATTTTGTAGGTGGGTTTTCTTTTCTGCTCCGGAGTGGGAGAAGGCCGGTATAAGATAGAGGAGGATAGAAAATAGGGGGGAAAGAAAGAGAGAAAGAGAGAGAGAGAGACAATAAACAAGGCTGGTCCTAGGAATGTGCAGGAAGGAGGAGGGAGATGGGGAGAGAGAAGGTGGGGTGGGAATCATCTGATCTGACAGATTTGAGAAAGATGAAGGGGGAAGAAGACAAGCAGGCGGTCAGAGACTCGGACGAGATCTCTGCTCTTAGTTTGTCTACTCTCCATCTGTTGATCCCCCTTTCTTCCCTCGGCTCACCCTCCTAATGCTTTCTCCCTTTTTAGACTTAAACCCAGCCTCCCTTTATCACAAAGCCTCACCCCTCTGACCATCCCCCATGACCCACCCCCGACCTTATATACACACACACTCACACACCGCACAAATGAATTCACTGCACCTTCCCTAAGCCTTAAGGCTTTGTTTTGGAAAGTCACTGCATTGCCCAAGGCTGAGTGATGTCATTATGTGTGTGTGCGTGTGGGGTGGCAGCGGGTGGTTGCCGTCAGTGTGGGGGTTGGTGGGCTCATCCGTGTGGTTGTGAAGGCCTTGCAGTGTTTTGAAAGGGAGCATTGTTCAACAGGTCTCGCTCTGTTTGGATTCGCAGGCCAAATGTTTGTATGTAAAAGTATGTAGAGAGCGGGATGGATGTTGGGGTGCTACCAAGGTGTTCCACTTCCAACGCTGGCGCATGATTTAGTTTAGTCACTCATATGCAACATATACCCCCCCCCCGCCTCAGGAGGAGTCCTCTTCCATCTCCTGCAGCTATTTTAGTTTCTGAGATAAAAATGCTCCCCACCTCTCTGTCTAGGTTGAAGCCTTTAAATGCTTCAGAGATAAGAATGAGGCGCAGTCATGGTTTTAACTGTCAGGGTTGCTGGGAGACATTCACAGTCCCAGTACATGCAGCTCTGCAGTTTAAAGGTGTCAGATTTACCTGGTTGTTCGAAGGTAATACCCAGTTTTTGAAACGTCTTCCATCTTTGAGCGTTAACACCAACATTTTCCTTCCTACCGACAGAGCGCTCACCTCATCGGCCCATTCTCCAGGCTGGTCTCCCGGCTAACACCACTGTGAATGTGGGAGAGGAAGCCCGCTTTGTCTGCAAGGTCTACAGCGACGCCCAGCCTCACATCCAGTGGCTGAAGCACATCATGCAGAACGGCAGTCGCTATGGCCCTGATGGACACCCCTACGTCCGGGTGCTAAAGGTACATTCATTTTCTTCCTCTTTTTTCAGTTTATCCTCTTGATTAGAATCTAATCCTTCCCTCTTGTTTTTATTTACTTGGTTTCAGGTGTTTCGGGTTAAATTTCAAAACTCAGACTGTATCAGGAACTAATCATTACATTTCCTTCCTTATTAGCTGATAGGTCTTTACATCCTGGCTCTTGGTGGGGATTCCTGTTGTCTCTTCTCTTGCAGATATCCATATCCAGTAGCTGTAGTCACAATGTTTGCATGCCTGTCTGATCAATTCTACGTGTTTATTTAGATTTACCATGTTGAAATCTTGACGTGTGTATATGTGGATTGCAGCGTTCAGGCATTAACAGCTCGGACGTGGAGGTGCTCACCCTCACCAACGTGACTGAGGACGATGCCGGAGAGTATATCTGTAAAGTCTCCAATTATATAGGCGAGGCCAACCAGTCAGGCTGGCTGACTGTCATCCCAGGTAACCCCCTGAGACCCCGCCCCATCTACCCTCCCTCCCGGTGTGGTTTCCTGGGCCTCGTGCTGTGGTGGTGATCCTGCCTGTGGTCTCTTGGTGGTCCTGGGGCTCACAGACCCTCTCTTCCCCCTTAATGTTGGACCTCTTGTGTTTCAGCTGCTCCCTCCACGGTGGAGACCGGGTTCAGCCATGGAAGCACTGCTCCGAACCTGCATACCTACACTCTGAAATTGTCACAGCTTGGTCTCACCTCTCCCTTCTTTCTTATCTTTAAGTTGTATCCATCTCCACCTGTGTAGCAAGCTGTGTCAAGATGGTGTATGGTGTTGCAGTGCAGTGCTCTCCATGTTCTCTGTTTGTTTATGCATGTGTCCACTCCAGTGGGTGGACTGGTCTTAGCAGGTTCTGTTGGTGATGGGAACCTTTGGGTTTTTATTTTTCATTATTGGTGCATTGACTCAATTTTCCTGTGTATTGGTGGCATACTGGGCTCTATCCATGTCTTTGTTTATGAAGCCTCCTCCTACCCAACCATGGAAACTCCCATAATCCTTTGCTCTAGATGGAAACTCCACGACGGACGTCATCCAGCTCCTCTTATTTCTCTCCTGGTGCCGGGGTCTCATTTTGTTTCTCTTTCTCTGTCCTCCCTCATCCTTCTCTGTGACTCTTCCTCCTCCTCCTCCTGCTCTTCCTCCTCTTCTCCCATCCCAGACCGCAGGTGTTAACACCACTGATAAGGAGATAGAAGTTCTCTACTTGCCCAATGTAACATTTGAAGATGCTGGGGAGTATACGTGCTTGGCGGGTAATTCTATTGGGATCTCCTATCACACTGCTTGGTTGACGGTGCTTCCAGGTATATACACTTGAAAACTTTCCTTTCTCTTTTTATTTTCTTGTCTAAAAGTTTTATTATGTAATTTCATTGAGGCAAACCCTCCCACCGGCACGCTGCTGCTCAAATATCAGATGAACCATCATAGTCATCATGCAAAACAATGTAACGTTATAGCAAGGAGTATATATTCCGTGATATTATCGGGATTGGCAAGCTGTTGAAAGCTCAGAGCAGATAACGGGGTAGTTAGCAGAAGACTTATTATAACTCTCTGGCGGAAGTGGAGCTCCCAGAGCAGCTCGAGTGTCTCCAGACTCCCGAAGCAGGGGAGGGTTTGTCTCCCGCCTCCTCTTTTCCCTCTGTTACATCTCTCTCCAGCTCCTTGGGGAAAACTTTTCAGTGCCACACTTCAGTTGTGCATGTAAAAAAAAATTCTCACATGCATTTCACTTACGCCTCAAAATGTTTCTCCACTTACTTCCTGGCTCTGATAATTGCATACTTTTAAGATCCTTATTTCCTCTTGAAATAAAGTTCGAAAGCTAAAGCTCAACACTTGCTTCAAGTGGGCTTGACTTTCTCGATTATCAGGGCCAAACCTCTCTGCCACTGCACGATGAATCTCATGCATGTAAATGTTTGTCCATTTGTGTGTGTGTGTGTATGTGTGTGTGTGTTTGTGTGTGTGTGTGTGTGTGTGCCCATTCGTCGACTTGTTTTATCCTATTTTTGTCTGTCGCTGTATGTCTGGTCTGTAATTATGCATACCAAAGGATCAGATACATCAAACTCGCTGTGGGAGTCTGCTCGAGTTCACTCCAGGCGAAACAGAACAAACGTTTCTGCGAGAGTTCTGGCCAAAAGTAGATTGGGCATTAAATGAGATCGATGAGAGTAGATGAGTGTCTGCGGGGCTTAACAGACAACGCTCGCTTTATATTGTAATAAGATAATAGTTTTGTCTGTAAACAAGACATCATAATGATCATAGACTAACCATTTTCTTTGGGAGTAATGTGGGATATTTATTGGCCTTGATTGTTCTATATGCACCAGTGGCACCATCAAGGCTGTTGCTTCTGCGCGCATCCTACGGTTTGTGGACCGGCAGATACGAGGCAGACCGGAGAAAGGTTCCTATATGGAGCTTCACCTCCGGCCGGCTGACGGGCTGCTCGGCTGGCTGAGCTGCACAAGAGCCTTGTTTGTGGTCTGGGGAGGGCTATGCATTATGGAACAGTCCATTCATATGGCAAACACACACACATGCACACACACACACAAACTCTACTCATTTCCTCGACAGGAAGTTCAGGCCATATATACATCCACGAAGGACACCGCTCTCCCTTGTTTGCGTTTTTGAAGTGGAACGCATATTGTTCTGTTGTCTGTGGGTCTGTGTTTATGCTTGCGTGATTTGAAGGTTAGCACAGAGTGCAGACATATGCAGGCCTGAGTGAAGATTTATAATCTGTTTAGACTCCTAATCCCTGTACAGGCCTGTTTGGTTCAAAACGTATTCGTTGGCAAAGAATAGAGAGAGTGGAGGACGCTACAAAATCATTTAGTTGAGTTCGCCCGCCAGTCGTGATCATATTAACGCATGAGTCATCTCCGAGAGCATCTGTCTCTGTGTTTGTCTGTCTGATACCCATGTGTTTTTAAATGAAGAATGTGCCTGTGTGTCAGTCATGTGTGTGCGTGTGTGCGAGAGTGATTAACTCTGACTTTCTCTTCCTGACGTCCGTCTTTATTTCCCTCAGCCCTCGAGAAAAAAGCCGGGCCCTTCTCCCCAGACTACGTGGAGATCGCTATATACTGCGCAGGCGTCTTCCTCATTGCCTGCATGGTGGGCATCGTGGTGGTGTGCCGCATGAGGAACACGGCAAAGAAACCGGACTTTGGCGGCCAACCGGCAGTGCACAAATTGACCAAGCAGATTCCTCTGCGCCGCCAGGTAACAGAAAGTAGATAAAGAGTTCTAAAGGCATCTAACACCCCTAGAGGAGAACAACACACTGCCCTGCAGGCATGCTGCAGAAATACAATGACAGACTGCAAATATACATAAATATAGGAGGGTAATGCTGCAAAAATGTAATGAAAGTTGCATTGGTGGAAAAACATATATAACTCAGATTTTAGCGAGCATTATGCTTTAACGATATTTTAAACAATCCACCTCAGCCTCGTTTAGAAGGCATGCAGGCATTTTTAAGCAAGTTAGCACTACCGCCTCAATTTGCAGCCAGAGCTTTTTTTCTCTGTGTGTGAGCCAATGCTTTTCCTTCAATAACTAAAAGGTGAAATGTTGGATTTCATTCTGCGGCGAGACTTGAATCCTGTGTCAAGGTAAGTTTAGGATGGAGAGAGGCCAGATGAGCCTCGGGACAGAGGCGAGGCCTCTAAATGTCAACTGCAATAATCTCTGGCCCTGAGACAACCTCTACACGAATGTCGAACAATTCAAATTAAGGATATATACATCACACATTATTGTTCCATATTAACCAGTAAGAAATACTACAGTCAATCAAATATTCACTCATTTACTCCGAACTCCTCTGGTGATGTCCTAGAGCTTTAGCTGACCTATGAACCCAGACTCCGGTGATCAGCCATTTTTTCTTTTCCTGTAGGTGTCGGCAGACTCAAGCCATTCCATGAACTCTAGCACGCCGCTGGTTCGCATCACGACACGTCGGAGCTCGGCGCACGACGACCCAATCCCTGAGTACGACCTTCCTGAGGATCCACGCTGGGAGTTTTCCCGAGACAGGTGAGGGATGCTCATTGGTTTTATGTACTCTTAATTTATTTTATAGTGAAACTATATATAGCAAATTTAGTCTGTTAAAGAAAATGTGAAAATATGCAACAATTTCTGCTGGTTTCACTGACTTGTGGTTGATTTGTCGCATTAGAAATAGTGAGTCTGGTCTTGTCCTGATTGCAAGTCATGCATAATATATTATATTGTGAGCCTGATTCAGCTCCAGCTTGAAGTCTTTAAAATGCTGATCTGCTCCTCCTCTTTCATGTGATTATCAAAGAGATATTTCTAATAACTCACTCAGATTGAAATTCAAGGCCTGCGTACAGTGACAGTTTGACAACTTTCAGTGCTACACCCTTGGCCATTGTCTTCAACTATCTTTGGTTTAAAGGTGCATTTCAATAGTGGATAACGTCAATATTAACACAATGAGCATCTGTTTGATTGTATGTCAGCTGCTAAATGATCAGATAAGTATTGTCGTAGGTAAAGAGCATTGTTAACACTGATAGACAGCAGACAATCACGACTACCTGCTGAATAATGGTTGTGGTGGCTGAACTTGGCACCCGGCCCCCTCCTGCCCCCTGTCTCTTCATTACAAACTTTGCTACATCACACTCTCACTCACACATAGTCACACCCACACACACACATACACGCATGCTTCTGATGACGCGGAGTGGTGCTGTGCTAATTAGTGGTTCGCAACTCGCTGCTTTCATCTGCATGTTTGGGCGAGGAGTGTTTGCTCAGTTTCATACCAGAGGACTTAGTGCCGCAGAGGTTTCGGTTAGTCACAGTTGCAGTGGCTAGTGATAAGCTTCAGGCTGGATTTAATGGAACAGCGAAGGTTACACGAGTTTAATACCCACTCGAGGGCTCTGGTTTTGAAAGACAAGAGGAAAATCCCAAGGCATAAACATACAAAAAAAAAGAGAGAGCGCTGGAATCATACATTTGATCATCCCTCATCAGTGGAAAAGAGAAATCCATCCTGACTGTCTGCGCACATGCAGAATGTCATCGTGGTGAAAAGATTTTGATTTTAATTGATGAACCAACCAAAAGGGATGTTTTGTCTGGGCTGAATACATCTCTGTGTTTGGCTCTTTATTCCCCGCCTGTCATCCCAGCGCCTGAGGGATCACGTTGGGATTGCAGAACACAGAGGAATGCTAACGTTTGCAGTTTGCGTGGAGGGAAAAATAACATTGATTATGTGTGGCTGGATGGACAGAATGGCTGCCATTGAGCGTGGCTAGCATGTGCGGACAGATAGGGGATTGTGTTACTATGGCAGGGCGCCGGCCTCGGGCCTTCGTCTCTGCGGTGCGTGGCGTGATTGTTTACATAGCCAGGATGCTAAGCCTTAGGGAGGGGACCAACACCTGTCAATCATATAGGGAACGCTAACTGAGGTCAGGTTGGTGCCGTCGCTGTGATAGATAATTGTTGTGATAATTGTAGTAGAAAGTGTAATGAAGTAAGGACATTAAGTTTAATACACCATCTATTTTGAAATTAAAGTAGTACTTAAATTTCCATCTGGAACTGAAGGCAGACGCACCTGTATGGAAACACAAAGTCAGCATTCCATCCATCACAGGCTAATGTGTTGGGGCTAAGCTCTGTGTAATGACTTGTAAAGAGTGTATATCGGAGCATGCCAGGACAGGGTAAAGAGTTTATAAATGAGAGCCTCTCGCTGGCTTTATCAGGTGATTATCGTTGCCACGTCTGCCTTCCTACCTACTGCCCTGGCACGGGCTGCAGTCACCGCTCCAATACAGCACTCACACAGACACAATCTGATTGAAACAGAGGGAGCGATCGAGTAAAAAAAAGACAGGGTGAGGTTGAGGAACTGGCCTGGTGCCTGGTTTCTTTCTCTCTGTCACTCTCTCTCTCTAACCTGTTTGTTTCTGCACAGTTTCTTAATTTGTGATCCAGCAGCTAATCAACATCCCGTCTGTTTTTTCTTGTGTTTCTCTCTGTGTTGCTGTCCCGCGGCTGCAGGTTGACCCTGGGCAAACCCCTCGGTGAAGGCTGCTTTGGCCAAGTTGTAATGGCAGAGGGCCTGGGCATCGATAAGGAAAAACCTAAGGAAGCTGTGACTGTCGCCGTCAAGATGCTGAAAGGTAAGCTGTTCTTGTTCCGGTGCACAATCACACTGAGGTTGTAATGATAAACCTCACGCTCATGTTTAACATCACACCAATGGGATGAAATATACTTTACACTGCTTTATGTCTTGCGGGCAACCTGAGCAAATTATATAGGTGATTTATCCTCTAGTGAGGGTTCAGGAAAAAGGGCAAGGCGGAGCCTGGGGCTGCCATTATTATTCGTTATTGTTGGCTGCTGAGTGACAGCTTGGGGGAGGCAGGTTGGGTAGGTGAGGGTTAGGGGCGGTCACATACCTGACCTCAGAGCAGCAGCTGGCTGGAGCTCAGTCAGCGCCCACACAAAGAGGCAAGTCACACTAGCAGCACTGGAGTGATTAATGAAAGCAGCAGGAGGGGGGCTCTGGGTTGGTTTGAGGTTGGTGGGGGGGTGAGATCAGGTACAGCAGCAGGCCACCGGACCCACCTTGACAAGGGGAAAAACCACTTCAGGTAAGGTAATGGTGCAAAGGAATGCAGGCTATGCCATTTTGACTTGCACCGCCTCAATCAGCCCCATGAAAAAGTAGCCTGTGCAGCAGATAATGAATCCAGATTGAGCTTCTTTAATTCCTCCTCCCTCCTCCTGGCACTGAAAGGATGCCTCTGTAGTCTGCATGAGGAGCTTCCCTCGCTCCCCTGCCGTAACTTTAGCCCACATTGTCCTTCGGCCGCACTTATTCAAACGCACCAACAAAACAGGTTGTTGTCTGAATTGGGAGGTCAGCCCCCTAGTCCAGAGTCCAAAGGGTTAAAGGGAAGACAGGAGTGGTGTGTTTGTTTTTGTTTTTGCTGAGTTAAGTCTGACAACGCTCATCCATCTTCTTCTGTTTTTTTAGATGACGCCACTGAGAAAGACCTGTCCGACCTGGTGTCAGAGATGGAGATGATGAAGATGATCGGAAAACACAAGAACATCATTAATCTCTTGGGGGCGTGTACACAAGAGGGTGAGTAGCACAAGTGTAGCCGGCTTCTGCTAACTTTTCAAGAATTTCCAACCCTAACTTTAAATCTCCACAATAAAGTACTAAAGGTTGCTGCATGCTTCAAACAGATTCATGAAGTGTGTCATCAGACTTCATCAGACAGGTTGTGTATGCCAAAGTGCTTTTGCTCTTTGGAGGAAGCTAGAAGCCATTTCAATGTCATGTAGAAGGATTTTAATTAGATGTGAAGAGTGGATAAAGAACTGAAACAGAACAGTTCAGAACTTGTCTTAACATTCAAAAGAGAGGTGCCTGTTCTTTATGTATTCCATGAAGAATTCACCCTGAATTTTGTTCAGTGCCGCTTTTTCTCTCAAAAGGAATAATTCATAACCGCGTTCAAAAGGTAATGTGAGTCTTCTCTCCACCGCAGGCCCCCTCTATGTGATAGTGGAGTACGCCTCCAAAGGCAACCTCAGGGAGTACCTCCGAGCCCGTCGGCCCCCTGGCATGGAATACTCCTACGACATCACTCGCGTCTCAGACGAACAGCTCACTTTCAAAGATCTGGTCTCCTGCACGTACCAGGTGGCAAGGGGCATGGAGTACCTAGCATCGCAGAAGGTAAGGGGACGACACAAGCAAATACAAAAACACACAAACAAAGTCCTGTCCTGACGTCAGATCCCCCTCTGCAGGCAGTTCACACAGCGTTTTGATATGCTGTACCCAGGGAGGTTTTTGCATTGGAAGCTTGCTTGTGCGTCACTGTGGGAATGTTGTCTCCTAAAAACACTACACTGACCCTCTGCCCAATCCCCACATTGTCTCTCATTCCACAACAAAAGCCCCTCTGTGTGGGAGAATTATGAAGTTTTCACAATGGGGGTACGGCCATGTTGGCCAATGCAGCCTCACGCTCCCTCTCACAGTTGGAATGTGACAGAGCGCGCACACACATACACACACACACACACACACAATCACACACACACTCACGTATACATATTTACACATGCGCACTGATGCAAACACTCCGGCCGTTTACAGTATGCGGCAAAGTATGTGTGGAATCTTTACTTATCCAGACATGTTCTTGTTGGTGCAGTCGCTGTGGCGTCATGTTGTTCCGTCAAGTGTTACCTCTGTGCAGGAGATTTATGCACCATTACTTGCATCACAAACATTTAAAGACCATTCCAATTTAAGTATACACCTGTTTCTGAGTTGATTTATTTATGGTATGAGTAACTGTCATATTCTTCTCCTTCCCCTCACTTTTTCCCTCCTGTGTCCTCCTCCCCTCATTTCTCTCCTCTTGTTTTATTTCTCCCCCCCCCTCATTCCTCACTCTCTCCATCCCAGTGTATACACAGAGACCTGGCAGCCAGGAACGTCCTGGTCACAGAGAGCAACATCATGAAGATTGCTGACTTCGGCCTGGCCAGGGACGTCCACAACATCGACTACTATAAAAAGACGACCAATGTGAGTCCTCCACCCGCATGCTGCACACTGAGGGATGGGCACTTTGAGGGAGTGGGATGTCTTTAGGAGTCGCACTGTGAGATTAGACCACCCCGTCTTTCTCTCTCTTTCTCTGAATCCCTCATCTCTCTGTCTCACTCTCCCCCTCGGCTGGTGTCTTGGCAGTAGCCGCGGGTTCCCAGGCAGCCTGTGAATGTAGTGCTTCTGGAGACTCTGCCTTGTTTATCCCTCAGTCTCTTGTTCCTTTGCTTCCTCAGACATGTATACAATTAGCCAGCGAGAGAACCAGTTAGAGAGAGAGAGAGAGAGAGAGAGAGAGATTCAGTGAGAGAGAGTGTGGAGCGGCCTAAACACAATCGACATCTCCAAAGTGTCTATATTTCCCACCGTAGAGCAGCGCTGCCGGCACATCCTCATTTAGCATGCATGGTTGCCTTTTCATCGTCATGCTGAGAACTATCTGACAATAACAACAACAATACACAATGATGCTGCTGGTACTGATGATCAGGAAAATGACGGCAGCTACAATGATGATCACTTGCATTAAACCAGTCGAGACAGAGCTGCCATTGTGGTGTCACAATTTTCCCTTCAGTCAAATAAGAAAGGGACCATATTCAGTGATAATAGTATTGTCATATTTTCCTGTGATAATATGTTATGTAATATATGTTCATCTTGTTTCTCATTCGTATTTAAAGCAGTTATTTAGATGTTGCTTCTTTATAACTGAGTGTGTGAGTGTTCTTGCCCGTAGGCTGCCACACAGATATTGATCGAGGCTGCCCTGTGAGCCGTGCTTAGCTTCCCAGCCAGTGTTTTAATGGCACATGGAGATAAACTCTCTTTATCTGTGACCCTGTTTATCAGCTCTATTGCATTAACAATCTAAACGCTCCTCTGGGAAAATCCTCCTCCCAGACAGGCTCTATACTGCTGGGGCCTAGCGTCGTATTCCCCAGGCTCTCCAGGAGTAATGAGATCTTTGAGCAGTAAATTAATTCAAATATGCTGAACGGGACAGTAAGAAAAGTGTTTAGAGGTGGTGTGTGTTTATGTCTGGCTCAGCATGTGTGTGTGTGTGTGTAGAACTTGGCTGATCCTTCACCTGTGTGTGTCCTCAGGGTCGACTCCCGGTAAAATGGATGGCTCCAGAAGCGCTGTTTGACCGGGTCTACACACACCAGAGTGACGTGTAAGTATTAAAACAAACTGCTACACATCTGTGCTGTCAAAAAAAGTTGTATCTAACACAGTAAACTGTCTATTTCATGCTGTTTTTAAGACTGATTGTGGAGCCAAGCCTGTATCTTGCAGCCTGCAGTCAGGTTCCGAGGGTTGTTTTTCAGGAGAGGGTGAGGTGTTTTTGGTGCACTGCTGGTAAATGGTAGATGCGAGGGGGTTGACTGGTTAAAAGGGGCCAACGCTGGCCAGTCTGTGGCAAAAGTGAGGATTTCACGCTAGACTTGTAGTCAATGCTGTGTTACTAATCTGACCGGCTTCAAAGGGCCCTGGAAGGAGCCCAGAGCCCACCAAGCACCTCCTCTTCCACCACCTCACCCCTCGCTCCTCCGGCTCAGCTCGGAAGTCTCCCCTCCTTTTGGGCCTCCACACATGTATAAACGCAACAATACCTCAGCGCCTCCAGTCCGGGGCCTCGCTCTCCCTACAACCACCCCCTCAAACTCCTCCTGCCAGCCGTCCCGTCTTCGCTCTCCTCTCTTCATTCAGCAGCACTTTGAACATGAGGCTCATCGTTTTTTGGAGCTGTTCCACTATCAAAATAATCTCCCCCCCTCCGCTCTCCTTTCACCCCATCGTTCTTAATTTCATTCATCTGCTATGTGAATTGCTGACCCGTCTCTGTCCCTTTTTCCTTTTTTTTTAAGATGAAGAGCACTCATTCTAAAAACAGAACAAAGGGAGCGCGTCCCTCTCTTTTTGGTGTTTGAGTCTTATGCATTCTGACAGTGTTGTTTGAAGTTTCTGCTCCAGACACTGGCGGCCGAAAGTGCATGTGGCAATTAGATAAATGCCTTACATGTTGACCCCTGGGAAAGGAGAATTTGTGTGTGTGTGTGTGTGAGTCATACACCAGTAGCACACAGAATCTAGCAATCATCCAGTTAAGGACTTGGATAGAGAATATCTGCGCTGTCCATGTTTGTGTGTGTGTGTTTGTGCACATAAATAATATGTGTACGTACACATGATGCCCTTCATGTACCTTAGCCCAGCACCAATCAATAAACTGGGGGAGTGCAGGAGGCACCAAGTGGCTACTGTAGTCCCGTCTCCCAGCTCACTGCTAATTATGTTTCATCACTCACTTTTAGTAATTGGCTTTTTCATGTGGCACGTGAAGGGAGAGGCAAGATGAGGAGAGGTGTTGGGCCGGGCGGGTGGGATGGAGGGTGGGTGTGCTCATGCTCAAACAGCACCAGAGGCACAGGCGATCCATACATGACATCAGATTAAATGAATACATGAATTCCAATGAAACTCCAACCCCTGTTGTTTTGACAAATGTGCCCCGGGGACTCGGCTTGGGCCGGCGTAGTTAAGAGTTAAGAGTTGTCGCTCAAGCCCCGACACATGGAGTCATTACCAGGCTTAGTGGTTGGGGGGTCTGATCCCTCCTCATCACCAAGAAATAAAAAAGTTCCTTCAGCTCCTACACCACGTTCCAGAGCCTCGAATCATTATGTTTGGATCAGATCCACTGATGCGTGCACATGTATCGAGTGGTTCTCTGTCATTTTATATTCATGTTGCTTTTCGGGTCAATATCATCCACATCTTCAGCAGAGAACACCCTTATTAAATGAGATATGGGCGTAATGAGGTATGACTCCAGGATATAGTCCTACAGAAATAACACTCGTGCGAGGTTGAATGCCAGGTCTGTGACAGTGACCCGGAGCATGTTGGCGTGCTTGTTTATTTGGAGAGTCATGGTTGGCTGCAGGTGGACACAAAGCTGCGCGGTCCCGACAGGTTGACGAGCGCTGAGAGACACTCACCAAGTAGCACAGAAAGGAGAGATGAGTGTGTCAACAAGCGGAGAGATACAACCCTGTGATAGAGGCCAGGCCAAACCCTGGGCCTGGCTGTGTAAACAGATGGAGGAGCTGATAACCAGCGGACCTGCTTGCCCAATGCCGTCTTTGCCTGGCTGGACCACTAACATGGCCCATGGCTGCCATAAAGTGCATTTGCGCATTCATGTTTATAAATGTGTCTGGGTGTTATAATTCAGCCCTTTGGTGTGCACCTGAATCAATCGTGCTGTCAGGGCTGGCATGATTCATTTGAAATCTGGGGCTGTGATGTAAACATGCAGCACGGTCTGCAGCAATGGAAAATCAGCGGCATGGAATCGCTGATATTTAACTACCGGATCCTGCTATGAGGAAGTAGTTAATAGTTAATATTCACTGGACATAACCGGACCTGTCCTTCCTCTTTTGTTCCGCTGTGGGTGGTCTGCTGTTTGTTTTGGTGTGGTGTGAGCAGACAATGGCAGCCTGTGTGACAGGCCAGCCCGGCACAAAAGCCAGCATTGAGATCAGGGCCAGAATGGCACTGGGAGTGGGTTTGCGCCACAAGCCACCGGACGGCAGAAAGAGGGCATTGACACCACTGTTGTCACGCTGTTGAAGTTGTTTCCAAACTTTGGTTCAGCGGGTTTCTGTAAGATATCTGTAGGTTAAAGGAAAAGGACACTCAACAGGGTTATGTTATTTAAATCACGCTGGAAGCTCTTGAGCGCTACTTACACACAAAACCTACTGTTTCATTGTCATTATTGTTGTGTCATGAATCGATTATTAATAATGCATATATTTCTGTTTCTCTCTGACCAGCTGGTCATTTGGGGTGCTGATGTGGGAGATCTTCACCCTCGGGGGCTCGCCGTACCCTGGCATCCCCGTCGAGGAGCTTTTCAAGTTGCTCAAAGAGGGCCATCGCATGGACAAGCCTGGCAACTGCACCAACGAACTGTAAGTGTTGCTCATCTCTGCCAAGCTGGCATCTTCCCTAACCGAACTGAGACCCAAACACACACTCTCCATCCCAGTCTCCATCAGATCCATGACTCTGGGGCTCTGTGTCCACTCTGTCGGGGGCTCTGCACAGCTGGGACTGGCTGCTATCAGTGTCCTCATTCACAAAGTGTCAGTGGACAATGGCCCAGTTCTGCCATGGTGCCACACTGGAGAACACAGTAGAGCAGTGAAAGAAAGACAAAGCACTGGGAGGTGTTTTTAGCAGCAGTCTGTCAAACTGAGAGAGAGTGAGAGATCATTGATTCAATATGGAGACTCCTGGGCCCAGAGGTATTAATCATTCAACAGATTTCCCAACGTGAGGACAAGGTAGACGAGGAGCGCCGCAGCTTGAGTTTGGACGAACTGAATAAAGCTACTACACTGAATTCTGTCTGCTTCCATCCATTCGTCTTCTTTGATTTAACTAATATTGATTTTTACTTCTGTCAGGTACATGATGATGAAAGACTGCTGGCATGCCATCTCCTCCCAGAGACCCACGTTCAAGCAGCTAGTAGAGGATCTGGATCGCATCCTCACCCTCAACACCAACGAGGTGAGTGCAGCTCACTTGTTCTCCTGCGCACAGATCTTTATTCCACGAGGCTCCAGGATTCAGGGTGGTCAGGAACCATGCTACGCAAACACTATAATTTCCTGGCAATGTCCGGTATTTCACAACAGTAAAACTGAATAATATGATACATTCCTACACACAGTAACATGCTCCTCAATCCAAACCAAATCAAACTCCTGCCAAGGGCCTGTGGGGTTCAGCACAATTCTGCTAAAAGCACAAGGAGCATTAGCGGCCATGTTGCTGACATGAGGTCCAAATGGTGGCCGAAAAAAGGGCCAGATGATTTGATCCAGGCCAACATGGCCGCTATGGCCCAGTGAAGTTGCCCAATCATCACATCAATGCCTCGCTTCCTATAATGGCCAGTGTTACTTTCCATTCCCCGTCTTGTCTTGTCCAATATGCGCGTGTCGACGTGAAAAGAGGCCGTCAATGGAAAGCTGTCAGGGCTCGTCTGCTCCGGAGCTGGAACTTCGTGAATTTATGCCAAAAAAGTCCAACATGGAGCTTGAACATTTTGAAATGGAATAAAGTGGCTTTTTTTCTTGCCTTTCTCCTTCCCCCCTCCTTTCCTCTGCCCCAAACCGCTGGCAGATGTTGTACGTTTTGAGTAATGTGAGCCTCCCCGTGTCGAGCTGGGAAAATGGAGGCCAGTGCTCATTTAATAGAAAACCCCCAAAAACTCGTCTTCCTCACAACTATTCCCAAAAACAGCCATGAAAGACGAGGGGGAGAGAAACAAAATGTAGACCAAAACAACTTAACTGTGCTGGGCCGAGTCAAAAATTAATAACAGGATCTTTTGGGGTTTTCGTCCTCTGCCAGTGCCTTTATTTCTTCCAGCCCTCTTACTGCATTTATGTCGGGCGTTTCGGTGTCAGATGTCACATTGGTTTGGATTGAACTTGAGTGATGTGAGGGGATGCTGTAAAGGCCTAAACATCTATATCCTCTCGTCCCAAACTTCACAACCACATCAAGCTGTTATAATGTGGACTAAAACCGCAATAAGGTCAACCCTGCTATCTTCAGCCTGCACTGGATCAGCGATCCAACATTCAATCTATGACTTATTATCCCTCAAATTTTTTTTTCATCGTATCGAGTTCAAGATTATTTGCTCTGCTCCGTTTCATAAATCCTGTCAGGGAGATTTTCTATGATTTAGATAAGTATCATAATAAAGGTAATACTCTGCTCCTCCACCTCTCTCACCCTCCTCTGGAAAGTCCCTGCTCTTGTTGACTGGGTTTCACCTCTTTATTTATATTCTATTGTTTGCTCTGGGTATTTTGCCTCTCACTACTTCGAAGCATTTTGTACTTTTCGTAACACATGAGCTGGTGTCTGAGTGTAAAACGACTCTCTCTCTCTCTCTCTCTCCCTGTGTCTGCAGGAGTACCTGGACCTGTGCGCCCCTGCAGAGCAGTATTCCCCCAGCTTCCCCGACACTCGCAGCTCCTGCTCCTCCAGTGACGACTCCGTGTTTTCCCACGACCCGTTACCAGACGAGCCCTGCCTCTCCAAGTACCAGCACATCAACGGAAACGTCAAAACATGAGGCAGCCCCGCACTCTCTACCGCAAAACACCCCAAAACACACACAGCACAGACCCCTTCGCTGACATGCACCCAACCTCCTGCCCCCCCCATCACCCCTCTGGCTCCCAGTGGACTGAAGGAGAACCCAGACGGGACTGGGCCGGTGGCAGCGCTGCTGTCACAGACTCTCACTGCCATGTGCACACACACATTACACACTACACACATGGCATGCTCACACGTGGTCTTAAAGGAGAGGACAGGGCCCTGCAGAAGCTGGTTTTTTTACTGACTGAATGGACTGAACTTCACCGGGCACCCTCCTCCTCCTCCTCCTCTTCCTCCTCCCCCTTCATGTAAATACACAGACTTTTCATTTTGGTTCTCATGTTTGTAACCAGAGAGGCATTAACTTGTTTGGTGATCCCATTCCAGTGGCTGGCATTCCAAGACTGTTGTTTGCTCCTGGAGGAATGTACATGGATCGACTCAAACATAAAACAAGGGACAAGAGGAGGAAGACAAAATAGGAAATCGGACTGAGAGACAGAGCTCCGACTAACAAAACAGAGGAGTAGGAGGGGAGCACATATAGAAACTGCTCTCCTGTTTATTTTGTAATATTGATGCTTTTTTTTCTTCACTTCGCTTGATAAACCTTCCCAATTATTCTGGAGAAAAATAAATACACAGTGTAATGTATAGTGCTGGGTATATTTGTAAATATATTCAAATATGTATAAATATATATTATATATTTACAATGAATTATTTTTTGTATGGACTCTGAAATAACCCCATCCCTTCCTACCTTAACGTTGTGTTTGAGGCAGGAACGCTAACAGGTTACGTGTACGATACTTCTCTTCACACACACACACACACACACACACACACACACACACACACACACACACACACACACCTATACACATTTTAATACACAAACACCTGTCTTACTCTCACTCAGTAACACAGTTGAGTATTGGCTTTCAGGGACTGAGGTAGCATGTTAATTTATTGACTTATGTGTTTTTGAAATGATTCAAGAAGAAAAAAAAGTTTTGGAAAAAAGAACAAAAACAATGTGGCAGAGATGATGAAATTAATGATGCTGACAATACATAAATAAATAATCCATTAAATTTATGGTAATTTAAAATGATCTTTCAACAATAACAGAAGAGAAAAGCTATTTTAGTAGGTTTGAAAGATCCAGGTTTTGTAAGTTTTATATATGAATGTGAATTTTAAGTTAAATTTTAAAAAGTGTACATTTTTATAGTCAGCTAATCCCTTTTTTCTTATGTAGATGTTGATACAGTTTCTATCCAGGCATTTTACTCTTTCTTAGCTTTTGCTTTAGGAAAGAAGGTTGATTTCTGGATATTTATGTACGGTTAAAAAGGAAAAAACAGATTCTTTGGGTTAACCTTCTAGCAATCAGCTCCCTCATTTAGACTTAAATATAGGATACAAATTCACTTGACAGAATTGAAGCTGAAAAACAAAGTATTAAATCATTCAAGTGTTTGTTGTTTTTTTTCTACTGGACCAACTTTAAGATGTTTTTTTTTGCAAGTGTTTATGGCACATTTGCAAAATAAATGATGGAAAAACATATTTTGTTCTCATCTCTGACTCTGCTGGAAGTATTGAGTGCATTTTGGCAGCGAGGGGCAGACAATTTGTTTTATTGTTAAGAGTTGAAAGAACTTGTTATCAAAATCACTTTCCTCTGAGCTCAATTTCTTTTTCTTTGTATTTGATATGGGCGGAGATGGTTATAGTCGTTATTGAGTATTCTACTTGTTTGTATGTTTTATTATTTACTTATATTTACGAAGAGAGAGATTCTCCAGCATTTCTGCAATTTATTCAGAGAAGTGAAGAAGCAGGGCCTCAGTAAGATGGTAGGACACAGACTGTTTCTCCCATTTCCAGACTTTTCTAAAAAGAGTGTTGTCGTTTTACATGAAATCTACTCCAGCTGCCCTGATAGGTTGAGTCTTCATACAGAACTGCAGAGCTTGTTGCAAACACAGTGAATGTGATCGAGTTAAGATCCTAACCTTGTGCAAGTGGTCAAAGCAATTTTGTTAATGAACAGGGAACTCATCATTGTCCTGATAGTGCGTCTGTGTCCCGAGTTGTCCGACTCTGATCAGACAAAGAGACGTTGTCCGTCTCCTGGCCGACTAAGAGCTGCTCTGATTAGATGATTGATTTCCCTATTTTCTCTTATCACAACAGACTTAATTCAACAGAGTGACCAGTTGATTTATCTGATTCGATGTAAGTTAATCAAAGTTAATCTTTTGGCATGTGTGAGTTACGGCGGCGGCCGTGGTTGTGGGTGTATTTAGTAACGACGCTGCATTGTGCGAGATGATAAGCAACACATAGGTCATGGCATTAAAGGGAAAGCTTATGAAGCACTGGAAACCTCAAAATTTTGACTTTATGGAGTTTCTTAATGAAACGTTAATCTGCAAAGCGATTACAGTCCTGTGGGGGACATGTATGTCTGTAGCACATTGGTGAATCATCTTAGAGAATAAGATCTCTAGAAGTACCATGAGTAAAACAAATTGTTGGATGGGTAAGGTCTGGAATTGAAACATTTACATGTACATTTAGCCCAGTAAAAGGGGCGCAACCACATGGAGTCTGGAAGGGCTATGCAATAAAACAATATCAATAGTCAACACAATATAGTTTTTGTCAATAGCAAATGACAAAAGCATATATATTCATATATTTATATATATATATACATAATTGATCTACCTTAGATTTGTAAAATATGGGTAAAGAGTTAAGTGTTTGTCAGTCTCTGTCTATTAAGAGTTAAAACCACAACCTTTACACGGGATCATAAATCTGCCGTTAAACTTAAAAGAAATAATAATCTGACATTTATCAAGATAATTACCAAGTGATAAGAACACTTTTATCTCGATAGAATTTTTGGCCCCAACACCAAGCCCTAGGTTCTGGCAAAGGGGAGCATATTAGGTTTAAGAGTCTTCTTTAACATAAACCTGGATCCCGTCTAACACCAAGCTTCAACTTGTTCTGAATAAACATACAGTCTTCCTCCAACAGACGTGCCCCCTCATGTCTCCGGAACCTGGAAAGGGCTTGGAGGGGGAAATCACTCAGAAAACATTCCTCTTTTTTCCATAGAATATGAAGGGAGCAGCTACAGCCCTGGAGGATTGAAGGGGGATTGGAAAGAAAGAGTGGCAGGATAAACCACAGCTCCACACACACTCATTAGAGGGGGGAGCAGAGAAAGGCAGCCGGATATCCACACTGACTGTTGCACACTTTTATCGGAACGGCTGTATATTGTGCTGTAGGCTGACAGCAAACACACGCACACACACACACACACAAACACACACACACACATATACAGGCAGGGAGAAGTGAAGTCCGAGGAGATGAAGTAGAGAATGATATTGCTCCATCTTGAAAAAATGCCCCCTGAGATGTTGGTGCATTGCTGGGAGACGAACGCACTTTATCTGATGTGAGAGAGGATCCTAAGTTCGAGCTCGCTCTTTCAGGGGATATCACTTTGATCACATCGTAGATCAGGCTTACTTTTGACCTGAGTCATTAGTCAGTGATCATGTGAAGGCAAATAACAACTCATTTATAATAGAAAAGCCTCTATTTTATTGTTCCAGTCAAATACAGCAGATTCTCATCTCGGGTCAATATTAAAAGTTGAAGCTTTAATTTACATGATAGAAAATTGAATCACCCCACACAGATTGTGCTGCATAGGTCAATGAAAAAGATTTGTTGTTCCTCTTCTCCATTAACAAATCTGCTTTTCATACTGCACAGTTGACTTTATATTAAAATCAAACCACACTTTAAAAGGTATGTGTACACACGTACACACACAGTTTTGTAGAACGGGGTCACTTTCATATTTTAAACTGCAAGACACAAAATGCATTCTGATGTTGTTGTAGTCCTCTGCACAAATGCCCCGGGGACTCACAGCGGCAGTGATGCTCTCTTGCCCTCCACTGATAAACACAACCCACTGCACTCAGTCAAAGCCCTAAATGAGTTTTTCATTTTGGGGTCTTTTTTCTCCATGGTTCCCCTAATGCTCTAAAGATTAACCCAGTGACCCTGAAGAATTAGCTGTGAATGACTTAAGGGAGACGGGGCAGAAGCTGGAGGACACAAGAAAAACAATATGTGTGAAGGGATTGAATTGTATTTTAGGCACAAATGTGTTGCTTTTTGCTCCAGTGACATGACACTTCATTTGCCATCTGGCAGTGTCACCGGCTGATGATTTGCCGGGGTACCCTGACATCTTAGTGCTGAAAGCTCTTTTAGTTCTGATCTCGCTGTTTTCTTCCTCTTCTTCCTCGTCCTCCTCCGCGTCCTTCGCCCCATAGCGCTGTCCTCCCTCGCCTAGCCATCTGGTGGGGCCTGGTGTGTTTGCACAAGGCTCGGTCTTCTGGAATGTCAACATGAGGCTTTGTGCGAAGCCAGAGGAGCCCACATCCACTGGAGATAAGACCCCAACCCCAGGAGAGGAGGAGGGGTCAGAGGGTGGGAGGCCGCGGTGGGCCTCAGTTTAGAGGGTGACTCAAAGTTTAACAAAGCTGCCAAGTAACCTCGGTGCCCAAGGATTAATCCTGGACGTAACCCTATCATCCCTCACCAGACTCCAGCCGATAATAAGTGAAGCTCTTACAAGGAAAGCAGAATCTCATTTGAAGACATCTGTGCTCCCCATTATGTTAAACCTAGTGATTACTTTCCTGCCTTTAAAGCAGGTACTTCAATAAACTCTTGGCATTTGACCAATCAGGCCAGAGTATGATTCCGTCAAGGCGTTTGCATGGGGTGGCAAATAATGAATGGTTCATCGGCAGGTCAGTGCTCACGAGAGGCCGGGCCCTGCTTGTGTTTGACTAAGGGCACGCACAACACCGTGTCTGTTTCTGCATGGAAGGATAAACAAATGGAGTGTGTGTTTGTGGTAAGGACTCCTGTGTTTGTGCGAGTGGGGACATGTGTGTGGTTTGCTGGCCCTTAGGATCCTTATCCACTAATGGCGCAATTGTGTCTGAGCAATTGTAATTCACAGACTCCACTTCCAGTTAGTTGATATGCTGACTACGCTTCGTCTGAAAGTCTGAGGTAACGGCTTTTGGAGTTGAACCTAAATTCTTTCGATGAAGAAAACCGAGGAGCCAGAACTAGAGTCTAGACTGATTTTATTTGTTAACTGAGAGAATAATGTGTCCCACTTAAATAGTGTTTAGTCAGATTTAAGAAGGTTGAATACTTCACAGTCGACTGAACACTAATGTAGACCCACACACAGAATTCAGTTTTCTGCTGCAGTCAACACTGAGGTGTGTCACACTGAGCTAACATGACATGCTTTACAGCTCTGGGTGTGTTCTGTAAATGAACTCATCATAACGCTCCCTGCCCAGTTGTGCCAATCACAACACTCACCCCATCAATCAGCCCTACTCCCCAGTGTCTTGTCCTGCACTGATGATGTCACTGGTGACTTCAAAAGCCATAAACCCTGACGCACGCAGAAGAGATTCCAGCCAAAGTGTCAAACATGGGTTTTCCATTGGTGGGATTTTTATTTCTCTGCACAAACAAAATGCCTCGTGTGGTTAAGATTGATTTGGGCCCGTGGCGGGGAGTGTGACAGAGTGAAATCTGTATTTCATGAGAACCTGAAATGAATGCAGGAGAGATGAAATGCCAGATTTCCCACCGTGCATATCAAAAATGTCTGTTATCAGGTCTGCTCTGTAGGAGTATTAGAGCCACTTAGAGGGAAGAACTGTGAGATTTCGAGAAGAAAAGCAGTAAAGTAAAAGATGTCAATTTACAAGACTAAAGTGACAATATTGTAGGGGTAATTTTTAGCTAGATTTATCACTAAATTATAGCTTAATTCTTATAATATCGCAACTTTCTTCACAGTCACAACTTAAATCATGTAATAGTACAACTTTTTTCTCGAATATGTCTCATTCTCGTAATAATATGATGTTATTCTGTGGCCATAAAACTTTGCCTAGTATATGCCAGTATCATTTAAACCTTCCCCACTTTGGAAGGAGCCACAGATCACATTATTCATCTGTTTTCAGAAAGGAGAAAATCAATCCACGTGACCAGTTTACTGATTTGATGAATTCACAAATCTGTTGGTTGCAGTGACTGATATTTGAGGTGTTTGTGGCTTTAAAAGTGTAAATAGTGTCTGATGAATGTATATATTTATATATGTATATATGCATCTATTGATCTTCATTTCATTAATTTGTAGGATATTATCTGTTCTTCTCTCACTGCTGGAGCAGCTGATCAAGCCAGAATCACCGTGGAGACTCCATACCAGTTTATTTACATTATTATCTTCCTTGCAATTGTCTCTAGAGAGAGTTAAGAAGAGCAAACAGCAAAATCTGAAGAAATATGCAAAGCCACGTTTAGAGATAAGCTGCAGCTCTCTCCTCTTGCACGCTCAGCTGAATTGAAGGGCCAGCATATTACTGGAGCACAGAGAAGTGGCGTAACAAGGGCCGGCCTCCATGTCAGGAGACAGGCTGGATGGAGATGTATGGCAGTGTACATGCAGCACAGTTACCCACTCTAGCACCATTACTGTCATGAGTAAACACAGACCCAGGCCATAAAAAAAAGGCTTGTTAAAAGAAAAAAAAAGAGTGCCCATAAATGATGTTTAATTGAAACTGTTCAGGAGTGCAGTTCGTCAGAGCTACGGCTCTCAGGGGTCCAAACACACACCAGTGTTTGGGGGGAGGGGGGGTTGGAAAAGGAGGAGGCGGGGAGCAGGATGTGGAAGAAGGGAGGTTAGGATTGATTGGAAAGGGAGGTAAGGAGTGTTTTATTCTCCAATAGTGAGAGTAATGGAGAAATATGTCAAACGCATGATTTGGGACCATAATAATCATTTTATCTAACTTTAAGTCATTCAATGCAATGAATATCTTCCAGGTTACACATAACACACCAGTCTCCTGACATTTCTAGGTCTAAGTACTTATGTGTTCCCATCAGCGTCCGGGAGGAAAAGTTTACATACTATACTCAGCTGCAAAAGCTGGCGCCTACCTTTGTCAGGTGGACTTTTTTTTTCCGCAATCGGAATGACGAATGATCACCATGACAATGCCATGGTGACAGACGAGGGCACATAAATCACATGGGAAATAAATCACACACAACTCCCCCTCCTTCTTTTTTACCTGCATCACTCTTTCCAACTAACAAGAGGTGCACTGTTGGTCCAAATGCCAACACAGTTCATTCACCTTCACCCAGAATCTCACCCCCTCCGTCCAATTCATCAATTTCAAATGCGCTTTCAACATTTTGTTGGTTCTTCTCTGCCTGTGTTTGTGTCTCCTGACTCCCCTCCCTCCCACCCTCTCCACCCTGGTCAATCATAAGCCCCTAGCCCCCACTCTGACTAGAAGGGCTGGAGTGATTGCGTGCTGCTGACAGTTTGGGGGCAGGTAAAGGGAAACTCTCTCCCTCTCTCTCACTCTCCATCCCCCCCCTCTCTCTCTCCCTCTCTCTCTGGCTGCATAAATACTGCAACTTTCATTTCAATTCGCCTGGTGTCCACAAGTAAACGCTGCCGAACCTGTTTTGCTTTGAAAACTCCAGCTGATTGGGTCTTTTCAGTCAGGACGTAGCCTGCGCTGATTCGTCAGGCTCCAATCACATGATCCCCTTCCAGAAAAAAAAGAAAGCATTGGCTTCAGCTCCCAGTGTAGAACCCAACATGGATAATCAATTACAAGTGCTTCTGACCCTGTTGTCTTTGCTCACAGCTGTTGGTTGAATTCTGCATTTTGCAATGACACAACTGCTTACATCTGCTGGTAGTCAGGCAATTGCTTTGTACACTGGCACACACATGCCTTCTTGTTTACACTGACATGCACATACCCAGTGAGTGGTCACATGATGTGTGTTTTCAGGCGTGTAAGGAATCTCTCACACATTCTCAAATGTATCAGTGACAAATCTGTTCAATTCCGATCTGTTTGAGCGAGGAGACGAATAAAAAGTGATCTTCCTGCGATGAAGCAATTCGCAGTGTGGCTTCACGTGGAGTTAAACTTTTTGCGAACTTTGACTCATGATATTCGCTTCACCTTTGCGTATGTCAGACTCAATATGGATGGGGATTCAAACCAATACAGTGTGTGGACGGACATTGTTTTAGTTTGAAAACATAATTTTCAAACTAAAACCTTGTAAGGATGTAGTCCCTCTCTCTCTCTCTCTCTCTCTCTCTCTCTCTCTCTCTCTCTCTCTCTCTCTCTCTCACTCTCTCTCATTATCTACTGTAAGGAGGTCATTAAACAAAAGTGAGCTGTGAGTGACATGCCGCTGTACCTGCCCGCCTGCTCAGTAGCAACAAGAGCCGAATCTGTCTGTCCTGCCCAGGCAAGACTGAATAATTACTCTATAGCTCCTGACTTAATCACTTTACTGTTCCTCAAAGCCCTTCAGTGCTACAGTTTCTTGTCTGCTTTTTTCTGGGTTTGCCGCCAATGTTGAAGTGTTGCAACATTTGGGATTATTTCTTTCAGAGACAATGATGGGTGTCGGCAGACTGCTGCGGTTGAGGCAGTTCGTACATGCACAGAGAAAAGAGGCGAGCAATTCAAGGTGTGCTGCAGGCTTCTACTCAGACACACAGTGAGCTGCGGGGTCACTCGCAGGTTAGCTTCCATCTCATCTGGGCCTCCACACTTTTGTCTATTTCTCACATTTTCCAGTGAAGAGTTTAGATTCTTGGTGAGTAAAAACTGCTGCTTTATGCTACAGTCTGAGTCATGGATCAATATAATGGTGATGTATAATAATACACTGCTGCTGTGCTTCTATACCTCTAATCATGACCTTGTCTATATTCTGATTTTATGAAGTCTGTCTGGGGTTTTCCATGTGTCCCACTTGGGAACATATGAATCCGTAGTTTGAACCTCATCCCATTTCTGCTGTGAATACATTCCCTCCCAGGCTCCATGAGGTGGCTGGCCCCTGCCTGAGCACTGGAAGGGGGGAAGCAAAGGCAGAGAGGGCCCCTGAAAAGGTGCATTGTGCTGGGTTAGAAGGGCCCAAGGCTTTAGCCTGTCAGAGGTTGTGGTTCTAGGCCTGCAGCCAGGCCTTCAGACCCTCTCGCTTGGCAGGGACTGAACCACCATCTGGAGTGACGGGCCCTTCCTGAGCTGCTCCATGAGCTGCACAGAGCCAGGCCGGGCTGAGCTGGTTAGGCTCGGATGAGACGCACCACAGAGGACTGCAAAAATAAACCATTGGTGCTTCACTGAAATTCCGTGGCCCCCGGAGTCTTAACTCTGAAGATCATTCCCAAGGGAGAGGGGCCGAGGGGCCGAGGGGCCGAGAGGCCTCACACTGAGCGGCAGAGAAAGGGACAGAACTACTCTACTCTAGGGTAAAACCATACTACTAGGTTTTCATTTGAAAAGAGAGATTTCAAAATGTCTCTCTAATCCCTGTCCAATCCTGAAAATACGTATCATGTGCTCACTCACACAAATTCTATGTATGGCTGAAAACGCCGCTGGGCACAGTAATCTGTGACAGCATAAGTTGCAGATTACTTGAATAATATCTAGTCTCCTATGCATTTAAACAGATGTATCATTGTAAAATGCATTTAACTGCACAACAGAGTCAGAGACGCTTGTAATTTTTTATCCATGTTGCGACTTGCACTGATAGCAGAGACTAATGCAGATTGTTCTCTTCCGGAAGGGGGTCATGTGCGAGGAGTTTGTCAAAAAAGCGGAGACTAAATTGTGATCAAGAAGACCCAATCAGCAAGAGGTTGAAGTGTCTATGTTATTGTTTCCAAACATCTAGGGTTAGGGTTGCAGTCCTGGAAGTTTCAACTAAAACACTAACGGAAACATTTCCAAACTTCTCTGTTTTAGCATCTTTAAGACCCTGCAGGAGTGTGGACGCCAGGCATGACTGTGGCGAAGTTGATGTATTCAAATGAAAATTTAGGAGAGTGGACGTAGCCTTAGATACTTCACTGCTTAGACGTCCAAAACAACCCTATGACTCTGCTCCTGCTTGTTGACGATAATGATGTTTGAATTGCACTCAGAAACCAGCTCAGGTTGCATTTGGCTGCCTGTGCATAGGCTGCCTTGACAGCTGATCAAAAGACTGGATAAATGGTGTGAAATGAGTCACTCGCATCAAAAGTGATGTATTATGTTTATGAGAGACTGTGTCCTGGCTGTCATCAGCTGAGGAAAGAGGGAACGAACGGCACAGTACTCGGTGCTGCAAACATTCATTGTATGCCATCACCCATGTCTGTTGTAAGTGTTTACTTTTTATAGCCAGACATATCGAGCAGGGAGAGTAGGTCTGAGGAAGGAGTGAGAAGTCTGCGTGTCGGCCTGGCAGTCAGACTGATGTACACTCGGATTTGGTCTGTAGAACGCATACACTGCAGTTCAGCCACGCTGCTTCACATGAGATGGAATCAAAGTTTCCCCCTTCAACTGGAAAGCAAGATAATTCATGGTACACTTAGTATGAAGCAGAAAAATGTGAACCATATTGTGTTGGGTGTTGTACAGGGGCAGGTTTCTGTACTCCCATCCCATCCCCCTACTCCTGCAACAGAACAAAATTCCTCTGCCTCTCTGGAGCCGGCCCAAGCCAAGCAAATTATGGCCCAAAATCTTTTTATATGAACTTCTGTCACGCAAAAAACATCACTAAGCCCCATCTCTAGCTTTCCCTCCTTCTGGAACTGGCCTAGTTTGTTTTATCCCGTTCCTCTGAGCGAGGCCATTATGTTGAATCCTTGAGGCCTCTCTAATCGAAAGGGAGAAAAAACAAACAAAAGAGCAAAAAGCCCGGACCCTGCAGAGACCACTGCAGAGACCGTGCTTTAAAACAAAACAGGAACAAGTCACATGTACAGGCCTGTAAGAGAACCACTGATCAATATATCATAAAAACATCATCTCCTCCTCAGAGATGAACTCACAAACTTCACAGCTGGATGTATTAAAACTTTTTTCTCATAAGCCTTTATTAAATGACAATCCATTATTTTCTTATTAACTTGTAAGGTCTATGATTTACAGTTTTGGATATGACTCCTCTAAATAATAATGATGCTGTAATTCAGCTGGAACATCCCTGAGAAATAGTCTGACAGGGCAAGATAAACATGCAGTTTGTTACGACTATTAGATACGTTCAGACAGACAATCTGCTCAGCCAGGTTCATTTAATAGATTGTGGCCAATGTGGCAAACCCTACCACAGCAAACTAATGTACTATCCAGCTGTGAGCTCTTATTACAGCAGCCTTTTTCAAACTGTGGGAAATTCGGTCCAGACATTTACTTGAGTTTGTCTTTCACATACGAACAACACATCAGGAAAACATGGGTGGAGCACACAGGAGGCAACATCCAGTTCAACATGTTTTATAATGTCAATTTCTACACAAATATTTATGTTGTAACATTATAAAAATGACATTAAGAAGAGTGTTATTGAACCTCCTGTGGTCTACAGGCTATAATATAACAGACATGTACTGAGTTCCTGACATTTTCCTGACATTTTCCTGATGGGCTGTTGTAAGTCAGTTACATCAGATATTTTTCAGAACTTTTCCTGCTGGCCCCCGTTTAGAAATGTCAAAGCGAGAATAGAGCAGGAGAATTCACAGCAAGCGAGTTGATGTGTTGACGACATTTCCAATTTATCAGACATGATTCATCAATTAATATAAATATCTCACGATAAAAAAGAGGAGCCACGTAGTAGACCCCAGTAAAGTTCTTCAAGAACGTTTGGTGAACAGGGCTGACACCAGTGTAAATGTGATCTAAACAAAACATGTGTTTCCTCATCATTCACAGACCTGGTTAAATAAAAGATATGTCACTAACACAGACTTTAATTCAACACTGAATACATCCATCACTTTTTCTTCCTTCACTTATTAATGTCTTTAAAACTTGTTCCTAACCAGGATCCTGAAACTATCTCTCTGATGCTCCTGTGACCATCATGGTTTGAAGGTCAAAGTGATCCCTGGAGAGTCTCCCATTAAACTTTATGGACCAAGTTCTAGATTCAACTTTGACCTACCATGCTGACCATGTATTTGCAACGTGGCCGAGGAACAACATTATCACAAGTTGTTTACTACGACTGTTTGAACCTGCCCCATCATGTGGTCATTTTCTTTTGATTTTCTTTGATGAGTAAAGGTTGTCTTTAGTGAAACGAATGATGTCCCAAAATACAGAAAACGTCATCCAGAGTTAACTTAACTGGAATTATCTTTAAAGTAAGAAAAGCAGCACTGACATGGTTTTAATAAAACTTATCAAACCACTCTCCCCTACATTTCTGATCTTCCTAAGATCACAACAGTCCTCTGTACACAGTCATATTGTGTACCCCAGCTTCCACCTCTAAGGTTCAGCCTGGTGTGAGCCACTCAAATGGCCATGTTGTTTACAGTAGTGTTAAGTGTGTGCCCCTCCAGGATCAGTCGGAGCCATAATCCCCTCTTCATTCCCACTGAGGCCCAGAGTGTGTGTAAGTGGACATGGGTGATGGCAGACAGGGAACGGCACCCGGGCCCACCCATTCCCGCCAGCCATGCAGCAAAAAACACTCACAGAAATGCACTCACTCTTTAGACACACACACACACACACACACACACACACACACACACACACACACACACACACACACACACACACACACACACACGCACACGCACACGCACAATGAGAAAGCACTAGATCAAACATTTGCGATGGAAAGAGAGTAAATGGAAAAGGTATACTCTTTTTTTTCCTCCATGTTACCCCCTTTCTTTCTCTGTTCTCCCTGCGTTTTTATGTCGTGTCACCTTGTAAAAAAGGCTTTATGGTCTTCCCAGGCCTCATGACTATGAGTGTGGTGAGGTGGATTGTGGGAGCATTAGAACTCCTCCAGGACCAGCGCTTAGTGCGAATGACAAGAAAGCATCTGCAGGGCAGTTAGCTCGCCAACTGGGAAACTCTTCTGACTCCCTCTCTTATTGATGTCCCTGTGCAGGCCAGTCTCTATAACGTCCACGCAAAGTCAGTGTGGGGCCTCACTGAGCAGTTCTTCAACTATTCCTTAAATCACACAATTAGTGCTCAGCTGGGGGATTTATTCTTTCTGGCAACAGCACGTATTAAGTTTATATTTGGCCGTGGGGGAAACGATCCCATAAAAGGCATGCAACAATAAAAACACCCCCAAGATCTGATTTTATATCACATACGTTCATTATACAGTGCATGCGTGGCACTACATTTGAAAATGACTGTTTTGCATGCAAACGTGTGTACCTCTGTGTAAGAGATTAATCCCGAATGAGTTTAAAACAAAGTTTCCCCTTCTCCTTACAACATATTTGAGTTTTGATGCAGCAGCATTAATATGGGTGTTTATGTTATGTAACCACAGGGCATGAATGTGTTTGTGTGTTGACCATCTCAGTCCGGGCGCATGTCTCCAGTCTTCAGGCGTCAGTCTGACCAGTTTTATATATTTTTCCCCTGGACAAATAAACAGACTCAAATGAGCATAATGAACAGCAAGCCATGACTCCACTGCTAAAATGGTCTTTCCCGACACGGATGCCGTCACACTAGCAAACAGTGTATTACTCAGCTTTGGATGGAAATCTAGTTCCCCCCCTTCCTCTTGCATTTTTAATCACGGATATCTTCACACTCCAAACAGAAACCAAATAAACACCGGACGAAAACACAAACACACACTGTGCTGTTGAGGAGCAAGCGCATGTGTGTGTTTGTGTGTGTGAGAAGGCTCCAAAAACTAGTGTGTGTAACAAAAGAGCAGACTGCAAATTCCAGTGTCCAGCTGATGGTCGGTGTCTCTCGTCCAAAACCACAAAACACAAGAGACTGCACAGGAAAGCAGCAGAGAAGTCCAGGACAGGCAGACACCCACCACACACACGATACTAATACTGCACACATGTACACATTACCTATACCTAAACCACAAAATACTAACAACTCCCCCCCTACTTTTTGTCTACAGCCACATCTACAAACATAAAAGATTTACAGAGCAGAGTCACAGGGAGCCGGAGACACAGACAGCTGTCATACAGACACATTGAGACCAAATCGAATCATCATAATGATCCTCATCAATCACAGTGGAGGTAAATATGAGTTTGTGCAGGGGATGAATCATGTCTGATGAATTGGATCCATTTAATTGGCCGGGCGTTCTGAAGATGAGCAATGAGCTAAAGACATTCCCCAGATTTGATTTCCCATTAGCCTGGTGAAGTGAAGAGCGGCCAGTCACGAGCACCACACCATCCACTTTGAATGATGATGAAGATGTTTATTCATATCTGGAGTGATCAGCTACACTTTATCTGTTGTGGGGGAAATAAGCAAAAGTCATCAATTGAGTGTGCTTAAATTACTTTTAGGGTGTGAACCCTTTTATTTGAGGAGGTAGATAATGGTGAAAGTTCTCTGTTCAAATAAAAATCTTCCTTTGAGATACACCCTCCTTCACTGTGTGTGTGTGTGTGTGTTCTTGTTTGACATATGCTCCAGGTTGTGCACTGGGAGAAAATTTACGATAGAGGATGGTCGGTCTTCCTCTTGCTCCCGGGCAGGAAAAGTCGTGAAATATGTGTTAAGCAATAAAGGAGATCAGCAGTGTGTTTGTGTTTAAACAGTGCAAATGGTGACATACACACCAGCTGTATGTATACTGACACACACACATACACACACACACACACGCCTGTGCGATCCTCAACTGGGACTCACAAATTCGAGAATAGAACGATGGACTCAGATGTGTGTGAGGAGGGAGAGAGAGGAAACTCTACAGTACAGAAGTGAGAGGGAGAGTGTGAGAGCCAATGGGAGATTGAGGCCGTGTAATTCTTGGCGGTATCGTCGCACCCTGGTACATTCCTTCCGTGAAAGAATGCAACGAGTATAAAAGCCATTTACTGCAGTGGTTGTCCACCAATAGCCTCGTTCATTTACTATGGTATAATTTACTGCTTTTTCAATTATGTATTTAAAAACCCTTTTTTGACCAAAATTGGGGCTTGTGTGGTTTCAGCTATTGTGTCTCTGAGAGGAATATAGAGACAGATAGTTACTATGGGTTTTTCCCCCCCGTTGGTCAGAAACACATTCCTCATTTTCTTTCGTTCTCTCGCAGTGTGTGTTGCCAGGTTGAGGAACAGTTGGAGAAATTGGTTGCTGAGTAACGCTGACAAGAGACAGTTTACACGGTGTGTGCAGGAAACCGATGTGTGCGCATACCTCCAGTTGTGTGTTTGGTTTAATGTTGCCCAATGTGAGAAAATGTGAAAAATATACAGAAAGTGCGTGCAAGTATTTATCTTCCTGCTGCTCGAGCGCTGACTAGGAAATGCTTACACACTGGACACATTGTTTCTGGCGGTAATGAGCTGACTGGACGGGCTCCAGTGAAAATAGTATGAAGGACGAGATGGTAATCTATTTACCCATTTTTACATTCGTGCAGTGGTAAAGCTCACCTCAGTGTGTTGCTGTGGGAGGAAGCCATTAACCACTTTTTCAAATTGATGGCGAAAACACATTTTGGGTTCAAGAAGAGTTTGTTGAGGAGCAATTGTGGCAATTGGTGGTTATTGATCTAAAACTACTGATCATATTGAGGAATGCTGATGCCTGCAGAAATAAAAACATTTGTGGCTTAATGAGTGACAACGTGATCCGTGCAAAGCTGCTGAAAGCCTTTAATGGGACTTTTGGAACCACTGTTCAACCCCTGTTCACCCACACCCCCCCCTCTCCCCACATGGCATACAGTAAAATTATGGTCTAATTAAGTCGGGGGGGGCGGGGGGTTAGAGGAGGTGGTTAGGTTTCAGGGTCTAACTGCTGCTGGTGCTGCTCGTGATGCTATCTGCCCAGGCTCAGGGGAGCCTGGACTGACATCGAGACCCCCACCCTCTTAGGAGCTGTGGGTGCAGACAGTATGGTGCCACAAGGCCCGGAACCAGTAATGGACCGAGTGGTGACTAATGAGCTCCTTATCACACAAATGGTAGCATGTGGCCTGGGCCACGTCCCCCTGCCTCCTATGTAGAGCTACACCGATGTATACTTATGCACTCGGGGCTCGAATACCACTCAAGATCAGTCTGGGTTCATCTTCACATGTCATGCAAACTTTTTGTGTTTTTTTTCCCCAGTAGCTCTCTTACTACATTTCTGACATAGTTCATACGGCATCACCTGAAGATTATGTGTCAAACAATGGTCCTGATGCTGGGACATCTTTTTCCTTGGATTTTCTGTTAACCTCTTAAAATCTGGTCTTTTCTCAGGCCCCTTCTCAGACAACACATCCTCAAATCAAAATGTGTATAACAGTATGTAAAGTGTTTATATAAAAATAATCTTGGTATCTACATGAAGGTATCACTTGTGATATTTCGGATTAAGATTCACTGTAGATATTACTAGATCATGATGGAACACAACATAAAGATTTCAAAATAATATTTTACAGTGAATGTCTTGTATGAAATCATGTAGTATCAGCTCAAAACCTCCGTAGCACATCATCTGACCATTATTGTTGGTTTGTGTGTTTGACATGCTGATTGAGTTGCACGGTGTTTGAATTGTGTCTGATTTTGGGTGAAAATGGTTGTCATGGGCATTTAGCTGAGCTTCTACCTATTTTATCAAGGTATAACATGTACATATTAACAAAACCTTAATTCACAAAACTTGTCGGTGCCTCTAATATCCAGCAAGTCGTGAAGAAGTAAAGACATCAATGTTGTTGCATAAATAATCCATTTACTTTTTATTAGACAGAGTCGTGAAAACTAAAAGAGACAAGGTCAAACTTTGAATAAGAGGCTATAGCTTGAACAACAGCTGTGTTATAACCATTGGTCGTAGAGTTGCGTAATTGACGTGTATTTATACGAAAATGCTGCACACCACTGAAAAGAGAAATAATTTACTTGCCAGGTCCACGCTCCTCTGCTCTCTGGGGCCTGTGGTTATTAGCCCTTGCATAAACCTAGTCACAGACGCGGACATCATCTAAGCATGAGTGAGCCATTTGTTGTATCAACCCCCCCCCGTCCCCCCACACACACACACACACCTCCCAGCTTTCAATGGTTGTCGTCCACAAACCCAAACACATCAGTTAATTTCTGACACATTCGTGACAAATTACAAACCTTTCCTGTGTGCGTATTTTTTTTTAGCCGGACGGCGCTGGTGGCTGCGTTGAGCAACAAATGCAGCCTGTTTGGAGACGAGGGGGCAGCTGAGAGCCAAGATGTTGTCAGACACCGACTACGCACGGAACTAACAATGCAGCCCTGAGAACCACCGTTGACCATATGGTGGCACTTAGCTGAACTCTCCGTCAGCATCAAATTGTTTAATTTCATATAGGCCTGCTTAAGACAGAGAACTGTTTATGTTTACTCCCATAATGGAATTTGGATTTGTGCAACGGATAAATATTTACAGCCCAGATGAAAAGCCATTCATCAGGTTCACCATAGAGTTTTAGGATGAGCCGGTGGGATCGTTTCAACAGGATGGTTTATGAAATCGAGTTTATTCAGCAACAATCGACATTGTCTCATCCTCTCTGCAGCTGACGTCACCTTGTCTCTGCTGCTTCGGAGGGTTGATCACGCTAAGTGCTGTCATGCAGTTGATGCTGCTTCACTCAGAACACGCAGCGGTGCAGTTCAAATGAATCGTGGCGTCCCATTTTATTAGCAGTTGAACCTGATCCCTGTAGCATTATATACAGATGCTGTCTGAAACAGGAGCCAAGCAACAAGTGAAGCTCTAGTGAACCCGAAGCAGCAGTAGGTTAGGTTAGTTGGAGGTTCTCTACTCAGCTAACAGAGAGTTGATTCATGGTGGGGGTAAAAGGTGGTCAATGGCCCATTGCATCAGATAAGCACCTGACTGGGTGGCTGGATGGATCCCCTCTCTGAAGCCGAGGGTAAACAATGTGCTCCCAGAGTCACCCACAAATTAAAGGACAATCAGGGCTTTTCAGAAAGGGCCGTGAGGTCGAGAGAGAGCAGCCAAGCTAATAAAGGCTTTGTGACAGACATGAAAATAAGTTGGTTGATGGATCTGGTGACAGTGATCAGGTCTGTGTGTGTGTGTGTGTGTGTGTAAGTGTGTGTGTGTGTGCAGTGAGCATGTCTTAGTGGAAGTGTTGTAAAGTTTGCCTTGCGAAAGAAAAGACAAACAGTGTTAAGTATTACTATTGATAAATGATGTGGTAATGGGTAGAAGATGGGTTACACAGAGAGCTCCAGATGGAGAAGCCAGGGATGAAGGATGAGGAGAAGGAACCTGGAAGAGAGACACCATCTTTGCTAGTGAACGTTGTTAACGACTCCATGATCTCACATGCTTGAGCAGGAACACCTGTTCAGAGATAACTGTCTCACTGTCTTATCAAACATCTGCTGAACTGGATGTTGTCGAATAACAAAACTTGATATAGGTTCACATACAAATGGCTCTAATTAATCACATGAATTTGAGCGAGCTGTTACAAATGTTTGGCTCATGGAAAATAATTAATCCAAAGTTTTTAGATCACATGCTGAACTTACAGGGAGAGGAGAGAAGATAGAAAATACACATCAGGGCACATCTCTCCATGTGTGTTGCTCCTGTAGCATCCTGGAGCTGAGTGGCGATGGCCCTAATCACATAACTGGATTGTGTGTTGCATGTGATATTGTCATATCTGTCTGCCTCTATATTCGCCTGTCCAATAAAATAAAAACATGTTTAGCTAATAAATATCTCAGGGCGAAAAAGAGGTGTAACACACAAGGAGACGTTGACGATGAAGTCAAGTTGGTAATGCAACGAGATTACAGAGCTGGTGTTGATGTGCTGTAAACAAATACACGTATTTGCCACAGTGGATTTTATACATTATGTGCTGCCTCCTGCCTGTTTTGCCCCCTCCTCGCATCAAAACTGCTGAGAATCTCATGCTGCTTTCGTCTGGTGGGAAATGCAAACTCATTTAAATCTTAAACAGTGTACTTCATGTGGATTGGCTCTCCTGCTCCTCCTGGTGATCCAGATCTGCTGAGACTTTAGGGCCTAAAGTTTAGGCCCTGTGAGGCTTTGATACCTAGACACAGCGATTCTCTGAGCCTATAGCAAGATGTTATTTTTTCCATTTTCGCCATCTTAATCAAGCATGTTACAGCAACTTATCATTTACTAAATGGCTCTCAGCTCAGAGTAGCTGAGGTTGATGTGAATGTTTTGACAAAGCAAATCTTTGACCTGATGATGGAGCTAAATGGAAAATTAAGTAACAATAATTGGTACTGAGGGAAGGCATGAATATCTACAATATTTCATGGCTATATATCCGATAGGCTAGTTGTTGATATATTCCACAAAAAATATAATTTTCAGCCTTGATGGAGCCAGAGCAAAAGTCCATCAGTCAAAGTCAATATAATTCATCCTCTGGGCAACATACATGTCTGTAGAGAATTTCTAAAATAGAAAATTTGTGTCAAAGGTTACCAAAACAGAAACGTCCAATAACCCTGGAGCATGATACACATCTTTAACACTGACTTGTGGTATGTTCAAAACAACGAGCAGCAATTAATATATATACACGCTCCGTTGGGGGGGGTACAATTTACAAAGAAATTATATACATATATCAAAGATTTTACATATGTATTTTATATAACTTATTTAATATATTATTTATATATTATTTACACAGAGAGTATAATAAGATTTATGTCCAGTGTCCATTACCTCATATGCATCGGGGGTCGCAGTGGTGGACCCAGTGTGGCGGATTCTGTGTCGTGTGGGCTGATCGTGGTGCTGGTGGCAGACCCTGTGTCGCGTTGGCACTGGGTAAAGGAGGTGGACCAGGGCCACGGCGATGGCTCGTGGTGGGTCCTGGTGGGCGGCGGTGGACGGTGACTGAGGACTGGAGTGGCCTCTGGTCTGGATGCTGGATCGTGGTTCTGCTGGTTGCTGACCATGGACTATGATTGCAGCGGGACTGCATCAATGCCGCTTAAGACTTTAATGATGAATGTTTTTACACGTGGCATCTATTGCACTTCTGTCCGTCCTGGGAGAGGGATCCCTCACATGTAGCTCTCTCTGAGGTTTCTACTTATTTTTACCCTGTTAAAAGGGTTTTTAGTAGTTTTTCCTCACTCTTGCTGAGGGTTAAGGACAGAGGATGCCACACCCTGTTAAAGCCCTATGAGATGAATGTAATTTGTGAATATGGGCTATACAAATAAAATTTGATTGATTGATGATTGATATGGTGAGATCACACACACACTTTTAAACATATGTATTTAAAGGCAGCAGTTAACACTTGCTCTGCACTTCTACCTTGTCTTTTGCTGAATCAGGATGAACCGGTGACTTAATTAAAACAATCTGTTGTTGTTGTGATTCGTTGAGTCATGTGTTCCATCATCAGTGTCATGCAAGTTGCTGGCAGAGTGTTTGTGTGCACACTGCCCGCGGTTGGCCAGCAGACAGTGGTGTGTGTCAAGGTGTGGCCTCCCGTTGCATTCCTTCGTATTGTCCTTTCAGGCCTGAGGCAAACATGGCTGCACTCTGCAGTGACACACAAAAGCACAATAACACGTTTCAGAGTGCCCCAGCTTGTGTCTTCAAGTGAACTTGAAAAAAAGTTGTGCCTCAAAATCCCAGACACTGGGCTGTTGGCCATTTTCAAGGGGTCAGGGGAGGAAGATGTTCCCGGGTAGGTGAAGACAAAGGAGTCAAGCTGCCTGTGAACAGGGAAACATGATCTTTAATCTTGATAAGGAGGTGACGGCTGGGTTGAGTTAAGTTAAACCAACAACAGCCTGATTGGTGGAACGCTTTATTCACTTCACAACTTTGACGCCTTCAGACATTCAAGTATGACCTGAGTATATTCCTCCTGTGCAGTGAATACACTTTCACTCTCTGGACACAGATCTGTTTTGTCTTCCAGGGACCAGCTTCCCTGCCTCTCGTAGCTCTGACCAGAGGCCTGATGTTTCCAGTTAACCCACAGTGGAAGTCTCTCATTTGACAAACAGCAGTATTTGCCCCGAGAGATCTGGTGCACCCAGAAGAGAGCCAATCCACATCAAGGCTTATGCTGGCAAATGAAACTTTTACTGATCCCACAAAACACACGGTCTCTCTCTCTTTGTGATTTACGCCCGCCCGTGTTGTCAAGATGCTCCAAACCAGCTGCACAAATTGATAACAGTGTAGTTTATGAGCGTGGCCTCATCGCTCATACTTCTGCAAGCGGTTTGGAAACTCTGTGCAGGATCGTGTGCTTGAACACTCAGGCCTGCGTGCTTTCCCACTGTTTGATCTGATTGGGTTCTTGGGGTCGTTTCATTTTGGATTCCATCAGTTTGAAGCCATCTCCTCTAAAGGGTGACTGAGGGCAGAGAATCTCCTCTCCAACATGAGTCGGTTAATATTTACAGTATCTCTCTGAAGCTGCTTTCAGACATGCACGGAACTCCTGATGAGCTCCTGAAATAATCCAGAGGGGCTGTAAGTGAGAAGACAAATGTTCAAGTCAGCTGCTACGGACATTTATCCGGATTTTTTCCCACAAGCCCCCAAGAATAAACTCTGGATAATATCCTAGCTAGCATGTGCAAGAACACAGCAGGAGATCCTCTGGAGGATTCACTGCGCGCAAGTGAGCAAGTTGATGACGGTTCTGATACTCGACAGATGCAAAACTGAAAAAGAAAAAAAAACACGGAAAGAAGTCAAATTGTCATGCACGTGGAAGAGAAAGTCAACTTGGAAAAACAACAAGATCGGAGAGTTTTGGGAGATAAGGGCCAATGCTGGTGTCGAAATGCTGAAAACAAAAAATCTGATCTCTGCAGGCAAAGTAATCTGTCATGTCTTGCTTCTGCATGGAGCGTCACCCCTGCCTGAACGCTCCAGAGATTTCTGTGTTTTCTGAACATGTCTGACTGGAGGATCTACTGCCACCTTGTTCATATGTGAACGTTTGGACCCGTTCGTACAGACATTCTGTGGAGTTCATATCCCTGAATTTTGAGAGATTACCCAGGTGAAGTGAGTAGTTCCTGAAGCCGACAAGGCCAAGCAGAGGACTGTTTCCTTTTAGGTTCTTGGAGATGACAGCCAGGAAGTCTGTGGATTTGCAGCACAGGTGAGTCTGAGCATTTAGCAACATCACTGTGCTGCGAATGCCGTGTCCTGGCCGGCAGTGATGGCTAACATTTGGACAGACCATTGTTGAGGCCATTGTGACAGAAAGTGACAGAGTCAGGCATGTTGCAGAACAGTGTCTAGAAGCTGCTCCCAGCTGGGCCTCGTCCACTCACACACATATGAATGACAGGCATCTGGATAAAACACACTGCATTTAACACATGCTCTGATGCCAAGTGCTCTTGAGGCAGGGCAAGTCCCTTGGCATGAGTCAAACGTACCTGGCTGATGATGATAATAACAGACAGGAGGAGGTGAGGGAGAAAAGTAGTGAGGGAGAGCTACAGAAAAACATTTATACTAGCCTGCACAGTAGATCACTCTCACCCGGGGGTGTAGTCAGGAAAGGCCGGGCTGCTTTATTGACTTGTTGGCAGCTCGCTGTGATTGGAGGGGAGGAATGGAAGATTAGATTGTCCTCTCACCTGAAACAGTTCTAATCCAGCAAGAGTTACTGCCCCTTGTTGGCCGTAAAAGCACAAGTTGCAAGTGAATTTCTACTGTGAGTAATAAATTGGTCAATGCAGAACCAGATTATGTCAAAAAGGATTATGTGCATTGAAATAAATAATGGAGTTTTGTTCATACCGTATTTTTTATTTAAAAGATGGTGTTGGACCAGCTGACTATTAATTATCTTAACTTTTTCACACCTGAAACTTTGAACCATGGTCTGAACCAAGGTCTATGTCTACCCACCCTCGACACTGATTGGTCTGTGGACAGGCGGGTGTCAGACCTAATTGTATCCACAAACCTTTGGGAATAAAAGTGAACACTGCTATAAACAGTGAAAAAACGGGTTTAACTTCTCCATAACCTACTTTCCTCACTTCACAACAGCTGTAGCTGTTACCAGTTACAGGAAGATGTTGTTTTACTGCCTTTTCCTTTCACATCACGTCATAGCTTTCATCTTGTTCCTCAACAAGTAGGCACAGGATGACTCACCTCGCTCAACAGTAACAGGAGCAGTAATCATAAACTGCCACAAAACTAAAATGCAGCATGAAGGTGCATATTTTTCATTTTAAATGCTGGAAAACTAATAAAAAGGGGAAACCTGCGGCCTAATGCTCAAGACATGTTTACCACCTCCAGCTCAAAGATTAAACAGGAGGATTTATTTGTTATAATGACAAATAGCATTCAACAGCACACCTGCTCACTACTGCATGATGCACTGTTACTCAACTCCTCTGAGGAGCCCTTGTTAGCACCCAAGTTACACACACACAGACACACACACTGAGGTGTTCCGACTTGTTGGAGGACAAACAGAAAAGATTAGCACTGAATAGCTGCTGCACACATACACTGTGGGGTGGGATAATTACCCTGCCAGACTGAAAATCTGCTAAAAAAAGAACAACGTGAGTGAAGCTCCTCCAAGTGGTTTATTTATGATCTTTAATTCTGCCCCGCAGCAAGTGTGTCTTCCTGGGAGCGGAGGCCTTCTCTCTCTCTCTCTCCCTCCCACTCTCTCCACTGTTCCTGTTTAAGTCCGACAGCAGAGACAATCTGAAAAGCTCGTCAGGCTCCCCAGCACAGAGGCGTTATGACAACACCCAGCGATGGCATGAAGTCATCCTGCAAGACTACACATGCAGCTACAGCACCAAACGCTCACCTAGAGAAGAGCCATACTTTCTCCTTCCCACTGAACACAAGCACCGGAGGAGAACGGGGACACTCAACATTGTATTGAATTGAATTGTGTCTGAGTAACTGTCATTACTATAATAAAAGATCCTTTGTCCTAAATCATGAAAACATATTTTCCCACTTACGACGAGTATTTTCTCAGCTAACATCTCTAGCTTTCTATGCCCAGATTTTATTACAATAGGCTCGTTTAACATTGTGGGAAGTGCAATAATATTTTTTTCTTGCTGAGAGTTGGATGAGAATATTGATACCACATATGTCTGTAGGGAAAATGTGGAGTTTAGTTTGGCATTAATTCTGAAAATAAGGGGGAACAGCTTGGCTCTGTCTGAAAGTTAGAAAACAAGTCTACCAACATCATCCATGCAATTCTACAGAGTGCAACAGGTCCTATGAAGCACAGTTTCTTTATGCTAAGCTAAGGTGACAACCTGCTGGCTACTGCTTTATATTTACATATTTCATACATCAGAGTGGTATCATTCTTCCTATTATACTCTCAGTAAATAAAAAGTCTAAAATTTTTAGATAAAAAAATAATACATTTAATAAAAATCACATGAAGACCAGCTTATCTTTCCAGATTTCTAGAATCTAGTTGCCCAGATAAAAAAAAATCGCAGAGCTCAGAGTGAACAAAACAAAAAGTCACAAATATTTCCCAAACTGATTCGGTGTAATTCATTGATGAGCAGCAAATCACTTGACGTACCAAGAACACTATGCGTGCACACAATAATTACCCAAAGTATCAGAAGTCTGATGTGGCCAAGATATTTTTCTAACTAGCAGACAATGGCGTCTCACATAGATGCTGTTGTGCCTCTGGTAATCATCGACGGATTATCATGACCACAAGCCCTTGACACAAACTCACCACAATCACAAATGTAGCTGGGTCGAACCCACTTCCCTTTCACTTCCATTCTGTGGGAGCGAGGAGGCGAATAAACCGTTTGCTTCCTCTGGCGTACCGAGGAGTTACATTTTTATGAAATTTGACTGACGATATCACTGCTTCAACCGATAGCAAAGACATTGTGAGTCACACTAGGAGTAGTCCTTCATTTCCACACACCTGCGTAGTATCTGTTACCTCTTCAGGCGATGTGGGAAGATGCAGCCAACTTCCCTCTTTAACCTGAGTGGTACGCTAGCATTATACACGGTGCAGTTCTCATTTGGACCAGCAGTGCACACATTTGTCAAGTTGTCTCCAAAAGGCAACTTTGTATCAGGTCCACTGCCGCTTATCTTCATTTTCTTTTTGGGAGTTTACACTTTGCACTTGGAAAGACATCTGTCCTTTAACCTATGTCATTGTGATTTAATCTGCTAAATTACTAAACATTTAAACTGTTTCATAACCATGCAACATTTAAAAATCTGATTTACTCTAATATTTAAAAAAAGGAGTATTCGATGAGTTAAGGTCAAAGGCCCCCGTTGGCTGGTGCCCACTTTGCCTATTCAGTAATCTGTCACTGCTTATGATAACCTGGACAATATATCAGACGCCTCACAGAATGCACTGCAGCGCTCCATCTTATAAACCATTTATCATTACAAGCTGTGAGCTGCAGAGTTCTTACTGTACCACTTCAGAGACTTAATATTGTGTTGTAGCAGGAACAAACATGCGAAGAGAAGAATTACATCGACAATTATTAGCTGGAGGTTATTCACAATCAGGGAGATCACATAACTTCCGCAGCAACCTGTGCACACAAGCTCCCAAATGTTCAGTCTAAAAGCAATCTGATTCTGATTGTTTACCCCAATGATGATGGACACAGTCTCATTGAAACTGAGCCAGTGTGTGAGTGTGTGTTTGTGTGTGAGTGTCTTGATGTGTGTATGGATGGTGACTCCAGTTAATCATCTCTTAAGGTCTGTTTGGGTCACATGGGGCAATTGACTTCTGCTTTATGTCCGGGTGATGACAGTTATTCTGGACTGTGGAGTCGCAGAGGGGAAAAACTCCACACACAAGAGACAAGGACACACACACACACACACACACTCACACACACACACACACACACACACACACACTCACTACTGCATGAGCACACATGGGCACACACAAGCACACAGTGTTTTTCCAAAGAAAGACATTTCACACCAATCTAGCACCCTGAGATTGTGAGCGACTGTGACAAGGACGTTTAGAGAGAGAGAGAAAGAGGTAAAGGGTAGAAAGAGTAAGAAGGAGGAACACACTTTGATTTTCAATGTCCTTTTATTGATGAAGTCATCTCAAACACCTCAGAGCACACAACTCAAACACACTCATCCAACTGCACCCCACTGCATCAGCAGGCCCAGTCTGAAGACATAACAGTTACTGTATATTAATATACCAGACCCACCAGGCCTGTTTCAGTTTAATGTCCCCACCAGTGTTTGTAGAAGCTTTAACACATTTAAGCTGCTATGGACCATTTTTCAAAGCATTTGTATTTCTCTTAAATTGATTCAATACTTCTGAATACTTTCACAAATGCCATTATACTGTCCACTCTTATATGTCCGGTTATTTACCATAATTTTGGCACGGTAATGCGCCTTCAAAGAGAACATTGTGTCCCCAGTAGTGTATGTGATATTCCACATTTTCTAAACGTCTTTTACAACTTTATCGTGTATTTTTAATATTGCGTTGTTTTGTATGATTGCTTGTCTTTTTTCATCGAGGGTAGTGTTTTAATCAAAAGGTTGCTATACAGTAAGTTCAGAGGGTAGCCTAGCAATTCTATTTTCTATAGAGATTTATCATTAATTGTGTAAGAGGTAATTTCATTCTATTTCAGGTAACTCTGTCTCCCTACTTTGTCATTTGATCAATAAGAACTGTTCCTATAGGAAATAAAACAGGTAAAAATATATAATATATCTGAATTAACATTTATCTGCCTGGTAACTTTATTGAAAAGTTAAATTATATAGTAGAAGTTATCAACTACTCTCAGTTTAAAATGCCTTACAAAGGTTTGGAGTTATTTTTTGTTGAAGTTCAAAATGCAAAATCACCAGTAATAATATAGAAACACTTCTTTGAATAGGTAATAAATATACGGTGTAAGGTAATAGCTCCATGCTGCCTAATGTTACAGTGGTGTTTTTATTTCTAACCATCGAGTAGATGCAACTCATGTTATGTGAGTAATGCAGTTGTTCAGTCTTGTGCAGGTGTAAATCTACGTTTACTTGAGTAAACAGGACTTGTTGTCCTGGAGGGAATAAGAGCTCAGGGTGCACATGTGGATTTTGGTAGCATGAGTGAAGCTTTGTGCATGGTTAACATTACATAGGTGTGTGGGAAAACTAAATGGTTTGTATCAAAGGTACTGTCATTATGGGTAACAATGGAAACCATGTTAAATAGCCTAGTGTGAATATTTCCAAATTTTTAGACTGAGTAAATACAACTAAATCTTTTAGTCAGACAAACTTATTTTACTTAAACCTAAAGAATAGTGCTAGTGCTCGCAGGCAGGCAGGTTGTTAGTGACTTACAGGGACGCCAGCAAAATCTCATGGTCATGTTTATTAGAGCCCCAGGAGCGCCACAGTCACTGGAAATCTCTTTAATTTTTCTAAAAACTTTATACATTGATCGGGACGTGAAGAGGATTTCAACAAATGAGATGAAAAGTGAAACATTTTACCAAACTTACATTTAAGACTCATAGTTACATTAATTATAGACTTTAACCACTATAGATTTACTTAAGTAAGATCAACCTCGTCAACTTTTACAGTGTAGGAGTCCCACAGAAAGAAGACCACTGTGCACCACACAATTAATTCACAAACCTATCGAGTCCTTCATAGGCAGAACATGTGGTTGCTCTGCATCTGTTGGAGTCAGCTTGTAGGAAAACAGACATAAAGGAAGCAAGATGTACGAATGGCATGTCTGGCAGGTATATAGTGTTTCTGTATTCTGCTCCGGCCAAACCAGTCAGCTGCTGATGAGAAATATCACTCTACACAAAGGAAGCTGAAGTTTCCCTGTGACTAATGCACTGTCCTTCCTGTTTCCTACACCGTCTCCAACCTCCTCACTTTCTCTCATCCCATCTATTTTCCTGCTCATTTAATCTTCCCTTTGGTTGGGTCCTCGCCTCCTAAACCAGTCTACTATCTCTGACTTCTTGGAGCATCTTCCTTATCTCTATCCACCTTCTGGCTGGGATGCAAAACGCCACATTTACAGATGGAAGTAAGCAGAGCTCTGCACCTGGTCGGCAACGGGTGACTGTAAGCTCCTGGGAGTCTCTGAGGGGCGGCTTTGGAGTTCAAAGGTGAATGAGATCCTGGTGCAGTGGGACGGAGTGATGAGGTGAACCGGAGTGCCGACACAGACTCCAGACAGAGTCAAATATCAGTCCAAATCCCTGCTTGTTCAGATCCATCAACTGAGGAGTGTCGTGAGACGTCCAAAATGTTTAGAAATAGTAAATCTTACCGAGGTTCTACACTTCTCTCTTTTTAAACTCTCTCAAAAACATTTGTCTACAGCTGAACACATTCAGTCCCTCACCATTATAATAATAATACTAGAACACTTATGCGATCATACAGAGTCGTACTATACTAAACATGGGAAGAAATAAAACCGTAAAAAATGTTGACCAATAAAACCAACATGACATCTACAGCTTTGTGCTTTTACTGCATGTTTATTTATTTATATTCACAGAACAAGCCTATTATAATGAATGTTATAATCATGTATCAATATTAATCTAAACTGTTCTCATCCAAAATACAAAAAAAGCTAAAAAAATGTTGATGCATATTCTCCAAACTAAGGCAAGGGCATTTAGTTCAGCTTGCAGCTTTTTCAGCTGAAAACACAAGTTATAGTGATAAAGTTATTTCCACATTTTATTGTCAGATGAGTAACTTTTTATCATAGCCAGAAATGTCAATATACATTAAATACATCTTAAGTCCTTACCCAAACCATAATGTCATTCTAAGGTAAATGTCGGCCAATATGACATCACCATCTGTAGCTGTAAAAGTTCAAAACCAATTTCTCAAACACTGGCTAACAGATAGGATTTCAGCCGAAATTTGACTCATCCCAGTGTCTTCTGGTTTTAATGCCAGTTCAGAATGATAGTAAATCATCTCTGTTTGACTGTGTTTAGGACTTTGAAACAAATCCCCTCGTCTTCTTTAAACTGCTCCACATGGTGGGGTATCTGGATTCTAATACTCACGATCCCTCTCAGGCCATTGGTATGTTTTACTAGTTGTATTCCCTTTCACACACTGAACCTTTTTCTTCATGCTCTTCATAATCTATAGCTATTACTATGTCTTCTCTGCTCATTCACAAAACTTCTGGGTCAAGCTACTCAAATGAATGTAAAATTCCACCATTCATTCCAGGATAAATCACCTTGTTTTAAAGAGACCTCTCCGACAATGAAAAACAACTCCACCTCAGCAGCAGCAGCAGCAAAAGCAGCCAGAGGTGACAGTTTCCCCTGGACTCACTCAAATTCACTGCTTCCATACACTGACAGTACGACGCTAATGCCTCCTAATTGCTTGCATATGTCCAAGAATCATCTTTTTTTTCACTTTCTCAGCAGCTCAGACTCCATTTTATATGCAGGTTATTTGAGCAATCACATGTTGAGAATGTGTGTGGAGGATTCACAGCTGAGGGGCCCGAAGTAAAAAGCTCCCAGCCCCCAACTTAGTATTTTCATACTTACTGAATGCTATCTAGCTCTGTAACTCAAATACTGCTCTTACTAAAACTACTACTAATACGGTTATTACAACTTTACTACTACTAATAATTATAATACATTTTAACAATGCTCAAAGATGTAGGGTGATAGAACAGAAGGCAGATCAAAGCAAACACCTATAAATATAAAATACACATGATAATCACAATTACTTTGTTAGCAGTGTAATGTGATACTAAATATATACATAACACAATAATACAATTGATTAGAGCAGAATTACACATAACTTAAAATCTACTCAGGCACTTGACGGATAATTTTTTTCTCGTATTCCTTTTATTTCAGTCCATCTGTGTTTCTGGAGCCAGAGTGAGCAGTAAATCCCGGCTGGCAGGGAGTCTGACAGTTTAGCCTGTGTGGATCTGCAGATAATTATCTGTGTCTCTGGGCTGTAAAGAACTGAGGTGATGGTGGCTAGCATATTCCCTAAAATCCCTGAAAACTGTGTTTGTAACGTGTGGAAGGTGCAGGTCCACGTTTCCCGCCAGGTCTTAATGTTAGCGCCATGAAGGTGAAGGGAAGGGTAAGTGCATGACTGGACATGCTGACTGTCAGAGTCAGGAGTAATTACACCAAACACTCACTGGGCTGATGTGATGAAAAGCAGCACTGAATATATTCCACTGCCACCGGGTGAAAAGGCCACATACTGAGCTAATTGTCGAGAAAAACACAATATCTGAGCGTGCATGTGTGTGTGAGTTAGTGTGTGTGTGTGTTTGCACGTTCCTGTATAGATGTTGCTGTGGTGTGTGTGTTTGTTTGCAGAAACCAGCAACGTAACCTGATAACGAGTGTATGTTTGAGGTGTGTGTGGCGTGGGACGGCGTCACGTTTCAATCTTCTGTGGGAATCTGAGAGTTCTGCTCGGTGAGCACGTGGACGCTCTCGCCGGGAGGGAAAGCTCCCGATTGGCTCAGCGAGTGAAAAGTGACTTTACGGCAGCAGCTTGGGTGACAGTGTACAGTTCTCCCCTGACACAGTTGAATGCACGGGGAGTGTATTAGCAATGTCTCATAATTGCAGGCATGTGTGTGCATGGACTCCGAAATGGGGGTTTTCCAGTTGTTACAGCAGCTTAAACACCAATTTATGAGCTGAGTCAACCCGCTGTTTGCTGGTGTTTATGAATGTGTACCTACGCGTTCGGTTTGTGCGCGTAACTGTAACCCTCTCTGTGTGACTGCAGCAGGTTTATGCTGCTCGGCTGGGTCCTCGGGTGAGCCACCGAGGAGGTATGGGTAAGGCGATCCACCTGAGAACTGCCCAGGGAATTGTGGGCCTTTGTGCCGAGGAGAAAGGTAGGGCCCTGCAGCGTGTGTCTGCTGAATAAGAGCCACTTGTGCCATTTTACACAACACACAATAACGCCACCACGGGATTGACCAATCAAATCGAGAGGCTTTTATTTCCTCTCCGGGCTGTGACCTTGTGTACAAATACCTCCAATTATCACTTGACAACCCATCCTAACGCCAGTGCTAAACAAAAGCACGATAGTATATGAACACCACCCGCCATTGTTCACGCGTTCTTGTAAAGCTATATGTTTTGTGACGCAAAGCAACCAATGCATTTTTTGGGGGAGGGGCAAATACAATAGATTGTGAAGCCTTTCACTGAATACAGACCTGGTGTTGTTACCACAAAACTAGGACAAAGAATCTACAAGAGATGCAATTAAGTTGTTTTCTTTAATTAACTTCTCAACTGTACAGACTTGGTTTTGACTCATTTTCGGTTTTGAAAGCGTAATGACCTGTTGTCTGTGGGTGGCCCGGTTTCTCTCTGCTCAACGGCTACAATTAAACTAATATTTACCTTGTGGGAAAAACAAAGGTGTGAGATTAAGTGAGAAAAGCAGAATGGGCGACATATTGCTGCAGGTTTAGAGTTTCTATATTACTACAGCTGGTTCTTCTCATGGCGTCTCTTTGGGATATAAAAGTGAGAGAGAGGGCGGGAGGCTGCGCAGCCATAGGCGAGCACACATTCTCTGCTATTGAATTTCACGTGTTTCCATTTCACACTCTTTCCAGAAGTGCCACAGTTGCATTTTTTTGGGCCCGTCTTGTTGAGACACTTTCAGGTGTCAGGGTTGAAAGTCGCAGTGATGATTTACAATCGACTTATAAATGAGGGCTTATCCATGAGGGGCATGGGGAGCCATTGATGGGTGAAGGGTGTTTAGCAGGGGTTTGAGGGCAAGACCAGACAGATGTGGGTGAAGGTGAAAAAGGAGTTGCGTTAAAATACATCTTTGTGTTGTTGCCAAACGCCCCATCACCTGCATCATCCCACATCTCGTAAAGCACTTCACATCCTCTGCTTGGGATCCTCCTTTGACTGCCTCCAGCTACACGCCATAGAGCTTGGAACACACCAACATACAGACCGACTTTTGTTTCACACTTCTACTGCCGCACAAATGCCTGTTACATACATAAATAGACAGCAACGAGCGAAAATATGGAAGGCGTAGGAGGGGTCACTGTTAATAGCTGCTGTCAATCTCCCCTCTGACCTCCACTGCACATTCCTCCCCTTCTTTGCTTATTAGTCGTATATTAGCTTTTCCATTTGTCTCTGCGCACCCCTGGCGGGTTGTGTGTTGTCATACAGGCGTTGCGGACGGCCACATGTAACCATTTGAGAGGTGGGCACAAAGGTAGCTCTGTTTTTCCAGACGCAGAGGCAGCCGTCCAAATTGAAGCGTCAATATGAACTGTGACAGCAAAATACGGGCAGCGAGCAAGACGTGTGCGTGTTTGTGTGTGTGTGTGTGTGTGTGCGTGCATGGGAAACAGTTACCCAGCTCACTGGCAATCCAACCCTCCCCTGCCCGCCCTGGCCCAAACCCAAGCCAGCCAACACCTGAAGCTTATTAAACATAAATCTCTGCTGCAGCGCCGTAGATGTAACCTGAAACCCATATTGACTTTTTGGGGGAGATTCATAAATCTTTTTGGTCTCGCTCCTTCCTCTCTCATCAACATTCCTTATATATACCACAGAAGGCCGTTTCCAAAAATTGAAAACGTTTGCCACTCGACTGTTGACAGAATATTTCAACTTTACAGGTGTGCTAAAGTAGAGTTGGGAAACCCATTTTCTGTGTGAATTCGGGGGAGGGAAATGGAATCTGTGTTCATTAAAAGGGGATGGAGACAGATTTCATGAGTGCTTGCATGTGAAGAAAATATTAAACTTATTGCTTTTTGATTTCGAAGGAATGCGTGAACTGTTCTTATTGCAGGGATGAAAGGGACTTCAGTGTTAAAGGGGGAAGGACAGTAAAACTACCACATGGTGTTGCTCTGCGAAAGTAAATGTTTTTCTGCTGTAGTTAGAGGTTAATTATCAGATATGTATTTCAAGCTGTCAAAACTGAAACTACTATTCTACTTAATAATTGTAAAGAAAAAGCAATGATGGAGCAGTTTCGGTTGGGGAGCATACTATGTTTTATAAAACTGTCGTTTTTCCAAGTGCTATATACGTACATTATATTTAAAGGTACAACAATAGCATATGAAATTATTCATAAATATGTGCATACATTTCCAAATCTTGTAAGTTAAATTTATAAATTAAAGAAAGAAATAGAAATAGCAGAATTTTACATACATGTATAAATAATTTGCATTTTGACCTTTGTATATTAATTAAACTTATAACTTTATTATCTCTCTCTATATATATATTTTAAATATACATCAAAATCACCTCATCAAATGAAAGGTGCTGTGAACAGGAAATACATTTTAGGTGTCAGGCCGTAGGAGGGCATTATACCTGTATTAGGGGTTGGATTAAAAAAAAAGATGCAAAAATCATTTCTGTGCTGCACAGTAACATACTATTCCCATGGTGTAAACCATTTGGCAACATTATTAACTCCAATGAAGCATCTTTATGTTGCGGTCAAGTGAAACTGAGAAGCAGAAATCTGAAGCAAGAGCAGGCTGTGCAGGAAGTGATGCCCGGTGGAGGCCTGAGGGTACGTCTAGGTTCCCTCTGAGACCAATACATATACAAGAAAAGGGAGAAAATCGATACCATGACTTGCAAAATTCTCTGAAGAATTATAATATATTCAAACATCTGGGTGTTATTCCCATCTAAGCAAGAGACAAAGCAGCAGGATGTTCCAGACCAGGGGGACCCGGTTTGAATTTGTGGCTACATCACAGGCTGCCCCTGCCAGAGCCCTGGGCTGAGAGCCGCGGAGTTCACGACACGCTTTCCCTCCCTGGAAAGAATGAGCGATCACTGCCTACAATAAAAAGCGGCCTGCAGTTTGATGTGTGTTTATAAATGTGTGTGTGTGTGTGTACATGAAAGTCTCAGTGGGCAGGACTGGCAGCGACTGCAGAGAAAGAGAATGGTGTAAAGGAGAGTGGAGAAGAGAAGAGTGAAGGTGTTACAAACTGGGGATGTGCACAAAGGGCCCTCTGTGCAGGGGTGGCCGGCGGGTCACACACACATGAACACGCATGTACACACGCACACACACCTTCCTCAATCTGCTGCCACCATACCTCCCCCTGGGGAACCTTCCATTCTGAAGCTGCCCCGACATGAGCACAGTGAGATCATATAAATAACAGGACCAATAAGGAAAAAGTGAGTCCAGAAAAAAAGATGGCGTGAGCGGAGGAAAGACATGAGGGGGAAAGAAGGAGGGAAATGCAGCGAAAGCAGCAGCAGCTAGTTGAATAGCGTTTTATTCTCTCTAACGACAATGTCTCATTGTTTTTCAGAAGGGGGGGGCGAGCGGGGAAAAACCACTGGAATTGTGGAATGTATGAGTCTCATTCATTACCCCAATCTTCTCGTTTTCATAGCATCTCCTATAATAACAGTCGCGCTCACACACATAAATACAACAGTGATTTCCTTTGGCAAGCGGAGCACTTATGACATCTACCCCCAACAGACAGCAGAGACAGAGACTGTGTATGTCGGCGCTAGAGAGAGACGGCTGAGAAAGTGTGTGTTTATTCACTCTGCCGTGCATTTGGGTCTGTAGAGCGCTGACGGTTTACACAAGAAACTGTTCTCTTTACCCCCTGAGGAGCACAGACCATCTGACAAGCCGGTTGGCACTCGGCGCTGGCCTCGCTGCCTCTTGCCAAATCTGCTACCCCACAGTGCTACTTAATGCTAATAAAAAGTTAAGGCTCTAAACAAATATTTTCAGAGAAAATTGGAGTGGAGAAAAAATATGGATCTGGTAGAAGCAAGCCTTTTGTCGCCAGTTGCTTGTTTCTTTTTTTGTGTGTGGAGCAGCCAGGGTCAGAATTCCTATGGTGGCATTGTTGTGCAGAACGGAGCCGGCCCCGAAGACCACACCAAAGAGAGGCTCAAAATCCAAACATTATGGCTCCAGTCATGCACCAAAGAGGACAAATGTCCAGCAAGCAAACAACTCCCCAGATAAACAGGAGAGAGGAGACAGGCATCATATTGAAATGTTCTCTTCCTCGGCCTGTCAGGACAGGCCAAGCCGAGACCTTTAAGTCTGCCAGACGATTTTCCATATGAAGCTAACCCGTAAAGATTAACTGTGTTATTCTCTCATGAGAATCCAGACAGCATGCTTTGTGATGGGAAACACACAGAGACGTGAGATTAATGTAGCATTATCCAAAGACTGCAACAATCCAAATAGTTCTCCACTTACAGGGCTCCAACTCCTCCTCCCCTCCTCTCCTCTTCCTCTCTTCCGATACAGGATGCCTCCATTCAAGAGAGGCGCACATAAATATTTACAGTAATTAGATACATGCATGTAAGGACAAGACTTCCATCCGTAAAACTCAGAAACAGCCATTATGGTTAGATCATGATGTCAGTTAGCGGGATACTTGTTCTGGAAAGTAAAATTATTAACTCAATTAATTGTCCGTGTCCGTAGAGAGGATTGACTTTGGTTCAGGAGTCAAAGTTGAAGCAGGTGTAAATTCCTGGCTTCACTGAAGTCCCACGGGTGAAGACAAGCTTGTGGCTTCTGGTTTAATCAGTTATTTTTCTGGATGAATACACCTTTAGAGCTGCTGGGCATGTCTCTCTCTCCAGGGCTAAAAGCTAAATTGCTTCATTGAACTTTTAAGTAAAGGTCGACCTTTCACCTCCAACAAAGATGTTCCCTCGCATGCATCTGTGATGCTTGGACTCCGATGATTCTTTTACGGTTCTAAGAGCTTTAACTTGATAAAAGGGCTGACATGAAAACACGGGTGAAAGAAGAAATTGATCATTGATATCTTCAATGTCATAGAGGACAGAATAATGAAATACTTGTAAAGAGTAACTTATTTAGAATGTAAACTATGTGTCACTGTACTTTGTTACACTTATAATTTAAAGATGAGTTGATCCAAGCTCTTGCAGACAATGTGGCTCTGTTAGCTTGTACTGGGTTATTTGTGTGGATTGTTCTCTCTAGGTAATCAGAATACCATGTTCTAATAAGAAATAAATTGTATGAGATCACAAGAGATAAGATTTTGTCAAGTCTGCGTTATTCACTCATTATAAAAAGAGGCTGGTTGTAGTTTTGTAGCTCAGTTTTGATGCACATTTGCCAACTTAGCTAGCCTACTTAAGTAATAGCCATGTTATTTCATTTACATGATTTTACGGATTATAAGTAACACCAAGGAGGGTAATTTTGTAACTTCTCTGTTAAATTAAAATATATTAAAAAAAGAGTAAGTTACGTTTTGGGAAAATTATTCTAAGCAGTAATGTATTTACAAACCTTAATGTCCGGGATAAATAAACTGATAGTTTGAGAACTATAACTTTTTGATATTCAAACTGGCTTCCTCTCTATGCGATTTGACGCTCTGGGAAAACAGAAGCTAAAAATTGTCATCTCTGGTACTATACTTATTTTTAAAATTCAATCTTCTTTGGAAAACTGGCATAGTTTTGTTTGTATCTGGTTGTCTGGTTTTCATGCATATATAATGTTGTGGAAAATGAAAGTCAAGGGAAATTGTGTCTTCATCCTTAATTGCCAGACTAAATATCCTCCTGGGTTCAGGTTACTTTTAGTAGTGCCACTGTGTTGTGTTTTTACAGTGTCACATGAAATAATGTAAGACGATTCAGAACACACACACACACCCATATTTAAAATATGCCTATAAAGTTTTTCATGTTGAGTAATCTAACAGAGTACCTTCAAATTACATCCCAGGGCAAGTATATCGTAATTTCTTGTGGAATGCATATTTAAATTCATCCTCCCAACATGTGGATGTCCTATTTAATATGTTGCACCGAACATGTAATGCTACATCACAGGCTGCAGTTCGGATGCACAAAGGCTGACATGAGCGGAGGAGACAGAGGGTATGTAGTTTCCTCTTGGGGAATGTTTCTCAGAGCTTCTGACGAAGCCAAAACACACTCAGCTGTGGTGTCGAAGCAGATGCTTGCCTGGTCTGATGCATGTCTCTGTACGGATTCAAATCAGGGCCAAATGTTTTGATCTTTGAGAGAAAAAATCTAATTGAAACTTTTTATCTAAAACTTTTTCACTGTGGAGGGCACCATGAACAAGAGGGAGGTGAAATGTCTGTGTCACCTCTCAAGGATGTTTTTTAAATAATATTTATTATAAGCAAGTTATGACTGCCATAATACAAATGTAGCCAATTTTGCCTTTCATTTTCATAAAAAACATATATACACATATACATATATATATATATATATATATATATATATATATATAATTTGCATTATACTTGTTAATGTCTTGTCTGGAAATCAACTCAAATGTCCATAATTAGTGAGTTTAATCTTTTAACGTTTTCAACATTAAAACTTTTTCTGGACCCTTACCGTAAGACCACAAACAGAAGGGCATCACTTTGCAGCTGGCATGACTGTGTTTACACAGTTCCTGAAAACAACGATCTGAAACCTGAAAAACAAGATCTGAAACAGTCAAATAATTTGATTTTAAATCTGAAAAATTTGCTACTGGAACTGAAATTTTAATTATTTCTTCCCAAAAACTCCAGAACTGTATAGTAAAATATTGTATGACTGAAAAACGTATCCCTTCACATCTTCTTTTTTTTAATACATTTTTTAAATCTTCAAAATTTTAGATTAAAAGTAAATTTTGTGTTTCGAATTTAAGTATTTCAATTTCTGTATTTGTTTCAATTGATCAAAACATTTGGGTTTGATTTGGCTCCATACCTTTGTGCCTTGAAAGATTTTCTAGTTTGCCAGTGTTGACAGGAAGTGATCTGGTGATGCTACCCCAGGACAGAATGCTGGGCCTCTAACTACTTCTGACATATTCTAGAAGAGGGATGAATTTGAATCTTCTAAGGGAGACAATTAACTTTGACTTTAGACAAACACTTAAAAGAAAATTCCACTTTATTAGCAACAATCAAGGTAAGTAGTGTCAAGTCACCCTCGGACACGTTGTAAACTGGCAATTTAGCCAGATTATCATGCACTCTCCCCTGGGGGACCTTGATGCATACTGGAACAGCACTTTTTTTTAAGGATTTAATCAAACACGGTTGAAAGTAGTTGATATTTACCAATATTTTGAAGGTGTGCTAAATCATATTTGGACCTGAAGAGTTAAGATAAACTACATTTATGTTCGTTAACGAGGAAACCTGTCGGAACACAAATTGTTGCTCATTAAAATGTTTTTTTTTCAACAAGTAAAGAGGAGTAAAGTATCAGGCTTTAGATAATCAGACATGTGTGCATGTTAGTGGGATCACTTTCAATGGTTGTGGTGTCTTTATGGGATTGGCTGACCATAACAAAAATGTAGAACATCACCAGACTTGTGCTTAAATAATGTTAATACTTTCTAAGTCCTGTGCATAATCTATAAAAGCCTGTCACATTCAGTGCCAGTTTTGACTATTTACTATCTGCAGGCTGATAAATCAACCTGTCTCTCTACACTCACCTGTGTCATAAGTCATTCCAATGAGGTGGGCTGGGCTGCTTCAGGCAGATGCTCCTTATCTGACTCTGTGTGCAGCCTCGGTCTCACACCTGAACCGGCTCCAGGGCCTGAGCTTTAAGGAGCTGTCAGTCAGACGCTTAAGATCCTGAGTGCACCACCACCACCACCTCCCCTCAGCACCTGCACCTGACTGAGCTTGTGTTGGGACGTCACCTCACCTTGAGCAAAGTAACAGAGGACCCGTTCATGTTGTACCTGCGGGCCGCTGTGCCACAGAGAGAGAGGGAGATGGAAACGTTTGTCATTCTTGATGATCTGTGAGAAAAAGAGTTGGATGTAAGAATGGAAAAGTGTTTGGATGTCTCAACGCTTTGCAGCTATCTTCATGCACTCCCATTGCCCTCATAGATCTTGGCAGCCCATGGTGAAGTGAGATATCATAAGAAAATAAAACACAGGCCTCACATTGCTGGACTTGAACCCTTCTCACACAGTCTGTGCTGCCAGAGCAAACATGGTGGCTGTTATTGGAGAGGACAATTACATATAGTTAAAAGTATATTCCTCAGCCAGCGCTGGCCTGTTTTAAGACCCACTGTGAGTAGAAGAACAAACACTGGGAGGAGCTCGCGCAAACACACACAGGGTACACACCAAGTGAAAGCACGCGGCCACACATACACACCATGCATTCAACTTCAGCCAACCGTGAACTCCCAGGCCTCCACTTTCACTCGGCCTGACTGTTCGTCTAGTGACCCTGCTGTTCAGCGTCCAAATGGCACAATTATCTGCAATTTATGCTCAGACAAAACGGATCACTTCCCAAGTAAATGAAATTCCCCATTAGGAAGAGCAACAAGGGGGAGGAGATAAGGTCAGCAATACTTTCTCTGGTATGAGACAATCGAGAGTAAAAGTACATGCCCAGTGCTACAACGGTCACAGGAGTAAAGCCATTAGGTCATGTGTTTTTAAAAGGTTTTTCTTTAAATGCCATAAAAAGTAAAGAAAAGTGGTCTTTGATAAAGTCTCATTAAGAAAACCCTTCAAGAGGTTTCCCTCGAGAAGACTCACACTCATTATACTCGGGCTAATATCTCAGCAAGAGACTTGAACAACTTTCTCCTAATGAGTGATGACAAATTAAAAAGCTGTGGAACTCCAGTGCTGTGCTTGGATCCTACTGCATTTCCATTTTCTTTTTCAAACATCCATTAATCACGTAAATGAGCCTGAAGAAGTCAGGGGGCGAAAACAAGAGATCACTGAGACACTGCTTTGCAAATGCCGGTGCGGGTTATAAAGAGCTCTGGCTCGTGTCCAGCTCCTCTCGAACCAGGAAACAATAACAAGTGCATGCAGTTGACTCAATCTGTATCCCGTTGACATTGCGAAACTACGCTGAGGAAAGACTACAAGTGAATGCAGAGTATATTGATTTCTTTTCCCCTAGTGTGAACCTCTTGTTAAAGTATAATTTATGACAAATAGAAGTGTTCCAACTCAAAAGTCTTTTTTTACAAGGCGTGGCTGCTGTAGCCTCAAGGAGTCTCAACTGAATACAAAGATCACCTGGATTTACCATTGCAGCCTGTATATAAAAAGTATTGTTGGGACATGTAGGTTTAAGCCCACCTGGATGTATGAATAAACTATGTAGATACACACAAGGACGCACCTAAATGGAAAATTCCATCCTTGAACTCCACTGGAGTGCTGTAAGTAATCAATCTGTAGCCTAGTGCAATATAAAAGTGTTGCAATTTAGTGTTCCCACTCTCAATCGTCCTGTTTCAGCTGCAAAACTTCTGCTTGTTATTGTCAGAATTTCCAAGAATGTCTTTGACGAACCCATGTGTGTCTCAATAGGCTGAAATGTGCATGAGGAGCAGTGGTGATAGCAGTAGAATGGCAGCAGTAAAAGGGTGAGCTTTTCCAGCTGGGAAAAAGTGACATGTGTGACTTCAACTTTACAACATAATAAGTCCTGTGGTTGCATTGTAGTTAGTCTGTTTTGACTCTTGTGGGTAGAAACAGTTTTGGTCTCCACCCAGCTCTGAGGGAAATCTCAGACTCTAAATGCTAAATGCTACACTTTATTCGTCAGCAGCTAACTGCTAACCTTTTATGTCTGCTGTTGGATGTTGAACAGGTAGAGCACAGAGGGGTTTGTAGAGCGTATTCACTAAAAGCATCACAAAACTTCCAGACTTCTGAGTACGATCAAACACAAAAGTTATGGGAAACTAAAGTAATGAGCTGAAAGCAGTTCAAACACTTCATAGAGTTGCACGACACATCTTTACTCCCTCCCACTATCCAGAAATGAAGCTGAAAACAAGCACTGACATCTTGTGCATTTGGAGCCATGGTCTCAGAGCATAAAATAACATACAGACTTAAAAAATTGCCATTCAACATGCATTAGTCTGATAAGAACTACCTAAAATTGTATTTTGTCTTTTTAGTTTGGTCCTTGTCCAACTATCATGGTGGAAGCATTTATTTATGACATATAAATGCAGTCAAATACCAGGAGGTGTTGGAGGTGCTTTGGTTTCAGTTTATGAATTTTGACATCATGTGAGTATATTCACAATAGTGTTTCATAGCTTAATTTTGTAACTACGAACTGTGATCCAACTTCAATTGTCTTTTGAAAATAAATAAACGCGATTACAATTCATTTGGTCTTAAACAAGGTATAAATGCACACATTCATATCTATGTCATTAACAGCCTGACAATACAAACACAACTGATAGGGCACAATCGTGAATGTACAGTCATACACCCAGATCCCAAGGTCACTTGTGCTTGACAGATTATGAGTATAAATGGCTGCTATGCGCAGCTCTAATGACTGATCTGTCATCAGTTTTCATTAAGAGCCCTTAAGGTTTACCAAGGTGAGACTCTTCTGTCTGCACAGTCTGGATTGAGACTCTGGGCAGCAGATTGTGGACGAGAGCAGAGAGAGACTGGGAAAAGCTGAGTGACCGGAGCCTCCAGTAAAACACTGGAGCAGGAAAGTTACTGGTGCTGCGTGTTTGGCATGTGCAAACAGAGCCTGTGACCCGGGTCGCTGGCCCTGTGTCCTTAAAGGCAAATTCCAGCAGTCATCATTTGGAGGAAAAATAACATGCCTCATGAAATCCGGAGTAGTCTACAAGATGCGTTGCTTGCATGAGCAATTGTATGCTTGCTGGAGCAGCAAGAAATGATCGCAGATATGAACAAAGCATGTGCATACAAAACCACAACAAAATGAAGAGATTTAGTTTCCCAAATGAGCCATATATTGTTGAGTGTTCTGCCTGTGGGACATCAGCGGGGATGGTCCAGAGCCAGAGCCGGGGCCCAGGACAGGAACCAGAGCCTCCAGTTTGTCACCTCAGACAGAACACACAGAAACATCGTTCGTCACTGCACAGGAACACCGCTGACAGTGTTTAGACATCTGCTTGAGTCTCTGTTTCCCGCTATGTTTCAGCTTGTCTTCTCTTTCGGAAGGAGGATGCTGGGATGAGTGTCAGAGATGGACAGAGGAGAAGACATACACAGACAGTAAATGCATACACAGATTTTTATCCATCACTAGATGGTGCTGAAATCTCCAATGAATTTGATAGTAAAAAAAAATTGTCGTCTGTAAATAGCCTTTGAGCTGTCGGAGGAAAGTTTCCTATCACTTCCTGTGCTTTTAAATGAGAAAGTCCTGTAATAATCTATGGATTATCTCATCCAAAGAAAAGCAGGAATGTGTTTTTCCCACAGCACTTCAAGATAACATGGGTTTTGGTGAGATTAACAAAGATTTGAGGCGAGCCATTTCCTCTTTAATTAAACATTGATATCGTGGGCAAATATTCAACATAAATGATTGATCCGGTGTATCACGGTCAAGCAAACAGCACAGATAGCCATCTGGAACGGAGACTATCCCAAAATGCCCTTTCATAGCTGCTCTTATAATGAGCTTTGAGTCAAATCCCTGAGAGAGCCGAAAAAAAGGGGAAGACAAAACAACCAGAGAGTTAGCATGCTGCAGGTTCCAAGAATAGGCTGTACCACAAGGTCCGAGATTGGATTTTGTGATAAGCCAGCCATATGAGTTGCATTCTCTGTCTTTTTTGACCCGGCTGCATGTGAGCCACAATAACAAAGGCGCTCAGACGTGGGCCCCAGGGTCCGTTTACTCAGTGGCGTAATGTTTGTGCTCTCATGGCCCCTCACAGCAGCCGAGTGCAGTCCTTATCAGGGGCCCTAGCCCAGCTTACCATAGCCCTCTGCAAGGCTGTAGCTACACCGCACTGTGTATTCTACCACTGCAAACAACCCGCACACAAAGGAGAGAAAAAGAGCAAAGGGTGAGGAGGTAGAGAGAAGGATGAAAAACAGAAAGATCTGATGCCTAGGGTCTTGGTTCCTTTCCATAAAGGGGCCTCCATCCCTGCTCCTCTGGAGGGAAAGAGGAGAGGAGGGTGGAGGGTCGGAGTGCATTCCTCTCTCCTCATGCCCTGGAGGGGTATTGGCTTTGGCTGCAGAACGAGGAATGAAGGCAAGCCTAAGCCCCTGCAGACACGCAGGCCTCGGCTGGCTAATGCTCTGTTGGCCATACAGCAAGCAGGACAGAGGGTTCTCACCTTCCCCAGCTCAAAGACCTGACTGACCAGAAGGGCTCTCTGGTCCATTCTGCATGGATGTACCGTACAAAACCAATCTGGATTGTGAGAGTAAGTGTTATATAAGAAAAGCAAGAAAAGAGCAGGGGGGAAAGTGTTGATGGAAAACATGTCCTGTTGCGAACTAGGCTGAACTCATTTCAGTTGTTTGGTGAGTCACAGTACCAGTCCAGCCAGGGGGGGAAAAGGACTATTCCATACTTTCCATTGCTGTTTTTGGGGCTTTTCTACTTAACTGGCACGCAGGCGGGCAGCAGACTTTCAGGGCAACTTTAATTTCCAGCTCTGTCCTTTGTCAAGATACCCCAGGAAATAGTGCTTAATGTCACTTCGACCAATTCATTCTAATTGGAAATATAACATCTATAAATACCTTCCAACCACAGCAGAAAGACAAAAGGAAGGGTTCTCTAGAAAGTGATGATGAGGCCACTTCAAAAAGGAAATACTTCCACAACCAAAGAGAAATCTAAATTTCCTCTGTAGGATTAGTGTCAGCTATGCGATGCCAATGTCTGATGCGGAAATCTCCCCCAAAACCCACCAAGAAACTGGTTCCAGCTTAGTAAAAAACCATCCCACACTGTGACCAAACGAGAGCTTCCTCCCATCGAGCAGCCAACCCACCAACCCACAGCTCTCTCTGTCCCTCATATTCTGTCAAAACCAACAGCGAAATAGGATGCAGGCCTGGAGAATGTTTTGAATTGCACCCATAAAAAGGACAGACGGACAGTGGACAGACTGAACTCTCATTCCAGTCCCCAAAAGTAGAGGAATGTTAAGCGTATCCCTAAGAAGATTAGGGGTCTCCTTGGTGTAGCGCACAGCTTTCCTTCGACGTGCCAAAGGACCCGTGTAGATCAAAGTCTCCTCGGACTTCCTCGCCATTAGTCGTGGCTTATCCCCGAATGCTTTCACCCTCTGATACTGACCCCATTATTCCAGCGCACCCATCACTTTTGCTGGCTTTTGCAACAGAGTGCAGGGCTCTGGAACAGGATGTGATCCCCCTCTAAAAGACCCTCTTCCTCTTTTATTGAAAAAGTTACAGTGAAATTCAGATGTAAACAGCACAGGCACAGAGGCCTGCGCACATTCATCAGAGTCCGAACTGCAATGCACACAACAAATTTGGCGTTTAGCATTTGTGTGCTGTTTCTCCACATTTTTATGAGCAATAGCTGTTTATTTCCCAGAAATCAATCATTCATATGCATCATTAAAATGATTAATAACAAACACACGGACGCATGCAAATCATGTTACGTGCTTAAACAAACAGAGAAGTAAAGTCTAAAAGGATAAGCTGTGAAGAATTGTTTGTTTTGATGTTGCTGCTTATTCTTTTTCCTATTTCTCTTCCTTTGTTTACAGTGCTTAATGTGAATGTTGTTAACATTCCTTCGCCATCTGGAAGACATCAATGTCGGGGTTTGCTCGCCAAGATGGTTATGGGCATATTTATACACGTATGGCTCTGAATCACACAGCATGGTATCGCCAAATGGCACGTGAACAAGACATCGATTTCTCAGGTCATTTCAAGTGTTATCACTATGCTTTTCATGTATCTTTTCATACAACATAAATTCACGTTTGATATCATTTATTTACTGCCAAAATGACCAGAATTGCATCCCCCTTGACTTCCACTATGAGAGAGAGTGCTGTGTATACAGGTGAGCATCCTGTAGTTAGTGCAAACTAAATTGCAGGATCCGCTGTTTATTTCTAATTGTTGAAACCGCATCACATCATAAAGCTCAGGACAGCCCTCATGGCCTCAATCAACCTTTCTCCCGATACTCACACTGACCATCTGTCACACGCAGATACATTATCATTAGAACCGGGAGCCATCCTACATACATCGGTGGCCATTAAAACATCCCAAAAGCTCTTACTATCCTCGGCAGGCAGGAAGAATATACTTGGTAGATACAGCTTTTGCTGTGTGCATCCATTCGACAAGCATCTAGTTCTCTACTGTAGAGGTCCCCCACAACCCTACCCATGACCGGACAGATCTAAAAGTTAATCATCTGTAGAAACACTACAAAATAGTATTAGATCAAATATATCCATGTGTCAACCGTCGCCCTGGTAAATATAAACAAAAAAAACAAAGCTTAAACATGTAGACAATACTTCTAACTTTTTGTGAAAGTGCTTATTATACATCACCCCATGATATTGGATGATATCAAGACAAAAAAGTGGAACCCTGTGGTTAATATTTAAAGTAAAATTGCTTCAGAGACTGTGCAGGGAAAAGGGAATTGTAATTAGCATTCAGAGCTGTCTAAGCAAAGTCTAAGCTAGGCTAGGTAACAGATTGCAATGCACTGGATTCAACCTGCCAACATCCGTCTAACCAGCCCCCCTATCACTAAAGTCAATATGGCTCAATCCGGCATGAAGGAAGCAGGTTAAGAAAACCTTTGTTCAAACATTTATGAATACATTCCTCTATACTGTAAGTAATCCTGCTATAACATGGGAACACGCCTGTCACAGGTATAAAAGCATATAGTGTAAAGCAATCCAAGCATTCAGTGTGTTTGCTCAGGGTGCGTGAGGCCCGCTATAGCTCGGGGTTGCTGGGAAGGCCACCTGAACACGGGAAAGCTTGCACACCTGTTCTCTGTTTGGTCAACAGCGCAATCGTAGCCCGGTCACACAGCACAATGTTATCGCTGCCGATCTGGAGTGCAATCCAGCGCTTATCTCTTATTGGCTCTGATTGCAGCCATTCAGGCCAATTAGGAGCTCTCCCTCCTGTTCGGTAAGTTCCTGCCCCCCAGCAGTGTGGCCCCGCTGCATGGCTGCTGTAGTTCCTGGACTGGGCCGAGTCAACCGGGGCACAGAGGGAATAAAGATTAAAGCAAACATCACGGGACGTCCATGGCCACATATAGGTTTGTTTGTAGAAATAAAAACAGAGGTGGAGCAGTGGCTGATGCGACAGTCCAAACCTTGTCACAGCAATTAAGTAAAACTGTTCTCACAAAAACAAAGTTCCTGTTGAGTGGTTTACTGTTTTTCATGGATGACTGGTTTCAGTTAACTGTCAGACTCTGCAGCAAAATGGGGATTCTGGCTCTTGCTTGGATGGAACTTGCAACCTTTCAGTCACAAAGTTGTCCAGAAGGCCACCCTGTCTGAACAACATCATACTGTCTGAGAAACCTGAGTTCTACCCACACAGCAGCAGTCGCACTTTATTAAATCAAGCTGTCACACTGCCCTGGTGAGAATCAGTCAGATTGAAGGAAAATTGGTCACTGGACCCCACAAGAGCTTCAGGTTGCCAAAGCTTTCCACACCAAAGCCCCCCAGTGTGGATGGAGCGTACAGGATCTGGCTTTGGCTTTTCATTCACACCACTGCCCACTTCTCAGGAACTAGAAAGAAGTAAGGGAAGCAAAGATTTTACCCACGGAATACACGCACACAATCTTTCTATTACCCTTGGATAGAGTCATCAGGGTACGTCACCAGCCTGGCCACATTTGACCATTGCCATGGTGACAACTCACAGCCCAGCCATTAACACCGCTGGAGTTCTGGAAATCTTGATACAAACCTGGCAACAATCTCATATTTTTCACATCTGAATACTCCAAATTAGACACAGAAAATAGAATTGATCTTTTCAGCCCTGAGAGCTATGAGTGTGCCAGGGTGGCGGCAGCATCATACCTGCTCTTTGTGTGTGCGTGTGTGTTTGTATGTGTGTGTGTGTGTGTGTGTGTGTATGAGAGAGAGAGAGAGGCCTGCTTCTTAAAATAGCCAAGTGGGCATGGTTCATGGAATCAGGTTAATGATTTTGTTTTTCTCAAATGTCTTTGTGTAAACTTTGCCACATGTTGTGCTCTGCTGACACATGCTGTAAACCAACTGACTATATCACACATATACATTAATCAATAAATATGTAGAAGAAATTATGAAAAATGCACAACATTTAGAACACATGATAAGATATAAGGGGGGGAAAAGGAGGGAGAAGACAGCGCCTATGAATTCGTAGCCCCACATTTATCACTGAGGTGTTGATGAAGAGGAAGAGATTCATCTCACTTCCTGACCTGTCACCCTGCGCCTCACCTCTGCCTAGCAGAGCTGTGCAGCATCACTCCCTGACAGCTCAGAGTGCTAACGGAGAGCTCTGGAAAAACAAGACGCTAGCCAGAGTGAGAGAGGACACTGAATATGAAGAGGGGATTTTGAAAAGGAAAGAGACAGAACTCTATCTAACTCCAAATAATGAGTGTGTGTATGAAGTGGGAGAGTATTTTGGAACGTGCAAAGCAGACAAAGCTTTCAACTGAGTGGACAGACATCCTGCCCGGTGCTGAGCCTTTTTAGAGCATCTGTGTCGTATCATTTTAACATGCATCAACCCTAAAACTATGCTTTCCTCGCCATCATTTGTTCTTGCATACACTCCAGGAGTAGATGAGCTGGGGGCAGCAGTATGACTGAGTGCATGAGGAAATAGCCTGGCCCTGTTCAAAGTTTCATCAGCAAACAAGTACTGGGATTACTTAGTTGATGAATAAATTGGTGTTTATCAAGTTTTAGCATGTAGCTTCCCAAAAAGGTTTATTTTATAATATTTTTACGAACAATATATAACTAAATGAGCTTCATAACAGGGGTGGGGAATGTCAGATGGGTCATGTATAGCCCACAAGACGGTTTGATCCAAACCAAGTGACAATTCATAAATGCAAAATACGAAAAAACTAAACTAACAAAAACAACCAAAAGTAGCCTTGACCAAAATAATTTTTTGCAAAGCAGAAAATTACAAAAATAGTGTCGCAGCATGGTGGTCCCATGTGGCTGTATGTCATGGTCAGGGTGATCATAGCAGACTTGTAGCTTGAATGTTATGTGTCATCGCTGACAAGCTGCATGGCGACAGCTGAGAGAAGTAAAGTGGATGTGGAAGTGTTGCTCTTTCCAAGAGAAATGGACAAACAATCATTTTTCTGTTGCAGTAAAGACATTGTTCCCATGTAGCAAGGACGTGCTTGCAGTGGAGAAACAAGAACGTGATTACAGCTGGAAACAGGCTGGACTGGATGTGTTGCAAGGACAAATGCTCTTGAAATAAAGTCAACATTCTTCAGCGGAGTTTGAGGGCCCAGCATGCTGCTTTCACAAGACCACATTCTGACAGAGATAATGCTATGCAGGCAAGTTTTGTGGTGAACAAGCTAATAGCTAAAAAGATGAGACCTCATTCCGGGGGAGAATTTTGTAAAGGAGCCCCATCACCGAGGACCTACTAGCATGGGCCAAAGGAAAATTGTTTCAAAGTGTCAGTTTCTCTTGAAAAGTCATTGCAGAGCGGGTTTAATTATGGCCTGCGATGAACAGACACAATTACTGCCAGCCAACAAGTAATTTCTGTGCATGGAATTGCCGATGAGTTTTATAACATGGAGAAAGGGCTGCCTTTGGGAGCAATGTAGGGCAGTACCAAAGATGAGGAATTATTAGAACAGTTTCTTTGTTCAAATAGCATAAGCATCACTACCATCTGACATCAGATACCTTGCCAAAGAGAACCTGCTCCTGCCATCTCATTAGAGAAGTTTGTGTGATATGTGTTCAATAATTTATCATGGTCAGTGAAGGATGTTATGACGAATAAAAAAAAACGTGATAGGAAAAAGGTTTCCAGCCACTGTTGCACATCTACAGCCATGAAACTGAATAATTCCCTGAAACACTTGGATGACAGGTAGGAAAGGTCAGAATCAAAGACATACATATGACATACAGCATGCTATGATCTGAAGACTCTTAGATCGACTTCTCTACATCATGGAAATTGTTCTTGAATTTCCTTGAGCGGCAGCCAAGCCACAGGCACTGAAAATGAAACATGCAGGGCACGGTACATATGCAAGTCTTTATGGGAGCGTATAGTACGCCTCACTCTTTGTTTCACTAACCCCTTCCCCTCATTCTCCCCGTCTTGTCATCTTCAGTGTTGTGTAAGCTCTGTGGTTTTGGCAAGCCAGTGCAGAGATCTAGTAGTTCCTGTTGTGGGGAAGAGCAACTATTACAACCCTACAATTCTACAGTTCACAGAACAATTATCATAATTATCATTTCACCAAATAGCGCTATGATATCCAGTGATGCGGCTGCCATGGGTTTTGAATGTCAGCTTGATTTGCCTGATATGTTTCTATTTTGCCGTCTGTTTTTAATTTGCTCTCTTTTCGTGTATCCAGTTGTGGGAAGCAGGGACTCGACCGCTCACAGAGGAACACTGTGTCATTGGATAAGTGGCCGCTGTGAGAAAATGCATGAATCGACCACTTTCTAATGTACAGAAATCTTTGTGAAGTAGCATTACACCTTGCGATGTGGACACCAGCTCCCCTTCTGTTACCGAGTTATGGTGTGGAATAATGGCATCATGATGTCACAGTGAAACTGAAAATAAAATGATATTACTTCAGGTTATACTATCAGACATTGGCTAAGGACCTTGATCTTAGAACATCAGTTAATCCTTGATTCCTAGTTAACATTTAAATGTTAACAATTTTTTTCTTCACAATTGTGAAGAAAAAAAATCCCTTAAAGCGTTTCTGATAATGAAATGTTTAAATATACGGACGGCTGGACAAACGAGAGACATAATGCCTCTAGTCATGGTTGTCACTGGCAACGAGGCACCTGGCAGTGCAACGACTGGACCAAGTCGCTCTGTACAAAGAGAAAAATTAATAACTAATAGAGTAATGAGCAGAGGAAGAGAGCAGGAAGTGATGAGGCGTCCACTAGTCTCCCAGGCAGATGAAGGATGGGGAAAAAGGGAAGTCGATATTAATTTCGGTCAAGACGAGGCTCACATCCATCATCCATCTCCACGCAGCTCCTCTTTGCTCTCAGCCACAGAGACTCTCGGAAATGACTGTGACTTAACCAATGTGCGGCGCAACGAGCGTAAGACACCAGCGTGTCTGCCATCGAGAGTCAATCTGCCGCCAGGGGTGAAAGGTCACATCTGAGGAGGGGATGTGAAACTGCTGCAGTAAAAGAAAGAGATAGAGTGGTTATGTATTCATGGCCTAAGTGGAACATGAAGCAGTGGGTTAAGAGAGAAAGAAGGGATGAGATTGTTGGTAGGGATTGTGGACTTTGTTTGTGTTCATATTTCCTCTATGATTTTTGGATTGTAATCAGAGCTAAACCACACTTAATCCTCGAGAGAGAAAGAGTCATTGTGTTTAGATACAAATTCTAAAACCAGCTCATCTTAACTATTTAAAGGGATTTCACCCTGATTGGTTCGAAATAAGTGACACCAGTCTCAGTCATGGGACACAACTAGGGATGTCAAATTAAGTCACCACAAGACCCTGGAAAAAGAAAATATTGCCATTATGAAATGTAAACCATGAATTGGAAAAAAAAATTTTTGGGCAAGATATATGAAAACCATAATTTTAAACCGGATAAAACAGAATAGCACAGGCAGCTGTCAGTTGAAGACTTTTCCCTCATAATGTCCAAATGTAACACATGGAAGATCATAATATACATTAACCCCTCTATGTAGGTATATAGACCTACACCTATGTTCACATACACACCCACAGACATAGTATACATATAGACATCCACAAACATGACACTTCTCATACAGACAAACATGTAGAGTATATATAAATGTTTACAAACATATACATACATCATAGTTAAACATAGTTAGCATTTGGCCTGTTTAACATGTTTACATAAGTAGATGTGTGTACATCTTTAGATGTACCAATTATTATTCGCAGGCCATCTCAAGGCTCATCGTCACTTCTTATGAATATAATTTTATAGTCAGTGAACACATCAGATGTATGATCATAGACAGTTCATTAGGTGTGACAACTCATTTCCACTTCCGCCCACTATCCAGACATTAAGTTAAAATATCTCAGATACAAATGCTGGCACATTATATATTTTATATATTTGGAGTCAGAGTTTGGGCAGTAGAGATCAGGGGATACAAGGTCCCAGTTAGAACCAAACGGATGGAAAAATGCTGTCATGTGATACTAAGAAAATGTTGGAGTTTTATGTGTATCACTGAGGACCTGAAAACCTCCAGTGAACTAATCACTAGCTTATTTATATTTTTTACGCAAAGCTGCCACACATATCCCTTTATCGATTATCTATCCCAGCAGGTGATGCAACACACCTCAGAAAAGTTGCACTCACAATATGGAAGTAAGTCAAAAGATTTGGATGTATACACAAGTTTTTAAATGTTCCTCCGAGCTTAATGGGAAAAAATGGCTTTAGCCTAAACATCTTCTGGAAAGTAAGTAAGTGCAGAGGAACAGACACGCACAGGCACGCACAGGCACGCACACACACACACACACACACACGTTTAACATTAACACACATTTTATACCCCCTCTCCCATTCCAACCTCATCCACTCACTCACACTACATTTAACTGTACAGCCTTGCATACTTGTGGCTGTTGTGCCTCCCAGTGAAGCCACATTTCCTTCATTAAGATATATTTCACTGGCACAGATTTCTGGGTGCAGCCTGTTTCGATAAGGTCCCTCCAGACTCAACCTGGCTCCTCTATCACACCGAGGAAGTGCAAGGAGTGTGGGACAGGTGCTGAAACCTGTGCACGGGAAGTTCCCAGGACTCTGGACACAAAACACAATCCCCATCAGTACTGTGTACTTTGCACTGTGGCTGGAGTACTTTCTACACGTTGCAGTGGACAGCAGCACCACAGTGAGGCCCTTTCTTTTGTCCTCGGCCTGACACATTATTTTACAGACCTTTAAACTGCAACCAGTGGAAAATATGTTAATAGAAGGTTAAAGTGGCCTAAACAACCTTACTTTAATTACATTGGTGAACTAAATTCCACAAATATAATACGTCAAACCCAGGGTTGTGTAAACACTATTTGACTGAGGTCTTTACTCGGCTCAGAGTTGTTACCTGATTCTCCCCACAAAGGCTGCAGAAACAACAAGAAACCTGGCTTCCATTGAACCACTTAATTTAACTACTTAATGGTTTCTGAACGCCCTAATCACTGCGGCTCCAGATACATTTCTCAGTCTCTCCCCCAAGAAAACAAACCACTGACTGACGTTTGTTGTTAGGTGTTTAACTCTGAATCCGGTGGCAGAGTAATAATCACCTCTGGCTTCTCCACGATTGACAGGATTTGGGAGGGGGGGCGGTGCGGTTCAGGGAGGAGCAGCCTGAAACTTCAAATGTGAGGAGCTCGTGTCACAACCTGTGTCCTGTCTTGATGCTCATTATTCAAGCTTAAGAAAGTGATTTCACTCGTTGCTCTGTTTTCTTCTGGTTGAGTCGACCTGTTGAAAAGTCTAAACTTGCTTTAATACCCTCGGCAGACAGTGTGTGTGTGTGTGGGTGTACTGCAGATACGTACATGCATGTTGACATGCATGTTATGTGTTTAGCGAGTATGAAGCAGAGCCTTAGGGTTACCTCCTGGGCTGAATGTGAGGAATCTGCCCCCTGCTTTCTTGGTTAACGTGCACCCACTGCCCCTCTCCACGGTAAACCCTCACCTGGCCCAGGTGTGTGCTCTCGCCTGCGGGGGGGTCCTCGGTGAACCTGTTGCATGGAGAAGCCCCTGGGCCGTGCCGGGGCCGTCCAGCCAGCCTGTCCTGCTTTATAGCTCATCTCCCGGGCCTCTCTCCTCCCCCTGTCCAAGCAGCCGTGTAATGAAGCCCTAATGAGCCTGTCACTCCAACTGCCACTTATCCCCACCTGAGACACAACAAGACAGTGAAATAGGACAAGCAGGCGAGACAGTAAAGCAAGATATTTGGAAAAGGTCAATTTGAAGCCATGTCTCCAAACACTATGGAATAAAACCCTTCTTACTTACACAAGATCTGTGGTCCCTGTGGACGACTTCAAAACACACATTGAGTCAAACTGGCCTTTTCCCGCTGTTGTTTTTTTTGTTGGTGTGCTAATGCCTTTTGTCTGATTCTTGTTTAATTCTAACAGCTGTACTTTTGTGAAGCACTTTGGGAATTGCTCTGTGCCACATTAGACAAATTAAGAAAGAGAGAAAGAAAGAAGAGACAAATCATTTCAAGATACCCATAACTGTGGAAGATATCTTAAGATCTTTTATATTAGTGAAAGGGCTAAAATTACAATTGAATAAGGCTGCGGCTGAGAGAGGCAAAACGGGTCGTCCACTTAACAGAGGGTCGGTGGTTTGATTCCTTGCCCCTCCATTTCTCATGACCGAAGAGTCCTTGCAAAGATACTAATGTCTGTGCCGTCGGGGTGTGAGTGATGTGAGATAGAGACACTATCATGAATGCACTGAATTAATGTGTGTGTGTGTGTGTGTGAGAGTGGACAGCAGAACTGTACTGTTAAGTGCTTGGACTAGAAAAACACTGTATGAATACAGTCTTGTTATTATGTAAATGTTCTTAAAGCAATAGAAGTAAGTACGAAATCTGCTCGTCAAAATGGAACTGATTTATTCTTCTCTATGTGAAAGTTAGTCAGGAAAAACATGGGCAAATAAAATCTGTTTTCATTTTAAGAAATACTCTCTAGTTTTGGAGAGTTTTACCGAAACCATGTGAGAGGTTCAGAGGGGGAATCACTCTTTGGTGGAACTTCTTACAAATCATAAACATCTGAAATGTGGCAGTCACTGCTGCTTTGTGAAGGGTTACGAACCGGGGGGGTGGAAACTGGTTTCATTTTTTTAACAGTTCTTTGTTACATCGCTGTTGCTGTGGAATAAAAAGCAACATCCTCTCCCTCTGAACTGCAGTGACAATACATGTGCCTGGTTCCGTCCCGCCACTAGAAGAAGCGTTTGAGACTGTCTACGGCTTGTATGATCAACATCTACCACAGGATGGAGCCACTGAGCCATTTCCTCCCTCTGCAGCAGTGAGAGAAAATGTATCTGATACAGAGGGAGGCGAGGAGAGAGAGAGAAGGAGAGAGGAGAGGAGGGGGGGAACAGTGAAGGGTCGTCTGGCAAAGCTGGAGATTGTCTGATTAAAAGCATGTGCTGACCCCCGATTCTGTAGCTCTGACAGACAGAGCCCACAGACACCAAGAGAGGAGAAGTTAGGACCCCCACCTCCATGGGCTCGTATGGATGCTGCAACATGCATGTGCTCACACTTGCAGTCGAGAATTTGGCAACAATATAGGGGTGGTGGAGGCTGTTCATGGGTGAGGTATAAACTATTTTGATACTGTATGTGCACGAATTTTGGATCTGTCCACAGAAAACTGACACTTTTAAATGACTATGAAAAAGCTCCACACGGACCTTTGTCTGTCTTTATTTACACAGTGATTACACACAGGTTCACAGAGAGGATCACGTCCTCCTGTCGGGAAAGGAGGGACGATGTGTGTGTGTGTTTGGTGTGTCGCATGTAGGAGCATCACTGGGCCATGACGTGAGGAAATGGGGCGAGCCAGGAGAAAGCAAACAGAAGCAGAGAGAACTGAGGAGAGGATCAAGATCCAGAGAGAACGGCCGAACCCAGAGAGAAAATATTCTCATGTGCAGACCCCCTCGTAAAATACTGTCTCCACAAACACCAGAGCTGGGCAGCAAACTCTCTCAATGACAACATGCAGAGACTCTTTTGTTCTCCAAGTGGTCGGCTGCCATGCCAAGGCTTTGAAGCTGACAACTGACGAATCCAGACAAAAGAAACAAATTGAGGAGGAGAAAAAAAAGACATCATGACTTTAATAAAACTAATTTATATATATTTTTCCCCCTCATTTGGACTTTGCGTGCGTTTTCTGTTCCAGTCTGATCTTTCACCATGCGTTTGGTGTGGCCTGGCTTTGGAATATTAAATATTTATCCAAAGTTGGAACACATCAGTCCGTCCTCTCTCACTGGTGTGGGTTTCAAAAACACACATGCTCACTGGTTTACCTCTAACAAAACATGTCCAAGGGAGCCTGGTGGGGGTGGTACGCTAGTGCAAAGGTACATCAATCTTTGTGTGTCAGCGCTGGCTTGACACAAAGGGGATTTCAAATGGCACAAAGCATTAGACACCAACAAACACTGGTCCGTCTGTACCCAGAGGACGTGGTCACGCCTGGGGCGGCCACGTTCGTCCGGTTCCCCGTCTTCCCAGTGTTTATCGGGCTCTCAGAACTCCCTGCCAGCCGTCGCCATTAGCATCCCCCGCCATGGATGTATTTACGTTAGCACTCATGAACAGCCTGTGCTCTTACGCAATGAGGCATACGCATGGGTTGCGAAGTGAAAGAAGGATCTGAAAACGGAGCTCAATCCATTCCCAGTCCTCTTGCGACATGTCGGCCGTGCACCACACGGACACACAGAGGAGGTCGAGGAGGCCGAGGAGTCTGCGTTGCTACATCTGCAAACGAGCCCGACCAGATGTGGAGTCTATAGACGCTAAGACTCCTTAAACCCTCATGTCTCTGTTCATTTGTCAAAATTTACATGGAAACAGATTAGACATGCATTTCTGAGAGCTGGCTTCCAGGATGGAGGAGCATGTTTTTTACTGTAACTAGAGCAAAGTATTGCATTGTTTTGGGGAACACTCTCTCTTTGAAATGTTCCCCAGAAATTAATATGATACATTTACTGCAATGAAAACACAATTGCAATGAGAAAACATCTAAAAAAGCACATTTGTATCAGTTTATAGTTGATTCTTTTCTCATCCAGTCAAGTCTCAAAGCCAGAGAAGCATCTGTGAGAAGTGATTTTATTGGTAATGTGAAGCAAAATGTGATCAGTCTATTTCAACAAGAGCTTCCCCTGTTCAGAAGCCTTGCTCAATCCCTTATGTAAACTCAGCATTCCCACAATTACGTTGCACCATGTTGGCTGAGTGAACCTGTCCCAGCATGAGTTGTGCTGACAGCAGTGTGCAGCAGTAACTGATGCGCCACTTTTATCCTGCTTTGGGGTGGTTATAAATGTTTTTGCCAATACATTGCGTTACTATGGCGGGGAACAAGTACCTACCTGAAGCATACAGTAGAATTAATGGGCAGGTAGACGCTGGGGGGGGGGCATTTCATGCTGGAACACGCTGAGATCAAGCCTCCTACAGATTTCCCCCCCTTCAGACACTTCTCTCATTTTTGCAGCTGCAGAGCCGGGGCATGCGGCAGTGGCTGCGAGTGCAACGCCGGGGCTGTAGTGGTCAGTGCAGCTGCATGCCACACTATAGCCCCCCCCCGCGCCCCCCCTCCGATGGCTGCTTCACATTATGGTATTCCCTCACTCCCTGTTGTGAAATTTGTTATCTACCACGTGAATGCCTGGGTTCCATTAAGGCTCACGCTTCCCTCCATCCTTCCTCTCTGCCTCTGCCTCTGCCTCTGCCTCTGCCTCTGCCTCCTCCTCCTCCTCCTCCTCCTCCGATGCAGGACAGTGACAGATGGTGTTTCTCCACACGTTAACGGATCTGGACTGATGTTTATTTGTGCAGCGGCAGGCTCGGCGGGAGTCCACCCTTTCCCTGTTAGCACATCCCATATATAGGAGTAACCGCATGTGTGTATCTGCAACTAAGTTCCTTCATTTTGCAGGAATCCATTCCCTCTGTATTCACTATGTCTGTCAACAGTGGGCAGAAAGCTGAACTACATCAAAAAGACGTCAGCACACAGCCTAACCTTATCTGCAGAGCTCAGTGCAGTCATACTGTAGGTATGTAGTAATGCACATTTATGATAACTGCAATGCCCACAAACCTTTTGGCCTCTGTGGGCCTGATAACAAGTTGGCGCCACAGCCAGCGAACTGATACCACATGACAGGGTGAGTGATTGTGGGAGAAAGAAAGAGTCTGTCAAACATACGACCAAGCAGATAACACCACCTCTCAGCTCGGCCTCCATCATTCACTCTTAGTCTTTATCCACCCCAACGCCGCCACACCTCCTGTTGCTTGTTACCCTCCTTCACGTGCTCTCCATCTCCCTCCTCCTCCTCCTCCTCCTCCTCCTCCTCCTCCTCCTCCTCCTCCTCCTCCTCCTCCTCCTCCTCCTCCTCCTCGCTGGGGGTGAACATGCAGTCTGTTGGGCTGCGGCTGTATCCAGAGGCCTCTGCTGCAGACGTGCTCTTTTCCCAATGTCAGGGTGATGGAGAGGGGTTATCAGCCCAAACACCACCCTCCTTTATTCCTCCTCCTTCAGCCCCCCCCCCTCCCCCAAAAGGGCTGGGGAAGGAGTTGGGCTGGAGGGATTGAGCTGTTACCCTGGTTTGAATAAAGCAAGGCTGTTCGCCTGATGAAGAACGGACTGTGTGTGTGTGTGAATGCTGCTGTCAGCGTTGGACAGAGACAGGGTCGAAAATTTATATCAGCTAAGTGAACCCCATTGGAGAGGGATACATGGAGCTTGTAGAGATTTGTATTCGTGGATTTCAACAGTAGTTTAAAGGCTCATCCATCCGATGACGCATCTCTAAGACCTGCTGTGAAAAATGTTGGGATTATTGCATCTCACGATAAAATACAGATTCACACAGATTCTGTGTGAACCCCCCCCCAGTGCAAACGAAGACAAACCGCAAGTGATGGAAAACTCTGCAAGCTCGGAGAAGAAGGGAAACAGTTCATAATACTAAAAGTTCCAGTTTGATGGACGCTTCACCAATGTTGAGAAAAATACAGAAAGAACAAATGTTCCACTGTTTCTAAACTTTAATTTCTGAGCAATTAGAGCTTTTGTTTGTTCGACCATTCAGCACGTAGAGGAGTTCTCTGGAAAAGTAAAAGTGGAGTCCAAGAACAACCACATCTTTGTGTTTACACCCACACACACACACAGACAGACACACACACACACACAAACACACAAGGAGAGGGAAAAAGATTGCCCAGCTGTGAAAAGGAGCCAAAATACACTTAACTAATCTGCTTGATCTAGCAATTTATTGACGATGAAAACTTCAAAAGCGCTGAAACTCTAGCCGCATGCGTCTCTTAAACCGTGGCCAATGCAATTTCCACTCGCAGGCGGGGGTGGAGGTGGTGGTGGCGGCCATGGGTGGGGGTTGGAAAAGGACCTGACCAGTGGTCGGAACTTTACTGGCTGCGTTCGCCTCGGCATAAAAACTAATTCACCCTTGATGACAACCCACGGCGAAGGGGTGAAAGACGAGAAGCATTCTCGTCTCCACACACACACACACCGATTCAACCACCCACTTTATTAGCTGGCCTCTCTGTGACAGAGCCATTCATTCTCTGCCCCGCTCTACCTTTTTTTCTCAAACACTCACATATGCACACGGCAACCAACCCAAACATGTTATATTACCGGCTGGGAATTTATATCGCCTTCAGAGTGAAAAAGCAACTCTGCCTCAGTCGGGGCGCAGGGCTCCATCGCTCATGTGCACAGGCTGCCCTTTATGGCTGCACAGTAGTGAGGCCCCCCTCACACACACACCAGCCTCAGATACACTCAGAACCGTGACACACCCGGGGGGTTGCAGCAGGGCAGCCCTGAGTTACAGTTTCTGTACACATGTAGAAGAAGAAAAAGATCTTTGCTGTATATGAATAGTTGGACAGACAGGAGAACATGAGGCAACAGGACATTTGTACTAGTTAGGTAATTAATTCATCCTGTCTGGAGCAATAACTTATCACAGTTCAAAGCTAAACAGCCCGTCGTTAGTCAGCTGAACTTCTCCCTCCCATTCCTCCAACACTCACAGGTCCACAACTCTTCGTAAAAGTCTGGAAAAGAGAAACAAAGACATGATACAGCACGGCCGCATCGAGACTTTAATTTGCAGCAACACCTTGACCTGTACCACTGTAGCTCCATCTTTCCCAGGGTCAGCCTGAAGGCCAGGAATGTGACCTGCCGCTGGTCTCCCAGGGCTCCAATGAGATCCACATTGTGCTGAGGTTAGGTACCCGCAGGTCCAGCTGGGCCTATCGTGTTACCCCGAGTTTGGGTCAGCAGAGCCCTCCTGGTTCCACTTAGAGCCTCCTTTCATTATTTTAGATTTATCACTGCCATGGTTTTCCTTCCATACGTCCCAACTTGTAATTCATAGCAACTCACAGAGCACAACCAAAAAGTGTTTTAAAGGGACTACTAGTTGGGGTTGTTCCCAGGCTGGAGGGAGTAGGGTCTCTGGGGCCTGCTGGGTGAAGTGGTGGAGTGAGGCTGGTCCCACTGGAGTGAACATTACTGGATATGTAGAGTCCAGCCTGACATTCACACTTACCCTCCTCCCAGCATGGCACACCCAGTCAGTGAAGGATCTAGCATTGATCTAAATCAGGGGCCATTAGGGGCCAATTATATGTCCAACCTCTATGCACAATTCATGATTAAGTAAAGTGCCCATTGGAGTCATTCCTTGTTTACTGTCAGCTCTGTAGCTTTGATTCAAAGCCACAAATAATTTAATTATTTGTTTTAATTGTTCCTTATTGAAGCACGTTGGGTTCCTGTTGAATTGTCACATTGACAGGAGGAGGGGCATTTCAGTGTCATGGAGGATTCCCAAATCTTTGAAAATCACTCACTTTACTTTTGGTTTATCAGGCAGAACATCATTATTATGATACAGATAATCACCAACTGATAAATGTGACAAATAAGTCTGTCATGATTTTAACTGCCTTGGACGCAGATAAATATCAGTGACAGACCGTTAAAGAAAAGAGCTTATTTCACCACTCAGTAAATGGCGCAGTAGGACTTTGCATCTAATCTTTCAGAGGCCTCTCGGGGCCATTTAACTGTTGTGTTTTTGTGCCGGAAGCTTTCTTGAGTGGGGGTAGAGGGGAGAGAAGGCATCGAACTGGGATGGAGCAAGGAGGAGAAGAAAGCTGGGATCCCTCCTCCATTACCATAATAGAATTACCGTGGTGAACAAAGCAGGCATTAGTTCGCCCACGGTGGCATTTGGTGAAGATCCATCTCTCTTTCCTCTGCGACCCGGGCCTTGCTGCTTGAGGAGAATGTCTACCCTTTGCCCCCCCCCCACTCCCCCCCCTTTTCATGAGGCTCGCCAGATTGCAACAAGGGGCTCAACTGACACACATGCACACTGGACCTGCACAGACACACACAGCATGCCTCTCGCACATGCTTGTGTCGGTAAAAAATGGGCCTGCATGTTGTGCGATCACGGGCCGGGGCAGTGGCTCGGTGCTCAGCAGCTTGACCTGCCCATCAGAGGGGATTACATCTACATAACTCCAACCAAACACTGTCAGCACCCTGCCCCTCCCTCATCCACTGTTCCCTCCACTTCTCCTGTCATCCTGCTCTCCTCCTCCTCTCTGTCTCCTCATCACTTTAGCCTTTCAATCCCTCTGTCCAATCTCTCTCTCTCTCTTCTCCCCGTGTGATGTATTTCTGTGTTGCGCCTGTTGCAATGTTCCAGCATCAAATATCAGTCCTCAGAGAGCTGGAGTAGAAGTGTCGGAGAGCAGTGACCTCCCAAAACTTATCGCAAGTGTAAACCTAGCATACCTGAGAGGAGCTTTCCCTGCACACACACACGCACACACCAGAAACACACACACACGCACACACACACACACACACACACACACACAAACACACACACACACACACACACACACACACACACAAACACACACACACACACACACACACACACACACACACACACAGACTCAAACACACACTCACACACTCAAACACACACTCACACTCACGATCACACACACACTCACGGACACGGACACACACACACACACACACACACACGCACACACACACACTTACACACACTCACACACACACTCACTCACACATGCCCACAGAAGCAGGGGTTAGAAGAAATAGGTGCTATGCTGATTCTCTGATTAGGCCGCATCACAGTAGTAGTGCGCTTGGGCTTCTGCGCAGGATGTGCATGCACAGTTTTTTAATTTTTTTATTTGATTTAAAAAAATGCTTTTATATTTAATTTAATAAAAAAATATATATATTTAATTTTATATTTAACTTTCCACCTTAAAACTATGAAATGAACTGAACTATGAACTAGTTCAGATTTTAAATGGTGAACTATGAACGTGAACTATTCATGTTTAATTGTATGAACTGAACGTTGAACTAGTTTTGAGCTGGTGTGAACCTCCACAACACTGGTAGTGCTGCTGCTGGTGTCAGATCATCTCAGCGATAGAGGGAACACGGCGCCGTCACACACAGACACACAGTGTGCTGTTATGAAATGGACCTGCAATTTCTGTTTGGCTCTCTCTCGCTATGTGACCCACTAACACACACACCTCGGCTATCAAGAAGCAAGCAGCAGACACAGTGGAATGTGATTCTTTTCAATAGGATTCAGACACAGATTGTGCGGCCTAGTTTGGAGTCCTGTGTGAAAGTTGTGTGTTGTAGCTACATCAATAAGATGAATAAAGCAACAGGTTACTGAAATACATGCAGCATTTCTTGTTTATCAGGATGATGATGTGAGTTTTTTGTCGATAAATGAGAAAAGAAACATATTAAAATGATTATATATGATTATTATATATATATTGATATTATTTAGTTGTGTTTGCATTATTAACTGTTCTCATTCATCCATAGACAGTAGAGGTGAATCTAAATGAAGAGTTGTAGAGCAGCTGCAGCAGGAAGCTTCACCACATGACTCTACACGTTTCCCAGACCTCTGCTGCCCCCCCAGTGGAATCGGAGTAACCTTATGAATCCTGTACTAATAAAAAGTGCAGTATATTGTAAAAGTATGTAATAATAGTGTAATAACTTTTCGCATTGACACATATTATATGCAAATGTTTTATTTATGTTGTATTATTATGATCAAACTACAATTTTGATTACCGGATCATAATTTTTTTTTGTTGAAAAGGATTTTGTACTTTTAAAAGTGTTTGTGTTTGAAACTGTCACTGAAACTGACACGTCTGTTACATGAAGCAGCTGAAAACAACAACCCTGTTTCCATGGTATCATTCAATGTGGGACATAAGAAACCCAAACCTCCTTTTGTCATTCCTTTACTCTGAATGCATCCGGCTATAAACACAGGACATGGTTAGAATTCGTAGAACACAAGTGGGACACCGAGCCAGTCTCAGCTGAGCACAGTCGAGAGTCGCAGCCGTAAAACAAAGCTCAAGGCTTTTTACCCCACACTGTAAATATGACTCTTCTATGATGAATTGCCGTCTCGACTTAACAGTGCAGCGGATGTTTTCCTTTTTAAGAAACCACTGGAGAAGGCCCGAGCCTGGACCTGGTTGGCTTTTGGCAGCATAGCACGTGGTTATCCCCAGGAGTGTGGGCTTGCACGGGCCACAGCATAACAGCCCACTGCTCCTGATCCTCCAGCGTGCCCCCCCCCCAACAGGCCCGCTCTCACACACAGGCCCAGTGTGTCCGGTCGGAGTACGGCGGAGAGGAAGCACACATACTCCGCTTGACTAGAAATGAAAACACGCAGCTCCGAGAGAGACCCACACAGCGGGACAGGTCCCTCTGCGCTCACAGGAAAGAGGCCGAGGCCGTTAAGGTGGGATCGTTCTGTACATTCAAGCAACGAGCACGTATTCATGGCTGCACAGGGGCATACACACCTTCAGATAAACACACGCACACACACTTGGACGTATGCACAACAATACAGGAAATGGGTCAGCTGCAGAACAGGTATCCCTTACATCCTCTCCTGGCTCCCACTGTCCTCCGATGAAAGGGAACACCGTCGTCTGTGCAGCCCTGGGCCCGGCTGGCCGAGCGCACAGCGGCTTATAAGAGGCCATTTCCTTCATAATCATCCCTGCCTTCCCCTGTTCTAATCTCCCAAAGGACAGTGGCAATTAGCCCGGGGATGGCCTCGCTGTAATGCGGGCATCTGCGGCATCTCTATTACCTCATGGCCCGTCACTGACACACAATAACACACACACTTTGGGGATCGACTGCAGCCATAGCTTGGGTCCCCTTAGTTCCCCTTGGCTCCCTATGGGTCCCCCTGGGTCCTCCTGGGTCCCCATCGGTCTCCTTGGGTCCCCTTGGGTCCCCCTGGTTCCTCCTGGGTCCCCATCGGTCCCCCTGGGTCCCCCTGGGTCCCTTTCGTGTCTGCGGTTCTGACACTTCTTCAAATTCCTAACATTTCATTTGGTATTTGATCATTAGCTCTCGTCGCCTTTTGTAACGTTACTGTAGAGCTGCTGTGAATTCACCTCCCAGCCCTTAATGGGACCTCTCCGCTGAGTCTATTTGCTGTTTACACGTTACAACACATGCAGACACAAGAGGGTCTGGATGTGGTTTAAGCTTTGTCAACAACGGTTTGGAAAGAGATCTTTCAAGCATGCCTTTCTGGCTTGTTGATATAGCAGAGTGGATTTCCTATTAATAATATCATGAGATAAACCTCCCGCTCACGGGTTTGGAAATTTCCCCCCCCCCACCACCAGTCTGAGAGAGTCATAACCTTGTTTGCGAATCATTTGTCAGTGATCCTTCTCAGGGGATTAGTGGTGTCGAGTTGTGTAGTGAGCAGCACACCACGCTGTAACAGAGGCCGCTCCGTGCCCCCGACACAATACGCTCATTGATTCCTCTCTGCTTTTGTAAATAGCAGCCCTGCTCGCAACATGCACGCGTGGAGGCCACAAAAGAACTGTTTTAGAGATAGCAGGGAGCTTTTGAAAACATTACCCTGTCCTCAAGTCATTACCGGGGCTCGATAAGAGTTTGTCATCGCATGGTAATGTTCCAGAGATCCTGTTGTTGTCCCCCCCCCCACCCCGGTGCAGCCCCTCTTCCCCGCTTTACTCTCTTGCTCCTGTCTTTCTCAAAAGCAGTGCTTTATGGTGATGTGAGGCCATGGTCTGCTGAACATAGTGACATTCATCTAAATGGAATCTGATGAAGGTAGGGGCCTGAATACCTTCAACATAAACATCACCTGAGGCCCCCCCGAGCAGGGGCCCCTGGCACTGCCCCGGCATCCAACCAGAGCCTGCACACGTCATGGGGGAAGAGGGAGCTCGACAAATAGCAGGGGCAGGAAGGAGGGAGGGAGGTCACTTCTCACCAATCTGATGAGTGGCAGCAGATATCAGATGGTATCAGGCCTGTGGGTTCCTTCCACGCCAGGCGACCCCCCCCCCACACACATGTGGGCAGCGGGAGGTGATGCAGCGGTGACGGTGATCGTGTGAGAGAAACGGATATGACCTTTACACGTGTAGATCAGGTTCCCCCGTGGGGTAAGAGACCGGTGATAACAGAGAAGAAAGGTGAGGAAAGTGAGCCATAATTACAGTGAGGAGGAGAAGAGGGACTATTTGGTTTTAAGGATGAGAAACATGGGAGTTGGATTCAGGTCAGTACAAAAACAACATGTAAATTTAATGTTGTTTCACTGTGTTTTCAACCCAGGTCAAAAGGACAAGAGTGAAAAAACAACCAGAATACCTAGACACATAATTACCCTCATGAGCGCAGCACACACTCAGCCAAAAAATAACTCCACTACCTGGGGTGTGAGCTGCCTGAAGAATGCTCTACTATGTCTCGGGCAGGTGTCGGGAAAACAATGGAAGATGGGATAATTACAGAGATAATGAGGGATGAACTCGGTGGTAACCTTCAGAGAGAGGAGGGAAAACAAAGTGGGGTAACAGACAGTGGGTTGTCAGTTGTGCGAGCAGGCCGAGACCTGCCCATCCTGGATAACGCTGTCTGTCAGCAGCCCCAGAGAACTGGCTCATGGGAACTGACTGACCTGCTGTACTTCACTGTCTGCACCACACAGTCTGTGCAGAGGCGGCTCTGCCTCCGCTGGGCTACAGGTATCGCCCTGCTTATACATCTGATTGAGAATGCGTGACAGAAACTACAGAGTACGATTCATTTGCAGCGGGCTGTTAATTCTCGCCATATGTAGCGTGAAGCGGCGAGGGCCAGAGATTTCCATCTGCTAAGTGAACATAAGTGCTCCTCGCCGCTCTGGATCCAAACACACTTAATCTTGTGTTTCTGACTCGGCTTTGAGTCTTATTTCAGGAAGGGCTACCGAGAGGCGAAAGCCAAGTAGCAGATGGAAACAAGTCTTCCAGGAAATTAGTGGAGGTTGGGGTGCAGCGAGAACATGAGTTGGCACGACGTCCGCCTGCTTTCTTTAAGTCAAAGAAAAGCAAGGAGGGATAGAAAAAAAAGGAGGGATAAAGCACATATAAGGGGGGAAAGGGAAGTGGCATGTGAGGGTGTCTGGATGGGAGCTGTTATCAGAGCCATTTGGCGAGCTGGGTGGCAACCTGTATAAGCAGAGGGACAGAAGAGAAAAGTTGCAGCGAGGCCCTGCATACTGATGACCAGGCTCTAACGGCTGGATCGGCTCCCCGGCAGTTATTCATTAAGCCATTAAAGGAACACAACCAAGTCATTTGTGCGGCCTTCTGTTTCAGACTGTTTTTCCTTCTCGGTGAGAGGAGAAGCAGAATACACCTCGATGAATAAATCTGAGGCAAAGAAAAGGGTGAAAGCGCTGGGACCTGGGCAGCGGGCTGAAGCCAGCTGTTGGCCCTCCTCCGGAGCCAGAAAAGAAGTAATTAATTGCGGAAGCAGCTCATGCAGGAGCCAATTCACTTTCAGGACACATTGATGAATGAATGCACATTCAAATTCAATCTACCTGCATTGAAATTAAAAGAGGATAATTGCATAGAACACTTGATGAAACATGTCTTTTCTTAGTGACAGCCATTAAACGGCAAAGAGCACCGGGCCATTTTGACTGCTACTGAGGGAGAACAGCGCCCCCTTGTGTACACATCCTCAAACAGCAAACACACTGAAAACTTCAGGTTAATTATATTGATTTTTATTGCCATCCATATATATACATATATCTTTTTTATTCTCTTGTAATATTTATATAGCTTAAAGCATCAGGATCACTGTGTAAACAATGAACAGGGAACAATGAAAACAGGCTTTAACATCACAATGACTTCTTACAAAACATATTGTTTGAGGAATGTCTTCTCACCCGTCTACCCGTCTACGCGCTGAACAGAATCATTTTGTCAAGTTTGTTTTTAGTACAAAGACAAGGAGCATGTGTTAATCCTAACTTATGGTCCCCGCTGCTTCCACCATACTGCATTACTGGGAAAGGAGACACAGCACCAGCTAAACTCCAGGTGACCCTAGGCTGACTCGATGTGATCCTATAGTGCTTTAGTGGGGTGGTGTGACATGAAAATAAGCCTGGGTTGCCATAGTGACAGTGCCTGGGGTAAAAATGCAACACATAAAGAGAAACAGCACGTGTTTATGAAACACAATAACGCACAAAAAGTCCTGTGGATGGAGTTAGTGTCTCACATCAGGACAACTTAACATGTTACAAGGCAATTAAAAAAACAAAAAAAAACACACAATCACTAAAGTCGTTGCATTGTCATACAGATGATTTTAAAGATCACTAGATGTAGAATTTACAGTGTGAACTAAAAGCAGAGCAGGAGTCCCGAGTCTAAACTAAACTTGTGCGTCAGGTTTTGTGATTGTGATGAGCGCCAGTGGGAGCAGCACTTCTCATTGTTTGTGTATAAACGATCCGTCAGAGGTCAAACTGAATTACAACGCGTTACGACAGCTCGTCTTGTAACGCAGAGACAAACTCAATTTGGATTAATGAACAATCAGCATCTATTTAACTGAGCTGAACTCTACACAGGCTAATTAAATGGTATCTCTTAGGTAGCAGCGGTCAGATTCCTCTCCCCTCGGTGTGCCGGGAGATAATATTTTAATAAATGTGTAATGAGCGCAGGGCAGCCTGGCTAAATGCTTTCACTGGCTTCCCATCTGCAGGGGCTTTGGTCAGTCCCCACCTGCTGGAGAGAAAACCTCCACTCTGCTTTGTGTCTGTTTAGATGCCTCTTATAAAGATTTAATTACACTTGGTTTTCGCTAAATGAAAAAGCAAACAGTGAATTCTGGAATGCAGTCACAGCAGTTTTGGAGGAGTGCATTTTCAAAATTAAATAGCTAATTTACTAATTTGGCATAGATTTACCATATTTAATTCCAGCAGCAAAAAGGCTAGTTGAACCCGCAGAGCTGCAACAGTACTTTGAAATTATCAATACAGGCACAAAAAATAAAGTTGAACCATTTAAAAATGAATCTAGTTCAATTAATTAACCAACAAAATCACACACTGATATCAAGGTGAATAACAACAATGTGTATAACTCCACTTGTTGGGGGGAATCAGGATAGAAGGGTGTTTCCTTTGGGGCTGTTACATGCATCACATATACACACACAAACTCACACTGTTCATACCAAACGTTAAGAAACTCAGAAAAGTCACAAACACCTGACAACTTCACATGGAGGAAACTCTGCACAGCTCTTCCTTCTCCTGGTGTGGAGATGACGCTCATCATTCCCTTGGATGCTGACACAAAGTTCATTCACAAAGGTTAAGTTGCTGAAGTTAGCATGACTGGCGGGCACTTGGTCTGCAATAATGTGCACGCCACCCTTGGTCCTTCAGGTCACTCAGCATTCTCCAGGCCCAGCTTGACTTCTTCTCCGCCAAGAATGGATTCTGGAACACCTCCCTCTCCCTGGAACAGCTCCTCCATCAGCTGCTCCCCTGCGCTGCCGGCCCGTGACGCCCACAGGGCAGCTCCCTCCCGCAGGCCCAGCGAGCGCAGCAGCCGGGCATAGTCCAGAAACGCTGCCTCGATGAGTTTATGTGCAAATGGTGGTTAAGGAGAACTTGTTACTGTTGTCAAGCAGACCTCTCTGAGATCAGGAGTTATAGCAATGAAGGTTGGCTGAACACTAGAGATACTATTTTCAGCTTGTGTTCACTGTGTTTGGGCTAATTACAATGGTAAAGAAAATTAATTGATAAATCACTCTTGGAAAAGTCTGCTCCTGCAGGGGAGGCTGGCCTTTAACACACTTCTGTTCTGGTTTGGTCTCTATAAATCATATGTTAATAAGAGCTATAAGCCAGTTCTGACCAGTGAACAAGCCTAAAGGGCTCTTCAGTGTTCATACTGTAGCTATAGTAACTATATGACCGTAAAGATCATTTCTTTGTTGAGAAGATAATTACCATTGTATCGCAGTGTTAGACAATTTAATTTCAGGTGTGATAAGTGCAGGATGTAAATGTTCTTTCTCACTCTGTGACAATAAAGAGATATGAGCTATTGGAAGGATGGGAAACGTAGCTCCATGTGCTCAACGGAGCATCTAGGTTGACCTTCATTGTGATAAAGCTCTCCGCTATCCAATGCACGTCTGTAGCAGAGAGTTAGCAGCCGAGCTAACGCTGGTCAGAAGCTGCTCTGAGTACAGTCGGGGGTTTTCAAAAAGGATATTGGACGAGTCATTGGCCTCCATCACCCCGGACTTCAGACAGGCCTCGATAAAGAGTGCGGCGCGGTCAAAGTGCCTCATGCTGCTCGGCAGACAGAAGGAGAAAGAAAGAGAAAGACAGGCAGGTAGATGAGGATGTGAGAACTATTGTCAGAAACCGTCAGCATCTCTGCAATGTTGTCTGTGATCCTGAAGCACCCATCAAGCCGGTCATCACCAGGCCTCTTTAATTCTCTGTGAGAGCTTTTGTGCTGCAGGAGGAAACTCAGAACACAAGCTGTCAAGGAGGATGGGCCGACCAACAGCAGAGCCATGCTGAGGTAAAAGATATAAGGTCACACTATTTCATATACAGCGGAGTGTCCTTCACTGAACTCAGGAAGAAAAGAAGAGGAACAAAATGAAGTTTTCATGACTGTGGATGAAAGAAGAGGGAGCCAGCAAAGAGAAAGGTCAGGCAGAAAAATCACAGGATAATCACATTTCAGAAAAAGATGAAAGTTTTAAAATGAAAGAGAATCTCTTTTAACAGAATAGTTTGTGAGACTGGATATATATTTGTATGCCTTTCTATGAATAGAATTAATAAAACACAGAAAATGTCGGGTTTGTGTTTCTCATTTTGGAAACATTAGTCATAGACGATGCACAACTCTTGTTTATATATATAAATATCTGCAGTAGGCTCATGATAGCATCAGTCCTGGTTCTTACCTGTGGAGCATCTCTCCCACTTTGTTAAAGCAGCCCAGTGACAGCAGCACCAGGATGGCTTTGGACTTGTGGTTGACCTGCGGGGAGATCAGGTGCTCGGCCCAGCGCTTCAGTACGTCTGAGCCCTCTGCTGGACTGAGACGCACCTGGAATCACACACAACAGGCAGGGAACACACTCAGTAACTGTCCAATCATTAAACACTATCTGATGTTTCCCTCTGATGGAAGCCGCCGTGCTGAGTTACCTTAGCCAGCCAGGCGGCTCGGTTCCACTCCCCGTAGGTCTGCAAGTAGCGGCAAGCGTCGGCTGCCTTGTCAATCAGACACAGCAGCTGTACTCCCTCTGACGAGCAGTAAAAGGGGAGAATATGTGAAAAGATGAGACACGGAGGAGTGAAGTATTCCCAAGTAGAGTTGTTTCTCGATACACTGAAAGTTACACCTTGGTGAGACTGTTTTTAGCTTAAGGTTCAAAATTCCTGAAAGACCTTAAAGGTAGATTCATTATTTAAACATATTTAGAAGCTGGAAGAGCAAAAGTAACATAACATTTGTTATAATGGTGGAGCAGAGAGAGCCAACCAGTATCAGATATACCGTAAAACTACCTGCTAGCTTGCCATTAGCGATCATGTTGGTGGCCACTAATTTGATAGTGGACTGTGAGGGGCCTGAGGAGGTAATGGTGGTCACCAGACAGGCCTTGAGTGAATCACAGTAATAGCTGGTGTTGTCGGCGCTCGTCTCCAGTAGTAACTGCACCGCCCGGTCCGTCTGAGAGCAAAACAAAGAGATGACAGCGGTAACAAAGAGAAACAAGGCATTAGTGGCTGGCCCAGGTAATCACTGTGTGAGCTAAGCAGGACAGGATTGCAGTGGAGGAATTATTGTCTATTATCGGTCTTTTCATCTGTGGGAGATGAAGGCTTAAGCTCACGCTGGGGTCAGCACGGCCTCTGCCTGTCTCCCTAATGGAGGACTGCGCATCCAACAAACAGCCTCCTGATTGCAGCCTGTGATTACAGGGAGAGCGGCGACATTGAGCGGGGAGAGAAGTGAATCCAGTCCACACAGGCTGAGATGCCAGTGAGGACCGGGGCAGCACTTACTGTCCATCCTGCTTCCTTAGACTCCACGGCATTGGTATGACCTATTTACAAGTATGCCAATACGCAGAGCTGAGGAGGTTGAAGTGTATGTGTGAGGAGAAAGGGGAAGTACATAGTCTGAACGCTGCAAAAAAGGAAGATGGAGAGAGAATGTGCACTTTGTGTCACATAGGTTTTTGAAGATGTGACTGAAATCAGAAACTAAGAATTTATCAATTCATGTGCGATGATATATTACAATTTGTGTAGAATCCTTACAGGCGTGTGTGGGCAGTGCTGCCTTACAGCAACTTCTCAGAGTATGTTCAAGTTATGGTATCCAGCACTCAACCCTTAAAGATATTGTTGTCATGACTAGTAAAACCAAGGTGGATCAGAAGCAACATTTTCCTTCATTCTTAATGGAAGACCAGGTACTAAATGTAGTGAGCAAGGGATAGATATTTGGGTCACACCATCAGGAATGAATTATGTGACAACAATATGAAACGTCAGTGCTAGAAACTGTGCATGAGGAAACATGCACAGGCCATGTTTGTGACCCAACCTCACATGCAGAGATGAAAAGTGTGATTATTTTATCTAAATTTTTTTGTTCTGTATTGTGCTATTTTATTTCTTTACAGATATTAACCTATGAGTCTAAAATAAGGCTGGAGTGAATGTGAAGTGGTAGTGTAAAGCCTACCTGACCCAGCAGGAGGAGCTGGTCCGCACACTTCTTGGTGTGTTCATAACTGGTGCGCTTCACCTCCTGCAGGTGAACCCGATCCAACTGGAACTTCTGTTGAGCAGAGATAAAGGTCGTTTTGAGTGTGTGTTTGTGTTTGTGTGAGATAGAGAGAGAAAGAGCTATGAAATCAGTTGATACACAGATTACACACATATCATACATAGCTTATATTATAAGGACATTTTATGAGTGATAATGAGCAAAAAGGTTTGGAGAAGAAAAATAAGAACACAAAATCCAGATATGGAGACTATAATAATAAAGTCTTTAAAATATTCAGGAGTTTTCCAAGTGTCTCTGGTGCCAGAGCCTCCCATTCCGACTTTCATTACTGGTGGATTTATACCCGTTATTTCACTTCATAGTCCCTGATGAGAGATCAGACGTTTTTTCCCTGCAATAGATGCTTAAAAATATATGAGCTTATCAGTTTTATAAGAATTCTGGAGAGGGAAAATTATATAATGAGGGAGGAGAAAACTGCATAGCAGAGCACTAGCTACACACGCCGTGTGTGTGTCTCCCTGCGTGAACATTTATGTATCTTTATCTACCACAGAAGCTTTTTTGTAGCTTTTATAATGATGAATTCTTCTGTGTGTAACAGCCGGTGGCATAAATCCTCACAGAGATACCAAATTAGTTTAGTAGCTTCAGAGCCGTGTGCTCTGTATTGTAGTCTTGGTTATTAGTAATTACAGACATGCTGCTGCAACTGAAGCTGCCTTATGATGACAGGAGGCGAGTGAGGCTGCAGAATGTTTGGGTAACTCTTTCAAACTCCAAACTTTGCGAACCCTGTGTGGTTCCTCATTAACGGGGAGCAGAACTTCCACAAAAACAGAATGGAGCATAATCATAAAATGCCCTGAAAAACAACGAAAGACATAAAAAAGGATGAGCTAGTTTGAGACTTTTCCATGGGACGACTACTGACTGCAATCAGTCAATGCCCTCTACATTCGGCATTTGAAACATCTTTTTCTCAACTGGCTAATTGTGTTTCATTAAAGAAAAAAAATTGTTCTCTCCTCTGCTCCCTCGGGTGCACTGACAGACCTTGTGGGGGAAGAAAAAAACTAAAACTAGAGAATGCCTGTCTTCACTTGCACAGTGGGCAATCTCTTGAATTACTTTCCACACTTGCTTTTTTTTTATACAAACTACTCTTCTAAAGTTAAGTCCACAGAAGTCATTTCCAGCCTGGACACAAAATCTTTGCATTCACTATCGAAACATGAAGGTGGATGTCTTTGTTCAGTGCGGTGCTGTGTCCAGCGGCATAGTGATGTGGCCAGACACAGCAGCGAAGGGCCAATCGATAGGCATCTTTGGAAGAAACTTTTCTGATACTGTTTGGAGCGAGAGAGGTCGATAATTAAAGTTGAAAAAAAAATAAAGAGGATTCGGGGTATTGTTTACAAGGTCCCTCGATGCTGGGTCGCTGGTGTCATCAGCAAGACGCATTGATCCGTGCAATGATATGGCACAAACAATACAGGGTGTTTTATTTAATTGAGTGTATCCTGGTGTGGGCTAAAATCATTGAGGGGAAATGTCAGGGGGATGGAATGCAGTGAGGAATGAAGTGGACGACGAGTTTGACCTCTGAGGCTTAAAGGTGTGAGCTGCTTCGCTTGAAGACGGCGGCTTAGTGAGACAACAGAGGAGATGCACAATGTCATTAATAATAGAATGTACTGTGTGAGCATGACCAGGTTGTTGACACTGTGGATAACAAGGGACAGGGTGTTGGTGTGTTTGTGTGGGACCGACTGGAAGATACTAATTGTGTCTGAATGACACTTAGGAGGATTTATTTTTAACTATCGACTGCTGGGATCGTGTGTTTGTCTCTATTGTCTCTGTGTGCCAAGGAGAAGAAAAAAGCAATAAAACAGATAAACACTTTGTCCTTTTCTTTTTTTCTACTAACCTGAAAGTATGAGCTCTCACACAGGATGTCGTGGCAAATGTCCAGGTGGTTCTGTTGTGACGGCGGTGTGCCTTCACTCTGGGCCTTACCGTCTGCTGTGGCCACACTGAGCTGACGAGCCTGAGCAAACAACTGAAGGTAGTGGGATGCCACCGTCCAGAAGTGAAGGTCTGACTCGTCCCCAAACAACCTGCGGTTCAATACAACAACAACACATCAGCTGGGCTCAGGGTAGATAAGGCTTCTCTGTGGAGAATTTAGTCAAACTGTAAAGCCTGAATCAACGTGTCACTTGGTTTTCACAGTAATCTGATCACTTATGACTATAGACCACGCCTCCCTCTTTCAAGCTCCTCTCCTCCAGTTCACCACATCCCTCTGCCTGTTCTTGTGTCGTTCACCACCCTATAACATGTCTGCACAGGCTGTTGCTAGGTAACCTTGCCATGTTAAGAACAGCATGGAAACTTGGACGGCCAGATGCAGAGATATGAAATCGGTCACAGCATCCATGGTTCCAAAACGGTCCCTAGGAATTTCCAGGTACGTTGTAGCTTTAAAAACAAGATGCAAATGGAGGAGGTGTATTGCATCTCCGCTCCGACTGGCTGTTCTAGATTTTCCACATGCTTGAGGGAAATGAGAAGTGGAGCAGAGCTAAGATCAGAGTTGCTGACAAAAGCTCTCACACGTCATGCTCTCTTGTGGAGATGTGGAAAGAACGGCTGTACAGTGAGAGCACAGTAATCCCGTTAATGTGGCTGATAACTCCACATTTTTTGAACTAAATTATTCAACAGCACATTTGGATGATAATCTTGCATCAGCATGCTTATCTTTTCCCATTACTTTACAGCTGTGAAGGAGCGAATGATGATATGAAAATACACAATTACAGTACAGACAATCTTCTAGAGAAAAATCCTTTCCAAACTATCTAATTATGTCTTGCTTGTTTGAATTAAATTGTGTTCAATCACTGATCCCTGACACGGCTAAAAACGAGCCTCACTCACTGTCCTGCCTAAGCTTTCAAACAAACAGACAGAAAGACACTATGTAGTCAAAGACAAGTTTAACACGTGTTCTGTTAAGCATTAACAGCTTCAGTGCTGACTGTCACATTGTTAGCTCCACCAAAAAGGTTCTTCTCGTTTTGTTTGTCTGTTCGTTAGCAGGATTCACAAAAACTGTGGAAGGATGAAAAATGGCTCAGGAAAGAATCCATAAAATTGAGCTGCAGAGAGGAATAATTGGAGGGATACTGGAATTTTGTTTCTCGCACAACATATTCCAAGTGACAGGTACGAAGCCTAAATAGTGAAAGACAATTGCATTGCATAACTCTTGCGAGTGCACACACAACTACAACTAAAACTAAAACTACGAGAACTTTATGGAAGATGTACGTAAGCTCACACCTGATGTAAGTATGTGTCTCCAAATGCGTCTGGAGTGACCACTTGAGATTGGATCTCACTTCCCTGATCTATATACATTGAACACATGTATGTCATTGTTGTTTTGAAAGACCATATGTGAATCAATGTGCAGTCCTACAATGATGTAAGATTTTATTGATGTAAATGGCAGTAGGTGGTCCTGCAATGTGGCCCAGAACATGTTTACGTACACACTGCTAAAACACATTTCCACAGATCTTAACAAGTCCTCAATGCATCTAAGGTGGGTTCAGACCTGTAGTTCTAGCAGCTTGTGGACCAGCAGAGTCAGATGTGAATACCAGATAGGGTCAGGATTTAAATGTTAATTATTATCGCAGTTTATAAAAACTGTACTTTTGTTAGAACGCAGCGAGTCTCACTCAAATGTCAAGTCTTCAAATGTTAACAATATAATTGAGCTGGGGTTTCTTTTACCCTCCTGAACAAAGTACCGTGTGGGCAGAGGGCAAACTGTTGAGTTGGGACTCACCGTGAAACCAGGAGGCATCGCTGCAACAGACTGAACTCTGGGTCCTGCAGCACACTCTTCACATCACTGGGGAGCCAATCAGAGACTTACAATCAGAACCCATCAATTGCACTTCTCAAACACAGCAGGCACAGAGTGGCTGTGAGAAGAGATTCTCTTATCTGTGAACCCACAGATGTCACTACATGCTCTTGGGCCTGCTGTTTTAAACACAAAGGACGCTGGGAGTCTGACTGCAATTCAAAAGTACATTAAAACAAAAACTGACATTAGGCACAAAGACAATTGCAACCTCACCCACTCATGCATTAAAATGTGATTGTTGACGATTCAATAACGACAATGTCAAATTTTCCACTTTGAGCTGCAGTGTGCCTTTAGAATACACAGCAGTAGTGTAATGACTCACTTAGACAGAGAGTTGAGCTGCTCCTGGATCAGACCTTTTATCTCGTTTTTCTCAGTGTAGTCTCTGAAACAGAAGGATCAAACTCAGTCAAATGGCTCCTCTCATTTCTTCCTAAAATAAAACCTGACCTGATATTAAATGGGAAGCTGAGAACCAGCTTGTTAAGAGAAGTAGTTTTGTGGTGTCAGGCAGTAATAGATAGCTCTTCTCTTATATTTACACTGAGGTCAGGTAGCACCTTTCGCGCCACTGCTAATGTAGCTGCCTGAGTCATGATAAGCAGCCGGTCGTGTGTGGTTGATGAAAGAAAGCAGCGTGTCACTATAAGGTCTCAATTAAATGGGGCACACTTACATCAGGCTACAATTAAACACAGATGCACTGTAGCTGTCTGAACAAACAGAGATACTGTGCGTCTCTGGGGACAGTCTTTATTTGCTCCCATGATGACTTGTTTACAAAGGTGTATTTTAATGAAGTCTATTAAACTGAAATGCTTGGGTGGTTGCCATATGTTATGGTTGTGATGGAGAACCTAGTGAGCTTCAGGAGAGCCAAATGTCTGAAGAGGCAGTTTACTGGTGCTTGATACATCAAGGAGAAGAGAGATTGTCTAACTCTGAAGGCTGTCCTCTCTTACGTATTGACACCAACATTTTCTTAATGGCAATAGACTCACATTGTAGATCATAATAATTGTATGCATCTTATTGTTTGCCTGCTTCTCTGAGTAAAGTCAGGGGAAGATTATGCATCAGTATTATAATAACTACTTCTGCCTGCTCTGTCTCCAGAAAATCTTGAGATTTCTCCCAAACTGCATGAGACACACAGAGCCTGGCTGTTTGTTATGACTGTGCACCTCATTAGTAATATGACAGCCAACCTACACACAAAGCGAACTGCCGTTTTAAGGAAAAGACATTCAAGTGTGACATGTGTGAAGAAGAATGGCCTGGCTCTACTTAAAGACTTAAAGACCTAATAACTGAAGAAAAATACTTCTACAAATGGTGGTATGAGAAAAAATATCTATGGAAAGTCATACTACTTGATGATTGAAATGAATGAATACACCATTAAGTTTCTGTTTCATGTATTACTAGAAATAACTGACTCAAAACTTTAGACTACTCCTGCTCACAACTCAAAACTGAGCCTAAATTAGCCTCAAAAGTTAATGTATTGATCAAGGATGGCACTACCAACTTTTGACCATGATCCCATATCAGCTGAAACTGGGACTAATATGTTTTTAATACCAAAGGACTATCAGCCCGATAACAGCTCTACATAAAGCTGACGATTTAAATTTAGATATGTTCATGAGCCATGCATGACATACTGTTGAAGCCCGCGTAACTGTTGCAGAAAAGTTGAAAATAAATCATCAATACACAGTCTGTAAGTTTGAATGCAGTTTAACTTATAGCAGCTCGGCTCACTCTCTAATGCATGCTGTTTGGATATCAATAATTGAAAATGCTAGCCTCTATCAACAAGCTGCTTTGCTAACTTGATTTAGCTTCAGGGATAATTAGCAGTTGGGTTTGTATTTTACAGCCGCTGGACACAACTGAGGATTAGACTTTACATTAATTTCAAAATGCAATGTTCAGCCTTGATACTGATCTTGCAGACTGTCACAGGACATCTCCAGCACTAAATAGACACTAAAATGTTTTATTTTTCATTACGCTTGCTTATGTTTTGTGTCCATATAGCGTTTATTTCAAGCAAGTGTGATCGTCAATGATATCAACAGATCACCACTGCCGTCGTATGATATCAGTATCATCACCTCTTATCTTTATTTGAATTTTTTATATAATTGTTTTACCAGCCTGAGAGTCATTTACTGAAACAAGCACTTCTGTCATTGTGTTGATAGACTAAACAGCAAGAAAAAGGGCTTAAATTTGTCGTTGTTGGGGAAAAATAAATGTATACCAGCAATTTTCCACATGTCAGAGAGTTGAGACCTACACTTGAGTGATATCCATGGTGAAGGTTCCTGACCAGGGCTGCAGGAGAAGGAATGCCTTGAGGGTGAGAGCGGCTCTAGGAACCAGCAGGTAAGGACACCACACTGGATCTGAACATGTTCCCCACAAACCAAGACACAGAATGTTAAGCTGTTAGTAGCCATCATCATAAAGAGCACTATCATCTGCCATTATGGAAATAAAAAATATATTCTCTCAACATAAGAATCTACTATGTCTCGTCTCCTTTTCTCTTTTCTAAGCGTTTTTCCGACGAACTCCAGAGGATGCCGACACAATTAGGTCTAGACCTTCTCCGGAGTTTGCGTGTAACACTTGCACAGTTCAGCAGGAGATGCTCCAATCAGTCGCATTCATAACAACACAGAAATCTCAAGAGTGTGCAGGTGAGGAATGGTGCAGCAGTCCGAGGCAGGATGTCTCGTATAAATTCTGCTGCGGTGAGCACGTTATCGTCTACAACACATCGATACCGGCGTCAGCTCTCATCACCAAATGTTCACCTGACATCTTCATCTGTGTCTTTTTCATGTGCGGCTTTTTCATCCTGAGATAATTATTTTTGCGTTTTGGGAATGCCGTCAACAGCGAGTAAGTGGCTGTCACTTACTTGCTGTACATCCTGCTGAGAAACTTCTGCTGTATTCTCACATCGGCTCATTAAGTTTTCCGGCCAGCCCCCTAATAAAAACTGTGGGGAAAGGCCAGAGCCTCTCACTTTGAGATTTACCTTCTCACATACAGCCTCTCTGAATTTAAGGGGGTACCTGGACCTCATTGGATGTGTGAAAGCAGCTAATGTTATTTCCCTCCATCCCTGGCTCACCCGTCAGGTCTTGTTCATCCATTCTGTAGCTGGCAGACTTCATGGCCATCTCCAGCACTCGGATGCAGCCATCGTCGGAGGCCAGCACAACCTTATCTGACGTGCACCAGTCGATGTCTAGGATGCGGTAGTTCACGTTGCGACCGATGCGCGTGCTGCTGACCATTTGAACCTGTAAGAGAGAGGGGTCGAGGTAGTTCAACTCAAACTGTCACCTTGAGGCTTACGTTTACAGCATCTGAAAGAGTCCAGGGAGTTGGTAGGAAATGAAAAAAGCCAAATTCAAGGGGAAAGTGACACAATATGGAATGTATTTTGGGTTCAATAAAAGCCTAATGGATTAACAACAAAGGATGGCAAAAATGTAGTGCTATGGTAAAATGAATAACATTGTGTAGAGCAAGATAAAGAACAGAGGAGTCAGGGGACAAACTTTTCCAAAACCTCCCTCTCTGGCATTTTATGCGAATGAATGGGAGTCAGCCTCACCCGGCTGTCAGCAGAGCACTGAAGCATTTCGGAAATCTTTCCTGCACCTCCTCTCCTCCCCTCATTCTCTCGTTCTCTTCCACCTCTCTCCCTCTCTTTCCCGTTCAATAGCCGCTGCTCGTTTCCCTCTGCAGCTTGATCCATCTGTTGTCTGGCTTTTACGACTCGGGACCGAAAACTGTGTCTTATCTAGGCTCCTCGTAAGAAAAGCACATCACCTCCATCTGGAAAATAGTGCTCCGTTGGGACCATCTCCCTCCCCCCTGCACCACTTAATACACCAGAGCATTGGTCTGTGTCCACATTCATCTATTCTTCCATTTTTAACACTCATTGCTGCTGGGTAAGCTAACAAATATTACAGTGTGGATACAAAAGATTAAAAAAAAGAGAAAAATCCAGTCATGACATTAGACTTAAGTGATAAACTGCAGTGTAAACTAGCCAGAGGGATCCTTAGATGAGTTGAAATGAAGACTGCACAGAGGGAGGACTTTCTATATGACTTCTGGTAAACTAGGTTAAAGAGAGCAAGGGTGCACAGCGCTCACAGAAATGAGGACCATTCATCCTTCTACGGTTTAACTTATATATGTCAGCAGAGAGCTTTTAAGACTTGTGTATATGAACCTTTACAGGTTGATGTATGCTGGGACTTTACAGTGCATTCAAACTGTAAACAGACCACTTCACAATTTTTCCCTACATATTATTATGTTGCAGGCTTTTTGCTCAAATAAAAAACACGATTTTATTGCACCGGCAGCAGCTGGTGTATGGAGCCTCACCTCTTTGGTGTCCCAGACCTCTGCTCCATCTGTGTACATGACCAACAACTTCTGGTTGCCCTTCCCCGGTGCAAAGCGAATCTTCTTCACCCAGCCACGGTGTGTCGGGATCCCCCTGAAAGCATTGGTCGTTTTGAGATTGATTTATTTTATCTCCCTACACCAGACCATGAAAGAAACATCAGGGACTGCAGAGCGCTGCAGCCAATGGCTCTGGATCACAAGGACCGATCCCAACTGGGCCCCAAGATGTAAGGGACACACACCCAGGTCGAATCAGCCCGTTGTGGGCCTGAGGGAGTCATGTGATGATATGGGCCTCACATCAACTGGTGGTCGCTAACATCTGCTGGTGTTTAGTAACTTATTAAACTAGTGCTGGAGACGCTTCAAAAACACATGAGTTATTCACCAACTTGACTATGTGTTGAGATAAAATGTCAAAATACACAGAACTTACTGCAATTCCTCATGTTTTATATCAAACCATTATATGATATATCTGATCTTTAGATTAAAATATTTAATATATTACAGACTTTCTTCATCTTTCAAACCTATGTTCTTCTACACTACTCTAAAGTTAAATATTAACATGCTTATCTTGATAATCAATCCATTGACATTCTGTACAGGGACATTTTTTGTTGCACATTTTAATAATACACTGTGACCCATTGTAAAGTAGAGTCTTGTTTTCACCTGGACAAACGAGCTTTGAGGTCCCAGAAGTTGAGGTTACCGTCCACATCTCCAAGCACCAATGTGTCACCTTTCCAGGCAATGCAGGCGATACTGCCCATACTTCCCTGCAACACAGGAAGAGGAAGACATTTTGAGATTTCTTTTTTAAAAGAACAAAGAAGGGAGGAGAGTCGTATACTGCACAAAGATTCAAGAATCTAAAAACACTGACATGAACCTAAACAGTTTTTACAGTAAGTCTTAATTCTAAAGGATAGAGGAGCTGTAGATGTAAAGGTAAAGTATTTAAATATAAAAGGGCCCATTCTAGGGTAAGAAAACAGATTTATTACACACTAGTGAAAACATCATAAGGATTTCTCTACTTTCAATTTCAGCCAATAAATCCAATACACCTAAATCTTACACTGGACCTTTAAGCATCATGCCTTCTTGAAACTATGAGGATTACTCTATACAAGGTGCACTAGTGAGTTACTGTAGTGGACTCATTGAAGTACCGAGAAAACCTTTGTCTAAAAAACTCAACTGAAGTCAATGATGAATTTTTACATGATTGAATAGATAAAGGCTTGAAGAAAAAAATACAAGACAAATTGGTTTAATCCCAACAGCATGACACCTCCTTTAATCCTCGGCTATAAACATCTTCCTACTCCCCAGTAGGGAGTCTAGATATCCCAATATTGACAATAACTGTTTTCATTGTTATTATCATATTTCAAATGATTGATATATTGTGGTATTATAAAATATTATAGGGTTAATCAATCAAGCGCCTTCAAAATAGTTTTTGTTGATATTATTTTCCAAACTTTCTTTAAGAATCATGATTATATTGTTGACATGATAATCTTCTCGTGAAAATCAGATATCTTGACAGCCGTACTCAGCCGTCAGACTCCACGTTTGAGTGTGAATGAAAACTGGAAAATAAATGAAAATATCTTCAACAGTCAAGTCGTAAACAATCACGACGTCTGAGTTTAATTAGGCCAGTGCGACAAGACAGAACGCTGGTGTGAAGACACCACGTGTCAGATCCCCTTCAGCGTGAGCACAGTGGGCGTTAGGACAAAACTTTCTAGGCTAGTTTCTTTTACTTTGCTGACAGAGATATGAAGATCCTTTATCATCCTGAACGGATTGTAAAAGCTTTGGGGTATGCAAATCTTTGAGTTATGAATCTGGAGCCGTCAAGGAGATAAGGCTTTGAAATCCCCAGGTAAACCTCCAGTGTCGTCCTGTGTGGGGGGAATGTACGCATTTGGAGAGACTGTTTTACTGCTCTATACGCTACAGAGATACTGTAAGGAGCTAGATTACTTTTACAATCTTGAATTGTGACCAAAATAAATAAAAGTTATTGAGAAGGTATAACATCGTTAAAATGCAACGATCATCAACAAATAACAGATGGTTCCTCCTACTCTATAGCATGACTCACCCTGACACAATTACAAGTCACAATGAGATAATGAGTCTGAAAATGGTCCTGAAGCCAAAATCTTCATAAAAGGCTTTGCATACAAGAGCTGCAATACTGTATTTAAATCTTTGCTATTAGTGACACGTTGACATCTAATGTAATGAAATGCAGATAAAACATCCAGTTGCCACTTTTCACTCACTCCAAATTAATAGCTTGCATAGCATCAGATGCTTTTCAAGTAAATACAGTGAGTCTGAATCACGATCTGAACTTGTACAGAAAACAGTATCTGTATCTGGGACAAGCTGATGAAACACTCCACATCTCACACCTTCAGTTGTCCGTTTGTTCTCTTGAAAAAAAAGGAAAAAAGTTTGATCTGCCAAAAACATAAAGAATTAAGCTGAACCTTCACCTTGATTCTAAGCAGTTTATTACTGCAAAAAGAAGTTGGCTTTCTTTTTGTTGTTGAAGCCAGCATCTATATCATCCCCCACACAAGCCTCACAAAAAAAATTGAAGGACACAGGATGCTGGGGGGAGTGATGGTTTTTACTTGATAGGAGGAAACTGCAGATGTTGGCTAACAACCAGGAAGTAGTTTTTCTGTGAATGTGAAAGACTTTTTTTTCATTCTCTTTGAGAAAAAGAAAGAGTAGTGCATATTGCATAAAGATAATGACAATGCCAGAGGGATGCAAGAAGACAAACGGAAGTAAAGATGACAGATTAAGGATGAAAACATAGGATTTATTAGTTTAAAAGATGTGATGGATGTGGTGGAGATTTTTTTTTGAACAAATGACAGCGTACGTTAAAATACTGAGAGAAAGTATTGATTAATAGATTAGACAGATAACAGACTGTTACAAGGAGGGGAGAGGAAAAAGTCATGAGAAGAGACAGATTCAGACAATGTGTGCAGAAGGGTTTAACCAAATATTAAACTGAATGGAGACACAGAGATATAAAGCATGTCGGAAAAGCCTTGTTCAAGGATCACTGACATAAAAGGAGAGACATGAAACACAGTCTCTAGACTCACGTCAGGGGGAATTCGTGCACCATCTTTCACTGTGTTGCCCTCTACGGTGATGTGGTAGACCTGCCCGTCTGTGTCGGTGAATACAAAATGCTCTCTGGCTGAGATGGCTTGGCTGGTCTCCGATTTGCTCTCTGCATCCTGTAGGAGACTGCAGCCGGGAAATCACACAAACAGACAATTCTCTAAGATAAGCACAACATGTCAGTTTTTTAAACACTTTCCGGTGTGAAATATTTTGACATCTTGATGTTTTGTCCAAGGGCATTGCTTTCCAAACAGAGGGAGTTTAATCACAGAGAGGGCTGTGCAGTGTCAAGACTATGGTACATGGAGATTAAAGAGCGGCTCAATTATCTATAGTGTTTGTGATTCAAAACTAGTTAGCAAGTGATTCTGGAATTCTACATTTAATTGAAATATAATAACGACCACAAATATTGGCTGCTGTTGAATACTTGAAACCTTTTTTAATTTAATTTCAATTGTTCACAAAATAGCTTTAACTCAAGCCATATCATTGAGCCACCTAAGTTTCAGAAAGGTGTATAAAACAGGTGTATTAAATAATCATTTTTACCTTTGATTGATTTAAGTCCACCTTTGCCACGGCTAATTATAAATGTATATAAGAGTGTTCATCTAAGCAACATGTCACTCTATAAAAAATAGATTTCTAACATAACAAAACCAATTATTCAGTGTTATGATGCTGACCTGATGACTGAGGATTCAACGGTACTCTGCTCAGCGTCCGACACCGTCTGCCGAGCCATGGCCTCCCTCGCTGCCATTTGCTTCTTCTTTAGACTCTTCAGATTGTGCGACGGAGACCACTCCTGTTAATACACACAGGCTGCAGTTACAGCGACAAACCCAGACAAAGACCCAGACACAATCAAATTTGCTTGCATAACAACAAACCCTGAGAGAGACAGAAAGGAGGAAAAGGAAGTGATTTGCATTTACAGTAGATGCTTACATAAATGAGACCAAGACACACAAGAGAGCTGATTTCCCCAATTCAGGCTGTCTTCCTAACTGCCGGAGCACTGGGGCTGTAGTCTGGTTAACTCAAGGTTATAATCAATATGGAAATGAGACAGCAATATGGGTCTGGGGGAAGCCGGCATGTATTATTAATGTTACTGGGCATTTTTATTTGCACCACCGAGGCTTTTACAGCCCCACTGCAAAGTTTCCCCAGCATTACTCTTTTTTTATGAGTATTTCTCCGGCCTAATGAAACCTCTGTTCGTTGCTGAGGTTAGTGAAATTTGCAGACTAATGTTTCAAATGGACCACACAAACACAAAAAAGGGAAAGGGGTCTAAAAGTATTGGAGACTATTACCAACGGGAAAGAGACAACACGATTAACATTGTGCTTTGTTAAAGTGATTATGAAAACATTGCAGATGTGCAGCTGGGAATTACATTTAATTAACCTGAGCACTTTCTGGAAAAAAGTCAACTATATATCTCAATTTCTCGATGTAGAGCACCTCTGAATGAAAGATTGTTAAAGCCTTTATTTGCATGTAGTTTCATCTTTACCAGAGCAGTGACAGTGGGGAAGTTCTTAGCCATCTCCCGTAGAAGTGTTCCTGTCCTGGTGTCCCAAAGCTCCAGGGGTTTGTCTCTGAAGACCACCACCAGATACTGTCTGAGGACGGACATCACAACACACACACATTGAGTCTCAAAAACATAAACTGTGCACAACCCCGCTATAAGACTTCCTGTGCTAGTAACAAAAATGGTCGCCATTTATCTTGGATGTCTAAACGTTGGATGCGAAGCTGCTACTTCGTCAGCAAAGTGTCAGATTACCAGGACTGACAGTGACAGAATGAGTTCATGTTTACCTGCACCAGTATTTTTTCTGTGCATGCTTTTTTCTGTTTGACTGTCTTTGATATTGTAGTATTTGTTAGAGGCTCTTATTGTAGTCAAAGAGCATGAAGAAGAAAAACCTTCTCTAGCAAGAATCCTACATTCTGAATTGTGACATGACCTTCATTGTGTAAACCCTTGTTACCCTCTTCCTGTCACTATGAGCCCAGGCCTTATTTAATTATAAGGTGGGATCTTTGGCAAAATGCCTTGTTAAGACAAAATGGTAATAGATGATGCACTGTCCAGTAATTACGTAGTTCTTAATCTCCTTTCAGCTTGTGATGTGCCTTTAAGATAATTGTGCACCTCATCATACAGTTTAATATTTTACATCAGACTATTTCCTTAATGCATCAGTCATTTGTAATTTTTCAGAAGTCTGTTTGTGATATATAAATATATAATTTGGATGGCCATGACCTGTGTATCAACCATTTTTTAATGCATGGCCTCCAGAGCATATTTTACTGTGGGTAAGCAAAACAGCCAAAAACTGCAAGTGCCAGTTTTCGACTGTTGTAGGAAGAATAATTAAAGGTGTCACTTTCCAATATGACACATTATAAGCTTAATCATATTCTAAATATACATCAAAAAATACAAGAACCAAGATAGTTTGGTATTTTTTAAATATGTTGCCCTTGAAAAGAAAGTAGAGTTCCAACACATCAAGATCAACCGAGCACAAATGACAGAGAATATGTATCTGATAACCTTGCCTATAGTTTCATTCCTCAAAAAGTGTGTGATGACTGTAAATGCAGACAAGCTCTTTTATTTTTTTTGAATATCACAGAAAAAATTGAATAAAATAGTCCCCATCAGGAACACCATGCAACATGAATATGAATGAAGAGATGAAGGTTTTTGGGGACAATCAGATACAAACAATTGAAATGAAAGATTTGTGCTTTTCTTTCAGCAGAATACCATTATCATTTCAGTCAAACAATAAAGAAACAAAAGGAGGCTCCTTTCAACTATAATAAATATTGAATTAAATGTTCACAAATGGTTAAACACAGGAGAGAGACAAAGATGAGATGGCCCCAGGCAGTAAGGTGAAGGGCTCTGTGTGGGGGTTAATATTTCCTAAGTATGTGAAAGTACAGTTGGCCTTAGTGTGTATGTGTGTGTGTGTGTGTGTGTGTGTGTGTGTGTGTGTGTGTGTGTGTGTGTGTGTGTGTGTGTGTGTGTGTGTGTGTGTGTGTGTGTGTGTCTCAGGTAAAAGCATTAGACATTGTGTGAAGTTGTTGGTATCTGGTTTTGTTGGTGGAGGGGGGGAGACTCACTTGAGGTGGGAGACTTTAATCATCTCGATGGGTGGCTCATCGTTTCCTCGCTCACCTCTGAATGCAAAGCACCTGCCTGGAAAACACAGCAGCCACGGAGAGGGAGAGAGTAAGTGACAGACTGGAGGTGATGATGAAACACAGATGACAGTATCTCTCTTCACACCTCTGAAAAGACCGATTCATCTCATTTCACTTTAGCTCGGCTGCGTCCTGATTTCATCTCTCTTGCCGAAGTAGGGGGGAGAGCAAACTTCAGACGACTCATTCTCACCATTCACCAGACGTTATGCAGAGTGTCAAGGTGCCCCTTTAAACAAAACAAGAATGCCCTTCAGGTGTATGGTATCGTGTTTGCTCAAGAAAGTGCTGATCAGATTTTCTGGAGGACACTCTGGGAGGTGGCCTGTTTGAAACGTCCGAGTTACGGAGCAGCCTGTGGTGGTTTTGGCAAGAGGGGTGAACTCCAACAGGTGTGTTGAGACGGAAGTGTACCTGGATGGAATTAAATAGCTGAGCATATGGTGTAGGGACAACTTTTGAGACGTGTGGCTCACTAGAGACTAATGCAGCCGTCTCCTTCATTTCCCACAGTATGCAAAGTAAAACACAGTGGGAGGGGTCACATGTCCCGATTACAAAGTCTCAAGTATTGGTTCTAACACAAATTCACACATACAACCCAAGGTCTGAAAAACAATTCATGGTGCAGCAAAATGCATCAGTAAAGACGAGGGGTAAAAAATGTCTTCTGTTGCTTTGTTTTGTAATTAACATCGTAATGTCTCAACTTTTATTCTCTTCACCGTCTGTGGATGATTATAAGAGAAATACCTTAGAGTGTTGAGCTGATGACACCAGTTTCGGATTTGCATGTATAAATAGTGGGTAATTATCTTTTGTACACATGATACATATTTAAACGTGCAGGAGGCTGTGCAAACTGGATCTACTGCCATGTCTCAACACCAACATGCCCCGGGTTAGTGCAGCACCCAAAAATAGTTTCCCAGATAACTAATATGTCCATTCAGAAAAGCTGCTATATATGTCGCACAGACCAGACATCACCAACATTGAGTAAGGTGAGCAAGGAAAAATAATTTTCCATCCTCGAGTCTCAAATCTTATCAGAAAAATGCTCAAGTTGTAATGTACTGGATTTTTCCTACATCTGAAGTACAAAACCTTATATAGCAAAACCTACTATTGTTTGTATTATTTAAGGACATAAATATGCAAAGATATGATCACTTTGCCTGAATAGATTCTGCAAACGAGCATGGAGCTCAAGAAACAGAAATAAACTGTGAAAATCTGCCTGCAGTCTTCCTGAATGTGGTCCATGACATCAAGGTGTAGTAGCAATTTTTTATTTTGGATGGTATATAGCCTCTAAAATTAAGATTAAATACATTAACATTAACATTAAATATCTGATTAGGTAAGAATAAATCTGTAACTCAAATAAGCAGACAAAAAAGGCAACTGATTCCATCTGTTAAGGTTCAGTATTATATGCTTGTTAAATATGAACATCTCATTTCTTCCTCTAGTATAAATTGCAAATATGACATCTTTGAGTTGTTGAAAAATTCAGTTTTGACAGAACACAGCAGGCCGTTTCCCTCTGCTTTCCTCTTCATTTTGTTTCTACACCAGACGAAAGACCTTTCAGACCTCCTGCATCTCTGCACTGAACACAGACAGATTAAAAAATATTGATATTTTCATGTGAGCCGTGACATCTAAATCCATACAGCCTATCTCTGTGAGCAGCAGCTGCATTCCAAGTCAAGGACACCTGAGTGCAGAGGCTCTTAACCTTTCCTAGTCACAAACCCCCCAGGATAATCACATTGGGGCTTCTGAACCTCTCCCCACTACCTGCATGCAAACACATTGATCTCCAATCCATGTCTGCACCTCCTTTGTCACATATACCATTAGATTTAATGATTTTTGGTGTCTGAATATTTTTGGCGTCTGAATATTTTTGGCATATGATTACCCTAAGCAACACAGCTAACCAAGTGGGTGTTTTTGCTGTGAAGTGGTGAAATGAGTCTAGGGGGCATTAGCGAAAGGTGCTGGGCAAATTGATAGACGGAGAGAGAACATGTAGTTTCTTAGCCTGCTTGTTTTTCATCATTGTAAATAGATTTACTTTCAGCCCTCCTTTCCCTCCATTGTAGCAATCAATCTACAGACAAAAGGGAAACGACAGGGACGTGAAGGGACCGTCAATATGAGGGAGCGAGAGGGTGGAGGTGTTAGACAGAGATCGCAGAGACAGAGATGAAAACCATAAACAGCTGTTCCTGTGCATCTCCTTCACTGACTTTGAGTGATTGTTCAGAATGCTCTGATAAATACATGTTAAAAAATAAAGACTAAAGTAGAATTTCTGATGACAGCTGTTTTGTATATTTTTAACAGCTAGCACCTTTGTGTTGTTGAACGTGCTCTGGGCACTGCATTTTTAATTTATTACATGAATACAGGAAAAACAATTAAATTTGTCTGCGCTGGAAAATGTATGAGCCTATAACCAAAGCTATTGGTGTGGGCTGTTAACTTTGACGACTCCAGTGCTTAGGAGAGACTCATTAAAGAAGTGACTTACCCTCGATGTTTGCCTGATTGAATTGGGGATAAAGGCTCTCCCACCGAATTCATTACTCTGACCATATTTTGTATTGTGTCCATGCAAAATTCGCAAATCGCCCATTCAAGTGGAAATTTGTGCTCATCAATTATTTATATCCAACATCGCATCCAACTGATCACATTAAAGTTACTTTCCAACTTTTGGCACAGAAAATATAGCACTGTATATTTTCAAGCCCTTGCAGAGGCAGATAGGCTTTACTGCTGGTGCAGTAATTCTATAGACCCATCAAGGAGCTCAGGCAAGGTATAAGCCGCTCTGCGGGAACTCATGATAGGATCTCATTTTTGGAGCTTGGCCTCCCTTGGTGATACCCTAACACTGTTTGGTTTGGACCGTAATTTGGAGGAGAGTGTAAATACACACTGGGGGTGAACAAAAACAGTCCCTGTTTCCTAAAGATCCCACTGTATTATCATTTAAAGATTGTTTACACTGAACCAATAAAACAGGCATATCAATGCCCCATGTGCAATTTTAGATAACTTGCAGCGTTCTGAAATCAGAGGTGTGATGTGCAGCACAATAGCGGCCCAATTTTTTTTCAATCCCGCTCTGTGACTACCTGACCTGCCAACAACAAAGGAGGAACAACAATACTCCCAATGTTGAGAGTGAGAGTGAAAGAGAGAGAGAGAGAGAGAGAGAGAGAGAGAGAGAGAGAGAGAGAGAGAGAGAGAGAGAGAGAGAGAGAGAGAGAGAGAGAGAGAGAGAGAGAGAGAGATGAGAGAGAGAGAGAGAGAGAGAGAGAGAGAGAGAGAGAGAGAGAGAGAGATGAAAAGAGTGTGTTTATTTGTTTATTGTTGAGTATTTATTCTCTTTGTTGGTGTAGAGCCGTGAGCATAACAAAAATATTGAGAACCATGACCAATACAAAAGTGATAGTTGTTACCCTCAGGCGTGTGTGTGTGTGTCTCTCACCAGTAAGCAGGTCGACATGCTGCAGCTCGTTCCGCACCAGGCCCATGTTGTTGGGGGAAGAAGTGGCGTAGGATAGGAAACTGGTGAGACTCACCCATTCAATCCCCCTGCGGAATAAGCACACACTCAGGTTTTATTTACATGAATAATATTGCTATCCCAAACGTGCAGTGTATTTGTGAAATATTCCCTCCGTACATCCTGACAAGGTATTACTTCTAATTTAGAGTGTGATGTGAAAATGTTTCTAGAGGTGGGCACAGCTCAGGGAGCACACACACACTCCACTCTAATGAGTTGGTAAATAGCCACATGATTAATTAGTCAATTTCCCCACTAAATGTAAATGAGATGCTAAGTAGCCAGGCTTCCTTCGGCATGACTGTGATCGGGCGAGGGCTGCTGGACTCATTTCCATAAGCACCTCTGCTCTTCCCAACGCACAAAACACACAGCTTTGAACTTGATGCTGAGCGTCACAGCAGCGGACATAACAGCGGCGCTCTACAGAGACGGCCCTGATCTGATGGCACCGCTTTGATATGAATGTCTGAGTGGGTTTGTAATATTTATTTTACATTTTTTTGTCCTTTCCGTGCTCTCCTGATAATAGAAGACGTGAGAGGTTCAAATCAACCAGAGCAGAGAGCAACACCAAGCAAATGGGTAAATGCTTGAATCTGTAAAATACTAGCATTCAGTGAGAGATGACAAGCAGATGAGAAGACTGAGAAGCAGTTCATCATCATTACTGTACTTCAAATCCTCGGTGACACCAGAAACCAGGCAGAGAGATCAGCTGCCTAGTCACTCCCTTTTAATGGACACATACACAGCTACAGACATTTCAAGTATCTGTTCCATAGCTCATTAAAGTAAGTTGGAGTTTCACATCCATGGATACCAACTTCCCTCATTAAAGAAAGCCTGGCTCTGCTGAAACAAATCGCGTTTGGTCCCGACCAGATAATCCTGGTGAAATAGTTTAACTCCTCATTAGAGATTACTAACTAATCACGTGCAGCCCTGCTCATTGTTGATGTTGGGCTGTTGCATTTCGGGGCTCAGCATTCTGACCTCATCTCCTTTCAGTGCGGTTGGCTACGCGCACCATGATAAACCAGTTCATAGAGCAGAAACCCAGCAGGACACAAGAGTTTAATATCAAGCAAAACCTCCCTGAAACAAAGCCAGATTTAGGTCAAAGACGTAACTACTTTCTAGGTTTTGTCTTCACCAGGAAATCTTTGTCTCGCATATCTTGTGAACTATTCATCTTATTAGCTTCATAGTTGTCATGTATATCGCTAAGGGCCCAAGGAAGTGCAGTGTTGAATTGGGAATTTAATATTGAGAAACTTTGCATAAACAGGCAAACAGTGCCATGCAGTCAGTGTGGACAGCTGTCGAGGGTTTAACAACGAAGAATGCTGATCTCAAGCAACAACATTCAGAAAAATCTCTTGCTTAGTATCCACCTGAATTACAAAGCTTTTTAGATTGAAAAGTTGTGAGCTTGGGTCTGAACATTTTGTTGAGTACAAAACATACTTCTCACATATCCACCATGTATTGAATGAAAATATACAGCCCGTTAAGTAAATCATTCAAACTTGTACATAATTCCCTCATGAAGAGTAATAAAGCATATTCCGTTTAATTTTAAGAAAAACAATGACTATTAAATCTTCATTGCAGATTTATGACTTCCCTAGACTGCTATAAAAAGCTCTTCACACAATGTTCAGTAAAAAAGCAATAAAAAGTGACAGTATATTGTAGAACTATTTGATAGGGACTCACTAATGAAAAATTCATAATTCTGAACCAGCTCCAGATAATTAGGCCAAGCTAACAGTCCATTCCAAACAGGCAGGTTTAGAACGGGCACGGCACTAGTTGTAAACAAACTTCAAAATCTATAACTCTGAAACTTGACTTGTGATATTGCTTCGGCCAGCTTGTTATGAGTAATGAGCAACCACAATCATAAAAGTACTGAAACCACATTAATCTGGATTAACTGAGTTCTTCAGAATACAAAAACCCAATCAAATTAAATTACAACTTTTTAATAACTTTTCTAAGCATAAACATTGATGAAGCAAGTGTATTGTTTTGTTCCGGCTGGATTTCTCCACTAGCCCAGTGGTAACACCTCTTTTTGAGATCATAGAGAATGGAGTTATTGTCCCTTCAGTCCAAGTCCCTGTTGCCAGCCCTCATCAAGACAAAAAATACTTAAAAATTAATAGGCCAAAGAGAATAGGGTGTTTTTGCAGAAGGTTCTGGCACTGAAGTATTCATGACCCATTAATATGCAGTATTGAGCAGAATTTCAACAATCTATCTTTATAAATAGCTTCGATCTGTATCAGGCAGAGTTTCCAAACAAAAAAGCTCCTAATTGTGTTGGTGGTCTCATCATTGATTCCAAGAAATGTCATCAACAACTATTCAATACTACTGATGTTGTTAGTTTTTATTTTCCTTTTCAAATGCTTGGTATTGAAGAGAAGGAGGATGCTGTCAAATAATGAAGATTGCTTGTCCCTGAATGGCCCCTTTAATGCATGATTGACAGGTTCATTAATTAGCCACTTGAGAGAATGGTGTAGTGTTCGGAGAACATTACAGAAGAAGCCTCAATACTCTGCCCATTTTTCACCGTATAAAAAAGTCAAGTAATTTGTTTTATGTGACAAACAAAAATTGAATTAATATTCAGCATGCATTTCACAGTGTAATAAATAAAATTTTCCTCCCAGGCAATATTTTAACTTGTCATAGCAGGAAAAACACAAGTGTAACTAATAAAATGACTGTGTTCCGCTGGGGGGTTTCCATCGAGCCAGCATGCAAAATAGGAGCGCACGACATTAAAGTTTTCAACACCTGAGGTTGACAAGTCTAGCAGGTCTAAACTGTGAGAAACATGGATGCTGTGAAAATTGGGTTTGGTAAACAAGATAAGAGAGTGTTTTGTATTCCTTGTGTGGAAATCAGTGAAGGGTGATGCTCCTATTGAGATTTATTCCAAATTAATTGTGAAATGGCAGAGATGGTATGTTTTTTTCCTTGTTGCTGAAATTGTCTGCAGCCCCCTACAACCCTAATAGGATAAACAAATGACTAAAGGATGGATGGATAGTATGTATCCTGTTTACTGGGCAAATACAACACTACACTGGCTGTACCCAAAGTGTTACATCCACAGTTTGTGTTGAAACTGTATATAAAGTTGGGCATCACAAATCTAAAATACCCTCTACTCCAAACACATCTCTCAAACACACTTACACAGGTGGACACACACACAAACACACAGGGCATTATGGGCCTTGTAATGCAATTTATTGGGTTGTTCTGATAAATTGATTTGCACAGTTTGCAAAGCTGGACCCATTTTTCAAGTGCATCTCAGTTCTGTGTCTGTTCACCCACACTTCAGGAAATAAACTAACCTTTCAGTTAGTTGTTGGTATAAATCTATAAAAGCAGGTGTTCAGTATTCCCCACCCCCCTTACGACACACATTTTTTTTTCTTTAAATATGCTCTGGTGTGATCACACAGTAAATGTTGCCAGGGTTTTTATGAGACCATCACCAACCTTTTACTTGTCAACACATACATTTTCAGTCTTTCTGATTTCATTTTCATTATACTTGTAGATAATATACAGTAGTCCATATATATATATATAACCACCATCTCTATATCTGTTTGAATTACTCGTATTCTTGTATTGTTGTAGCTCTTGTATAATATATATATATATATATTCAAGTCAAAAGTACTGCACTCAGCTGAAGTACTCTGAGATATGCAGATAACACCTTTGTAAAGCAAAAGCCACGGAATTACTTCTATTTAGCACAACAGTTGTCATGGTGGCACTCTAATTATGTGAGTGCCAATTGCCTCCACAAACTTTAATGAGCCTGAAAACAATCAAGAAAAAAAGAAAGAATCAATTTGCCTTGAGCTGAGTAACTGGCCACACTCATCCAAAATGCTAGAATGTTGTTTTACAAATATTGTTTCTTAAAAGCACCACGACTGAACACACTTCATTTGTAAGATAGTGTGCGGACGATGTAAAAGTTCTGCACAGAAACAAAAATCTTACCTGACTTCACAAGAGTGGACACTGAGTTCTTTGTGGAGAAGACCACTGGTCAGGTTATAGACCAGTACAGAACCGTTACTGGTGCCTGAGACGAAGAGGGACAGAGAGAGAAAGAGAAAGAGAGCAGAGAATGAGGAATATGACAGATAAGTCACACGCAATACATGTTCTTATCCTAGCAGCATCTCGCCTCCAGCGGGCTCAGAAAGACGACACGTCAGTGTGACAACCACATGTGCTCCCTGCAATGCAGAAGGTGGGGATAGAGGCAGCCCATCAATCCGTGACTCATCCAACTCTGAGCCTTAGGACACTGTTCATCCACTGCTGGGGAAGGAACACAGAAGCTCTACCTCCAACTCTAACCCCACCCGATTTAATACTGCATGTGACCATTGACACTGATCAAAAGGTTTAACAAATTTGACAATTTTTTTATAATATATTTCAGGATAATATATGAATAGTTCTTATGTGGGCAATGTTTCCACTATAAATTGATTTAAATGTTTTAACATTCGCAGGGAAAGCTACGTTTTTTTTTAGCAAAGGCCTGGTTTAAATCCAGACTGAAATTCATACTAAGGAGCTCGTTTGATGTTTTCAAATTAAAAAGTTAATGATTTTGCATCCTCTGGGGATTTGTGATGTCACATGTTTGTTCCTCTACTAGACTATATAGGAGCCCATGTTTGAAGAATATGCAAAAGAAGCCCTTATTTACACTTTCAGCACGGAACCATAGCAAACTAATCCTATTTAGTTTAAGGACGTTTCCGTTAAACGATTAGAAAATATTTTCTTTTGCTTTTTTATAATACCATTGGCTAGATTTACATTAATCGGAAAAACAAGCAGCTAAAAATAGCACAAAACAGCTTTCGTTGTAACTTAAGAAAGGGAGATGCAGTCATTGAAACAACTACTCAACTCAGGAGCATAGTGCACAAAACTCTGTAGCAGATGTGAAGGCAAATAAAAGCCAATTTGCATGATGTTTAGAAAGTGTTTAACTACATTCTGAGGATCTCTATATATTTCTGTAATGATCACCAGCAGGTGCAGCAGGACATTCAGATCTATGATTATCCTCACTGTGATGGAACTGGGCTGATGTGCCAGTCCCCCTGAGAAGTACCGCTCAGTCTGCACCGTGCGACAGCATGACAACCACATGCTGACACAACATCTGGAAGTAGTGATAGGCAGAGCCTACAGGCACTGCCACATGGGCATGGGTGCATGTATTGTGTGTGTGTGTGCTCCTGCTCCCTGAGTAGCTGATAGATGACATGCATTGAGACTGTAGGAAGTTTCAGCAGGAAGTTGGGCAAACAAAAAGTGGGTTGTCTGTGATAAACATACAGTAGATATTTATTTCCCTGATTTGTTTCAAAACGACTGTGTGAAGGTGATCAAAAGACGCAGCCTGCTCCTTGAAGTGGAGAAGAGACTATTTTTAAGAAGATGTCATTGTGGTTCTGCAAAAGATAACATTACACAGGCTATTAAATAAGATAAGAAATGTCCATATTATGGTGAATGCTGCTCAGTATTTGACAGTTGTGCACATTTACCTTTATGTTTTTACAAGACAAATGCAAATCAAATCTTCCTGCTTTCCAAAACTATGTAGTTTAGTTGGATAGCTGAGCTGCCCAAGTATAAAGCTCTCTAAATACTCTTTGTTTTAAATCCATACCAAATCTCTAGTGCTAATCATCTAGTTAGTTTGTCATTTTATAAGGGGGAACTACTACTTGACCTAGCAAAGTTTCTGCTGCTGAGCTAACCGGCTGATGGCTTCAGGGTCATGTACAGACCCCGAAGTACTTCGACTTAGATAGACGTTTAACAAAAACATTAGGTTCACGAATAAGCTTGACACCGAGTAGAAGACCTTCTCGAAATGATAGAAATCTAAATGTTGTATTAAAATTAGATCTGATACCAGTCCCCAGACTAAATTGTTTAAACACCAAACTGCAGCTGTTAGCGAGACTATCCTCAGTTGAACCCAACTCTAAAAGTACGTGAGTGGGGGCAGAAGTAAATTTGTAACCTTAACTAAAGGCTTTGAGTTTATATAGATTATTTTGTGGACTTCAAATGTAATTGATATTCCCAATGACAGACCAGTGGAGCTGAGAATGTGAATCAGTCCATCCGATAATTGTTTTGCTTTTTGAAGTGCATGCTTCAGTAGCTGCCTGTATGTCAGTGCGTAGATGTTTATTTCCCACATTTTGCAATTGAAAAATGTACGTTTCAGCTGAGTTGATACTTTATTCTACTCATAGTGCCGTTTCATTCCCATCAAATCCAAACAATGCAGCAAAGAATAGCTGTTGGGCAAAGCACAAATAAATAAATTAGTCATGCCGCCATCCAATGATTTGAAAAGAATGTTGGATTGTTTGTGTTTGTGCACAGGTCGCTGAGAATATGGCTCTAGGTGTTGTAACTATCTGTAATGGAGCTGCCACGTCTCATACAGATTACAGGTTTTTCGACGGGACACCAGACAGCAGTGCTTCTGGGTAGATAGGCAGGTAGCACCGTTTCTGTAACCTCCCTGTCGGAAGGCAAGGTGCAAGAAAGACTGACAGGAGGGAAAAGTAGAAAACAGAAATAGAGAAAACAGAAACACACGGGATTCCTACCCTCTTTCTCACTGTAATGGCAATTTCAGCCCCCAGTGCTTTTACACCTTCAGCAGTGAGCTTATCTCTTGCCTTTATTTGCACCAAGTGGAAGGTGTAAAAACTTGGCTTCCCTTGGTTGTTCTTCTGACTGGTGTCACATCACTGACACTCAATAGTGTCTATTTTACAAAATTTTGATCTACAGCGGATTGTTTCAGTATATTTAAGTAAACCTATTCAGATTCCGAATGGTAGAAAAGCTAATGTGGAGTCATTCAGAAGCCAAAAGAGAAACTGAGCTGCACCTTTCAAGGACTCATACAGAGATTTAGCGATTAGGTGTATCATCTGGGTCTTGGTATATAGGAGAGGTGACAGATGCCATCTCTTGCCAGATCACTTGTCACAGAACCATCCTAGACGTCATTACTGTGGAGGTGACGCTGGCAATTCTAACCCAGGAATGTATTCCAATTTATAAAGCATGACAGGAGGCAAAGTATCAGATTTCAAGACTGCAAATATGACATTTTCTTAAGTTATTGTGACTCTACTGTTGTAATAGCACAGGCATTATTCATAACAAAACTACAATAAGAACTTGACTTTAAATGAAATATGCTGGCCTCAAGCTGCTATTGTAATTAAACACACTTTAACTTTTGAATTGCCAGGACATACCGTTCACTTTTCAGTAGAGATTGTGTCTTTCATCAAAATCTCATCTGTGATTATTTAGTCTTTCACACTTGTGGCCGGCATTCAGCAAGTGCAACAAAAGGCACATTTCAATAATGCTGCTAGAGACAACCGTGGGGATGTCATGTTCTACTTTTAGATTCTGAGGGCCACTGTGAACCAGCTATGCCAAGTCAACCCCACACCATCTGCAGTAGAAGGTGGTTCTACTGTAATCGCTCCAGAGTCCCATGCTTATTAGAAAAAAGACAGGTTCCTGACTGAACAGGCTTTCTGGATTTGCTGCTTTTGAAAGAGCTGTGTCTGCTGCCAAGAACATTCTAAGAATAGAGCTAATGTGGCCAGAATGAAGCTTTGTAATTAGTGCACTGTTTAAACCAATGTATTGAACGCTTTCTTGCTGAAAGGCTTCAGGCAGGACGGTGAGGTGGTATGAAGAACGACAACAAGCACATATGGAAGTTGTGGTGGATGGTTGGGTCAAACCCAGATCGTTTACCCAGGAGAGGGGTAAAGGGTTCAGGGCTTGAAGGGTTCAAATCCAGGTTTATTTCTTGAATGTTAACTTATCTCTTTAAATTATTTTTTCTTACACTGTGATGCAGTGGTTAGCTCTATCGCAGAAAGAAGGTTCTGGGTTTAAACGGCCTGCTGGTGCTTTACTGTGTGGAGTTTACACGTCCTACCTGTATATCTTTGTGGGTTCTCTTCATGTTCTCTGACTTCCTCCCACAGTTCAAAGACATGCAGTTTAGGTCAATTTATATATTCTAAATTGCCTGTATGTGTGAATATATGTCGGCCCTGTGATATGCTGGCAACCCTTCAAAGGTGTACCCCGCCTCTAAGCCAATGTAAAGCAGGATTGGTTCCACCCCCACTGCGAACCTCAAAGGATAAGCAGCATAGATGATGAGGGATGAACTTGCAGTTTGGTTACTACTGGGTTAGGTTGCTCAAAACCCACAGGATCTATCGTGCCATTGTTAGAGCAAATAAAAATATGCATCCTCAAACCACATTGTGGTATTTTGCATACTAATTGGGTTGACTAACATGTTCTTGCTTCGTTATATAGAGACAACAGCCATTGTCCCTCAAGGCCTTTTAAAACTATTGTAGTTATTAGGTAATAATATGCAGTGAATTTAAGAGGTCTTGGTGTTCACCACTGTGGACATGTTGCACATGTCAGAAAGACAAAGACACCAGTGAAAATGGTTGTAAGATGAGTAGGTTGAAGGTGTCATTATTCATCTGCTTGTGTGTAGATCTAAACGAGGCCATATATCATTGAGGTATGATTAATTTAGGTGGTCTTCATCAGGGGACTGAGCGTAGCCTATTTTTCAGCTTGACAACTCAACTGAAGGTTTGCTTTGATGGGGAGAGAACAGCAGAATGCCTGTGCCTAAAATGAATTTTGGTGCACAGGCAGGATAGAGTGTGTGCATACATACACTGAGCAGCAGACGGAAAGACAGAGACAAAAACTGAGACCAATTTATATGAAATGATGCTCTTAGTTTCCCATTTAAATACAGACTCTGTAATTGTATGCATCATTACTGTGGGGAAGATGAGGGAACAGCTTTTTATGAAAATTGCTATGCGGATCAAAAACAAATAAATCCAAACTTTCTCTGCTTCTCTGTCTTTCTTGCCTTGCAGCTGTCTCGGGGGAGTAATAACAGAGGCTGATATTTCAGAATAATTGTATGTCTTTTCCATTATTTGCTGCAAGCACAAAGTCAGATTCATTTTAATTTATAAACTCGAGGAAGATCATTTGAAATGTCAAGTGGGTTTAGTAAAATATCAGCAAGTTTGAAAACCCTTTGTAACTCCAAGCTGTTTGTTTGCTTTAATTGTCCTACAAGAGTTTTATAAGCCATCATTTAAATGTCCAGTGTATAGGAATTAGTGGCATAATTCATCAGCAGAAGTAGTATATAATATTTATCCTCATATTTTCTGTATATTCCATTGTGTTTCTGTTGCTGTTATAACACTTAAACTATGACGATGAAAACAATCTTATTTAATACTTATATAAATACTTTGAAATCTATTTTTGTGGAATTCTTTCAAATTTTTGCCAGAGAAAACCCTTTAAAACCATACCTAGGTCAACGCTTAGAGCACCATACAGTTTTGATTATTACCCAAACTACTACCTAAAGCGTTCTCATGGGGCAGATCACAGCTTCCAAAACCCTGCCAGTCATAGTGCCTTGCTCTTCTTTGAGTTCTAGAGTTTTGTGAGTGTATGTGGCAGTGGTGCCTTATTACCTACCTACAGCCAGCAGGGGCTGGTAGTGGTTGATGTTTTTGGTGGTGAGTGGTGGGCACATGCGAATGGAAAACGGTGGCAGCGGCAGACCAGACAGCAGGCCGGTCAGCAGGAACTTTAACTGGACCTCCGTCTGGTTGGATGATGGAGGAAGAATCTCACCAGCAATCAAGGTCTGGCCTACAGATAGAACCAAAGCAGTATATTTTACACAGTATATACAGAATTTATAAAACTGTTAAAAGAAAATTACAAGACCATAAAATTTGAGGGAAATGAGTGAGGGCCATTCAACCAAACTCATACAATTTGCAATAAATTAACATTACAACTTACGTCACATGATTGATGCTCTATGTTGGTTTCACTACTGTTCAATGTATGTGTTTATTTAACCATGTACAATACAATATAAATGTACAGTGAAATTAGTCAAGCTGATCCAGTTTAGATGATATGTCTGGCAGCTGAATAAGATGGCATTTAGAAAAAGACAGAATTCAGACTCAGTTACTCTGATGCAACCATCCACGGGGACATTTCATTAAAACTTGGCTGCAGTAAATTTGACCACTCAAGTACACGATTCACTTGATGCACTGTGTATTGGAAATAATAAACTTGATAAAAAGCCAATAACCCTAGACAAAAAGACACAATCTAACCAAATACAGCTAAAGGACCAACAGCCAACTATTAAAGGGCATCATTATTGCTCCTGCTACAACTCCAGATGAGGCTACATATACATGAGACTAGCATGATGTTCTCATTTCATGCAGGTGTTACCCCTCCACATCCATTGTCATTCATACCCTGATACAGATAGAAGCCAGGATCTAATCTTTATAGCACAGAGAGAAGTGTGCAGTTATCTCTCATTTCCCTTTTTTGTAGATTCTAGATAAATATTTGTAGCAGAGCTCATTAGCACTCTTACAAATAAAACTATCAACTCAGCAGTCTAATCCAAAGCTCTTCTGTTCTGGCTGAAATGTAAACACTCACATTATTTTTGACTGCAGCTGGGAGCCAGCAGATTAGAATCCGTTTTTCATTAAGTTGTGGCTCGTTAGCAAGTTTACCATCTTTGATGGTCTCAAGATGGGAGTGCTGAGTTGAGACAATTACGTCAGAGAAGTTTCTCTACGTGTCATCCAGTTAAGAAAATGGTCTGTTTCTATCTCTAGTCTTGATGAATATCCCAAACGCTCTGCAGTACTCTTTTACATCCATTCAAGCATATTCATTTAGTATGTGTTGAAATTTTTACTTTTAAACTTTAGCAATCAGAGACATCAGCTGAGACAGAGAAAGAGAGAGAGAGAGAGAGAGAGAGAGAGAGAGAGAGAGAGAGAGAGAGAGAGAGAGAGAGAGAGAGAGAGAGAGAGAGAGAGAGAGAGAGAGAGAGAGAGAGAGCAGCAGATTAAGTGTGTGTTTTCTTGGCCAAATATATTGAAATGCAGAGCTTGAATGAATGGCACATGATACACCACCTATTGCAGTTTTTGCTGTCTGTTGTGTTACGTCTATCACGCACGTAAATATCCGGAGTTTTCAGATATATCGCGCAGCCCTATTTGGGAGGGAGACTGGGATCAAACCGCAGACCTTCTGGTTGGTGGACGATCCGCTCTACCCTTGAGCCACAGCCCCTGCAGGCTGACTCAAATTGTGCAGTCATAAAACTTAACATTATTACTGTTAAATATTATTATATTCAATGTAAATATTAACCTTGGCTTTTTTAATATTAAAAATACTTGAACCTATACCCTGTTTTACTGAGGCTTGGTTTTTGATGACCGTGCCCGTCACAATAAGGCTGTTACTGACTACATTTAATGGAAATTCATCTTCTGTTACATATCTGCCTCAGATCTGAGGGACATCCTCTGAGGGTGCAACAACCTGAGTGTTGTTACCGGCACTGGTGGCAAAAATCCATTTTGTTTTCAATTCATACACCATAACAGCCTCCTTGACATTGGAATACAGTGTCAGTCTAACTGAGCTTCATTACAGCTTGAAAATATAATCAAATGAGATGAGAACATAATTCCAAACAAGGCAGCACATCAATAAAAACAGGAGCCAGAGAAACAACAGATTAAAAGGTGTAACAAATGAGAATACAAAATGAAGGCAAATTAACACATTTGCCGGTTAGTTCTGGCATGTGGCAATAATCGGTCTGCCTAATGCTTTTCTTATGGTCAGCCAATCAGCATCACATCATAACACAAGATAGCTTTTCATAGAATATTAGCATCCTGCAGGTCAGTGACATTACCCCCCTAACAAGAGATTTAGTCAGCAAATGTCATACAGAGCTTTTGCTTTAGGCAGTGACTGGCTTCAATTTCCCTGTTTGTGCATGTAATGCGCGTGTGTGCTTGTGTGTGTGTGTGTGTGCATGTGTGTGTGTATAAGGGGAGAGATGGCAAAATCCTCCTCTCTTATGCCAGCATAAATACTAGTGCTCCACCTCCCCAAGGCCTTCCACTCACATGCAGTTTGACTTTCGTGGAATTCAACTGAATAATATAAAAGAATAAAAATAAGAAATAAAAGAAATTCAGAATTCCATTACTATTGTATGCCTACATTCATCTTTTGATAGGCAGGTCTGTTCTAAATCAACAGGGAGGAAAGAGAGTGTGTATGGAAATACGACCAGCATGTGTTAGAGAGAAAATCACAATATAAGCAAAAGGACGAGATGGAGAAGAGATAAAAGTGACAAGGAGGCACGGCCAAGCACCCCTGGGACTCCTCCGAGCCGTTCAGCCTGGGGAATCATTCTGGCTTGTGCCGTGCAGCAGAGGAGAAAACAGTAGTCACTCATTAAAGCTAAGAGTGAAAGAGTGGCCCACGCAAACAGCTCACAGAGGAACAATAAAAGATACAATAAGGCCTGATTCACCCATATACAGTATATTAAGTACACACAATTCCCAAGTGTAACAGTGGGCAGTGTCCCACACACTGTTGTTCGGGTTCTGGACTTAGGGACATTCAGCTGGAAATAACTGAAAAATTTAAGTGATTCAGTGTCTCAGTGTTAATTGGGGCAGGTTAATATCAGTATGGAAAGAACTGTGTGGTAAATATAGCCCTGTAAACATATAGTGGTCAAAGTTTTAGGTGTTCAACAAACTTCACAGATGACGCACATGAAGTTGGACAAAATCATCATATTTTCTTCTCTGTCATCACGACACTTGCTCATTGTGGGCATTGTTTGTGCTCTGTAAATATTAATATGGTCAACATCTACTCTATGTGAGAAGTGCCCTGAGATTTTGTCTGTTTGTCTGATTTGATGCTATATAAATTAAATTGACTTTAGTTTATATGATGATGCATTCAGCTCTTCAGCTCGTTGTGGGCTCTCCCGGCCTTTAGCCTGGTCCACACCAAGTGAGAGTAGGTGACTGACTCAGCCAGTTGAGGATATTCCACCGCTTCACTCTGATAAGCTCTTTGGTTTCTTTGGCAAAATGTTTGACACCATTGTTCTGCTGATCGACGAAATGTTCTCAAGGAGCATTCAGCTAAATCTGAGCCCACAGAAAGATACTGTATACCTCTGTATTCATACTATTGCTCTGGTCAGCTGCGAAATAAATAACAAAGAGCCTCCCATACATGCCTGAGCTATAACAGAACCTCCATGTTTGACAGGTGACTTTGTGGCATTGGGTCATGAGCTTCCCATTCCTCTAGTTCTGTCAGACAACTCACGTTCGATCATGTAATATATTTATTACAACAGATTTAGTGTTTGGCATCTAGGCTCCAACTTAATCACTCCTCCATATGATTACACAGGAATGATGGGAGTGATGAGCAAATACTTGTAACCCCCCCCCCGTTGGAGCCTACAGGTGGATGCTGGGGTGGTGGAGGGGCTGAAGCAACAGGTAGCAATACTGCAGCAGCAGTGCGAGCAAGAGGGGTTGATGGGAAATGTCTCACTGGTTAAATAGACCACCTGATAAGGTGGGTGTGTATTATAGATGGTTGTGGAGATTGAGGTATGTCACATGATGTATGTCAGATGATGTATGTAACATGATTGGCGCAACGCAGCTCGAGTTGCCTGCCAGAACTAGCTCGCCGGCATCGCCACATTTGAGGATCAACAGAGGGGAATTTTATTTCAGTAGGCTACAGCATTTTTTTCCACAACTCTACCAGTGTTTTGTGTTTCTGTTTCTGAAGTTTAAAAAGGGTTTGCATCTTGTGGGGAATTCTCTGAGATTGTGGCCATGAAGTCTTTTCTCCATGTTTGACAAGAAGTGCGCCTAGATTCCTCCTTCGTCATAAATGGGTTTTTCTTCAACACAGAAATTATTTTCTGCTCATCCAAAACACTTGTGCTCCCTGTTTGACCATTTGTAATGTTGTAGTTTTCCTGCTTGTTTAGAAAATACTCAACTATTGATTTAAACAACCCAACTACATTTGACATTATTTATTTTTTAAAACCTCGTTACTACATCATCTTATTGAATTGCAGAGGTCACATCTTTAATCTTCATATTGACAGAGACCTCAGCCTCAATTTAAAAGCCAACTCTCAGTTCTCAGTCAACTCTGAGTCACGTGTGAGTTGTTTAATGTATGAGCTACAAAAAACGAATTGCTTCAGAGCCCTTGCACACTTGGCACTCTGTGTTACAGGGGCTCTATCTCCATAACAGTTGATTCTATATTGAGGTTTATATATCAAAGTAAAAGTATAGACTCTGCTCTTTAAAGTAATCTAAATGAGTATACATCAAGTTAAGGTGCTGAAACAGAGTCTAAAGAATGCATAATATGCAGCTGTCGAAATACTTAGTCTACACCAGGGGTCTTCAACGTTTTTCAGGCCAAGGCCCCCAAACTGGTGGAGGGATGGAGCAGGGACCCCCTGCTATATATATTGTTTAAAATTGTGTTTTATATTAAACTGGGCCTAGTACCATGTATAAACATAGCTACCCTGTTATTATGCATTCAATACTAAGCTATTCAAATATAACCCATTTATAAACATACATCTTTCATTCAACACTGAGCTTTTAAAGTAATTCACAGCTTCATGTTTTTATTTTAAACATACATGTAGAAGAGACAGGGAACCCTCAAGCCATCTATGGATGCCACACATACTCCCACATTAGTGAGATGTCGGACCCTGATTGGTAGAACACAACTTATCTAACCTTGGACGGATGGAGGTTGTCAGACAGAGGTTTAAATCAGCCTCTCAATATGTTGGATACATGTTAATGTGTATTTGAAGACATTTCAATTTGTGGGAAAAAATTGGGTACAAAAAAAATGAAAAATTATAAAAAATATAAAAAATTGTCTAATCAACCAAGCATTTCGCGACCCCCCTGCAGTACCTCCGCGGACCCCCTGTTGAAGACCTCTGGTCTACACTGTATGCCTCTCTACATCTTTTGAATTTAGAAAAGCAATCTTTCTATAGAGAGGAAGTGTGCTTCAACAAGAAGTGTCAAATATGTGTTGTCTACATCACATGTCTGGTGTTGATAGTGATGTGTATAGTCGTACCGATCATGCTGTTAAGAGAGAGATCCTGAATCCTTTTTTGGTTTGGACCCAGCGCAGCTCCACAGAATGACACGGGGGAGTAGAGCGGAGACAGACCCGAACTGACAGACAGAGGGAGAGAGAATATTAATTAAAAAAATGTTTCTCTCAAATGAAAGCAAGGCGCACATGCATTATTGAGAGCAAGTGAATGGATGATAAATGAATGTTGTTTGTGCATATGATGGATGTTATCTGCTCCTTAATAAATAACTGACCCAAAGGGACACAGCAGATTTCACAGAGGGTAAGTCGTGTACTGATGCCTTGTATTGATTTGCTCCTGCTCAGTAAAGAACAGATATTATTCTTAGAAAGAACGTTTCCATGACTGTTGATGGCACTTTATACACTGGTGGCTTGACCTAAAATTGAATAGGTACAGCAGAGTGAAGGGTTTCCCCATAAATAAATCATCCTAATTCATCTGTGCATGCTCAGCACACTGTGACAAACACAATGTCACTGAGGAAATTTTAATTCATGTCGGCATATTTAACCTGGACCTTTTTCAGATTTGTTATCTTTCCAATAGGAAGACTGTAGACCAGAAAGGTTGAATAAATATAAATTTATCGCAGCGTGAAAGGCAACTGCCATCATCTGAACAGACCAGAAAGACAGAACCTACATGTCTGAGATTCTATATTCGATAAGACTATAATAAGATGATTCATCACAGTGACAAAAAGGAAGAGTGTGCCAACCCTCAATAAGTCACTGATGAAACTTTGTCTTGTTTGCCCAAATTAGAATGCTCACAGGCAGACAAACCTCTCTCAACCTCACACAGGAAGCAGCAACTTAAGAGAGAAATAGAAAACCATCTCCTTGAGTATCGAGGGAGTGTTCAAAGGAAAGCAGGGCTCATCAATGTAAGAAACTCTCTGAACTCCCTTGCTACACCAGTCACTAAGAAGAGTAAATGTAGGTCAGAGGATTTTAAGTCAGTTTAAGTCACCTTATAAAGTTGTGACTCTTTTGAACATTACTTGTTCCTGCAATTTCAGCTTCTTCCTGCTAAACTGCAATGTGAAATGACAGAATTGGTTGCATTCCTGTGTGTGTGTTAGTGTGTGTTCATGTGTGTGTGCATACTTAGGATTGGCTGCAGCCTTGCCAGTGTGAGCTTTGAGCTCCCACAGCATGACTCTGCCGTCGCTGACCATGAGCCCAGCGTTGTTTTCGTTGACAGGGCAGATAACCATGCGATACGGCCGGACTGTCTTGGTGACTCGGATTGCATCGCACTGAGAGCGAAGGTCGTACATGAGCTCCTGGACACTCTGTTCTGGGTCTGGGGGAAAGAAAGAGGGATGGAGAGAGATCCAGAGGAACATTGAGGAGATAAAAGTGGAAGAAAAGTTGGACAAGGGACAAAGTGACAGTCAGGGAGAGTGGAAGAGAGGAATGGTGGGAGATAAAAAAAGAATGAGATGAAATCAGAGCAAATAGGTGAGGAGATGAATGGAGGGGTTCAACAAAAGAAAAGAAAAGAGAAAATTGGCAGGAGGACAATGAGTAGAGTGAAGCGAAAAGGAAGAGAAAGAGGGATGGAAGGATTGAGTAACCAGTGAGGACGATTATTGTGTGTTAGAGAATAAGAATCAAGAGATAGAAAAAAGGGTTTAATGAAGGAAGAGATGAAGAAAGGACGTAAGAAAATAAAGGAGTGCATGAGAGTCTCAAAATAGGACATGGCAGGAAAAAATAAAGATGAGTAGATAGCAGGGAGTGAGGTAGTGAGAGAGATTCAGCGACACAATGGTCCCATCAGCCTATAGCACTAAGCCAAAGATAAGTGAGAGCAAAAAAGGTCACATTTCCACTGGAGCATGGAGAAAGGCTACAGGCTCTGGCTGCAGAACAGTTTGGCTGAATAGATGCTGACAGGAGTGACAGTGGTTTGTGAGTAAGGACAGTGCCACTAGCTTGTGTTGTGTGTGTGTTGGTGTGTGTGTGTGTGTGTGTGTGTGTGTGTGTGTGTGTGTGTGTGTGTGTGTGTGTGTGTGTGTGTATATGTGTGTGCGTTTGTTTGTTCGTTTGTGCGTGCGTGCATGCGTTCGTCTCTGGGAAGACTTTTCATACCTGCTGCTTCCTCTGTAGTGGTGGTGGAGCGACACACTCGAAGGGTGATACAACCGTTCTCATGGAGACAATAGAGGGCGTCCCGCTGAGCACAAGGAATAACCTAACCACAGGGAGAGTCAAGGGAACAGTTAATGATGTGTGTTTTCATAATCAGGTTTACAAACTGTCTTTTTGAAAGGTCTCATCTTACACCGAGCACAAAGCAGCAGCAAACGTAAAATGTAAAGTGTCTTTGCTAGTTTCAGGCTGATGAAGCTGTTATTTTCCTGCCCCGTTCCATCATTCATTTAAATATAAAAAGCACTTATGACCATATGAGTGTGAGGGCTTATAGAATTAATCTCAGGAGTATAATATAATTGGAATATTTAAAAAATCTTGACTATTCAAATGCTGTGATTCCCGTTCAAATGTGTATTGGAGAAATACCTGCATATAAAAATGTAATGCACGGGTCTCACTGGGGCTGTGCAGCAAATGACAGCGTAGACTGATCTGCTGCACTTCTCACACGCGTGTCGTTAAACAAAATGGTTTTATTTATACTCATTCCAAGAACAGGAGAGAGACAGGAAACCACGCACCGGAAAGAAAGCTGCCCTTCAACTGTGTTTTATGTTTTCATGTCTCTGTGACATATTCTACAAATATAGACAGTGCCAATCTGGTGAAAGGTGTATTGTTGCTGGAATAGCAAACCACAATTGCATAAACAATCTGAATATGATTTGAAAATTAAATATAAGAAATTAATTTCAAATGGAATTATAGAGGATTGACAGTCCTAGAGAGTACCCATGGTGTATTGCATATTATGCCCAAACACACACCCACAATTAACAGATTTTAACCATGCACCTAGCCTAACCTTTTTCTTACTACCAGAAACTGATTGATACACGCTCTTGCTCCATTTACTTTAGACCATGTGTTTAGATTATTAATATGGAGACTGATGTGTTGAACACGTTCCCCTTAGCAATATCTGTAGATATGTTTTGTTTGATTTCGTCCAAAGAACATTTTCAAATCAAGCTCTTACCTGTATGTCAGAGATGAGTGACTCGATTAATTCACTTTTATTTTATGCCTGCCTTATATAAATAAGATAAGCACTGCTGCTAATTATAATTTGTCACCGTCAAAAAAATCTTTGATTTTATAATTAATCCTTTAGTCGATAAAAAATGTCAGATAATTGTGAAAAAGGACTGTGTCCTAATTCCCAAGGTTCTCAACTAGGGTTGCAAAGGGGCGGAAAATTTCCAGTAAATTTCCGGAAAATTTCCGGAAAATTTCCATGGGAATATTCAGCTCGGGAATTTTGGGGAATTTTGAAAAAAAAATATACACAAATTAAACGCTGAGCACTACAAAAAACATTAAAAACTCTATTTTAAAGACGTATGGAATGCAGCACAAGCTGCACGTTGAATTTCAACCCTGCACTGTGCATTTCTCCATCACATGCACAGATAATTGCCAGCATCCTGCACATTACAGCAGGGCTATTGAGGCCTGCTGTAGTGTGCAGGACTAGTCAGGTAAGTTTCGATGATATTACTGGGGAAAATATGTTAGCATGCTGATTGAGGATTGTTCATCTGTCCATCTAGCCTATTTCTATTCATTTATCCATCAATTGTAAAATATTTTTAAGGATGATTCCAATTGGCCAACTATTTATATCTCTGGCATTGCTTTAGTGTTTTTTTACAAGATTTTTTCTCATCTTATTCTAAAGAGCAATGCTACGTGCACTACCTCATGTGTGGAGTCATTTCACCCCAGCCAATGTAGAAGGAAAGGCTTTGTACATTTGCAAATACTGTGGAAAGACCTATGTTAAGAATGACACAAAGATCCAGAAGCATATAGTCAAGTGCCCAAAGTTTCCTCAGGGCTCAAATCGGCCTATGACAAAACACAATGTTTATATTTATGTCTGTATATGACAAGATAAATACAGTTAGTATAAATTACCCACACAATTTCCAGTTTATTCCCGTTAATTCCCGTTAATTCCCGTATATTCCCGTATATTCCCGATAATTCCCATGGAAAGTTTCCAGCTTTGAATATTCCCGGAATTTTGCAACCCTATTCTCAACTAATTTTTCCATATTAAAGAAGCTGAAACATGGGATTCTGCTTGAAAAGTGACTTTTCAATCAATCGGTTAAAATAGATGCCCATTCATCTTCAGGGTAATCGATTGCTTCATTCCAGACAGAATAGAAAAACAATATCAATCATGTTGACAACTGAGCACATGTGGTTATTCACCTGAATTTACCTGATATAATATCAAATTTAACAAGTACAGGGCAAACATTCTAAGAGAGAAAGTTAAAATGTACTAATCAACTTCATTAGGCAGGCAGACAGGCGATGGTGGGTTTGCATTGCTCTGATCCTGTTCCCATTTTCTATCTTTAACAACAAACTTCAAGCTGATCAATACGTTTTAAAAATCAAATATTATTCTCCATAGATCATTTTTTTAGTTTCTCATCTTTCCTTCCTTTGGCATTGGTGTCTTTCTCACTTTGTCACAACTGGGCCACATGTTACCCAACAATATTTGTATTTAACGTTTTTTAAGTGCAAGTGCACAAATTACTAAATACAATTTTAAACAATGCAATTGAAATAAATATAACAATTTGGTGCCTTAACACCGACTCACAACTTAATTTGAGTCATCGCTTACAAGTAGTATAGCTGCAAACTGACTGTCAGTGTGTTGTAAAAATGTGTGTGTGTGTGTGTGTGTATGTGTTAGTGTGTATGTGTCTATATTCCTCTGTCTTCCCATTGAGCTTCTACACTGCAGTCTGGATTTAAGTATTTGAAACCTGTGTCATCAGTCATGCAAATTGGCTGTGTGACAAGCACTTCATAACACTTAGAGAGGGAGTTGGTCGGACAGAGCCCGGGAGGCTGAGTAATACCCCTTTACTCCGGCTCTGTGGCTTTAGGACTTACTCTGTGACTACAAAGACTTGTTCTCTTCCTTTGTAGTTTTTAACCGTGGCTATTTTTGTTAGAACCACATCACTGACAACCCAAGGAAAGTTTGATTTATGGAGTCAGAATATGAAACAGGTTTCACACAAAGAGAAAATGTCAATGGATCACTTTGAGAAACTAGGGAACAGTAAACAGGCCAATACAAGTACATGCCGGCATGAATGTCAAGGTTATACAATCAGAAAGGAATATTAGCTCAAATAGAGTTCAACAACCACTCAGTGTAATGACAAGCCCTACAGTAGCCTTTCACAGACCCAGAGGGATAGCACAAGCAACAGAGTGACATTAAGAGGCTGTTTCTGTTCGGTTACAGGCTCTGGACCTGGGACAAATCCTCCGGAGGGAATTGGCACCTAAAAGGTCACGAGTGCAGCTGAATGTGAATATAAGAGGGTACAGAAGTCAGATAATACATAGGCTGGAGAGGAGTTTTTAGGCTGTAGCTAAGGACTGTGCAGTTACAGTTGTCAGACCTTGATGATGATGCCTTAGAGGGGGGATGAAAAGCAGAGAACTTTGTTATCTAGGGCAGGGGGAATTGACTTCCTGGAAGAATTATCCATTACAAAAAAAGATTCTTGCTGAATCCCCTCATTTATCTCACTTTAGTCCAACTGAGATGTCAGTGTATTTCTTACAGGTTTGCAATTTCCACCAACTCTTTTACTGATTTCCCCACAGACATGAACGGCACCTCACCTGAATGAAGGGCACCCCGGAGCGCTCGATGGACACCACGCCCACCGTCTGGCTGAGCTCCAGGTCCAGGATGAGAATCTCTCTGGGATAGAGCAGCAGCATGTGGTTCCTCTTGGAGGGCAGGTAGGACAGCTGAAGGCAGTCGTTCAACGTCACGGCCTCCGCACTACAGTGACACACATGAGAGTAAGGAGAGGGATGCGGACAAAGTAAGAAAGGGAAATTGACTTAGGTATCAGGTTATGTTCTTATCCGGACACACCTGGCATGTAAAACAGAAAGGGAAAGCCAAATATTTAACAACAATGTATCTTTCTCATAAATAAAAGAGTAAAAAAAAATTAGATGACTATATCTACAATTCCTCCAGAATTCCTTAGGATTTGGCATTTTCTACTTTTGTCCCCTGTCTTGGTGTTGCATACATTTTTAAAAGTAAATTTACTGAAAGTATGATATGTTCAAAAAGGCAAAACATCAATTGCAATGACTAGTAGGGACATGTATCATTCGAACACATAACCTAAAATATAATGAATAAAACTCTGTTGGAACAACAGAGGAATATGAAATGTGCGATTATGTATACCAGCATGAAGATGGATAAGAAAATCAACTTTAGGAAAAACTTGTTTTTATTTCTAAGATTCAGGGTATTAAGAAGGTATTGGCAGTAAAAGATAAAAATCATTTTGAGTATAAAAAATATGTCAGACCAAGGCTGTTTGCTGCAATTTCCGTGATGTGTGTTTTAATTAATTACAAGTGCAGAGACACTTTGCAGACCAGTCAAGAAGGAACAGACGCCCGATATTATCAGAATGTATGAGTATCCAAGGCCATGACTCATTGCCACAGATTCATTCCTCTAGGTCACAGTAAGATCAAATAAAGGAGAAAACAAACTTTATCACACAATGGAGATCATTATCGTGTCAGGGAAAGAGTAACAGATAAAATGAAATGAATACAGGAACCTTTAGCAGTTGCCGAGCTAAATCACACAGTTACCAGCCAACTGAAGACAGGCGAGGCAGAGATGGAGGCTCAGACGACAGAGCTATACCGAAGGCAAAACATCCAAGAAAGCAACAAATACTGAGAAAAAACTAAACAAATCCTGTTACCCCAAACACTTTCAAAACCGTTCAGCTGTCCAATTTCCCAAACAGCACACACTTCCCCTCTCTCTCCCTCTCTTCGCTGTCAATAAAGCATGAAGGCTACAGCCGTCAATGGATCATACATAGTTAATCATGGCTACATGTAATGCATACAAACACACGCAAACACACACCAGATGTTTCTGACAGCGCAGGACAACCTCAAAGGATACAGGTTTAAAAAGAACCATCCAGCTTCTGTTGTTTGATCATGTTAAATAAATAAGGGGAAATGACATCAACATCTGATACACTGTTTATACATTATGTAGATACTTCCGCTTCTGATGTCTGGACAATGAACAATAAACTTACTTGATTGTGGCAGGCAAATCATAACTTTGACTTGGATGTGGACGTGACCTTCAGATGTGATAGGGGTGTAACGATTCTTAAACTGACATCACGATACAAAAATCTATACACAATCTGATATCATGATTAAGTTCAACGTAAAAAAGCAATACTAGTAGGTGCTGCCTATAACTTTCTCAATCAACACATGTAAATCAAGGAATCATTATTCAGTTTAAAGTTAGGGCAAGCTGAAGTGTCACATCAGTGTTCTGGTCTGATCATGTCGGGCGGGATCAAGTCTGCTAGAAAAACAATCCTACATCACTTCCAACAGTGCTACCTCCAGAATTCCTGTAGTAATGGAAACCTCATGTGCTGTTACCACAGTAACCACAGGTGTTGGCGATCTATGGGATCACAACTTTAACGTCAAAGACAATAATAAATTTTTTTCATTAAATTTCCGAATGTTTCACTGACTAATTTATATTATATAATATTTCCAACCGATTATGTAATATTTTGGATACAGTAAGTGTGGAGTTGTATTTGTGTTTACAAACAAGCATGCTGGATTGTGTGTGTGTAAAAAAAAACATTCTCTGTCCGTGCTAGCTAACATCCAGATTAATGGCTGCCTGATTGGACTCTAATGTGCATGATCAAGTACTGTATTCAACGAGTTTCTGATAACAGTCCTGGAGAGCAGATACATCAACTCGAGGCAGACAGAGCACGAGCAGAGATACTGTAACGCTGAACATGATAAACACCCAAACCCGACACAGAGACAAAGCAGCCCGGAGGAATACAGCATTTTCAGCGAGAACAATTACCACCGTGTGAAAGGTGAAGGAAGGGGGTGTCACGTACTAATACTAGAAGACACAAATACTGAAATGGACATGACAAGAGAGACATGAGAGAATATAAAGTTAAGATTAATGGAGTGTTTGTTATTAGAGCTGGCTGGGTGGGTGGACAGAGAGGCCGGAGTGCTGCTGCTATAAATAAGCCTGTTTGACAGTCACAACCACTCAGGCAGAAAGCTGCCAGCACATCAAACAAGGCTTCGGTCCCTGATCCATCAGCCTCATACAACATAAAAAGTTTCTTATTTAATGTTATAAAATCTTTGATTAGCCACATCTTTGTGTTTTTCTTTGTTATAAACAATGTAGTAGCAGGTGGCAGGTCATTAATCTTTCCCTTCAATCCCCGACACTTAGCTTCATTTGTCACTAGTTTAAGTGTTACCAATATGACAGTTTTAAACTGCCTGGATTTAAACGATCCTTGATGTAAAATGCTGTGCACAACAATCGCCAATGAGTTGAACAAACCAACAAGCTCTTCTATGCATCTCAATCGGAAAATGAAAAAAAAATCCATCATATGCTCACACAACGGAGCCTGTTGTTCCTTCCAGAGAGAAATCTCCCGGGTGTGATAAACACTTAGGTGTCATGTCATTCCACAAACAGGCTCGCTGTCATGATTCACTGTCAGCATGTCACCTCACATGATGAAGACAAGGTGGGGGAGCATCACAAGTTGAGAGCTCATTCAAAAAATGCCACATTGTTAAGTTAAGCTGCTCCCTGATGTTGCATCTTTCAGTGTGTATAATACCCTCGTATCTATTTGAGAAAAACTTTGATTAATAAAATAAGACACATGCAAGTGCTTAGAAATGTTTTCCGGACGTGAAGGATATGCTGAAGGGTGCAGATTCACAACAGGTGAAGGGCACTACATTTCATAGCTGAAGTTGCCCTGAGCCTTGTCTGATGAATAACACTCCTGAGTTGACCCTGAGCGATGCCCTTCAATCCTGGTTGCTCAAGTAGAACTGTGAGGGACTTGACTTACAATGCAGACCAGGCGGTGTGAGACTTTCTGAAACTGATATGATGTAAGACAGATTCTTAAAATGGTTTGAGAAATAAATTACATTCAAGGCTCATATCCAACATATTGACACCTAGATTGATGGTTTACGAAATGAATACAGTTAGCTACTGAATTCTGCTTGAATATTGCTTTTTAATTAAAGCTATTCATTTAAGCCCTGTTCACACTATTATGGATATTTACGTAAATGAAATACTCCTCCACTTGAAAAATATGCAAAACTTCACCAATCGCTAAAATTTGAAATATAGATCTTTTTGTATTTTTTTTTGAGTGTTATGTTATTTCTCACTAATCATTTCTGTCTCCATTTTGAGATAAAAACGTTTTCTATTATCAGGGAACGTAACCAAGTAAGTAAATATTATGTTCGTGGTCAATTTGACCCTAGGAAACCCAAACACAATTTCCAACAAGATCAACAGATCTTATTTTTAAAGAGAGCTTCATCATCATCAAAACAATTGGAAGGAACACCTAACAGTCCTTTATATCTATAAAAAGGCAAATTGGAGCATCGGTAAGGTAATGGCTGAACCCATTTATTCCACACATTCCTTATTGCTTGGAGTTTTCTCTCATCACACCTGCAGTATTTCACTGTCATCAAAGCATACGACATGACAGAAAACCTGGAATGTCTTTAGATACATGGTGGCTGGAAATGTTGTCCTTCCAGTATTATTCCATATTCCAACTGCTTGTTTATGATACGTCTGTTGATTTGTACACTACTGCCAAAATGAGCAACCAAGTTTTTTTTTCAAACTGTACCAATCCACGTGCCTTCCCCCTGTTATCTCAATTAGATCCCTCTCAAATGTTATAAAGAGCACAAATGCTGATTTTTTTCCTGGACATGGTCGACAGCGTATCTACTGGGGCCTGGAACCGTTTCGATTATACACTAGCAGCAGAAAGTCTACCCTGTGGTTCAAGTGGGGAACGGGACCTGGATAACTGCTGGTTGAGAGAAACCAGAGGATAAGCACTGAGGTTATTCTCATCATATGAGGAAGCGCTGTAATCAGGGTCCTCCTCAACATTCTCAGACGGCTTCTCCTCAATTTAATTTTCATTGTCAAATAGCTGTGACAAAAGCTCACTGGCAGAAAAGCTTTTCTTGGATTTTATTTTAAATTGAGCTCATGCATGAAGAGAAAGCGCAGAGCACCAGGAGAAATGGTTTAGAAAGCTGCTTGTAAGAGTGTTTGTAGTCATTTTTGTATTCCTGCCTACACAGAGAGTTTGTAAAAGGAAGATCGTGTGGCCATATTTTCTTCTTTTTTTTTAAATCAGAGGAGAAAATATCCTCAGTTGTATAAACAAGGCCATGTTCTTGGAGGAAACTTTTTAGATCTCCACACAGCATACTAATTCTAAAAGATATGATGCTGTGAATATTAAAAAATGTTTGGGGCAACAGGCTTATACAACTGCACGTGTGGGACTGTAAAACAAAATATAAACAATAAAACATTCTAATACATTCAGGGAAGTTCAGTCTTATTTAGTCGCTCTTACGTGGGTTTTTCATTGGTGATCAGCACTTTGACCTTGTTGAGAGCCTTCTTGGCACCAGTAGGGGCCGGGACAGCGGGGGCGGGAGCAGGCTTGTTGTGGGCGGGGCTTGCATGCGGACTGGCAATGTACACCTTTTTGCCAGCACTGCCTGGAGGCTTGGAGTAGGAAAAGTCTGTGATAAAGACGATTCCCTCGCTGGTCAGTACTGCAAATGAAAGAGAAGAAAAACATGATAAAGATTACAACTGGACACGTTGTCTGATGTATGTTTCACTTATCTGTTTTGATTTATTCTAAGTAAGGAAAATGAGATCTGAGAGCTGATAACAGGTATTCATGCAGAGTATTTGATTTCTACTAACACCGAGACAAGAAAGAGAATGAAACTGACTAAATTCATAGTCATATGTTGTGGTTCACCTACATGCCATGTTGGATGGGTCAAAGGGATCAAAAGAAAAGGAGAGGATGTTTTCAGCGTAGCTCTTCTTCCACAGCTTTGTGCCTGTGTCTCCATTCCACAGGACGATGTAGTTGGGAGGGTGGACGGCTAACAGCAGATCACGAGATGCATCCTGATTCCACAACCACTCCAGGTCTGACAGAGAAAGAGAGGAAGACAGAGACGAGAAACCTTGTTATGAAGGAGATGGAGACATATTGTGCAGTGCAGCAGGAGGAGAGACAGGGAGTGACAGTAAGAGCATCTTAATGAAAACAAATAGCCAACAACAAAGCAGCAGCTCAAAGATTCCCCTTGGCAGAGCTGGCAAAGTAAATTCTCTTTCCTGTGCCGAGCTGAGGGACAAACAACGATCAATTCAAGCCCGCGTGATGGGGAATTACCTTGGATAGGTTTGGAGTGCTCCTGGATCTCACAATGGGCAGTGCCGCTGACCACGTCCCAAACTATGATCTTCCCTGAGGCATCTCCAGAGGCCAGACGCAGACAGTAGGGTGAGCTCACGTTGTGGTAATAGTTTTCTCTGGACCATTTCACCTAAAAAACACAGAAGACATGCTATGCTAAGTTACTGTTATCAAATTTCCGTTTGTGTATGTTGATTTGGTGTTCATTTAAGGTGAGGGTCACAGCATATTTTTGAAATGGAAGATGATGACTTATCTTTCCGGGGGATGTTTTTTTTGTATAAGTACATTTACATATTTTCACTAATAACTGAAAAATGTGGACTCAGGATAGAAAGATACAGGAAACTAGAGACATGAGATACAGATCCAAATACACACAAAACTAAAGTGAAACCAATGCAAGGTCTACAATAAATCAACTCCGGTGCCAGCTTTAGTAGTATAATTGATTATGTCCATGTTTTTCTTCATGAATACACATGCCCTTTACTGTAGCTACCATTTCTTTTTTTCCCAGCAAGCGTTCTTGTGTCTGGCCTGGTTGTGAGGAATGGCCCACTGCTGCTGCTGCAGTGGTGCTTTACAAGATTAAAGTGTGCTTCCGAGTGAGGAATGGGAGTATCTGATTGAGCCCAGGCACTGATAATCACTTTAGAATTTATTGCCCATTGTCTACCCTAACACACAAGCATGTGTGTACACACACGTACAGAAACAATGAGGTTCTCCATCAACGCAGCAACCTTTATCAGTGTTCCTGGTGTGGGCTTCTCAGTGAAGTAGAGCTGAATTTGTCTGCCGGAGACTCAGCCAACTTATCTCAAGGTCACGCAATGGTGACATTAACACTGGGCTGTATATTAATAATTAATCAGCAAGTTTGTATTCTGCCTGGAATGCCAAATACAACAAGATGTTGACATGTATATAAGACAAACAGCATAAGACCACTGATGAGTTTACAAACCAAACTCCACATCCACATATACTGACTTGAAGTAAATAGGAAACTATTAGTGAAAGAAATCCTTCCTTCATCCTGTGTGTTCTTTTCAAAACTTTCAGGTCAACCTTTTACATTATACAACTACACTTTTCAAACTACATTAAGTTGTCATATCCTCTTTGTGACCTTGAGTTTTTTTTTGGTTCAAACAATTAACTTCCTGAAATTGTAATTTGTAGCTAAAGTTTACAGTTTAAATATCCTTTAATAAACAAAATGCCAAACATTGGCTGAAATCTGATTATCAATTATATTTTCATATTTCTTTGAGTGTAAATAAAATTACTTCAGGGTGGGCATTTTCTTAATAAGTTTAACACTTTTAGACAAAATCATTGATAACTGACAGAGTGATAGAATAAAAGCAATAGTAGTTGTAGTCCAGCATAGAACTAAAACATTCACACAAATGAAAACTCACCTTGACCACGTTGGCTTTGTGCCTTTCTAGAACCTGAATGGTCTGGGATGTCTTTGGGTCGATGATGAGGATACTGGAGTGACATCCCTGAGCTATCAGCCCCTGCCAGCCCCTACAGTGCAGGAGAGTCACAGGGAAGGAGACAGGAGGAGTGAATCAGACCAAACCAGAAGGGCACTCAGAGAGTGCATACTTCCTAACAGGCCTTCATCAACATAGTGCATATTGCATTAGATACATATAATATGTACAAAGACATTTTCTGTAAACCAGTTACATAAAACACAAATATCCTTACTATGATATAGTTGAAGGGAATATTTTTGCTCCTAACAGTACCTTTATAAAAAAAATCTAGATGTGCACAACTTTTTACCTGTTTATAGATAATCACACTATACAGATGACTGAGCTTTTTTTTCAGAAAGACATCTGCAATACTTCTTAGTAATTTACGATAAAGGGGAAAAACTTTGTCACACTCTGCAATGTGAAAACTAATGTAAACAAGAGAAATCCTGAATCAGCATGACTGATTCTGGATATATCTTATTTTAACCTAAACATAAATGCAGTCACGCAGCAGTCACAGTATACAAGGGAATGACTATAACAAGATGAGGCCTGAGGAATTCATCAGGCCCAGCGACATGTCACATCACATCACATGACACTGGATTTCCTGCATGTTTCTGTTTTCTTAGAATAGAAAATCTCCATTAGCGGGCTCGGCCAACACTGTCATCTTTATGAGCAGCGGTACGAGGAACCAATAGAGCAAAACGCACAGAAACGGTAATAGTTCCTAAACAACATATTTCATTTTGCACATCTTTACTGAATTATTTAGCTACATGGTGCTAACGGCTGAGCTGCAGTACTCACCAATCCACCGCGGTTTTATTCTGCAAATTGAGAGTGCCAGTCAACGTCCGAGCCGCAAGTTTGATGTTGACGGTGTAAGGAATCATTGTTGTCTGTAAATATTTTTGCTACATTAACAGTTGTTGAGCAAAACCCGCTCAAATGAATTAGCTTCAGCTGCTCGGCTCTTGTTGTGAATTCTGACAGGAAGCGAAACGGTGTCTCTAAACGGAATGTCGTGCGGGAACAAATCCCAGCGCAACTTGGTTCCAGAGCTGACTTTCACATTTCTCGATGCATGTTTGTTCTTTAAAATTAAAATTTCTCTTAAAAAGACAAATGTGTTCTTTTACAAGACGAGAAAATAAGTTTAAGAACCAATAAGTTAAATACATATTCAAGCTTAAAAAATTGTGTACTTATTTTCTTCAGAAATCACAAAATTTACTAAACAATTTGTTATGTATTACCTTTTTTCATTAAATGTTGGCATGATATCTTCTAATCTTTTGTTTAAAAAAAATACAAATAAAAAATCCTATTGTATTATAATGCACAAAATAATAAAAGATGTAACTAGAACATTTGTAAGAATTGTGTTTGAATTCATTTTAAGTGTTTAAGATGACTGTAAGGGTAATTCAAAAGCTGTATCAAAAAAAAGAATTAGAAAAATATGCTAAGAACAAGTCTTACTTTGCCGTATATAATTGTATCACAGCCTATTGGATCTTTCATAAAATCCAGTGATAAACACTTGTCCCATCAACTTAATTTTCATCCCAATTTGATGTGTAATTGCTGTCAGTCACAGACAAATCCATGCACCCTGCAATGTAGAAGAGCAGATGCTACAAACAGCAATGTCCCACAGTTCTATTGTCATTTGACTGGCTTGGAAACATCTCACAATGTAGAGCAGGGGTTGGATTTTGGCCAACGCAGCTGTGCATAATAAAAATACAGTCATATATCTGTTGGCAACACAGAATCTCAAACACTTTCAGCTTTTTATTTGACAGTAGTCCTGACACAAGCTACAGAACACAGACATTACACTGGGGGAAAGAATTGTGTCCACATCAGGGACTTAACCGTACAAACCTTCTTAACGTCTCTCACCCTCTGCAAAGCCATGTGACACATGTTCATCCTGTCCAAAGTTCTGTATACTATTTTTCTGAATAGGTCACCCTCAGTTCAAGAATAACAGGAGAGATTAATGCATTGAACTGAAAAGTAGACGAAATAGCAATTTGAAAACTTTTTAAAAGCCTTTTGCCTTTTGTACCTGTATAACGACTAACTGTGACATTCTGGCAGAGATTAGCCTTCGAATGTGAGATTCTCTTTACTGAGGAAGGTGAAGTGAGATAAAGCATACAGGGCGGCACAAATAAGCTATAGAAATGCCATCAGGAGAGTTAAATATTAAATAAAGTGGAACATAGAAAGACAGTTTCTTTGTAAGGGGCAAGGAGCCTCTGGAGAGTTCAGAAGTATAAAAATACAAAGGATATGAAGGCAACAAGTAGGTAGCTGTTACGTGTTTTCATTGTCAAGCATCACAGAGAAGGCCTCAAAATAAATGTAGATGTGGAATGTCACACTTTCCAAGAGAAGTACAAATATATAAAGGTATTTCGAAGCAGAGGAAGAGTGAGTGTGCCTTGTTTGCAGGGACATGTTCACAGTGATGAGAAAATGGTAATAGAAAAAGTCATTACATCTAATAACATGCAGCTGAACTGGATGGATGCAAGGATTAAAATGCTTGGATAAAGTTGTTGCTTTGGCAGAGTTCAGCTGATCTTTGTGAACAACAAGCAGCTTTCATGTAGATCACATTCAGATTGTTTGTCTTTTTGCAGTGAACAAGCTGAGTGCTAGGAAGCTGAACGTTCATGTGGAAGGAGAATTAGAGAAGGAACTATGTTGCTGATGGGAAGCTGCCCACACTTGACAAAGAATTTGAAAAGAAACAGTTGGAAACAACAAGAAATTCAACAAGAAAACCTTTTGTCTGTGATGAAAACAAAAGACAGATACCAGATACCACCCCACAAGCTATTTCTTTGAATGGAATCATTGCTGAGCTTGATAGAGAGGTGGAGTTACTCTCCTTGCAAGGCGTGCATTGTTTTACCAAAAGTGAGGCTTTGTTTGAGAATCTTGAAACCAGCTGTGAGTGTAATCGCCATCATCCCTACCATCTGACGTCAGGCGCCTTGTCAAAGAGGAGCCTTTCCAGCCACGGCATCAGAGAGAGAGAGTATGATATATGTGTTCAGTAATTTAGTATGGTCAGTGAAGGATGTTGTAAAATGTTACTGGCCCTTGACAGGAAAAATGTTCCTCACCTCTTTTTGAAAGTACAGAGACATAAAGCATAGTGACGTCTTCCATTAACTGGTAGATGACTGTCTGATTGATTCTCACAAAACCAGAAATTGCTCTCTTTTTGTCCCATAATGTTTGACATATTGAATTTCTACTAGTGGTGATTTCATTTCATTTAAAAAGTTCCCTGAAAATTACAGAATCACTTTAATATAACTATAAACATCTTCACCAACAACCTTTATTTCATCACTAAGACAAGACAATAACAAGACATAACTGATTAAGGAACAACTGACTATCATGTGTTTTATTTACAATTTGATTTAAATGGGATAAAACTTATTATCAACACTTACAGTACAATGCAGGTATTCAACACCTTCACTCATTCCTACCAATTAAAGACTAAAAAACAAAACCTTTCTGGTGCAGTCCCAGCCACACTGAACATTTTAAGTGGAAGATTTATTTACGGGCTCTGAGACAAGGTTTTTTTTTCCAATGTGAAGGGTTTTGTTTTTTCTCGTGACGTCCTGATTGACACACAATACCAAAGTATGAGTGCATTCAATTTGCAAATGTTGTTTCATCCTTCCAGACTGTTAAAATCAGTTGGATAAAATATTACTTGAACGCAGTTTGCTTGAGTGTGACTGAAATGCCCATGAAGTGTTTTTGTCGGCTAAAATGATTTCTCTTTTTAGATTCATTAGCCAAACTGACACATGATGTACAAATAGTTTTCATTACTTATGGTCCATTGCTTGCAAATGTATTCATTCTAATGGTGTTTTACCAAATCAACATTTTCATTTAATTTTCTACTGGGAGATGGAGATGCAAAAAACATTTGCCCTCTAGATTTTCATCGCATCACCATCTTTTACAAGCTGCTTAATGTGGCAGACGCATCTAAGCATATACAATTATTCTTATTATCTATACTATGGTGTGTGTGCAGTTGTCAAGTCCAACATATAGATCCATATATATGGGAAAAAGTGTCCGGGAGAGTATTGAGCATGTTTCACAGCGGTCTGTGTCACTTGGTTATTGTTAACACTTCCCTGGAGCTCTATTCTGATTTGCATGTTAATGGTCAGTTGGTTGACTCAAGATTGCTTCTCACTTTACATATCCCATGTTTGACTGTCTGTCAAATGCATCCTGTTGTTACAGTTTCCTGCACGAATAATGTACCCATCTGCAATCTTCCCATCCATCATAATAACTGCAGGCCTGCTGTCTTAAGGAGCACTGCTGAGCTGAAAGAGGATTGCTAAACTATTTCTCACCAGCCAAGGAGGCTCACATTTGTGTTATTTCTGTCAGACATGTAGCTGGTTCCTTTATAAAGAATTCCAAGGTTGACAATATAAGTTTAGACTTCTAAGAAGTGATTTATATTGCCGATAAATTTGATTTTTTCAGTATGTGAGCGTAAATTCAGATGCAGCCAATTTCATCTCTCACCACAGCATGTCAGTCTCTGTCTGCAGTGACCCGAAAATCAGGTTATGTTTCCTGGACAGCCTCTCATCTCACACTGTAGCCATGATTTACATTTTAACATCAGGTATTGCGAATAAATTGAAAAATAATGAGTTTGAGGCAGTATGGGAAAAATCTGCTCATGATGAGATATTTCATCGCCTTTAGGTTTGAGAATGGCAAACTTGTGAAACTTGTGGGAACGCTGTCGAATAGATCTTATTTAAGCATTTCACATTTAAGCTGGTTGCCCCAAGTGGAGCTGATACATTTATCGGTGTAAGTGTGAGTTTAATAGGAAGTGAGGGACTGAGAAAGAACTTTAGGAAAAGAAATGTAATTCACATTGATCTTATCATCTAAATGCAAGCGCCCACTACCAACCACAGTTCCCAAAATGTCAAATTCTCTCTCTAAGACTGATGGGTCTGGGTTTTCCTGGTAAGTAAATGATCTGAAAACATGTACAAATTAACTTTGACACCCGGGGTTTAGATGTGTCCAGGGATAAATGTCTTTTCTCAAACTATCATTTACTGTCAAACTTGATGGGCCTCTATTACAGAGTATTACAGATGATCGCTCTGAGAATTCTCATTGAGGCACATCTAGCTGCAGTTGTCATCTTTTTTTAACACTTCGAGGTAGAAAACCTCATAACACACCTCCCCGATAAAGCAGACTTTTAACATTTTTAAGATATTTAGCAATATATTAAATGTAAATGGTCCCATGAGAGTTGTGTTTCTGGCAAAAAAAAAGGCAAATACATGACGGTTACTTAATTTGAAATTTCCATGATTACACATTTCAGTCATTTCTGATTTGTTTTACGGGCAGCATATATTTTTAATGCGTTCCCAAAACGGTGACAAATTATTTTTAACTTAATTATTATGCATCAGATGGTCAAGTTGACTTGGCTTGGAGCACGACAGTCATTCAGGGGGTTCTGAGCAGAAAGACAAAGGATTTGCAGTAAGATATATAAAAAGCAAACTAGCGCCCTGTGATTTCTGCCTGGGGGCCATGGTAACAGAATCATGAGTGGTAAGTAACTGATAAGACAGAGCCAACTCAAACTGGAGGGTGGATTTAAGTTTTTCTCCCAGTTCTCCTGCCCAAGGTCATTCTGAGCAGAGTAGCTTCTCTGTCTGGAACAAAGCAGAAACTAACAGTGAAAATGGTGTGCCGCATTTCTTATTTGAGCAAACTCACATGACAATATGTACATTTTAATTACAGTTGGTTAAAGGAACAGTTCAACACTGCAACTGCAACACTGCAACATTTTTGCAGAAACTGCAAAAATTTAGTGTTTGCAGTTTCCTGCAAACACTAAATGTAGAAGATTAAAATATACAACATTTTAAGGTTAATTAAGCTTTATTTAATTTAATCTTTATTAAAACTAACGATTTGCATTCGGGAATTGTTTGAAATGACTGAGACATTCACTTCTCTTCAGGGAACTGTTTCTGCTGGCCAAATAAAAGACAAACACACTTTTTACCTCTGGTCTGGTCTCCATCAACTTGCCAGATGAACAACTCTCTCCATCAGTGTCTCAACTCACCCATGTAAAGGCAGCGTTAAATCAGTCCTCACAGGACAGGCATTATGTGACAGAGTGAAATGTAATAAATCAGTCTATTATTTCTCTTTATTATTTTTCTTCTTGCAGCCTTTAAGTTTATGTGACTGTTTTGGCTCAAGGTTCTGAGTGGCAATTTGTAATGAAAATGGAGAACAGGGATTATCAGACTTTGGGTCACCAAAAAAAACAACAGAGAGCACTTAACTGCTGCCTGTCATTCGTGTGAAATATCTCCATTAGTTCTACATTCCATCTGTATATCCAGCCCCAGTATCAATTCTTATTTCATGTGTTTATGAACATGTCGACATGTTGTATTGATCTACAGCATGTATGGTATATTTATTCAGAGAAGCTCTACTGATCCCAACACCCTGGCTCTGTGTTATGCTTTACATGACCAATATAGCTAACATTTCCACAAGATTTTAGAAAGTACATGTTTCAATTGATTGGTTAATCTAATTTATCAATAGATTACGTATTTTATGTTATTGGCAGCAAAAGTTTGTGGATTACCACCATATAAGGTCTATTTAAGCTTTAGGTTGTTTCGGGAGTGCTATAGGTTGTAGAGATTCTTTGGAAAAAACACATTTGCCTTGACTTCCATTCATTGTGCACACCTTAACCAAAATCTTATCCCTAACCTTAACAAGGACGAATTAACTCCCTAACATGGGCAGGTCACTGTTTATCCTAGTTAGGTTCCTAAAGAGGAAGCAAAAACAACTCACATATACATACGTAAAGACAGGTGCGAAAACATACGGACCGTTCAAGTTATTTATTTCCGTTGATGTTTTTCTTTAATGTTCTCATGACCAGATTAGACCTTCTGTTGCTCATGAAGCATGTCAGATCCACATGAATGAGCCAGTCCCTTGCATCACTCCTCCAGAATGTGTTAACAGCTCTCCTCCATATTTCAAACTGCCTCGATTGATGGTTACAGCGTCGGATGTCAGAATGAGTTATGATGTCACACCTTGAGATGAAAGATCCCCACAAGAGATTCCTGATTTACCTTTATCATCCAGGCAATCGAACATCTGCCACATGAATATGAATGAAAGCCAGAATGAGTCGTGTAATAAAGGCATTGTCATCTGTGTAATTGGCAGCACTGTCCCTATTACTTCTGCTGGTACGGAATTGATTCTAAACTGTTGGTTTGTGACGGCAAAATGAGACATCATTTTGCGCTCAGGCTGTATAATGTCTTCACACAAGGAAAATCATACATAATGGATTTGTTTCATTCATCATGAATACAGCAGAATGCGGAGTGACAAGGAGGTCATATAAAATGAACGGTTATGTGACCGTTTTCCTACAGAAGCAGAAGGAAATAGTAACCTCAGGGAAGATCTATACGATTCCAAATACATTTCTCCCTCACTATAGAGAAACTGGCCCCAGTTGAGCTTTGGCTCACAATATAGTGTAATTGTATAATGAGCTTCATCACTGAGTATTATCATTTCAAGCCTTGAAAGCCTGAGAGAGGTCGGTGCACTTATATTGTGCAATAATAGTTTTTTTCCACCATTACAATAGTCAAAAAATGACCCATGCAGAAAAGTAATTTTCATCGGCTTAGTGCAAATGAATGTCCCTTATTTGTACAGAATCTTTGTAGAGCAGTTAAAGTAGGAGGTATAAATGAGTGTTTTTGTAGGATAATGTCAGTGAATTAGCACAGTTGTGTTGTTTGCATTTGGAAGACACATTTAATTTAGTTAATTTAGTTCTCAAGTTCATTTCATGAAAAACAAGTTGATAAAATAATCTCACCTCTTTTTGAGCTTTTTTTTATCACGTCACCTGAAGTCTGAATGGAATCGAAAGTTGCTTGAAAATAAATAACTCCATCTCCTAACGAAGAACCATTGATGGGATCAGAAGCTCAGGTACCAAATGACCCTTGATGTGAGATTGTTTAGTCACCATCCATGACCGATTAAAGTGAATACCTTTATCAACAAGGGAGGAGTCATAAATAAATGCAGCTGGGCCAGGGCTCACTGACTGGATTCATATGAAACAGCCTTAACAGTCACCAAATCTAAAGAGTTCGACAGCGCTCGGGAGCAGCGTCAAACCGTGTTTGTAAGAATATTGTTTACTCTTCTAGAGAAACTCCTTCCATGTCCATCACTCTATAGCTTCTTAAGGTTTATGCTGACATAGGTTATTACCTTCTCCAAGGAAAATTATTCAATCTATAGCAGTAACAGTTACGCCCAAAGTGCTTCTCTCTCATGTGCAGCAGATTCCAAGTGACAGACAAGTTCTCGCATGAAAGAAAGAGCTGTAATTCTATGCCACTTGTTGATATGCGCACAACTGCAGGTGAGAACATGACATCTGACTGTCTGCATGGTTGGTAGCACCTTTATGGACGATAGTGCAAGCACGTGAAATAGCACAGCGCTGCAAAGAGCTCTGCACACAGCTGTACAGTCCAGCGACTGAGCAAAACACCAAGTTTGAGATCTGATGTAAGAAGTGCAAACAAATTATTTTTGGGTTCATTATAAAACTGGTGGAACAAATTAGCATATAACAGGCAGACGCAGTCTAGATAGCTATTGGAAACACTGCTTTGAGATGGCGAGATATGACATTAGCCTTGGTGGAGTATGTGCTCTCACTGCTCCCGCCTAGTTTCATCTGTATCCGTCTGTCTGTTGCTCAGTAGGATTTCCCATAAGCTGTTGGGCAAATATCCGTGAAGCTTGATGGAAGCAAGTGGTATAAGGTCAGTAAAGAAATTGAAATAAATTAAATTAAATAAAGCATTAATGAGGATCTAGATCAGGGGGGCGAGATCCAAGGCTTCCACATGAATAAGCAAGATATGGCTTCTTTTTTTTTACATTTTCACAGATTTCCCAGACAATACTTAATGGATCCTGATGAAAAATCAGGCATGTTTAGGGGACTGATATCTACCTGTGTGGGAAATTTAGAGCAGCTCAATTGAATTTAAGGGCACGATTTTGCACATCTTTATCTGTGAACCCTTCAAGTTTTTCTCTGCCTGCACAGACATTCTCTTTCATAATAGCAGAACAATGAGTGGGACGGAGCTCAATTAAACTCTTTATATTACTGGTCATTCAGCTCAATCTGAACCATTATCCTCTGACTCAAACCACGTAACCATTACAAGGAAAGAGTCAACAAACCACTAAGTAAGCACTCACCACAGACAGTTCACAGAAAATGAATGATGACAGTGAATGCATGTATGTTGACCAAGGTGCCCAGAGGAACCGACAATAATTAAGTGCATTGATGTTTAACCTGTGGGGAGAATATTTAATGTGATGGTAATACAGTGTCACATCAACCCGATGCTGAGAGATCCATTAGTGGTGCCGTTGGTCTCCTGGCTGCACTTAATGCTTCATCACCACAAACCACATATGCTGATACAGCTGTCAGCGTAAGTATTACTATTCTCGCTGTGGTCTCCCTCTCAATGTTTATTAATGTCTAATAAATGACAAGGTGACGGACGGTCAGACACAAAATGCTGTTAAAGAAAACGAGCCTCTCCCGAGAGACGTATAAGCTAAATAGATTAAACCCCGGGTGTGTGATGTTTCAGTAAAACAGTAGGAATATATTCAACATGCAGACCAGACGAGGCTTTAAAGCCTATTAGTTACACCAATAAAGAATGCTGAGGCCACGAGAGCAGTTCTGAAAGTATTTGATCAGCTTAATGTTGTGATGATGCAAATAAATCTCCAGCAACACGAGAGGTTTAAGACGGCTTACATTCATGCAAAAATCATTTTGTTTTTCTTTGATTTAAACTTTGCGTTCCTTTTTTTTAAGGTGATTCATTTATTTACAGTGTTGCGCATATGCTCATTGCTGATCAATGTACTCACACTAATATGAATTAATCTGACCTCTTGATGATGTGAATCGTCTCTGGGGTCTAAACTCACTACAAGGTGACATTTTCACAGAGTTAGTTCTCTTACTCCTAAGAAATAATGCGTTTATCTCTGGCAACCATACAGCTGTTGGTAGTGGCGACACTCAAGACCCTGTTGCCAGGGCTACACATACACGGTGGGGAAGAAAGACAAAGAGCGTGAAGAGAAGAAGAGGCACAGAAACAAAAGAGAAAGTGCAGCAATGTTTTTTTCCCCACTTTACCTCAGGAACATCTAATTGTATCCCGGCACTTTGGCAGTATTGATCATGGTGGCTCTATGATATATAGATTTAAAGCGCAATTGAATTTCGAAGGAATTCAGTGGAGGGAATGAGAGTGTGGAGGAAGGGAGAGAGTCAAGAGGAAGCAGATAGTGAATAGAGGAGGATTCAAGGTTGACACCTGCAAAGGAGAAAATAGAGTACCAGAAAACCACATTTAACAAGACACTTGGTATCTCTCTGCACGCCACTCGAACACATACACCACTCTGTGCATATGTAGGCTACGCCCATGTGTTCCCTGCTGCAAGTAAAGGTCAGAATCACATTCGCTGCATTTCCAGTTACATTCTAATTACCCAAGTTACAAATCACCTTCCAAAAGCAAGAATGCAAGACTGATCAATACCAACTGACAGCCCTGGCCCAAGTGGGATTGTGTCTATGTCAGTGTGTGAGACAATATATGAGGCAGGTAGAGGTAAACAGAAAAAGACAAGAATAAGTTAGTTTGTGTCTATCCTCACTTAAGGCCATTTATTCTGTCTCTGTTTCCCACTCTCCCCTGTCAGAGCTGAAGTTTTGTCTTTGCGGGGTCAGATTCAGATGGAATGGCCTGCAGTGCTGACTGAATGTATTACACTATGGATCTGGTTCCTGACCCTATGACCCCTTCAGGCAGTCCAGCAAAAATCGATATGCTGATAACACATTGCCTTCAGTCTCTGACTCAAGTGTAGATGTTATTATTATTTAACCTGTAGGTCAACCTCTCTAGCTAAACATCAAAATGTATATAGTGTCAGATACTCTTTTTTTGTTGCCAAAAGTGTAACAGTATTGGTATTTATTAAGACATTTATACATTTGAGCCCAAATTTAAACATTTATAAATGGCACTAGAGACTTTAAAGCAAGTCACTGCTGAGGATGACACATTCAAGTTTTTTCGAATATGACAACAATAACAATCGCATATCAATAATGAAGGATAAATCTCTTTTGTCATATGAAGTGCTGTGCCATGGTTAGGCTTTAGAATCATTTGGTTTGGCTTCAGGCCGAGTGAAAATAAATACTTTGTTGAAGGCAGGAGACCTTTATAATAGTTACAATGTAAACCAGGCACACTCTGTACACGCTTTCCATAATCTCCTTTCCAATTCACCCTAAAATCTACTTTCCCACTCACATTTCAGCATTTGCTACCATGCAAATCACTGAACCAAGGATAAAGCTTTACAATAGAGCTTCCAAGTATGTAACTGCCTTATGCTTTGTTCCGCCAGTTGTGACTCAGTCATCTCCTTCAGTTCATCAACTTTATATTCAGCTCCAAATCTACCTTCCTTATTCACCCTTCAACAAAAATCCATGAGATCATAGCAGAGCTCCTGAGCAGAGCTGGGTTCTCCTTTCCCCATGTCCATTTTCAACGTAAACAATTCCAGCCTCAAGGACATGGTGTAAACGTTGATTAAACTCTTTCATCCCACACCACCTATCAAACACGTGTCTCATCTGCTGACACTGTTCTCTTATTGGTGATTTGGTTTCTAGTATAATGGGAATCAGAGGCTTCAGTCTCCAGCTCCCACGCTGTGTTGAGTAAGGCAGACATCCTCTCTAGACTTCTAACTTTCCTCTCTAATAAAGCTTATTTAGTTTGAGCTGGCTCAGGTGAGCACTGAACCTCCCTCAGTTCTGCTGCTGCAGACACAGACTGCTGAGGGACCTCCCCCTGACCTCTCTCTCTCTCTCTCTCTCTCTCTCTCTCTCTCTCCTCTCTCTCTCATCTCTCTCTCTCTCTCTCCTCTCTCCACAACAAATAAATAGCTGCTGGTACAGAGAGCGGTTCAGTGTTTGTGTGTGTGTATCTGTATGTGTGTGTGTGTGTGTGTGTGTGTGTGTGTGTGGTGTGTGTGTGAATGTTTGTAGATTTCACTCACAGGCAGATGATAGTGGCCGGGGGCCACCAAATTTTCAGACGGCAATAACATTTATAAATATATTAAAATATTATGATGTAGAGATGTCTAAAATAGTGGATTCTACGTAATGTCTGCTCTACAAGGTCTAAGATGATTTGAAATACTAAAACTCTCTCTTGAGATATCAACAGTAAAACAGGGAACAGCTGAGAAATGCAAACTATTGCATCTCAGAGGCACCATGAAAATGTTTAAAAAAGGGAATCATTTTTGTATGGGAGTCGTAAGAGTCAGTACAGGGGTGAGGTTTCAGTAGAATAATGTTATGCAGTCATGACTAAATGATGACCTAACTGCTTATTAGGGAGGATGAGAGGGGAAATGAGCTCTCTAAATTGAGCAAGAAGGTCATTTATCTCTATTGGGGCCAAGAGCCAAAACCAGTTTCAGTAAGAACCAAGATTAGAGGATTTTTATAACACTTGGATGAAATCAAAGTCTCTCAATCCCTTAATTTTGGCTCTGGTGACATGCTGCACCAATGCTTGCCCTTAAAAGAGCAGCGACTGTGCAGCAGTGACGAGTAGATGAGTGTGGGTGCTGAAGGGTAATGAATCATCTTCACTTTGAGATGAGAGCAGGTTCCACTGCAGTGAACCTGAGGCAGGAGAGGGGAGGTTAGTGACATAAAGTGCAAGAGACTGGTAAAGACAATGGCAAAGTTTGATCATGCCCCGACCACTGGCACAGGACCGGGCCCTGACCCACGCGCAGAAGATCTTGGTTTGAACACCAACCTCAAACTTTAAACCCATAAATCCTGGAAAGTAATGTAGTCACAAATCAGGTGATAAAACACCAGACACTCTGAAAGACTGTGTTCCATCTTTTAAAATTGAAAAGGCTGATTTAGATCTGAAAGAAACAGGTGATGGATTTGTTTTCCTTTCCAAACGAGTTGATTACAGCTCATGTCAGTGGCAATCATTCAGGAAACAATCGGTGCCCTGCCGCTAATAATCCCCTTTCAGATTCAGGGAGCTGGATAACTTTGCAATTTGGTGGGAGTTAAAATGGCAAATAAACATACAAGGGGATATTTATTGAATGTATGTGACCTTTAATAGTTATGTGACATTGTTTTGTGCAAGAAACAATAAATCTATAGCTACGACAGATTGTCCTTTATAAAACTGTGTCAAGGAACCTCAATTCTCTCAGATGTATAATTAATTCAAACATGGAAAGTTTCCAAAATACGAGAACAGAAAGTCTGATGTGAAAGAGGTTGAATGTAAATGTGAAGCCATCTAAAGGAATGAACTATAAATCTAACCCACATGTTCTCTCTGCACTGTCAGAGTATTCTGCTGACTCCCCCCATCAGCTTTTACTGTCTCTCACCCAACTGATGCTTTTTTTTCTTTTCAAGAGACTGTTGAATAAAACATTCCGTCCAACACATGCTGACTGTAGCTGTTGATGCCCTCTTTACACTACACTGTAAAAGGGTGTTGAAGCACATTCAGATTTAGTTTCATATTCACTTCAAGAGGGCAACACTTTGTTTCTGGATTGGTGGTGGGGAGGCAATAGACAGATGAGTTTGTTTGGAACAACAACAACACAACATGAGGAATTGCACCCCAGGATCTACTGTTTCAAGGTCCCGCTCTGGACACCGATCAATTGCACAAGCTCGTACTGATAAGAGGCAGAGACGTGTTGGTTTTATCAACAACAAATATTTTATTGCACTGATTCAAAATTAATGGATAGGAGAGGCTGGAGCTTCTAAGGAGATAAAAAAGGGTTAATAGACAAATAAAAACTGCCAACAGCAAATAGGAGGATTAAAATGTTACTTTATTGCATAAGGCTTAAACTACTATTCTACCAAAACCTTAAAAACTAAAATCCCTTAAAACTTGAACATAGGAAAAATAGGGGATGTCAGCTGAGGCCACATGTGAAGAAGCAGACTAACTAAGGAGTGCCCAGCAGGGCCCTCACCTCGGGTGCATCACAGCAACAATTGTGCACACAACATCCATATCCCAGTGCTCTCACTCACATGCATCAACGTGGGGACCTATAGCCTCCGTGCACTGTGGCACTCATCTGCACTGAAACAAAAAGTATTTTAAAAGCAATATAACCATAAACAATATAACCATTAACGGTATGACCCAGTTGGTCAAACAAACAAACTATAAAAAAACTATTCAGCAATAAATTAACATAAAGCTGCCATAAAGGAACCAATCCAATATTAATGAAAACTGAGAAAAACCGAGCAGTAAAACAAAACAGCAGCAGGTGGACCTAACACAAAGAAAACACAATAATAAGCCAGGCTGACCATGATGCATGAAAACAAATTTAATATGGTGACGACCACTACTCACCACCTCCAGTATGGGGCCTTCGCCAGTGTTTCCCACAGCCAGAATAACAAGGGCACATGCAGGCTGGAATGGAGGCTGTAGATTTACACAGCATGCAACAGAGAGTGACTTAGGCAGGGGAAAGTAATCATGTCAGCCAGATACCTCTGTCACCATCAACAGCCACAACCAAGGCAGGACAAGAAGCAGATAGAAAGACCCACAGGTGAGTCAAGGCTGGGACTGAGTTCAATACTACTATTGCAGCACACTCACCCACACCCCACCACAGAATCAATAACCTTACCCTTTCAAAGACAGACTTTCTGAACACTTCCAGTCAATCAGAACATCTAAGAACAGTTAAAGGTGCAGGATTCAAAGGGAACTATTGAAAGAAACATTCAATATTTTGTTCTCTTTAAAATATAGGTTGAAATTAAGAATGGTTTCGTTTTTGTTACTATTGACTGAGCCTCCATATCTAAAGTCCAATTCACCCTATGCAGAGCCCTACGCTGTACCCACACCCGAAAATGTAATAATACATCTGGGTGACGCAGAATACAAGATCTGTGATTGGTCCCCTTGGAAGCATCGCATTTCCATTAGACACGCAGGACAATGTCTTTATTTTATTCGCTGCTGTTCTTTCAGAAAAATAAATTTCTCTTCAACATCTATGAGCTCCAACTCCAAATTGATCCGCTTGGTAAAACTCGCCATTGTTCTGAAGTAAACAGAGAATTTGTGAATAAGAGGCCGGAATTCAGATTCAACTGGATTGTTCGTTGAGTGTGAAATTAATTCGTTTTTTTCTGGAGGAGGATTTAAAAAATACTGGGTGCATAACCTTTTTAAAAGATGAAAACATATGAATAAATGGTGTGTGGCTGAGCCTGTCAGGAGAAATTAACACAGAAAGGCATATTTTTATAGATTTTCCGAGTAACATCAAAATTGCCCTAAAAAATGTCAAAATAGGAGTTTTATATTAATAATTCATTGCGCAAATGCTCTTACTGAAGAAGTTTGCAATTTTAAATAGCTATCACCGTGAAATGAAATAAATTGCACTTTCAGGCAGACGAACGCGAAGCTGTGCCGTTTTAAAGTGTTTGCTCTCTGGGACTGATCAGAAAATCTTTCCCCCTATGCCGCCGGCACTGTACACATCAGCAAATATACGTCTGTGTTTCATCTCGGCAGAGCGCCTTATTAAAGTGAGCCTTGCAAATTATTAAGAAGTGGGTTGCACGAGTAAAAAAAATAACATTTCAAAGCAACAGGGTCCCACAATAACCAGTGTCAGTGGAAGAAGCACAGACGGTCAGTGGAGGGAGGAGTCGTTACAAAGGTCAAATTAGATGGGGATGTCCTGTCACTGCAGCTGGTTAAACTAGATGTAATTGATTATAGAGTGAAAATTTCAAACCTTTTGGCGGAAAATACAACAAGTTCCCTGGAGTCTCGTCAGCAAGCCGGCTCTATAGGGATGGAAATGCCAGTGGAGCAGCTGGTCGGCCCACTGGTGAGGCAACGACCAGCTAATGGTTCTCATGACACTTTGTGCACACATACACACTCTGCCGAGGACAAATCCAGTTCAGCAATTCCTTGACTTCCAGTTCCCTTCAGCTTGTATACTGTATAGTGCCTACAAGTGTCCCATGTATTTTTTTACATAACACAAAGAGTGACACATTTCTAGGCTTTTTCAGCGCTCAGGATGGGGGGTTTAGAGTGGGTCCCCAGGCTTGGCTGGAGAATTTTTTCTCCCATGTATTGTATTTTTTCCTAACAAAACATGTGGGACATTTCTAGGCATTTTGCTATAATGTAAAGTGCCTACAAGTTTCCCATGTATTTTTTTACATAACACAAAGAGTGACACATTTCTAGGCATTTTCAGCACTCAGGGTGGGGCTTTAGAGTTGGTCCCCGGGCTTGGCTGTTGCTGGAGAATTTTTTCTCCCATATATTGTATTTTTCCCTACCAAAACGTGTGGGACATTTCAAGGCATTTTGCAATAATGTTAAGTGCCTACAAGTGTCCCATGTATTTGTTTAACCTAACACAAAGACTGAGACATTTCTAGGCATTTTTCAGCACTCAAGGTGGGGCTTTAGAGTGGGTCCCCGGGCTTGGCTGGTGCTGGAGAATGTTTTCCTCCATTTGTTGTAAGTTTCCCTAACAGAATGTGTGGGACATTTCTAGGCATTTTGCTTTGATGTAAAGTGCCTACAAGTGTCCCATGTATATGTTTAACCTAACACAAAGACTGAGACATTTCTAGGCATTTTTCAGCACTCAGGGTGGGGCTCTAGAGTGGGTCCCCGGGCTTGGCTGGTTCTGGAGAATTTCTTCTCCCATGTATTGTATTTTCCCTAACAGAACGTGTGGGGTATTTCTAGGCATTTTGCTATAATGTAAAGTGACTACAAGTGTCCCATGTACTTTTTTAAACTAACATAAACAGTGCGACATTTCTAGGTTATTTATTTTTCTCCACAGGTAATAATTACTGCATTGAACCACAGGGAAGGTTGCTGATTATTACATTAGGACACTAAGGCTGTGTCCAAAATCACTCACTATTCACTATATAGCTCGCCATTTTGTAGTGGTGTCCGAATTGTAATTAACATTTTTTATACCCTATATACAGCACTTAATGTTTCCCACAATGCATCATGAAATGTAGTGCACAGCCGATGGTCACTCACTGAGCATTTTCTTTTTATCACTAAATCACAAAATACAGCCAAACAGATGAAATATCCACTTCGACTATGTTTCTGAGTTTACAGTGTTATTTAAATCAGGCTATGAATGAAAGATGAAAAAGAACCTTGGTAAAAACCTTCAGAATATAAATTGGAATAAAATTTAAATAAAACTTACTGATCTGAAGATTTCTGGCAAATGACAAAAATGGCCTTCACAGATGAAGCGTAAGTGAAATCAACAAATGCTAATTTGCAAAGCGCAGTGAAAACACTTTAATGAGATTTTGGATCATTAACTGGTCTGAAAATAGACACGTTTTGGAAGTAAAATAGTCCAACATCTCAGTGTTTTTCCCTCGTGGTGTCTCAAACGTGCCTCCTCAAGCCTCACTGATTTAATGACATTACACGTTGCTCTGATGCTGGTAACTGAATCACAATTCAATCATCATTCATGCCTGTAGTGAGTCCTGATTTGATGAGAACCCAAGCCAATAACAGAACTCTGTGTGATAGAGCTGGCATCCTTTACTGGAAAACAAATAGTTTCATTATACGGATGCTATGGAGAATTACACTGAAACTCTCTGTCTCTATGTGGCGTTATTGGGTTTTTAAGTGTCTCCACTGTACGCTGACTAACAGCCCATTTAATGCTCTTGGTCCAAACAGTGGAGTCGTTCTCCATACATGGGGGAATACGATGGACCTGGGACACCATGTGACTGCATCTCCTCTGATGAGCAGCAATTTAACTGTTGTACAAACTGGAGCAGAACAGTGGAAATTGACAAAAAGACGAAAGAAAACAACGTTTCGTTTTGCACTTGCTGGGTTAAATTCTTAATTTCTGCATTTTCAGGGCTGACAGTAGATAGTGAGGGAGACGAAAGAGCAAAGCCATTATGTTTTTATATGTGTGTTTGTGTGTTTGGGTGTGTGTGAGTGTGTGTGTAAGAAAGGAAGTGGAAGGCAGGGACACACACAGACACACTGATGAAGGGCTAAACGCAACATACTCTGAAACAAATGTCATCCTATCAGCTACTAGCAACTGTTGCTCATCAAGGAGACACAAAGTCAGGCTCTAGAGACCAGAAGTGATTGGTTATTTCTACTCTACAAGGCTCTGTGATAATTAACACGGCAAGGTTACAGTCACCAGAAATGTCCTAATGTTCCACTCAATAGTCAAGCAAACAAAGCTGCTCCCAAAGACAATGGGATGAGCAGAACATGTCAGTAAAAGCCTCCAGACAGAATGGTGGCAGGCATAAGATGGAGTCCCTGGATATGGTGTGATATCTACAGTGCTCCCAGCTGCAACCAAATGATTACAGAGTGCGTCTTCTGCCCGGACACACTCACAAGACGACTGAGTTCCAGGGAGGGAGGAGTGTGTGTGTATGTGTGAGAGTGTTGGGGGGGGGCATATATTTATTCAACATATCAGCAGTCAGGTAATCCGATTGGCAGTGGAATAAGAAGATTAGCAATGCACACTGATGAGTGTAAAGTCAGAAATACTGCTGAGAAGTGCGTGCTGAGTTCAGCTGTGAAGCTGGGCAGGTTCTGCACTGGCGTCTCCGTAGATCCGAGGCTTAATACTGCAGGATAAAAGTTAAAACACATTCCCCAAATTTTAAAAGGATAAAAACACATTCCCCAAATCCTTTATATTCACCTTGATATGTGTTACCCTGCCATAAGGGTGTATTTGAGAAATAAGCATACAAATATTCCCTTTTGTTCTTTCTGGTACCTTAAAGTGCCTTATTGGATTATTTTCATAGCTTCAGTTGTGTTGAATGTGCTTTAGGCAATGCATGTCAAAATGTCTTTGCAGCTGCATCTTTATTAGTATAAGACTGTATTAGACATATTTGCTAGAGGCAACCCTGTTTACAAGTGCATGGATATATCAAAGATATGTCCATGCACATTTTCACATACAGCATGAAATGTAATTGGCTTCAATTAGTGATAATGACCCTGGGGTGTTAGGGGCAGCCTCAGTGGCTCTTTAATTTCAAAATGAAATGTATAATTCATACACGGTTTTAAAGTGAAGATGTTAACTGTAAAACAAAGACTTACACCACCAAATCAAATTAAAAGTACATTTTTGGTTTACAATACATATTTTAACTGGCATTTTTTACGACGGAAATATTTTACTGTAAGTCTATAAGGTGCTGAAAAAAGCCACCTGTTTTTCATAGTGATCAGCAGAGGCGGTGTATCATATGCAATATGACAAAGTAAGAAGCATTAAATATTCATAGATGGGAAATCATCTGTAAATCACTCTTATGATTCATGCATATTTAATGAATCTTCATAAGCGGTTAAAACCCTGAGCCCCGCGAGTAGAGCCAATCCGTCTTTTGCATTATATGGTAATGAACGTAGGTGCGCTCAGCAGCCAGCAGCCCATCGGCTGGCTTGAAGGCATCATCTTTCATTCATTCTACACAGTGCGCCTCAGATGGATGGGAGGCATTCAGGCCCAAATGAAAACGAGTGGATAAACAAGGCTATTGCATCCACTTAGCATCCTTCCTTTCTCCGAAGTAAACTGTCTGTTGCTGCTAACAAAGAGCTCTTATTAGGAAAGAGACTGAGGCAAACATATTGAGAGACATTCGTTCAGAACAGGTTCAATGTCTCATTGACTATTACTCGCCAGTGACTATCTTAAAGATTGAAACACTGTAGAGATGTTTTCTCAAAATACTATAATAAGGAACACCAGTGTAGCACATGCAGCAACAACAGGGAAGCTGGTGGAGTGGAGCTGCATCCCATTAACCACTGACATAGCAGTAACCAAGGCAACAGGCAGACCTGCTGTCCACCACGATTAATGCACAATTAATCGTCAACAACATGGGTAAGGGTTAATATGAGGTCTGTAATTATATTAACTACAGTTAATTTAATACTATAGTATTAAATTGATAAAGATGGAAACTTTTAATGAGGAATCAAATCGGGTCTATGTGGCTTCTCTCTGAGGTAAAGCTTGTTATAGGCATCATATTTCATAGCAATTAACCTGACTGTGTAGGAGTGAGGCCACTACTGGAACGCTTTATTTTTGACCTCCTGTATTTTTGTAGCAGCTGAAGTCCACTACCTTGGTAAATCAACTCCAATATGCTTCCCTTCCCCCAGGGACACAGAGAGGGTTAAGTATAACAACTGGTGAGAACTATTTTCTTACTTTACAACCTTTATAGGAAAACCCAGTGAGCACACTCTGACGGTTCTATTTGAACAATGTCCCTTTCTCACAGTTTCATACCTAAATATTCCCTGATATGTGCACAGTCCCACAAGTTGTGGCACTTTCCATATGGGGGATGATTTAGAGGAGACATTCACTTCCAATCCATTGTTTCCTTTTTTTAAGTCCTTGGTTAGTGCTGTATGGTCGTTGCTATAGTGAACAAACACCATACACAGTTTAGGAGAGTATTTCACTGATCTCCACAATCTCAGACAGTGTCCCAGGGCCTTATCCTATTACAGCTCAGGGCATAGTCTGGAAGAGCAACAGATCTGCAAGTGCATGGGAATAAGAGGGGAGAGGCACTGAGAGGAAAGAGCAGAGATTAATCCAATTGTGCTGGCCAGCATGTTGCTTTAACAGAGGGAATTCAGGGAGTCAAATTCTTCTTTAAATTACTTTTGAAGGGAAGATATCAAACTACTTTTCATAGTGAGAAAAACCTGCTGGGTTGTCAAACATTCACATTCTCTAATCCTTGGCAACACAAAACAACATGATCCCCCTCACTGTAAACTGGTCTCACTGGCTTGTTTCCATTCTGTGATCCCCACACTCCAAGTGAGCTGTTGTTAGATGGTGAATAAATCTCAGACACTATCAGATTGGCTCAGATCCATCTGCAGATGTACTTGGCTGCTCAAGTTTGAATCTGTAAACATGCAGTCTGTAAACATGCCTGCTGTCACCAGATAATACCGCTGACCATTAATACACAGATACAGAAACAAAACACCCTTATTAACGTTTAAAGAGGTTGTTTGTCTTATACTTAACATGCAGTCTACACAACCCAATTCTCCTTTTAGGTGTCGTACACACAGAAGGTGCTCATTCAGCCAGCCTGATGACTTCTCTCATACGCTTCAAAATTATATTGGGGTTCGGGGAGGGTCGGCCTCATCGGCTGGTAAGATTTTTATATTGCACATGCCTGTAAAAGCAGAAAACGAGCAATAGTACAACCTCTGTTCAACTTACTAGCCTGGGGTCAGACACAAGAAACCCAATGCCCTTCAGGTTTTGGGTCGGACTCTGTCAGTTTTCTCTTAAGAAGAACATGGCTTGAGGCACCCCTACCATATATGGGTCAGAAGGAAAAGAAGGAAACAAGTATTGCAAGGAAACAAAAGTACTGAGAGATAATGCAAAAGTAGTGTAATTCCCTTCAGGGGCTCTACATCCATACATAACATACACAACCCAAATAACAGCAACAACAACACAATCCTGCTCTGACAACTATAAACACAACACAGTCATATCTGTGCCTTTGACACATCAAACATAAAGCCCTTGCATACACTGTTGGTAATTATCTAACATTTCCCAAATTCAGCTATTTGAGCTAAAAATAGGTTCGGAAGGCATCTGTCTTCAGCAAACAAACTGGAAATGCAGCAGAAATGTTGTGACATTTTTTTCTTTTCAACCTCTTCCACATCAAACAGGAGTCGCTTTCCCCTTTTTTCACTGCTGGAGCTAGGACACCACACACACCTCAGGTCAGGTTGAGACTGACAAGCTACTCCTATGTTTGTTTTGATTTGAATAGCACAATAACTTATTATTTCTAGATATTTATTGAAAACCCTACAATGCCAGACTATTTTTGCAAGCTCCTCTGTCCAAGAATAATAGATCTATATATTTATAATCCACACCTACCTCAGAGACTCCAACCTGCATGTCTTTGGTCTATGGAAAGAAGACAGATTACCGAGAGAAAACCCACCCAGACAGAACATGCAAACAAACTAGGAATAATTATTTGATTATTAGTATTTCGATCTTCCTTTTCTACTGTTGCATTGCTCCCATCCCATGCTACCACACAAACAAATTTTAGACTAATTATTAAACAGCATAAAGCTCTGCACTGAACAGCATCACATTCTGTATGCTGACAACATCCCCAGACCCCTGCAGTTTAAAATGTTTACAGGATTTATAACCAAGGTCAGCTCCCAGCACCCCACCTGCAGAATCTGATAAAGATTTTATTTTATTTCTCAAAGGCAACGTGGTCATCTATAGCTGTTCTTATGTATTTATGGCACTCAGCTTGACAGAGGTGTTGAGCCAGAACGAAATGGGAACTTTGTCGTATCCGTGATAAATAATGCACGATAGAGCACCTCCCCCTTTCTCACACCAAATGGATTGAGAAACCAACCTGTTGTATGATCATGGACCTGCACACATGTAGTGAAGGTCATGATTTATGCAGCCAAAGCTTTAAGAGAACCTGTGAAACAACTATTCAGCATGAACTATAGATATGGTCAGTGCAACTCTATTCTTTGGACAGTGTTTTCTTCAACTACCAACCGACAAAATGTTTCCTTGTAGAAATACAGCTGCTCATTATGACTTCTATAGAAAAGGTATATCCTCCTTTTAATTCAAAGCATTTCAATGATCATTTGCTGGTCCTTAGGACGTGGTGTTTAATATGGATGTGAGCCAAATACGGGAAATTGAGCTCAAATTGATAAATTGCCATTTTAACTCTTTTTTCAGTAATACCAGCATTTACTCTAGGTAAAGGTATAATCCTGCCCATTGATCCTGCTCATGAAATAAATGAGATCATAATTTTCTTGCCTAGAAGTGAGATCATTATTTTATACTTAGCTGGAGTTCTTCTCAATTCATGTTATTACTTTTAATCTGCTCATAAAACAAACTCTTCTTTTTCTCGACTAATCTGTTACTCAGGAATTCATAATAATTATAAATTCAACTATCATTTCCCGTTAACAATTATCCCAAACAGCTTTTCTTTCCCTTTTGGTTACTTCCAGAAATTAAAAGAGGCTAAATTGGTTTTGTATATATTCCAGTAATAATGTATAATGTAATTATAAACCAATTATTTATTTTAGCCATTATATTTTTTTTAAACTGGGCATCATCATTTCCTGTGACTCCCCAGAGAAACACCCTGAATGAACAGGGATCTGAACTGGGAATCTTCTTGGTGTGATGCCACAATGGAAACCAAAACACACCACACCACCCTGCTGCTCATCTTTAAATCAATAAATGCCTTATGGTTATTTAAACCATCACAGGAGCAGGAATATGTACACGACTACATCAACTTCTCCTTTTTGCAGATACTGAGGCAGAAGTCGTTCCTCGAGAATTGAACATTCAGAACACAACCTGTTGAATCTTTCAGAAATCCCACAAACATCTCCATCATGAATCAAGGAGACTCTGGGTGGAACACTCCTCAGTATCGCCAATACTCTCTTCCAGATGCCCTGTTGGACTGTTTCGGATCCTCACAGACGTAAAAACATCAGCTTCTAAAATTATAGATCTGAGCCAATACACAACCCATAAAAATCTGCCTAAATTCATCCTTCAGGGGCGAATGTAGCAGGAGAAAGTTATGAAACAGCTCACACCAGATGCTTTGAATGTAAAACCTACATCTAGAGCTATAGTCATTGGTCACAGTGTGTGTCACAGAGACAGCATCAGCATCGTCCAAGTGTCCCTGGATGGTCCCATGTGTTCCCCGTCTGATTGAAGCCAGCTCGCAGTCACTCTTGATGGCCGACCTCACCCAGGCCAGCTGCAGCCCCTCTCCTCAGCTGGGCATCTCGGGGGCCTGGCAGGGCGGCAGCGCCAATGCCCATCAGCACTGAACATCATTCACTGCATGCCCCAGATTCACACATCATCTCCACTTCACAGGGCTGGCCGACTGCTTGTACTCCACTGTGTGTGTGCGTGTGTGTGTGTGAGAGTGTGTGTGAGTGTCTGTGCATAAAATTAACAAACGACACCATTACACACTTCATGAATATTCAAATGTCGACAATCCTGATACATTTCTGTCACCTGAATAATCTATAGTTATAATAATAGGATAATTTCTTTTTTTGGACATGGGAAGGAAATTCAATGTGTGAACTCCTGCTCATAGTGTTGCTGGTCCAGACACATTCATTCATTCACTTGATGTTTATCCCTTGATGCAAAATAAATAACACACGGATGACTCAAGCTGTTTTTCAATCCAGGCGCTACATCTTTCGGAGGCTGCATTTGAAGACCGTTTGTGTCATTGGGGCATGACAAGGCTTTCCCGTCTCTAAGGAGTTTTATAAAACTTTGGCATCATGTCCAACTTCAGCTTTATCACAGGGCCACAGCAATCAGGGTATGATGAGCTAGTGTTACCAAACCTGGACCTCTGAAAATCAGAGCATCTCATTTCGGTTCAGCCTTTGCAGTCTATGTTGCCCATGAAGGAAGCATTCTCCATGGGCCACACAAGGTAGTGTTCTTCTTCGCTTTCTCTGAAGGATGCAGCTGCTGAATTGAGTGAAGCCACAGACAGTCAAAGACGCCAATTCTGAAACGTAATTTTTGTGACATCCCTCTAAGATTTTGAGCAAATCCCAGAGTCTGTGTCAACATATAAGTCATCTAACAGAGAAAATCATAAGCTGAGACCAACAGTACAGTACCTTGTTTCAAAGTGTCATATAATTTTCACTTTTACAAAAAATACTGACTCATAAACCCCTGCGGTCTCCTTAGTGGAAGAAAAGACTGGAAATTCTTTGACAAACTTACCGTCACAGGCTCTTCAGAGGAGAAAGAACAGGATCCTTTTCATGTGAGATTCATCTGCTGGAACCAAGCAAAGGGACTGAAAGCCAATTAAATAGATACAAATGACTGAAAAAGGAAAGACGGGAGACAGATCAAATATTTATCCTGAGTGTTGATTCCCTTTGCTCGACACATCTCTCCACCTTTTTTAATTCTAAAATAGACTCCTCGGATGTTATCTTTGCTCTTTTCCCTCTTTAGCGGCTTTGTTTTGAAAGGCAACAACAAAGACAATTTATATATAATTCACCAGTAATATTTGTTAGGAAATGTATAGGTCTCTCAATCCATCAGATATGCATCTTAACCAGTGAAAGAGAGAGGGAGAGAGAGAGAGCTTCAGGGAGCCTTGGGGCAGTGGAACTATCGGGATGAAACAAGGTACTTTTGTTTAAGGGACAGATTTTTTTAAGAATGTTCTCTAGCCTCAGGCACAAAAATCTCATGAGGCTCCTTGTAGTCATGCGTGTGTGAGTAGTATTAAATGCAAAGTTGATTCTGCATCAGGATGATATTTAGGCTCTCAACAGTTTCCCAGATAGAATTCATTTATGCCTGCATTCCCCGGCTGCTTCTTATCCTCGAAGAAATTCATGTGGAAAACACACTAACAGTGACTTGTAAATGCCTCAATGCCAAATGACGCCCACATGTTTTGGGCTAAGAAGTTGCAGCAAGTATCATGATCCTGAGGTGGTGATCGGACCTGTTGGTTTAAGCAAGTGTTAGCTAACTACCAGCAAGATAGTTTTATCAACCAGCATGTTTACATGGATACCAATAATCCCACATCAACCGTATTAAGACAACAGTCTAACTAAGATCATGTGAACAGCATCTTCTGATTACCATGAAGCTAGGGTAGGTAATCCTAGAAAAGCTAGCAGAAGGCAATCGACACATCCCTCCCCCTCACATCTCACCTCCAATCAAAGCAACGCCCCCTGTAGCTGGTCGGGATTATTACAGTTCTCCGCGGGCCACACACAACAACTGATTTTATCATACAATTATAAGAGGTAGAAGATTTCAACAGATGTAGTTAGTAAGCTGTTTCAGAAACAACTTACTAACCCGACCGTCAAAACGAAAAAGGTGATGCTTATCATACATCAAACTGGAGAATGTAGGGGAGCATGTAGCAGCTGAAGAGCAACCAACCTAAGTTAGTAGAAACTAAAGCAGATCTTAGAGAAGAGTGAATATATATTAATATTAACAGACAAGTTATTCACACCAACTTTTGCAGATATCAGTGTATTTACTGCCCTACGATAAAGTACGATATGTAACTTCGGCCGATAGGTGTCTCTCGATCAAAACAATAACTAAAGACCTAGTTCGATGATGTTGTGATGCACAAGGCATCATGATCATGTCTTCACCACCAGTGCCGATGATTATCATTCTGACATGACTCAGACACAAATCAAGTTCACATATGAGTTAATTTGTTAAAGCTTTATTCACGATGCACAGCAGATAGCAAATAATAATTTATTGACTAAGTATTTTTCCTTTGTCATATGTTGTTTGTTATAGCAGAGACAGGAACACCCAGAGGTAAGACCCAATTAAAGGTCCACCAAAATGTTACATCGCTTAAATATAGTGGTGATTTCTCTGGGTATAATGAAGTATTACCTTTAAGACATGTGGAGTATTGTATTATTGTGGGCGGCTGTGGATGAAGGGGTAGAGCAGTTGCCTCCAACCAGAAGCTCAGCAGCTTGAATCCCAGCCCCTTGCGTAGAAAAGCATCCTGAACCCTCCCCCAAAATGGCCCCTCATAGATGTTGAATGCACTAATTGTAAGTTGCTTTGGATGAAAGCATCAGCCAGTTAACATGTAATGTAAACAAGTATCCTGACCCTTGTTGCATTGTGTATCCGACATGTATCCTGTTAGAGTTTTCACAGCATTTTTGGAAAATACAGGATGGGGCTCTGTGTTCAAGTGTGAATAAATAGAAGCAAGTACTGTTCAGTAATCAGACTAGGCTCTGTAACATGTAGTTAGGAATATGAATGGAATTTCCTGCAAATTTCATGAATGAAAATATGTCTTCAATGTCAGACTAATAATAGTCAGACTTATGGTGTCTGTGTAATTATGGTCATGGCAATGAATAGAAAACTCTCAACAGCTGTGTCCCACCTGCTCCCAGTATTGATGATCCACAAAGCTAGTCGCCTCCTGTCACTTGATATTAAGCTGCAGTATAATCAATGACTATTTACAGAAGAAGAATCTTCTACTGGCCGGATACGTCCACACACACCCATGTTTACAACCTCTGCTTTCAATCCACCTGTGAGCCCTCAGCACACAAACACATCCAGAGTGTGAGCAGTGTGTTTTGGGGACAATTGGGGGTATTAGTGCCTTGCTCCTGTAATCTCCCCATCCACATTTTCTTCCTGCCAGCTGGTCCAGCAAAACAGCGACTACTGTCGGGACTCTTTCAGCGTGATTCTGACATCCAGTCATTTTATGATGATGCAACAAGCGACATGAAGTGACAGCATCCATCAAATAAGCTGTGATTAAAGTTATGATTCAAGACAAGACCTCACAGGTAATTGGTAGCACCATCTTGTTTGTCTGACTCAGAGTGACAGCAGAAAACACAGAGTCAGGACGTTGTGACACAGAGATATGACCTGCGATGATTGTATCTGTTGAATCATTGATGTGTCTCTCATTCTCTCTCTTTGACAATCAGGATATTCCATACAGATTTATTTTCTCTTTCGTTTCACTTGTGTGAAACTTATGTGTGAGCATGCACAGAGACACGCATCCGTTATCCAAAGAATGGGACTGTCAGTAAATACATCAACATCCAGTTGTTTCTCGTGTTCCTCGAGTCCCTCAGAAGGAACACATGAATTTCAGGGCGTTTGCAGCACAGCTTTTTCTCGATTTTTCTCTTTTTACTTTGCACTCTGATGGAGGGATGGATAAATATTTGAAAACCTCAGATGGTTCATAAATCTTCTGTGAATATATAAGTTGATGTGCAACATAACTAATTAACTAACCATGTGAGCACTGTACCAGGTGAAATGCAGTCAAGTTCACCTGCTCTAACCTCAGCAAGCACAAACATTCTACAACATTAAAAACACAGACTAATGTATAATACATAGAAAAAATGCAGTTCTGTCATTTGAGCTGAAAGGTAGTTTTCATTCCAATTTCTCCACCGAGCACGTGGTTAAACGCAGGTGAGTGCAGATCTTGCCTCAGCTGTTTTAATGAATTTAAAAGAGATAAATCCTAAAAACTGCTATCTTCTGCGAGGATTTGAATTTGAATTTAACACACAATATCTCCTCACAGTCACTATTGGTGTTAGAGATTGGCAGTGTTGTGCAAGTTCACACCTCTCATGAACTAGTTCAAAGTTCCGTTCATAGAAGTAAAAATGAATAGTTCACGTTCATAGTTCACCATTTAAATTCTGAACTAGTTCATAGTTCAGTTCATTTCATAATTTTAAGGTGGAAAGTGAGAATGAAAGACTAACTTGTTAAAGAAACCCTTATCCATCAATACCCCTTGCCTTTACTGTCGGAATCTTTATCAGACAGTGTTTACAAATCCCTCAGATAACAATAAGGTGCATCAGATGTGGTTGCTGAGTCTGCGTCTCTGCTTTCTCTTGCCATCTGTATATGAGACCAAGAGCTGTTGTGTTGCAGGTAAATTTGAAAGTGGTGAAAATGTACGTATTCTGGAGGATTTTTCAAAGGGCATGGCACAATGGCTCAAGGGTGCCCCCAGAGACCCCCAAGACGTGTTCACATTGACCGATCTTCACAAAAATCGATATACATATGTATCATGACCAGACAAACAAAATAGTCTATAGGTGCATTTGGAAAAACTGAGTGTTGAATTAACCATGATAACCTTGCTCTTCATATGAAGTACAATCTGTCTGGTACTGGATTTTTGGGACCAATAATTACTTTTTAGAAACTTTCAGTTGTCAGAGTGAACCATCATCAGCAGGAGTCACAAAGAATGAATCACAACGATATGTTATCTAAAATCATTTATTTAAGGTGTAAATCAAGTGATATATTCAAAATATTTGTTTTTGGGAGGTGGTGGCAGGATGGTGGGGGAGCGCAGTTCTCAGGTGGACTCTGGTTGGAACCCAGGGCCTTAGCTCCAGACCAGCTCAGAGTAGCTTTACAGATGGACTCCTTTTTCAGACTTGCAACATGAGGGCCTGGTCCTTCTCCAGGTTAAAGGGTCCATATTGTGGTAATCCTCTGTCGGTGCTTTAGGAGCGGGAGGTTTTGTCTCCTCCTTTAACGTTGTCAGTTCATCCTTGATCTCTTCACCATGTAGGCATCTCCGTGACTTTTTGAAGAGCTCTGTTTATCGGGTAACTGAAGTTTCCTCTTGGCAACATTCAGAGGTGCTGCTCGGAATCGATTCTTCTGTGCGTCAATAAAGTCCATATCTTCCTCAGTGAAGGTGTGATCCAGCGCTTCCTCGATGGACTTCGCCTTACTCGCGACCATTTCTGGTGTTGGAACTTTCATCCCAGCTGTGATCATCTCCAGTATCCACTGCATGTACTCACTTCTTGTGAATTCCTGCTTGGATACAGATCCGAGAGTCACAATCTGGTCTTTACCAGCGTGCCTGATTTTGAATACCAGGTTGGTCCGTTTTGAGCCAAACTGGTAGACATTCTTTGTCTCCATTACAGCCACAATTTCCGCCACATAGTGAGCTGGGTCGCTGATGCCGGTGTCAGTAACAACCCTGACGAAGCAGCCGGTCACAGCTGCTGCAAAGAATGGCATGTGGCACAATTTCTCCAGCGTGTTAAAGGACAGGCAGATCCTCTTGAACTCTGCAGGAGGGAGAGCAGGCTGAGTCACCTTTCTACGAGCTTTCTTCTCCTCAGGCCCTTTGCCTTGCTCGACCTGCCTTTTGCATTTGATGCCAGCAGATCTCCCTGACGCTACAGAAGCGGCACTGGCAACAAGGGCCTTCCTTTTCAACATGTCACCATCTCCGTGACCTCTTCCAGCGCTCTGTTTATCGGGTAATGGGAGTTCCCTCTTGACAACATTCAGAAATGCTGCTCCGAATTGGTTCTGCTGGGCTTCAATAAAGTCCATATCTTCCTCAGTGAAGGTATGATCCAGTGCTTCTTTGATGGATTTCTCCTTACTCGCGATCATTGCAGGGGTTGGAACTTCCAACCCAGCCGCGATCATCTCCAGTTTCCACTTCAGGAACTCCATTATTGTGAATTCCTGGTTGGATGCAGAGTTGAGAGTAACAGTCTGCTCTTTACCAGCGTGCCTGAGTTGGAATACCAGGTTGGTCCGTTTTGAGCCAAACTGGTAGACATCCTTTGTCTCCATCACAGCCACAATTTCACAAACACAGTGAGGTGGGTCCCTGATGCCGGCGTCAGTAGCTACCCTGACGAAGCAGCCGGTCACAGTGGCTGCAAAGAATGGCATGTAGCACCATTTCTCCAGAGTCTTATAGGACAAGCAGATCCTCTTGAGATCTTCAAGAAGGAGAGCAGGCTGAGTCCCCTGTCCACGAGCTTTGGTGCCAGGAGATCTCAGAAGGAACTTCCTTTTTGCCATATTGCCATCTCCGTGACTTTTTGCAGCGCTCTGTTTATCGGATAATTGGAGTTCCCTCTTTGCAACATTCAGATGTGCTGCTCGGAATCGATTCTGCTGGGCTTCAATAAAGTCCATATCTTCCTCACTGAGGGTGTGATCCAGTGCTTCTTTGATGGATTTCTTCTTACTCGCGATCATTGCAGGTGTTGGAACTTCCAACCCAGCCGCGATCATCTCAAGTTTCCACTTCAGGAACTCCATTATTGTGAATTCCTGGTTGGATGCAGAGTTGAGAGTAACAATCTGCTCTTTACCAGCGTGCCTGAGTTGGAATACCAGGTTGGTCCGTTTTGAGCCAAACTGGTAGACATCCTTTGTCTCCATCACAGCCACAATTTCACAAACACAGTGAGGTGGGTCCCTGATGCCGGCGTCAGTAGCTACCCTGACGAAGCAGCCGGTCACAGTGGCTGCAAAGAATGGCATGTAGCACCATTTCTCCAGAGTCTTATAGGACAGGCAGATCCTCTTGAGCTCTTCAGGAGAAAGAGCAGGCTGAGTCCCCTTTCCATGAGCTTTGGTGCCAGCAGATCTCGGAAGGAACTTCCTTTTTACCACTGGCGACATCTCAATAGAAGGTCTTTGGGCTCCGTCAAGGGCCTGAAGCATGAAACATAGAATTCATGATTTAAACTCCAGTCCCACCTTAACATAACATGTGGCAAGTGTTTAACTGTAGGAGTCAATCCTGACTGTGAAGTCAGGATTAACACCTGCTACCACAAAATCACTACTTCCTGTATTTGTGTTTGTTCAAACTTTAAATAAAAAAATTCCATTATGTATATTTGATTTGTAGAAGTACAGTATTATTAATATTAATATGGCTCACTAGATATCAGAAGTACAAATTGTGATTTTTTTATCTCAACAAAAGCTATGAAAATGTATTGGAACTTTAGCCCAAACATGAATAAATTATAACATATTACAGTGCAACGGACAGTAAAAGTCAAATGATCTCACCTTGCTGTGTTTCCTGTCCATTGCAGAGTTTGCTCCAGAGTCTTGAAAAGTGCAACCGCTCATCTCACGATCAAAGAAGCAACTGAGGCTTGTTCATAGAGAGGATAATACTCTATGAGTCCTGATCAGATAAATAGATCAAAGGAGCAAAGGATCAGATGAATGCATCAAAAGACATTGTATACCATTAAAGGTAAAACATAGGATCGTAATTGCCTTTAATAAATTAATAAAATATATGAATGCATTTTTAATATTAGTTACTATATTCATAATTTAAACGACTGATTGTATTGGTCTTATAACAAACAACTAAAAAATTTGTAGTTGATAACATTTTCTTGTTTTATATTAAAAAACAGAAGCTACATTAGCTGTTGATGCCTCACATTACAATAAGTGACACAATATGTTTACAGGTAGCTTTTGTTATTTACATCAACAACTATAAAAATCAATAAGTGATTAAGAACAGTTTTACTGTTAATCCAAAATTCACTGTCACTCACAGTTGTCGTCCCACTTCCTTACCTGACTCTGACCAAGTCTCTGCAGACTTGGTGCCATTGGCGCCATCAGAAGCCATGATCGAATACCCACGTTAGCTTTCCAGCTAAAGCTCCTTCTTATATAACTGAAAATACTTTACTATACTTTGACATTTTTGTTTAGTTTTTGACACCTTACTTTATGATGAGGAGCACAAGTCTTTTACTGCACCTTAAATTGTTAAGCAAACTTTTTTTCGCTGAAAGTGTAAATTAAATCTTCACTGCATTCACAGTCACCAGATTCAAATTTGATTGAAAATCTTTGGTGAGATTTAAAGAAGGCAGTTGCAGCACGGAAGCCATCAAACATCACTGATCTAGAGTCTTTTGCACATGAAAATTGGACAAAGATTCCAATCGAGAGGTGTAAGAATTTTTTAGAAGTTATAAAAGCTAGAGGATGCACCACAAAGTACTGAAGCTGGGGGGTTGAATAATACTGCACATGCACATGTGTTGAAAGAGTAACATTTTTCATTTGAACTTCAAAGTTAAGTCAACTTGTGTTGTCAAAATAACTAAAATACGCATCAATAAATATCTTTTGTTGTTTGATGAGGTTTTTTTTGTCATTTATTGTCATTATTTGTCATCCACATCACTATAATGTCTATTGAGGTGAGGGGGTTGAATATTTCTGATTGCAGCTGTATTTCTATGAAGTTGTGAGTGTTTCCATCATCCTCGATTTTCTGTTTAAGCTCCGACAAGTTTCTCCGACACATCCTTTATCTTCTGTAGCTAAAAATGATTATGGCAAAAACATTTATTCTAGAATTGTGCAACATATTTCATTTTGATGAACTACATGAAAACAAAGCTGTGCCCGTGTCAGCAGCCGACTGTCAGCCACAGCAGAGCTCCTCTGCTCAGAGTCCCACCAGCCTCAGCCGCTCCTCTGCTCCTCCTCTTCTTGAAAGTGCTGACAACTGGGTCAGCAGCTGTGAGCATAACGCAGCTCACCTGTGGCTGCCGGCCATGGTGCAGAGCAAATAATTTGGTTAATCCTTTCGCTCTCCAACGGAACTTGTCCCTGTGGCCTCGGCTGTGGGAGAGAAGTGTGAATGTGGTGCTGACACTTTTGGTCCACTGCAGTATTTCAGCCAAAGGAAATAAAATACACTCGATTCCACTTCTTTTTTTAAAGTTTCGATGAGTTATGATTTTAATATAGGTCACCTGCCAGATGAAAGCATTCAATGCTCGAGGAAAAAACCCTCAGTGACCATTTGTGAAAACTTTGTGAATTGCAACTTTCACACTTTGGCAAAGTTTTGTGAAAGGTGACAAGTGTGAGGCTTGAAAAGTTGAGCCGTGCAGACAGAGCAGAGTGGGTGTGTTCCCTCAGTGTGTCACTCAGCTCAGCTCACACCTCAGCCATCAATAACGGTCCTGAAGCGGCAGCAGCAAAGAGGAGGACTTAACAAGGTTCTTCAGAGCGAGCCCGAGCCGGGACGATTCACCGGGGAATAGCAGCTCTGAACTTAAGAGGTTCTGGTTACATCGTGATTTTTCAAGGATTTCACCTTAAAATAACAAAACAACTTATGTAACCCTGTGTTAAGGTCTACAGAAAACAACACAACCCTAATGAATTCGGTTTTTTTTTCAGTTTAATAATGAAAGTTGTTCCTTCTTTGCACACACACACACACAAAGGCATTGCTATGGAGCAAAGTCAGCGACAGAATACAGTGGGAGTGGTAGACCAGGGTAGAGTGGAAAGTTATCATGTAAAAAAAAACTACTTTTGAGTCGATTAGGCAGAAAACAACAATGTTAAAGGAGAAATCGGAGATGCAAGGGTTGTAATTTTGAGTGGGAGTTGTGTAAGTTTGCACTCACACTACAGTTGCCTTCTGGTGTGAAATAAATAAGTGAATAAATAATCAAATAGTTTCTGGGCTGGTTGATCCATATACAGCAGATCTTTGGAAACCTTCTTATGCAGAGCAGACGAGAACGCTCCTTTTTCAGAGCAGCATTAAGAGTCAAGTTCACAAAGTTTTTCAAACTCCCTCTCGTAATCATTTGACAGCGTTCCCTGGGGAAATAGCCTTGCCTTCTTCCACTCAAGTGTGTTTGTCTTTCGTCTTTGACTGTTCTGAAGTCTGTGAGCGAGCCAAACACGAGTGCAATCAGCACGGAGCATTTAAGAGACGAGAGCACGCGAGTGCCAATCACAACAGTTCCTCGAGGGGTTACAAGCGAGTGTTGCACTTTTTTACAGAATTGTGGTTTGTGTATTAATGAGGCAGACACAACAGAAATCACAGGAGCTGTGCGATATAGCACAACACCCCGAGGAACAGGAGCATGAAAGGTACATCCACATCTGTCTGCTCGCTGCCATTGATCTATTATGAATGTCAGTTTCCATTTCAGCTCTTGTTCATGTTTGGTTGTATTGCATTGTATTGTGTGTGCTACTTTACTGTACATATATACAGTTTTCATACCAATGTAATATTTGAGTCTTTAACCCTGATGACATAATTTCAATGCACATTGGATTTTGAATGCTCTTGATAGAATTAACAAACGAGAAGAGGATTACTTTTCAAGAACTGGGATTTATTTCACCTAAAAGTGAAAAACAAATACAAAGAAATGAAAAATAAGGAAACTAAGTAGTGAACTTGGAGGATTACAAAAGGTAGAGCAAACAAAACACTTAATTAGACTATTTGGAAATGATAGGGCCAAACTAAATCAAGACAGCCCTAAACAGGCCCCACCCTCAGACACTTCATTTAGCAAAACTTGAAAGGAAACTGAATCAATTCAAAATTCATACATCTGATAAGGACCAACAGCCTAAACTAAATGGGAGCTCCTAATTCAGACAACAACTTAGAGACAAAAATGAGGCAATGAATATGATTTAAACCAAAAGTGACCGGTTGTGTCTGTTGACTAATGTGATGCAAACAAAACCTGTGTTACAGATGTGAGAGTCTGTGAAAGCATGAACCTATATATAATCCAAATAACAGGACGATGTGAACTTCATTATCTATTTGACCTGTGTGGCTGTGGATTGGGCCAATCATAAGCATCTACTCGATCTGAGAGAGAATTACAGAAAACACAAAAACACGTCTTGCCCAACAGCCACAGTTCAGAAAGTCATTACTGTGAATGATTTTTCCCCTTTACAAGATTTCTTTATCTCAGTTATTTGACTTGCTGGGAGCGAAGCAGTTTTTTCCGATATTGGTCAAAGCTCCACATTCCTTGTGTGCTTCATTAATTATGAGCCAATATAATGACTCCTTTATTTACAACCTCCTTCAGAATCCAGTTCCACATTAATTATTAAGAAATGGTAACAAATTGTAGGCAGTCGGAGAGAAAAAGGTATTTATTATTTAAAGCTTGCGTTGTAATGAACCAAAATCTCACCATGGCTACATTACCACTTACTGCACAATAGAGACAAACTAAAGATACCCCGGGTAACTCTTGTATGTTTGGCCTTCACAGAGCAGAATGATGTATTTTCAGAGTTTGACACTGAAAGGCAGTTTTCAGCTGAGGGTGGAAGAGTTTGTCTGTGCTGACCTGAAATCTGCAGTGTTACCTGCAGGCAGGATTTGTAGCCAAGAAGGGACAGAGGTGTGAAACTATAGCAGTCTGCTTAGCAAACAGAACAGACTTTCTGTGATGCAGGATACATCTTGCATCCAATGGTCAAATCCTTTGTCTTACATGATTTTAATGGAGGAGGTTCAGTCATTTTATGAGATAATCACCTTTTTTATTAAAAAAAAACATTAAACAGAAATTACTTCAGACATGTCTGGAGGAGACCTTAGTTTGTTCCAGTCTAGCGTGTTTTCATATATTAAAGAGAATCTGCTCACGTATACCTGCTTTTTGAGCTGTAAACTAGACTAAATGACTGTTCTTTGATGATGGTTTTTTAATATCACATTTATTACCACATTTATGAAAAAATCGACCTTTATGGTATTGGACATGTCTCATAAAGCCACATAGTGTTTCAAACTGCCTTGGTCCTTTCAGGGTTAGAGTCGACCATTTGGAACGTCTCTTTGCCATGATATTTAAATATATCTGGAAAGGTTGACACTCTGCCACTGGTGACTGCTTTTGGGAAGAGAAGACAGCTCGAGTGGGAATATTGAATAAGATGCTTTCTTTGGAAATCCAGACTGACAAAAAATTGGTATATTGTATGTTTGTGTGTTTATAATGTCTGTGTGTGAGGGGGAGAGTGACAAGGTTGGCATGTCTTAGCCCCGCCTCCCAGCACTGGTTTCTAACGGTATTTTTTTTTAATTTCCAGGAAAAGACACTTAAGTTGCTCTTTAATTCTTCTACGGACACATTAGTTCTGCCAGCGGTTCTGATGTTCACCCTGTCAACACAAACATTAACCAAATGAACATTTTTAAATTAAATCCAGCTGCTGCTGTCAGCATATCTTCAAAGTGTGTTCCAGTCCAGGGCCTTTCTAATGCCATCTGATAAAAAATTCCCATTAGAGAGAAAACCTATAGAGTGATATCCATTAATTGTTTAGTACCTTGCATCAGCATCAACAAAACCTAATTGCCATGTTAACGATCCCTGTTCCTTCATGATGTGGACCAACCACAGGTTTGTGAAGACCCTGAGCAGGATGATGGAGGGCTGACACGCTCAGCGTCTTGAAGGGCACTGCAATGTTAAGTGATATTAGGTGCCAGCTGACTGTTGATGCATTGGATCCAGGTTGATTTCACTGGGACCATGGCAGCGCTCATCCAGGGCAGCGGAATTGCCCTTCACAGGAAAACAATACGGATGTTCAGAGGGATGACAAACTTCCCTTTGACTGAGCGCTCTAATCATTCACACACATAGCTCGCTTCCATTTCACCTCCCAAGGTAGATTGTATTTTGTCCGATCATTTACCTCAGGGGCGTGCATGATATCCCAGCACGTGTTTTTCTTGTGAGCTTTCAAAGGGATCGCTGCTGAGGAGCAGCCGTGGCTGGAGATGAGTAATTGCTGCTGTGTGGGTGTTCTGCTGTTGTGTGAAGCTACAAAGTGTGCCATGGAAATATAACGTTTCTCACTGTCAACTCCAAATAATGTATAAGTGATATTTCCCTCGCGGGACAATTGACAATCATTAATTCTAAAGATGCTCGCAATGAGGTCATGTTTTTCCTGCGTATGAATTATATCACCTCTAACAGTTCAGATAGTTGGAGTGTGTGAGGTGAAGCCAGGTTCCTTCAGGCTGTACACCAGGCTCTCTGCAGCTCTCCTAACTCTGATTGGACGGGTTTTCACCAGACATCATGCATCAATCGCACATTTTCTGTCAGCAGAGAGAATATTTGAGAGAGTTCCCTCCATTCCTTTTGCCCTCGCCCTCCTTCAGGCCTATAGCGCTTTGCAAATATCATCACACTTTAACAAGTTTTGAAAATAGACACAATAGCGACTGCTTACCGATGCCCTGAAGAGGGCACGACGTCTGTGAGCAGCAACCTTATTGATCTTCTTCCTCTGACTTATTCAGAGAAAGAAGTTTTTATGAGGAACAAGGCCATGTGGGTTGAAAGCCTTCAGGGATTCCTTCTGGGAGCCACTCAAAATGACTTTTCAAATTACTGATGTTATTTGAAAGTAATGTATTTGGTATGCAAGCTGGTATACTGTCGCAGTCGTTCAGTCAGAGGCAGAAAACACATTGTGAGGAAGCCCAGGCAGTGGCGGATTTAGGATTTGTCTCTATCAGGGGCAATGAAGGGGCCGAAGTTTACAAATATCTAAGCACAACTCATGATTAAGTAAGGTGCACAAGCTCTATAGCTTTGAGACAAGTTACACGTCCTTTAATATATTATGAAAAAAGGTTTTCACATTGTGTTCTTCAATAAACCCTAGAAAAGAATAAGAAAAATCGTAAAACAAACTGTCATGTGTATTGTTATTAATGTAAGTTCATTGACCCGACAGGTGCACTTCAGGGGCCAATCAGATTTCAACTGCGGCCAGTTGAAATCAACCCCTGAATCAACCCCTGCCAGGTAGTAAGAGTGTACCAGTAACGAAGCTGAGTCTATGCTGCAGTGGTTCAAATCCCAGCCGAGCCCATTAGTGCATGTGATCCTCTGCATTCTCACTCTGCTCATCACTCTGCTGTCTCTGTGTAATAAAGCAGAAAAGCTGATAATACATTCAAAACAAATCACCAATCTGATTGCTCGCTCCATGCACTGACAAAGAGCAGAAGAAATAATCTTAGATTATATCGTGTTGTGCCCGACAAAGAATTATGCGCGTCAAAACAGATTTGGATTCAATGACTTTCTTCTTTTTTTCATATAGAATATCAAAGTGTTGTTTTATTGAGCTGCAAAGTTGTTGAATGGGGTTCTCAATGATTCCTTTAAGCTGCTGCGTGCAATGCATTAGATAAATATGCAGCAGGACTTTTGCAGACACTAGATATAAAACCAATGACAGATCTTACATCGCAGAAGATAACGTTATCTGGCACATCTAGTTCCTCTGGCCGCCTCCATCTCGATCTAATACGTATTGCTTTATATCTGTTCACGCCTGGTGATCAAACTACTCCAAAGCTTTAAAGCACCTAAACCAAAGACTCTTAGAAACAGGGCTGGGGTTTTGTTTTAGTTTGGAAGAGCAGAAAAAGTAACCGTTCCAACTCGTTGACCCAGAGAAATCCCTGCTCGTACTTGTCTGCATTGCTGCGTCTTGCTCATAGTAATTTGGGCATCTAAGACAATCTGCTTCCTGCTTCCACCACTGTGCACCTGACTGGTGATTTGAGATTTCGAGTGTTTTAGTATGTAATAGAGATATTTGCTGATACGGAGCAAAAATTTAGAGAGATTCATATGAAACTGGATTTTAAGAAGTCAAACTCTGTATTAGTGTGGATGTAGCCTCAGACTAATCAAGGGTCCAGGTCCTGAGCTGCCTGTATCTGTGGCAGACATCTTCCCCAATCCGACCTGACACGGTCAAATGATTTAACCCTGGGGAGAAGCATGAAAGAGACGAGCTCTCACTCTGCAGCTACTTCTTGGAACCTAATTAGCCAAAAAGCATGAATTGCAAAAACTTTGGTGATTGTCTGGATTTTAGATTATAGATTTAATTTGTCAAATAACCTGTTTAGTTTCATGACCTGTAGGTTAACAGTACTTCAATCAGCCACAGTTATACTTTACATTTTGATCCAATGAGAAAGCCTTTAAAGTCCTGTATAAGTTGGCTCCCTCACTTCTGTCGGACCCTCTTCATCCCCTCATGCCCCGCGCTCTTCCTCGGCTGCTCTTCTCTCCGCCCCCACATTTAAACTCAGCACTATGAGCCTTCAGCTGCTCTGCACCACGACTCTGGATCTCTGCCGCCTCACATCAGACTCTATTGAACTGATCAAAACTCATCTGATGACATCAGTCAAACATACACAACATCTTATCTATTCCTCACTAATAAGATTCCTACTTTTGGTTTTACCTCTAGTCACTTTTCACACATGTACTGTAAGTTGTCTATGCCTCCTGCCTCCCAGTTTTATTACTCATGTGTTATTTATGATATATTGTCAGATGTACTTGGGTATCTAGAAAGGCACAATAATTTATTTTTATTTTTATTGTTATTATGATTATTACCATTAAAGTGCCTTGTTGCTTTTCAGACCATTATAATGCTGTAATTGGGTTATAAAATGGGTTATTATAACCTGTCAGAACATCAACATATTTCAATTAAGAATGTTTATCAACAGATTCATTGATTTAAAAAAGTATCTACGCTTTACGTTGAACATAAAGGAAGGAAACCAATAAGGTAGCTCATATTTTGGCTTTATAATTGTCAATTTCTTTTTTTACATTCATTTACTGTCTATACTGTAGAAAGTTTCCAGCGGCCTGGTTGAATCCTACTCATATGAAAAGCATCAGGCAGTCTTACGCATACATATGTTTATTGGAAACTCCCTAAACAAGAGTGTAACACAACTAATGCAAGAAAAATCACAACACATACTTAGAACATAGTTCCATTCACACACACACCCACACACACACCCACACACACCCCCACACACACAAACACACACACACACACAGAGACACACAGCAGTCTGTCAGCAGGACCTTTGAAGCATAAATTCACTGAAAATGAACTTGGGACGCAACCCATTCCAATGTCTGCCGCTGCACAATGTGAGTCTGTCCGTTTGCATATGATAAGGACTAATGTGCTAACACCAATGATGTGATGACAGGATGGGATGTCTCCACACGAACATCCTCAGACCGTGATTTGTCTCGATGTGTTGGATGCATGAGAAGCAGTTCAGAGTTCCTGTAGCAACAACAAATGCAGACTCCAGCGGTCACACTTTGACAAGATACATCAGGCTCCTTTGTTTTCTTCACGGACGCATTTCACACAGCTGTAGTCTTTTATTGTACATAAAGTATAGAAACAGCAAAACACAGCTCAAAGAGTTCTCAAGGCAAGACATGCGTATTCATAGAAAACACTCTCTTCTCACAAATGGATCCGGCATGCCATGAAAAAAGATTCATAAGTCTTACACCCTTTTTTTTCTTCAGACATCTGGAGTTTCATCATTCTATAATATTTTTTTGTTACTTTTATCCCATCAGTCTCTGGGATGGTGAAATGGTTGGAAATAATTCACAAGCAGTGGTGTCCTTTATACAGCAGTGTATTAGGGCCAAGTTGAGGGAGAAATCTGAGATTACAGTAATATAACTTTATTCTCATAAAATTCCACCTTTTTCCTGTCAATATTAAAACTTTATTCTCGTAAATTTTTTTCGTAATATCTCTTTATCTTTATTCTCATACAAATGCATGAAATTACAACATTTAAAACGTAAATGTGTTAAAAATGCATTCTTATTCCTTGTAAAATTGCAACTTCTTTCTAATACTATCAGCAAATTATTCTAAATGCAACAATTCCAATTTTTTCCTTGTAATATTATGACTTTATTCTCAAAATCTCAGTATTCTTTTCTTCATCATGGCCGTGCTGCTTCTTGTACCTCTGAACATCTGATTCGAAAAACAAAAACAAAACAGAATTATGTTTTATATATATATTTTTTTCTAGGTAGAAAACTTTTATTTCAAATTTACTCTTCCACCATTCGAAAAAAGTAACGCCTACTGCTACAAAAGTATCTATAGCACCAAAGCCAAAATACTCTTACAGACACGATTTCTGAACAATACTTTTTTTTTACCAATATACATAACATCTACTAGGAGAAAACTAATGACAAGGTACAAACATTCGGCTGCCAAGTCAGGCGAATGCAGCTCTATAGAACATAACATGTCTCTGTCACAATCATTTCATCCCCGAATCTCCCTCGAGACGTCAGAACCTCTCCGTCACTGACAGACTCTGCAGAACCTCCCAGTCAGTTTCCTCTCTGGACTCCTCAGTGGCTTCGAGTCCAGAGTCTGACGAGCAGAGTCGAGCGCCTCCTCCCTTCGTCCTTTGTAAAGTTTCATTCGATATTGCATTGGTGTACTGCAAACAACCCCACACTCACACACACATACAATTTTAAGAACGTGCCACTGGGCTGCATCAGTGATAGAGGCTTCATTCATTTCAGTAACTGATGTTTAAAGGAATTTTGTTCGCAGTGAATGTTGTGGTTGTGTTTCCCTGTGCCACGAGGCAGGAAGCAAACTGCAGCTGAAGGTACAAGTCTCCACTGATGTTTTTTACACAAACATGTAAGAAGTCTAGATTAGACTCAAACATCCATTTGATGTTTTGATGTTCTTTTTTATACCCTTTCCACTTTTATGTGCAAATAAGAATAACCTTTGCCTTCCTATGTAGTTTGGTGGGGTTAGAGATAAGATGACCAGGCACCTTCCCATTAATGTCACAGCAATGGCAAAACAGACACAGTAACTAAGGCAACTAACTGATCTGTCATTTCTAACAAAACTTGTGAGAGGCTACAAATTGCTTTAGTGATGATAGGGAACCAGTAATGCTTCATGTTTGATAAAAATAAAACATAAGAGGGTGCATAGGAACCGAGCTGAAAAAAATAAGCTACAAATCTTTGGTGTTTGCTTCATTTCACCGCATTGTTTCCGTAAATTGAGGCTGGAACTATTCCTAAATACCAGAACAGTAATGGATGAATAATACATCAAACGCTCTGTCCGGGCTCTGGCCTGTCGTCTGCTGAATGTGAGATTGGCCATTTATCGGGCCACAGTGAGCTGAGAGCCATTTGCAATGCTTGGCCAGTCCTTGGGGCACCTCATATAGTCCTAATGTCCTCATAAGCCGCGGTGGCCGACCTCCCTTAATGAGGATTAATGCAGGATCAGATTGGAGTTTGTGCCTGTCCAGACACACTTCCGCCATGCCATTCCCACCTGCCACTTATTGATTGCACTCATTGAGGAACAATTTGGCTCCACACCCCTGGGCAACCCCAGGGAACACGTGTAAAACTCAGGGCTTGTGAAGAAATAGAATTGGATTGGTGGGTCCAGGATTGCACAGGAAAGCTAAATGGAAGGTTTTAAAAATGGAGTAAGGTAGATTAGTTGTTTTAGAAGGGTTGGGAAATGCAGACTAGTGCTCATTTCCAATAATATATTTTTCTAATATCTTTAATTGTGTTACTATGGTCAACTGAAAATGAAAAGATATGAATCTAGTTCCCCATGTCCTTACATTGGCTCCCTCTTAAAATACAGGGTGTGAAAGTCAAACTGAAACACTCACAATGTCGCTGAATTGCTCTCAGATTCTGTAATTCGTTTCCAACTGTGCCATCAAACGCACAATATCTAATTAGTTTAATTACAGTGGTTTGATTTCATGGTTTGATTGCTGTGACATTTTAATGGGATTTCTTGGGTTACTCCCAACTTGCCGTCCCAGTTCTTAAATAGCAAAACATTGAATGTGCTTCGACGTAAAAACGAGCTGCCAGCCACATCTCTTATTAGGCGAAGACTTCCAGCAAAGACTGACTTTATTTTTATCTTCCCTCACAGCCATTAGCAAAACCGCTTTCTTCAGGCTTTCAACATGCTTTTCTCTCTTCCCTCTCAGTGGTGATGTCCCATATTCGTAGGCTCCTCTCATACATTCCATCTAAATATAGACTCTCATGGCTGCTGAGCAAGAGCCCGATTTTAAAAGAATAAACACGAAAATAATGTGTGTCACCGAGACTGAGTGTATGAAGATGTAGGTGTTGATGTCCACTTGAATGTGTACGAGAGCCAGCCAGATACTAGGGATGGGGGGGCGGGCTTGCCGGCTTCTTGAGGGTGTGGGGGGTAGTCTCGGTGGTGGGCACTAGTCATACTGGACCTTCAGTCAGGCCCTCCAGGGGGAGGGTGGTGGCATTGTCAGTGGGCTGCAGGTCGTCCGGTGGGTGCGTGGGCACGTGGGCGGCGTTGGCCAGAATGGCGTAAGGCAGGTGGCAGTCCATGTGCAGAAAGGGGGGGTAGTGCTGGCGGTAGCAGATGTACGCAAACAGCAACCCGATCACTCCTCCGACAAAGGCATCTGCAAAAGCCACAAAAACACCTATATTTTAGGATGTGCATCCACGTATAATTTTAGCATATGTGGAGGCAGCGGAACAACACCTGCGCTGAGAATGAACACAATTAATTAGACAAATTACCGAATTTGTTAGTGTTAGCCCTACAGCTTTTCAGTGAGCATCCATCATGCCTGGTTAGTTTAGAGGTCGACAGCAGTCTAAATGGTGCGATGATGAATCTGTTTGACTGAACACTTGCCTTTTGGACTGTGCTGTGTCTGTCACTTCGTCATCTACACCCAACACTTTTGTATTATACCTCCATATAAGCTGTGATACATCGCATACTATCACACTGCCAGGCAGATTATTAAGCCTATATTGCTGCGTATAGATCAAAATGACATGACCAGCTGGTGGCTGGAGCAGCTGAAATAGAGGCTTCGTTGATATCAAAATTACATTTTCCATAGGCCTCCCTTTTATTGTCTCTTTTCAGGGAGGGAAATGAAATATCGTATATCATAGATTTTTTTCCAGCGCAGAGAACTTTACAATGGATGAGCCTGCTCTGTGAATGTTTCATCGACCCCTGTCTGCTGAATGTAATAGAATAAGATTTGATGCAATGTATTAGTTTGGTGGCCTCATTGAGGCTGTGATTGGAAGTTCAGGTTTGTGTTTACATTCAGTGCAGATTGAGGCCTTTCAAGTGCACTGGAGCTGATCCCCCCGCAAACCTGTGACAGGCAGCAGAATAAGTATGTGCAGAGTGAAATACTAAGAAGACTCTGAAAGTGTACCTCTCGCCTGCGACTCCAACCTGTGTTGTGCTTTTGATGAAATATCATTAAAGAATTGCCTGTTTTGTAGCTGCCCAGTTCACAAGCAGCATATGGCTCTCTGAAACTAATTAACACCATATGACAGAGCTGTCGCACAACATATTCTCTCCCACACACCACCCACATATGCATTCCCTCATTCCCTCCCAGTCTCCCTCCAGTTCTTCCACAACAGATATGAAAGCTTGTAATTGTCCCTTTTAGCCAGGCTGCGGAATTAAATGCCACCTCACCCTCATCTGAGGCAGCTTTCAGGAAATCAAAAACTGTCCTTATGCTAAGACTGACATTCTAATCGAATGCAATTTTCAATCTGTTGGGGCAATAAGCAGGAGACTCAGCCAGATTTTCTCTACATTGTTTTGTGGTCCTCCCTGATTAAGTTTAAAATATGTGAGATTGAATTAGCTGTTTTAAATAAGACATCACCAGGAGTTTGCTTTATAAATTATCTATATAATAATAAGAAAAGTGCCCTAAAATAAGCTGCAAAAAGATATAAAACTATGTAAGTTAAGAACATGCAGCATTCATCTGACTCTTATTTAGGTAGGAGCTGTCGGGCAGACCTTGCCAGTGGTGTTTGTAGTCACAAGTCCGGGACAGTGCAATCATCATGGCGCTGTAGAGGGGCAGCACCATGGCACAGAGACGCCAGCTACGCCCTCGACCCTGATCCGTGAAACACTGCAGCTTCCCCGCCAGATAGAAGGAGGTGAAGCCCAGACCAGAGAAAGCAACTGACGGACAAAGAAAGGGAGAAAGAGAAAGAAAACAAGAGGCTGATAATTCAACAAAATATTTAGCATTCACTTTATAAACCCTCCCCCTGTCTGTGTCTGTGACCAGTCCTCTTGTTCATCGGCGAAGACATAAACTGCAAGGGGCTGTCTTGTAAAAGTCAATCACCCTATGTGGTCGTCAAGTCTCCAACAGGGTGAAATCACCAATAGAAAGGACAACTATATCGTCATTAGAGAGCATTTCACACAGAAAAAAGCAGAACGAAGGAGGCAGATTGGAATTTTGCAGCGTGTCCAGCCACTCGCAGGTGAGCTCCCTGAGCGATGGAACTTCAGTATGTCAGGCAAAAGTCTCCACAACAAATTCGTGTGCGACAGGTGCCTGAGAGCAGGCGGAGACAAACAGACACATCCACACACATACAAAGCACAACCCACTCACTGAAAGAGACTTGCTTAGCAAGTGTGTACGTGGCAGCAGTGAGCTTCCCTGAGCCAACATGCAGGACTAAATTAGGTTCCCTGGGAAATCATTGCCTTATAAAGATAAGACTGGACTGAAGATGGTACATAGTTAAATAGCCATTCTTTAAAAAGGCCCAACAATGGCGAGAGAGCCTGAGGGCAGGGTGAACACTACGGCCCACTCCGAGGAACGATGGTGAGCGAGCTGCTGTCCGAGCTGTGCTGAAGGGGGTCCTAGCTGATGGTCGTTAGTGTAAGAGAAACAGCGGCTGTCCAACTGTGTGTATTAAACGTTGTGTGATGGAGCCATAAAAGATGGTGCTGAGAAGGGGGTCATTAGTTTACCGCAGCAGTGGACCACACAGCCCCCTTCAGCACCCATCACCTGCCCATTTGTCACTCAACCCACGAGTTGGCCGAGAATACTTAGGGTTGTATGATACGTGTGTAGCCTGCAGATTGAGACGGAGGATTGGTGGAGAGACGAACGTCCTGCGGTCTCAGAGCTTGTTCTGCTGTCAGGGAGCAACACATGACTCAATTAAGACCTGTGCATTTCCCATTAGGCACTTTACATCAATGTATGGTATGGCTTGGAACGGCTAACATGAGATTTGTATTCAAAAAATTAATATTTATACGATACCGTAAATCATCATGGCATTTATATTATAAAATGTACTTCTACACCGACCTTCCCTAATTTAGTTTGTGGTTTTATTGAGATTCCATTACGGTATGTGTTGTGAACTGTATGTTTTTTTGTTGTTGCTAGGGTCACTCTTAGGCGTTATGGGGTCAGCATCCACTACCAGACACGATCCGAGGCCTATAACCGATAAATCATTGAGAATTTTTGACAGATTTTGACAATTTTTCTACCCATTGCACATTGCCTTAGCGGCCAAGTAAACTCACAGACCCGCTGCTTGCGTTGTAATTTGCAGGCAGTTCAAATCTATAGCTAGTGTTAAAAGCAGCAAAAACTGACAGGACAAGCTAGAGCTCCCTTCTGTCACCCAACACGCAGCTGGAAGAGCTGTTCAGTTGTTAAGATGTGTTGAAATTGTTTGAAAATTGCTTGGGACTATTGAGTGAAAATTATTTGGCAAAAAGGAGAAAAAACAGAAACTTTAAATTGTTATTATATTTTCCTGAAATGAAGCACTTTCTTATTAGATGCAGACATCAATTAATTTTTTAATAGAATTATTTATAGTCCCTCCAGTTTAGTATGAAAACTAACAACATAAATATTGTTAAACTTTTATGAGTTGACATTTGTGGACGACACACACATTCATACATCAAATATTCAAATTTTGCACTGAATCAAAAAGGCCTGGATCACTGTGCTCTTTGTGTGGATCTCTTCATTTCATTGAATGTCAGTGCCATAAAGATTCACCTCCACCCTGCCTCTTATGTGGCTGGGTCAAGGTACGAAGAGTGATGATTGTTTAGAGGCAGGTTGGGGTAAGAGGTGAAGGGTGTAGAGATGGGTCATAACAACAGAGCCAGAAAATGATGACTGGTCCTGCCAAATATGTTGTTGATCGTTTATGCCGCCCAAACACATCCAACCAGCCAATGTACGGAGACTGCAAAGAGTCCTGTGGTGTCTGGCACCAGGATTCCACATAAAAGCCGATCCTTCAAAGGATAACTGGGATTTTTTAACCTATTTAAATAATTGATGGAGAAAAATCGTTAGAATCAGCCGTCTATTAAGCAAGCACAGTTTACATGGCAATTGCAAAATAGCTTTTCAATGTAATCCAACATTCTAACAAGTTTTATGCAGAGAGAGAACTTAGATTTTTAAAGGGAAAGTTCATCTTTTGCTTAACCAGAAACTGTAATTTCATCTGTCAGAACATGTGAGTTACTGGTTCTGCTGTAGCTCTGTTAGTTTGTGTTATTGTGTCGTACTTTTACTTGAAATATGAATATTATTTCCACCAATGAACATCACACAATAAGTCATGCAGTAATAGAGCAGCATCCCTCATTGCCCATCATTTGACTTTTGAGCGAACTCCTCACATTTCCAATCACCCAGCAGCTCACTCAACATTCATTTTAATAGCTCTAACCATAGCTATGACAATTATATAACTCATTTGGCAGGAAGGGGCAAAATTATCTCTGAATGACATATTCAGTGTTTTGATTGAACTTTGTTAATTGGAAAAATTCCCAGTAGTTTTACATGAGGGCATTTCCGAAAACACCTTTTTACAGTTTCTGCATGGCTGATCCCACATCACTAATAGAATAACTATAATTTATACCAATGAAAGACACTAAATCAATGCTCAGGCTCAAGGATGGACCCAGTACACCCACTATCCCCCATTATCATTTGGAGTGAAGGGAGCTGGAGCTTATCCGAGCATGCTTGAGATAAAGAAGGGCAGGTCAACAAGCCCTCACACAGTGAATACATTTATTCAACCACAGTCCCAGTTATGCTGTGAGCAGAGTGAAAGAAACCACAGAAACACAGTGAATGTGAATCTGTGAAGCATGAGAATATATTACTTCAAATGTGAGCTATTGTAACTGAAGTTTAAATCAAAAACTAAGTCAAGATGAGTAATTAGGCTGGTTCATTGAAGAATATAAAAAAACAGCTGATGATTAATTTGTTATGATGCAGTTAGGGGCCTCAATGGCAAATAAATAAAAATAAGATATAGATAGGAAATTGATAATATACAATATTTTGTTAGCTCCTTTTTATCTAATTAGAGCTATAACACAGATTTGCTATTTGAACAAAGCTAAAATTGCATTTGAATTATTAAAGGTATCATAAGAAATAAAGGTTCAGTGAAGCAGTAAACGGAAAACTCCCTTCTTTTCATTCTGCACAAGACAATATATTTGCAGACATGGTGAGACAACAACACTAGGATTACACTAATAGAAATGCTGTGGTGATATGCATAATACATGAGCAGGGGATAGCTAATATATGATTCCCGACACCATTTAAAGAGACAAACAAACACATTTCTGCATGTGAAATTAACATAATGAACTCGTTCAATATATTTGCAGAAGTAAGGTTATGCGATGAATATCAGGTATACCCAGAGCAACTGATGGTCTCTCATCAGGAGGCAGCAGAAGTCCCAGAAGGCCAGAGGAGAGTGAGGAGGCGTCAATGAGAAAAAAGGAACATGAAAATAAATCCACTTCATGCACCTAAAAGCCTTGAGACTAAACAAAGAAGGCTTATAGGAGTGATTAGCTGTGCAGTCGGTTTTTTTCATCTTCAAAACAATCACAATGATTGTTAAGAAGTTGTTAATAAAGCCGCATGACTGCAATGACTACACATGATTAAGAAATGTGACTGGGGGCAATTTCTCATTCAGAAGAAGGTATGATTAATAACACGGCAATTTCCTGTGTGTTACCAAGGTAACCAAGGTTCATCAAACCTCTTACTGTGTGAGTAGCTATGAAAAATATCTGCGGCACATGGAATTCCATCCAAAAGACTCTAGGATAATGTAGACAATACCGAGTTTGAATCAAGATTAATATTTTCTCTAATAATTTATCGTTTTCTGTGACCCTTGTCATCATCAAATATGATACATTGTTATTATATATACTTTTTCATAGAGTTGGTTGCATGTGATGTATAAAGGTGTCAGAGCAGTATGATAAATTGAAATGGACATAACTTAGTGGTCAGTTCTCACTTCAAACTAATGAAGTTTCAGTTTGGATTGTAAAGAAAATCACTGAAGACATGTTCCATTCATTACCATGACTTTTCTAAAGACAGTAGTAAAAGTATTAGAGTGAGTTTCCAAAGGATGGTTTACAGTAACATTGGCCATGATTAGAATTATCAAGTAGCAACTACTAACTATCAACTGGCCAAATTTGTATTAATCCAACAGTATTTGTTGTTAATGTTAATTGTCCCGTGTTGGCACGCTAAAACTGAATTAAGAGAGTAAATCTGATAAATATTGTACCCACTACACTACAAGGTTAGTTAGCCTTATCCCCATGTTAGTATTCAGCTAGTGTATGACCTTGGTACTTATACAGCCTCACATAACTGCTAATGTTGCTGTAAAGCTGAAAAGAAAAAATGACTTTTATGTCTTTGGTTACTTCATTGATACAATTTCTTACATAAATTGATTCTTGTATAATCTTTGCGTTGTGTAATGTGTTGAGTGTATAGTAAGTCAGGGGTGAGTGGGCTACAGCAGGGTAGCAAACCCTATATAAAGATGTATGAATAAATGGAGATAGGGACTGGTGGGTAAAAAGAGCCGCAGCAACAATAAAAGAAAGGATATTAGGAGATGTTCTGTTTAACCTGTTTTTGAGTAATCCACCAAGGACACAATCTTTCAAACCTCAGGATTTGGCTGCAGATCCCAAAACAATGCTTGAGTCAAAGCCACTGCAGAGTCCCGAAGTTGGATAATAAATATCTTTCTCCATAACGTTCTTCCCTTTCTTTCTGATGAAATATATCGGTCAGTGGACCACCGACCACTTTCCCAGTCTCATCCTGCTATTCTGACCTTTGACTCTTGTAGGAACCAATTGGACACCCCTCGGACCAAAAGTGATGCATATTAACCAACCGTTGGGGCATCGAGCCTGTTTCAATCATTAACATACAAAAGCTGAACAGGAGCTCATTATTAGCACCATATAATTGCTGCACTCCTACTCAAGCTGTTCCTGAACCTCCACCTCTGAGCACACTCCAGACACACTGAGGGCCTGAGTGAGTAAACACAGGAGAGATCACTTTGCAGAAGAGTGATTCTCTCCCTCGACACTGAATTCATATGATGGACATTCCAGGCTATGCTTTTTAATGTAGATAGTTTTAGCAATTTGATTAGGTCCTTCCTGGAGGATTTCTTTATTCATGGGAGGGAATGTAGATGGAAAAGCTGGCAGATGGTTTTTAAGAGTGCCTGTTAATTGATCAAATCTAATGGGATTAATATGCACAGGGAGAGATGGTGAGATGAATATGAATAAGAAGCAGTCGATCTGCAGCTAGGGCTGGAGGCCTGCTTCAGTCCTGTGTTGTTGAAGGAGCCTGACTTTCTTCTTCTGGGACCAGTCTCCTCCAATTTCTGTGACTTTGCTTTGAGGTGAATAAAGTAATCACAGAGAATGAGCAGCGTAAAAAAGTTGTCGGAGATCGGAATGTGAAAGTTGGTTTAATTCTACATAATAAATTGTATATACAACTTTTCTCCGGTTTCAGAGGAGGTCACCGTGACCTTTGACCACTGAAATCTAATCAGTTAAAAGGATTAATTTGAGGTGTTCTTCAGATGAAATGATTCTCTACTGGTGTTCCTGATGTTACCCAGCACTGAGGCATAAATATAATAAAGCCCTTGAAAACTATAATGTGTGCTTTAAAAAACAGCCGTCATCAAACTCTGAAGTTGGGTGTGTATTTATACTTTCGTCCTAGCTAATTGTTACGATTAGTTTATTTACCATGTAGATTAGCATTCTTTGGGCAGGATCTGTGAGTGTGTCTGTGAATGCAAAACAGCTCATTTTGCCCATCGTCTGTGCCTTGGGCTTCTTACCAGCCAGAGTAGATGTTGCATTACATCCAGACACCACTTTAAATAGGGCTGCATTTATCCTCGTCATCTGTCTGGCCCCTATTCCCTGTCCATTTCCACATTCGTCGGGTTAAAAGCTCTGTAACTTTTGCATGGTCCAAAAAGTGTTGTCCCGGTGAAAAAGGAGGCGGACAGGAAATTTGGATTTTTTTTCTATCCCCTGGCCGCGCGGCCATATGGGTGCTCCGGGTGTCCCAGTTGCACGGCTCCCTCAATCACATACTCACTCACAGCACAGCAACATAAGGCTGTTAGAGCTGCCCTGCAGATGTATGTAAGCCGTACACCGTGCTGTAGTGAATTACAGAGCAATGTCCCCTCTCTGCTTATTCTATTGGGATTCAGGCAGCACCTCGAAAACATTTCCTCCTGAAAGCAGGTGTCTGAAAAGCTGAACATGTGAAAGTGCTAAAACAACAATTTGGTATCAGACAATGAAAATCAACATCGATGACAATTTTGAGCAGCTATACCATCTCACTAATCATAGTATATACCATATCATTATAACACCCAAAGATCAAATAACCCAATGTCTGATTTGAAGCCTTTTAAAGGGCAGATCAAGGCAGACACACTCACAGCAGGATGACAATTAAACACATTCACACACCATTTCACATGCACTGGGTTTTTGCACACACACTTACACCCTCCGCCTCCTAAGAATACTTCTTCCTCAGCTTCCCTAGAACATTTAAGATGTAATTAGAATATGGAATAAAGAAAAAGACATGAATTCAAGGTGTTCACAGTAACAGTGACATAGGTTTTGGATTTTCCAATGCTTCAGTCGGATGCAGCTATAGGCTTATTTACACTTTCCTGCGGTGTTTATGAATTCTACATAATTAACTTGTTAAGTGCGAATGGGCATCCAGAGGGGAAATTTAATAGGAATTTTTAACAAAAGCAAACAATATAAATATAAAGTGTGCCCCCAGTCAGAGCACAGCTCACTGCAGGATATAAAGATATATTTTGCATTTTGCATAATAGATCGCAGGAGGTTCAGTGTAATTCCACTGCTATCATTTTACTGTTGGTGGAGTTTTCAAAGGTCCATGTTCACAAGACCAAGATAAAAAAAATATATAATTATATGAATATAATAAGGGTATATTTTATGGTAAATGCTTTAAGGCCACTAAGTGATGAATTTCCTTGAATGCAGTTTTCACATGCCTGATACACTGACATATTCATCCTGCTGAGAGTTTATTCAACACAGCAGACATTCCCATTAATCTGCTGGACAACAGAGAAAACATGTGAATAATTTAGCTCGCTTCTCAAGCGAAAACAGCTTGGAAAGCAATATGGTCGGAAAGATGTCGCCTGTCCCACATGGGGCTGCACAGCTGAACGCAGCAGGGAGTCAGATGAAACTGACACATCCACCAAGTGCACAAGACTGAATATGATGGGCTCAATCAACCAGACCCACAACCATCTAAACAAGCCGCCTCCGGATGTGTAAATTGCACAATAACTCATTGCAACGCGATGCAATTACCTTTGAAGAGAGACAGCAACAAGATCATCCCTTTGAAATGTGAGGTAAACGACTCCGAGACGCCCAGTCAGCATTTTCTACACATGTGAAATATTGCTCGGAGCACGCACATCAAACTGAGTGAATAGCTACACTCATATGCAGTATTAATGATTGGGAGATCTGATATCTTTTGACATTGTTTTGCCAGTGCTGGCAGCGATCTGTGTGGACAGCTGACTGATGCTCACAGGAGGAATGACTGCTGGGGAAGCTCTTGCGTCCCTCTGAGACCAGATCGGGCTCCCCGGTGCACAGCATCTTCACATTGACTTGTCCATCTGGGAAACAGCGCAGGAAGTAATCGGGCCTGGGCCTGGAAATCAACAACAAAAGATGGAGTTTGTATCTCAATGCTAAAAATTGAATTACATTTCCCTGTCAAACCAACATAAAACTAGTCTAAAGTCTACATTATTCAGAGGATACTGCTTAACATTCCAAAACAGCCTGTGAAGTGCTTCAGCTTGTTTAGCATACCTGCCAACAATCAACTTGATGGTGTTTGTGAAGACTCCATTCAGGGCGAGAGCCAGGGACACAGCTGGAGGAGAGGAGACACACAGTCGAATTAACATCTTACACTTCAGAGGATTATCATTGAAACAAGTTAAACAGGTTGACGTAGCATTTTCCGCACGAGTAGCAGAACATCTGTAGTAAGGTATTCATTTTACTATCAGTCCAGTGCAGGCTCTGGCAGGTTACCCACTCCTCTGACATGTTGTCCAAATAAAGCAGCTAATTAGCTTCATGGGAATTTCCCCGGCAGATGGACAGATGGTTATTGGATTTATATGCGAACCAGCATTTTATGATCTCTGACCAGCAAGGGAAGGAAGAATGTTTTAAACACAGTGCAAGTACCACAACAACACACACAAAACAGGCAAATATGTCCAGGTAAAATGTTTGCCATGGGTTTTGTGTGGTACCATGCAATCATGTACCAGGGACGTTAGAAGTTATTTCAAATCTTGAAGAGGGCATGGACGTCTTTACCAAATCTCATGGCAATGCAATAGTTGGTGAGATATTTCCCTCAAAGCCACAAATATACCAAATTTTCTTTTTGATACAGCTTGTACTTGGGGCTGGCTCAGATCTGCATCCGACCAGCTCTGATGGTTAACATCTTTGTTAAGTAGTTTGGTTTCACATTGCATCAATAGAATGAGCTAAAGAATTCTGTACAACATATGCACATCCTGTCCTGTCGGCAGGTTGTCAATTCGGCTGTTGTAGTCACTTACCTTTTTCAATAAAGTACATACAAAAGAATATCCGTTTGAATGGAAATAATTAATGAACCTGTTCACATTGTTAATTTTGTGCCAAATCCGCTCTGTCAGAAGGTCCAGACCTATGGTCCAGGCCAAACAAGGTAGGTGTGAAAGTTCAGTTTCCCTCCACTTCCTCTTCATTGCATTATTGTTTCATCAATGTTACTGACTGGACTTCTTCCCCCTGTAGTCCTTGTGCATTTATCATCGCAGGATTGGAACCAGGTTCCATGTAGCTGTGAGCTAACAGTGCTCAACAGTCCTCCACTGTGCAGCCTTGGCAAAAGTTTATCACCAAAATGAAATAAAAGTAATTTAACAATAGTAAACATCAATTAGATATTTGAAAAAACTGTGAAGTAATTTGCTTCTGCTCATTTTTATTAATAGGAAACAGGAGAACTAGGCTTGGTTGACAGGTAGGAACTGCACGTAACTGTACATTCATTTAATTAGCAAAGAAGCAAACCACTGCGGGCTCATCATTAGCCAGAGTGCCTGCCCTCACAGGTTAATCCCAGTAGCCTGCAAGCAAATTGAATTCACCCCACGTCGCAAGTGCTCAAATTTATTATCCCCCCCGAGCTGCTCAGAGGAGCACAGCATCAGCGATATTTAACATCCTGTTATTTTGGGGAATGCCTGTGTGTAGCTCAGATGGAAACCCAACTGGTACAGGTTCTAATTGACCAGTTCAAGAATGGGTCATTAAAGTGCAATGTGTTCCCTGTGTCAGATCCAACTCAGTGTGAGGAGATGCAGTGCGTGTGGTGGCCTGTGAAACCACTGCTGCAGCTGCATCCTCTCACCTATAGTAAAGACTTAGGAAGTTCACTGATGGTCATTTAAGCTTTAATTAGCTTTGTGCTGGCCCGAGGCCGACAGTGGCACCGACACAGTTCTGGCAGACCCTCCTGTTTGCACGTTTGCATATTTATAAAACTCCTGGCACCATAAGGCTTCCTTTATTATTTCCGTTAAACTTCTATTTACATACAGGGCAAGAATATTTGATGGAAACAGACCATAATAACAAGATAAGAGCACAACAGGCAAAGATTTGTTACAGTATCAACATCAGGCAAAAAATTTGCCAGTTTCTGTTGAGTTAGATTGAGTAGAATAACCGATCTGTCTAATAAAAGAGACATCATCTGCTCATTATGGGCAAGTCTGGGGTGCTGTAAAGTAACATCCATCCATCCATTATCTATACAACTTATCCTTTTAGGGTTGCAATGGAAAGACTGCCAGCTAATCATAGGGCCAACACATAAGCTGCTTTCAGACATACACTGAACTCTGGATAATCTCCTGAAATTATCCAGAATGTCTGAAAATGCAAATGTACGTGTCAGTTTTTCAAATATGCAACGGCTGGAAAACTGAAAAAAAAGTAGTCAAATATCTCAGGATGGAAACTGGTGTCATATACTGATGCAGATGTCAACTTTTAACAAGATTCAAGAGCTTTTGGTGGTGGGCCGATGCACGTGTGGATGTGCTATAAATAGTATGTTTGATAAAATGTATCTGTTAAGTAGAATTCCTGTCTGAACATAGCTACGTAGACAAACAACCATTACCATCCACACCTACAGAGAATATGGAGTCGACAATTGACCAAACCCTGATCTGCAAGTCTTTTGACTGTGGGAGGAAGCCACAGTAATTGGAAAAATCCCACACATGATAACGTGCAAACGCAACAAGCATGGAAGTCAAATAAGGATTCGAACAGGAAACCTTCTTGCTGCGAGATAACGGCGTTAACCACCACACCACCGTGCCACCATGTATAAGAACGGCGAACACAGTAAAGGCATAGACTGTATTCTTATCTCTTGTGCTTCTCATCTTGCCTGGACTGGAGTTGAGAGGAGCTGATGTGATTTGCCCTTCTTGAATCTCACCTCAATATGCAATATGCTGATACTGCATTTGTCTTCCTAATAGTTTATTCAATCTGCAACCCTCTCTTTGCCAAATTGGACTTTGCTGTGTTAGGGCTGTACCTGCGCCAGTGGCCACCCATGATTGGTCACATCCAATGGACTTGCACCTCAGCGGTTGCACGAGTGATTCCAGGGAGGCACCCTTTCAGGAAATTAAAGGCTTTTTCATTTAGTTTGAGGGTTCTTCTCTCAAAGGGGAAAATAATGGTGAGAGACATCTCATGTGAGGTGTTTCAGTCCAAATATTCTTCAGATTATTTATTACTGTCGTCTCACAGTGCCCGGTTGGAATCCCAGTTTGGCCGGGGTCTTTCTGTTTGTCTCTGTATGTTGGCCCTGCGATATGCTGGCCACTCGTCCAGGCTGTACCGTGCCTCTGGCCCAGTATCAGCTGGCAGACTTGTCCTCCCCCCACGACTTTCAAAAGCATAAGCAGTTTAGATAATGGAACAAAGCAGGTGAGCAGCGACCACCTAACACTCAAGTAATTTGATCTTTTGATTCACTATACAGAGACCACGCAGACACTTTTTATTGGAAACTCTTTCATTGTCTCACTAACCAGAAGATTGCTCCCGTTGCACACATCCAACAATAAAACTCTGTGCTGTGAGATCTCACATTCAGATAATAAAACCAACATATTTTCTGTTTCCTAACCAATATCCAAAATAATCACTGCAAAATCATTTCAGCACCATTCTCACAGGGTCGCCTTTGAGAAAAGATAATCAAACTTGGACTAACTAGCTTCATTATATCCTGTGACTGACAGATAATCACGCAATTAAGCAGCAGGAGTTTGGGAACGATAAAGTGTTATGAGACAATCCAATGAAAGGAACATTGTGTTCTTCTTTCTTTTACGGGATAGCAGAATGTTCTGTATGAAACAATCAAAGCCCTGAGTTAGCAAAAAGCAAGTCTCACGGGTGAAGCAGGGGTGACGATGTAACTCAAACTCTAAATTGATGTCATCTTTATGGGAACCGGTTTTACCTCCCATTGATTTCCTTGTGTTTATGTTTTGTTCTTCCCTCCTTTGTGTTTCTCATTTGTCCCTTTTTTGCCTTTCTCTCTATCAGCAATCAGGCCTCTGATCAGCTCATCATCCTCCCAAGACTCTGCAAAATATAAAGAATTCCTCCGCACCAGATCGTCTGATCACCCATGCCGCTCATGCTCCAGCTATTTTTGTTTTTGTAAACTCTTGTCTTCTGTTGGTTGGGTTTCTCTTCTGTTTACCTGTTCTTCAGATTCTTGCCAGTCATGGATGTATTCTACATGGCCCAGCTCACAGATCCACCTGCATTCACTAGCTCAAGAGGCTTTACTGTATCCTGTCCTCAAAAAGTAGAACGGTTAATGTGGTACTTTTACTTCTATGTGTATACATTTTTGTCTATTTATTTGTACTTTTGAAAGGTGTTGAGTAATTCCTGCACTCCAGTCAATCCAGCCAAGCAGTCTGTTCACATGTAAACAACTTTTCCATCTGATATGTAGCTTCACATCAGCTCATATCTGTTTGAAGTTTTGTTTCATTAATTCAACATAACAGGAATCTAAGGGACAACTTTGAAACATAATAAATATAGGAGCATATTTTCTGTGATTTTGGCTCGGAAGGAAAAATAAATTGGTCTGTATGAAGTTAAAAATGAGCTGCAACTGCAAAGCCAGCCAAAAAACTGCTTTTATGATCTTTCTTTCTCATTAGATCTAGCAGTCAAATACACATTCAAAACCATGATTGTGTAGAAAGAATAATGGGCTCATTTTTTCCCTTTGTTCTCCTGGGTGATGTTTTCCTGTAAAGCCTTGTACAAATGCTTCCCTGTTAATTTCTACCCAGCCCTGTAATCTCTACACTGATACTCTAAAACACCCCCTCTCTACCCAGTTCATCTCTGTGTCTCTTTAATTGGATTTTTGTAAAACTGACCTAATCCTCTCTGATGTGCCAAAATCCTTCAGTGGCCTCTCAACCCAGGGCAAGTGGCACATTCATAGTGAGAGGAATGTCCAGATGCTGTTTGGGAGCTAAACAAGTAGCATGACGTTTTTAATGGATGTAAATAGAGCGTAACAGTGACCGCCCACTTTTAGAAGGGATCACAATTTCCCATTGATATTCTCCTGTGACGAATCGGAAAATCCTTATTAAAACAGTTTTGAGCTACGAACCAGGCCGACCTGCTATGAGATGAATCATGACCATGAAGCATTTGAATCAGTTCAAAATATTGAAAACAGAAAAAGGAAAAGGTACACAAGTGTAAACATAAATAAAAAAGTTAAAGTGAAGGAAGTACACATCCCATACACAATTTGGAATCATCCATTTCTGTGACTTTCCTCCCCTCAAAACACAGCATGTTTGAAAGCAAGGTCATGGTCGTTCTGTGGTGTATGAAATGTGACACAATCAGATTGTAGCTGACATGTTTTTTTGCGGTTTTGGTCGACATTGCCATGGTAACAGTGAGCTCTACAAAGTCAGAGAAGTTGCTTTTACACTTGATGATTGTGGGTAGTTTATTACTTCTCCTTGAAAAAGAGCATAAGATGGTTTTATTTTAAATGTAGTTTATATCATGTTAACAAATTTTATGAAAACTTAAGTCCAAAAATAATGGCATAAAGAATATTTATAAATATATTTATATCATATTGATGTGTGCCTCCTACAGGAGCATATGACATTGTTTCACAATCTTGAAGCTTGTGGTAAGTTTAATATGGCTGATAATTAAAATCTCAATGAAAGGAATTCTAACGCCTTGAACCACAATGTAGAGCTTTATACTTGTGGATGCTGTAATAACGCTGACACTTGTGTGGAACAATGTTGACTGATCTGCACCATTAAGCACTATAAAGTACTTGTGAGTAAACAATTAGCTCATGTTTTCAGGTAAAGCTTCGAAAAGACCAAACTTATTACAGATCAAGAAAATCACAACAAGATTGTAACAAGCAAACAATGAAATGAAATGGCTCCACGTACCTAAACATGCCTCTTTGATTTCTGTCTTGTCCGTCCTCTGAATTATCTTCACCACAAATATCACCGCCAGTGGGGTAAGAAAGGAAATTGCCTGTGAGGAATTAAAGAAAACAAATAAAAGTTCAATTATCCCTGTGACTGTAGAAAATGCACTGCAGAATTCCACAGGAACTGTTTTGCAGGTTAATTTTAAAAATAATTGTTGCTTTGAGGAATGAGATGATCCATTATTCTGAGTTAATTTTAACAAGACAAATAGATGGGCCAAACAAGCTTCTTTATTATACAGAAGAGTTGTGCTCCTTCATTTGATAGATAGATGTGGGTCTCCTCTGCACCCAGGTAATTATTCAGACCCTGCAAATTAATTTCTGGCCGAATTCAGGATACTTTCTTTCATTAAAGCAACAGAGGTAAAGGCTGGGTTTCAATTTCTCTATCACAACACACACAGTGAATTAGTGCTGAGCTTTGTGTAAATCTGTGCGTCTCTGCCAAAAAAAACTCATTTAGCACCTGCCCTTGAAGTTGTTCAGAACAAACTTGTAATCACACTTATATTCACTCTCACAGTTGCACTAACATTTGCTATTACATTTTTGTATTAAATAATCTAAAACAACCTTATGACAGGGTTAGGGTTACTTTCTACAGTTTGAAGTGTAGCTATGAGTTTAGGTTTACAGATCTATACATCTTAACTGCATCACACAATATATTCTACAGGAATTGCATGCTGGACAAGTTTGAAATGACCCATTACATCTATTAGTAGCAGGAGGATGTTGGGGTCGATTCGCACAAGGCACATAACTTACCTCACTTCCAGAGTCTGAGTTAAATTCAACCAACTAAATCACATTGGTTAGGTTAAGAATATATCTTGGTTTTAATAAACATGAAGTAGCTTAACATTTCCTGACCTTGAGTTCCTGAACATAAATTCCCTAGATCCACATAATTATTTGTATTTTTTTATCAAGATCCAAGAATTATTCCACGAGAAATCAACAAAAAATTTCCAACTTTGAATGGGTTCTTCCCTGACCTCTTAACCTTCCACCAAGTTTTGTAGAAATCCTTCTAATATTTTTTTTGCGTAGTGTTACTCACTGTCAAGCAAACACAGATTTCTACTGGTGGATATTCTGTTGCATGAGCAGAGGTTTGAATGTTGCAAGAAAAAATATCATAGGTCAACATGTTGCTGATTTGTTCAAAATCAAAATTTGCTACTTGCCAAATACCTAAATTAACAAAATATCGTCATTATGTTAATGTATATGCTATCCGATTACAGTTAAGCCTAGTTGTGTTGCAGTTTGGTTGAGTATACATTTTATTTTGAAGAGACAGTGTTACCAGAAAACACAATGCCTCCAGCCATGGCTGTCTACGGAGCACAGGATCAAATACATCAAAAATGTTTCCAGACCAAATGCATTGAAGCAACATGTCACATTTTGGGATCTCGTAGCATCCATCACATTTGCCAGTATATCTGTGACCTTTCAGTAACAACAGCTCCCATTACTTTCTCACTGAGGGTGTGAAGGAACCCAGTGAGAAACAAACACTTTTTCTGTCAGGTTGAGACTTTCACATCTTTTCAGAATTTATTCAGGGTGAAACATCTATCCTGAATGGCACCGGTACCAAAGGAAGAAGAAAAGCGGGGGATTTGATTTGAGTTGTCATAGAAACACATTGAGGTGATTAAAAGCATCTCAAAAGGTTTGATAATACAATTGATCTCGTCTATAATATTTAATGGCAATGATTTCACACTTATAAAAACCATTCATAGCATTCTTTAATTTAATTAATGAGTTGATGTATTTTGGCAGGTGACATTAAGGTTCATTATCATCTTTTTCATGTCTTGAACGAACACATATATAGGCTACTTACAGTGTGTGAAGCAGTGTAACAGTAAAATATTGCTTTCACAACTTCAGTTAGTGGGGCCACTGTTATATATGTCCTACAGTATGTCTCTAGAAAAGCACTCTCTTACATAGATGAAAAAACAGCAGACATCTTTATCTGATTAAATCCCATTAAATAAACGATCTGTACCTTTCACCAAGTGCCTGCTTAGAGGAGGGACTAATATAATATTTACAGCTCTTGGGGTGCGCCCCGCTGTGGATAATGTGAAGTCGATTACATTTAATTCTCAATCAATTTTCTTACTTTAAATGGGAACAGAAAGGATTGCATGGCGATGAGATCTGATTTTCAGGCACTACATTTGCAGATGTATAATTCTTGTAGCCGGTTGACATTGTACAAATGGAACCTTTAGTCATGATTTATGATGTGACGGCTGGCTGCACACATACCATCCCTCAGCTTACCAGCACATCAGTGCTCATCTCGCTTCTTCACCCGCTCTTTGCCAGCTTGGAATCAAGCACTTCGTCCCCTCATGTATTTCCCCGTTCAAACATTTGTTTCCTTGGGCCTCCTGTCCATCTCCTGCACACCCGTCTGCCTGCCCACCTCTGTGCCTGCCAAGCTCACCAGTCCAGAACCTGCTCCTTTCACCTAGCCTCCAGCTCCCCTCAAGCCTCTGGCACGCTTGCCAGCTCCTCAGCCCTCATTCCCCACTCTGCTCTGGCTCCCCGGTTTTCTACTCTGTCCTCCGTCTTTGCTTGCTGGAGCCTTCACTCCTTAAAAGAAAATTCATAGTTTAGGCTTTTGCCAATCTGCTGAGGTCCGCTATAGTATATGGATATTTGCGTGCAGCCCAACATTTGTGACCATGCTGACTATATGCAATTACTGTGCATGCTCCAGGTACACTATATCCACCTTCTGGAATGGAATGGAGTTTGGGATCAGTTACGCATGCTTGGAACAACAAACCAACATGCATCCTCATTTTAATATTAATAGAACTTCTGGCTTGTACTTGTGACCGGAACAAGAATGAAAATCTCAGCGGAGACAGAACGTGGAAAGTGTGGTGAACCCTTTATTCACCATTCATTTCTCAAGCCTGCTGCATTAAACCACCTTTGCTTCGAGTATGTGCTCTGCATTCGGGTTCACCTTTCCAACATGTCACCTTAATCTATACTGAATGGAAAGATTTAGCATTTCTGTCACTCCCACAGTGAAAGAATGAACCCTCTCTTGACTGCGAGCAGGCTAACACAGGCTAACACAGTTTAATATCCTAATAAAGGTCAGAGTAAGTCATAACGGAGCATCGCGTGAATCCCCTCCATGGACTTTTGTTAATGGCCAGATAAATTCTGCAGACCTTCAGGGCTACAGTCAGAGCGATGACATTAAAGAAGCCTGACTTCTGCCTGTCACCACGGGGAGTATTTTCTGAGAGAGGCATGTGGGCGGGAGGCTTTGTCTCACACTCATTATTTAGAGAGCTGTCATCAGCAGAGATCCATGCACGTTAAAGTTACAGACTCCTCATAACAACTCTGTATTAAACCTGCGAGAGATAATTTAACTCACTGTTTTATGTACTGGAAAAAAAAATCCATTATAAGTCAGGAGTATAGGGCATGTAATGCAGTCCTTATCAGAGCTCAATTACTACCCTTGAGCTCCAAGACAGAAAAGGCATTAAGAAGATATTACAGCAGCAGCTCTGCTTCATGTGGACAACATTCCGCTGAGAGTGTCGGGCGAATCAGGTTTATGTGGTCACTATTTCTGTCTTTAAGGTAGTACAGCAACTTCTCAACAAATGTGTTTATGTGGGGGCAGCAGTCCCAGTATCAACAACATTACTTAGAAAGTCCAAGCACCTTGATGCTGATTGATACGTATTAGTTAGAGCTGGATAAATAACATTTAAGGTGGCATTTATGACTCTTTTTTTAATTTCTTATTTTCTTTAGGTGTTTTTATGCCTGACCTAAAGAATAAAGTTTGGGAAATAGGGTCCAGACTTCTCAGGATACTGATTTATATTGGTATAAAGGGTTGAATATTGTTTGGCTAACAGTGTTAGTGTGAATTGTATTGTCTATTTGTTTTTTAGGTTTTTGTTTGTAAAATAATAATAAAAACAAATTATTTAGTGCAAATATTATGGAAAAAAGCTAAAACATAAAACGTAAAAAACCCGTACATTTTAACCTGTCTGTCTTTTTCTTAACGGTATTTCAGATATTTTCAAAAGATATAAGGATAAGAATCACAGAGTAGAGACCTGCTGCTCTCTCTCCTCTCTCCTCTCATCTCATTTGTCTTCCTGTCAATGCCACAAGCTAAATGCATGAAGGGATATATTGCTCAGTTACCGACCATCAGTTCAACACTTTCATGATTTACTGTGGAAAACATTGAATCGACTATATAGGGTATAACATTTTTCACAAATCATTCGGGCAGCACAACAAAATGGCGAATTCACTATAAAGTGATCAGTGAGGAATTTTGGACAAGGCCTGGTCTCTGTTTCTCTTTCGTTTTTTGTCAGGTTGTCTGTTCAATGTGTTTCAGCTTGGTCTTGTTTGTTTGAGTTTTTTCATTTTTAAGGGCTTCCTTATATTCCTTCTGCTACTGTGAGCTTGTTTAGTGTTTTTTTTTGCATTTTGGTCCTCCATGCTAGAATGTGATAGGTCAGAGCCAGGCCAACTATTACCCCTGCTTGTGAATTATATGCTGAGATAAACTAATCTCTGCTTGGCTCTAACATCCTACCTATTGCAGAGACATCAGAGTTGGAGGAACATTTTCATAAAATGAATAGCAAGAAAGTAGATTATCCCATCTTCCAAATGTCTTTACTATCTACTGAATCTCCTAAATGATCACATTCAAATTGTTTCCCAGGTATCTTGTGTCATTACAAGGTGCAGACTTTGATAGCAGTTGGTAGAAGTTCAAATGTGTTTGAGTATTTCAGGTTTTACAGCCACTGTTTCCACTTTGGCATCCTTAGTGTTGTCATATTTTACCATAATCACCCTTTGAAAATAAGACCATCAAATTTGCAGCATCTGAGTCAGACAACAATGAGCTCCGTAATCACCGGCGTGCTGCATCTTAAATGAATTGAAGCTGGGGACTGTGGCTGAGAACAAAATCAGCACAGACGCTCCTATATGAGCTGGACAGTGTTTGCCAAGAGATGTTTTGGGTTATTTGCTCAGTGTTTACAGTTTGATCCGGACGAAAATGTATTTTTCATTCCCTGCTGTATCCGTTTGAAAGCCGTCTTAACCTTGTACCAGAGATTTCTGTCCAAGAGATTATATTTACATCGGAGGCACCAATCACCACAGCTCTCTATCAGATTCAAGCCTCACCTTGACAGTGGAAAGCAGAGTGACAGTTTTCCTGAATGAAAGATTCTGCACCTCACTGAGTTCACCTCACTCAACTAAACAGCGGATATGGTTCATTTGGGCTGAATAATGACGTACCCATCCAGTTTGTTATAAGAGGAATGTATAATTATAGCAAGTACTTACGAACATGACCCTCTTGGGAATGTGGTCTGACTCAACCAGAGGATTCTTGTAGAGCCAGAGCTCCTCCGGTTGAATCACTCTCTCAAACGGCTCCAGAAACTCTGTGAATCTGTGGCAAAGAAAAACAAATGTGCACTGATCAGTCACTTGTTTTTGGACATTCAGAGGAGACTTATTCAAAGAGAAGCATACCATGTAATGTGTATATGTTTGTATTGATTTTTAATCAAATGTTTTCTTTAAGTGATTCTGCACACTTAAAAACTACTGTTTAACTAATGCTGATGTTAATATCCCATTTAATAACTAAATCTACATTTATGGGTTGATCATGGCCCCTAATCTAGTGCTTATGTAGGGTCAACCATTTGAGATGTCTCCACCTCATAACAATTGATAAGGTTAGGACCCTCTAATCAAAGGTGAGAGGCCCCATGCCACCAGCGACAGCTCATGAATGACAACCTGAAAAGCATTTAAAAAGCATTTAAAAATCCGTACTGAAACTTAACCACCACATCATCTACCAATCAGAGACATCCCCCATCCTCTCTGTCCCTTCGGCCGCCACTCACACTCATTTGGATTCAGATGCACCATTAGTTCAAATAGCTCAGGAACACCGTGCAGTGTTCTTCCATTAGTATAAAAAGACACATTTGTGGAAAAGGTGGACTTCATATAACAAGGCCGCTGTCTCACAAGAACAAATTTGCATTCTCCTGCTTCCTCCTGCCCGGCCTGGCCACCAAGAGGTCTGTCTGATACAACCTCATTCTCTGCTGTCTCAACAAAGTATTTTTGTCACTGTACATTGAAACATTCAATACGTTGCTCTGTTGCACATCAGTTATGCTTCAAGACACCTCCTACAGCCACAGAGAGCTTCAAATATTTAAACCATTAAACTCACAGTGTTTATGGGACGCTAGCAGCAAAAGGCAAAACATTAATACAGATATTCGGATCTCTCTGAGTGTGTTTGCCTCACAGTGATTTACTGAAGATTTACCCCATGTTGGTTTATAAAGATAAGAAAAGTGCTGCACGCTCGGGACCCCAGAGATTAACTTAAGGCCTTAAAATAGAAAATCTTAACTTGTTTGCATTTTGCAGGACCTGAATCTAACTCTGGTTCTCTCCTCAGCTTCCCGGCCAATGGCACATTCACTGTGTTATGTTCATCCGATACACTCTAGGCTCAATCATTATATTTTATTCTAGATCAGTGATTTCCAACTATTGGGTGCATGGATTAGACAAACAAACAAAGAATCCATTAAATAATAAAGCTGGGCAGCTGCCTGAGGTTTGAGAAGGGATTCTTTGGGTCCAGCAGTTCTTTCCCCAGATGAACAGTTTCAATCTGGGTGGAAATAGTGCTTGAGTAATGCTCTCCCTATACAACTACATGCCCTTTAGTGAGACATTTATCACATGTCTGCTTCACTGGAGCCGCTTACTAGCTCCTGTGAAGCCTTTCAGGGTGAATCCAACTGTGGGAATGTGGAGGAGGCCGATGGCTCAAAAGACAGAGAGATCTTCTACAAACCTTTCCCACATTAAAAAATCATACGGATTCATGTACTACAGATGTTCTTATTTCCTCCTCGTTTCAAAGCTAGAGGAAAAAATATCATATACATCTTTATCGCTCTGAAAGACATGCAGCATATTACCCAGTGTGGAAAGTCTGTTTGTTGGTCCGCTGATAACTATGTGTTACGATGTTTTCACAAGGGAGCGGCCTAATCGGTACCAGCTCATTTTACACCTTGCTGCGCCTGTGTGCATTATTCACTACAGCTGGATTACATTTACGGCAGTGCGCACACAATAAATTAAACTGCGCTAATGACACACACGATACCCTTCATGAATTACCCCCGTTTCTCCCTGGTTTGTTCTCTCTTCAGCTCTTGTTCAGACGTCAGTGACACCGGATGTTATTTTCTTTTACTAAGGATTAACAGCGAACCGATAGAGCATAGAGCAGAGACCACACACACACCACACACACACACACACACACACACACACACACACACACACACACACACACACACACACACACACACACACACACACACACACACACACACATACACACACAGCTTCAAGGTAATTTAATACTGCAGTGGTCTTCAGTCACTCTGTAAGGCTTATCTTGCCTCCAACCCGGAACGTCTTAATGAGTTTGAGGCTCCCTCTCCCCCCAAGGTAACCATACATATGATTTATCTTCATAATATTTGCTTTGGGTTCAGAGTCGTGTGCACAAACCCGCTGCCTTATAAAAAAAAACAGTGCATTGACTGACTGTAACTAAAAAAGCAATCAGTAAAGCACATAGCTCAGCCAAGTTTCAACAGTTCGCTTAAATTCAATCAAGCCGCAGCAAATTGCACACACTCTTAGATATCAGTCCCCTAAATGTGCCTGATTTTATCATGATTGATTCATTATCGCCTGGGTAAACAGTGACAAACACAATGTTAAAGAATTGGTGGGAAAAAAACTCTCTCCAATCCCGTTTGGGAACCAGAATAAAAAGCAGTTCTTCCGTGACCCTTACCTTCCAACAAATTGCATGGTCGTTTTTTGTGAATTCTTAGTTGAACATATACTGTATATTATAAACATTACTGTTTTGTGTTACCTGCCATGAAAAAATGTAATTGGGAACGATCCAGCTGTTCACTACAGAACTGTATTCTCAGATACTTTCATCATCCCTTTGTTTGCTAGGGATGATCACTTTCAGAAGCTCAAAATTAAAATGCCTTTTGGACATGAAGTAATATTCCTCTTCTTTTGTAGAATTTGTATGAAATCTCCTCGATCAAATCAATACTGCCCTCAAAGGATTCAGATTGAGTTTGTGACTCATCTTTTCTTTTGCAACTGAAGAAAAAAATTGTTATTAAAAATAAAAACTCCAATATGGCTGAGGCGTGCTTTAAGGCCTCCAGGCTTCAGACATCAAGCACACAGTTGGAATTAATCAAGGGTTCATCTTTGATTCTGTGGATGGAAGTGCCTGCTCTTCCAGGGAATTCATTTGATTGGAATTTAGATGCCGAGATGAAATCAGTAGGAAGTGCATCATTTACAGGCTGCTGACAGCGGATGCATTTGTCTGTGTGAAGCAGCAAGGACAATGTGGATTAGGCGCATTAGTAGAGCTCGGAGAGGTAATGACATACGCTGCATGTAGTCCAGGTTATCCTGCTGGGAAATAATTGTAATCACATTGATTCAAAGAGAGAAGCAGGGAGGGTGAGATGAAGTGGCAGATTTAGACTGGTAAAAATATTTGGATAACAGTCATAAGAGGTTTTACATGTATCATTAAAAGATTTATATTACATTTGCTCCTCATTCTTTTCCTCATTTCCAACCAGGGGTGGATCCAGGGGCAGAGTCCAGGGTGGCTCTGCTGAAATCTGATTGGCCTCTGAACTGCATTTTTCTTGTCAGTAGTCTTTTATTTTGTTTTCAATAAACAAGTTACTAACTAACAATACCTTACTTCTTGAATTAAACAAACTATTTTCCAAATCTATTCAATGATGTGTGGCTTTGCTCAACAGAGGCTAAACATAGAATGACTTCAATGTGCAAATTACTGAATCAGGAATTGTGCATAGAGGTTGGACATATAATTGGCTCCTCTGAGTAAATTATGCCACCCCTATGGCCCCTCATTTAGAACAATCCTACATCCACCAACCTCCTGTTTCCAACCCTAAAACCTGTGAGATTGCAACCCTTACCGTACAATAAATGACAGATCCTATTGAGACAGTGAGAAGAGACAGAGATACACAATCAGAAAAGAAAAGTGTAAGAAGAAAACAGTTTTTCCACAAAGACAGACTGTCATCAGAGCTCCAATGAGACGGTTGGCCCTCTGACCATCTCTGGACAAAACAGATGAGCTTTCTACGTGCCAATAAACAACAGGCCCAGAACACAGGACCGCCTGCTGGCTGCCACGGGAGTAACTACAGTGTTCAACAGCTTGTGTTTGATTTGTGTGGAGACATTTTTCTGCAAACACATAGAGGCTTCAAGCGGGGCTGCACTGTTATAGATTCATCCGCAACCGAGCAGGTCTGAAGATGAATCTGTAAAGTTCTGAAGTTCTGAGAGTTCCAAGATGGTGGCACCAAAACTTTTTCATTTTACATTTTCTGTGCTCAGTCGACCAAGGGTATGTCGGAACTTTCCACGTTAATTTCCGCAAAGAGCAAACATGACTACTTTATATTCTTGGCTTTAATACTTTACATCTGACCTTTTCCAACTCAGGAACTTTTTTTTATCTCTTTGTCTCTTCCCTGTTCCTCTACATTGGAGCTCTGTAACTGGGCCAATTCATCATCACCAATTCCAATCCATCTCTACTAGATGCATATTCTAAATCTGTCTTGCACAGCCACAGCCAAGGAAATAAAACTGAATTATTTCTCAAGATCTCCCCTGTCCTCCCCTCTCTCTCTCTCTCTCCCCCCCCCTCCCTCTCCCCTGCTGAAACACATCGCAGAGTTTAGCACTCAACAGCATCAAGAACAATACGAGCGGTTAATTTGAAAGTTCTTGATTTACAATGCACAGTGGGTAGAATCTGTGGCTGTGGCCGTGGGATAAACACCGTCTGCTGTGCCACCATGACAGAGAGTTAAAAAAAAGTTGGGAAACTCGTCCTTAATTAGTTAGAGATGCTGCGAAGCAATATGGCATACACTTGAATGGAATAGCTTATTGGATTAATTTGAACAAAACTAAGTCTGAAAGTAATATTTTGGCTGGCTCTGTGGGGATGTGTCTGTGTTGGTGTTTTCCTGCATCAGCCCATCACAGATACATGGAAACAGAAGCTGAGCGTTTCATCAATACTGATCACATTATGTCGGCTAGCAGGGGTTGGCTGAGGCGGAGCCAAACGCCCAGAGCCATTATAAGACAGCATTTATTCTCAGGTAGAGGAGGCCACAGAGCAGAACTCCCACAGAGCCGCTCACTTAGCAGACAGCCCGCGTGACCTTCGCCTCTCAGGGGAATGGAAAAGATCACAGAGCTTTAAAACGTCCTCAACACAGAGGCACAAAGCAGCGTGCACTGTGAGCTGCTGTGTGGATGTCTCAAAGTTAGCTCAGGGCAAGTCCTGTCCTTGGTAAGTGCTGAGGGGTTAAGCCTGATTTCCTCACTTTGTCGCACTTTGCACCGGAGCTGTTCACAGGTTATGACTGTTAGGGCACTTGCTGCAATCCGGGGACACGTTCAAAAGCACGAAGGGCATGGTGTCCACTCAAGTCTGATTGCGTTTCCACTCTCAGGAGGTGCAGCTGAGCTACAGGCGCGAGATGTGCGTGTGTGTGTGTGCAAATATGTGTGTGTGTAGATTAGGGACTGGAAGCGGGAAAAAACTAGAGCGGACCATCTGCCGGATCTGGGACACACACTGTGAAAGGATTTTTCCCATCTCATCAGAGGTAGGCGATCATCATAACATCCACATGTCACCCACTTCTTATTACTCCTGTTATTTAATCAAATGGCAGGGAGCTACAGAAAAGTGACTTATAAGATTTAAAAGTCATCAGGATTACAGGTGGTGTTAAATCCTGAGGGAAATTCCCATCCTCCTCTGTTCAGTACATCCTCTGGTTCTTTTACTGCTGGTAAATTCCCATTCCTCCTTTTCCACTTGCCATCAAATCAGCCTTGAGTGCTTGGGACTTGATATGTTTTTTATCTAAAAATACGTATCGGTAGAAATGACAGTGAGGAAGAGAGAGAAAAAAAGTGGAAAGACATAAGAAGAGACAGAATGGTGGCGCAGACTGTTTTCTTGCTCTTTGATTCTTGGCTGAGTTATGTCCCAGTGGTGCAGAAAATAGACAAAAATAACACAAGCTAGTTTTAAATTTGAACGTTCATCAGAAAAATGAAAGAACCTTGTAAGGATATGTCCAAAATACACATAATCTTATCAAATAAGTCAGATTTTATCAAGAGTATGTGTTAAGCCAGAAGATTGTATTAAAACGTTTAGCTCTCTGTGTTTATTTTGTGGTATCTAACTCTGTAACAAATCTTTATCTGTAGAGCATTTCAGCTCTGCATCAGTATTAATCCCTCCCCACACTAATAGAAAACATATATCCCGTTACCTTCCACAGCCACTGGTCATGTGCATGCTGGTGTAAACAGAAAGCAGATTGTCCACTCTGCAGTTGGCTGTGTAACAGCAATGGTGAAAAGAAAGACGAGAGAGAAATCTCCTTGGACCAACGACGAGGTTGAACTCTGACAGGGCATGTTTACAACATTTTGCATTCACTGCTGTTAGTCGAGTCATATAAGCACAGAATCAGTACAAGCAAAGCGTTTTTAAATGCTTTGATTTTTCAAACTAAAACAGGATTTTTGATCATCCACCAAAAAAAAAGGGAATTATCTCCCAAAAATATTCCACTGTGTTAAAAATACACTTTTTTGGCACATGTGTTGTATCATTTGTCAAAACTCATAGCACTGATCATAATAAGCAACATGTTCTGGACATGTTCTCCCCACAGTGCACATCCAATCACAGCAGCTTTTCCAGAGCCGCATGATTCCAGAGTGCTCAGTCACAATCGTCTCACTTACAAAAGGAAAAATTGGCAATGAATGATAAATGAGAGCACCAGCAGGTGAGTCTCAGTTAATCACAAATCTGCAACTTACACACTCATCACTGCCGGAAGGTTTTGCTTAAGTTTCCATTTCTTACTCCACACAGGAAAAAAATTATTCTTGCATTTGCCATTCGTGCAAAATCAAATCTAAGTTCTCTGGCATGGCTCGATTAAAATAAAGACGACCGGATATCTGTGATTTAATAAAGTGCTCCTGCTGCAATTCGATTAGGAGCAGGACACAGTAAAAGACGGGAGGCGACTGACAGGCCGAGGATACATTATTGATTTAATCATGCCACTTTATTTCATTCATTATTGGACCTGTAGACCGGAGCACAGCACTGCTGCCTTGACGACTAATGGGTGCTTTTGTGGGGTGTGGACTGTTTGATGGGGGATAACTGCTCTTTTTAGAAAGGTGAGTTTAAATCAGGCTATAGCATTAATCTACCTATCAGATTACCGTAAACTGAAATCCTAAATTTCAGGCTATACCTTTTTATCCTGAAAAGAGACGGACTGCAAGGAAATGTGATCAAACAGAAGATTTTAGGCCTGAAGGTGAGGTTTTGTGGCTGGTTACATCTCGATGGGATGAAGCCTGGAGACAGAAGTGAGACCTGGGGACTGCGGATTTGGTGCCTCTAAGGAGAAGAACATCAATTTGTAATATCCATTTCCAATATAATCATCGCTATTTTGTGGAAAGGAAATTGTAGAGCCACCTGCTCTCTGGGGAAAAAAATCACATTAAAATCCTCATCTCAATTACAGCAAACAGCATTTTAATGTGATCATATTAAATAAATTGAATTACTTGAATGTACGGACAGACATTATGTATTTTGCCTACAGGTATCCATTATGTATTATGCCATGCAAGTCAGGATTCTGCGAGTACAATAAATGTCACATCCCCAGCTCGCCCTGTCTCTGTTGCTTACAGTCAGGCTCTTGACCGAGTGTGTCAGGAATGCACAGCACAGGTCCTGTCACATGTGAGGCAGGCAGGGAGGGAGGGAGGGAGGGGAGTGAGATAGATGCTGAGTGACACTCTGCCAACACCGGATTCCCCAGAGGGGTCTCTTCTCAAGTTGGCTAAAGGGGACAGAAAGAATAAAATACCAGGCAGAGCTCTGGTGGTGTAGGGATGCAGAGGCATAGGATGCTCTTTCAGTGTTATGTAGCCGCTCAAAGTAGTGGGATGTAACAAAGTACATTTACTTTAGTAAATGGTTTGTATTTATACAAAGTTACTTGAGTACATTTTTCATAGTTGTACTTTATTTACGTGAAATTTATATTTCAGGTTCTATCACTTGTACTCCACTACTCTGCATTCCATGTCCAAATAGTTTTTTAAAGTTTCAAACTTGTGTATTAATAACAAGAGGGGAACTGGTTCACCGATTCAATCAGAGCAGGTAGGTAAGATTAGACCCCGCCTCCTACAACAAGAACAAAGTTGGCCATCAGCAGCTCAAGAGCCTTGACTGAGACTCAGCCATTCTGACTTAATAGACCGTTATATTAGAGAACAGGCTACACTCAGCAAGTACTTTGAATAATTTACACTGGGGGAAAAAATGCATGCCTTCACTACCACAGCAATATTACAAAAAGCAACTTTCACTTAAGGATTCTAAAATTTCCCCATCATTCTATCATTACAAAAACAGTCCCCAAAAAATAATATAAATATTTGGGGTCATTTTGCCTTTACTGATCGGACAGTGAGAGTGAAATGGGGCAGATATATGATAAAGATAAGAGTAGTGAGATTATACCAATACATTAGAGGCTGAAATAAATCGTTGTACAGTGCACATTTAATCAAAATTGCGTGACTATCTTCTCGCTCTCAGGTGGGGCTCAGTGTTGAGCTTAGATCTGTGCTTTGTTTTTAGTAAGACAAAAGCAGATAAGCCCATCTCACAGAAATAGGAAGTGGCAAAGGGAAGCCAAATGCTCACAGCCCTCTGCCCTCTGCTCTGTGAGAGGATGTTGCCTCTCCACACCGAGCCAGATTTCACTCAGAGTCTCAGCTGTAATCTCAGCCTCCGGTTGGAGTCAGATGTCAACTCAATGGTACTAGTCCTCTCTGCACTATCAGCAGGTGCTTTGGATGCATTAAATTAATCCATCATCCAGATAGAATGAGCACTGAAGTATTTTTGGAGGAATCACATCAGGGAAGATGTACACACGTTAAGATGTGAAATCACCGAGGTAACTCCACACTCAACTTTGCACGGATTCTCGAAGGAATCAGTACCTCAAGTCACATGGCCTACTTCTCCAGCTTTTGAGTGAACACGCTGATCTTGTCTGTCAGGTGAGGAAGATGCTTGTCTCTTATTAGAGTCTGTGGATTTAAGTCATTCAGCTTTCCAAATATATCACTGAAATAGGCCAGTTTCACCAGAGGCTGTCATTTAACTTGCACGTCAAACATTCGCTCCTCCTCAAAAGTTTCCTCTCTGAGCTCAGACACGTAACATCATTGAGCACAGCTGAATGTTCAGCTACCATCTATCATGGGGAACTGCTGTGCTTAAATAAACCATTCTTACAACATCAATAACCTCATTTAACTCAAGGATAATCTGCTCTGATACTGGTGCTTTTCTGTGTATGACACAGAGCATCCATTGCACATGTGCATCTTGATTAGTTCCTGTGAACCCTTCATCCTCCCTGCCGTGGTCCGTGCACCATCCGTCCAATCACCAACACAATTCATCCATTCAACAGGTAGCAGTCGAGAAGCCCAAAGAGCTCAGCAACTTTCACTTGGTTGGTATTAGGGTCGAGCACTGAAATCAGCTGCCACTCATGCATCAGATCTCCACATGGTCCCTACTGGACCAGTTCAAGCAGATTTCTGCTTCATTTTGGTGCCTAAACTGTGCTGAAGTATTTGCCCTGCAGAAAAGTTTTAAAAGAATTCTGTGTAAAGTAAGGAACACAAAAAAAACCAATGAACCACCTGGTGAGATACATTTAAACCTGTTTATTATGAAACTGTGATTTATTATTGTTTTATTCATTATGGGATGATGTTATGTATATATTTTTTGCACCAATTTATATTTGTATATTTGTACTATGAGTATACTTCAAACTAAATATGTTCAATCTAAACTTCAAATTTGCCTTGGCAATAAAAAAGCTGCTCTTTTCATGGACCATTGTTTTGTCAGCTCAGTCATACAACTCACGTTCAAACATTTATGCAGCATTAGAACAGGTTTGGCTCCAACTTAATCACTCCCCTAAATGATTACACATGATGGGAGTGATTAGCAAATACTTGTAACCCCGTTGGAGCCTACAGGTGGATGCTGGGGGGGAGGGGCTGAAGCAACTGCTTGAAATACTGCAGCAGCAATGCGAGCAAAGGGGAAGATGGGAAATAATTTCTCTCTGCTTAAATAGTCGGTGAGTTCTTCAAGGTCATTTTAAATCAGTCACATAAGTGTGTGTGATTGACAGAAGGGCAGCTTTCACTTGTGTGGTGTTGTCGTAGATGAATCCACAGCCAAAGCTGAGGAGCGGTATGAGCTCCTCCGCTGTTGGTTTGTTTCACTGGACGGCATCATACATGATTATGTATGATGCTGTCAGTGCTTTGTTGTTTCTCCGATGAAGCTTTTACAAAGGGATGTTCCTGATGAGTTTTCCGACATGAAATACCCACTGGTCCCTCCTCATCCCCCACCACTTTCATCGTGAACAGAAAAAAAATTCGGTTTTGTTGTGTTGCCTTGACTTGGTTTTCTGTTGTCTTGTTTTTCTCAGAAGCCGTGTCTGTTGTTTCTTTTCATCCCCATAAAATATGTCTCCACAGAGTCTGGGTCTGAACACCAATTTCTATTAAGAAGCATGGTTTGTTTATTTTTACGAATCTAACATCAAAGCATTAATTCCCACTCAATGACACGCACCTACACAGGGGGGTGAAATACACATTGAGAATCGTTGATTTATCTGTGATCAGCTCAGACCAACACTTGATATTTCTAAACACAAGGTGCAGATAGGTGTCAAATGAAAAATAGAAAAAAAAACGATATTCCATCTTTGGAAGTGTTTTGATAATGGTGGTGGGGAGAGCTGTCTAAAATGCTGATCCAAAATCTTGTTATGATTATGATCTGTTGACAGTAAAGTCAAACACATATAATTCACAGAATTTCTCCACACTTCAACAATTCAAGGACCAATCTTGCGATTTTCCTTTAATTTGACAACCTGCTGCAGTAAGACACTTTTAAAATTTATTTTGATGTATTTATTTACTTTTATATTTATAATGTTATTGGGTATATTTGTGTTTTTGCTTGCATATGGGTTAATGGACTTAGGGCATGAAGGTCAATTTGTAAGTTTCATAGTAAGAAACTGGATAAAGATGGGAGAGGAGCAGGACAGAATTAAACAGAAACACAACCGCACAAACATTGTGATGTTGTACTGTCATGGATCTGTAATGACATAAAATACATCTGCTGATCTATAAAATGTATATGTGAATGATCTTTGGCTCTGGGCTATTGAATTTATTTTCATTCCATTCCTTTTAGTTTTTTTTAGTCTACATCATGATGAGTTTAGATCTCATTTGGAGTGTCTTTCCAGAAAAGGAACCTTTTTCATTTCAATTTCTCATCCTCTTGAAACGGTATGAAGCATGAAATGATTTGTTTGTCATACTCCCAATTCAAATAATTGCACGTTGAAGCGTCTTCTTATTTTCTCTGCTCATTTAATTTCTTATAGAGAAAAAAAGGGGGGGAGCCATGCTGGCAGACAAAAGTTGGATCAGCAGGGTATCACAGAATGGGACCCAGCCACTGCATCACCCACTGGTGTTTCACTTATGTTCTGTGGACGGACATGACGTCGCCAAACTCCAAGCACTGATACAAGTTCTCCAAGCGCTGTTTGGTGACGTGGTTGATTACGTTACTGTTGACCATCTGTCCATCATCGTATAAAGCCCGCCCTGACCATTTGATTGGTCTGAACAGCTTCTGTTCGGGAATAGTTTCTCCCCAACGAAGCGATGCCAGACCGAACTTTCCGACCTCAAATGTTGTGGGCGGGGCTAAGTTCGTCTGGCATCCAGGCTAGCAGACTGGACCAATTTAACAAAATGTAAAATATTTAGACATTGAACTTTAACAACTGCATAACAGCAAAGAGAAACATGTTTTCATTAAGTGGCTTCTGAATGAAAAGCTCTTCAGTAATTTTAAGGTACAAATTTGAGAAAGTATTTAAATGTCAGACTTGTGCTTACCTGATATTGAGACCCTGGTTTCACAGCTGAAGACATTCAGTGTATAAATGTAAACATTTGACTCTTGAAAATATCTATCTGATGAAATCATACAAATATCTTGGACCCACTTGCACCAATTGCATTCAGAAATGATTTATTTTATGTTTTTCCAGCTCAAATTAAAATATAGTATTTAAAGTAAGTATATTTATTTTATTTATAAGATCCATAGGTAACCATTTTTAAACTTCCTTTGGGTGTAATCCAATAATCTTGCATGTACAGTATCTATCTGGGGTATGCTTTGCTATAACATGTCCTTCTGAAACCTGGATGTAGTCGTGTGGTTTTTGATTGTATGTGGTGTGCTTCTCTTCAGCTAAGACGTTCATATTTCACATATTTCAAAGTGAGAAAATTGATAGAATAATGACACTAACCCTGCATACTGGCTCCCTCAGGACCATTATACCAGCAGCTTGTTTGAAGTGAATGATGGCTTGACTACATGTAAAACTACTGGGTTCTGCCACACACTGGTGGTACATGGAATGTATATTTTAATTAATTTGAAATTGAATGCAAAACACAATGCAGTGTAAGAAAAATATAAAAAATATAGAGTTCATTTCTAAGAGGAGTCATCAAGGAAAAAGTCTGGTCTGACAGCAGAACCCAGGGGCCTGAGGGGGACACACACACACTCACATACTCACATACTCACATACACACACGTGGCGATGAAGGCTTCTACAGAAGGAAAAGGGCGTGCTTGTTTTGAGCTTTGGGCAAGAGAACTGCAAAATATGTGTGTGTGTGTGTGTGTGTGTGTGTGTGTGTGTGTGTGTGTGTTGGAGGGAGGCTCTTTCATCTCCTCAGCCTCTCTTCTGTCTTTGTACAGATAAGAGTACGATTCAAGAATCGACAGTAATGGACCAGATCTAAGAATACACCTGAGAAAGGGACTGTGGAGGAAAAGTGAGGTGTGAGACATTGTGATGGGATGAGGCGTCAAACAGTGAGCGGATCTTCCTCTCTGCTTCGACACTGAGTCTAAAACTTCAAGGTCTGCAGAATCCCCCCCGCCCCCCCAAACTCAGCGTCCACCTACTGAGCTGCAGTCATGGGTCAGATAATTCTTCTTCTACTGGCTAATGGTGAATTTTTACAGAACATTTGCAGACAAATAGAGTGAATACAGGAACAACCATGCAAAAAGTATCATGCACTATATTTCTATAAAACTGTAAAAATCATTCACATCTCCAGGGCTTGGAACTGATATTGATACATTTTCAACAATAAAACATTGTTTAATTCTGTTTCTTGTCTCATTTGTAATGAGAGATATAAGTGCTGGCCGGAAAAAAAATCATATTTAGGATGAAGAACGCAACTCTACAAAATAAAGCTAACTTCAGTCAGGAAGGCTGTGTTCTTGCACATGTGTCCTAAAGTATTGTTCACATGAGACTACATAGATGTGAATTATACGCAAGCACAGAGGCATTTATGGTCAAAGCGCTGCAATATGATCCAAACCACTGGTGGACGTAAAAAGAAAATAGGTTTTGGATAAAGACACAAGAAATTGAGCAAAAAAGATGCCTAGCACAATGATGCACACTATCAAAACAATTTTCAGGCTCTCGGTGCTTGATGATTTGGAGCAGCCATCCCAGCTCCACCAGAATCAGCAGGACTGCCCCCTGTGTTGCCAGGCTACCTTATTTTGGATTTACCAGGAAAATGCATCCTCACTGCCAAGTGGGCAATCTCTTCCAACGATGTCAGCACTATTTGATTGCCTCTGTGGTCTTTGCAGGACGAGTTGTAGAGATGCTTGTAAAGGACTCACCATCGCACCAGCAACACCACAGCGACAATAAACCAGCCTTTAGTCAGATGCATAGTTCTCCCTATCTCCTTCTCTCTTTCCATCCAATCACAAGCTGATAAGCTCGCATTGGGCCAATCACCAGTTTAAAATATTCTCTCTACCTGCTGTCATTCAGTTCTCAGTTCAGGGCTGAAATCACTGAATGACCAATCCACCACCCCTGCCGCAACTCAACTCTGGATACTGGGTCATCCTTTGAACCGTCCAATCAGAAACAGTCATTAGAAGTCTTGAATTTGTGCTTGAACCCTCATCACCGCCAGCTACAGATGTAAGTGCACTGTATTGCAGTGCACTGTATTGCAGTGTACTTCGTAAAGTGTTCGGTAATAGACACAGCTATAGTTTACAGATTTAGCGGGTAGACAGTTGTTCTCTTGTTTGTGTGATAGCATGAACAACATGAGATTAATAAAGCCAGACAATTTCTATAAAATTTCCCTAAAAGATTTTCACTTCTTTTTGTTCAGTTTTATTAAGTTTGAATCTGTTAATTTATATGCATAAATGTTTATCTCCCCTATTATAGATTTAATTCAATATATTTAGATTTTCTTATTAATATGTTTTTTAAAATATATTTCATGGTATTTTATTGTCTGCATGTTTTTGTCTTATTCTTTCCTCGTCGGTCATTTGTGAAGTACTAACATGAACGGTGCTTTACAGTTAAAGTTTGACTGATCGATTGATTGTGTTGCGTTCTACTAAGTCCTCCACCCTGAGTTACCATGCATGTTGTCTGTCATCCCTACCCTCAGATACAACATAACCAGACCTCTGTCGTCATAGTAACAAGAATACAGCCAATATGGGAGTGCAATCAGTGAGTGTATACTGACCTTCGTTGTCAAGGAAACAATATTAAGCACACTGTTGAGGCTGTGGAAGCGTGGCGCATTCGTAGATTAAAGATATTTCATCATCATGATTATAATGATAAATATGGAGCTAAGGTCATGGATAAAAGAAACAACACTGACTATCAGTATGAAACAGGAAATGAACACCAGGTCACAGAAAACAAAGTATTTTTGTCACCACTGTTATTGGTAACCACGATATAGCAACAGAATCAGATGTTTTATGTGTAACTTCTTGTGGTAAATTCTCAATGTCTGATAAATTGGTCGACTAATAGGAACGTGGTGAAAAAAGACTTGGTGTATTCCTTTAAGAGGAGCTGGTGTAGCGAACAGACGGTGAGCTGCCCACAGGGAAATAAAGAGATAGGGTTGGATAGATGACAGAAGGGACGGCGAGACATAATGAGCTGATCAATTGATTGTGGAGAGTGAAATGCCAGGAGGCTTAGAGCAGTGACATACTGAGCTGTCAGGGAATCCCTGCTCTTGCTGTGATAGTCAGCTGCCTTTGCTGTCTTTGGAATCACGGTTATTTCTGCCACATCACCTGCAGCGGTTTGCTGATCCTCACTTTCCTCCCCTCCTCTGTCCAGCTGCTAAACACAAATACCTCCATTCTGATCATCTTCTTCCTTTGTTTTCTATCTGCTTCGGCCTTTTGTACATTTCAAATCCATCTGATCATGCAATATCATTCTGTCTTTTTTCATTGACCTCTCAGATACTAAATGTATCCGCTCACCTATCAAATCTTGCATAAAACACATAAATCATTGAGGCTTTCAACTTTGTCTTGTCAAATTATAATTTGTTTGTTTAGTTTAGTTGAACACCCAATGAATAGACTTTTCATAAGCTCCAGGTGGATAGAGTAATTAATCAGGTTGATTTTACATGATCAAGCATAACAATGGTTGCTGTCTCTTAGAACAAAGATTGAAAAATGAACAAATCTGAGAGGTCACACTCCCCCGTCTCTCTCAGTTTGACACACTAGCATCCAGGTGGAAAGTGTTTTCTTGTCCCTCCAGCCACCATCACTTGTGAAGCCTGCAAATGACATTTTTTTCTTCATCTCTAAGATAATAGGGGTTGCAGATTGGATGACCTGTGATTATGTGCCTCAGAGGCTGCTGATGGTAAAATAAAAATGCTGAGAGAGAATACACAAATAAAGAAAAGTAAACGCATGGCAAATGAGTCATGAGCACAAGAGAAGAGATCTCTCTCTGCATTGTTGTTTTTATTGGACATGGCTGAGTCTGACATTCTGAATTCAGTTGCCTACCAAAGCATGAGGGACATGCATGTAATCCAGCTCAATTGTATGAATTGTATTTCATTATGTGATATGAGCCTCACTGTAAACTGCTCACTCTCTTTACACGACAACAGAGCTGGATAAGGTTAGTGCTAAAGCAAATGGGACATCCTGTCACCATTGTTGTGTTAACCACGATCAGTTATTATCAAAGAAATGCACCTACTACCACAAAGCAACTGTAAGTTTGGGCATTTTCCTGAAAAACAACAGCGGGGCAGCACCATAAATGTAAATATATGTGACTGAGTGATAAACACCACTGGTCCGCTGAATGTGTCGTGACTGTGTGAGCGTCTTTTTAAGCAGAATTTGGCAAATCTCCATTAAAAGTAGTTGTTTACAGCAGTTCCGACAGGGTTTAAAAACCACGTATCCACTTTTGCAAATTGACCTTACCCAGTCAATAGCAACATAACAGCTTTTGAACTATGGCCTTGTTAGTTTGCAATGGAGGAGCTAATGGAGCAGGCAGGAGCAGTCACAGTGAGCTCTTACAGTGGATGAAGAGCTGCAGGTGAAAGGCTGTGCTCATCCAACTCCTTAGCAACCATCTCCAGCAAGGCTTAATGTACAGATAACAGGGCAGAATGAATTTACATTGTGGTTGTTATCTTTTCTAGCGGACTTCTTTGTTAGAATAATATAACTTTGCTTTGGTTACACTGGTTACACTTGTTGCTTTCCTGTTTTATTTCTCAGGAACTAGCCGCTCAAAGAAGTTTTATTGTATAGTATGATTAAAGTGGACTTGGTGGAATCATGGACATTGTTGCCAAACTTATTTGAAGGATTACACCTTTATTTTTAGCTACATTTAATTCCTCATCCATCAAATAACTATAACACAAATAACCAACGTTTTCCTGTATTACATGTACATTTCTATTCAAATCATCCACAGACACAATGGGTCCTGATGACTCTGTAACCAATTCTCTATAAAGAGATTTTCTCCACAAAACCAGAGAGCAAGAGCTTCCATCCCTAATGTGCAAGCTCCACAATCCGCTTACTCGCACACAGGCTAAGGCCTCTACTTCTTCCCAACATCTCTCAAGGATTTCTGAGACATGCCGAGGTTCTGGACAATGTCCCAGGGCTGCAAATAAACAAGTGAGCCCAACACTATTATCAAACATTATCCCGAACATACTGTCAGTGTCCCAGTGTATTTAACCCATCACACACTAGATATTCTTCAAGACTATATTTATATACTTTAACAGTTTCCCCTTTTTGCTGTTATATCAGCAATATATATATCGTAAGTATGTTAAAAGTAATAAATAATTAAACACGCAATATAGACACCAGGAAATATTAAAAATAGCAATGATTTATACAATGCAAACAGCTGTGTAAACAGCATTGCAATGCTGAAATTAAGATAAATACCACCAACGATACTCTGCTATAAAATTGTCCATTCTGCTGCAGGCCCAAACCGTTTGAAAACAAATCTTTCATATTTTGTTTTGTACCTCCATGAAAAAAACAGCAGCCCTCTTCTCCAGCCAATCACTCCATCAAGAAGCTTTCAGATTGCGCTGATTGGAGTCCACAGAGGAGTTTTTGTGTCTCTCCATTGGTTCGGTCTCGGGTCGGAATCTGTTAAATCTCAAATTAGAGCTCTCTAACCGCATGTTTACCCTCCACTGTCATGATCTCCTCTTCTACGTTGAACAAATAGTCTTATATTTACTGGAATTAATCTGCCTATTCAAAAGTCCAAATATAAGCTCTGGAACAAGTCACACAGAAAGTTGCACACTGAGCTTGTTGATTGATTAAGGACATGATCTCTTCAACACAAGCACTCAAGGAAGAAATTGCTTCTTGGTATGTGTCTAAGCTCCTGCTTGTTGTGCTCTGGATTACAAGGGAAAGAGAAACAGCATCAATCTCATTATCCTTTCTTTCTATGTTAAGTAGCTGACTGCAGAAAAAAACGTAGTACATTTCTGATTTAGTTGTCCGCTTCACTTAAATGTCAAAGATCCATTTACATTTAGATTACATTTTTTCTGTTACTTTTGAATGATGTGTGGCTCCTGGGGTGACTACCAAGCTATGACAGAATGCCCTTTCGCGAATTGATATTTCTGGGTTGAGCTGAACATCTTATATTTGACCTGTTGCTGAGGTCAATGCACTTCCTGAGGCATGGAACAGGCAGGTCAGCTTGGCAACCAAACACAAATGAAATGCAATATTCCCTCTAAGGCAGTTTATCTTTGGCAAAACTTTAAATGTGAATAAACTCCGAATTCATGGCTCTCAGATTGTGTGGGTGAGTCTACAGAGAATGAGTTGTATGTATTACATTTACAATCTGCATTATTCAATCAGTGTCACAGACTAAATAATTGTCAGACTTTGCTTTGGATATCTGACCAAAGATCTCTCTCTGATGCAGTCTTATCTTCTTAAGAGCTTCTTGTTGAGTCTTAAACCCTATCCACACTAATGTGGATATTTTGTGAAACAAATGTTTTCTATGCTTCTGGGCCTCTCGTCCACATGCAAACAGTGTTTTAAATCACTTAAGCTCAAGATTTTCAAAACCTGTTATTTTGCACAAGCCCAGCGCTAAGAAAAGTGAAAGAAGAATAAGCTCACTGAGCATGCTAACAATGTTCTTGTCTGGCAATGGGCCGATCGTTGATGTAGACTTTATTGCCACTTACTGGCATGTGTGTTTGAGCATTTTTGTCACTTGCAGTGATTTTTGTGTGTTGGACATTATTTGTAAAACGAAGGTCGTGTGGACTGGGATTACCCTAACCCTAACCCTAACCCTAACCCTAACCCTAACCCTAACCCTTTTTTTTTGGGTATATCTGCAGTGTAGAGCCTTAATGGTTCATATACGCACATAATCCTATTTCTTTCCTAAAATGAAACTACCCTGGACTACACTTTGACAAAAAAGTGACAGTTTAATAAAAATGTCTTTTACACCTCGAGTGACGAAAACTACAGATTCTAGTTGACCCTAATTATCCTGCCTTCACCTCAGGCTTGAAGGTGAGAAAAGAACAGAAAACTGCTGCCCTTCAGGGCCAGACGGCGACTGTCTCTGATCTGCTGTGCTCAACACAACAATTACTGCCATCCCCAAAGAAATGTGTGATAGCAAAAAATCCCTCTGACAAGATACATGATTGAAACATGTGAAATGATGCATCTTTGGACTAATAGAATGGGATAATGGAATTAGGGCTCCTTGTTACAGCAATATGTATCTCTATCCTGCGCCCATGCAAAAATGTCTAGACTCTGGTATCAAGATGACATGTGTGCGTGTGTGCGTTTGTTCAAACATGAAGACTGCTGCGCTAAGTATTTGTACGTGGTCATATAGGAGAATAATATACTGTATAATCTCTGTGTAACCAAATGAATCTCAGTTTAGGGGCACTGCTGTGAGTTTACAGCAGATTGAGTTTACAGACAGGGCTCCATAACAAATACAGTTTATTAGCCTTAGTTTTCTGTGCAGACTACAGAAGAGGAAACGTGTGTAGTAAACTCAATTCATTTCAGTGATCAAGGACTTTGTGGCTGAGGCTTCTGTGGCAGAGTAAAGCAGTTAGTTGATGATATAATATATTTGTGAAATTGTTGTTTTCAATTTTTTTGTGTGTGGCCTCCAGCAGTGGAATGCCGCAGCAAATCAGCAAGAATTATGAATATTGCAGAGACGCTCACACACACACACACACACATAAAACAAGATGCCTTAATCGCTTCTTTGGTCAGATCCCTCCAGTTGAGTTTGCCCATGCCAGACACTGTAAATTTGCAGCATCATCATGTATTTCCCTTTTAGTAGACCTACACCAGATAGCAATATTAATGTGCATTTATATTGCAGGTAGTGTTTTATACAATCCATAATCACATCAGCTGATTTTTGGTTTTCTTTCTTTCAGAGATATTGTGAAAGCCAAAGCAAGGTGAGTCCTTCCAGCTAGCAAGATTTGTATTTTATTTTTTTCAAAACACATTAAGCTAAAAAATTTATTAAAAAACACAATAATGGTGCAAACGAGGTTTAATATGCCTCCAGGCTAGAAAAAACAATTAGTCGTTAATGTTATGTTAGTTTTAAAGGCTGCACATGTGAGGAACAACCTTATCACTGTGTCATGTACAAGTACTCTGTATAAACATCACATAATGAGACATCCCCTCTAGCAAAATTTCTTATGGAATCGATCTCTTTATCGGACAATTTAATCATCTCTAATGAAAAATACTATTATGATCTTATCGTCCTATAATGGTGACACATGGTGATTTATAACATGAAGTCAAATGCCGCCGGATATTCAACTTGTTTTTTTACAACCTGTTAACGCGGCGTGTGTGTCCGCTGTCCTATAGTGGTTAAATAGAGATCTGTCCATGGTGCTGAACTGCGGCTCAGCAGAGACCTGTTCGTCCAGCACCACACCGCGGCTAAACTACCTGAATACACCACTAAGCACATGGAAAACCTCAGGCAGGGAACTGAACACACAGTCAGGATCACTGCAGACGAAGCCTCACTACATTTCTCAGGGAACAGGAAGAAATACAACTCAGTGGTACTCACACAAAAACTCCGAAGAGCAGAACTCGGATACCAATCTCCAAAGCCAGTTCGCGCATGTTTTTCCTGCGGTCTGGAGGCGGCACGTTCATGATTCTCAGACAATCCGCGTATTGACACGGGATGAAGGCGGCTCCGGTAACTTCTGGATGATCCTCACTTTGTATTCCACCTTGACCAAACCTGCGCGTTCCACAAGCGGCTGCTCGCTAATCACTCACGCCGCGCGTCTCCATCGCGACTCGGCCAAGCTGAAGCAGTCTGCCCTCCTCCTCCTCCTCTCACTCCTCCTTCTCGCCGGTGCCCGTCTCCGTTCCTCTGCCTCTGTTTCAGGCACCTCAGGCGATTTTCTTTTTTATTGCAACTGGCTGACAACCTGCTCCTCTATCGAGTCAAAGTCTCCCCCAGCTTCTCCATCAATCAATTACTATAAGTGGGATGTGGGCTGGTGTTTTGTGTGAGCTGGAGAGGAGGGAAAGTGATGGGAGAGAGCAAAGTAAGGAGGGAGAGACAGTGAGCGTCACCAAGTGTGTGAGTCTCTCTCTCTCTCTCTCTCTCTCTCTCTCTCTCTCTCTCTCTCTCTCTCTCTAATCACATGGGAACAGGACCTCAGAACTAGATGACTGAGTTCATCCCCGGTGTCCTGTCCAGTAATACAATACTGCTGTGAACTGAAATGCCTCTTGACTCATCTGAAGACAAGAGACATTGCTCCCGCACAAATAAATCCTCATAAATAATGAAGCAGTCACAGTAAATGTGACAGTAACAGTGCAGAGAACCACCCATTTGGCGCGGCCATGGGTGTGCGCTCATTGTCACAACCATCTAACGGCTGCTGGAACTAATCCATCAACGGAGGCATTATCCTCAACACTATTACATTACTGTGCCAAGAGAAGGCTAGTCCAGGGGGCAGCCATTGCTCCCTGTTGGCCCTTCCCCACACTCTCCAATCACACCACTACAAAGAAATCCAGCACCTCTGGGCCCATACAGCCAGACAGTGATAAAGGAGCCCAGGCAACAGCATACCTGAGCACAGGGAAACCTAGCCAGCACTTCATTCACTCACATGAATTTTTGATGCCCTCTAAAACTGGCCTTTTTGCGTTACCTGCCAGTCCAAGATGTGTGTAATTGTGTGTCTGAGCGTATGTAGGGCTACTGCATGTGTGTTACTGGAGAGAAAGAGAGACCATCATGGAAAAAAGCCACTGACCCAAAAACTTTTCTGCTGCCTTTCTAGGTCAGAGGCCTGGCAAGCTGCAAACCGACTGCAGATGCATTGATTAAAAAAAAAGAAGAGTGTATCCAAGCAGAAACAACCAGACACACAACAGAGGTTTTGATCTGTTCTTTTGTTACGTGCAGTGGAGTTCGAGCTAATGTGCCTGAAGTCTGCGCCAGCTCCCTAATAAGAGCAAAACAAAATAAGAGGAGAAGAGAGAGAGGTGGCATGTTAGGAGGTGAGCTCCAACTTCAAAGTTTCCTGGCAGCCATCAGATGTTTCAGCTTTAAGAGAGCGTGGCATGTTTTTTTAAATCTATCAACAAGGTTTTAACTCGCAGTATCACAGTTCTCAGGATTCACTCCGGTCAGGGAGCATCCGCACAGAACCACATAAAAACTTAATTAGAATCACTTAGTATCACTTTGGTCTCTCTGGTTAACACCAAGCCGAGTTGTTCTTTGTTGTGAAAAAACATACATAGCCTACTGTAAGATTTATGTAAGAGAGGTATATGTTTCTTTTTCATCGCTACTTTAATTACATTTAGATTCTTTATATCTATGTTTCCTTGATCTGCATGCCTGATTTCTGCAGAGCGCACTGTGAGTCATACCCCCCGAGATTGTGAATACACTACAAAGTTAGACATATGGCACGCTCTAAAGTAGGTTGTACTTCAATAAATCATACTTGAATGCATCGTTACGGAGGATGCCTAATCACCTCCATGGGTACGGGCGCATGTACTATTCACTGTAGAGGATATTTTCTGCGACAGAGTGACTCATCATGCTACAGAGGGATTGGTCCATTGCTCCCTGAGTTCAAGACTTTATTGGACGTCTCATTGCCCTTTTGGTTAGATTTTATAGGAAACATTCCTCTTTCATGTTTGATATACAGAGTTATGGTAGAATCTAGGCACTATTTTTACAAGCTGATCTACCTAAGGGAGTGTAAAGTTTGATGCTGCTTTATAAACCCACCATGTGATAGCAACTCCTTTGTAAAACATTGTATCCTGGGATGAAAAAGATTTATATCTGAAAGAACTGAAGTTTATTTTCACCTTTTTAATTCAGAAAAAAAAACCAGCAGAAAGAAGAGCGCCATTATTTGTTTTCCACTGGTAGTGCTATAATCAGCAACTCAGTATCTGACTCATCGCTCAAGCCAAAATTGTCAAACATGTCTTATTATTCAACAAATCCCCAAAGTGGAGAGATACACACTCAGAATCCTAGGCATCCCTCATCCACAGTGTGGCACTCGCAATAAAAGGGGAAAGTCATCCAAATACAATTTTGGATTCGTGCCTTTTGTTATTGGCAGCTTCAGATAACAAGAATAGGTTCTGTCCAAATCATCTGTGAAATGACTTCACAAACAGCCCAGCCCAAACTGAGCGAAACCATTCAATAGACAACCCAAGATTTCATCCAACCCTTTTAGAAAAGTATAGCCAAACCGTCACCTGCTGATTCTCTGCCTGGAATGTATCTACATTTTACATACACTTATTGTGCATGTGTGGAATCATCACCCAGTTTCAGTCTAGGAGGACACATATGTTCCATGGGTCTTTTTGGTAATTTTTCCTTGCTCCACTCAAGTGTTAAGGACAGAGGATGTACAGATTTGTACCTGTCACTTGCTGTGAGGCAATAATACAACAATATTTTAGCATTTACCCAAAATGCTACACCATTGTGACAGAGGCACTGAAGGGGATCATGAACTTGTCCAGCAAATCCATGAAGGTCAATAATTACCTAAAGTACAAAAACATGAACTGGCATCAACCATCAACCAAACCATTTGTTTTATTATTTCAATTGTGAGGGGAGAAATTTATAAAATGTCTTAATTTGAATGAAGATATCTGGCTCTAAGTTAGTAGTAAGGGGTACAAGCAATTTAAAACAGGCTGTTTATGTTTGTGACATAAACACGTACGCTTTGAGTCACATTCAATCAGAAAACAAGTTATATAAACGTCTAAATTCAATAATGAAGGAAAAATAATTACAATCATGTTCATTTTCTCCACAAACTCTGCGGGGCATTTCACGCTCAATCCTGAGTGGTTGTTAAATGATTATTAAGGTACGCTGCATGAACAAATCAAATTCTGCCAATGTTTTTGTAACCTTTCTTTAATCTTTGCTAATCTTTTGTTTCTGTTTACGCTGTTTTTCTTTTTACACAGCCTACAGTGTGGTTTAAAAAGGCTGGGTAGGCAGACAGAATGCTGCACCAGCTAATTTCATCCAGAGTATATATTAAACTCAATTTATTTAGGAATAAGGTTTTGGTTTAATCACTGCCTGGGAGTGGATTTTTTTAATCACCCAAAGCAAAGAGCAGGGAATAAATCAATACACCATTTCACTGCAATTACAGGACACCCTGAGTCCAAAGTTCACTTCAAGTAAATTATGATTTGGTTTGGGCAAAGTTAAGTGAATTGTTTCTTTAAAGATCATGGTTAAGATAATGCTCAACAAGATTCCCATGATATACTGTGCTGTTTATGGTGAAAACACTTAACTGATAGACCATGATGATTATCCATCAATTATCTTGACCCCTTATCCTTTTGAGAGTTGTGGTAGGGCTGTAGTCAATGGGGTCCATCCTGGGTAGTCGCCAGGGTATCACAGGGCTGACGTGGCGAGAACCGTTCACACTTAAAGGTTAATTTAAAAGCTCTATTTGATCTAACTCCTATCTGCATGTCTATAGACTGTAGGAGGAAGCTGGAGTCCCCAGAGGAAACTCACACAGACATGGGGAGAACATACAACAGGCCCCTGCCAAAACATGAACACCTTTTGCACATCTAAACAAAATGGAAGGCCCTCACCTGTTGTGCTGAAATAAAATGTTCCTCCCGTCTGTCCGTCAAAGATGTTGACACCCTGTAATGAGGGACAGGGGTTAGATTTAAGATGTGAAACAGCTTCAGTGGACAAAACCACACTGAGATTAAAATGTCAGCTGTCACAAGCTCTCATAAATTGTGAAGCACGCCATGGTGAGGTTTTTCTCCCCCTCCAACACACTCAACTATATTGATTAGCAGCAGTAAAACGAACAATAGGTCCTGACATACAAGGCATTTTGAATCTGATTGGTTCCTGCTTACTGCTCTCTAGTGTCTGTGGCACACTGTCAGGGGGTCCCTGAGAACTTTACAGATTCATCCATTAAAATGATCACGGTATGTGGGAATTCTGTGGACCTTGCGAAAATATCTTTCTCAGACATTTCTCTTGCGTTGCTCTTTCAAGAAGTGTGAAAAAAATTGCCTTAGGCAAGGTACATATGCAAGAGGGTCTCCAGAATATTTTCCATCTTGTAGCAGGGATGTATTTTTCTGACTGTACACTGTATGTTTGTTTTTTTTGTCTTAACATTGATAATGTGGCTCAGAAGATGAACCCCAAATTGACCCTGAAGGCTGTTCAGTGTTAGAATGGTAGGTGATAGAAAACTGCTGCGTATAGTGGCACTGTATGATTGTATGTGTAGGTGCATATCGGCGAATGTGACTTGTAAAGTGCTTTGAGTGGCTGTTGAGAATAGAAAATAGTTGTATAAAATCCGACTATTCACAGTTCATTTTTGTGTTAAATGTTTAAAAACATGTGCAAAGATGAAGTCAGGTGATACAAAGATCATTAAAAAGAAAATTTGATTTCATGAAATGTGTCTTTCTATTTAAAAAGAGACTTTTGTCCCTCACGATCTTCCTCTGTGTCTCGAAGCATAACCCAGCTTGACTAATCAGATCATTATCACACTGATCAGTGCTAACGCCAAAAGTGAAATTAATAGTTAATGTCAGCAATTAGTTCTCCCTTTGAAAATGACACACTGCGTTGAAATATTAAACCGCAACAAGAATAGGAAGATTCAGCTCTTTATATCTGTCCCAGGCCTACTGTGGGTTATTTTGTGTCATAATTACAGTAACGTGAGTTCCTGGAGAGCTAAAGCAGAGAGATGGCTTTACTTCTTTGAGCAGATGAGAGAAACTGTTTCAGAGCTGGAATCAGTGCAGATTTTTGGAGTGCTGGTTTATTCATGTCACGCACTCACAACACGTTGAGGATGTTTGTGAAGAAATGTCCATAAACAGTGTCACAGTCTTCCATGCTGTTATTTACAGACAACATTTACACACATACAAAGTGTGACCTCTCTCCTTATGACTGACTCAGGTGCTGCAGCTTCCCATATGAGAAGAGAATTTCATGGAAGTGACAATATTGTCATTGATCAGTCCCTTAAAGACCTAAAGCAAAAAAATCATTGAGAATCTAGAGGGGATCCAAAATTCCTCATTTAAACAAGGGCAAGAGAAAAACATATTGATTTACCCTTGAGATGTAGCCTACTTTCTTGTTGTGTGAGAATATGTATTGATTCACCAAGGGCTGCTTTGTTGAGTACAGTGTACAATTTACTGGTGATTCCACATCATGTTCTCCACGTCTCCATGTACATGTCGCCCTGCCACCAGTCTCTATTGTAATTTAGACAACTATATACAGTGTGTCTTGGATACAGTATACTTCTACAAGAATTCAGCATCGCAACATCACTTTGGATACACGAGGACAACAGGGACATTTTTTTTCTTCATATTAATCCCTCCTACGTATTGCTTTCTTTTAAATGGGAAAAATACAAATGAGAAATGCACCAAACTTTCTAAACAATCCAAATTATATATTGCTCATAATTGTTATCACCTATTTAATTAATGCTCCACTAGCTCATTCACCGGTTGCCTGGATACCAGCTGACTAGGATCGCCAAATCATATTCAAGGAGGTGAAGGGTGCACTTTTCACTCAGCTGCTACCTTCCTGTCTCCACCACATCCATCCTCCGCCATCTACACGACAGCCCATCGGTAATGATAGTTATGAACACAATTATTTTCCTAATACGATTTTGTTGACGACTGCAATCACTGACTAGACAAACGTTCTTGATTAAATGACTTTATTTATATATTATGTATATATATAATGCTTTTCTAGGTTTATCGACCACTAGATGTGCTTTACAGTACAAATCACATTCACCCATTGACACACACACATACTTGTGTCACATACCATTCATTCACTCTCAGTTCAGCAGTCAGGGGCAATTTGGACACTTCACCATGCAGACTGACTTTCTGGTTAGGGGTCAACCCGCTCTACCTCAGCAGTCACAGCAGCCCAAATGTTTGTGGGTAATTCTTGGGAGACAGGGTTATTACTAGAAATTCTAAAGAAATGTTAAATATCAAAAGTGTTAAACACAAAATCTTAACCTTATTAAACTGCTGGGCACGTGCCGCGGCTGGGGTAGCCGCCCGAGGCTCGGTGTGCCTCTATGTATTTTTTGGGGGCTGGTCCTCGTCCACGAGGGCTTTCTTTCTCGGTCAGCGGGGCGGAAGGCGGGCCGTTGGAGGGGACCGGGTACGGCGGTCGGCAGCAACGACTCTGGACGCGTCTCTGTCCCTTCTCGCGGATCACCTCAGCTACGGCACCTGCTGGGGGAACCCTCCGTTCGGCGGTGGGCCCCCTTCCGGCGGTTTCTAATAAAGTGAGTGTTGGCAAAACCGGTTGTCATTTTTAAGTTTAGGCGGTGGGGGTGTTGTTGAAAAACACAATTGTTGTTGTGTTGTTCAACATGCAGCTGCTGAATGTGACTAATATAGTAACTTGTAATCTAATTTAGTTACTTATAAAATCTAGTAATCTGTAAAGTAACTAAGTTACTTTTTAGAAGTAACTGTGGCAACACTGCTTATGACATTCTCATTATACAAGATGTCCTTGTCCTTACGTTGAGATCTGGTGAGTAACTTGCTTCAGTGCATGTGACTCTGATCTTTGGTCTGAATGCATCATTTTACCTTTCAAACTATAAGAAAAAGAAACATCTCAATGTCCTTTTAATAAGCAGAGAAGAGAGATAGATTAAAATGGATTTTTGGATGGATGAAAGTAGTGTGATATAAGAACACTAAAGCGAAGTGCTCTGAGAAATGATTGATTACAGTTGCTACAAGTAGGCCTCTGTCTTCTGTTGTCCATCGTAACATTTATTGAGAAACAGTGTGATTCTCTAATTTATTGAACAACAAGGGTCCTGAATCCTATCTCAGCTCGGTGATCTTGCAAATTCGGTAAAGGTCGGTTATGATGCAGCTATTACCTTCAACCAGTCACAAGAGTCTAATTGCTGCTTCAGGCTCTGAGAATGTATTTGTATGCAGTAATGTTTGACACTGTCGGCACTGGGATTTCAAATGATTTAGTTATCTGCATGTAAGACCATTGCAACAGGGTACGCAAAGCAGGCAACTGCCAGGGGCTCCGAGCTGAGAGGAGGTGCCCAAGAACGTTTCATGACATAAGTCCACAGCAAAGTCAACTTGTGAGAAACCCCTTAAATTCTATGATCACCTATGGGAAACTGCAATGACACCAGGGTCGGACAAAACCTCACAATGCCCCATGACACTAGTTTTGTGCTAAAAGCTTTGTAATTTTAGAGGTGTGGTTCAATGTAGGGTCCTCCAGACCCCTTATGCCTTGTCTCCACTACCTCCCACTATCCAGAAAGTCACAACATCCTGGATAGGAACGCTGCCATCTTACACATTTGGAACCAACAAGCTATCGGGCGATGGAGCTGCCGTAGCGAGGTCGAGCGGATATATATGCTTGACCAATTGTGAGTTTGTGTCTGCTGTCAATCATGATATTTAGAGCACTGACAGGCACTGACAGACAGTGAGGCTCTATTAAAATTGTAAGGATTATTATTATTATTTGTATTAATCAGGCCAATTAATTGACTTTTTAAAGGGCTTTAACATGCTCAAATTCTTACCAAAAATTTCAGAAAATTTGAAATTGGTAAAAATGTACGTATACTGGAGGATTTTTCAATGGGCGTGACAAAATTGCTCAAGGGTGCCCCCCAAGACCCCCAGGATGTGTTCACATTGACCGATCTTCACAAAAATCGATACACACGTGTATCATGACCAGACAAACAAAAAAGTCTATAGGTGCAATTGGAAAAACTGAATGTTGAATAAACCATGATAACTTTGCTCTTTATATGAAGTACAATCTGTCTGGTACTGGATTTTTGGGACCAATAATTACTTTTTGAAAACTTTCAGTTGTCAGAGTGAACCATCATCAGCAGGAGTCACAAAGAATGAATCACAACAATATGTTATCTAACATCCTTTATTTAAGGTGTAAATCAAGTGATATATTCAAAATATTTGTTTTTGGGAGGTGGTGGCAGGATGGTGGGGGAGCGCAGTTCTCAGGTGGACTCTGGTTGGAACCCAGGGCCTTAGCTCCAGTCCAGCTCAGAGTAGAAAGCTTTACAGATGGACTCCTTTTTCAGACTTGCAAACATGATGGGCCTGGTCCTTCTCCGGGTGAAAGGCTCCATATTGTGGTAATCCTCTGTCGGTGCTTTAGGAGCGGGAGGTTTTGTCTCCTCCTTTAACGTTGTCAGTTCATCCTTGATCTCTTCACCATGTAAGCATCTCCGTGACTTTTTGAAGAGCTCTGTTTATCGGGTAACTGAAGTTTCCTCTTGGCAACATTCAGAGGTGCTGCTCTGAATCGATTCTTCTGTGCGTCAATAAAGTCCATATCTTCCTCAGTGAAGGTGTGATCCAGCGCTTCCTCGATGGACTTCGCCTTACTCGCGACCATTTCTGGTGTTGGAACTTTCATCCCAGCTGTGATCATCTCCAGTATCCACTGCATGTACTCACTTCTTGTGAATTCCTGCTTGGATACAGATCCGAGAGTCACAATCTGGTCTTTACCAGCGTGCCTGATTTTGAATACCAGGTTGGTCCGTTTTGAGCCAAACTGGTAGACATTCTTTGTCTCCATTACAGACACAATTTCAGCCACATGGTGAGCTGGTTCAATGATGCCGGTGTCAGTAACAACCCTGACGAAGCAGCCGGTCACAGTGGCTGCAAAAAAAGGGCATGTGGCACAATTTTTCCAGCGTGTTAAAGGACAGGCAGATCCTCTTGAACTCTGCAGGAGGGAGAGCAGGCTGAGTCACCTTTCTACGAGCTTTCTTCTCCTCAGGCCCTTTGCCTTGCTCGACCTGCCTTTTGCATTTGATGCCAGCAGATCTCCCTGACGCTACAGAAGCGGCACTGGCAACAAGGGCCTTCCTTTTCAACATGTCGCCATCTCCGTGACCTCTTCCAGCGCTCTGTTTATCGGGTAATGGGAGTTCCCTCTTGACAACATTCAGAAATGCTGCTCCGAATTGGTTCTGCTGGGCTTCAATAAAGTCCATATCTTCCTCAGTGAAGGTATGATCCAGTGCTTCTTTGATGGATTTCTCCTTACTCGCGATCATTGCAGGTGTTGGAACTTCCAACCCAGCCGCGATCATCTCCAGTTTCCACTTCAGGAACTCCCTTATTGTGAACTCCTGGTTGGATGCAGAGTTGAGAGTAACAATCTGCTCTTTACCAGCGTGCCTGAGTTGGAATACCAGGTTGGTCCGTTTTGAGCCAAACTGGTAGATATTCTTTGTCTCCATCACAGCCACAATTTCACAAACATAGTGGGATCGGTCGCTGATGCCGGCGTCAGTATCTACCCTGACGAAGCAGCCGGTCACAGTGGCTGCAAAGAATGGCATGTAGCACCATTTCTCCAGCGTCTTATAGGACAAGCAGATCCTCTTGAGATCTTCAAGAAGGAGAGCAGGCTGAGTCCCCTGTCCACGAGCTTTGGTGCCAGGAGATCTCAGAAGGAACTTCCTTTTTGCCATATCGCCATCTCCCTGACCTTTTGCAGCGCTTTGTTTATCGGATAATTGGAGTTCCCTCTTTGCAACATTCAGATGTGCTGCTCGGAATCGATTCTGCTGGGCTTCAATAAAGTCCATATCTTCCTCACTGAGGGTGTGATCCAGTGCTTCTTTGATGGATTTCTTCTTACTCGTGATCATTGCAGGTGTTGGAACATCCAACCCAGCCGCGATCATCTCAAGTTTCCACTTCAGGAACTCCATTATTGTGAATTCCTGGTTGGATGCAGAGTTGAGAGTAACAATCTGCTCTTTACCAGCGTGCCTGAGTTGGAATACCAGGTTGGTCCGTTTTGAGCCAAACTGGTAGACATCCTTTGTCTCCATCACAGCCACAATTTCACAAACACAGTGAGGTGGGTCCCTAATGCCGGCGTCAGTAGCTACCCTGACGAAGCAGCCGGTCACAGTGGCTGCAAAGAATGGCATGTAGCACCATTTCTCCAGAGTCTTATAGGACAGGCAGATCCTCTTGAGCTCTTCAGGAGAAAGAGCAGGCTGAGTCCCCTTTCCATGAGCTTTGGTGCCAGCAGATCTCGGAAGGAACTTCCTTTTTACCACTGGCGACATCTCAATAGAAGGTCTTTGGGCTCCGTCAAGGGCCTGAAACATGAAACATAGAATTCATGATTTAAACTCCAGTCTCACCTTAACATAACATGTGGCAAGTGTTTAACTGTAGGAGTCAATCCTGACTGTGAAGTCAGGATTACCACAAAATCACTACTTCCTGTATTTGTGTTTGTTCAAACTTTAAATAAAAAAATTCCATTATGTATATTTGATTTGTAGAAGTACAGTATTATTAATATTAATATGGCTCACTAGATATCAGAAGTACAAATTGTGATTTTTTTATCTCAACAAAAGCTATGAAAATGTATTGGAACTTTAGCCCAAACATGAATAAATTATAACATATTACAGTGCAACGGACAGTAAAAGTCAAATGATCTCACCTTGCTGTGTTTCCTGTCCATTGCAGAGTTTGCTCCAGAGTCTTGAAAAGTGCAACCGCTCATCTCACGATCAAAGAAGCAACTGAGGCTTGTTCATAGAGAGGATAATACTCTATGAGTCCTGATCAGATAAATAGATCAAAGGAGCAAAGGCTCAGATGAATGCATCAAAAGACATTGTATACCATTAAAGGTAAAACATAGGATCGTAATTGCCTTTAATAAATTAATAAAATATATGAATGCATTTTTAATATGAGTTACTATATTCATAATTTAAACGACTGATTGTATTGGTCTTATAACAAACAACTAAAAATTTGAAGTTGATAACATTTTCTTGTTTTATATTAAAAAACAGAAGCTACATTAGATGTTGATGCCTCACATTACAATAAGTGGCACAATATGTTTACAGGTAGTTTTTGTTATTTACATCAACAACTATAAAAATCAATGAGTGATTAAGAACAGTTTTACTGTTAATCCAAAATTCACTGTCACTCACAGTTGTCATCCCACTTCCTTACCTGACTCTGACCAAGTCTCTGCAGACTTGGTGCCACGTTAGCTTTCCAGCTAAAGCTCCTTCTTATATAACTGAAAATACTTTACTATACTTTGACATTTTTGTTTAGTTTTTGACACCTTACTTTATGATGACTTACTGACAAAGAGGAGCGCAAGTCTTTTACTGCACCTTAAATTGTTAAGCAAATATTTTTTGGCCAAAAGTGTAAATTAAATCCAGCTTTTGATTAAATACTTCCCCATCGGTTCTCCTCACCGGAAGGTTTGACATTTTTTGATATAACTTGTTGCCTGTTGCCTGTATTTAATTTTTACTTGTCCTCTTCAGATCCTGTCCGCATGCTGCCGAAGAACTCACCTGCCTGCCCACTCACCAGCTTAAAACACACTGCCTGGATTAACTGTCAGACCACAGAAACTTCAAGGAACCTTGACAAGTTGGTTTATAACTTGAGTAATAAACACGCTCTTTGAATCCACTTCAAAACAGAGTATGTCTACGTTTGGGTTCTGTCTGCCTGAAATAACACATATTGTAAATGTAAGCAATTAAAACTTGTTTGTCTTGTATTTATAGAATCAAATAAATAATTAAATCTTAATGGAAACATTAACACTTGAAAATCACTAGTGTGATTAAAATTACTTGAAATGACAGAAACCATCTTTGACAAAAGAAAAAAAGTACTTGACTTTTTAGGGTGGTCCGAGTCCCATCCACAAACATCAAGGAGGCAGAGTTTATGACATATATTGCAGGCAGCCACCTGTTGGCAACAAAGACACTTATGCTTTAAGCTGGTCATGTTGTCCATCTTTATATACAGTCTATGATTACACAGTCTATGGGCTTAACAAATGTGCACTTTGTCAAGAAGATAAAGCATGGTGGCACAATTACTTATAGTATAATACCATATAATAAGTTAATGCGTTAAGCTAATAAGCTAATAACCTTAGCTTTAGTGTTCTAGAGGACGTTCACAGAGGTAGTAACCTCAGCCTCTCTTTCCCAATGTTTCCACTTATATACTGGATTTGCCATCATAATAAAGCCAAAAACATATCCATAAACCTAATTTAAAAATGTTGAACAAACTGAATGAATATAAACACGCACACAAAAAACAAGAGCAAAGAAAAGCAAACAAAAACAGCACAGTGTTTGCCGAGAAGTCCAATTAAAGTTATTAGAGAAGTGTGTTTCTAATTTCGAGTCCCCGGCGATGGTAAAACCTCATTAAGAATGGAATGCCTGAGCGCGTTATTAGGTAAAAGAGGAAGAAGCAGGGTGAGTATCAAACACAGCTATCCTGCCTGTGCGCCCTCTCACCTCTGAGCAAATTACGATCTCTACTTTCAAGCCAAACTGCACAGAGTAATTCAATTTTAATATGATTCTAAAGAATCAAGCCAAGGTCTACCCTGCTCCTTGTTATTCATGGGAACTCAGCCTGCCATCTGTCATCACATCTAAGTCTGTCAAACCCCAACTCAGATGTATTACTCTCCTGCTGCGTGGTCAGCCACTTCTGTCTCAAAGGCCCCGTCATCACAAACAGCATGATGTTACTGCCCTTCATGCTTTTTAAAGGGGATTTATGTTCCACATGCCCATACAAGGCTTTAATCAATTCCACATACACTGAATGAAATCGGAAATTGCTTTACAGGATGCATGACATCAGACAGTACAAGTGCAATTAACTCTGAGTTGCAATAAGTCGTTTGATAATTTCTATTACAAGTTCTTTGATGTCAGAAATTAGTTTTCTATACTCTGATGTAGATTCCTCTATTTAAAAAAAAAGCAAAATATATTTCTGCATCCGTGCCACACACCAAGGTTTCATAACTTCTTGCCAAAAAGTGCCTCATTAGAATCAGGGGGTCATTGTATGTGAGGCCTGTTTTATCATTAAAGCAGCTCTGAGCATGAATGAGGTTGTCATGGCAAACAAGGCTACGTTCACACGTTTAAGAATGTTCTGGTTTTCTGTTGTTGAACACATACTTGTGTGCAATGCAAATAGTGTAATAAAATGAAAGGGAATAAAAAAACGTGGCTCAATATCAGGTATTTGTTATTCATACATTTAAAACAAACAAATTTCATCAAGCTAATTGGGATTCTAATTTAAATGTCTGCAATACTTGATTTTACACACTGGAGGTCAGCTGGGTTAACTATCACTGAATGAAGTCCAGTCTGCCCATGCAGCCACCGGCTGTGAAACCCAGAGTCAGGTTCACCCACTCTCTTCTTCTCCAGCATATACCATATTTATCTCCTTCTACACTTTCCCTATAAAAGAAATATTTTCTCTCATTGTTTGTATGCACACATTTCATCACGCAGATGAGAAACTTGAAAAACTAATTAGGGGATTCTACCCAAAAATATATTATTGGGTTGTTTTGCTCTTAGAAAATGTAATTATTATCAAATTAGTGTTTATTCAATGTGACGTTTCATATTGCCTACCACCTATAATGTCATTATGGCTGACACAATAGGCCTTCTTATGATAATTTTGGCAAAGAAAGCAAAGGTCTTTCAGCATTAATGAAGAATCCGTTATTTTCCAGCATCTGATTAAGTAATGGCAGAAAACCCAAATGAACAATACTGGAACACTGAAAACAAGAGCAACTGAATGGAATTCAGGCATCATCATATCCATAATTTACGCCAGTGCTTTTCCTGCTCTTAAATGCAAAGATGCCTTCAGTGGAAACCTTACCTGTAATGTTAAAACCATTGACTGCATAGAAAATGTATGACTTGTCTCCATTTCATCCCACTCTCTCGGAATTAAGCCAAGATGAGCACAGATTCAAACGTTGGCATTCTGTGCATTTAGAGCCAGATGCTGCTCAGTAGTAGCAATATTAACTGTGGGAAGGAGCTGCTGATCGATGACATGAACAATTGAACACACATTAGAGAGATAATAAGTACTTCAAATGACAGAATCCAGCTTTGAGAAAGATGTAATTTTACTTTTTTGTTTGTTCCATGTTCCATGTGCTAACACATAGGCAGGATTATGACCTATTCTGCAGCCAGCCAGCAGGTGGTGATCAGAAGGCTTTGGCTTCTCTTTTGGGGAGCTGTCATGTCATCCATCTTTATATTAAGTCTGTTACTAAGACCAATAATCATGTCAGGACTCGTTGAACAATGTCTGACTTTCTAACTTATTACAAACCATCTAATCTGATTTGTATATTACACATTCACAAATCACAATTTGCCTCATATGGTACAACAAGGCGTGACACCCTATGATCTTAACCCTCGACAAGAGTGAGGGAAAACAATCCTTTCAACAGGGGGAAACATTTTAAGACCTTAGAGAGAGTGATTACCATTTGATTCTGATCTCAATGCACCAACTCAGGGAGTGACAAGAAACTTCTCACCATGCAAATCATCACTTCATTCTTTTTACTACTGTTCTTTTCATCCTTTATATCGTCTCTTGCCACCACAAATACTTCCATTGTCTCTTACTAATAGCCTTTTCTGAATACTAAAAGGAGCTTAGCAGTGTATCTGCATGAGCAGCTCTGTGGAGCAGACAGAAGACACACCTTGAGCAGAGAAGAATGATGGGACACAGGGAAGGTATACTGCAAGCCTATTGCTACCTGGCATAGTCCTGCAGTGAGTCCGTCTAAAGGTGTGAGGGCACTGTCCCTAGGAGGGGTGCACATTAACCTAGGCCAGAAATTGTCGAGGTATTCATGACTGCCAAGGGAGTCTGACTTGGTGGCGCAAGTGTAATAGGCTGAGCTTTATTCACCCTCCTGCACATTTTGGCACCACCTTCTCCCAGATGACAGCTGGGGAGTCATTAGCACACCACCACATTGCTCAAAACACAAAAAGGACCTCGCCGACATGATGCGGAAAGCTAGAGCTGCTTTTTGTCAGAAGGAGTTTCAGAGGCCATGTACTTGGCTCTAATAAATATGATGTTATCAATAATGTTTTTCCACAGGTCTACTCTTGCCGTTTTAGAAATGAATACCAATTAGTTTAAAGGGGAAAGCTTTTTTTGGACATCTGCTCACTGTCACAAAGCCAAAACCCTAAGAGGGACCTTCATCAAACTTCTACAAATCTTCTTTATAGTCAGAACACCTAATCACAATATTTTATATAAATCACCACTATCATGGTTTGTGAGGCTGGAGCAGATACAAAGTATCTGGCCCTGCTATGGAGCTTCATAATAATAAGTTGCAGATATTAGGAACATAAATCTGACATAAACCAGCGATGCAAGATGGACATAGGCAAGAATAACACATGGAGAAAAGGCAACATCTTGACATTTCTGTTTACATGGATATAATTACACACTTAAATTTTAGTATAATGTTTTATCGACTATTTCAAGTGAGACAGACAATTATGGCTATTTATACAAATGTTAAATACCACACTATCCACAGGGTCATTCAGAGAGGAGATCACTTGCTGTGTTATAATGGGACAATTTTACAACACACACATTGAAACAAAACCAAGCTGGGACTAGTTATCATCATTTATAATGGCAGCATTCCTTTCCAAATACAAGTGAATTCCTCGTGGCTCCACGTGTAAAGTCCACTGACACATCGAAATAGAACTCAGCCATCTCTGCTGTCATTATCTACACCTGTGTGTTTCTGCTTTGACGAGCCAACATGGCTGCCACATTGGGAACTATTGGAAAGCCACTTTAAAAAGTCACAGCAGCCATTTGTCACATACCAACAGGACTGTAGTAAACACTTAAAGGTAGGTTTTACTCTTTTTGGTGAAGATTTTATAAATTTGTTGAGGCAATGCTATTTGCTAACAACACAACAGGAAACAGCAGCGTTGTTGGCTAATGCTAACCATGCTACACTCTTGACATTATAATGTTTATTTTACTTGATAACTCCTGGTCAGCTAATTTAGCATTTACCTATATTAGCGTTGACATGGTGTTAGTTATAAGAAAGTTTGGCTGAGTTACCTTCCTCTCAGGGTCCACAGGTGTGTTGTTAGCCATTGTTCCTTCTTTGGCAGGTTCAATGAACATCAGGTTGTTCACTAATGAAAATGAACAATGTTTTTTAACTGTGTTGCCAGATGGGAAATGTTCAAGTATCATACCAGAGAGGCTGGAAATGATCTAATTCTGTTGGATATTATTGTACATGTCTAAGAAATCAATAACGACACAGACACAATAGTTGAATTGTGTATAAAATAATTGCACTTTCATGAAGCACAAAGCAAATATTCAGATGCATTTTTATTGGCTGGAAAGACGTCACGTGAGAAGAGATGTCTAAAACACAGTAAGACACATGATCCATAATCACAGACATCATCAAAACAAGTGTTATCACAGACATATGGTTAATGACCTATTTAAACTGCAGATACGGAAATTTGGAATAATTATACGTTCTAGAAATTAAATCAGAATCAGGTTTTATTGGCCAAGTAAGTTGCACAAACAAGGAATTTGACATGGTGAAGTGGCACATGTTTAATACAGTTGAGTAAAACAAAAGTCCAATCCGTTACCTCTGCAATGCCAGGGAAAGATAGCCAGTTTACCTAATGAGGTTGTCATTGTTGTAGCTTTACAGTAAGTTTGGCCTGTACTGCATATTCCAATGCTGTCCCATTACCAAGCAACTATCAATTACCTAGCATGGTTTCTGTCTCTGTGTGTATTTGCAACTAATTCTGGTAATACGGTGCCTCGAACATTGATATTCATAAAGTTTTAAATGTCTCTCACTCCGCAAACTGCTCTGTCTTGCAGCAAGCTTTTGGGATCAGAGATGCTTTGTGTGTAGGTGAGAAATAATACTGCATTGACTGCCAAGAAGTGAAAAACCCAAAGTTATAATATCTCCAGAGTTGAAACAACGCATTCCTCTTAACAATATGTCAAATAAACCATTAATGTATAACTATGTTGGTGCAAAGTAGAAGGGAGAGTGTCATAAAACCAAACACTGATGACTTGATTGGCAACTCTTTGCTCAACACTAAACTGCAGTTGAGTGAAATATCCACCAGAGAGCAGCAAATTATCACTTTGATTCATCATAGCCTATATCTGATCTCTTTTTATGACTTCAAAGTTTCCAATTCTCTCTACATAAGTATGCTTTGAAAAAACTGTAAAATAATATTTCCAGCACTTCTCACAGTATTTGATATTGATTTTACTTGTACTGAGTTTTTCTGTTCTATTTTATCAATTGTTTCAATAACTACAACTTGTGAAGCACACATTTTGCAGCTATGACACATTTTTGTTTGCATTTTCAGGCTTGTAGTTGTACCACTTACATCCTGAAGGCCTCATAACACCAGCAGTCACGGGAGGCAAATATTTTTGCTGTTTACCTGCAAACTAAATAATATCCAATAGTATTGAAGGTCCAACTGGTTTTCATTTGAAAGTATGTCTGCTCCCTCACTCCAACACAGTGTATGTGGGCACCTTAAGTTTCGCTTAAGCATCTAAAAATAAAAAAGTGTCTTCCCAGTGAGTCTCTGCTAACAGCACACAGTGTGGGTGCTAGAAGCCACAGTGCAAAAACTGGCAGCATGGGAGCATATTACTGCTCTTTTCTGCCATAAATTAAGATCTCAATTCATCTTGTTTGTCATCCAGACTTAACTGAATTTGATAAAGCAGGAATGCACTGTATAACTGTCACAGTTTCAGTTATGGACTGGCTCAGGAAATATGTTTTTAGGATTTGAAGAGGTGAGCAGATTGTTCCTCAGTAGCAGGATATTTCCCCAAAGCTCATGAATGGTATGGATTATTTTAAACTTTTATCAAAGGAACAAATATCGATCATACGTAGGAATACAAACAGTGGGAAGGTGATTTGTACATCCTCAAATCTTGTTCAGACATTATTTTTCCACCTCTACACCTTAAGGAAATGTGAGATTAAATGAGGTTGAATTATCTTTCTCTCATCAAGAAGCCCCGTGGCCTCTGAGTTAAAGGAAAAAAACAGCTGTTGTATTGAGACTGTTGCGGTGTCCTGCATCTTTTGCCCCTTAGCTTACTGTCTTTAACCTGTAAAACAGACCATAATCGTTAAGTTAAGAGATCCTAACGTGTTTAATTATAAGACCAAGACAAGTCAATCAACCTACTGTCTGCATAAAATGTAATATCCTCAAGAAAACAATAAGACTGATGATTAATTAACTGACATGTGCTCATGGTCAGGTGCAGATTAAAAGCTTATTTAAGAGCAGTTCAATACTTCAAGTCAAATCATTTGCTTCTCTGATGAAATGTGCTTGTGTTGAACTAACTTCAGATTGTCAAATGGCTACTCTGTTAAAATCATAGCGCAGGATCCTGAAGCTCTGTAATTTATAGCAGATATCAGAGCATTTCCCTTTCTGTGCCCCGACCTGTGTCTCAGGTTGCTGTCTACGTTTGGCTTTTTGGTTGTAGTTTTTATTTTTAACACTAGATGGTGCTCTCACACTGACCATCGCTCTTCCCATCCATGAACCCCGTGGATAAATGATGAATTTCACATTTAATCTATGCAATATATTAGTTGATAAGCTTATTAATGATGCTCATAAATACATCTCTGTAATTTAAGTGAATGCAGCCTCTTCCGTGAAGCTTGTAGGTCATTTGGCTACACGAGGAAGTGTCATTATGTTTGGCTGACACATATGCATCAAGTCCATGGGAAACATATTGATAACTTCAGATTGCATGCACGTACAGAATTTGTGAGTGAGAGTATTTTGAGACTGATAGAATAACACTGCTGAGAAACAACGTGTTCAGGCTATGGGGCTGAATCTGTGAGTGCTGGGGCTGCTGGAGTTTAAACCTGGTTTACGACGAGTGGCGAGCAAACAGTACGGGACGTCATGTGGCAGTTGCGCACATGTGAAGCTTTATCTCTCGCCTAGTGGGTTTTGCAGGGGTAGTTCGTAACACAAATTAGCGATGACCATGGCGTCGGTAGTGATCGAGTAAAACTAACAGGGGAGAGAGAGGAGTGCAGGAAAGAGTGAGTGAGGGAGGGAGGGAGAGAGAGAAAAAGAGAGGGGGAAGCAGATACTTGGTAACGCATCACAGCAGGACAGGCAATCGAATCTAAAGGCGCTCAGCCAGCGACGGACACGGACGAGGAAGGTAGGATAATATGATAATGACATGATCACCCTGTTATAAGTTCATAGTGACGCGATTAACCGAGAGGGAGGACTGCGGCAGAGAGCGCTTTCATCCCATAAAGGATGTTTTTATTGTGTAGTGTAATATTTACTACCAATCATAGTTGTGCGTAATTCGTGACTTTTACGCGTAGTGCTCTTTCACTTTCGCGTTCTGGATACATCGCGTTCTGGATTTGCCAGTGAATGGCCAGTTTTTGAAGTAGCTGATTGATGAATAATGTTTGATTAATGCGTTGATGACCTGTCACTTCACTGGAAGCACCAGGGACAATATAAGAAACGTGAAATCTCCTCTGAGATCACTTCATTCAAGTTGTGCTTTCTCCTCTAATGGTCCACTACAACTGTTGCTGATGCTCCATCACAGGTTATTTCATCAGAGTGATTAAGCAGTCAGTAAACGTGAGGTGCTGTGCATGCTTATGCAGAGGTGTCAGGTGTACAGAGTTATCTCAGGTAGCCCGCGCGACTCCTGAGGTGCCTGCTGGGAAGCGCCTCGGTGCCCACTTATTTATTCATGTGTCACCTGAACGCGGCATGGCGATGCAGCAAGGGTTAAAGGAGAATACCACTCAATAACAAAATCTTACCGTTAAACATAGAGCTTATTTATTTTCTCTTTAATTGAACTGTAAATGCAGCAACTGCAGTTGTTAATTATTTTATGTCATGGGGCTCCATAGAGAGATCAGGTGACAACACCTTTGCAGAGAAATGCACTGCAGATGATTTAGGTAATTATTGTTCAAAATACAATTAAATGTTAACCAGGTTAACTACGTACTGAAGTACCACATCAAAAGTTTAGTTTTTTGTGATGTTTATACTTCTCCGAGACAGGCTGAATTACCAAATTTGGAAAACTGCTAATTGGCTGAGCAAAAAACTTTAAGATTTGTCTAAACCTATAAGCAAATGAACATCTGAATATTTTAAAATCAGAAAAATGCTTTAACTCACTGTTGCTTAATATGCTCCTCACTAGCGCAATATGTGAACGCCCTAATGATGATACCAATTAGTATTCATTACAGCTTGATCTGTGGGCATACATTAAACATACCCATGAGAGGAAATTCACTAGTAGTTTCCTAATTTTTTCTCACTCTGTGTAAAGTTAATGTGATATTGTCAGATTATTGAAGGAGTGATCACGCTTGTTCTGTCCCAGAGGAAATGCTGTCACCACTGTTGAAATGTGCTGCAGGGAAATTCTGGCCTCATAATCCTATGTTGCTGGTCACACTCATCCTCACTGGATCCAGCAGTGAGGATTGTGCTGATGTGCTTGTTTAAAGTCAAAGAGTACGCAACAAATTTGCATATGGTCCCAACGCTGTGAAATACATATTTTTAGTTAACCATTCCACGTTAAAAGAATCAGATCTTTTATATTATGTATGTGAGAAACTGCTGCTGTTTTCATGCAATATGTGGGGAGAGCATGCCTCTGACAGTTGCCCTTTCGGAGTGTCTGTCAATCTCTCTTCATTGAGAATACAAGAAGGAAGAAAAAAATTCTGAAATGGAGAGTCCATATCTGACAGAAACCTTGACTGACAGGCTCAAATGAAACCCAATATGAGGGATAGAGGAATGAATTGCAGATACAGTGGCTTCTGGACTATCCTATGAGGTCTCAGACAGGCAGCAGAGCACGGTATGAGGACAAGAAAGGATAGAAGTGTAAGATGGTCAAGGATGGAGAAAGCAGAAAGAGTCAAATTGGTAGATGTTAAAAAGGATGCATCTCATTTTTCCTGTTGTTTTGCCATAACTCTTGTAACTCGGCCAATCTGTGGAAATGGAGTGGAACCTCTGGGAAAGATGTTGGAATTGATTACAGGCAGTGAAAGCATCTGAAAAGTCTTTACTGTGTAATTTTCAACTTGGTTATTTATACTTTTGTGCATTTATTTAAATCCTCACGTATACATATATTCCTTATCCATTTGCTGTGGCAAATATTTATTAACTGCAACTGTATTTATACAGTGATGCATTTTCCCGTTTGAATTATGCTCTGCTATGATTTGAGCTCATGTCTCTATATGATGGCTTTTAACACAGAACTGTGAATGTTCGTTTTTTACTTTTCCGCTTTTTTTGCTCATGATGCTTGCACAACATTCCTGGTACTTCTGATCGTGATCATCGTACACGTTCCACTTTTCCCATCTCTACACCCAGCTCTCTGTGTGCTAATTTAGTCAGCCAAGGCAGTTAGGCACAAATGCAGAGAAAAGCTTGAAGAGAAGAAGAGGAAGAGCATGATTTTGCTGCGAAAGTTGCCTTACAGCTGAACTGTTGGTTTGTGCCTGCAGCTGTAATGAATGTGTAGCCATGCTTTTTGAAATTCAACATGATGGGGGAAATGCTCAGATGATCTGATCATTCATACTTCCTGCATTGTAAATAAATATGTCTTAAACAGATGGTTGTAAACCCAGCCATCCATAATAATCCTGTTGTAGTCCGCTCATACTAATCCCAGTATCACTGTGTAAGTGTGAAACTATTATGAAGGAAATCTGGAAATTGAAATTTCCTCAAGGAATGCATGGAGACTTTTCTTTTCTTACAGTTAAAAAAAAGGGGGATTCATAGCTAAGCCTTTACCATATTTACCATTTACCATAGGATTTACCATATCAAATCATATTCGCTCCTGGAAATAAACCATGCCATGTAAAACAAACAAAAATGCAATTTAATGGCAGCTTTGTTGTGTGACAAATCCTTGTTGTTGGTATTTAAGCATGGAATGAATGATGCCCTGAAGTGGGGCTGAAACGGTACTGAGACAGTGCAGAGAGGGGACGGGAGGAGAGACAATGAGGCTGAGGTAAAATGGGAGGCAGGGCTGAGGAGGGAGGTGAAGTGTTGAGATGCAAAGGTCATCTGTGCTGAAGAGGAGCTACTAAATGCTGTGTTTTGATCTTTCAACTGAGATACAAACAGTCAGCTTTTGGTGGGGTGGAATGACTGTGTCCTAACAGAGAGAGAGACAAAAGGAGATGAATGGGTCTCTACAGCCTATCGGCTGCCCTCTGACACAGCTGTCTGTGTTTATGTTGTCTGATACACACACACGCCTCTGCTGGGACAGCTTTGCCAAGCTCATTGCAGCGGGTAATGGCCAAGTGAGAAGCAACTCTGGCTAAGAAACAGACATTTAAGACAAACATAAACATTTGGGGAAGAGGCAATCAGTCTACATTATGGAGGCTTTAAATTTGGTTAGTGGCATAATGTGTGAGTGAGGTAGAAAGAAGAATAATAAAGTAGTGGAGAGTTGAGGCAAATACATTGAGACAAATTGCATGCTAATGCTGTGATCACAGTATAAAAACAGGGAGATCTCATTAACGGTACATCTCATTGTCTCATAAAAGCCGTCGGAGAATGTCAACATGGAGAAAGAAGGATGAAGCAAAAAACATTGGGACTCAGTATAATAAAAATAGAGAAGAGTACAAGAGAGACGTGACAGCATATTGATCTGTGCTGTTTTTATCAGTAGATGGATGAGGGAAAAAAGTCATGGAGTGTATCATTATGTTCTCACTACAATTTGTCCACAAAACCACTAAAAGCCTAAAATCTGAGATTGTTTTGTCAGTCTGCACTCAGGCAAAGAGGAGGTCTGCAGCAGACATGCTACACCTCCTACCCACCTTTTGTAAGATCTTTGGTATGTCCTGTTTTTCTTTTCTTTTTTTGTTATTTACACCAGTTAGTAAGTAATTTAATTTAATAAATGTAGTACATATTTTGTCTCAGTTTTCATTTGCAAAGTAACATAAAATATTTTTGTTATCGTAGTTCACTATTTTGGTAAAATTCTAGTATAGTAGATCCATAAAGCAGTTTATCTGCTCAGTCATAATCTTAAATTGAGCAGGGAAAAACGTACAATGGAGGCCAATAGTGATCAGTGTTGTCTAAACATGTGTGACAACAAACAACATGAATGAAAGGATGTATCCAAATGTTCTCTGACCAGGAGGTGAGCAGTTCCAATAACACCATTTAGGGTTAAACAAACATTTACTGTGACTTATTGTTTCTATATTTGACCCTCAACTTTGACACTGTAACGTACTGGCCAACAATTCTCCTTTTAAAAGGAATACAACAATCATCCCATATACAAATAATGGAAAGAATGGACTTTTTTTCTTTGAATTTTTGGTGAGGGAATTTAACAATAGTTTCACAAGGGGACTCGCAATTTATGTAAATAGGTAAATGTAAAGTAATGCTTCCTTATGGTTTACATGTTACCTGAGCACTATGCACATACACTGAACTAAAGTATAATAACTTTTCCAGAGAATGAAGTGTCAATAAATATACCATCTGTACCATCAATCTTTAATCAGTCCTAATTGTGGTTTCATGTTGCAGACACAGCTTCTCCATATTAACTCCTCTACCCTGCAGTGTATGTTGCATATCAGGAGGCTTCTTGCTACCTTTTGTACTCCCAAGCAACACTTCTCAACCACCAGCCCTTCCTCAGCGCCCATGCCACTCATATACACCCACATTATGGTATTGGTCAACACAGGCAGGGGTGTGTGTGTGTTGTTCCTGCTCAAGAGTTTTGTGACAGGGTGCAGTTATGTGGCACCTCGCAGCGCTCCCATCCTGCTCCTGATAATTACTGTCTCCCCAGGGTCTGTGTAAGCTGCCCTGTCTCTCCCTTAGTGTTTTGTGAAGCTTTACTATCACTTCATACAGGATCAAAGAAGATGCAGGCAGCATAGTGGAATATCAGACTTTGGCTTGGCATGTGTCCTATAGTCCTCTATCTTCTGTTTGCAGGACAGAGAGTAAGTGACATTTTATTGAGCTATATTCTGAAGAAGCCTATCAGCAGAGACCTGCTTCAATTATGCTGAGACTGAAGCTCATATTTTCCAATTCATTAACATTGAAATCATCTGGTAATATTTGGTTAGGTGTGCAAGAGTACTCCTTATATGGCTCTTGAGATTTGGTTGCTACTGTGGAAACAAACCACCACCATGCGGTGTTTAGCATTGTGTTTGTTTGACATGCGTGTTGTTGTCAAAGAGAGAGAGATAGTTACTTTTGTTAGAAAGTTGGACAACATCAGCCCAATCAGTTCTACATATGACCTGGTCAAATGGAACAGTTTACTCAGCACCAATTCACAGTGCCGGTTGATTATCATTTCCACTCAAAGCACTAGATGCTCTGCAGTCCAAATAACATCCTGTGAGTGAGGTTTGCTGAGTCAGTCTTTCAGAAAGTCATGTCATGTTGGAGATGAAGAGATCAGGAGGGCGGGAAAGGAGACATTACTCAGCTCATCAGAGCAGTGCTGTCCCTCGCTCCACCCTGACAAAGCCAAATGCCTGCTAATCTGTCTGTGATCACTGTGCTAATGAGTGATGGCTTTTTCATGAGGACAGAGTCCCGGCAGAAATCTGCCATCGATTTGCTGTGATAATCGAGATTTGGCTGCTGGCTGAGGCCCACCACTCACTCGGAGCAGGGTGCCTTTGAGGTTAAGGCAAGTCAGACACAATTCCCATGTAATCAATAATATTGAGTGCTGTAAGATGGGCAATACAGCCATGTGGGCGGGCAGGCTCTCTCTGGAGAGAGCACAGCAGGTCCAGATATTACTCTTCACTTCACACTGCCTTAATCACACATTACTGTCAGATAAGCTATACAACCACAACTCATTAAATAGACCTGGATCTCAGCCACCCTAAGCTTTGCCCAGTGGGAGCTGGATGTTTTCCTAAGAGTCATTTAACGGCTTAAAATAGTCCAACTTTAAATCTGGATTTAGGGCATGTTGACAAGAATTACAGGTGTAAACATTAGATATAATTTAATGGACACAACATGGTTTTGGTTTTTTAAATCCTGCTGCCCATAAGTGAGACAGTGATTTATCACAGGCGAATTATAAGATTTGTAACCTATACAAAGGCTATCCTAAATAAACTTATGATACAATTTACTGTTATATTAGTCTTCGAGTGTAGTCAAATTTGTCTTGTTCCCATGCATAAAAAGACAACACAACAGATATATTGCCCACAGAAGACATGTGTTTGTTCTGTTGACATTTTACATCAGGACACTGGAGACATAATTATGTGCCAAAGCTCAGTACAGAGAAGAACTGTTTGAAATGATCACCGAAAATATATGTGGACAATCCAAGCTGTGTGCTAAATGAAAGGGGAAGAGACATGAGCCAATGTAGATAAAACCAAGTACAGGAAAGAGAGACTGAAATAATTAAAACGAGTGGAAAAACAAAGGGAAATGGACAGAAAAAGGAGGACACACGGGGAGTGAGAGGCTGGTGCGAGATGCTGTGGGTGAGAGGGATGAGAAGAAGATTAGCTGTGACTGTGGGCCTTTTCTCAAACCAGACTCTCCCCACTCCCACTCTGTGTACCACTTTTTGTAGTCACACTAAAAAGTATGCGGCATGCTTTGAGATTAAGTCTCCTCTCTATGCCTATACGGTATTGTCGTACCTTCACGAGTCACTGAGTCAGGGTCATCTGTCTATCACAACATTTTTATAGCATCGCATAAGGAATTAAAACCAAATCTAATGGAAAAATGAACACGTGAAAAAACATCAAAATGATAAGAACAACTGTAAATTTCAGAAACCATCGTAGAGAATAAAGTATTTACCATATACTTTGAATTTTTGTTTGGTCCATGTCCTACCTACTGACATCAAGAGGCAGCGTATATAACCTACACAGCAGCCAGCCACAAGTTGCTGATCGGGACACTTTGGCTTCATTTTTGGGAGCCGACATGTGTCTTTTCCTTAAAAATACTATATGGTTTGCACTGTGCACAAGTAAAGTCAGCGCAGACTCCCTATTGGAGGGTTTCATAACTTGCTTGTAGTACCTGCTTATTGGTTTGGTATAGCACTTAATGTGGTGTACCTTCCCCATGGACATGCAAATGAAATGGAAGTGGGTGTGATGAGGGGGCTGGTTTAAAGGTCCCCTGACAAAGTGAAGAAGGAGCTAAAGAAAGTGAGAGATTGATAAATGGTGACAGTATATCCAATTGAGTGGGACAGTGCGGTACCCTCTAGCTCAGCCCTGTCCTCAGCAGTTTAACTTCTCATCCATAACTGATTAATTGGAGCATTTGATAGTGTCTGACTGGGAGATCATGCTTTTGCACTAATTATTAACTTACCTCCTCCTCAAGGAGTTTAATTTAATTTAATTTGTCTGCTTTATGTTCAATAGCATTCTCTAATCTATTTCTTAAAGGCACAGTCTGTGTAATATAAGAGTCTTATTTAAAAACCTAGAATCATTTTAAGAATTGATTGATCAATGGACAACTACTTGCAAAGCAAAACAAATTGCTATGTTTGTTTATGTTAAAAGGTGTGTCCTTACACAAGGTTCTTTACTTTTCATTTGAGCCTGCCTCTCGTTTCTTCAGTTTAATATTTAATGTCAGAAGAATGAAAAGCGAATAATCTGAGAAATTTGCTGCAGTTTAAGTATAGTTAATATAAAGTCTATCAAAGAAGCCAGCACTGGGTCCATTGTTCCTGGTGTGCTTGACAGCTTGATTGCCAGCCCTCACCTTTTCCACTCTCCTTTTTACCACATTGATACTGAAGTGATTGCAGTGGGCCATATTGTACGGTCACACAATAGCCTGAGTCACCCTTGTAAAAACTCAAAAAGAAACTAATTAAAATTCAATTTTCAATAATGTCATTTTAAGTGCTACTAAAACATAACAATAGAGGAATTATTAATATAGTCAACTGAGTAGCACCAAAGTAGCAGACCAGGCTTTTAGAGGGTAAGTAGACCCAAGTCACAGAAACAATTCTTTTTCCCGTAGCTGTGAGTCTTCTGTTATGTTGGCATGCAGGTAGTTTGGTTTATTGGGACTCTGGTTTGTGGTGCTTAAGATACTAAATTATATTAAGTAAACAAAGTCCTTTTTGCATATGGTCACACTTTGGACAGACCAATACAAAAAGGGGAAACTACTGACAACAATATCCAATCTTTGTGTAAAAAAAATGAAAAAACATGCTTCTCTTTAAGTTTCAAAATTTTCATGCAAAGTTAAAGACTTGCATTCAGTAATAGAAAATGGTAAAGTTGCGTGAAACTGCAGAGAATTAACCTCGGCTAAAACATGTATCTTAGGAAAGTACAGTGAAAAAAAGAAAAATTACTTTCGTTACTATTTTAAAGCACTGATCTTCAAACTTGGCTAAATACTGCTGTGTTCTCCCAAAAAACAACCAGTCGGCAGAGACAAAGTGAAATCTAAATTAAGACTATGCATATAATAAATCAACCTATATTATATACTGTAAAGATTAAATGTTGAGTACAAACAATAAATCTATTATAAAATATTCAGCACATTATTATCAACAATATTACAATGTTTGTAATTTGTTCAGAGCTGCTGTTTATTTAGAGGCAGGAAAATAGGTTATAGATGCAGACTGGTGTGACCACCTAGTGGTCTAGTTTTTTTGCACAGTGCATCTGTAACTTTGTGGTGGTGATGTCTATGTGAAAATGTTCTTTATTAAATCCTCGCTTGGTGAGAGCAGCGATCCTAATGCTGTGTTTGTCTCAGCTCTCTCAATCTCCACACGTCTTAACCTGTATCCCTCACTCATATTCACCGCTCTGTCATCTCACAAGTGTCCTTTAGCATTTCAATGAAAGATGCTGAAGAGACAGGAGTGTGTGTGTGTGTGTGTGTGGGTGTACGTGTGTGTGTGTAATGCAATATATATATTTAAAGGCATCAGATTGTGCCACATCCTGTAGCAACAGTCATGGGGTTTTCCAATGACACCTAATGCTTCTCTAAAATCAATAGAGGATGGTCAGATTTCATTTAGATCAGTAGACATCAAGCAGAAGGTTTAGAGAAAACTAAGTTTAAATATTATTTATTTCAGTTCTATTGATCTACCTCCATACTGATCAACACAGATCATCACAGAGGAAACAGACTTTGCAGACTTAGGTCGTGTTGCTTTTTGTGTTGTAATTATAGATTGGATAATGGCTGTATTTTAATTGCTCAGGGGTATCCAAGTACAACACTTTAGATACACAGAAAATGTTAATAGAGAAAAGGAAATAGATTTCTGCCAAGTTGTAGAAATGTTTACTCTGCTTTGTCTGTTGTCAACAGCTACCTATATGAGCTTCCTACTGAGTCAATATAATATCGTTCACGAAAGGACCACTTGTGTATTTCAGAGGACAAGAAATGAGGAAAGGGCATGTAGGTGGAGACCGAATTTTCAGGGCCCAGCTAGAGAGAAAAATGAATAAGTGTAAGCAAAGACAGGAGGAGAGGCGATGAGGAGGAAATGGAGTAAAAAATAAGTAACTGAAATACCCATGCAGGTTGCATTGTTACAGAAAGTGAAATGCAATAATGCTGAGGAAACAAGAATCCTAATGAAAACAAATATGCCTATTCAAACTGACACACATGCACATCTAATATAAACACACACGCACACATACACACATACATATGTATATACTATAAGCAATGACAGTCTTTTCTTTACCTTGCTTCTCTTTCTCACTCCCCTGTACATTTCAGCTGCTTTGTTAGAATTGAATTTACCACGTTCTGTACATCTGCAATCGCAACACAGCGACAGGGACAGCAAGCAGCTACACAAAGCAATGTATTGTATTGCACTGCTTATCGCACTGGGTTTCTGTAGTTTATTCAGCTTTTGTTGCCATCACATATACCTGAAGGACAAGCGGACCTGTCTCAGCACAGGTTTACCATGAGCTGGTGCACAGTGAGCTTTGGGGGAGAAAGGGAATTTAGAAACATTACCATTCAAAATTAAATTTCCAGTGAATGGGTTTGCTGGGACAAGTGGTGACAGTGTAGAGAGAGAGGAACGAATGAGATGGAGCGAGAAGAGGGAGATGAAAGAGAAAGAGGGAAATATCATAAAGCACATATTTATAAGAATGTAAGTTTGAGATATCGGTGATTAAGCTGCATTTAACTAGCAGGTTTCCAAAAGTGGCAGTAAATACCTGTGAATGCCTGGTGTTTGCCGTCATTATTCTGACCTCATAACTGGTCCAGTGAAGCAGCCCCATTACATCATGAAAAGGCCATTTACACCTTTCCTTTTTGCACGGGACACTGTTCTGTTTCATCAGACGGTTAACAGTGAAACGTCTTGATTATGGTATTAAGCTGTGAGCACTGTAAATTAGTTGTTGCTGTAAATTAACATTCACCCAATCACCCCATCACCCCTCAAGCAAACACACACACACACACACACACAGAAAACACCTGCTTGAAACATGGCGTTTAGCGAATCTTGTTCCTGTCATCTAATTATACCGATCACATCTCCTGCTTACATAAACTATAATTACCCAACGCTAAGGAGCTGAAATGTCTTTGGACATGTTGTGGCTAGACTGAAACAGTGATGTTGATATTCAGCTAATCAAATAACTGTGACTGTACTCTGTATTTGTTGTTCCCTCAGGTGCAGGTGATGTCGTGGAGTGTGGATTTAGGCGGCAGGATGACATTTGCCAAATTCCTTCTTCCATTCTTCATTCTCCACTCTGTGTGTGAAGGTGAGTCCTTCTGACTATTAAGAGAGAAGAGTAGGGAGCTTTTTTCCTTTCTTTATTCAAGGGTTTGGTCTGTCAGTTCGAGAGCATGACTTGTTGAATTTATGTTCGGATTGTGTATTACTTTTCATCAAAACCCTGCCCTTGCACTCAAATAGCCCGTTTGCACTTAAATTTGCTCTGCTTCTGCTCAAAGTGTATGCCTGCACACAGATATATTGTTGCTTGCAGGGATTTCCTGCGCTCCAGCTTCAGCCTCTCTCCGCACTCTGGCTGCTTTCTGTGCATTTGTGAATCGTCTGCTCTCAGATTTCTCCTCTGCTCTTGGATTTTGTGTAACAACCGTGCCCAACCAATAGAAAGCCAGGTGTAGTTTTGACTGGTCAACCAATGAAATGAATGAAATGATCCCAGGCACATTGAGTGCGCGTTTACTTAACTTCAGACTGTCCTGTATGGGCGATTACTCTTAAACCGGTGTTCATCCAACCGGGATTTAATAAGTGGTGATTGTTGAAGGAAAGTAATTTACACTACATCACGCGGGGGTGTTCCTGACCGTAGGTGAGTCTGTGTCGATTATCTGCCCAAATAATCCTGAAGTGTGAAGAGTTACAAAATAATCTTGATGCTACTGATTGAGTTGGAGCCTCCCCTAGCTCAAATAGGCTCCAACAGAAACCTGTGATAGCCAATGAGAGCGAGCTGACTGGAAAGGGTCACCAACCACAAGTTGCTCAATTGAACAGCTGTGACCAAAAACAACGATATATTTTTTAATTACCTCAAGTTGTGCTTCAACATGTATAAGCCAATTCCACCTTCTCAGCCATGATTTCATCCATAGTTTTTTCAGACACAAGACTTTGGTCCTCTTCCATGTTTATTCTTCTTCTGAAGGCAACCTCAATCACAAGGGTTTCAACACTCCAGTTCAGAAGGTGGCAGTAGTGCGCCTAAAGAAAACTGTAGAAGAAAAAAGTACACTGTGAAATTGTGTTTTACAAACAGCTAGTGTGTGGTCTTACTGTACATTCTGGCCAAATCGAGTTTGTGCGCACTGACGATTATAAGATACCAAATGTGTTAAATTGGTCAAGAGCTAAAAAGGCCCTAGTGTGTAGCAGCCTTTAGCCGTTGTCAGTGCTCGTTCATGTGTTTTGGGGCCATAGCTTTGACTAGAGGGCAGATGGGTGGTGCTATGTCTTGTTAGATTTACCAGGATTACCAACCCCAGCTTTAATGTTCATTTATACCTATCAATATTTATGCCAGTGGCAGAAAGTAAAGGATGAGATTTTTTTCTGGTACTAAATCTGTGCAGCATTGTGAATCTGAAGCAGAATAATTTTAAAAGGGTCCTTGTCAGTCGGCCAAACATCCCAGAATAAAGAATCATCACTGTGGCATCAGCGATTGACCATAAAACTATTGTTAGTCAAATTCAGGATGAGAAATAAAAAGTGTACTTATCAGTGACTTGATAAAATATGAATAGCTTCCAGGCTATAGTAAGATTTGATAGAAGAATTTCACAGTACCACTCCCACTTCTCAGTTCTTCATTATTTACAGCCTGAAAAGATTTTCTGTCTCACTGTCTTACCTTCTACACATCATGTATTCCCTTTTTTTTGTACAGAATTTTCTTTCAGACTCTGTATTTGGTTTATTTCCTTTTTCTTTTTCCTCTTTCCTTTCCATTCCTTTACTTTTGCTCTCCTTTTTTCAGCTCTCTTTTCCTCTGTTTTGCATTATGTCTTAAAATTATTGTTCGGCCTAAAATACACAAAAAAAGATTTGCCTCCTTGCTCTGAACGTCTCGCTGAGGGCTCAAGAGTGTGAGCTTCATGATGTTGTAAAAGCTACGGTAACTGTTCACGGTGACGGGCAGGGGAAACCTCCAATCACACACAACTTGCAGAAAAATAGCAGCAGGGAGAGTTATTAAGTGAATGCCACAACCTCTTTTCATCAAGCACAATAACTTTATCGAGGGTTTCATATCTCTTGAGTTGTCCTCCCTCTCGCCTCCCGCTCTAATCTCACAATTTGTGTTTTCCCCCTCCTTTTTGTTTCTCTAAGTAACTCATTAGCACACTGACCCTGTGCTCCTCTTGAGCATTACCTTGGCGATCCAGTAAATTAGATTGATGATTATGCCTGTGATTATTTTGTAGCTTATTTTGTACCTGATGCAGTAATTAAGCCACAGGTGGATATGAGATGCTCCTCTCCACCACCCATGAAGCTGGCTCCGTGTCCTTGTCACCGACTGAGAGCTGCGCTGGCAAGCCAGAGATGAGCATCTTCTTCCGCGCAGACAGGCACATGACTGAATGAAAAGCTTTCTCTTTCAAAGCACCGGTTCACTCCATCAAGCACTCTCACTTCAAACAGGCTGGCCTCCCCCTCTCTCACTCCTGTGTCTCTGTGGTCTGCTGCCCAGCTCAGCTGATCAAAGACCGTCAGCTTTGTTCCCTGATCTTCCCAACAAAACAGCTTGTACCACGCTCGCTTCTGACACCATAAGACACTGCCCAGACACAAACGAGCATTAACTCTTTAACAGGCCACTAAAGCTGAAAGTACATTCCTAAAACAAACGTTAGGTAATGAGTAGTCCCCATTTATTTGCTATTACCGCCGCCAAGGAGTTTATGTTTTTATCCCTGTTTGTTTGTTTGTATGTCAGTAAGTTGGCAGGATACACAAAAACTATTCAATGGATACCACTAATCTTGGTGGAATGATGTGGTATGGGTCTACCTGATAAATGTTGGTGCTTGTCCGGATCAAGGGGTTGACCCACTTATTTCAAGATTTACCTATTTTTAAATAAATTAGCAGGTTAATGTAGGTTTCTTTAAATGCCATTAAACCCGGTTAAACCCTGTTTCTTTCCAATACTGCGTCAAGCTCTACATCATAAATGATAATGTAATGTAATGTAATCATAAATGCACAGACAACTGAGGTGCTCTCTCACTTCACGTTCTTGCCATATCAGCAAGCTCACACGGTTGTCACGTTTCCATCACTGCATATCAGAGCAAGAGCCTGTGTCTACTGAAGAGTCATTTGAACTGGGAGTGGATGCATATATAGGGGATGGATATTTATGGTTTAGTGAAATTTGATGCAGACACAAAATCAATATCTGAATGTCATTCAAATTAAAAAGCAAAAAAAAAGTTCTCAGACTGAAGATTTAACATGGTTAGGAATCTTTTTCATGATCTCTTGAGGCATAAATGACTACAGACAGACCATGTAAACATTTTGTTCAAGTTAAAGCCTGAAAATATTAATCCATAAAACTGACAACAATACAATGCTCTGTGTGTAATTGATGTTCACTGCTTCCACTGTTTTCATATTGAAGCAAAGCGTTTTTTTTCTCCTTGTAATTGATGTGCTGCAGAAGTATGTCTGACAGAGACACAGTCGGTAGAGTTAGGATCAGAAGAAACAATTACAGAAGAGCAGAACATTTAAATATGTCAGTCTTCAAACTGGCCGATGGGTAATAGTCTGCTCTGCAAAACAGTAATCCTGCTTAATGCGTGGATAACTTCAGAAACATGTAATACAGACTGAAGACAGACAGTAACGTGATCACAACAGCTTATCTTTATCAACCTCCTTTAGTATTGCACATTTTTACATTTAGAAAGCTTCTAATAATATTGCCTGGTCTTTTTTTTGTAAGCCACCACTCCTAGGGTGTAATTCACTGAATGAATTTGCTACAGCCCCCTTGTGGAGGTAGGGGACAATGTGTTTTTTTTTCAATGCAGTGTTCAAACTGAGTTCATTAAACAGTAGAATAAGAACGTTTTCACTAGCATGAGATGCACAAATTTGATGCCAGTTTTTTCAGTTATATTTATGGTATTTCCAAACAGGTCCACAACTTTGTAAACTGTTGGTGCTGCATAATTTCCTATGCACAAAAGACCAATCAGACACTAAGAGCAACGTATGAAAAAGCTTTCAGTACCAATTATGTGAAATAAATAGGCATGATAGTCAATATATGGCTTTAACAGCTAATAAATTGTAATAAATAATTTCAAGCTATAATTTGAATGATGTTCATCCTTTTTCTCTTCATCACAGGCTCCAACAACCAACCACCACGTTTCCTGAACTACTTCTTCTCGACCTACCTTCTCATCTATGAAGACATGCCCATCGGTGAGTCTCTGTGGGATGTCAGCATGTTGTATTTGACATGTCTATATTGTCAAGCTTTCTGTGTGAATGGCTTTTTCACTGCACTGAAATGTGTTTTGTTTGTATCCCTTGAATCGGACTGAATGGAAAAAAAACTATTAAAATAGAGATGTCATAATAGACCCTGACAGTGATGGAAATGTATGTCCTCTATCAGGGTGTGTGTATGGATGCAAGGGAAACTCCTGGTGATTTGAGTTGGTCTCTATAATAGACAGTATAGCTGAGCTGTCACAATGAAACCCTGGATGCCCTGGATATATTGCCCAGCTGTTGATGTTTGGATGAAAGAGTTTAGCCAGATTTGATATCTCAACTCTATTATAAGCTTCCTTATATGTTGTGTCCCAGTGCTGCTAGGGGTGGTTGGGGATTATAGTATGAACACCAAACACGGTTGAGTTAGATTCCTCCAGGATCTATTATTCCCTCCCCTTACTTATTTTTTGTCATTTTTGTTGGTCGCAGTGATTGACAGGGCAATTTGGAGTTGTCTAGCTTTCATCATCTCTGAGGGTGTCAGTGACTTGGAATTAAAATCCGTAATATTGGATTGATTTTCTAGAAGATTGTTTTTTTTTCTATCATATGACCTTTACACTCTGCCAGTCTGTCAACACTCCTGGTCTAAATCGTGCAGCGCTTGCTTATCCATGTCTACACCCTGAAAATTGTCGGTTGGTTACATGTCACAGGAACAGGCAACCTATCATTTTTATCTTCTCCACATTTTTTTCTTGGAGTCATGAACATTACCAAAACACCACCAGGCGTCCATCAGCATCCCTATCCCACTCAACCATTGCCTTCAGCATCATCTGTATCATTATCATCTGAGTGGAATGGTCTGTACTGTACCCAGGAAAGGTTGCAGTATCCCACTGAGCCCATTGTAAATCATCATCATCACCATGCCAAACAACATTGCCTTCATAGTTGCTTGGTTTGGCATCTTTGTCCAGCAGCACTAAACAGTTTCTGGCAGAGGGCCATCTCTTCAGTCAGCTGGTGTTCTGACCAATGAAGGGCATGGGTGTGTTGGTGGGTGGCGCTGCTAATTTCCCTAACCACTCTGTCCAGGTTGCCCTCTGCCCATGAATCATTGTGTCCTCTGGGCTTCAGTCCAACAACACCTTCCAACGGTCCAGAGGGCTGTCAGTCATGTCCCTGGCCCGGCCTGTGATGGCTTCTTCAGTGGTGTGATCATGAGGTCGGCCTGAGTGATTGGACAGTGATAATTTGTCAAGATTATTGTTTATTAGCTCAGCAGATGTCCTCGTATAGGTGGCCCCCTAATTCATAAACCCACACACAACCCACACACACTCTGTCTCTCTCACAGAAGCACACACTATCAGTTTTGTGTTGTACGATACTGTATTATAGTTTGCACTATATTACATAGTGAAATAGTGGTATAACGTCCTCTACACCCACAGTTTCCTCAGACCTCTTATTATCCTACACTGAGCCCAGAAACAGTTTCAGTACTTAAATCATTCTTGTTCTTGATTTGTGAAGAAAGAGCAGATTAAAAATACATATTTTCTCATCTCAAGGTTCGATGCAATTATTGTCCAAAGAATAAAGGATTGTTAAATTGAGCTTTCAGGGCACAATGATGTCGTTTAATCATATTCAAAGATTCATACCATGCTCTATACTTTTAGGCCATTATTTTATTTTACCGCAAATTGAAGAACATAAATGAGCACCAGTCAGAGAGACTGAAAGCCAAACTACATGACTTGAGAACAGTGATCAGGTTTCTGCAGCCACCTTGACTGGTCGCATTCAGTTACCATTGAGGTTGTTTGGCTAAGTCCTGTTGAGGATATAACATCACTGGGTACGTGTCTGCAGGTTGGGTGAGGTGACACCAGTTTGTGCTATTTTGTCTAATAACAAATTGTCTGGCACATACAGAGCTATTGATATTGTATATTAGAGATGGGAATGCAGTCTTTCCTCGGTTAAAACTGGTCCGTAGTATGTGCACATACTTGTGGCACTTTTGGCCTTGCTAGGCAGCAGATCATGAATTCAGCTCATCACCTGAGCCAGTAGCCTCAGCTCGTATGGCAGCAGACTAGGGTTGCAAAATTCCGGGAATATTCAAAGCTGGAAACTTTCATGGGAATTACGGGAATATACGGGAATATACGGGAATATACGGGAATTAACGGGAATTAACAGGAATAAACTGGAAATTATGTGGGTAATTTATACTAACTGTATTTACCTTGTCATATACAGACCCTGAGGAAGCTTTGGGCACTTGACTATATGCTTCTGGATCTTTGTGTCACACGTGGCATCTATTGCACTTCTGTCCGTCCTGGGAGAGGGATCCCTCACATGGGGCTCTCTCTGAGGTTTCTACTTATTTTTACCCTGTTAAAAGGGTTTTTAGTAGTTTGTCCTCACTCTTGCTGAGGGTTAAGGACAGAGGATGCCACACCCTGTTAAAGCCCTATGAGATGAATGTATTTTGTGAATATGGGCTATAGAAATAAAATTTGATTGATTGATTGATTGATCTTAACATAGGTCTTTGCACAGTATTTGCAAATGTACAAAGCCTTTCCTTCTACATTGGCTGGGGTGAAATGTCTCCACACATGAGATAGTGCACGTAGCATTGCTCTGTAGAATAAGATGAGAAAAAATCTTGTAAAAAAACACTAAAGCAATGCCAGAGATATAAATAGTTGGCCAATTGGAATCATCCTTAAAAATATTTTACAATTGATGGATACATGAATAGAAATAGGCTAGATGGACAGATGAACAATCCTCAATCAGCATGCTAACATATTTTCCCCAGTAATATCATCGAAACTTACCTGACTAGTCCTGCACACTACAGCAGGCCTCAATAGCCCTGCTGTAGTGTGCAGGATGCTGGCAATTATCTGTGCATGTGATGGAGAAATGCACAGTGCAGGGTTGAAATTCAACATGCAGCTTGTGCTGCATTCCATACGTCTTTAAAATAGAGTTTTGAAGGATTTTTTTAGTGCTCAGCTTTTAATTTGTGTATATTTTTTTTTCAAAATTCCCCAAAATTCCCGAGCTGAATATTCCCATGGAAACTTTCCGAAAATTTTCCGGAAATTTACCGGAAATTTTCCGCCCCTTTGCAACCTTAGGCAGGACCACATGATTATTTATCAGAGAGATGAGGGAACACATCCAAACACAGCATGGATATTTGATCTGAGACTGCGCCCACCCGTCTCCTCCTCTCACCGGCAAGGGGCTGGTTCAGGAACCAACACAAAGTGTTTGAGTGATGCTGCACAGATGTGTGCTTTTAAAGGCACATGTAACACAATGGGAGAAGGCCGTCACTCAGCATGAACACACCTCTGACTTATGTGCTGTCTTTTACCTCTGAGTCCAACATTTTCCCTGTCTTCCAAACAACAACCTCTTTTTGATCCAATAGACCTAAAAGGAGTCTTGAGTTCCCACTGCCTGGGTAATGCCTGGGAAGTGTGGTTAGGCTACATTGGTGTTCTGTTGAATGCTGCAGTGATACAATGATTTATTTCAATGTGTATAAGAATATTTCACTGAGTGCATTGATGGATTTTTGTCACATCGAGGCAGTGGGATCATTCACTCTTAGGGGGGGTAGCTAAACAGAGGAGCTGATGTTTAAATGCAGTGGCAGATAACAGTATGTGTTGTCAGGAAATGGGATGTATAATTAGACTGAGAGAACACTTTGATTAAACGCTCTCATTTCCTAATCCACTTTGCCCTGATTCGGCAGATTAAGCTCTCTACTGAGTAATTAACTTGTGGAAAGAACACAACATTTGTTAAAAATAAGAAACTTCCACACTCTGCTGCGATGGTTCCTGCTCATCTTTTATTTTATACCAATTGTGCATAAGGCCTCACTGTCTGATGAAATTAAAAAGTTTAAATTGTGCAAACATTATTACAACTCTTTTATTTGTAGGGGATAAGCTGTTGTGTGCATTCAAGTTCTTCTTTTTTTAACAGAGAAAGTGAGAAGTATTCGGGAGCAGAGGTTTCTGGCTGTATTCATTATTCATTACATGAATAAAAGTCATTTTAGTCATATTGAGTCATTAATGTACATATGCACATTTTCAACAGAAAGGCATAGTGGAAACAAAATGAAAAAGGCATAACTAGCAGTTTCAGTATAACCATGCAGAACACCAACTTTTGTATGAACCCTAATCAATCTAATTACCTTTCTTATTGTTACAGTATATTTTTTACTTATATTATTTTAACATTGAAGGGAAATGAGGCTCCAGAAGCAAGGCTCTTTTGACATCTAGATTTGTTTTTGTCCTGTGCATTAAAACTTTAGCAAAATATACCGGGGAAACAAGTAAAACTTATTCTCTCTCCTTTTCTGTTTCCGTTTTCCCCTTTGCTCCCTCACATTCTTCTCCTGCCACAATAAATACCTTGCACTTTTAATTTAGCTCCGTAACATTCTTAATTCAATAACAATTAAGGGGTAGGAAGTAGTCCCTAGGAACGACTTATTAAAGCCTTCCTCTAAACGTGTTGATAATGTCGGCGTACTCTCTCCCCAGCCAATTCCCCAGTGTCGACTCACTAGCGCAATCAACATCAACTATGGCCTCCTGTGGACATTGTCTCTCTTTCACTGCTTCCTGATTCATATATTGAAGATGTTCGCCTTGTCCGCCTTCATAAACAAAGCAGCATTCATAAGTATTGCTAGCTATTGTAGATTTATGATTTGCTGATGTGAGTACTCATTTATTTGATTGGACAGATGCATCCCAATATTGAAGTTTCATCCAATATTTGAAAGCAAAGTTGCCTGTGACGAGGCATAAATATTTTGAGTTCAGTGATGTTAGTCAGTTTAATCAATACATTTGTCGCTAATCCCGAACTAAATTAATCCACTGTGGATGAAGTATAAATGTTTAATTGTGCAACGTGCAATCATTTGTTGAAACCATCATTACAATTATTTTACAATAAGAATGTATCAAATTACATTATAAAAAGTGGGAAAAATGTAAATGCGATTATAGTGATGAACTTACAGAGAATCATCACCCAAATATGCAGCTCTCCGCTGCTTTATTGAGCTTTATATTGAGTTTTGGCTCATTGTATAGCTAGCCAGTCTGTACATTTGTAAGAAGCTGTTTTTATCTAAAAAAACCTAAGCCACCGTATAGTACCTACGCCCCAGCAAACAGCAGACAAACACAGTTAGCACTACAGTGATGCTACTCCCCCTTAAACTTCAATAACTGCGGTACAATTAAAATAAAATATATAATAATTCAATAAAATAATTGTTATAATTTGGCAATTTCATAAAGGATACAGCAAAATAATATTACATTAATAATCTATTTTATTATGAAATTGTGAATCATGAGCACAATATTTTTTTTTCTGTTGGCTGTTATCAATGCTGTGTTGCTTTCTATTTATTGTTTTTAATACACCTTAACACCAACACCTACCTAACTAGGGAACATAGTATTAAGCTGCTAGAGAGCCAAATATTTCCCTCTGGTCTTGATGGAGACCAATAACTGAGTACAAAGAAGGGACTCTTCTGTTTACCAGTTGGTAAGAAACACAACTCCTAATAAAAGGATGATGGTTCTCCATAAAGGCTAGATGTGTAATATGGGCATCTATGGTTTGCTATATCAACTTAAATGTGATAAAATGTGATTATTGAAAAAAACGTAATGTGTTAGTGCTGTGTGAGCTCCGGGCTCGCGTGGACGGTGGAGCACGAGCCCGGAGAGGGGGGCGGGGCAGTCAAACAGGTCAATCTGAGGAGGGCTGTTTTAGACTGGGTAAAAAGGGTGCTGTTTTAAATGATCCTTGTGATATTTTGACCAAAATACTATGTTACAGACCATACATTAAGACCCCAAGGAACCATATCAACTGTGGTAAAATGGGCATATGATGGATCCTTGAAAGGCAGCAAATATTGGTATGAGGCTTTTGCCTTTAGTGTTTGAGAACCCATATTTGATTCCCAGTTTATGACACTTGGCTGGAGGTAAAATACCTTTAACTAAGCGGAGATAAAGGCCTCTCGGCTTTGATTTTTCTGCTGCTGATCAATTGATGGTCAGACCTTTACCTGGTGGTAGAGCCTCCTTACACATCTGACTATCTCGCTGCAATTCGGCGGATTTACCCAGGACTGCTGAATAGAGCCAAGCATGCCCCTTTCTATCGGTTGGTCGTGAGCTGCTACATCAATGAGCGATAAAACACATTTCAGATTTAGAGGAAACTCTCTCTGTTAACATCAATACATTCCCCCCATTGCACTATTTTCTATTATTTTACTCAGACACATTGTCATCAATTTAGTACTCGATTATGGCAAAACCATTAAATATTAATAATACAAATATAAATCATTGAAATATTTCAGTAAAGACATTTGGATCTTTGGGGGCAGCCATGGAGGAACTCATCAAGTGTGAAGTTTATGACTGCAGAAGATCATTAATGCTCCATAAACCTACTTTTGGATACATGACCAAAAGTGATTTATATGAACAGTGTTAGTAAATATGAAATTTATTTGGAAAGGCAAGAAATAATGTGTTAAACAACACATGCTGAGAATTGCTGCAACCAAACCCCCACAAAATATCCAAAAGCAATGACGGGACCTCATCCATCAATTTTGACATAAGATTAACATAAGAAAAACAAACATAAAACAAGGGGAGAATTGCTATATACCTTCATTGCTTCATGCCCAAGGGCTTAAACTTTCCCCTTGATATTAAGTTTTATTCATTAGGAGCAGAAGTCTGGAGTAAAATATTGAGGAAGTGGGAGCCTTCTTTTTGACATTTAAAATGTCTCAAATTACCTCACTGGCAGATTGTTCTGGAAAATTCATCCAATAATACTATCTGTTCTTCACTGCTGCAGATCAGATGGCAGAAACATAAAAAGAGAAATAAGAGCGGATGAGCAGAGATAAAATGAAGTGGTAATCAGGGTATTGTCAGGAGGGGGGGGGCAGTCCCTCCAATATTTGATGTGGTGTTTTTGAATGTTAAATATTATTCAGGGCTGTCTTTTATTGCAGCATACATGCTCTAGATTTGTTTGTACACAGGCCTCATACTTCAGATCTCATTTAGCCAAATTGCAATTCAATGTGTTTGTCCTTCTCTGCATCTCCAGCAAAGGCTGTTGCATCTGTCACTTTGAGTTTGGGTTGGCGGATGTACATGCCACTGACTATTACTTTGTCTTTGCCGGTCTATCTTAGTTGTATAAATCCTATCTACCACCTGCAGAAATGAAGTGTCCCTCTGTGTTGAGGCTTCAACCACCTGATCTCAGCAGGAGATGAGTCCAAACGTGTCCAGGAGATATTCATAATGACTGGAAGTTTTTCTCTCCATGTGAAGAGTCCTCTCCTACCTCATCTTAGGAAGGGGATACATTTGATCTTCTTACCTCCTCTGACAGCTCTCTGCTGTCATTGAGCTGTTGCATTGACTCCCACAGTGGCTCCCAATAATGCCAGCAGTCTTCCATCCATGAGGGACCTCTGTTTTGGTTTAGTCAATCATGCCTTATCTCTCCCCCGTGGTGCCTTGCTCCCCCCTTCCTCCCCCCCAGGAAATAATGGGGTCCACGGTTCAGTGGTGTCTGCAAACACACCATCCATCATGACGCTGTACTGCATTATATTGTCTGCACTTACGAAGCACGTGATGTGTTAGTGTTATTATGGCCCATGCAAACAATCACAACACTCTGGCCTCTCGCTGCAACATTGCTTTTGGGTTTCCAGAAACACTACACATTGCACACATAAGATATTTACAATAAATTATTCCTAGATATTATCGGACAATATTTTGCATCCTTCAAAAATGCATTTATAAAACTCTTGTACGGACTTCAGTCATTTTAGGCAGAGCTGTTTTTGCTGGTACTCTGTCGTGGACAGCTGACACCCGAAAAGTCTCATTGTCAAATTGTTAAATTGTTAAATTCGCAGAAAAAAATTTGTCAATGATTTCGAACATAGTTTTCACATTGCTGTCATTTGAGCAAGATCTATCTTTTTGAAGCCAATCTACCTCCACATGAGTGAGGATGATCACATGTAGCAAATAAATTTAACAATGTATATCGTGAGCCTGGTGGTGTTTGCATTTTGCACCCTGTCACTATATGGTCTCTCATTTTTTACCTGTCTTGCATTTCTAATGAGCTATGCTAACTTGAGGTGTCGGGACATTATATGCCTACAAGCAAAATGCATGTACAGTTGACAACATGTCACAGATGTGAACTCTCAGGGTGTGTTTTTGATTTGATTTTGCAAAGTGAGTGACATACCCGGTAATTTTTTGCTTGCTTGCACATCAATACAACAATTTATACCCAGTATTGTCATAGACTATACATATCACACACTACTGCTTATACATCATTTTAATTGCATCACTCTTATCTGATCTTGTCTTGATATCTCACTTTCAGTCTGTACCTGCACTGCAGAAAATATGACCTCATTCAAATTCTTTATACAAGTTGAGAAGAATGAGGCAGCTAATTTAGATGTAATTTTCATCCTGGTTTATTCCTCCAAACATCAATAGCCTTCCTCTTCAAATCAGTCCACTTCTATAAAGACTTAAAACAAGATTGAGAGAAGATATATTTGAGGTTATATTGTAAGATGTCACAATCCAGCAATTTGTGGAAGTCTGTAGATCAAATCCAAACTAACATCATTTTAAATTGTGCATTCATACAGATCTATTAGAAGCTGAGTAAGTTATATTCAGATGTATTAAAAGCAGAATATACAGTTTTTAAAGTGTTTAAAGTAAAAACATTCACTTTACAGTATAGCTCATTTCAGACTTGAGTATTATAAGTGTTCAGTAATTAGATTTTTAAAGTCACAATGATGTAGGGAATTTTTCTCTTATGCTTTTAGACAATTCCTGCTCAAAGAGGAGGATTCACTGCATTTGGAGAAGTGTATTTTAATCAGTTTGTTGGTTAGCATAATTAAACTAACTACTAAACCAATTACCATGACATTTTGTGGAGAGGCCAGGCATGACCAAAGGAAGAACCCATTAAACTTTGTAGCAGATCCAGGTAAACAGGCATTGTTTTCTTTCTTCAACATGGTGAGTTGGCCTGCTAGCCTTGCCGGATGTATGCACTCTTCAGCTCCCTTCTACATTGTAATATATAAAATTGTAAAATATATTTATAAAAATTTGTTTAATATTTTGCCTTCATTTTGGGCATAAACAAATTATTTAATGGGGATTACAATCATTGCTTGTCTTCTATGTAGAGAAACACAATTTGTCTACAGTTTTGGTGTTTGTGTTTTTAAAACAGTTTGGCCCATTTCTGTCTTTTGATGATATTGAGAAGCTGGAAGGTGACGGCTGAGACAGTGATCTGATGTGGCAGGAGCTGGAAGAATAGACAAGTTTACTGTGTTTGCTGCCTCTTGACTAGGCACTTGCAGTGTGAATTACAAATAGAGGAAAACCAACCATGACCTTGCACCTTCACATTTGACTGGCTGATACTGTTGGTTTACAGTTTATAGCAGTCATTGTTGGGTGCTTATAGATCCACCTTTAAAACGTCACCCTGGGGAGGTGATATATTAGTGTTCAACATGGTGTCCAGTTTCAGCAGCACAGTCTTACATCTTATGCAACAGTTGTTTTCAGAGAATCTGTCTTAGACACTTCACACTGTAGCAATCTTCTTTCCAACTACTTTTGTGGTGTAGCCCATGCTATTCAATTTTTCCTGTGTTTTGACCAGACATAGAATGAGATTACAAAAAGACAGAAACAAAGATGGGGAAACATGCTGAAGAGCCCTTGGCTGTATGTGCGATATTTCTCTAGGTTGTAAAAGTTAATTGAAATTGTCTGTGGGAATGTGGTGTGACACCAGGTTGTGCGGTGCTGCCAAGGCACACAGCACTGTGCTGACAGGCGTCGCTGCGATGGTGGCAGCGTTTAGATTAACTGACTAACTGAAGCTGGGCTCTTCCACACTGATACAGGTTAACACTCTTTTTTGGCTCCCAATGACGCCTGCACTCATTAAATCTGTCTGCGTCTGCCGATGTGATTTTTAGCATCCAGGCTGGTCACTCCATCCTTTGTTTCTGGGCTAGACACAGATCCATCACTGCTCTGGTGTGAGTGTGTAAAAGAGAGAAATCAGACATCAAAGAAAACACTTTGCTATGTTTTGATAGGGATTGTACTTTCTCTTTTTTTTGACATTACCCCAAATTGTGAGTATCATCTCAGAGTCCAGTTTGTTGACGTGTGCGTGCATGCGTTTCCTCTTTGAGACGCCTCAGGTTTACACCAATTTTAATCTTAGGAGTACCAGCAGATGATCAAAGTATTTAGCCGGCAAACAATCTACCTGAAAGGGATTCACAACGTGTATGTGTTTTTGCGTATTTCCAAAAAACAAATTATTTACAGAAATTATTTTTCTTTAGCTGTTTATCCCTAATATTTATGCATTGTTTTAGTTTTTACTATTTGTTTACGTGTGTGTGTGTGTGTGTGTGTGTGAGCGTGCACCTGTTTGCTTGTGAGCACGCATTACCCCATTCTCCAGCAGTGAAAGGTGCATTGCCGGGTGGCAGATCAGCTTCTTGCAGCTGTTTATCTGGCCCAGGTGGGTCACGGCTGATACCTGCCTGAGCCACGCAGAGCAGCTAACCTGGAAATTGATGTTTCACATCAGCGACCACCTCTCTCTGCTCCGTTGCAGGGGAGCTGCAGGAGTGGGTGGTGTATCTGTGTATGTGTGTTTGTGTCTGTGAGTCTGTCTGGGTATGTTTCTTGTATTTTTAGCATATCAAAAATTACAGAGAAATATGTTATAAAAACAGGAAAACTCCATATTGTTCTTTGAAAACCACAAGGTTATAGGTCTCAAGGACAACAAGAGAACAGGTGTTGAAAGGACTATATTTAAATAAATGTATATATTGCCGTATTGTTACCAGACATTTCTGCTTTACTTGCAACCCATTCCCTAATATACTGTGCGAGTCTACTGTCCTTATTAACTGAATTTGTTCCTTTCCTTTGCATTAAAATTTGCTGGGATGTAACTTGTGGCAGTAAGAGAAAGTGTGTTAAATTAGATGCCTGCAGTGTAATATCAACTTAGGTCACTTGAGGCTGGTGTACATTCTATGAAGAAAGGTTATCTCGTCCTCGTCTTGAAAGCTGACATTTGTTCTCATAAAGGCCAGCATGCTGGTGCCAGATAGGATTAATTGACAAGTGGGGTGACTGCACTCTATGTCCCCCATTTACAGACCAGTCTGTGGCTCAGATCTGCTTTTGTTTTGTGGTGTCTTAATCTCTCTGTCTTCTCCAATGGCAGAGAATGATCTCACTCACTTATTCATCTCCTCTCACCTTGGTTACGCTCTCATTATGCTCTCAGTATGTCGCCATTCACAGCGAGGTGAGGAAATATAAAACCTCATAGCTTATTTAGCATGTTGTCAATTTGGTTTCTCTAAATGTCTCATATGTGTCAGTCTTCTAAATTCATGCATGCTAGCTCTTAGCTGTAGACACAGTGAGAGGCTGAGAAAGCATGTGAAACTGTGCGTGTTGTGTTTGTGTGTGGTTTTCCACCCTGGTGGGATGGTGAGCTGGAGAGAGTGGGGTATAACTGAACTCCTCTCTCTTATCTCACAGCCAAGAAGGTGTTTGACATTTAACAGGCCTCCTTAAAAGCTCGGATCATTTTTTTTAAGGAATAAGGCAGTCTAGTCTGTCTTTCGTTTTTACTCTCTCTCTCTCTTTTTCTGCCAAGCACACGTTCCTGTTCTTTGTCTCTTTCTCTCCCCTATCTCTTCCTCTGTGCAGTCGTTTGTCTGCAGCGAGAAGTCGGTTACAAACAACTCCTTGGCTTTTCTGTTGTCAGGCGTTGTGCATACGAGTTAGTGTGGATTTTCTAGCTGTTGATTTTCCACTGACTTTCCTCAAACTATATCTACAATATACCGAGCTGCTTGTATTGTACCCTTTAAATCAAATCTGTCACAGTTCTTAGAATAAAGTAATTAGGTTACACATCTGCTTAAGTAGCTGCTTTTTGCAGAGGGAGACAGTTTGTTCAGGACAGTGTAAGAGAGGATGAGTAGGGTGTGTGTGAGATGAGTCCAAAACTGATCAACCAAAGCAGCTGTCACTGCCCAGCCCCCCTACTCACCTCTCTTGTTTGTTATGCTTCCCTCCATCACTCTGTCCCTCTCTCCAGATTGACCAGGGAGGTCAATTGCCAATTTGCCAGTGCCAATGTCTTTGTCAGGAAACAATATTAATTTTGGCTAATTAGGACCTGAAGCTAATGAGCGCTACAGATAATGAGTTCATTTATAATCCATAAAACAAGTGTGGTGTGTTACGGGATAAAAAAAGCTTTAATGGTGGCAGCCGGACATCAGATTAAGGCAGCGGCGTAGCGAACAATCTGGACACATGCATTTTGTCACACACACACACTCACACATTACCCCCTCTCTCTTTCTGTCAAACACACACTTACTTTAGACTCTGGCATGTCTGCATTGCAGTCCTCTGCTGGTCAGCTTCAGCACATTTTCAGACTAGCTTTTTGGAACGTTACCATCTTCTTCATGTATCTATGTCTGTCCCCTCTTTCTATCCACCTTTCTCTCTTTCCCTCTGTCCTTTCCACTACCTGCCCGTCTCATGGGAAGCATGAGTTCAGTTCTGATAACAACAGAAAGAAAGAAACAACTAGTGAGAATGCAAAAGAAAGTAGGGGGTAGAATTGAGGAGAGAGGGAGAAAAAGGGAGGAAGAAATTATATATAGGGATGTGAAAGTTGAGAGGGGAATAGATATTGGCAGCGAGGGGCGGTGAAAGGGGCTTCACAGCAGATGGATACAAGAGAGTGAGGCAGAGATGAGGAAGATAGAGATGCACAAGTGACTCTGCCCATGTAGATAAAGCCCAGCTGGCCTTGGCCTGGCCTGGACAGTCATTGGGCTCCAACATACTAGTGTGGCATGCAGAGCACGGTGCAATTCTAAAACTCGTACACCTTTTGGACTTGTGAAACAACACTGTGGATCTGATCACCAAAGCTTTATGCCACAACAAAATGCTTTAAAAAGAACAGAGAAGTAATGTAGCAATGGCTTGATGCTATAAGGCTGCCCACTGATACTGAAAGATTCAAATCATCGGTGGTCTCATTTATTTGAGATTACTTAAGTCAAGCATTCTTTTGTTAGTCAGTGTGCCATATAATTCTGGGCCAATCTGGTCCCCAGAAGTAGCTGCAGAGTGTGAGCTCATAATTTTCACACAGCTAACTGGGGTAAAATCATTCCTACACAGACATGTCCTGTCTGCTTGGTGAGGATACAGTATGTGAGATGAGGCAGCCAGGGTCCAGAGTCTAAGTGAGACACAGGTAGCGAGCTGCCTAACGATGTTTTTAACCTCAAGAAAACATTATCTGTTACCTTCTGTGTAGAGGCGCTGAAGTATAACGAGCCTTGATATAACTTGTCTCTTGATTTTGTTGTTTCATATTTCTGATCTGTCATTAGCTCAGATGTACAACTTTGCTTGTTTGCTTTATTATAAGAATAGTTGCCTTTAATTGTGTATGTGGAAGGAAAAACAGTTAGCAACTCACAATAATTAATCGCCATTTTCTGCCTCACATTAATAAAACTTTAATAAATTCTCTCAACCATCAACAGGATTTGCACCTGAATCAGGTAGATTTTCATCAGCAATGGTGTGGAAGACAACAACTCCCATCAACCCAAGGTTCTTGATGAAGGCATCAAACTAGGTCTTTTGTTATTGTTGGAGTTGTATATTGTACATTTGCAGTTTAATGAAGCGTTGCTTGATAGTTTATCTGAGAAAATTTGAACAATTTATGACATTGGTGTTTACCACTCAAATGTGATGAGACGGGCAAAATGCTTAGTAAGGCACAGGCACTCAATGCTATAAAATGGGAAACAAAATGTTACTGCCAAACTTTGCCTCTTGCTTGACCAATGTAGCAAATCAGCTTTAATGCTAACTCTAAAAGACATGCGAGGAACATTTCTTGGTCGGTATTTGTACCAACCATTTGTGTTGTTCCTGTGCTGTTGTCAAGGGCCAGCATCGGCTATTTGAGAATAGGCTGCTGCCGCAACAGGATTCATCCTGTCAATTCAAATTAATCAAAGCCACTGCTGCTTTTTTCCCCCCGTTATTTTCACTCTCAAAATGCAGAGCTAAAAAAACAAACATGAGCACAAGCATCACAGGAACAAAGCACTGCTGAAGAAGCACAAGAAAATATTTTAACTGTCAACACATTAAACAGCGCCTATATCTGCTTTCTTTAGGAAGTTCTTATTTTAACATTGCTGTGGCAGGGTGGGGCTTTTTTTTCATTATAGAACAAGTGTATAGACAAGGTTTTACACTTCATGTAACTAAAAAAAGAACACAACCCAAAGTGAGATGATTTATAAGTATAATGACAATGTATTATCGTTTTAGCAACAGAGTAGACCGTCTTCACATTTTGCCTTGTCTTATCACAACTGGAACTAATAACATACTTACAATAGCATTCTATAAAAGGTACATGTGGCAGTAATAAGGCCCTGGTAAGGTCTGCTGGTTTAATAATACCCCAACAGAGTGGAGCTGTCCATTATGCTATTAGCTCAGCATGGGACCAGTTTAAATGTCAGAAGCATAAGAATTAAAATGTTTGGCTTCAAGTTAGCTAACTCTGAATAACCTTGACTTGGTCAGTCAGCTGGTCGCATCTTGAGTTGCTTTGGGAGACTAGAGATTTTGCTTTGCTGTTACTCCTTTCTATATTTTTTGTTCTCTTGTGTTCTTATTACTTAAAAGCCATTAATTTCTAATTTTTTCAGTGTACCCACCGGCCAGCACGCAGCTAAGGGTTCATTAAAAGAACAAACTTTAGTCCTTTATTAATAAAACTAAAACTGAAGCGTTGTCTAATCTGTCAGGTTATTAGTAGATGAGATAAATTATATGACTTGAAACTTAATTAAAACAGTACAAATATTCATTATTGAGGGCTTAAGTATTATTAATTTTCAAAGCACTTCTCTTGAAAGAAATGACCCCAATAACCCCATTAGCAGACAAGAGGTTGGTTCGATACCTTTGAGGTAACATAAGATCTCTAAAAGAGATCAAATGTATGCTTGATAATAAGCTGTACCAAACAATAAATAAAATTGAAAATAAATCTGAACATTCATGCTTTTTTCCTCTTCACAATCTCCTCATCAAAATAGGGATATGGTTGCTGATTCTCCAAGCATTCATATTTTTCCTATAGCTGTATTTGTCGAGAGAAGGAGCCCCTGTGTTCACTCTCCATGCCAATGACAGCCAGGGCTGGAGGTGAACTAAGTTGCCACAGCCTCATTCTTGACCCCAGCACCTTCCATACTGCAACAATTCCATCCACAGGGCTGACAGAAAAACATCAGCCTTATACTTCACTCACACAGGGGCCAAATAATAAACATGTAAACCGGAGAGAAAAGGAAAAAGGCCAATAGGGAGAGGCTTTTTGTTTTAGTGTGTGAGTGTGGCTTCTCATAGACTGTGGCATGTTCCATTTCCCCGACCATGATTTAGCTCACACTCAGGTAACAGTCAGCCCTGGTGAGGTCAGCAGAGGGCCAGAGTCAGAGAGAGGCAATGTCGGGTGGGTGAAAGATGGAGTTAAATAACTGAATTAAAATTTGAGGTGAGCAGTAAAACAGGAGGAAAAGAGCAAGGAATGAAATTGGAATCAAAAGGGAAGAATTGGCCAGGCACTCCAAATTGACAGTGCTGATGAACGTTTTGGCGCCTTTATAGAAGTGGCACAGTTTAGTTGGGGTGCGTGTGTGTTTTGGGCGGGTGTTTGCATTTGTGACAACGACAGGCCAGACTGGCTCAGCCATCACTACAGAAGCCTCAGTAGCACACAGCCACCTGTCCAGTCCTATCAGCGCTGCCTATGTCCCTCTGTCTGACCTCCGCAAGCGGGACGGAGCGTGACGAGAGGATGACAAAACGAAGAAGAGAGAAAGCGGGAGGACAGCAAGACTGTGATGGGACAGAATGGAAAAGAACAAGAGCAAAGAACTTTCCTGTGTGATCGGGGGGGTGAACGGAGCTGCGTGTGAATATGCAGTGACAGGTCTGCCCCTCCACACCATTGTGTGGGATGACTGTCCACTAATGTCCTTCACTGTCCATCCGACTTCCGCAATGTGATTGGTTAGTCACAGCCTTGTCACTCAGTGTTTTCATCATTTCGCCATTTGGTTGTATTAGAAAGCCAATCTTGAGCCGGACATCCAATCATACGCCTCGTCTGCCTCAGTTCACTTTAGACTGAGGTGAAGCGCTCTCATTGGATTAAGGGCAAATGGATGATTCATATCTGGACGGCAGCGTCAACTTCACATGTACTCTGATCACCAAATGTTCTGATATGTTATGTGCACTTCAAGCCGAAGCCTTTTATAAGGGCTTCAGAGAATAATTTTTGATGACTTGCATCATTGTACAATGTCTTGGAAAAATCTTGCTGCCTTTTTGCAAGCTTAGGAGAACAAAGGAAAACAGACTCCACACCTCGCTTTGTTGTTGTGTTTGGTTTTCCACTGAGGATTTTGATTTTAAGCTAAAGGTACATAAACCATTTGTTGTCAACATTTTACTCCTCCCATTTGGGCTTTTTAAGTCCTAACACGAGCTATAGCCTCTCTGTTGACAGCCATACTGTGCATACAGTAAACTATTTTGTACTCACTGTCGCTCTCACCAAGAGAAGCTAACTGAACATAAGATTTACTTGCAAATCTCCATTTTTTTTAATGGTTTAAACTTGACATTCATACAGAATGACCTTCAGGAAATGTGTACGTGATTTACAAGTCTGTGTGTCTTTGTGTCTATATCTTAAAACATGTGTCAGTGTTTTTTATCAATGTGTCTCAGTTTATTTAAAAGCAGGCCGTGTGGTCGTGGAGGTGTGCATTTCTCTCAGGAATGGCTAAAGGAAATACAGAGGGTGTTCTCCTTCCATCCGTGACAGATTTAGTCATAAATCTGTTGGATTAATACACAGCCTCCCAAGGACTCTCGTGGTTTGTGTTGTTGAAACACAGGAGTCACTTAAAGCCAGACTCCAGGCACTATTTGTCTTTGGCTCTCTTCCCCATCACAGTTATTGATGTCATGATGTCACACGCACACACACAAAAACACAGACATACACACACACACACACACACACACATAAAGGAGAAAAGGCCAGTAAGAAATAAAGAGGGTAAATGAGAGGAACATTTGAAATAAAAGGGTAAATTACTTTTTTCAAAGTAGCCAGTAAAATCAAATGATTTCTATGTGATGAATTGGCTTTTTATAACTTACCTATATAATGTAATTTGAAGATCATAATTGTAATTTGGATGTCATTTAGTCGGTCAATTGTACTCATCTGCAACAGTTTTGCCAGTTTTAAGAAATGGCATTTGTTTATTCATAGGAGAAAGGATTGAAAACATAATCGGACCATAAACATAATCTCTCTTTCCATCATTTCTTTTATTGCTGGCTGTCTAACTGACCTCCCTGAGGAAAAACGCTTTACTGTCAGTCTCCACGGCTGCCTTCATCCTACAGAGAAATATCCTATCTGCATGCATCCTCTTCTCAGCTATTAAAGATGCCCCCTGAACACATACACCTCTCTTTGTATGGAAATAGGGGCCCAAGCTCTCAGTTACCTGCCACTGGTCTATTGTTATTCCAGGTATATCTGTTGGGTTCATTTCCACGTCCAACTGGCTTCCCAGAAGCAACCTGATTGTCTTGACATTAACGCAGCACATAGCTCCGTGGGCATCGAAGGCGGCGATGAGATGATTTCAACTCATTTCCATCTTATTTCTAAAGGAAGAGAATAAAGTTTAATTTATTGTGTGTTTGAGTGGAAGTGAGGGTGAGGAAGTTAATGCATGTGCCCCCAAGAGATCTCTTAAAAGGATGAGCCTGAAAGAGTGACTTAAATCCCTGATGGATCTCACTCATAAATTACCCTCAAAGTGCTTCATATGAGCCACGTCTGAACAGAGGAAGCAGTTGGGGTCCTATACTGGTCTGATCTGGTCTTATACCTATACTTCGGAGGATTTTGTCTCAGGGCTGCATCCTGCTTGATCAATACAAATATCCTTCATATAGTTTGTCAATTCATCCGTTTATGGGCGTGTATAGTTCACTTTCGCCTTGAATCTTAATAGTTTAATTTGATATTTTCCCTGTGATGAACAACTTTAAAAGCTATATTCTTAAATGACAAACTTAAATCACATTTCTTCATGACTATGCACAATTGTCTACCAGTTTGACTGCATCAATCTTTCAGTGCATGGATTCAAACAGTTGCCAACACAGTACGACACAAGCAGAATCTGTTATTGCTCACGGTCAATTAGCAGGACGGGGATTTGTTTGCTCACTCTTTAGCGCCGGGCCTGTTATCCCAAACCTAATGGATCCGAAGCTGAAACCTATACAGCATTATGTGCACAGAGTCACAGTCTCATAATCACAACTCATCTGTGACATATGTGAAGGCTTTCCATTACTGCTTCTCACCACAGAGTTTATACTGTTACATTTCTCTTCACATTACAGTACACTTTAAGTAGGGACACTATACAGACAGTGTACTGAGTGAGCTCATGCTGCCAGTTAGCAGAAGACAGTATTGCCTGCGTGAATTTTTGATGGGAGTGATTGATGTGAGGCAGCGTGGCTTCAACTTGGCATTGCTGATGTGTTTGAAGGCTCTCTTTGTCAGGGGATGGACAGTGTGGTAACATGAGTGGCACCGAACTGACTCATCAGACTCAGGCTTGAGCCCTTCTCGAGACAATTCATCAAGTATTTATTCAGAGCAGGTAGAGATCAAGATTCTCACGCTCAGACTTTGTCTTGAGGTGGCCTCAGTTTTTTTTTCCTTTTTTTCGTAAAATGCTTTGCTTGACAGCGTACTGAACACTGCCCATATACCCATTAAGCCTCTGTGTACCATAAAATTCAAAGCTATAATTCACAACATGCCTGAAATTGCAGTCCTGACAATGCCTGTCCCCCTGAATCAGTGCTTGGATGAACGAGAGGTCTGGAGATGTCACCAACATAATGAACAGGGCTTTGGCCTATAGCCCCTGTTCTTTCTCAAGCCCGAGGCCCCAGGGCAGGGCTGAGCCTAGTCCTCGTCTAACACGCGCGACTCCTATTGATCCGGCAGGGATTGATGTCTTCCAGCGACTGATTTAGCGGCCCCATTGGCCCCGTGCCTTTCCTAAAAGGTTGGGCTGAAAAAGCATGCAGCTGTTGCTGTGTATAGGTTAGCTAGTCTTTTTACTTTTCTTCTTCTTCTTCTCCTCGTCCTCACTCTTAGTCTTCTACCTTTCCATGCTTTGTCGTGTAATGTTTTCTGGCAAGCTTTTTTCAGCAAGGCCTCGCTGAGCTACAATGCTATTTTCTTCAGTGTTTTAGAAAATAAAGTGGTCAGAGGTTAGCTTCACTGTGACATCAAGATGTTTTGCAAAAGCAGAATTGTAGGCATTTTAAATATGTTAAAAAGTGAAGTATTGGGTTTTGGAATTTCTCAGTGAAAGATACATATATTAGTACACTGTGTTAAAACTACAAAACAAGGCCGACGTGGAACTGATAATGGATCAAACACCAGTGCACTCTGCTTGGCTGTTGTAAAGACTGCTGTCATTTTCTGGAGTTTGAGAGATCAAGTGGTGATTTAAGGGTTTTTCTCTGCTCTGCTACTTCAACTTAAGATAATTTATAGGACAGTGTAAGTTATTCTAAGACTCTGACATTTGACATAAGTCGTAAGTGTCATTATATACTGTATGTTCTGAAGTCTCACATTTAACTTGTGTAAACTTGTATAAACCCTGACATGATAACCCTGGAAAAGAAGGGAAGGTTGTTATTATATTTCCTTCACTGATGATTGAGACATACAACCACGAGGTGATGATTGTAGTTTTAAATTGACTCTCATTCAGCTTTGCATCATGTTTGTACTTTTGGCGCACTCACTCTATGCTCTCTCTAACCATTTAAGAACAGTACAGTAGGCAGATGGTCTGGTTCTGTTAACAGATGTTGTCATGGGTTCAGTTTGGTTTCGCTCTGGTTTGACCTCACTGTCTGAAAACAGAGGGAACATCAAGGATGCAGTGTTTGAGTTTGATGCGAGAAGAAGAGGTTCGAGGGACCATGGGAGAGAAAATTCTGAGGTGGAGAGATGATTCCTGGAGCCCATCGCTCTTGTCATGAGCGCAGTGGTGCAGAGTAGAGGAGATGGGGAGGGGCAATGTTAATATGCACTGTATCATTCATAACAGTAATACTGGCATCACTTGCTGCTAAATAGTATAATTTGTCAGTGGAAAGGGCTCGGTGTCACAGAGTTACAGATAAGCATGAGAGGACACATACACACATAGAAACTCGGCACTCTTGTCCCTTATGTTGGCCTGGATCTTCGATTTTCCCCAAATTCCGAATTCTTACCCTTAAACTAAAATTGTGCTGCCCAAACCAAATCCTGGCTTAAATCATAAGATCAAATTGAGTACTGAACTCTTGTCACTTATACAGATGACCTATACATTATACAGTGAAAAATATACATTACATGTTGTGAGCCTGAACTTCTGAACCAAAACAGATTTGAACCCACAGTTTTACTATGACATTATTCATTCATCATTCATTAATACTGTTCAGGAGTCAATCCCCTCAATTTTTTTCATTAATGTATTTTACACCTCACCAAAATTTAACAATTTATTGTTTTTCCTGACAGTAATGCTTAAGGTGTGTCATAGGCTCGACATTTCTGTATTTAAGGAGAAATTACCTGATTTATTTGGCTCTGTTTGCATTTAACTTTGGGCAAAAACAAATTGTGATAAAATGAAATGTTAAGGATTTTGAAAAAATAAATGGAGTTCCTACACATAGAGCAATACTAAATCTCCATCTAAAGTCACAGTTGCACCTGACTGGTGTAGATAAACTAGTGTTTGGTCCAGCACATCTGCAGCTCTCCATACTGCATACTTTTAATCTGAGCAGAATCTAACTTGTATGCCTACAATGACCTCGTCTTTTCCACAGTAGGAATTAATATTCCACAAGACTGTGACTCTCATATATAGTATTTAGTCTAAAATGACCATTTATTCCTTCACTCAAATGTATATCTGCACACATGGAGTAGACAATTCCTCCACAGTGGAAAGGGCCAGAAGGAGGAGGAAAAAAATCTGTTATTATTGATGACTATGAGGTAAAATGCTTAATTTGCACTGTCTTCAACCAAATTATAACTCATATTGAAGGCAGCTAAATTTGCATAAATCTCATTAGACGCAATGAGAGGGGTTCATAAATCGTTATATTAATTAGTCATTTTTTCCACCCTTTCATAGGAAAATGGGGTGTATTAATAAAATGAGAGGGGTGTGATTGTGAAGCCTAATTGGTCGTTGTGTTTAGCAGTTTGGAGCGCAACTGACAGGCTTGATTTAGTTTGGCTTCACCTCTGTTGTCTGACGAGTTCCTGAAGGGAGGGAGGGAGGGCGGGAGTGAGTGAGTGTGTTAACCTGCAATTGTTGGATATTTGTATTTACTCTCTTACTCATGTGCTCATCTTCAACACCATCTCATATCTTTTGAGGTGTTATGATAGAAGAAGAAGAACAGAAGGGATATTTTCATTTTACTGTTCGTAAAGCCATAATGATGTGACAGTGGCAATCAAATTAATGGCTTGTAACGGTTCATTCATTTTCTCCATTCAAAGGGATAGACTATTTTTTTTTCTATTCACCTTAATTCAAAAATGTGTCCAATACAGTAGCTGAATATGAAACAAGCAAACTTAAAACCGACCGTCCATCTTCAAACCTATCAATTACCCCCCTAAAGGACAATGTAAAAAATAACAAAAATAACCTTGAACCTTGGTTTGGACCTTCGTCAAGAAAGCACCCTAAGAGTCAGGGTTTTGGGATGTACGTCTGTATGAATGTTAATCTTTTGTGGATGGAAAAGAGAATATATACATATTTATAACATCCATTGTGTGTGATTATACCAATTCCTCCCCTCAGTCCTTTACAGTACCCTGCTTGAGCAGTTTCACCCCGGCCAGTAATGAGCCTTGTCCCTGTTGGTCTCTGGGTCTTGATGCTGTCCTCTAGGTCAGAGGTCTTCAACAGGGGTCCGCGACCACTAGGGGGTCTGCGGAGGTACTGCAGGGGGGTCGCGAAATGACGAGACAATTTTTTTCTTTTTTTATAATTTTTTCATTTTTTTTGTACCCAATTTTTTCCCCCAAAATTTAAATGTCTTCAAATTCACATTAACATGTATCCAACATATTGAGAGGCTGATTTAAACCTCTGTCTGACAACCTCCATCCGTCCAAGGTTAGATAAGTTGTGTGCTACCATCAGGGTCTGACATCTCACTAATGTGGGAGTATGTGTGGCATCCATAGATGGCTTGAGGATTTCCTGTCTCTTCTACATTTATGTTTAAAATAAATAGCTTGAATAGCTTAGTATTGAATGCACAATAACAGGGTAGCTATGTTTATACACGGCACTAGGCCCAGTTTAATATAAAACACAATTTTAAACAATATATAGTCGGGGGTCCCTGCTCAATCTCTCCACCAGTTTGGGGGCCTTGGCCTGAAAAACGTTGAAGACCCCTGCTCTAGGTGGTTCCTGTAACCTCAGCCTCGCCCTTCTCGACACATCTGTCCAGCATGTTGGATTAGCCAGCCTGATGCCTCTTCACCTCTGCCTTTGATTAGCCAGCCTGTCTGAGCTCTAGTGTCTGTGATGAATGAAGCCCGTGAACCTCTGCTGCTCCAATTAAAAACTCTTTACCCCTCAACCCTTTCACATGCGGCTCTGTTAGAATTTGCCCTGCGTTTGTGTGTTTTTACACTTTTTCATCCTCAACATAAGAGTCCACGCTTTGACGATGATGTGTGTTACACTGCTGTCCTGTAAGGGTATGTTTTTATAGTAATGACATCTCTCTTTCTAATTATTTCTTGAAAGACGTGGTTGTCAGAGGTGCCTCTGACACCTGTGCAAATTCTGCACATCTGTCATCTTCTCCATATGTGTATATTTAATAGGTAATCTTTACACACTTCAAATTATTCAATTGTGAATTCTGAGTAGCCAATTACTGGAATTTCATTTAAGAACCAACCAAGTGGCATTTGCAGTGACAGACAAAAAGGTTATATCCAATACAAGTTCCTATATGTAGAAAATGCAGTGATGTGTTTTTATGATGCTGATATATCTTTTCATGTGGCTCACTTCGATTAATGGGACTGTAGAAAATTTTGCATTTGAGTGGATGCGCAGTAACAGTGTGAGGTCTCTAAAATATGTTGCTCCTCAAATTCATAAATACGAGGTCACCTCACAGATTCTTGTTAGACGTGGTGGCCTTTGACCCTGTTTGACCTCTGACCTTTGACTCTGTGTCTGGCAGGTTCATCGGTGGCCCAGCTGAAGGCAACAGATCATGAGCAGGAGCCCCTCATGTACGGGGTTTCGGGAGAAGAGGCCATGAAGTATTTCTCCGTGAACCAAGACAATGGCGTTGTCTGGCTTCGACAGCAGCTCGACCGTGAAGTAAGAGCAGCAAAGAAATACGCATACTGACAGGCTACTGCACTCGCTTACATATTATCAAAACAAAAAACTCTATTCACAAGAAAAGGACAATTTAAAAAAAAAGGTAGAAAGTGAGGCCAGAGTGGCATTTCTGTTTTGTCCTGCTTTTCTGCTCTGCTCGTGTTCATGCAAAGTTTGTGCTGATGTGTCTCCACCAGACCAAGTCAGAGATGCAGGTCGAGTTCTACGTGAGTGACACCCAAGAGGTAAGAGACAGATTTGCACTGTGATCGCAGTTATGACACCTCCAGTCACACGCTGACACCTGGATGTAGCCTGACCACACTCTCTGAGGTCGCTCGCTTTCATTCTCACCCTTATTTCTCTTGTTTCTCACATGTAATCATTCTGACACCTGTCTCCCTCCACACAGTTTAGTTGCTGAAATATACTGACATTCAACCTACTCTCCCCTGTGGGTGATCTGTCACACACTTGTTCTGTTTTCTTTCACTTTGAATCTTGGCTTGCTGTGGCTAATACACATTTCCAGTGATTACGGTGCTCTGCCAGGTAACTAGTGGAGGTGGCCCTGGATCATCTCTGTCTTGGTGTCTCTTCCCTCAGGTTGTCAAAGACACGGTAAACATCCAGATTGGAGACGTGAATGATAATTCACCAACCTTCCATGGGCAGCCCTACACCGTCCACATCCCAGAGGTAAGGATGACACAGTTATTATTAACCAATATTATTCAAGGTAATAGCAAAATGTGCAAATCAGAGGTTTGGATGCACTTTCAATAAATGTACTCGATCTTTAAAAAAAAAGAGTATATAGACAGAGTATATCCCTCTAAACAGTAAACTACAATGGGCTTTGGGCAACGAGAATTTGCTTCTAAATAACAATGTATGAAATGCCTCCCATCTTGACTGTTGCAACAGCAGTGACTGCACGCCGACTACTACTGATCATCAACTTTTCATATTGCTTTCCGTCTATGCTGCCCTTGAAATAGCTGCTTTTTCTGCAGCTGTGATCTTCCCACGATTTGAGGAGTTGTCTTCCAGCTCATGTTCAGCGTGAACAGAGTCCTTTAGAGGGAAGAAAAACACTCACTGCAGTGGAGACCTCAATCTCTTTTCTCCTCTTCGTTTCTGCCGCTTCTCTGTCCTCTCTGTGAATCTTCTACCTCCCTCCTCAGCTCTCACTTATTTCCATCGTTCTCTCTCCTCTTTGCCCTCTCGCTCATCTAATCCTTGATATGAAGTAATTGCTAGAGTGGAGTGGAGGACTTCAAACAGGGGCTGAAATCCACACACACAAACAGACACACGTCCACATATCTTGTTGTGTATATATTGAGCACAAACCCCTTTCTGAGTCTTCACCAAATCTTCAAAGCCACTGGCTTTTTCTCTTTTCAATCCATAAAGTCAGGCAAATAAATGGGAGAAAGGAGGACTGTTTGGATGAGGCTGTTTAGACCACCCACCAGGGAAGGTTTTCTCAGGCCAGAGCAACGACGGCTCAGTAGTGTGGGACTCACTTATAGTCCACATACAGATTTTCCAAGCTCTGCAAACAATGGGCTTCAGCCCCAGAAAGCCATTAAACTGAGCTGTGTTTGACCCTTAGTCACTCATATATTGCTAGTTTCCTTAAATCACTCAGTGAATTACTGCATATGTCAGTCCTGCTCTCGCAGTGCTTATAAAACTTAAGCTTCTTTATTTGAGGCTAAGGGATGTGGTAATATATCTGATTCTCTCAAACACTACACACAGCTGTGAGTGTAATTCAACAGCATCTCTTTACACTGGAAGCAGCTGCAGCCTGTAACAATGAGACATAACGGAGTCATAATAAATTATGCAAAGCTTGTGTATGTGAGCACAGTGTGAAACTAATGCAGGTGGGATGTCTTTTATCACAAATCTCAATGAACTTATTTGTTTGTGGGCCTTACCTGATAAATGAGATGCCGCAGATTCATTCATATTTGTATCACTTGTGTTGTAATCACAATGCAGCACAGTCTATTCTGTACAAGAAAGCTCTTCATTAAAGCCTTCCCCTCTTCCACTTAAAGCTGTGTGGGAACTTTGCTCATTTTCATTCTTCCTCATTGTACCCTGTCCTACACCTCTACCCTTTTCTCCACCTTATCTTGTTTACCACAACCTGCGTTACCTGCATTTTTATGGCCTCATTACCTCTGTGACACTAACTGACCTCCAGCGGGCGAAGCAAACATTCTGCGACATCACTCCATCATGCTGTCACTCACTGGACATGCCCCAGTAACTTGGGGTTAGAGGCCCATCAGCGCTACTAGATAATGCTGCTGAACTGTAGTGCACAGAGAAAAAGGAGTGGAGAGGTTGATGGCATGACAGGATAGTTAAAGTAAAAGAGGAATGTTGTGTATTCATTTAAGACTGAAACATTTTGGTGTGTGTGTTTGAAACAAGAGGACAGGACTAGGTAGAGGATGCTTGTCCTTTTGACTCTCAGACCTTCTCAGGGTAATGTCTTCCGGATGGTGAGCAGATGCAGAAATGGATTATGAAGGAGTATTGTCTTGAATTGCCTGCATCCTCCAGAAAGGGATGTGCTCTTATCTAGTTAGAAGGGCCATCTGGGATGGGATGTGTTAAAGCAGAGATCATGGGTGGTACCAACACTCCCTATATATGTGTGCCTGTGACCATTGCAAGGTAGATTACACTATTGGCTTGTGTGTCTCCGGGTATCTAGATGCTCGTCCTGACTTGTACTTTCTTGTAATAAACTTTGTTACACTGAAAGTACTGGGTCCTCAGAATCCTTCCTTCATCATCAACAACTTCAACAACCTCTCGGCTGCATCAAAGATACTACAGGAACAATGACAGAAAAAGACAAAGGTTTCAAATGATGAGATTTAATAAGAGTATATACGGGCAGAGTTGTATCAATATGGGTCTGACACAATTCAATAGATAGCAGTTGAAGCAATGTGAGTGGCAACGTGAGCAGTAAGTGTGGAGAGAGGGGGTGGAGTGTAAATTAATGTCGTTTTAATTTGTAGAGTCATAAAGAGGGTGAAGGGGAGCAGGTGGGCGGCTAGCATTCCCTCTGTCAATGCTAATGAGCTGGCCAGATTTACAGCATCCCCACACTCAAGCAGCCAGCAGCACTGGATTCGAAGAGCAGCGGCAATACACAGAAATAATGTTTTGATCAAACAGCAGATGGGCCACAACCCAAAATCCATTAATGGGTGAGCTGATGCAGTGACAGAGAAGGATTTTTCATATTCCCTAAACAGGACAGGTAGTCAGCTATTCTGCAACCCCCTCCGTTGATCAACTCAACTGTTTGGCTCAATGTCAGAATCTGTGGAAAACAGAGTTGCTGTCAAATCAGCTGTGGTACCATCAATGATTTTAAAGAACAACTTCCCCCCCAAAGATGCTCACACACCTCAGATACATCTGCCTGACCCTCACACTCCCTGGCAGTCCGTCTGTCTGCAAGCGCCTCTGTGATGATATCAAATGCCAACACAACTTATCTAACTCTGCCCAGTAGGTTCCATCTCCTGTGGCTTCATAGCTGCCCCTGACCACAAACAGGTTTCTCTTAAACTCGCTTGGTTACTCCAGCTGATTTCTGTTCTACACATGCAAACAGTCTTTTTGCTTTTGTTGGATATACCGCCTGTTCAAATGTATTGCGTATATAGTGTAGACATTTTCCCATGACCTTAGAAAGGTATAAGTCTGTTGTTTATTTGGTTGAGTTCCTTCACATTTTGAATGTTTGAATTTAAATTCCATCTCATTTTCCTCCTCATTCATCCCTGTCCTGCAGTAGATACACAGTGCAGTGGAATCCTACCTTTGATAACACAGATGCACAGATTGTATAGCAGACTTCAGACCAGCGCTGTAATGCAGCACATAGATGGATTAAATGTATTGGCAGACAGGCAAGAGGCTCCAACTGATATAAATCAAAACTACATCCGTTTACTGTCTATCAGGTTTGTCAGGCAAGTGAGCAAATCCCTCCTCAGCTGCTATTTTCTATCAGCCATATCTCACTGTCCCTTTCTAACCCACAGAAAGCTGTGATGAACTCCTGCTGATGTTATAGAAATGGCTACCCATGGTGTAAACACCGTATTTGAAAGTCAAGCAACTAGAGAAAGAAAGATACTTTATTTGGTTTGAAACTAAAATAAGTTTCTGATGTTGCTTTGTTTTTCAAACCCCGGAATGACGAGAGTTTGAGAGCTTTTGGTAAGGGCTGACGGGGCAGTGTTAATGTGCTGTAAACAAAAAGATGTGATCTCAGAGGTGCAATTCATACATTGTGTCCTGCCTCCTGCAAGCATTAACCACGCGCCAGAACGTTCTGGAGATTCTACTGTTGTAATGAACACCTCTGACTCAGAGAATCTTCTGCAGCATTCTTCATCTGTGAGCGGCAAAGTCTGGAGAAGTGCGAACACAATTTTCACGACAATTTCTTGAGTTAAGTCTAGAATCGCCTTAAGTTGTTCCTCTATAAAACATAGAAACAGGAGCCCATCTGATCTTATTAATTCATATTTGAACAATTATTTGTGTTCTTTAGTATACGACCATTAACAAAAGTCTATCCTATTACCGTATATATATTTTTTGGGATAATTATATTTACGCATTAACTCCTCAGTCACAATGACTACAGTTATGTATGAGAGCGAAATTCAAACCAGCATCATGTTAGCTCCTAAAATTTGGCTATTGCGTTCTCTAAACAATTTTGACTTGATTAGCATGACAGCAACACACACGCACACACACACACACACACACACACACACTCACACACACACACACACACACACACGCACACACACACACACACACACACACACACACACACACACACACACAAACACACACACACACACACACACACACACATATGCACTCATATGATAGATAATATTGGCAGAGGGTATTTGAGAGCTCCTATTACGCCTGTGAATGGGCTGTTTAGTGGTTTATGCGGGATCTGGCAGCAAAACAAAGGCATCTGCTATTTGATGTGCTCTCTGTCACTGTCAGGTAGGACATAGATGAATTTGTTATATCCCTTTCTTCTTTGCCTTTGTTCCTTAGAAAGCTGAAAGTCAGTCCCTAATCTTTGCTCACCTCCTGACCCGTATCTTGGCATGAAACAGCATTTAAAAGACTATTTGTTTACACATATTTAGGCCTAAAACGGCACCTACACTTTTTGGATGTTGTTGCAAGGTTCTCTGGTCTTATTTATAGTGGAATATATTTATTTTGAATTTCCAGTCGTAAAGTCATTGTGACTCAACTTCTACAGTCGCCCTTCAATTACAAAGTACACAAGCCCAAAAAACACACAGCCTTTTGATGGAACCCAAAACATTTAGAAAAATGCACACATTGCCTCCTAGAAGTTATATTTATCCAATGATGATTTCAGTATCATATCTCCCCTGGTCTCTCCTGTAGTATAATTGAATCTAGTGGTTACTGAGCTGGCTGGTTGACAGGCGCGGGCCTCAAAGAGAATTCTGCCTGACACTAAGACCCTGAGCCCCATAGGGAGGGATGGAGGGATTTAGGGAGAAAGAGAAAAACGATGGATAAAGTGAAAAGGTTAAATGGGAAGCAGTCAATATTTTACTCACCTCAGGCTTCATATATAACTTTCTCCGACATAGATCTAGTGCTTAGGATCCAAGTAGAAGCAACATTTGTGTGTGTTTTTTTGTTTTCTTTAAGGATCGTTATTGAAGAATTTCTCCACACGGTTTGTCATGTCATGTGAAAAAGATCCTATGCATCCTATCTTTACCATATAATGAAATCATGAATTTAATTAAAAGAAGGTGCTATATAAGTGTTGAAACACTAATCTGTTTTGAGGTTTGAACTTTTTTTGTAATCATCTGGCCTAGGGATAGACTTTACAGGAGTTTTCATGTTCGAATATTCATAACGTTATTGAACAGTTAATCGATTGTATAGAGCGAAATGCGCGGCAGGAACTCTATGGACAATTCCATTGCGATATCTGGACTTCATGCCCACAGTGGTGCAGTGCACTTAAATGACGTGTTGAAGTAATATTTGGTTAGTCTCTGTTCGCTGATTCTAAATTTGAATATATACTGAAGTTCTATTTTGTTGCTTGAATTGAATTATTTTAAAGAGGCTCACTGTGAAAATATATGTTCCATTATCTGAATGATTAATAAATAGACATACAGTACTGTGCATAAGTTTTAGGCAGTCCATGAAGACCACTTCTGATCAGACTTCTCCGGACAGTAGATGGATGTTCATGGGTCTCACTGGTCTCTGCCAGTTCTGAGCTGATGGCACTGCTGGACATCTTCAGATTTCCAAGGGAAACAAGCTTGATGTATTTTTCATCTGCTGCACTAAGTTTCCTTGGCCGACCTCTGCGTCTATGATCCTCAACGTTGCCTGTTTCTTTGTGCTTCTTCAAAAGAGCTTGAACAGCACATCTGGAAACCCCAGTCTGCTATGAAATCTTTCTCTGGGAGAGACCTTGCTGATGCAGTATAACTACTTTGTGTCTTGTTGCTGTGCTCAGTCTTGCAATTGTGTATGACCTGTGACCTCAAACTGTCTTTCACAACCTCACATTGGTAGCAGAGTTTGACGGTTTCTCACCCAGTGTTTAGCCTCCTGCACAGCAGTTTCTGTTTCAGTTATCGACTATGTTTCAACCTACATGTGAAATTGATGATCATTAGCACCTGTTTGGTATAATTGGTTGATCATACACTTTGTAATCCTACAAAATCCCTGTGTTTTTTTGCAAGTGTACCTACAAGGATTGATGCTGGTTTGAAGGCAAAGGGTAGTAACACCAAATATTGATTTGATTTAAATTTTTCTTTTGGTAGCTCACTTTGCATTTTGTTAATTGATGAGAATAAACTTTTAACACTTCAATTTTTTAAAGCATTCTTAGTTTATAGCATTTTTTCTCACCTGCCTAAAACTTTTGCACAGTACTGTATATACAATAAATAAATGTGTTTATTTTTCAGTTTAAGAACCCTGGTCTGTGAGTTTACGGGAAGGGATGGGGCAGTTAGAGTGAATACATATTTTCTTTAGATGTACACATCACTGACCTGAACTAATAGTCCGTTAAGATATCTGACTGGGATTTAGCACCGTTACACTCATCTGCTGTAGGAAGTCGCGCTCGCGCAAGATACCGGAAGATATTGTTCTGATAATGCGCGGGACTAGAACGATATTCATTAGGCTTGAATTTTTATTCGAATAATTCTTAATGAACGAATATTCGAATATCGATTATTCATTACCAACCCTAATCTGGCCGTTTCTGACAGTACGGATGAAAGAATATGATCATGCTCTACAAAATAATCTAACTCAGACGCTAACTACACTATTTTTTACACAGTGCAAAGGGAGTACATATGGCCAATTTAGATACAGGCCCGAGATTTTTTACCAGCTGTTTGTTCTCATATATTTCAAACGGAAGCAGACATTTTACCAGTGGTCGTGTGTTACACATCTGCAGCATGTTTTAATGTGTGGATAGTAAATTCTTTAAGGAGTGAGTCTTGTCACTCACTTTCACGAACAGGGATTCATTTGTAGACCTCAACAAGCCTTTCAGGGCAAATGGCTGCTTTAAGTTAGTTGTCAAAGAGGATGTCGGGCTTGTAGAACAATTTCTCTGCACATCCTTTCCAGTCCAGGGGTTAACGCATCAAGCACCGTGCATTACGTACGCTGCCACTCATGAAGGTAAATCGCATCCTCTTCCTCTCTTTATGTTTCTGTCATTTACTTTATTCCACTGAGCATGAAGAGCACCTTGATTTGCGCGCTATGCAGAGATGGGTGTGGATTTGTCTGTCAAAAAACAGGAGGGCTCCTGTTTGTGAGTGACCATCGAAAAGCGTGTTTCTGAGAGGGAGAGAAGGGGGGAGAGAGAGAAGTAAGGTGGGAGAAAGAGTGAGCGAGAGGGGCAAGATTGAAGGGGAGAGAGAACGGCTTGCACTCCCCAAAGCCATTAAAGTTTGATTCACCCACTCCTCACTCTTTGAATAAATCAACCTGTCGTTCCCTTTCTCCCTTTCTTTCAAGTGTGTGGGTCCCACCTCTCCATCCCCACCCCCACCCTGCCTTTGGCGCTCTCCTTCTCTCGGTAGAGTTGTGAATTTTGACAAGGTTTTGCGAACATGGAAGACAGTTGTGCATCTTGTCAGTCCTTCCCTATTCTGCAGCTCCCTGTGTTTGTGTGTTTATGTCTGTGGGAGAGAGGAGGGGAGACAGACCACTAACTCTCAGGGCTTTTTGCAGTGTGTATGATGCCGTGGTTGTGGGAACAATGTTCAATTGAAAGAGGGTAAAAATGAATATGTTGAAAAGATTTGTTCAGCTACAAGTCGTGCGTTAAACCTCACCAGGACTCTATTTGACATCATACAAATTCTTATGCCTTAATTATTATTCTTTATTCTGCAAATGACGATTCTTTCCCTCTGTCTTCGGTGTCTCTAGATGCACCCCCCTCCCCATTCGATTTTTCCCATCACTGTTCCTCAGACCGTGGCTCGATTTTCCTTAATAGAGCTTTATAGCCTTTCCAATTTGCTCAAATCTATTTTGGCTGTCACTTCCACAATCGAGATGGCAGGGAGAGAGGCATTAAATAGAAATTATGTATTATGGAGAAGTATTAGAAAGTCGAACAGGAAAAGAAATACTTTGGCAACCTACTTTTCCCTCCTCTTGTTGGTATTTCTCAATGTTCAGTATAATAACGTACCAGTAGGGCACATAGTTATTTATTTTAACAATACATAGTGAACTATACAATTTTTTGTCACTAGCCACATTGTTCAATTTGCACCTCAATTCACAGGTTTTGCAGAGCTATGTTACAGCAGAAATACATGACAACCTCAACAAATAACTCAAACTAATTAAGGTGACTAACAGATGTTTAAGCCCCCACTCGCAGCCCATCTCTGTCAGATCCCTGCCTCATTTTCAGGTTGTCATTCCAGGCAATCTGACGTTGTCTTGCAGTGTCTCGTTTGGCTTTTCCTCGTGAAGAACAAACAAGCCCTCTCGCCCAACTAGCTGAGGAGATTGAAGATGGTGATTTTGCTCCTTCTGTCACACTGTGGTTCACGGGATGATACTGTACCATCAGTTTAACAGGCTGCAGAGAGAATTGCTGCTTTTAACTTTAAATATTGTTTTTAGGGTTTTCTGACTGAATCTTTGAAAACACGCTGCAATGTACAGAGCCAGTGTACACAGGACTCTGTATGTCATTGCAAGGACTTTTGCCAAGAGATAACATTCCCTGTCTTTGTAAAAGAAGCAGTGTACAAAGTATCAGGTCATGTTATTTTCTAATTTTTTACAACATCGCTAATCACTTAGAATTATTTCTGTATATTTTCAGATGATTTTGATGAATGTTCTAAAACTATTAATGAGCATTAAACAAAAGGAAATTAGCTGTTAATTTAATAAAACCCACAAAATGTAAGCATTTATTGAGGTTTAAGTAAAGCAAACTCATTAATTAAACAATCTATGTAATTTATTATCTTGTTTTTAATGAACTTGGGAAATGTACAGAAATATGTGCGGTAGCCTCTCCTTTCCTCAGGGTGTACAGCAGAACATACTGAGTTTGTAATTTCATGTTCAACCACAGGGAAGTTGGTAGGGTTTTAACTTTGTTCATTAGCAAGAAAAAAATAGTTGAGATATCCTTCGGTGAAATGAGGCTCTGGTGTGTTGTATTATTCCGTTTTATTGGACGTGTGTCAGAAAGAGAGAGAAGAGTCCATATTTCTTCTCTGTCCCCTCCCTAAAGTAAGCAAGGTCAGGTTTTCCCTGTTGTCATCAACCAGTGCCGATAACCGAGCCCGTCAACTCCCTCCTCCTCCGAAGAGAAAACGCCTTTCAACCCCAACAACCGTCCTCTCCACCTCCTCCTTGGCTTCGTGTTCTGTTGTGTCCCCAACATAGGTGCTTTGTTGTATAATTGAGTTGTGCACTCGACCTCTCCCCCCTCCCATTTCTTCTGCTCTTTCCTCTGTGCCCCCCAGGACTCAGCTTATAGAAAAGGTAGGTTAAAGGGGGAGAGGAAAAAAGAGGAGGAAGCAAGAGAGGGGAGGGATATTGATACATTGCGTTAAAGAGAGATCCTGGCGGGCGTAGGGCTATTGGGTTGTAGCACGGCTACTTTATTAGAAAATTGTTAGGCAGCTAAGAGCTACTACTAATACAAACCTTAGGCAAAACCGCTAGAGTTGCTACAAATTAATCAATAAAATTCTATTACCAAATGTTGTTACTTGAGCGAAGGGAAAACACAGACAGTTCCCTGACACTCTTCCTGTTGAACACTACATAACTTGTGCCGTGTCTCATCAACAAGATGTAAGCTCATTTGAAAATGCCACATTCCACTAATTGAGATAAAAACAGATGAAAGGGGAATAAAATGGTGGAAAGACCTGGGTGGGATATTTGCTCTGTTGTGGAAAACAACACTTGCCGCGTAATGATCACTTCACGCAGGAGATAATTATACATGTCGCCATTCTATATTAGTGTCATTACTGCTGCCGGTGATTGTTACTGATCTATCACCATACAACAGGCGCACAGCTGAAACAATGTAAACATCAGTTAGATTTCACTATAATAAACTAACGGTTTTTTTTCTTCTTTTATCTTGTTCACATCAGTCTTCTACCTACATGCAGTACTTTGCCTTCTTATCTCTGTGTCCCCGCTCTTCTCTGCTGCAGAGCTACAAGGAGTGATTGCAAACGGAACCCAGTAGTGCTGCGGTTTCTCTGTAAAGACTCTGATCTGTTGGTATTTCTGTATGTCACTTTCACATTTAGTTCAGATCAGTTCAGTTGCGTTTGAGATAAAGCTCAAATCGCAATCTGGCTTCAGGGAGGATGTTGGAGATCAGTGGGATGGTTTGTGTAAAGATTTTGTCCTTTGTTGACTACTGGTGTCTCCCATACTCACAATATCTAGTGCTACAGTACACAGGAGTGGAAGTTACAGTGTCCACAAGCATAAAATTATATAAGTATACCATAGATATACCACTCAGTAATGCACAAAAATGAAGCCTTCCAATTCGAACATAATGCATAAATACTATGATTGTATTCCAGCTCTATGTAATCCAGGTTGTTATAGAGCTCAGTGTAATCTTAAAGTCGTCAATTGCCCAAACATCACATATGGGATGGGATAACTTATGTTATTGACCAGAACAGCTGATATAGATATATATGCTGTAAAGTGACACATCCCAACGAGTTGAAAGTTTTTAGAGGATATAATGTGGGATTTTTCTTTCAATTATTATGGAATATTTATTCTAATTGCTTACATTTTCTACTAGGCTGAGCTTCCTGCCATCTTCTTGGCCTCATCTTTTTCTCTCTCGCAATTACAGTTACAAAAACAGGTCTGCATACTAATACATGTCCCGGTGCTCTATGATCATCACACACCACAGTCCTATCAGTGTTCCTGAGCAGAAGGGAGCATTTTAATAAGAATACCCTGGCTATGTGGTCACTGCTGAAAGTCAGAGATAGCAGTGATGAGTTAAAAACGCGAACACACACAGACACACACTGTACTTTGGGGAGTACCCACTGTCATTATTCAAGCACTGGAATAATGCATGAGAAATAAAGGCCCCTGGGGTCATAGTGCAGGAGAAAGGCAGTCAACATATGCATATGTAGTCAGATGTGTGTGCAATTGGTTGAAGTCTGTGAATTATGCATTGGGCAGGAAGCATGTACATGTCTGTTGTGTGTGTGTGTGTGTGTTTGTGTGTATGTGTTTGTGTCTATGTCTGTGTGTGGGGAGGGCGGTATCCTGAGACATCAAGCAGAGCCCTTGTAGATACCCCATACCCAAGGCTCCAGGTAGGACGAGATGTTGATATAGAGCGCAGTGGACCTAGATTACCTGACCAAGGAGATTCAGCGGTACAGAGTTCACAATGAGGTCAAAACGCACAAAAGACTGGAAAACAAGGACACACAGAGATACAAGCAGAAAAGAGGGTATCTATTCAAAACAGCAGAGAATCACATCCCATGTGATGTTGCTGAGATGAGAAAGTCTGGCTCCTCTTGGTCATTGACTTCAAACAGTGTTCTGTTACATATGTATAGGTGTGATAATTGACACAGGCAAATTATAAGTTTTTTAAATAAAGCTTCAAAACCAAAGGGTTTCGGCTGTAATTGTAATAAGAAGGTTGAGACTAACAATAGAAATGATCCAGAAAAATGTTGACGTGATAAAGAAACTCACAGTTTAGATTACAAGGCTAATGAATAAGACTGTATTCTTATGATGGGATGCTTTGCAGATTATACAGATTTCGTAACCACAGTGGCCGTTTCTTTGTGATGTAGCATCACTATGCGTTTTCCCAGGAGCTTTATACGGCAAATATATATAATTAAAAGATAAATAATTTATTCTGATATTAAGAGAGCCTCTTTATTACAGGCCATGTCTGGTGCCTCCACAATATAATTCAGAAAACCCTGCACAGGGGAAAGACATTTTAGAACATATTCATCCATTCTTCTACGTGGCAGGGGAATGCATGCTTTCTCTGACATTGTGCCAATCAAAACTATATAATCCTTCTGTAGTGGAGGAATAATAGCAACTGAACATAGGTTATTATATGTCAACTTAAAATAATAAATGATTGAATGATAGTTGGTCAATTGGCATATGGAAATGGTTTGATCAAAAACAAAGCTTAAAGTGAACTAATCCTAGTAATAGCCATGCTTCTGCTCACGTATATATCATGCCGTCTTTTTCAGTATTATTGTACATTAGTGGCGTTAAATTAAATGAATGTCTGATTTTTACAATCGTAAATGCAATTTGAAGTCGGAACAATAACTCCGAAGGTCAGACCTGACGTCATCATTTATAAACCAATTAGCACCTTTTTAAAATCCGCACTAATAGTAGCTCCAACTGTTAACTTATCAAATGTTACATTTTTGTAAGTTGCAAGCTATACGTCCATCTTTCACAAGCGATTTTTAGCCAATACAGAGTTTTTTAAGGATCTGTTCTGGTGTTGTGGGCAAACTGTTGATAACTGTAGTTGAGATGTTAATGCGAGAGGACACCAGTGACTGTGCACCTTGATGTCAAAGCTGTACATCGGAAGGAGCCTTTGTCAAATCTTTGTCGAAAGTGTAAGAATTCACATTTTCAGGATGTTGTAGAAAATATTTGTTCCTTTTGGTACAATGACTTGTTTTGAGTGACATGTCCACATCTCACAGGTTAATTCAAATATAATCAACCCTTAATCCCAAGTGTTGGCACCAAACACAAACTGATCTTTTGCACGTCCGCTCTCGGTTTCTCTGTTGAATTTCTTGTGTGTTGCTCGGCTCTATATTCTGTGGGAGTTTCTTTTCTAAATCTCTTCTCGCTCCTTCACTCACTCTCTCCCCTCCATGTTATTTCTGGGCAATTGACCAAAGAATGTTCCCCTTACTCCCAGTGAATTCAAATCAGACCACTTGTACCAGTGAGTGACTGCATGCAAACATAATCTATCTGCTATAAAAAGCCTGTCCACCGCCACATAAATTGACCGTTAAGTATCGGATTATGCAGATTTCTAATATTGCTGCAGATGTGTACCTTTTTACAGCTGATTTCCCTAATACAGGAGCAGTTTACATTATGCTAATGAAGCTGTACAGGTCAATGGAAGCTGCAGGTTGATCTCACTTCCTTTCTCTGCTTTTGATTATTTATCACTCAAAATGTACACAAACACACATACAAGCTGCCCGCACGCACCCACGCACGCACGCACTCACGCACATGCACAGGCACACGCACACACACACAAACGCTTCAACTGCTCCCTGATTTCCCCATGTCTTTAAATTATATGTGGGCTGATTAAAGCCATTTTTATGGAGAACTGCAAAAAATATGACTTATTAAATAAATGAAGTCAGTCTTGCTCTCGGCAACTGCCGTTTTTATGATCATCAGGTCCACTCTAATTTACCTTCAATTCAATATTAAAGACAGGTTTTTTTTAAATAGAAGGGGATAAAAACAGGAAAAATGAAGTATCAGGACAAGACATCATTTACCTTTCACAAATCCCAGCAGGCCACTGCATCTGTATTTTTTTGCCAATCCGTCATTCGTATCTGTGTATAGGGGACTGCATTAGAGCATGCTGCCATTCACATGTTATATAGCACATTAGCATCTTTTAGTTTTCTCCCTGCCCCTTCCCTTCTTTGTTTTTCTTTACTTTTTCCTTTGCACAAGAACCAACGTCCTGTGTTGCTGATGGGAAAGAATACATTGCAACATTAATCCGAGGCTTGGTTCAAGCTTCTTTCGTTGATTCACATTACCGATCCAGACTATTTTAACACAGACACACACACACACACACACACACACACACACACACACACACACACACACACACACACACACACACACACACACACACACACACACACACACACACACACACACACACATACATACACACACACACACACACACACACACACACACACACACACACACAGAGAGCGCTAGCAGCTATCTACACACTAATTCCACAAACGTCTGTCTGTATGTGGCTTGCATATATTGAGAACTGTTCGCCTTCACACTTAGCATGTGTATTGCTAATGGCCAAAGGAAGTGGAGTGTTTACTTGTTCAGCTCAAAGACTGCAGGTCACTTTTACAATTTTAGAAAGAAACTATTCAACCAGCACTACAAAAGAAACAGCCCATTCCAAACAGGCAGCTTTAGAACAGACACTACATTAGTTTGCTAAATTTGGGATAAAATGTAATGAATTAGAATGTCTGACTATATCTTTTTACACGTTTTAATCACATAATTCGTTGAAAATTGGCTAAATTTATCCCAGTTTAATCTGTCTCTGTGGCTTATTGTTTTTCAAGGCAGAGTTTGTGGTTCTTGGAGCCTATAGCATCTGCTCCTATAAAGTCCACAGCAGTGTTGTGCATCTCCCAGCTCTGGGTATATACAGTATATGATTTTTTTTGGTTTACTTTGGAGACATGTGATTTATATTCTTGCGATAAATAATTGAATAAAAAACAAGGCCATCAAAATAAGGACTGGTTGCCTCCCCTGGCCTCTGCCTGCACTTTTAAAATATTTTTAACATACTTCTGAATGGAGGTTGCTTAATCGCACAGAGTAGTATGAGAACACTGCACCTCCAATTCAATATAGCTACATGTTGCACCTTTTCAAATAAAATCTTTTAAACTTGGACCATTCTCAACTGAGGGGGAAAACATCCAATAACGTGTAGAAAGAGGGCGCAGGTCTTGCTGATGTGGCCTGTCCTTGTACCCCTCCCGTGGGATCAGTCCATCTGCCTCAATCTGTCTCTCTGGATCCCTGCAGCATGCTCCACCTGACTACCTTTACATTTAAACAAACAGCCGTGGCTCTTTGGAGCCACTCAGCCATGAGCGCTGACAGGGAGGCTAAGTTTAGTCAGTTGGGGAAGAAGACTGATCAGAAGATAAAGACGTTATTTGTTTCTTTTCTCTGCAGATAAAAGACCCTGTCCATACGCACTAACACACAAAGACATATCCTGTCCTCAAGGGGACCCCTCATTGGCTATATTGATTTCCTCTCCCCTTGTATTAACCATTACTACCACCTCCGAAGTTACCATTATCTAGATCCTGTAACCTATGTAGTTTCAAATGTATTAACCCAAATGCCAAGTCTTGGGGCAAGTAAAAAGAGTGCTAGACAAAAGAGTCACGCTTAACAAAAGTCCCAATCTAAAGGACCTAAACCATGAAAAATACAGAAATCATCACACAATGAATACATGCACTCAAACAGACAAACGCAGACTTTTTTTAAAAAGTGTCTCCTCTCTTGTCTGTTGGTGTGATCATTTTGTTGGCTGAGTGCTTCTCCAGAAAATCACCCATTGCTCAGCCAGGTCACAGAGTGGACAGAGAGGAAAGCAGTGCAAGAGCACGGTGGAATGAAAAGGGTTATAATGTGACACATTTTTGCCATCACTTTCTGGGTAGCACACAAAGACTACTGTAATGGCTAAATGAATGGTAGCCATATGAGAGAAGAGCATACACACAGTATTGTCAATCCAGTCAGAAGACGCATTGATTTTCTGGCAAGATCAATCCAATAAAGTGCTAAAGTTAGGATAAAAAACAGAGACTTACATCAGATTGGAAATACTGATAGTTCAACCTACTCTTGTGTACTGTCATTTGTAGAGACATTTCTATTAGTCTTTTTAAAGAGTGGGCGTAACTCTTTCACATCGTTAAACATCAGCTCCTCTCACACTTCACCCTGTTTGGGTGCCAACAGCACAGAAATCCTTGGGTCTTGGAGGGAATAAGAAAAGAAAGAAACAGTGATTTGGAGAGCTAGGTTGCGTTTTGTGATTGATGCTGTCTGGGACAGAGATACAGAAATTCAATAATAGCCCAGAGTTGTACAGAAAAAAACAGGGAAAGGGAATATTTGCCAGCTCAAGAAATGACATGTTGACCAAATTGTATTTACCAGATTGTCTTTGTCCCAAGTTAGACAGAGAAAGTAGCTGTATGCTGTAAATAATAAACCTTAACTCCCCTGTTTGCCTATCTATTCATAATAGAGCAATGTAGATGATGAAATTATGCCAAGTTGAAATCTTTTCTTGAAATACATTTAAATATCTGGTTTAAATGGAGTGTAGGTATTAAGACGATAATGAGGAAGCAGTTTTGAGCTTGTTTCAGTGACTGGACTGATCAACAAATGTTGCATGACGTCACTCCTTTCCATAAACTTTACTCATTTCAAATTGCACACATTTTTAGGGTAGACTTTGTAATGTTGGAAGAGAGTAAACTAAGTCAAGCATGGGCTATTAACAATATTTCTCTTATTATCTCATAATTATACATTTTAGCATTATTTTCTATTATTGCCTGCGTTAAAGTTTCACCTTGATTTGCAGTCATTAAGGTTTTTTACAACTTCATGTTGGCTAGTTGTTTGACAAAATGTTATATTATAAGTTTTATTTCCAACCTTTAAGGAAAATCTCTCACAACTGGCTGATCACTGGAATTGTAGTGAGTTGTAAAGAAAGCACAGTGGCTCCGTTCACACCTGCCACCCCTTAGTTCCACAGCAAAGCTCCCTAACCGCAATCTCTCTTCCAATAATGCATCATTCCTGCAATTGGAGTTAAACGACTGATAAGCGCGCCTATCAACAGATTGCATGTTGTCACTCAGCCTGTCTCTTGGCTCAAACTGAGCTCAAGATACCACTCAACAATCAGGTTTGCAATGATGGCATCAGCCACCTAGGCTTTACCACTGGGGCTGCTCAGATTGAAGGGCTTTATGAGGTAGGTTTCATACCTGTTCCTCAGCCCCACTATGTTGACTGCAATATCACAGGTACATACAAGATGACTGCAGCCCTTTACAGCCACTGTTCCTATAGTGCAAGGTGTTTTTGACACAACATCTGGCTATATCTACCATGTCCTGAAGCCATTGTCCTCACACAGTGCACTATCAGTGCACAACCAAGACTACAGCTTCCGCACACACACACACTGTTTATTTAGGCTAAACCACACTCTGAATTTTCAGCGCATTATAAATCATTTTTGTATAATTTTCCCCATTTACTGCTAGGGCCTTGCACATGAAGGACACTTAGTCTTGTTTCAATAGCAGTGAATTATTGATAAGCTAATTTCAAATGTGAAATATGGCTTTGTGTGTCACCTCTATGATTAATTTAAGTGTTCTCATGATTCACCTGCCTCAGCATCTCTCCCAAAGCTGCACGCTGTTAAATCATCGCCCATTTTACACTAGAGAGACTGTGTTACATATCCACCAGGATGTTGTGTAGTTGTATATATTTCAAGAATATATACTGTATGTTGATGGATCCAGATGAAGATGGTTAATATAGGTGATTCAAGTATTTTTTTACTCATGTTATGATTGTGGGTCAGTGATCGTTAAACCTCTAAACCACTGGCACTGGGTAACACTTATGTTAAAGTTTAAGTTTTTGCCCTAACAGCTCACACTGTTGGAGTGTCTAAGCATACAGTGGGTTCACATGGCTGATTAGACCCGTATTTTAAGGACGGTGTCTTTAAACAGAAATTAAGCATTGAAGGTGACACATTAGAACACAGAACTGGTTAGGACAAGGTTTTTACAAAGGAGGCAGATGGACATTTCAAGGTTTAAAAGTTTAGGATTCCTCATTGTCTCAATTAGATTCCCTCATGTTGTAGTCTCTTCACACTGTGGTACTTACTAACATGCATTGATGATGTTAATCCTAATGCGGAATGAACACATTAAAGAAAAGTCTTGATCAAATCGGCTCCCAGACTAGCAATAGCCATAGCAAATCAGATTCCACCTCAGAACAAGTCATTTCTGCCCCTTTGAAGCTTTGAGTTACTTCATGCAGGACAAGGAAGTCGTATCCCCTAGTTGTAATCAGCGGACAGCCAACTGATTGTAGTCCATTCAGTCACAAACCAATCACAACCATTCTCACATCAAGGCGGACCATTTAAATATGACCATCTCCTCACTGATCCCTGCTATATTCATCGCTGCCACACACTGCTGCTGCTTCCATCAGTGCCAAGCCCAACTATATTTCCATTTGTTGCTATAAATGGTTTTATCCTGATAAAGGTACAGTATTTCCAAAAGATAATACAGATAATTTATGTTAATTCAATATTACTTACTGTATACAAAGTATTTTTTGGGCTATTTTGAAAATTTGTTTTTAGTAATGACATAATGAATTTCAGATTCCCTACTATACACAGTTTCACCTTAATGATTTGATCATCATGGTGAGGTCATGTGCGGTTTTCATCTCTTTGCATTATTTTTACCTTTGTTTTCACATATTACTGGGAAAAAAAGTAAAATACTGGTTCTTTGCTGGCTATAATTATTTTGACTGGCAATTATTGCTGAAAACTTCTTTAGTTTCACTTCCCACTCAAGTACTTTATTCACTTTCTCTTCATATATTCCCTCACATAGACCAGGTTAGAATAATAATACTAGTGGCAGTATGACAGGGCTCCACATGTAGGCAGCAGTGATGGAGGGACAGAGGCTGTGAGAGGCAGGAAGTGAGAGGGTGAGCGGAGCTGGTACAATCACATACCTGCTGGGTTGGAAGTGGAGAGCAGACAGCCGGGGAGGAACTGGGAACCTTGCGAGCAGTGTAGGTGTAATCATGGCTCTATTGTAGTGAACAGCTGGGCCTCTGGAGCTGTGAGCAGCAGGGGGGCCTGAGCCCCCGCACTGCCCCTGTAAATCACCATATCTTAAACATTTCTGACAAAATAAGAGCAGAATACTTTACTCAAAAGTCTGTGGGCTTTACCTGGTGGGACAAAAAGTAAATTTGGTGGAGTTTTTTGACTTTTTTTTCTAAATCAACAGCGACGGGGCTGAATGTACCTACAAGAATCGTATAAATGATTTCAGTTAGTGGGTCAGTTCATCAGACGACCATCAATTATTTGATCAATTGAACAATACAACTTTTCTTTTTTATATCATCATATAAAGCTCTAAAGCTTTTGTCTTTTCAATTAATTCATTTTCAGCAGATATTTTCGATGCTCAATTCTAATAGTGAAAAAATGATATGAAAACCCTTTCATCAGAGGTGTTATCATGCATGGTGTATGCCTCAACGTAATGTCAGATAATGCCATTCTGGATTACTGATTGCAATCTTGTGGGACTGTTATTCAGTTGAGCTACTTTTACAACAATCCCTGTCACATAAACACAAATGTAGTTGCTCAAGTCTGAGCATTCTAACAACCAAAGACCAGTTTAACAGAAGTTGCTGGAGCCCAATGTGGCTCTTACAGCCTCTGCGTCTGCATATCTGTGGGTGGGATTTGGGATAAGTCGGCTCTACTTAGTATTTTGTTTTTGCCAAATAAAAATTTTGCCTTTTCAATTTTTCTCAAGTAATCTTCAACTTCCACGCCCAATATGGCACTCTTAAGCAGAGCAGCAATGTAGATCGTATAACAAGAAACTCTGTGGTTGAATACAACATTTTCTGAGCACAAAATCAATGCTGGCATGGATACAGAATCTTATTGCTGTTTAATCTCATTCTTTTGGCTGATGAATAAACTTCAAAAGTCAGAATTTTATTGTCAAAAAACGTTGGTGAATGCATTCATCTATTATATGCACTTAGCAGATGAATAGAAAACTACTAATCCGCTATAATGGAAAAAGTGTTTATCCTCCATGACACTCAAAAAAGACATTACGGCATAAATTCCATTTTTGATGGAGACCAATCTACATTTCCTCAGAGATGAGAAAAGTGCAGGTATTATCTATGTAGTCTGCTTTTAAATGAGCGACATGCTGCCAGTGCAAGGTGTTCATAATCTCCTTGTTACCCCTTCATCTTTCACATTTAGCTTATGATGGCTGCTCTTTTTAAGAAAACATTTTTATATCTTGCTGTCTTCTCTCACTTTGCTTTCAATCGCAGTGTACTTACTTCCCCATTGTTAGAGATGTGTTTGGGTGTTTTGCATTTTTATTTTTTTTACAGATCATGCACTAATTTGGGGCTTTTACTTTGTGCACATGGAGATTATAATTTGCTGTCACACTTCATCCTGGGTTAATTAGACCACAAGTGGCTTCTTCACACACAGAGATGGCAATGTGCCAGCTTGTTTGGTTCAGTGTAAACTAGCAGAGGCAGCATCACGAGGGTCTTCTCAACGAAAATATAGAGGGATCTCTCCAGAGGTCAGCGTTGACGCTTAACCACTGGAATCCATTACACTTTGTGTCCCAGAGAGAAGCATGGCCGTGTAGCCCTGAGGTCCGGCCAGCCTCCTTGTTATGTTGAACCTGAAATTTGACTCACAGGAGAAAAGGACACGATTCCTGCCTTGGACCCAATCAATACAGACAGCTGCTTAAAACCAAACTTATAGACCGTAGGCAGAGTTAAAAGCACATTGGGAGTCCCCTCTTTATTACAGATGAGTCATGGCTGTTAGTAACAGAATATTACATCCGCTAATAACTGTGCTCTCACCATCTTTCTCTTCCATCACTGTCGGTCTTCTCGCTGTCTTCTTTTTTGTCATTCACATTGCAAATAGTATTAAATAGTTCCCTCTCTCATTTCGGACATTTTTGTTATGTTTGTGCCTACAGAGGGTTTGGAAGGTAATAGGACTCTCCATCCTATGCCTCAACTGCCAATGCTGGAGGCATTGTGTGTCATGGGTTGTATGTCAGTATCAGCTACTCTTGTAAACACGATATCTTAGAGATGTTGTGTGGGAATTTCTTCAATTTTATGGTCAAAGGTCAAGGACACTGTGACGTCATGAACACAATGTTGGTGATAACTCCAGAATGCATACACTCATTATAGCAACATTCAATGCAAATGTCTATGATGAAGAAGTGATGATGGTCAAAGATCAACTTCATCATGACATCCTACTGCTTTCTAAAAACTGTTCAATGCCATGATTCAGGGAGAGAAGATGAGATTGTGACCATGTTTCTAGCAACTTGATTTGTTAGAGGAGGTGTGCAACCACAAGTGAATTCTACTTAAATGATTGCTTTCACATAATCAAACCACTCACATCATTAAAGTATCCTTTATATGAGATACTGTTGGTGTTCAGACCTTCTATTTATCACTTACTTTCGTAATTAAAACAAGCATTGACAGCGATTTGGCTTTCCTTGACATCCCTTCAGTTTCCCTTAAATGATACATCAATCTCTGTCACATGGAACTCAGTGTATTATCGGTTTGCAGCTATCTTCAGTGGTTTTCTATGCTGCAAAGGTACCATCCCTCTGAGGAGCTCTACCATCACTGCAGAGAAGGTCGATTGGTCTGCTGCAGTGGCCACTTGGTTGTTGGTCACTTGCCTGACTGACTCCCCTCTTGCATATTTGGTGAATTTGGCTGAAGGGCCAGCTCTTTGAAGAATCATGGTGTTTCTAGACTTTTTCACAGCGATGCCCACTCTGCTCCTGGTTAAGTCCAGAATGTGTTTCACTCTTCCAGCATCTCTGCCTCAACGATATTCCATGTTGGACATCTACAGTGCAAGAGCAACAATCGGCACAGAATTCTAACTTCACTCATACAAATCAACAGCACATTAGATACTGACGCAATTAAAATAATTTATATAGACCAACATGGATCAACTTAAAATTATCTCGTTCCTTCAGCCTCCTCCAGATCATGATTTCCACGTGAAGATAGCAACCACTTAACCACATGTTCAGAAATAATTCCCAATCGTGAACTGAGTTAAACATTATATGATGCCAACAGATGCCATTTTATTGTCACCTTCACTGCATAAATATTGTTGCGTTAAAAGGAGACGTGTTTGTTTGGTGTGAAGTGGTTAAGATAAGCCATGATTTTCTAAAATCCCTGTAGTAGTGTATTCTTTCTGATCACACTTCATTTCCAAGTGGACTGCAGGTAAACCTGACTCGCCCCAGATCGGAAGATACCAGAGTGTGCTTGGCATGGCATTAGTACACAGGACAGGACAGATTGAAATGCTCAGCAAGGTGCAGGGGCCCTTAGTCTTTCAAGTGTTTCTTGATGTTAACTTTTGATATGCTGATGTGTGCCTATTATTCTGGGCATATTTTTAATAATAATCAAATAAAAGAGGACTAAGAACATCAACTGACATTGTAATAGCTAATACTTATTCCAAATAGTGAAACATATATATATTTTTTATTGTATGTGATGTAAAGTTTGCACACTGTGTGTTAAATGATAAGGTATCACTGATTGAAAGATTAGAATTAAATCTAAAAAAATGCTAAAAAACAATAGGATGTGAAGTCAAAAACACAGTATGCTCTTCCTTTCTCTCTCTCTCACTCTCTCTATCTCATTCACTCTCTATCTATCTCTCTCTCTCTCTGGTGTGTGTGTGTGTGTGTGTGTGTGTGTGTGTGTGTGTGTGTGTGTGTGTGTGTGTGTGTGTGTGTGTGTAGAGTATGTCACTCCCCTCGTTCCATAAGAAGCTGCTCACAGAGAGAGAAGAGGGCAATTCCTGCAGTGCACTTGAGATAAGACGCAGCAGGAAACTCTCTTCATCCCTCTCCAACCATCTCACTACTTAACATTCTACTTCCCAATGGAAATAGCCCCATTTATTCAAAAGCTACCAAACCCTACTCAAGGCACATATGCAGGAATATGAGCAGGGACTTACCAACTGGCTTTTGCACTTGAGACGGAATCAGTAGTGACATGCACAGTGCATCTCACCAAGCATCCTGGAGTATCCAGTCAAGCAGCCGCTGGTCTGGTCAGTCCTACTGGGCGTTGTTTATTGCGTTGCTGGTTTATGGAGAAGTGATTTGACAGTCTTATAGGCTATTAAAAACAGAGACTCACTGTCTAGCATTTTGCGCCTCGCCACCCACAATGACTTATAATTGGCATCACACAGGTCCAATCAATTGCTTGATGGTGAGGCTATTGAGAACGGTAGAAAAGGCCAAGCAGAAGACTATAAGTCTGGCGGCTCTGTGCTCTCTGATGAGCCCCACAGTGAGCTGCAATGAGCAGATTATCGGACAGGCTGCAGTTCTCTCTGTGGTGGTGACCTGCTGAAATGCAGAGGAATTCACCAAGAGGATCTGATGGTCCAAGGCAACTGTTTGAATAGGTTTCTTGAGCGTTTTCTCTTAGTATTAAAATGTAGCACTTTGGCAATAGAGCAGCCTGACCTTCAGAGCCTACCAGGGGGGGTATAAATGGAAAATGAGAAAATAAGAATGAATAAGTTGAATGGAAAATGGTGATGTTGTAATTCCTTAAGAGCCTCCAGAGTGTAATTGTAGCTCAAAGATGATGTTCAGCTGCACACAGCCGAGCCTGCTAACCTCTGAAGAACCATACTGGCACATTGACATGTGCCGCAGAGAGTTGGTCATCAGGCAAAGCTTTAAACTGTTCTTGCTTTGAGATGCTTTGAACAGTGTGGCACACTCAAATCTGTTTGCATGCGTGTGTTTATGTACTGGAATTAGAGCGTGTGACTTTATTTACCAAACCTTGTGGCGTTTGACACTGGGCTGTGTTAATGAATCATTGTTTCCCAGGCTACTGTGCAGAGAGATAGATACTGACATGCTTTAGGGGGGAAATTTTGATACGTCATCTCACAGACTTTATCCACACATCCACATCTCATCCTCCGTCACCCTCCCTTTCCATAGAGAGGTACGCAAACACACATACCTAATGCTCAAATATTGTCTGCCTCCTTGACAACCAAAGAACGTTGATGTAGCAGACTCCAGTGCAAGATGCACACACACAAAGCAAGATTTACACTCAGATTATTATTTCCAATTTATATTAGATATTTTCCTTTATACAACATAACGCAATCAGATATGATGCATGTTGCTGAAAAAATCACATTAACAATATATGCGTCCTTAAAAAGAATCAACTAATTCAACGCAGAGATTTAAAGCCCAAAGAAAAAAAAAGTATAACAAATTGTGCTGTTTGCATACATTAAATTTGTGCCTGTGCTACAGTGCCATGCTGCAGTCTGTGGACAACCTTTTACAGGTGTTTCCAGGTAGACAACCTGACAAGAGTTTTATTTAGTTATGTGTCAGTTTTAATCCCCATCCATACTTGCACACCTAAAAACATATAAAGGAACCACTCACGTACACTCCGTGACAGTGCATTTGGTTGTTAATGCAGAATTGTTGCAGAATGTTCAAATAAGAGCTAATTTCCTATAAGCATAAAGGCAGCTGTATCATTCCAAAATGAAGTTTAACTGCACAACAGCTGTTAGTTAAGATAATATACATATAGTAATGCCTGTAAATGAATATCGGTGTTGCGGTCCACACTGGTAGCCAGGGCTACTGCCAGTTCCTTTCTTCCAGAGAGAGGCATGTGATAGGGGCCTGAAGAATAAGCAAAGGTTACGTCATAACCGAAAAAGTTTTTAAACTAAAACGGGCCAGCAGTGTTTCCAAACTTCTCTGTTTTAGCAGCTCTAAAACTGCAGAGTAGTGTGGAAGCTAGGCGTATCCATAGATGCGAAATTGTATGTAGCCTAAGTTTAGTTTTTATTTTATTTATCTTTCTCCCTCTACAAGACGTTTTATTTTGACCAAAAGAGGATCTTCTACTCACATGTCTACTTCACTCACAAAGATTAGACCATACATCTGAATATCAGAAATGAAGTGCAGCCCTGTTGGCATCACACCACACAGTGGGAGCTCCAACTACAAGGTTGAGAACCTGAACCCTGTGATATCTGTTGCTCTCCCTGGCATCTGTTGCTCTCTTCCTCTGCCCCTGCAGCTCTCTACTTGGATCTCTCTCCTCTTTTTGTCCCTCAATTCTCATGTGGCAATCTAGCTTAATCCGGTTAGACAGACCAGTTTATAGCACCGCTCATGCATGCGTAGGGACCAATGGGAGGGGGATCAAGGGAGTGAATGTCAGAAGCAGGGAAAATGAGGGGAGTGTTTTGAATGTGTGCCAGCTGTAATGAAGAGTCATATAGACGGAGGCAGTTAGCCTTACCTTGCTCTTACGCTGTTGTGTTACCTGGGTAACGACCTCATCCCCTCGACAGAAAGACAGTCAGTCAGCACCCTTAGACACACACATGCATACAAATATACACAAACATGTGTAACATGGACATTCATTTCCCAAAGACTTATCCTGACCCTGAGCATAATTACCAATTGAAGACACTTATTTTTTCCCCAACTCCACACACCATCAACAATTAAGTAGTCTAATGTCCCAAAAATTACCTACATCAGACACACACATTTTGTTTGCACAATAAATTACCAATAGATACACACAGAAGACACATCACAAATGTCTCTGCTCTCCAAACAAAACAAAAGTGTACAGACAGACACACACAGTTCAACTGTGAAATTACATTTCATTCAGCTGACGCTTTTATCTAACACATGACAATACCACAACTAGTATGTACACAGAGACAAACACACACATGCGAATGCACCTCCACTCTCTCTTTATAACAGTGCAGACAGACTGTGGGGTCAACTGCTCTCTTACTGTGTCACTTTAGCTTTGGCTCAGGGCTCAGCTCTCCCTCACCTCCCCATGTGGTCACACTCCCCCCTGCAGATACCAAAAACACACACTGTGTGTTGTGTGCACACAGGTGTGTGTCTGTGTGCAGGTGTTTCTTCCAGCGATTTAAATGGATGTTTACCACATCTTTAGGCTGTGTGTGTTTTAAGATAAAATTCCAATTAATGAACATGTTCCTCCGACGCACTGCTGCTCTGTAAGTTGCTCACTTTCTTTTTTTGGCCTTCTCTTTTTTCCCCTTGCCAGATTTCTAAGTTGACCACGCAGACAGTGCTCTGCAGTTGATATTTCCTACTTCTTAGCTTTTAGATACCCAAGGCAATTTCAGGGCATAACACATAAAGGCACTGCTTATGTTTAAATTAACAACGAAGTGTGACAGATACTTTCTGGCCAGTAACCAATGATGAGTGATCACAGCCTTCATCTTAATCATTGCTATTGCTTTTATTTATCCAAATGAACCTATAATCTCTTCTTAGCTGTCACAACTTGGACACTTTGTTCCAAAAAAATTTTTAAATTATACAGTCCTCTGTGTCTCTTTATTAGATAAGGCTTCTATGTTAACCACACAGAGGTCATAAGTTTGGTCTCTACTTTAGTATATTCATATTCATCCTGAAGCTTTTTGAGTGTAATAATGAAGTCTACCAGAGTGTTAATCAGGTCATGTACTTGGATCATGTCTATCCTGTATTTTAGTGATCTCATCCCATTGATTGTGTTTTTTTCTTGTCTTTCAGAACACACCTGTGGGCAAATCAGTGTTTATGGTGAACGCTACAGATCCAGACCAGGGCACAGGGGGCAGTGTTCTCTTCTCCTTCCAGCCGCCTTCTCCTTTCTTTGCAATTGACGGTGCCCGAGGCATCGTCACCGTCATCCGACCTCTGGACTACGAAGCGACCTCAGCCTTTCAGCTCACTGTCAATGCCACGGTCAGTACACGCACAACACAAGCTTTCTGTGTACATTAGAGCTACTTAGCAGAATACCTGGCTTCTCTGTGAAACCTCACCTCTCAGTGAAGAGAGCATGCTACATGTGTGTTTACAATAATCAATCCGCACCCTCATCCAAATGTACCACAGCTCAACATGGGGATGTGGGAATTACTGACCTTTGTGTGTTTCTATCAGGATCAAGATAAAACGCGACCTCTGTCCCGGCTTGCAAACTTGGCCATCACCATCACCGATGTCCAGGACATGGACCCCATTTTCACTAATCTGCCCTACAGCACCAACATAGAAGAGGATGTTCCCCTGGTCAGTATTATGATGCCACACTGTTATATCTTATGTCCACTCCATGCAGCTTTTACACGACTCCCTGTTATCTGTACATTTCTCTCTCTCACATCCTTCTCTTCTGCCGACATGTTTCTCTTATATTTCTCCTCATTGCAAACATCCTGCTCCTCTTGTCCTGCGGTCATCCTCTCAGGGATTATTCAGACGGTGTTTGGAGCAGGTGCGAGAGAAATATGGGTAAAGGAGGAGGTCTGAGTTATTAGGAGGGTTGGATGTTTCACCTTTCATCGTCCCTCCTTAGACTCCCCACCCCCAAGGAACTCACACACACTCCCCGAAGTCAGCCCCAGGGCCCCTCCATACAGGACTGCAGGTGTTTGAGACTGTAATTACTGTGGGAGATTTACACCTTGCTTCTGGGATGTGAGGCCTCTAGCAAAGGTCAGCGGGGCTGTAGGATTTATCTCACCACGCTCCCTCATGTGCTCATACTGCTGAGTGTGTGTGAAGAATGAAGTCCATGTATCGAATGAAGTAGTAAGCAGTGGGGTCAAAACATGGCCCTACTATGTCGTTATTGCAAGATGGTTTGTAATAGGTGTTTAAAACCATCCTCTAAACTCAGCTCTCAGGTGGCTAATAGTTTAGCTATTGATGTTTACCTTTAGGGAATTACACAAAGGTGCATGCCACTGTACATCCTTACTTCTGTTCTCCCTCCACCCGGCCCCCACATCTTCGCCCTGTTCCACCTCCACCCCTTTCAGACTCAAACACACCGCATATCCCTCGTCCCCCGGCCTGCACGCGCCATAGTAGAAATGTCAAGTGCTACATTTGCATGCATATTAACGGGGCGTGACGGAGTCGGCGCTCTGTGTCTCTCTGACTCTCTGATTCATCAACTGTCACCAGGAAGGTCACAGTAGGGGGGGGAGAGGAGGTAGTTGTGGTGGTGCTGAGGAGGTAAAAAGAGATGTTGGAGTGAAAATAAGTGAAGGCAACAAGAGAGAGGAAGAGGCAACGTGCAAAGTAAGACAAAGAATCAAGAGGATAGGGTTAAAAGGAGCGCCATTATGTGGAATCAAACTGATGATATTGGTTTCTTGCAGCAACTAAGCAGTGTTAAGCCTCAGCAATACTGCCCCGGAGTGCTGTAGCTCTTGCCTCTAACCCTAGGGGGCAGTGTATAATCCAATTATATGTAAAACGAGGTCCTAACAGGCATGTAACCAAAATGTGTTTCTAAGCCCCTTTGACCCTATGACAGATTCAGACAGGGTAACTACAGTGCTTAAAAGTGAGATACAGAAATACAAGGCAGCTGTGCCACTGTGCTCACACACACACACACACTTCCAGTGCCCTCATGTAGTATTCTAACAGGCATGTGTCATCTCCATTAGGCAGTGTTTGGTGGTGATAAGCCGAGAGCGTACAGTGACAGAACGAGTGTCAACAGTTCTCAAGGCCCATGACATTTACATGTAGAGGGATATCAAACTTGGATAACTGTCATAGGTCATTTCTCAAAGGTGTGAGTGTGCATAGACACGCACACACACACTCACACTCCCTCACACATAAAAACCCTCTGTGTCGTTCTCTGTCTCTCTCAGTTCCTGTTTGTTTCGCTGTGTCTGTCTTTCTCTTTTTCTCCAGCCGATGAACCCGTCATCCACTGAAAACTTTGACAAAGGAGTAGAAGCATTATATATATATATATATATTTATTTTCAGATGAAATCACAGGGCGGCTGTTATTGCTGTGAATCCATGCTGTTTGGACTGACGTTTAAGCTCCTTCTAGGACAAACACAATTTGGCTGTCAAATCAATGAGGGGAAAGAGAGAAAAAAGGAGAAAGGGTTTTGGAGTAATGCACTGTATAGCTAGAAATGAAGGATGAAGAGGGGGAGAGGCGGGTTGTTTTGGGTTTGGGGGAGATGCGCTGGCGTATGTGTGTACATGTGTGTGTGTTTCCAGGATGAGGATTGTATCTGTGACGCATGATTGAACATATTCCACTTGCTGTGTGGACAGCTCAAGAATATTGCTCATATTACTTCAGCATCGGCTCTTCACCTCATACGCTTTCGCCGTCCCACATTCCTCTTTAGTCTGTCCCGAAATCTTTTAGCGTGTGTGTGTGTGCCTGTGTGTTTCCCTCGCAGCTTGTGATTGGTGTGAATCAGTCTCGCTAAAAGGCTTGTAATTGATTCTGCTGTAATTGGTCAATGACAGGAGATGCTTTGGCAGAAATGGAGCATAAAGATGCCTCAGACACAATTTGCAGGATCAATGGGAGGTGCCTCGCTTGGGTGTGAGTGAGAGAGCTAAAGGGGGGGAGGGATCGGAAGTATGGAGGGTCTCTCCATCTCTCACTGCAGCACAGGGGTTTCTTAAGTATCACCACCGTGTCTGATTGAGGCACGAAGGCTGAGAAAGCTCAGTGGATCAAAGACTTTTCAAATAGCTTTCTCTCTTTCTCTTTATGTTTTTTTTTCTCAACTGTCACACTGTGGTTTTGTCTAGTTAGAGACTCATTTGCACAGCAGGAGAGTTTTGAAACAATAAGAGGAGAAATAAACCCCAATGAAATTATAATAACACACTCTCTAATGAAAGATTAACTGTTTGATATGCCTGCTGTGATGCCGTATGCTTTTTTGTTTCCTTTTTTCCTTTCAAATATGGAAATCAAGTCGTCTTTGACTAGGTTCCTATGTGGGAGGTGTTGACTGGATAATGAATCTGACTGAGAAATTACATCCGCAAGTTACAGATTTCATTAATTGAAGCCTTAAAGGTCTAAATGCTTATTTTTTTTACAATTATGGTTATAGTCACAATCATAATTTTTTGCATATTGGAAAAGGTCAAATTATGAATCAGATAATTCCATTTGCCAACTGCTGTTTACTTTGATACAAGGATTTCCGTTACAATTATATTCACAAACGTGTATATAACCAAGCATTGCAAATATGTGCTCGACACAAAAAGTAATGTAGATAAACACATTATTTTAACAAACAGTATGTACACACATTATGTCAAAAAACCCTAACTCTAACCCATAAATATAAAGAAGAGAAAACAAAAGAAAGAGGGGGAGACAATATGTTATTGTTCAATGAAAATGTCATTGTCAATTTGGATAGTTTTATTAAGTTTTAGTGTTAAATTAATATAAAAATCCTGTTAACTCAGATGCATTGTTTTCCATTCAGCATTAATGCATGTGAATGTAAATGTAAATCGAGTCCAAAAGATAATTTAATTCAGTAGTAAAATGTTATTTATTTATTTAAAGAGATAAAGAATAGTTGTATATATATTGCGCAAAATGTTGATGTGCACTTTGATTCTAGGTTTCTTGTCACTGATAACAAGTCAGATTAAAGATTGACTATGGAAAACCTTAAAAAATAGACTGTGAACATGTGTGTGTCTCTCTCTCTCTGCAGGGACATGAAGTGCGGAAGATTACAGCCATTGACCAGGATCTTGGCCGACCAAGAGGCATCGGCTACACCATCATCTCAGGTCTGAGTCACATAATCAATCTGACATCTACAGCACAGAGAGGGGGAATCGATCACTTCTTATCATAATCCCACAGCAATAATAGACAAGTCTCATCAAGCACAACAATCAATAACAGCAGAGAGCAGCACCTCAGAATTGGAGAATAGACTTGCCTGTAAGCATTTATTAATCACTGCTGGGTGCAGTTGTGTGGAAGTCAGCCTTCAGTTTGTGTTATCGTTCACAAGTTGGCTAGTGTCATCAGAAAGAGGATTTTAATTTGTCAGAGTGACAAATGTTATCCCTGGCAGTAGAGGATGATCTCATGATTCCTTGTTGATTTTTGTGTACGGTTGTTTTACTACATATGTCACTCATGCTTTCTGGGTAAAGATCTTAAAATATAAGTGATAATTATCACCATACTGGGCGTTTTCCTAAAATCCATCACCTGTAATTATACGTGAGCGTTTAACTTAAAAGAGGAAGAAAGGCAGTTTGTATGTTGCTGATAAGACTGTAGCACTGATCCTGCTCTAATGCTCCTAAACCGAGTTTTCTTACCTCTGCCAAGGATGAGATCTTTGTGCCTGCCAGTTAATTTGCCTGTCTGTCTGTCAGGAGGATATCTCAAAAACCCATGAGCAGATTTTCATGAAACTTGGTGCACGGACAAGGAGCTCAAAGTTAGATTTGGTCTAACATGTCCATATCTTGTCATTGCCTTATCTTTATTATGGTATGTTAATACAGGAAGTCCTTTTGGTAAGTTAGTAGGATGAAGAAATCAGAAACTCTTAATCACAAAATAATGTCTTCATCAAGTGGGAAAAGGGCACTTGTTAGTGGAGTTATATCTTTTCAAAGTGAGTCCCCTGTTTCCCAATATCAGATTCTAATATTTTACTTCATGGCAGCCACACATTCTTCTTGACTTAACTTTTACAATCAAATAACTTCATAACTGGAGAAATTGTTTCACTCAAAATATTACTCATATTTGGGTGCATGGAGTTGTTTGTGTTTATTAAAGACACAGAATATATCTTTATTGTGGACATAAATGTTGCAGAAAACAAACCTCTTGTTCACCTTATATTTATTTAATTGATCCATTTATCTTCTGTTTGGTTTTTTTCAACAAATGATCATTAGGTGGCTCTTTTTAATTATTTGAACACGTTTCTGCAGCTTCTCCTCGCTGTGGCTTTGGCTCACCTCTTCGATTAAACTCCATACTCGTATTAAGATAAAATGCATAAACAGTTTTGACTCTGCATTGCATGCCCTGCTTTAATAATATTCCCAATACCCCCATAGGATGTTTATTTTCACCACAATCAACATTTCAATCCTGAAAGACGAACAATCTCGCCAAGATCCTTCAGGACTGAAACACAGAGGTATGTGGGGAAAATAAACACCTGCTGGGAGGATCACAGCCGTGTGCGGACTGTATCCTTTAAACTCTGCATGCCCCCTGTCGAGCCCTGAATGGCCAGGATGGAAGGACATCGGTGCCACCAGTGTTGCCAGCTGGCTGATAAGGGCTGGCACTGCTTGATAAGCCTGGCACACCATGGGAATGTTGGGTGATAAAGATATTCATTGTTCTGCCATCTGCTGAGTCACTGCTTGACCTCACAGCCTAAGTAAGGAACTTGACCCTGCGTGTGTGTGCGCACATGTGCACAGTCATATATTATTTGTGGAGGGATGTGCTTTAATGCACGTGTGCACTTGATTGCTGTACAGTCCGGACAATCAGTCCACAGCCAAGTCCATTTCTTCATTGAGCTCACCATAAACACTCGGCTCCCATTCAGTGCACACACCTACTCAGTCTTACTTACCGCCTGCTGCCACACGTTGTGTTGTTGTGTGTGTTGTGTTTGTAGCAAAGTTGAAGGGCTGAGTTAAGCTCTAGAGGAGAAGAGCATTAAAAAGACATTAATTAGGTGGTGCGATGTATTCCCATTCGTTGCAAAATCAAGAGTTATAGCACCGCACTAAGCCCTTATGGAGATGAAGCCTGTAGGCTTGATAAAATCATTATGAGTTTTATAGATAATTGAAGTTGAAGGGTGATGCAGTGCCAGGATATAAAGGTGGGAGGGTGAGGTTGTCAGATGATGCATTTTGTGTCTGTTGTGTTTTCTAGGTGTACATGTGTGTGCTTGTACCTGTGTACTCGCACATATGTACAGTGTCTGTCTCTCCCAGCTCATGTGCTCTGCAGTCAGATTAACGGGGGGCATTGTTGTTGGCACACTTGAGTGTGACTCTGCTCAGCGCCTCTCTTGCCTTCCTGCTCCTCGCCCCGAGTGTCCTCAGAGATCACGGCTCTCTCCTGCGGGACTCGTCTCATTAGTTCAGTAATTAAGATAAACTAGGTTTTAATTGCAGCAGTGATTTATGCTAATGATTGTGGGATTCAAGATGAGGATTTCTCCTCCCTCCTCCAATGAGAGGGCAGATCAGGGATTTGATGTGTATAAGCGATAACATCACGACTGAGCTCTGCCTCCAATGTTGCAGATGTTATTTTTTGTTTGGATGATGGAGATTCAGGGGGCGGCTCTGGTGGTAAATCCCTGGCCCAGAGGGGGTTATGTGTCCCTTACTGGACCTCTGACCTACTGGTCTCATTATAAGCTCTTCCCTTAACCTGATTCTGCTCTGTGCATTCTGTAGGTTTGCTACTAAACTTGTATAAAACGCTCTTAACTTGGATAATTAAATAAGGATCTAACTACATGCCCTCAGTGGTTGTTGCCCTTAACAAACAATAGATAGATAAACAAACATCGGTGAGGTGAAATTGATTTAATGACCAAATACGTTACCAGATTCTGCTGTAATTTCTCCTCTTGTTTCCTTTTTTTTTGGACATCCACCATCCACATTTGCATTTAGTGCTTAATGATGTTGGCCCCCTGTGAATCTCTATTGTGATTTACAGTATAATTATCAAAGCCTGAAGCTTAAAAGCAGCATTAACCACGTGGTGTGTGTCTGAAAACATTTAAGCAAACAAGATAGGGAATAATAGTTTCTTCTTCTTTAATACAGCAGAGTTAATTATGTTGCCTTGGATTGCTGAGAGGCTCGCTGGACTGAAATGAAATCATGGGTCTAAGAGATTGTGAATGGTCAGTGACAAATCCTCACTGATCACATACAAGTCAATGGTACCCTGATGATAATTGCTGTTTCATAGTTTTTCTTCTGGTACTGCAAGTATTCAGCCAAATATGTAAAATCTGATGAAATCCAAATGCACGGTCCCCGATGTGAAACTCTATATGTCCTTTATGACAGAAATGGGATCTTCAAATTATCAACCTAACATTTTATTTAGTGAGTCAAATCGGCCACTGGCAACGTTATATCAGGTGATGGTTTTTACAGTTATTCAAAATATTCTTGTAATTCGTGTTTGAAAAAAGTCAAAATGGGTGAGTTTTTTGCTCATGCTGGAAATTGGCTCATTAAGAAATGCAGGGAGGAGGATAGCAGAAGAACTTGCCAGGTGTTCAGGTATCTCTTTTTAGCAGTAACCATATGGTGAGGGAATCAAATATCTGCTTGCTCGGTCTTGTTTCACTGGTTGCTATGACTCCAGTCGCTGCCGAGAATAATAAATGACCTTTTACTGTGACAGTCTTACACCATCATGATCTCCATCTTGGCCCCAGTCCTGAAATGGTTTAGAACAATAAAATCACCTGAGAGTAAGGGAGACATTTTTTACAATAGGCAAATAGAATATCGTATTCAATGGTAGGGTCGGTAAGTTGTTTTTGAAACACTTGTTATCTCATTTGTTGAAATTCTCTTCACATTGTGTCTGTGAAGAGAATTTCTGTGGCCATCCCAGGACTGTAAACAAGAGAAGTCATTAAATCAGACTGAATGAAATGATTCACTGGTGTACCTGCCCTGACTGCCTGCATGGACCCTGCACGTGCATGACCAGAGTCCTCACAAGTCGGCGAGGTGTGCACAGCTGAGGCAGAGATGAGAAGTTACGGAGTAGTCGGCTTCTAGCAGTTGTCAGGCAGTGCACGTTCAGGTGTTTTGGAGGCGTAGCTTTGATGAGAGGGCTGATGGGGGTGGGATGTATCAGTTGGATACTTTCTAAGTGTAGCCTGCTCTTGCTAGCTTTTTCCGGATTACAAACCCTAGCTTTGAATGTCTTTCCAGACAAAACCAATTTCAGTGTGATGAGCTTGTAATCACACGTACCGGGCCTTGCACAAGCATTACACAGCTTTTGGCCAACAGCTCCAGCAACAAAACCTGAGCCATTATTCACGCAAACCCTTTCCCGAGGACAGCCAAGGCAGGAGCACAGACAGTCTCACTGCTGCTAACATCCTCAGGGAGTGACTGACACAAAGCCAAGGTGGACTCAGTCTGGCAAAATGTCCCCACAAAACGCACTCACATGAGGATGTCTGCCTGCACAAATATCTGGATGGATTTCCTCCAATTCACACAGAGATGGAGTCGCATCGGAAACAGGTAAAAGAAAAACGGAAAAAAAACGAATATTGTTCTTCAGAAAACATGAAAATAGCTTATTTCCGGTCACCTTTACCTTTGTAAAAGGAGCTTGTCTATCTGAGATTGTATCGTGGAGTTAGAGGCCGACAAGTCTTGTCCAAGAGTATTACTGTCCATCAGGATAAGAGTTAAGCCCTTGTTTAAAGTTTGTGGCCTATCCACTGTGCTGGAGCAATAGTGTAAGGACAAGCGGAAGGAAATTCAGCCCACCTTCTTACTGAATAAAAGGACATCCTCCAAGCCGTTCATGTCAGCCTCTTGTTTATCAGTGTGTGCTTCTATCTCTTTTGTCATTTGGAAGCACAACTAATCCCATCTTAAGCCCTTTTCCATCTCTGTCCTTTTCTCCCCTTTTAGATGATTCTTCTTTACTCATTGCATCGCCTCAGTGTTGTAAAAACTGCAGCAAAGAATCAGCCTGCATTGGATTTTAATTTGCATGAACTCGAGCAGAATAATTGTCTAAATTGATAAAAGATGATGACTTGATTTTTCAGTTGCATTTACTCAAAAATCCTGCAGTGGAGTGAAGTTTGTCAGAGGCTGCAGATTGAGAGCACATAATACACCGACACAGACACAGTGTAGCCACAGGCAGCCACTGACTTCCATGGCCTTTGTCTGGAGTAGCATGTGAACACTCTGTCCACCACTGACACAGGAGCAAGACAGACAACTCCAGTCGCCCTCCTCCCTGCATACAGGTCAGACAGGTAGGGCCCCGCCATTTCCTGCCTGGATAGACCGATAAAGTAGTAAAGGCGATTATTTCCCCTCGTCTGCCTCTCCAAACATATCTCTATCCTTCAGTACTGCTGCACCCTGATGCCCTGATTCCACGCTGCGACTGACTCGTTTCGGCAGGTACGCCGTAATATGGACAAGGCTAACACCTGTTATTCTCTGGGGAACTCTTATTGTGACTGTCACGTCGGGCGGATTTCTCCTGGTTTTCAATTAGACGGTCCGAGGCTCTCAGCGGCCTGTTGCTATGTAATCTCTCAGAGAAAGCAGATCCATTCTGCGGCACAGTGATCACAATCCAAATGCTGGTCGAGTCTATAGCTGTTGTGTCCAGGCCTCACGGACTATGATTTACTGTACAATAGTTACTGTATAAGAGTCAGTAGTATTCCTCCGTTTGATCTTTTATATCCTCTTTTGAATCTGCTTAATCCAAACGAATCATGGTTTATTCAGTCAGCCAATGCCCCACATGGTCCAATGCACTTAATGCTTCATACTATATATTAAAACCATCTTCACACATGACCTTCGGGTAAAATCTTGAGGATTGGCAACGGAGTGTACCCAGGGTTTGCCTTTCACACATGCACAACACAGCGGGAGGTTTTCTGCACAGACGCATTCTCAACAGCAATGAATCCTCTGCATTATTCAGTCGAGAGGTGGAGCAGCCGGGTGTAGCAGACAGAGGCAGGAAGTGACATATTAACTCTACAGCGGAGATCACATGAGTTTCTTCAGAACACACAGACATCAGTGTTTGAGAACATGCGTTAGAAAGTAAAACCTCCATTCTACTCTTGGTCTCATTGTTTGATGTCCTTTTGAAAACACTTATTTATAGCAACATTACATTCCTAGCATTTATATATTATCAATGTTATCTACAGGTAAGAGGAGGTCCCCCTCTATTTCTGTTTATTTGTGGAGTAAAGGGGCTGCTGCTGCCTTTGAGAAATGTTATCCTTATAGCTATCTGCCTCTGAACAAGCACATTTCCAGATGTCAAACTCTATTTCCTCAGCTGCTGTCTTCCAGCCAGCTGCTCTGTGTACACAGAGTACTAAACCTGATTTTGCATCATCTGACAAATTGCAAGAAAAATATCAGATAGAAGAGAAATCCCAAGTACGCTACGTCTACTTTCAGAGACAATAATTCTCACACATAAACTGATCAGCCACCACACTACAACCGGCTTTAATGTTGTTGCTAATTGGTGTGTTTGTGAAAAGAGATAAGACGGTAAGACATCTTGAGCTCACAGATCAAAGCTGGTAATCAATGCAATCAATAGCTCTAAGTTTGATTGTTTTGCTCAAGACATGAAAATGGTGGATCAATATTTTTGTCTGTGACCAGGTAGAGAATCAGTGATCAACAGAGGCAGCTCTCAGATCTGTACTACAGTTTAAGAGCTGTAACAGGTGGCCTGTTACTCAGCGATAAGAGATTGTAAGATGCATGGTCGTGGCCAAAACTATAAACCTTGAATAATTTCCCTGCTCATCATTGCATGTTTAGTTGCAGGTAGAGGTATCTTGTATGGTCTGGTGCTGTGAATAAGACAACTGGCAGATTCATCCATCCTGAGGGATCCAATCCCAATCTGTCAGCTCTACACATTTGTCCTCAATGTGTCTTGAGATCTGATCGCTCAGACCACATATGGAGGTGGTCTGGGACACATATTATGGACGGCCTCCGCTGATGTTTCTTACCTGCCAGATTTCAAAATGAGTTGAGCGTATTTTGAAGCTTCTCAGTGTCCATAAGTTAATTTGATTGTGGCCACAATGTCAACACTGATCATCACATAATGAGTTTTTCAGGTAAAACTTTATTATTCCATAATAGAGCTGCATGTTGGGCATTGAATCACTCAGCCCCGCCTGATGCACTCTCTCTCTTTCTCGACATATCCACAAAGACCTACAAATGGACACATCTATGTAATAAGGAATCAGATGAGCATTAAGTAACTCATCTCCCACGCATACAAACAGACTCAACTAAAACAACTAATATTCTAAAATCTTCCGACATCCTCTCTGATATGCTTGACGTTTTTTACTCAAGTCCTGGTAGTAACAGAGATAAGATATATAAGTCTGAAAGTTAGAGGAAAAGATAATTTCTCCTTCATTATAACAATAATATAATTTGTATCATAACTGTGCCCTCTGTTAATGTTATTTTTGGGGTCAGAGTATTTTAAGTTTATACAGTTTGCATCATCACCACCACAGTCTTCAAAGAAAAAGTCGACACTCTTCTTCTGAAAAATGATTCATGGATCCTGTGTGACGCTCCTTGCTTTAATAACTCAAACATCATTTGTCACAAGGTAGATGTAGCCATGAAACACTTCTACATTCCAAGCTCAACAGAAATATGGGATCAACAGGAGCTGTTCTAGATGCAGCAGGAGCAGCTGCTAGTCAAAGCTGAGGCAACGGGGCTCCTCAAAAACAGTGGAAACGTATCTAACTAGCTGCATCAAGCTGTTTGGTACCTGGGCGAAAAAGTTGCTTTCATCTGTCATACATTGTCTTGGAATATTTGTCCTTGAACCTCTTCTCTTTTTGAAAAAAAAACAACTTCTGATGGAAGTAGTTCATTGAGTATTCATGAAATGCAGCTTGTCTGCCAATAGCAAGACGCCCACAGGGCCATTATCACTCCGCATCACACACACAAAAACACAAGCATATGCCCTGGTAGCTGTCACACACTGAAGGGTGTGTGTCAGTGCACAGATGAGCATGTGCACAGTGTGTGAACAGCTTTTCATTTAGCTGTAGAGAGAGTGAGAGAAGTTTGATGACAATAACTTAACCCTCATCATCAACATGATTTGCCTGTAGGCGTGATCCTTAAAAGTGACACTAATTTGTGTACATTTATCAAAGTACATGAAATCTTAGCCCCCAGACTCTGAGCACTGGCTGGATGCCATATCACATTACAAGAATGTTCCAGCGCCCCCTTGGCGTTGTCACAAACTAGAGAAAACAGTTGTCACGAGCTTAGTCATGGTGATTACACTTGGAGAACTCCTTCTTCAGCTGTCCTCAAAAGCTCATTGCTCGGAGAAAAGTCATTGTCATCAACTTGTTGCATGTTCGATTGACTTCACTAGCTTAATTTCCTAGTTTCTCCTGTTCTGTCGGGCAATCCCGAAAGAACAAGCTTAGTATTCTCTCTCATTTCTCGCCTCTCTATTTTCCTTCTCTGTGTTTGCATTCAATGTTTTGCTCTTTGTATGAAGAATGAGGAATGAGCAATGAGAAAGCTTCTCTTGGTAAATGTGCTTTCACTTCAATGTTCATGGCGGAAGAATTAATGTTTTTGTCAATAGACAATATAAAATCTGTCGTGTTTTCTATAAGCTTTGGGTATAGTGAGGTTATTCAAAGTGGCAAATGATATGGATTAGTTATTATCTTTCCTCCCACCACAATATTTTCTGAATATTTTTGTGTGTGTGTGTTTGTGTGCGTGTGCGTGTGCGCATGCGTGCGTGTGTGTGTGTGTGTAACCTGCAGTAGACAAAATCATGACACGGTTTCTCATTTTCCAGTCCAATACTTACGGTAATGTGAGAGCATGGCTAATCCCCCTGGAGTCTCACGTCATAGTATCAAACTCTGCCAGTTAACACCACTTGCCCTCTGACACACACACACTCACACCAGCCACACACACACACTTTGCAATTTCAGAATTGAAATATCTGTCTATTGACACCTTAACGCCGACACAAATATCATAGAAATTGTATATATATTCGGTGTGTGTGTGTCTGTAGAAATTGTCACACCCTTGGGGTCTAATTGTAGTGTCCTGGCAGATCACTGGAGAACACTCTCTATCAGCAATTAGAATATGATTATATTTATTTTCTCAGTGGGACCTGTGAGTCACTCTTTGTAATTCCAGTCAGTCTCTCTGGTAAAACGAAGTGGGTAGGTCTACTGTTGCACGTTTGTTGAAAGACAAGAGTGTGTGTGTGTGTGTGTGTGTGTGTGTGTGTGTGTGTGTGTGTGTGTGTGTGTGTGTGTGTGTGTGTGTGTGTGTGTTGTGTGTGTGTGTGTGTGTGTGTGTGTGTGTGTGTGTGTGTGTGTGTGTGTGTGTGTGTGCGTGCTTGTGTGTGTGTGCTTGTGTGTGTCAGTCGTTGCTTGGCCAGGTGAGCACCAAGTTGTCCGGGTAAGGAGCGGCTGTTGGATAGATTGGCATTCTAGTCAGGCCACTGAAGCTGACAAACCAATTTAGAGGCATGATGCCTACACAGAGTGGGTCAGAGTCCCTGATGCACATTACCCCCCACCACAACCAATCATTATCAAAAACAACCTCGTGCCTGGCCCTTCAATCAGAGGAGAAAAGACAAATGTTGCAATGAACGCTGTGTCAGCTTATTTTCATTGGTGCATGACACAAAATGGCTTTTTTCCCCCCATGTTCAATCTTATGATGACACAGATGATGCCTAATAAACAACTTGACCCTAGCAGTTGCATTAAGGTTAATGCAGTGATTACCATGTGTTATCATATTGCAAGAGAACATGTAATGCTGTTAATCATCTTCTTGTTTCTTGGAGTGTCAGTGCCAACATGTCTGTATTATAATTTTTTTCTTACGTTTTATGATGATGAGATTATAAGTAATTTTAGAATATAGGACTATCTGGTGAATATCCCCTGATTGTTTGAAATTCTTCTGCACAGCTTAAGTCACCATCTGCCATTAGATGTTAGAAGGTGTTAGCGTTCACCAGTGGGTGTCAGGGTCATGTTTGGGCCTTGTAATGAACGATACAGGCCGAAGTTGAGGGTACGGTTAGGCTAATGGTAAATTAGCTACTGACCTGTATGGTGGTACTATGAAAGCCATGTGTTGCCTGCTCAGTAGATCAGACCTCATTACCTCCAAGCCCCTTTTCAAACTGAACACTGTCCCATCTTAGAACATAGGACAAAATGGGGAATATCCCTTGTATGTTCTACTGCACTAACTAATGCCTTGATTAATCTATTTATTGACTCACTCAATTGAATAGATAATGTAATGGACATAATCAGCAGTAGCAGTAACATTTTTACCCCCTTCACCTCTTTCCACCTCTTGGACTCAATCCAGGCTAATTACCCGAGGTCTCGACCCTCTCTGCCGGCCTGCCTCCTCTCCTCCTTCCCCCCTCTCTGCTCTTTGTTCTGTTGTTGCCTCCCATTCCAGGCTGTGGTACTGAGCAATAACAGAGCAGCGAGTTTGGAATGGGGAACACAAGCAAGGGTTAATCTGTTGACCCTAGCCACTGTGCACTGAAGACCTATCATCTGACCATGTTTCTCTGGAGTCGAGACCTCAGCTTATACTATAGACTCTCAGAAAGAGTGATTCTTAATTGACCCACTATGAAAAAAAGCAATATTTGTAATATTGTGACATGCACTGATAAGTGACTACATGCAGGAAAAAAGCATTTAACATATTTAAGGTCATACTTAAGTCAGTCTTTACTATCTCATGTCATACAAATATATTGTATGTGCAGACAGTTATAAATCCATATCAGTGATTAAGACAATAATCACAGTAGAGGAAACCAAATAATGTGAATGACGTCTGACTTGCATATTTCAAAAGGTGCATTTACGATCTGGAAAACAGTGGTTGCTATGTACATTTCAGAGAGAGATGCATAACCATTTTATTGGTCAGAAACAAAAAGCTGATTAGTTGATAATAGGACGTCAGTGGATGTAGTCCTCAAAAGAAATTAGCTTAGCGTTGATAGCTCCATTCTGTAATATAGTAAATTAAATACCACCTCGACCTGTAACTGATGTTTCTACTCTGTGCATTTTTAATAATCTCTACATGACAAGATTGTTCTATGTTTCTAACATTTATATAATTTGTTTCTAAACCTGTTATGATTTACTAAATGCTTATATATAGACAGCAATACAAAATAATTGGCAGACAAAGCAGAAGTGGTAGATTAATTGAAAAAGCCACAAAAGTAAATTTAGTCAAATAATGTTTTTACAGTGGACAAAAGTGTTGACAACAGCACGTAAATGATATCCATTCTCTTTATTTATAACAAGACTTCCATTTCCTGGCATGTCTACTACAGTGTGGTTCTGTTTTTATCTAAAAAACACAACACTCCGGGTCTCTTCAATCAACCAGTCAACTATGTGCTTGTGGTCTATTGTGTGTATATTTTTTCTTTAATCTATTTTTATCTTGACATTGAATGACCTTAATAGGCATGTGTTTCTCTTATTCATCCTGACTTTATCCTGTTTATCATACACCAGTTGTAATGCTCGCAGCTCGTCAGAGCAGAGCTTTCAGATGGACTTGAATATCAACAGTCTTCCAATTCAGACCTGTTTGCTCCATTGTTTGCCTTTCACTGAGCAGATTGCTGGGATAGTGTTAAAATGCATGAACTGCTACTGTCAGAAGATTGCACGGCGGCCGCTTCAGGTCTCAGGCAACACATGTGGCACAGACCAGGAATAGGAATGAAAATGGCAGTTGGGTGTGTTTTTTTCGTTAGTTGTCTCCATCTGCTGGGTGTAATTAGCAGGCAACTGCCACATGATGCCTAAAAGAGAGAGGGAGAGAGGATGTCAAAGAAGAGTGGAGGAGAGGTGAGAAGTTAACAAGTAGGACAGTAATTTAAAAAGGAAGTGGGGGAATTAGAAATGTATATGAGTTTAGGACTCAAGTGGGTCTCAGTCTCATATTTTAACCTGTATAATTAAAGTGACTAGAGAACATCAGGCACACTCAAACTTGTTAATGAGAACAGTGCAGCGGTTATAATTTGAAATGCTCGTCTTTGAAGAAGTGCACAGACTATAGCAAAGTTAATGCAATCCATCAGCCCATGTGAAATGATGAAGTGCAGGAGCAATGTGCAGTCTGGTAACAGTCAGTCTTATATGCACTCCCATTGTCTTGAGTTTTAAACACATGGTTGAAAGAATCAGAATTTAGGGTTTATTGAAAGTTTTATCAACAGAATTTTATAGAGATATGTGATTCTCAATCAATCAAATCAATGATTTGTATACTCATTGATTTAATACAATTTGACTCATAGGCCTTAACAAGATGTTACATGCTCTGCACTTAACCCTCGACAAGAGAACCTACAAAAAAACTACCAAAAGCCTCAGAGAGAGCCACAAGTGAGGGATCCCTCCCCCAGGTTGGACAGAAGTATAACAGAGCATCAAAAAAATAACAATATTTACAACAATCATGAGAAAAGACAGTTACATTAATGGAGAGTCAAATCAATGTTCAAGGTATTTATACAAAAGATAAAGTCTGACAGAGAAGAAGGGAGTAGTAATGGCAGTTTAATGATAACCGCACTTCCATTAATGGTAGTATATCCGAGTAGGCATATTGAAATGTAAGGAAATCTAGCCTCTTGGGAAAGAACCCAGTCAGTAATATGTATTGATGAGACATTAAAGTGCTGAAGAGGAGGAAAGACAAGCTCCATGTGTCCCTCGACGACCTGAGCCAGCTCTAAGTACAAGCTTTTTCAAAAAGGAAGGTTTTAGGCTGACTCTAAAATGTAGTGTGGGGGGGAGGGGGGTGGGGGGGGGGATGATAAATAGATAGATGACATATATCCATCTCCCTAAAATACCTTTGGCTTTTATTTACTTATTATAACTCAGACGTTACAATGGAAAATGCGCTTATTTTGTATCTAGACTGTTTCATAATTTAGGTCCAGAATTTGCTCCAAGTTTCTCCTGCCAGTCCACTGCCAGAATGAGCCCATTTGAGAACACAACAGGAGATCCTCTGCAGGATTCACCACCAGCAAGTGCTGTGCTGATGACCCTTCAAAACAAATGACTTATGAATAAAAGAAAAAACTGTACAAATATCTCGAGATGAAAATGCGATGCCATACATGTAGACGACACGGACGAAGATGTCGAAAGAGCGTTCGTTGATGTTGTTGTTGATGTGCTGTGAACAAAAACACATGATCTCCTGATCAGAATTAAACCTTACATCCTGCCTCTGCCTGCTGCACCCCCCCCCTCATATGAATGCTGCTGAGATTTGTGGTGTTGTGAACACAACTGAGAAGGGCGTCTCCTACTGCGTTGTTCATGTGAGAAAAGGCAAACTCCAGAGAATGTCCCGACCCAATTGACATGAGTTAATTTCTGAAAAAAGCTTTTGTTTCTTTTTAACAATTGTCTTCTTCATTGCCTCTCTTGGGATATTGGAATTAACACTTATACAATACGACATATGTTCAGTGGATGTGAATAAACAGGGACTCTGACCCTAACATCCCTTAAAGAAGTTTAGTGGGAAGAGGTAGCTGATGAAGAAATGGAAGCAGTGGAAGGTGAGTGTGGACAAGTTGGAGGTGGTGGGTCAGCCTAAGGCAGGTAGAGAGACAAAAGAAAGCACAGCAAAAGCCCAATCCATATTGCATGAAATGGAGACATGCACATTGCTCATCCAGCGCCTTCCTCTCCAGCCGCACCTCGCTGCATCCCAGAGGTTGTGCTGAATTATCCACCACGCCAGTTCCTTTTGTCCCTCTGACTTTCTTATCTCTGTCTCTCTCTCTCTCTCTCTCTCTCCATCTATCCATTCAGGGAACACCAACAGCGTTTTTGCCCTGGACTACATCAGCGGCTCTCTGACAGTGAACGGCCAGCTGGACAGAGAAAACCCACTCTACTCAGCAGGATTCACTCTCACTGTCAAGGTGAGCCTCTGAATGTGAGGGGACTGTCACAACCCAGACAAGCGATCGAAATTCGGTTTCGCCAGTGGATCAAGAGGGAGCTTTGATATGATAGTGTATTAAATCAATGCACTTTCTGCCTCAAAGGACCTGCTAAATGCAATACTTCGCCCTTGCTTGTAATATACATATCACATAAAAGTCCTTGAAGATACACACTGTTCCAATTAAGAACGATGTCAAGGTCAGTGCAACACTGATTAAATACAAGATCCTGTCGCACTGTACAGTATGTGTCTATAGATGTTGTGTCAATATGCCTCCACACTAATCAGTTCCAGTTTAAGTATGTTAACTGGGCTTCTCAGTGAAGGCATTTATGTTTCTGATTCTCTGATAATGTCCCATTTAGAGTCTTGTGTTCAGTTAACTGTCAGCAGCCAGGGAGGACAGAGGGAGCGGAGGAGGACAAGATAAAGGAAAAGGATTTACAGAGCTCTTCATTGCTTAGGGCTCCTTTGTTCTTCCCTCTGGTTCTTTCTTTTTGTCGTTCTTGAGCAGGTGCAGTCTCCAAATCCCTCTGTCCCTCCACTGAGCCTAACGTCTATCTCACTTGGCTTTTTAGCATGTCAGTCCTGGGCTCTCACCCTCAATCTCTCCCCACCCACAGATCTTCCCACCTTGTCCACTCTGCCACTTTCTCTTTTGCCTTCACTTCTTCTCTTTCATTGTCGTACACCGAGTGGCTCCCACCCGCTGTGAGAGGGTGCGTGAAATGAGAGTGTATGGATCTGTGATCAAATGAGCACCTTTTGCTGTGTAACTGTAATGTTACATGGATTTTGATGGCTTGCCTAGTCAAATCCTTTGCACCTGCACTGGACAATAAATGTCCTTAAAGAGCAGCTAATGGCCTCACTAGCACTCATGTGTTTCCTCATTCAGCTCCTATTATTGCTAATAAAAAGCAGGTTGCATGAAATTTTTATGAAAGCGTGCTGAGATACAGCTGGCTCTGAGGTTTAATACAAAAGAGATTATGCCTTACATATCCCAGCCTCACTCTATCTTCTTAATTGAAATCAATAATTACATAGAAAAAAGGTAGAATAACTGAAAGTGCTGAAAACGAATAAATGTCGCCCAAAAATGTATTTATAAGATATGGATTTTTTTTTCTCTACATTTTCTCTCTCTCTCTCTCTCTACTTGTGCTTTCTTAGGTGCTGCTGCTATTGATTGCGGTGTGCCATAGTAATACAACTAATTTCTCAACTTCAGGCAGCTTAGATAGTGCTGAGCATATGGAGGTTGCGGTCAAATGATTCAGTGGCATCGGGACGGGAGAGGCTAAACTTCCCTGATAACCCGGGCAGAGGCATGTTGTAGCTGCCTCTTCTCTTACTGCTCGTGACACCACTCTATCAATAAAAGGGACCACACCTGCCCAGTCCTACCCCTGCCTCATTTTTTCATTTTCCACCCCTCACATCATTGATATCCGATTGTGTGTGTGTGTGTGTGTGTGCGATTGTGTCTTCGCAAGGCAACTCCTCTCTCATTGTGTGTCCGTGCGTGTGCATGTGTGGATGTACATTTTCTGGGCCCCTCTTTTGGCGTCACTTTGAGCCTATTTCTATGATTGCTTTGAGTCCGTCTTTCCACCTATTGATCCAATAAATGAACAGCTGTAAATACCTGGCTGAGATTGCTTGGTGACCACCTCCATCCAAAATGATATTTTCAGTGCAATCAAATGCATCTCATGTCTCTCTCTCTCTCTCTCTGTCTCTTTCTCTCTCTCTCAATCTCTCTCCCTCTACGATTGCCGCTCCCCGTCCCTTGCTCACTATAAGGCCACGGAGTTGAAAGATGATCGCAGTCCATCAGATGCAACAGTGATGACCACCTTCACCATTCTGCTAATTGACAAGAATGACAATGCCCCGAAGTTCAACAGCTCCGAGTATCGAGTCCGCATCACTGAGCTGGCCCAGGTCGGCTTTGCCCTGCCCCTCTTCATCCAGGCCGAAGATAAGGATGAGGTGAGTCACTCCCATGATGGAAGTCACAGTTAACAGCAGTCACAACATTTCTTGACAGGATAAGGCTCTTATTCAGATATGGCTGCAATTCAACTATGCTGTATCTGATCAACATCTGATCTTTTATTTAGTGTACTCTGTGATTTCTATTTTGGGTTGCAAATATAAATGCAGATGTATGAGATCATAAAGATTCACAAAATATTCAGCCTGTAGCTTCTCATTTTTATCCAGTGCTTATCGTCAAACCAGCCCCCACCACCATGTCTGTAATTAACATTAATACCCTTATTATTTTATTAAATAACTTATTTCTTAAAGTAATGTAAATTAAATTAAACTTCTGATTAAGGTGCTCTCTGCAGTCTGTGTCCATTGTCTGACAAAGACAATTTGAGGGTAGACTGCACTCTTTAAATCAAAGTTTTCGAAGTTCCCACAACTCCAGCAGTGATACATATGCAGGAGTCATATTCTCATGTTGAAAATAAATAGTTATGAGCAATGACGTTTTGATTGAGGGGGAAATACAGTATAAGGTAATATACAGCTGTTATTTCACTGTATCAGATTCATATTTAATTTGATCAGCCTAAATACAAATTAGGAATGTTATGCATGAATTAATAATGGTATGTTTGAGACTAAGGAGGTACAGAGGCAAACAGCTGGGTGTGACACAAGACACTTTTCACTCTTGATTTGATCTTTAAACAAAGTTAGTTCAGACTGCTACATGTTAGTTGTTAGCACTCTGTTTTTGTGTGTAGGTTCACAATCATCTTATCTATAAATGCACTAGCTAAAAAGAACCTCAGGATGAAACTGCTTACACGGCAGATGTGTGTGTGTGTTTGAGGGACCGTCAGCAACGGTGTACAAAAGTGTGTCACTTCCCATTAGCTGGATCTATCAACCTAATGTGGTGACACACAGTCACACTCCCCAACACACACACGCAACTCAAACCCTTTTTCACTTTACGCTTGCTCTGCCATCCTGTCTCTCACTTTCTCTTTCCCTCCTTCTTTCCTATGTGCACATGCCCGCTCCCACCAGTGCATTGGACTCGACTACAATTTAATTTGCTCTGGAAGAGATGGGATAGAGCATCAAATTATACCTAACGAGGAAAATCAATCACCAAGGGTGCAGATAAGACGAAAGCTAGTCAACTCTGATTGATTTAGGCACAGTAGCTGCCGGGGTGGAATTTGACAGATAACTGCAAGTCAAGTGGATAGGGAAAAAGGTGGAGAGTAAAGCGAGGAAGGCATGAGGAGAGGAGGGAGGAGAAGAGAGGAGAGGAACAGAAAGTAGCTTGCATCGAAGCAAAGCCAAAAGTCAGAATAATTGGTGGAGCAGGAAGAAACTGCGAGATGAGCAGACAGAAGAGAAAGAAAGCACTTGGAGGAGCGATAGCAGGAGCATTTAGCGGCAAGTCTGTTTATTCATTCCGAGGACGGCGTGTTGCCGGCAGACAGGGGAGTGCTGCGAGCGTGTCGCTGCATGAAGGTGGGCTGACGACTCCGACACCTGGCATGTGATTAGAGGTCCCTCTGTAGGTTAGCACCCAGCCTTTTACCACTACCACTCAGTCCGGAAAGGTTCCCAGTCACTTAACATTCCAGCATCTCCAGCTAAGAGATCTCGGAACAAAACTAGTTTCACCAATATGCTGCATAAGAAAGCATTGAAAGCAAAAATACCTTTAAAAAAAGTGACTATTTAAAATACAGTGTCCTCAAATTGTGTGCATAGACATAGAAATTGCCTGTTCTCCCCCAGTCTTGCATTTTAAGACGTCTTTTTTTGTCTTGCAGTTTTCTATTGCTGTTTTGATCCTTTAAAACCTGCATGTCAGTGCCAGTACACACACTCATTCACACTCCGCTACACCTGTGCTGTAATCTCACTTTTTCCAAGTGTGAGGGATTATAGGCAGACATTTCATTTTTTTAGACGATGACACAAGTGGTAGTTAACTCTCTCTCTCTGTCTGTCTGTCGCTGCCTTCATATTCCCTTCTGCACGGCTAGGATCTTAAAAAACTTTTGCTGCTGGAACTTGTCACTAAACTTTGTGGCAGTTGCATCTGACAGGGTGCTTTTATTGGGGGCTTCTAAAGGCAGGAGCAAATGGACAGGCAATTACGGTTATGGGCAGTTTGAGGTGACATCCCTGCATATTGGATGGTCTTTTAAATAGGAGTCATCAGCCACAATGGTTCTCCCAGAGATGAAAACAAAAACAAGGGGGCTATTTCAACCACCAGCATAATGCCAATCAACCACAGCACCCGTCTTCCTCTCTCTGCCACAGTGGCTGCGTGATTGGCCGCCCCGCAGCTTTATATATTGAGACAGGAAGCATCGAGAGCAGTTTTCTCAGCTAAAGACAGCTACAGGCTTTTCAGAGCTGTAATGTCATTTTGACCCTAGCTTCTTCTATATTTACTTATCATGCTTGTGCACTTGAAGATTTCTCTGAGAAAGAGAATTGAAAGAAATAAGAGGTTTGTAGATGCTGCTGTTTTTGATATAACCACTGATCAAAGACTAGATATACCTGACCATACAGTCACACGTAATACAGAACTTGACTTCTTACTCACATATTATAAGATTGTTTTGGCAACAAATAGTATAGGACACTACACCAAACCCAGATGTTTAGATCTGTACTGAGGGAGATAGTCATGGTTGTTATCAGGGATCACATTAGCTCCTTTTTTCCTTCCATAAAACACACACTACCATGATTAAATCCTTTATTTTCAACCTTTCTTCACCAACTGGCTAATCATCCCAGTTGGACGTAATGTGTACATCTCTGTGGGCAGTCGCTCGGGATTGGCTTCATGATGCAGAAAGGTCGATTTACATATTGTGGGTGCAGCGTAGGGTTTATGAGGTGGAGATAAAGAAGAATTCAGATGAGGAGACGATATGATATGAGGCCATAAATTAATTCTTACATCTGTTTTGCTGTCTAACCATGTCATATACGTTTTCATCACATCTTTTAACACATACCACAAATTTTGATGGGTTTGTTTTTTCCCTTTTCTCTTCTTCCTTCCCTGCAATGTGCCGCTCAGCAGATCATACTGTATGTGTCCTGATATCTGAAAGATCTCTATATGGTTTTGCTTCAACACTCACAGTAACAGCAAATTATGACACACAGAAACAGTAGTATGGGATTTATAATAACCAAGGGCCCATCCGTCATGTACTGAACCCTGCGGATGTATTGGCATGAATCTGTGTGTATAGCACTCTGAAAGTTAAAGTGCCACTTTGTAAACAGCTCTGACCTCTGACACTTATTCTGAAGGACAGACAGACAAGGGAAAGGGAACAGTGTTTGGGGGATGTGCAGAAAGATATTGAAGGACGGGAGAAGTCTTGCGAAAAAGATGCAGAGATAGAAACCAAACATCTTGCTCATAACTGATAAGAGTGAATGGAGCTTTTGGTGCAAATCAGGGGTTTGGTGTCATGTCGGCTCAGACTTTCGGTGTATTTTTACAGTCTCTCTACCTCTTCCGTGAAATGTGAGCTTTGTCTTAAAAGGATGTTAACTTCCATGAATATCCGGTAGCATAAATGTTATCGTCTATATTCATCACTAGTACTTTAGACGCATAATATATATTACACACTGCACTTGTTCTCTCTGAACAGCTACTTTTTTCTCTGTCTTATCCTTCCTGCGGCAGGGGGTGAACAGCATGTTCCAGGTCTATCTGACAGGAAACAATTCGGAGTACTTCACCATCTCCCCCACAGCGGTGCAGGGGCGTGCCGACATCAGGATGAGGGTGGCCATGCAACTGGACTTTGAACGGATTCGCAGATACAGCTTCTCTGTGAGTTTCAAACTGCGATCATCTTTCAACTCTGTGCCATTGTGTTCTCATAGTTTGCATTTGAACATTAACATGACAGGGAATGCAGTCCCTGTCACTGAAGAAAGAATCACAAGGTGGGATTAGTCTACCCACAGTTTTCCAAGCCAGAAATCCTTGAAGGAAGTAGCATGTCCAACAAAGTATGCTGCTTTCAGACATGCACTTTCTAAAGTTGATTGTTAGAACGCAAATGCGCCAGTCAGTTGCTTCGGACATTCTCTGGAGTATAACCTGCCAGCCCTGGTGTTAAATGTCCCACTGAGCCCATGTTAAAATAGAGGAGCATGTCCTAGGAACTCATCACAAAAGAGCTGCCGTAACATGAACGACACTGACGATGACGTCAACTTGCAACACAATGTCAAGACAACAAGATTCAAGAGCTTTTGGTGATAAGAACTATGCCAATGATAAACTAAAATGTATGATTTCCGCCGGGGGCTTCATACACTATGTCCCTCCTACTCCCTTCACCTGAATGTTCCGGACATTTAGCTGTTTTTGTTAACGTGACTGTCCCAGACAATCGCCTGCTGCTCTGTCCAAATATGAAGAATTGGGTCTGTTTATGTCTGGAAATGGTTTAAGAAAAGGAGATTTCCCTTCGATGACCAAACATTGAGTTATTGAAGACAAAGCAGCTATAGTGTCCCTCTGTGTGACTGCCCCTGAATTAATTGTGGACCTGATTTCCAATCATCAAGTGTGAATGTTTCTTGCTACTTGAGTTTGTTTGGGCACAACGCTCATTCATACTTTAGCTGTATCACTTTCTAAACGCTGCACATTTGTTTGAACAATTTACCTCTGACTGGTTTACAGAACCAGAGGGGGCCATGATTAGTATAATCCAAGATAACCTAAGCTAATTTTGACAGAAACTTATTTGGCACAATAACAAATGGTTCCAGATTGTAGAATACCTGCCAATATTGTGAAATCTTTCTAAAACATAAACCAGTATTTTCTTTTTATCTCAAGCTGCTATATGTAAATCTGAATTGCCTCCACCAAGGAGTTTATGTTTTCACCTTTGTACAGTTGTTTGTGGTGTGTTTGTTTTTTTGATGGTTAGAAGCATGAGACAGAAACTAGCTGCAGCATGTGTCAATAAAAAATCCATTTAATGTTGGTGCTTATCAGGATCACGGATTGTTTGTTTCACTTTAATTACCATTGAAACGTGTTTTCTAACTATTTTTAATTAATGTCTCATGATGAAAATAACCAGTTTGTGTTCATGGGACTGAAATGTAAGAATTAAATTTGGTTTCATATGGGGACTGTTGGGCCTTGTTGGGGGTTTGGGCTGCACTCTGTCATTCTATTGTTGTCTCTCCTCAGCTCTATGCCAATGAGTCCATGTCCGACCATGTGGGATTCGCCCGCATCTTCATTGAAATAATCAATGAGAATGATAACCGGCCCATCTTCAGCAAACCCCTGTACAACATCAGCCTTCCAGAAAACACGCCTCCTGGTACCTCACTGTTACGAATCCTGGTAAGTAACATAGAAAACCACTGTGCAGTGTTGCCACTCTAGAGTGTGATAAATTACTCGCGTTGGTTTCTTGTGATTTATTTCCAAAGAGAAATTTAAATGAAATCCAAAGAGATTACAATAACGCCCGACTTGAACTACTTACTTATAAAGGACTTGTTTTTTTATGCCTACACTGCAGTGACACACAGTTCTCCGGTTGTCTGTCCGTCTGCACGTCCCACTTTTGTGATCGGAATGTCTCAAGAATTCCTTGATGGAATTTCTTCAAATTTTGGTACACACATTCACATGGACACATGGATGAACTGATTTGATTTTGGTGTTCAATGATCAAGATGGCCTCACAAAGTATTATTAGTTTTATGTTGAAGTTGATATGTTAAGATCATCTTGAGGTAATTTCTTCAACCATTGAACAGTTGTCACTTGAACTGATTCGATTTCAGAGGTCAAAGGTAAAGGTAAAGGTCCCGGTGATGAACCCGGGAACAGAAGTAATTTTTTACCAGACTTTTTCAGATAAGTTGTGATTAATGGTGACTCGAGCTAAGCTGCCTCAGACAAAAGCACAAATAAACAGAAGAAAAACTCATTCAACTATTTTATTGGGTCAAAGTTGGTGATTACGCTCAAATAGCAGCTCATAGCTCACAAACGATGTTTCATACACTTCAATTTATTTGCTAGTCGAATTATAAATTACAGAACTAGCACTTCAAACTGGATAATTTTATTATCAGAGAATATTAAAATGTCTCGCTTTTTAGGATGGATTAATATCACCTCTGTAAATTATAATGACGTGACCGACTCCATTAAAACAAATCAAAATTAAGGTTTAGGAATTATTTTCAAAAGAATATTGTAGATTAATCACCTCCAGCAGTGTTAGTCTTTGTTAAGTTTCTCACGGTGCAAGTGTGTCTGAGGTCACTCCTCGTCCTCTTCACCATCCAGTCGCCCTCAGTAGCCTTCCTGAGCAGCAGTCACTTCTTTAACTAGATCAGAAAAATTCTCCAAACATTTTTCTATAACTGTGAATTATTATTCATTACTTGTCATTCCTGTGACAGAACACCTACAATCCACTAGATACAAGTGCAAAAAGCACAGTGTGAAAATCAATAGTGTTTATAGACTGGGTGCTCATGAAATGGAGATTGCATGGCAGTCTAATACCCGATAAGACCAGGCGGATGTTGGCCTCGTGCAGGAGCGTGCAGCCTGCCGTGGAATCCTGATTGCTGAATGTAGCGAGAGAATTGGCTGTAAATAGAATGAAAAGCTACGGCACACAGTGAGGACTGCACTGGCATGGATGTCAGCACTCATAGATTATACAATGTAAAATGAGTGTTTAGATAATCTGACCTGGCCACACACACACACACACACACACACACACACACACACACACACACACACCAGCCCTATGTGATGCCACTGGAGACACAATACAGATTAAACAGATATTTCCCACCATAAGCTCTCAGTTTGGCTCTGGTGCTGAGAATTGGAAATAAACACACACTTGTACACAGACACAGTGGAGTCTCTGTGGCTTCAGAGGATATAACAGTGACTTACATTGATTTCTTGGAGACTTACTCTACCCTTTTACCATAGGAATTACCTGCCTAACCTTATCTTAACCGTTAACCCAACTTTAAACCATGTCTTCAGCTTCAAATTGTATCATTTACGTTTAGGGACTTGTTCTTTCCCCCCATAATGAAGACAATGTCACATAATGTGACTATGTAAGCAGATTTAGGTCCCCACAACATTAGTCATGCCTGGACCACACACACAAGCCCTATGAGATGCCACTGGAGACAAAATACAGATTAAACAGACGTTCCCACAATAATTGTGTTGGATCTGGGGCTGAGAAATTGAAATGAATACATGCACACTCACGCACAGACACACACACACTCACAAGGGCAAGGTCAACACAAGGCTAAAACCAACATCCTTGGTCATTGCTGGCTTTCATCCATTTGTTATCCCATAAAATTATTTTTCTTATATATATATTTGTCCGGTGTGTGTGTTTTCAGTAATGTGTTTGCACAGACTTGTTTACCTGTGTGGGTCTGTCATAATTTAGTTCATTAGTAATTTAGACTGTAAGTTACAAGGTTTGTAATCCAATGACAATAGGTTGGAGATTGTTTATGTATCTGCTGTAGTCTGATCAAACAAGCTGCGGCCGCTTCACTCATTTTTGAGTGGATAAAGAGTAATTTATTTTAGACTAGGTGTTGCATCTGTGCACAAAGTTATTAAAGTCTGTAGTGAAGCATTGAAAGAAGTTAACTGCTGCTTCAAAGTGTTCATGCAGAAAGGAGGCCAGAGGAAAGAAATGATGAAGGGGGTGTTGTTGTCAGTGATCACTCATATTTCTTTATATGAAATCACCTGTTCTGGCGACATCTCAAAGTATAGAGTGCGTACATGTAAAACTGTTCTTGATCACATTCAGCGAGCACTTCTCCACCCGCTCCTGTGAGTCAGTACCAGGTAAAAAGGAAACTTAACCTGTCCGTCACCCAGCCGATAAGGACAAATTATGTCACTTGCCAAGAGCAGAAGTACATGTTGAGCTGAAGTATTAATTGTGATAAAGTCAATGAGGCTCCTAATGACTGTTTCTGTTATTATATGGCTTACGTTTCCACTTACCTCAAGCTCACTTTATTCTTTCCCTTATAATACTGCTTCCAGTGCCTGTGCTCTTTAATTTGAATGGTCAAATGACAGTCACCTTTTCATTCCACTGACACTATTATCCTGTCTCACTGTTTCACTCTTCCACAAGTTCCAACTCTCTGCTTGTCTAACTGCAGTGAACAGGGCAATACACCACAAGGAGACGAGCCTCTCTGTGCTCTCTGTCCGATGTGAGGTGGTCAGATTACGCTGTAGTACGAAAAGGGAGGACAACTCTTTAATTCTTATTTCTCACTGTGGAATGGCCTGCCCTCCTCAATAAACAACACTCATACATACACATCAAAGGAGTATTGGACCGTTTTGAAAATATTGTCATTTGCTTTTTTCCCCAGAGTTACATGAGAAGATTGCTATCAGTTGTCACTCTCATGTTTGTGCATTAACCATGACAGTAAAGCAGAACAACTTAAGAATGCCTCCCTGCACCTAAAGCTAATGCTTGTAAAATCCCTTGTAAAACTACAACTTGGGGCTTTGACTTTGTGTTAAGAGAGCTGCTTTTGATGTGCTGTTACTGCAGAAGGGTTTCTTCCTATCTCTGGACAGAGCTTAGCTGTCTGTTTAACCATGATTCCAGTCTTTAGTGAGTCAATCTTCAAAATCCCAAATTGTGAAATTGTTACTTCAATTATTGTTGAAGGTCTTTTTGTTCTTCGTGATTTTTAAGCAGCATGGACATCATTACTGATGTTTTTACTGATGACAGTCTGAGACAATACCATCATGGAAAATAGGTTGGCCCTTCTAAAAATATAGTTTTTCAAAGGGGCACAATGACAATGCACAGAGGAAACGGGGGCTGGAGGATCAAAAACATAGCAGTTCATAAAACACAACATGTTTCATAAAAGAAAATGTTGTGTTTTGTGAAATGTCTTCATGTTTCTTTGAAATGTTTTGTGAAATATCATGTTGGGTAAAGTATTGTGTTTGACCCTCAGTGCCACAATATAGAGGTTCATTTCCTAGATCTTGATACATTTCTGTTTTCTAAGAATCTATCTGTGCAGTGAATGAATAATGTGCAAGAGGTGGTTTGGATGTAAAGATGTTTATATAATACTTTATACCTATGCTAATTGAAATTATACTTGTTGGTTCCCAGTTGTTTTTAGAAAACGCCAAACAAGCAATCTGATAATGCAATTGAAATGCTTTGTTTGGGTAAATATTCATAGCTCATCTGATCAGAGCTTATGTACAATGTTAGTCAATGCATTACTCAGTGCCTGCTCCTGCATCCCTGTAGACACTGCTTAACATACAAGTACACACACGTATACACACACACACAGAGGCTGTTGCTGTTTAATATTTATGGTCCGCAGCATTACTTATCATTATAAATATTTATTGTGATTTACTCTTTTGTCTGGGTCCTTTTCGCTCTTACTCTCTCTTTCTGTCTCTTCCTCACCCTGGAGACTTTAGACATAAGCATCTGCTCGTATCAGTGGAATCACTCTGATTTTCTCTCTTTGGCTCTCAGAAAATTTGTCTTCTTTCATTTCTTATTTATAGTATGCCCTCGGTTATTGTTGTTTTTCCCCTTTTGTCTGTTTTACCATTATATAGCTAATGGTTTTCAGGTGTTGCATTGATTCACTTTGTGGTTACCCGTCTGTATCTGCAAGGATTAAACTCTCACTACCCATCAGGCTCTACATTAGGGGATATGTATGCTAAGGATGCACACAGTTTTAATAATAAACTTTACTTAAATTTATACTATTCTACTCAAAGTTGATTTAACTTCAATGAAATACAGTATATCAGCTTCAACATTGTTCTGGACTTAGGGTGTGTATCTCCTACTGGTGCCGTGCTGTGTGCTTTATGGGCACGATGCAGATGCTGTATGTTTGAGAGCTAAGGCACAATGAAAAATGCTTACAGCAGAAGGCTATAAATTACAGAGTCGAGGATGTTTTGCTCCCGCCACTGTTTAGACAGGGGTAATAGTCACAACAGTAATTATAATTCATTATTGTAATTAAAGGGGTGAGGACCAGCTCTCTCCCTCTCACTAGTGGTAGCTCACACAGAATCATTGTTAATAATGTGGGGCTTATCATGAGGGTTTTGACATTGTGAGAGCAGAGGACAAACAGGCTGGAGCTGAGGCCGGTGAAACGTCTGAACTTTCCCAGGGTTCACTATCGGCTCTTTAGACACATGCTAATGCCAAAAGAGATGAAAAGAAGAGTTATGGAACATAGTGTCTCCATGAGGTTAGGAGTTAGGTCCATTAATCTATTTGATTAAGATTATACAGATTAAAAAGTGAAAACAAATTATCTTCCCCACCACTATACACAATACTATGGCTGCAATTATCACTATTGGTCCTGCTAATATTTATTTTTATCATCGTAAATGGAAAAATAATGGAGTAATCTTTATTCTAAAAATGATTAGATCATAAAATGTGCAAGTCAAGATGAGTTCTACAGCTTGATTTTCTGTGTCCAACAGTCCAAATTTATTTATATATTCAGATTCCATTGACAAAAAACTCAAGTAGAATATCATCATAAGGGCACAGCCACTTATATCACACATTAATTTGCCTCCTTGTTCACATATAATGATATAATGAACAGTGAGGCCCTGACACTGATGAAATAAGTAATGTAATAAGAAGTTACCATGTTTATGTCATAGATCTTTGAGTCACGTGATGTTGAAGTACCTTCCCCGTAAAACCTTGGATAGACAAGCATCTAATTTTAAGGGTCAACAGATTTGTCCAGATTTTCGGAAACGATGGCTCACTTGACAACAGTTAGTAACTCTGCTCATTTCATGGTCAGCATCCATTGTCATCACTTCCGTTGTGGTTGTCGTTCTAGCTTTGCATTTGTGTTTTCCATTAGATCACTTGTCTGAGACATTTTTGCCACCGAAGAGGAGCTTTACAACCAAGAAATGTTCACTAGTGTTCCCTGTATGTGATTATATTCTTGACCTCAGCCCTGCTCCCTTACCACACGACCATAGATATCAAAAACATACGCCCATGTTTGTTCAGTCCACTCCTTTTTATAGTCGGTGTGTTTCTGTGTTGTACGTCATAATTTTTTACATCCTTGTGTTTGTTCTTCTCTCATTTCATCATAACTGAGAACACAGAGAGAGAGAGAGAGAGAGAGAGAGAGAGAGAGAGAGAGAGAGAGAGAGAGAGAGAGAGAGATGAGAGAGAGAGAGAGTAGAGAGAGAGAGAGAGATGAGAGAGAGAGAGAGAGAGAGAGAGTAGAGAGAGAGAGATGAGAGAGAGAGAGAGAGAGAGAGATGAGAGAGAGAGAGAGAGAGAGAGAGTTTTGGGGGTGGGACTCAGGCCTGTCGGCAAAGGGAGGCTGCCAACGAGAGAGCTCTGCATTAAGCCTTTTCACTGGCACCTCAGAATATCTAAAGCTTATGCCCACAATACGGTCCTCTCTCCATCTGTCTCCTCCTCTTCTCTTCATATTCCAGAGGTAACAGCTGTTTTTTCGAGTGTTTCACATGTGGTTGGTATAATTATGCGGTGGCTGTGCACACATGCAAACGGTAGAACTTATCTTGCAAGCTGTCAGTGTGTGCTGTAAAGACATCCACTCCACTTTATTGAGCTCCTCGTTCACAAAAGTATCCATTGTTAAAAAAGTTGTTTCCTCTCTCTCTCCTACTCTCCCTCCGTCTCGCCAGCCCGGGCAGTCGGGAGATAATCGAAACAGGTTGTTCAATCCTGTCGGCAGGCAGCAGTCGCTGTGAGCACCCCCACCTGCTCGTTAATGGTTTAGAGAAATAAAGCAGTCGTAAACGTACATTCGCTACCGCCATTATGCTAAAGTGTCCGCAGTAAAAGCACACACAGCTCCCATCAACCCCCGCAGGTGCTCTAGGTCACAGCTGGGGAACTGGCGAGAGATGCCATCGGTCCCCATATGATCCAAGTTTTTGAGGGGATTTCGATTTTTTAATCAGTTATTTTTTACTCAAGAGGTTTGAGTTCTTTTGCATCATTTCACTCTACTTTAGCTACAAATGCGTGCAAATTAAGGATATTATATAAATTAACACCCATCAGTTTTGTCCCAGGAGTGTCGAGTGAGGAGCTGTTCAGGATATGTGATCATTAACATGACACATCACATCTCGGAACAGCCCTGTGATGGCCGCACCAGCAACCACACACTGACCTTATGAAACATGGTGTTCCTGGGGGTTGCTGGAGTCATCTGGCCATTCAGGGAAAGGAGGCCCAGCTGCAGCAAACCACCTTAAATGGCTCAGAGTCCTAATTGGACTGCACCATGAATTGTGCCATCATGGGGGAGGGCATTGTTGCCTTATCTTTATTTGTAATTGTTGAATCTTTAATTATTCCTTGATATCTATATTTAATTAATTTCCCTTAGTTTATATTATATGGTCTAAATATTGGGATGTTATGTTGTGGCTGTAATTTGGTTTCAACGTTGGTATGTCTGTGTATCCCCCTCTTTGTTTTAAGTGGCTTGACCAGCCACTATATAAGGTCCCATCTCTCGGTCGAGTGGGAAAAAGAGTACATTTTCTGATGTGATGCTGTCAACTGGTCGCCAGCTGCTGCTGGAAGATAATTTGCATTTTTACCGGTTGGGAGATTTTCTTTTTACGTCCTGTTAATGGAAACTCAATTAAAAAACAATTTTTTGTTGCAAGAAACTCTGTGGCTCTCTGGTCTTCCTGCTTGGTCCCTCACAAGCCCCAACATGGTGTCTGTCCTTTTTCCAGGCTGCTGCTCTGCTCTGAGTCTTGTTCTGTTGTATTGATCAGAGATTAAAAAAAGGATCTTGTCCCGTGGCAATTTGTGTACATAGAAACAGAAACGGAATTAATCACTGAGAGGAGAGGGGAGACCAACACTGTGAAAAAACTAAACAAAAATCCCATTTAAATGTAATTCAAACTCTTCCTTTTAGACACTTGTCGACACAAATTCAATCTTTGACATCTTTGATGTTTTAAAAACCAAATGCTTGATAATTTACATCCACATGATCTTTGGAAGCCCCAGGTAGGGAGGGAAAATCAACAGTGCTTCAGTGCAAAAATGTATTGTAAAGTTCAGCCAATGCAAATGTGAGGCTTTAGCAGACAGAATGAGGACTGTGGATTTTGTTTCTCATGTCGTACTCATGAAATAGTGTCAGAAAGGGATCTCTTTGCTGCCACTCTAGACAATATGAATAATTACAGCAAGAGACTGTGGCTCCAGGAGATACAGAGGGTTCTCCACTAACTAGTCTGCATTTCAAAGTGCTGAACCCCTTGCTGTATAATTGGTGTGAAATAGAAAAAAATTGAAAAGTAAAGCGCTGAATATAGAATTATGAATATGTTTGTTAGTTGGTAAATGCGTCCTGTAATACATGCTTATGAATTGAAGCATGGTCAATGAGACAAAAAAAAACCCTCCATAAATATGGTCCATTTATTAATGTATGAACGGGCATCACCGTAATGTTTCAAGACTTATTATCAATGTGGCGCATGCTTAAAGTGCGCATATTCTGATTTTTCTTTGTCAAATTAAAGCTGCTAAATTTCAAGGTTTTCAGGAAAGGGAGTCCTCCTTCCCAAATAAAACACTGCTCCTGAAGTACTTCAACGCATTTTCTTTTTATGAGCCATCTACGTCAACTGTAACATGTAACACTAACCCACCAGATAGTTTGGCAGATCAATGCCATTGCAACTGCGCCTACTGCGGTGTTTAATGTTCCCGACCTCTGGGGCCTGACATTTCCAACATATGCTGAACCAATCACAAAAGAGTGGGCCACAGCTGACCAATCAGAGCAGCCTTGGCTTTTTTGGAAGGGAGCCAAGCGTTAAAACAGGGCCATTGAGACAGAGGGTAATAAGAGGCACTGCAGCAGTGTACATTGGGCATGAGACAAATAAAGGGTATTTTAAACATTATAGCATGTAAATCCATTCTACTAGACCCCATACTGATGATTAACGAGCAGACTTGATTTGAAGAAAATTATTTCCCTGAGTTCGAGAACTGTGATTTGAAGTCTGTGAGGACGTGTGTATTTTTCTCAATTTGCATTTGACTCCCATGGTGACTGTGAGTGCAGCTGGAGCTGCAAACCTCCACACTGCTTATCCAAACACACTCTGAAATGATGTTCTGCTTAAAAATGCAAATGTGTACAGCACTTAATGTCTCCCATGAGTGAAACATGATCTGCTTTGTGCATCTCACACCTAACTGTACAGTACAATATGCAAAGTGTGTACATGAAGCGGTGCTTGAATATAACTTATCACACTTATCACAGCATTAGTAAAAATCTATCTGCGATCTTGTCGTGGATAGAGAAAATGTGAGAGAGCTCGACACCGAGCCTTTACAACAGCCCACATGAGAAGAGCCGATGAAGATAACTTGACAACCATGTCTTCCTCGTTTTCTCCCCCACAATGATTGTCATAAACTGGACATCTTCACTCTGGTGGGGTTTGTGTTTGTGTGTGCGCGTGTATGTTATCTGTCCCTCGTGCTTGTGACACGGGAGGTTGCCTCTGTTTGGACTGGGGGTCATCTCTATTTTGACAGCAGTCTTTGACAGACAGTAATTGGTTTCCTTTTCCATGCCTCTCAAAGCTCCTGCAGAAAAAGCAATTTTAGGAGCCAATCAATTCAAATTCCAGCTCACTCAAGATAGAAAAGCCTGTGCAGCTTTAACCCCCCCTCGCTGTCCACAAGATAGCTGGGGTGATAATCTACTCCTGTACCCTCTTCAACCCAACCCCAGCCTACCTGTGTCCACACTCTACCCCGGTCTTTCTGTCACCCACGAGGGGAAGCACTCGTTTCCGCTTACTCTTGAAATCAATTGAGTGTGATAATAAGAGTTTATACTGTAAGTGGTTGAGGTGTGGGTTTATGAACCTGGAAAACATGTGCGTCTCTGTCCATGTGTGCATACAAACATATGCGCCCATGCACACACTATACTTTTCATACAAAAACATTCAGTACATGCATCCAATCATCAGACATGTGCATTAACGGGCATGCAGACACATGTGAATGCACCGGTACGCAGGTACACCAACATCCGTACCAAACACACACACACACACACACACACACACACACACACACACACACACACACACACACAGTGGTGTTTGCCTGCCGGCTTCTCCGTTCTGATGGAAAGAAACACGTCATTTAACCAAACTGGTCAACTGAGAACTAATTTCTCTTTTGTAGTTACTGCCTGAGGTCCCCAGGGGTGGCAGAGTTTATATTGGCAATCAGCGGCTCACTGACTCTTTGTGCAGAAACTTCTTAACAACTTAGTTTGGATTTTGATCAGAACACTAACTCTGATACCTCAGTGCTCTGCTGCAGATTTTCACCACCGCACTCTGTGCCCAGTAATTATCTTCAACACATACTGCCATTATGTCTTGGTGACTTGACATTCAGGGAACAGGTAATTAACCATCAAGGTTTTGTAGAATCGTGTTCAATAGCAATTTCCATCATCATCCATAGTTCTGTTGGTTCTTTGAACTCAGTTATTTTGGAGGGTCGCTGTTTTATGAAGCCATTAGCATTGCTCGTATCATTGTCATTGAGGCACATCCAGTTTTATGTCTGTGTCATATCCTAATTAAATCAGACACACACACACACTCTTTGTGCAACCCACTTCATCAACTTTTCCATCAATGTCCAACAGTCCAACCAAAAAAACTGTTCAAGCGACTATGGCGACAAGGGGCAAATGTACCCATACCCGGGTGTCAAGGACTCAACCCCATGGTGTTAAGTTACTGCAAATCCCTGAACAATCACTCCCATCCATCTGCTGCTGGCCGTCTGTGTCTAAAGTTGAAAGTCTTTGGTGAGCAGTTTGAAAAGTGACTGTGCCGTACTGTCATGGTGATTGTTTGAGCAGGGAATGAAGGGAATTGTGTGGGGGGGTATGGTGGCTATCGTCTTTCTTTCTCTCTGTATGTCTTTCTGTCTCGCTCCACGTCTGTCTGTTGCCGTGGTGTGAAGGGCTTGGCCATAGAGGCACAGGCAGCATTAGCTTCCAGGCTGAGCCTGGCTCCTGTCACTGCCACGATAGCTGTCACGCTAACACCCCCACCACTATCATTGGAGCACTTATGGGCCTGTCATTCACATGGGAGGGAGGGAGGTGTCAGGGGGGAAGAGTGTGCCAAGGGAGATATGTAGAGGAGAGTGGAAAGAGACAGTGGAGACTCGGGCGTAGCTCAGGATGCAGAGAGAAGGGTGAGGTAAGGAAAAGATAAAGGGGGGAGAGGAGGAGAGGGAGGAGGTGGGAAGTTGCAAAAGGAGTGAGGGGAAGAAGCAGTTGAGTGGCATTAAATGATGCGGTCATCGAGACACGACACATGAAAACTCAAAGGTTAATATAAGAACCAGACTAAGGTCCCAAACACCTCACAAGTATTTAGCGTCCCTCTCTCGGCTCATTGAGCAGGATGTGCTTCGGTGCACCTAACAACAAAGTGAAGGCCATTTGGACATTAAAAAGAAACACTGATTCACTATCCAGAACGTTGCGGTGGAAGCTCTCTGTGAAATTTCGGGCTTGAGCTAAACAGCATGGTGTAATTTTTAGAGGGGTGGAAAAAAAACATTGATAGCTGCAGCCGTTGTTCCATCTGTTGAGAGGAATCATAGATGCACACTCACACAGATGTACGCACACATATCCATCAATGCATTTGATTTAGAAGGCAGATATATATATATATATATATATATTCTTGAACACACGTCAATGTGCACACATACATCCACATTTAGTTGCAGCCAAATGCATATTAACTCTTCTTCGATGCATATTTACACTACTCTCACAACATCTTTTTTTTTATTGCATAAGTCACAGCCAAATGCAAAAAAGCCCAAGCGCTACACATTCATGCACAGGCCCTCATAATAAGGTCGGTTTTAGGGCATCACTGAATCACAGTGACCAGCATTGTGGTTGACAGAGCAGGCTGCAGACACGTTCAGGTTTGGCCCTTCGACTGACTGCAGAGCCACTGAAGTGAAACTCTATTACAACAGCCTCTCCCGGCGCGATCCATCAGCTCTGGCACAACATCCTGCGTGGACGCATCAGTGCATGTGTGCACATGCGCATGCATGTGTTTAAAAAGACAAATTGTGTTAATGTGGCATTTCATAATGTACAAGTTTTCTTGTAAGTGTTGCTCTTTATGTGGCATTTCTCTGACACCCTTATTATCTAAAAAACATGTCAGCAGCTGTTGCTGTTTTTAAGGCTGCGTTGGTTCACGTGGGTGAAGAAAATGCATCAGTTCTCCCATCAGATTTAATCCAGTCAACACCTGAGAGAGTGAAGTGTGGCTCGCATGTCTTCAAATGAAGTCATACAGTCACACACAGCTGTTAGAATGACACATTGTTGAAATGGAGTGAAACTCAGTCATGACAGAATATTGGATGCAGCCGTTTGGGGGCATCCTGTCAGTAATACAACAGTGTTGTTTACCACACAGGCGTGTGCACAACTACACAAAGGCTCAAATGTATGATTATAAAAAATAAATAACAATTACATGAACATGAAATGATCATGTTACTCTGCTGTCAGAAACTTCTAGTTGTCATAAAATCTCAATTGATTTCTACTTATTATCAACCAATTCATAGAACTTTGTATCCTTTGATAAAACCACGTCATGAACTCCCCTCCCTTCAGTTGTTACAGGAATAAAAAATAAGTCTGCAACAATTAATCACTCACTATAGTGGACAACTACTCAAAGTGTTTGGAATTTTCTTTTTTTTCATTTTCCTGAAAGATCATAGAGAATTAACAAATGAAACTAAACCAAAAGCAGGTGAGATATAAATGAAAATCTGGATAAAATACTGATGGAAGACAAAAGCAGAACTTCTCATCAACCGTCAGGAAGTAAAGATGAGATTTTGAAAGTTAACTCTTTTCCCCTGTATTCTCTGCACAGGCTACAGACGGAGATGACGGCCCATTTGGGCTTGTGCGTTACTACTTCAGTGATGAGCCAGACCAGTAAGATCAATTCACACACACACACACACACTCAAACAGTCAACACAAACATACAACCACATTAATTTTTCATTTATATGGCCTCTTGTGAACAATTCCACTGCAATGTTTGAGCCACAGAGCCCCGCCGGAGACAGCTGAGCTGCAACGATGTCTGGCACTTTTCCTCACGTCTGCTCTCTTCAAGCCACAAATATATACACAATTGCAAACAAAGAAAAACACTATCGCTTAATCCATTAATTCAATATCTTCACTGTATCAATTTATGTTGCTTCCCATTTGTTTCTCTGTATCATGTACGTTTCCGTTTGGTTTATTTTGTCATTTCTTATCTTAGTATTTATTTATTATAGTTACTTGCTATGCAAATGTTTGCCCCTATTGATGCAAACATGAGAATAACATTGTTGTAATATAATCATTAAATTGTTCTTATTTTATTGAAATGTATTATCTAGACATATAAACCTACACTGTTGTAACAAAGAGCTTTTCTCTTTATAATAACAGAATGTCATGAATTGTAATATACATTTTGTTAAGCCTCTTAGAAACCATAAACTTTTCAGTACATCTCATTACCAGATAAAATAAAAATCACAAACACCTCCCTACCACAGACACTTTATCCAATGGTTCTTTTACTGTTTTTTCGTCCAGGTTTTCATTAGATGATGAGACTGGCTGGGTCACTCTGCGGGCCAGCCTGGACTACGAGCTGATGCGGCGTTTCACGCTGACGGTGCTGGCGAGGGACGGCGGCGGCGAGGAGACGACAGGGAGGATCCGAGTGAATGTGTTGGACGTCAATGACAATGCACCGCTCTTCCAGAAGGAGGCATATGTGGGCTCGCTCAGAGAGAACGAGCAGGCTGTACAGCCTGTGGCACGAGTCAGGGTGAGACGGGATTAAAAAACCTGCACATTTGGTTATAGCTGTATAGAGTAAATTATTGATTTAATAGTAACACTTTTGTTCATGGCAGTGTGTTCCCATATAGTTTATTCTTATAAAGACCACTTCTGCAACAGTGGATCTCTACCTGATTACAATTGATTATAATACCACCAGTCATCAAACACATGCATTTGATTTTGCTGCATAGCTCTTCCATCTTTCCTCTGATTGACTATGGAGTTACTGTGTGTTTGTGGATGTGGGTGTGGGTGTGCACTGTATCCAAAAGGAACAGGTCGCCCTGGTGTGTTGGCCATCACTCACTGCCACACAAAAGCCAAAGGTACCCAGGCACAGTTGTAACTAATGGCTCAGCGTTTCCTCAGATTGCGCCCTGGAGAGAAAGACTATTAGGTCCCTTGTGGCGGCGGCTGCAGCAGTGGCTTACCCTGCCCCAGTGCACCGTGGGGCCTTGTGTTCACGTTGAGGGAGTTGAGCTGATGACTGGGCTCAACGCTTGGCTCACTGTGTTTGATTAGTCTGAGCTAACCTTAAACGCTGCTGATATTAATACGCTGCCCGAGAGGAGCTGGGGAAGGCAGTCGCCCAATTCTGTGTGTCAGCGATATGCCCTCGAACCTCACACACACACACACACACTGCTCTGGAAAACAGGCAATATAGAGGAGGAAAGAGAAAAGGGGGTAAAATATATGGGAGAGGGCGTGTTGAGAGACAAAGCAAAGAAGGTTTTTCAGCACTTTACTTCTTTCTTTTTCCAAACAATGCCTGCGAGGTTTGTGCCTCCTACCACCGTTCTTAAGCTCTCCAACTAAACCTTTTTTTCATTTTCTCTACACTTCTGATTCCATTACTTCCTTTGCCACTCGTCTATTTGATTTACTTCCCCCAACTCCTCTTACCTCTGAGTGCTAAATGACAGTCTAATATGAAACTATTTGTTGAAATGTAATATTTCTTTATCACACCGGACAGTCTGGAGAGAAAAACACAGCTTAATAGGTTGTGAGAAAGAAGGTATCGCCTACTCAACATTTTGGCATTAAATCAAAGAGCAGATATATGCGTGTAATGGAGAGATAGAAGTGAGTGTTTTGACAACCTGTCCAGCCTCTAATGATGCCAGTGAGGCCCAGTAGACGTTCCTCACAGCCGGAGGACTTATTTTTAAGTTCCTGCCAACTCGAGAATAATGAGGGGGCATCGTCATTGTTGTTGATGTTGTTGTGGATTAGCCCTGCAAAGTATGGTTTCATCTGTCCTCTGCCCGCTTGGCTTGTCATGGCTCAGTTGGTGTTCATCCAGTATTGACGCCTGCGTCACTTATAGCCAGCATCAGCTTTAATCTATCCAATAATATGTCATCACTGACTGCCAGCTCCCCTGCTGCACTTTTACACAGACACACACATGCGGAAACATACACACAAATAAATATAAGCACTGCCGGCTGAAGCATCTTTTGTCTTGTCTCACTCACTCAAAACTTCCTCTATCTGTGGACTGTCACAGAGCCACATGTTAAAGGCTCTCCCATCCTCCACTCCCCCCCGTCTGCTCACCTACAGGCTACAGATGAGGATTCTCCTCCAAACAACGTCCTGACATACACCATCACTTCAGCCTCGGCCTTCCTCGAGTACTTCAGCATTACCATGGTGGAGGGCTACGCAGGTACACCAACCTCCAGGAGCACGAAGCCACAGTATTTGATATGGTTGAGCATAAGACACATTTTAAGTTGTTTACACTTTTATACTTTTGGTTGTTGCTTGTCATTTCGACCCACAACTTCACTAAGGTGTGAAGTTGCTGTCACATCACAAATAATGTATTTTGCATTTGTAGATCAGCCAAGGAAGAAGTGTAGACACAATTCAAAGTAAAACGACAACTGAAACTGAAGAAAAGTAACACCCTCAGCCTTTTCGAAGACAAATTTTAACACGTTTACTGATTTGTCTACACATTTACAAGACACTTGCAAATCACATTACCAGATGTTATTCAAGTTTCAGATCTGTTTACTTACACACATATTCTCTATGCACATTTGCAGGTTCCTGTAAGCATTGACAAATATTTGATAATGCTTACAGAGCTACATTTGCCGATACACATTTACAAAACTGAGTACGCACACAGAGATTGAGATGCATTTACACAACTCTACAAGCACACACGCACACACATCCAAGTTATATTACTGAAACATTTCCAACATACAAAAGCTAAATTTTCTGCGTCTGTGTCTCCCTCTTTCCACCAGTGATCAGTGTGATCAGGCCTCTGGACTATGAGCAGGTTCCCAAAGGGATGATCTACTTGACAGTGATGGCCAAAGACGGAGGAAACCTCGCCCTCAACAACACCATCCCTGTCACAGTGGAGGTGATAGTAAGTACAACACTGAGCGCACACACACACACACACGCACACACATGTTTATATTTTTCATACTGTGATCAAAAGTAAAGCAGACTCTTAAAAGTACATATAGCCTTGTTTGCTCTTTCTATTAAAAATGTTGAAATCTGGTTTGTCAGGTGTGAGGTTTAAAACACATGATAAAGACCCAACTACTCTTTATCGTTATGTCTTACAAATTTACATTGATTTGTTCATATCACAACAGTTCATATTGAGTTTACATTTGAAAGTATATATATTGTGCAGTATCACCACACCCTTAGAGGAAAATCATGAAGACTTCTTGTGAGGGAGACAATTACTGTGTTGTGCTTGATCATATTGATATAAATCCGCGAGCAGATTTTGGTTTGATGTTTAATGTCACTGACATGGATCAGAGGGTTTGATGAATTTTCCTAGAAACAGGAGAGCACCTGTCCAGCTTTTTCATTTATTTATTTTATCACCATGTTCACCTGATACATTTTAACTTTGTAGACACATTTACAACGGTATTTGTTCTACACATTCTATTAGTTTGACAGTGGCCCTCAGAAAAGTACATTACAGATTTAACTGTATTCAACATTTCATGTTCTATGATTTCGAGGTGAATCCTTCATAATGACTCCCATGCACTGCTTGGAGGAAATACAATTAAATATGAAATGTTATAAATAAATGTTCATTTTTAATTAATAGAATTTAAATATGATCATTGATAAGCATCGAGCAGAGTGGTAAGAGACAGGATGCAGCTTCATCCCTTAAACTCTGGTAAATATATTTATATGGGGGTTATCGCTCTGGAGGTCCAATCTGAATTATATATGTATTGTTAATATTGTAATTCAGACTGTGAAATGTGTATACATGTCAGTAGCATTACTGTGTGTATGCGACAGTTAATACTTTTATTTTTCCAAAAATATTACTCTTTCCAATAAAATTTATTTTCGGATTGCTAAATAGTTAAAACTAGTTTTTTGTCTTAACTTAAATCCTTTTAATTTGCTATTTATATATATATATAAATAAATATTGGTGCTGCGACAGACGCACCCTGTGACAGAATCAGTCTCCCCACATTCAAAGTCACATTTCTAAACCTTTACAGGAATCTTTTCATTTAAGTTCCCCTCAGATGTGAAGTGTGAGGCTCGAGACACAGGGAGGGGAAATTATGGAGCCGTTTGTGAATACAGACTTCGTTGTTTTTATTTGTCTAAATGTTGATTTATATAACCAGCCAGATCACAGTGGATTGCATGTCTGACTGCAGAACTGTTTGCATTTTTATCACAGACTGTGCAGCAATCTGAGCTTTAGTTGGGTTTGTCAGTCTTATCTCTAAATGTCTTATTTTCAGGCGGTGGAAAAAGTCGCACTCGTCTACAAACTCACACAGATGGTTTAATATCTTAAAGACTTGCTCAAGGTTGTCGGTCCTATTTCTACAAGATATTGCTGCTGTTTCTGTTTCAACCTGATTATAACTCTGTGTCTTTCTTTCTTGTTAATGGGCCATCTCATGGTGACCAGCCCATGCACATGGTCTTAATTGTTTCTCACATCAGGATTTTCCATATTTATATCCAATTAATCGATTAACATGTCAGAAACTAGTAACATATATTTTAAAGGATAGTGGATATGTTATTTGCAGATAGTTTTTGTTACATTTTTGAATACTGCTTTTGTGTTGTCCTACATCAGTTCAGTCAGATAACTCATGTTACGAGTGTTTATTGCAGAAGGATTAGTTGGTGTTTGGGGTCTAGGCTCCGACTTCCTCACTTCCTATTACCATGAAGTAATGGGGAGGGATGAGCAAATATATTTAAGCCCCCTGTCAGACCCTATAGGTGGATGCTGGGTCGGTGGAGGGACTGAATCGACAGGCAGCGATACAGACACAGGGCAGCAGAGGCATTGACAAGCAAAGGGAGAGATGTGAAATCATTTGGTTGACTTCCTATGCATCGCCCCATTAATATCCATCCTGTACATGTATCATGTACCAATCGCTATTAGCAATAACATAAACCACTATAATGTATCACTGCTTCTGCAACCCCTGTCCGTCTCATTTAGGGAACACATTAGATAAAATACATCCTGCACACTCTTGTATAATCTTTTTGAAATGGATTGTAAATACACTAGAAGTTGGATCATTAGATTCCATATGATATATTGTTTTTCTATTGCACAGTGTCAATCTTACACTGCAAGCGGCAATGGTTTTGATGGAATCCATTTAATTCCTATGTTATGTAAATGTGGTGAACCTACAAAATCTGTACTGCTGACGACAGTCTGTCTAACAGACCAAAAGGTTTAGGTGTCATTTTTTAAATAATTGTGTCTGCTTTTTTCTGTTGTAAATTGTAAAGATAAATGTTGATCTTTGCAAATATACTGTGAACACAGCATAATGAGCAAGCAGAGCTCATAGACATGCTTCTATTAATTTCCCTGGATAGACATCCATTATACATGTTAGTTTTAGTCGTAAAAGAAGAAATGACAGGGTAGAATAGATGAATCCGGCTGGAGCAGTCTTTGATATGCAGGGACAATAAGCACATCTCTACACATCCTACATGAAGGAGAAATACTGGGTAAAACAATGAAGAGATCTTTTCTTGCAAAAACCAACAGGGAGACATGTGCACAATTCTGTATTCCCTCTCTCTGTGTCTGCATCCCTCTCTCTGTCCTCCACAGTGTCGTGACTCACACCACAGGGGTTTATCAGGCGCTGGCAGCATCACACACACCCAATGCTTTGCAGCAGCGTAACACAGAGCCCAGACAGATAATGGTAGCAGTGACTGTTGTTTAAGTGTTAACATTTCTCAGCGGCTCACACAGTAGGGAGCCTCTCTGCGAATAGCCACACAACTGGATGTGTTGGTGTGAAATGGAGTCTAATTCAATGAGTGGGAGGTTGTGAGAAACATAAATGCTCTGGTGAAGTCTGTGTAACATTGGAATGGCTCCATGTGGTAGCCATTCATTCCTGTCACATTACAGGTCTTGGGGTGATATGCTGTGTCAATCGACTGACTGGTTATCATCTTAAAAAGATGCTGCTACCGCTGTTTTACTAGTTAGAAACATTCTGTGCTCCTCGGTGTCTAAATAAATTTCAGTGCTAATGTGTGATGGCAGCTTCAAAACCCTCGGTTAGTTCTAGAAATTGCATGTTCTCATTGTTAAGCTCATTGATTTGAGCTGTTGTTGATATGTATGCCTCCCCCAGGATGAAAACGACAACCCTCCAGAGTTCAGCAGGCCATCTTACATCGTCAAAATCCCAGAGAACATTAATGCTGGTGAGTCATTTGGGGTTACACTTCGGTTTCTGGAATACATTTTCTGCTCCGCACAACCAGCACCGCACTTAAACATTCCAAACAGCTCAAAGATTGTGAGTAGCACATATACACTCCTCTCACCTGAATTGCCTCACTATTAGCATATTCGACAAATAGCTCTGCTTTCTTGGGGGGGTATATTTTTTTATATATTATTTCATTTGCTTCCTCTGGCCTTTACTGTCTTATTTTATTTTGACTTTGCATAAATGCTCAAACAGAATGCAGCATGTTGACTATTCAAGGCAAACTTACTAGCTGCTATATTCATTCTTATGCATGCAGCCAGAGGACTCTTTTATCCCAGACAATAGATTAGTTTCCAGTTGCCAGAGGGAATTGAGATATTTGACCGTCCCTTTCTCTTTGCGAGCTCCAGCAGAAAGATGTTGGGCACTTTTTGTGTCTCAGACCTGATTTGAAGGAGCACATAGCTGAGCAGCTCAGGCCAGGGCTGAGGTTTAGAAGACTATGGCTAAAATGCTTGGCCGAGCTCGACTGAGCCGAGGGCCTCGGGCTTGGGCTCCCAGGCTGAGCTCAGGGCTAGCCCTGCAGCTCTGGCTAGCTTCTCATCCCCCGTCCTGCCCGGGTATTGATCAGGACTCTGCCAAGTATGGGCTGTGCCAAACAAGCTGATAATCCACTAATCCATAAATCCACTCACTGCCAGGCCATCAGTAGAGCTGTGGATGGGGGCGGCGAAGAAATTAGCTCTGTGATGCCATTTCAGTCTGTCTTTTCCTGTCTGATTCCCCTTTACTAGACTTCATATATTTTCTCTCAGTTCAGTTTTTTTCGCCTCTCTCTCTCTCTCTCTGTGACTTTCTTTCTGTCTCACTCCCTTCATCCCCCCCTCCCGTCCACAGGGGCAACTGTGCTGCTTGTGAATGCTTCTGATTTGGACGCCTCGCGGGAGTTTGGCCAGGCCTCACTCATCTACTCCCTGGAGGGCTCGTCTCAGTTCCGTCTCAACTCACGATCAGGTGTGTGTGTGTGTGTGTGTGTGCAAGTGTCGGTATAGTTTCTGAAAGTCGATTTCTTTTGGATTAAATGTTAGATTTCATTTTACTTTACTGTAAAATTTTAATTTAAATGAATTTAATTTACATCAGACTATTAAGCATCTCTATTTGTTGAGATCTACTGCTTATTTGCAAGTTATATTTGTGTTTGCAACCTTCTTTGATCTCTACCACTGTCTGAAAACTGAAAAGAGCTGTTAGTCCATTTGACTTTATCTATTCTGACTTTTAACTCAATTCATCCTGACATGAAGAGCTGCTTTGTAGTGACATCTGTCACTTGAATGCTCTGGTGGTTTTGTGCTTTAAATCGTTGAACTGATTCCATGTGTGTTTCAGGGGAGATCACCACCACAGCCCTGCTAGACCGAGAACAGAAGTCAGAGTACATCCTGATAGTCAGAGCAGTGGATGGAGGGGTGGGCCCTCAGCAGAAAACTGGCATCGCCACGGTAACAACTTTGAAGCCATCATTCACCTGATCATACACACGGCTCTTTAGTTTGCTCTCCATTGTTTAACCAGAATCCCCTTGGAGTGTAATTATTTTCTGTTGTACATATATCTTTACTGCTTACAAAACCATGATGGTCTAAAGTGTTTTTATAGCTGATTTTAAGATGTTATTTCCCTTTATTTCCCTTTATTTCCCTTTATTTCCCTTTATTTCCCTCACTCCTATTTTGTTTAGGTGAACATCACCATCCTGGACATTAATGACAACGCGCCCCTTTGGAGGGACGAGCCATACCATGCCAATGTAGTGGAGATGAGCCCAATAAACACAGACGTTATCTCGGTGAGTGCACCTCGCCCAATTCAGTGAACTTTACCTGGTTGATTTGCCGCAGTTAATTAAATGGTAATATGAACAACACAAATGAACACATCAATCCATCCATTAGCTGTGGCGCTTATCCTCTCAGGGTCGCGGGGGGGCTGGAGCTAATCCCAGCTGACATTGAGCGAGAGACAGGGGTCGTCAGTCTATCACAGGGCCGTAAATGAATATGCCAGAATAATAATTTGTTACTTAATTTGAGTATGATGGGTGGTGTTTAAAGCATACTTTTTGAAATGTTTGTTTATAGTTGTCTACCCAGATGTTAAGCAGAGAGAACCTGAGTATTTTAGTGGGGGTTTATCTGTTTGATAGATTTTAGTCTGTGGCTCAATTCGATTCCTCTTTGCCAACTTGAGTCAGGCAAAAGTTGTGGTTTTAATAAAAAAGCCTTGTTCCAGGGCAGAGTGATCAGATTAAGAGTCATACGATTCACTGTCAGACTACATGAAATTACATGGTGAAGGGCTGGTCTTGATGCATAGTCCTCTGTTATTAATGAACAAATAATTATTACTGTGTAAGTAATCACAAAGCTCTAATATTACCCCCAACTTCTCTCATTTCTGGTGTCTTTGGCAGTGTGTTGTTGTTAATTAAGCCTTGATTGTCCATTAATTAAGGAGGCGTCAGTGAGTGTAATTAAGGGAGTCCGATTGCTAATTAAAATGTAGCCTGCAGTCATATGCATCGCAATTATTCAGCTGCTAGGCAGAGAAGGAACCGAGACCCCATCTTGAGGAGTGAGCAAGTAGAATGGAGAAATGGTGAGGAAAGAAACGAGAGCTCCACGCCTTGCGTTGCTAAGATGTCGCCAGCTTTTCCACCAAAGCTTGTTCTCTTGTACCCATTCTTCAGCCGAGTTCATTCATGGTGCATCCAGCGAAGTGATGCATATGGTATCTGACTCCCTGCACTCAGTGGCCAGACACTGTTGCCCCTCTGACCATTTTTCAATAAATCGGACCACCCAGGCTTACAGTCCCGTAATTGGCCCCAATGTAGCCCTGTCCCAGCCAGTGTTTCCATGGTGACAAGAGGCCACCTGCTGAGTCCTCCTGGAGGTGTCCAGTGAGCCGATGAATTTGGTAGCTGTGCCCAGTGCAGGGATCAGCCCACTCAAATCTCAGAGCGCTCCACCATCGCTGCTGCAGCCTACATCCAAACCTATACACACACACAAACACACACACACACAGTGACGCCTCTAATACCTAATTTCAAAATCTGATTATTTTTTCTGCAAATCTGAAATCAGTCCAATGCTACAACTGGTCTAATGCACTCTCTCACCTGCTTTTAATGTGCTCCGCTCGAGTCAGAATTGTATCAGTCCAACTGGCTTCAGCGGGACATTCCAACACATCTTATATCACCTACCATTGTCTGTGCAGTTGCTAATCAATGGTCCTCTGGGATGCCTTTCTACTATGTCTCCTTAATAATTAAATACCTGCAAAACCTTTGTTCCTCTAATGACCAATTAACCAGTTTCTAGTGTTTTTAGTCAGCGCACTGAATAATTGATCATCTCTTTAGAAATCAGCCAGTGTTTTAGTCGGGCTTGCGGCTTCACGCATTCATCACCCATTGCCGCTGTGTCAGATAAGAGACGTTACCATTTTTCTTTCAGCTGATTGATGTGTTAAAGCAGTTGCAACGGGCTGCATGTTTGAAGATGCTCTTGGTCTTTTCTCTGATATTACCCTCATTATTACAAATACTGTTGTTCTTTCTGCTTCCCATATTAATTACTTCATAATTTCCCCTCTTTCTCTTTTCTGGCTTAAATCCTTCCTGTCCTCATATCTTTTAAGGTCTTCTTGTCAATCCACTTTTATAAAACCTATACGCTGTAACTTGAGGATTCTTATACTGTATAGTTGAGCTATGGATAAGCAAGTTCTGTCTTGTTGTGAGGAACTCATGCCGAAGAAATTATTCATAATGGTCTTTCCTAACTCTTCCTCTCCAGGTGTTGGCAGTGGACCCTGACAATAGAGAAAATGGGACAGTGGAGTACAGTATCAGTCCAGAAAACCCCTTCTACACCATCCAAAGCAGCACAGGGAAGATTCGCACCAGTGGGGTCACCCTGGACAGAGAAAGCTCCAACCCCCAAGGATGCAGCACTCATGAGAACCATCATCATCTCAGCTGTCGACCGTGAGTAGTGTGGATGTTTGTAATGGTATGACCATGACTGTTTTCAGCTCTCTTTGCCTTTTATTGTGTGAATTTGACTCAGTCATGAAACTCTTTAACAATCTGTAAGCAATCTCAAATTGCATAATATCATTCTCAGTAGAGAGCTTTCAATTCTCAGCGATTAGCCTCTTTCTCAAGTTTAATGTCGACCATGAAAGTTTTTACTGTGGCTAATAAACTCTGTCACTTGTGTTTGTGTGTTTGTGTGCGTGTGCCTGCGTGTGTTTGACTTTATATGTCCCTCTGTCGCCCTCTTTAGGAGGTACGCCTTCACTACGTGCAACAGCAAGCACCACAGTGTCTGTCAACCTGCTCGATCTTAATGACAACGACCCAACCTTCCTCAACCTGCCCTTTGTGGCTGAAGTGCCAGAGGGATTGTCCATTGGCTCCTCGGTTTTTAGGGTAAAACATAAGACTATGAATGTGATGGCATTTAAAACCCAGCAATAATTAATATAGCTCCTTTATTTTTCGCCAACCAGTGTCAGAGGAGCACGGAAAGATTTTTGTCTGTGATGTTGCTCATATAGGTCCAGGTAGAGGACCCGGATGAGGATAAGAATGGCTTGATCACAATGGCCTTACAGATGGGTATGCCTCGCCTCGACTTCCACCTGAACACCACCACCGGCATCCTCACATCCATGGCAGTCCTGGATCGCGAGCAGATTGGACTGTACCATTTGAGGATTGTCGCTTATGATGCTGGAAAGTTCCCGCGCACATCCACCTCAACCCTCACTATCACAGGTGAGAGTCTGTGGCTCACGATGATGAGAAGCTGGCTTTGATTTCCCTTTGCGCTCACTGAAATTATCCCACATATGAAACTGCTGAGCCACAGTGTGATTGGATTCTGAGTGACGTGAGGGTTTACTTCAATATGGCATATGGTTAACCACTGACACATCCCAAGATTCTGCAGAGAAGGATGCTACCACCTGCTGGTGAAACATGAAAAATCCTAAATAGTTTGACCGGTGTGAAGTAAATTAGTAGTAATAATAGATAATAGAAGCAATCCTAAACAAGGAGTGAAAAAACTGAATAAGTAAACATTTCTGGCATTACTCAACTTAAGGATTCTCAAAAGAATAATTTTGAACTGTTTTCATTTTGCTTAACTTCACAGGGAAGTGAGAGGTCAGTCAGAACAGTACTAACATCAGAAAGGCTTTCTACTCTGCACCACCCTGCTACCTTATTTGTCCTCATGTACATCTATTTGTGTGTCCTCATGTCTCCCCGTGTGTCTGTCGGCGTGCGTACGTCAGTTCTGGATGTAAATGATGAGACACCCACCTTCAGCCCTCGAGTGTACAATGTTTCCCTGAAGGAGAGTGTCCCTAGAGACCACATTGTAGCACGCCTCAGCTGCACTGACAACGACGCTGGCCTCAACGCCGAGCTTAGCTACTTCATCACAGGTCAGAGGTCACAGTGGGAGATGTGATGTGTTTGTGGGCTACAGTGTTGTACAGTTTTTCGGACTATGTGCATGTTTGGTTCCTTTGTCCATCCATCCATCATTGTGTACATTTGTATGAGGTGAGCTCCTCTTAAATGCATGTTTTGTCTAGTATTATTGCTGCACAGTGTATAATAGTTTGTATTTTCATTTGGAAATATGTTTGTGTTTTATATTTTTAGATGGTAATCAGGACGGTAAATTCAGCGTGGGCTTCAGAGACGGAGTTGTGCGGACAGTAGTTGGCCTGGACAGAGAGAACCAGGCAGCTTACAATCTGGTTGTAGAAGCTATAGGTGTGTCATGAATTCATGTTTTGAAAATGACAGAATACCTTATTCCTCTTTTACTGTCCTTGTTTTTACATAGTCTTTGGTTGTATTTATCATCAAGCTTGTATCCTTGCTTCTTCAAAGCTCTTCCATTCTACTTGTGTATGGCAATGATGACCAAAATTATGCCTGCACAGCTGCAGTGATTTCAGAGTGTTGCTCAACTGCCTTTGTTCCTGTTTGAAAAGAAAGAACAAAAACTCTGAGGTTTTCCTGTTTTGGAAACCATTGAGTCAGAGTGGCTTATCTGCTAAAGAGGCCAGAGACACAAGAGAGGGGAGAAAAGGCTGAGATAATGTAAAACCATGCAAAAGAGCAGATTAACATATATTGTCCTAATTCACAAGCTTCTAAAAATGAAGGTTTGGTAAGCCAACTGTGTTCCAGTCTTACTTCTTTACATCATGCTATTTTAGGTTTCTTCTCGATTAATGGATTGTTTAATGTAACATAGCAAATCCATGTCTATATGTGTATTTACCTATTTTATTTATGGCTTTTTAGCCTGTGGTACAGCCATCAAATGAAAGCTGTGTCTATTTTGCATTTCTTGGCATCAACCCTAAGATTGGCATTAACCTGAATGCTTGCAACTTATGTGTGTGTGAATGTTCCTGCACACAGACAACGGCCCAGCGGGCAGCCGGAGGACAGGCACGGCCACTGTATTTGTCGAGGTGCAGGACGTCAACGACAACAGACCCATCTTCCTCCAAAACAGCTATGAGACCAGCATATTGGAGAGTGTGCCCAGAGGAACCAGCGTCCTTCAGGTGGCAAACACACAAAATGCAAAAAACTTCAGGAAACACACTGCACATTCACCATTCACACTAAAAGTCACTTTATTTTTGAACGTAACAATCATAAAACACAAAAAAAGTTTGAAACCTACATTTAATAACACTATTTCACATTTCATAGTTTGTCTTCAGTTGCCTGATCACCAGATGGATGGGGTTTGCAGCATCAGAACTATTAGCATGATGAAAAGGAACAACGCTTGTCCAAAGGCTTTGAACATATTTGGTGAAAATTCAAAACTATTTTAAACAAGAAAATAAAGCTGAGCTGCTGTCATTTGAGGCTTGTGTTGGGTCCACTGTATATGTTAAACTACTGGTATACTCCTTGGAAAAACTTGGATGCAATCTAATCAGACCAAATCTAATCGAGGGCAGATTTGATGAAGCATCAAATCCTTACTGCGAGAATTGTAATCAAATTGAGTCGTGGGATTAATTCATATTCACCTCCAGTGTATACACTGCAGAAGGGTGATGGGAAAAGACCATCTATGCCCAACACTGCGACCTGCTACTACATAGAAGGTGAAGTGGTTTGTCTCAAAAAAACTGTAAACTTGTCAGACTGTCTTTTTGATTGCTTACTTATTAGCACTTACTTTGTAGCAACCCTCATCCACCTGGAATTCAAATTAATAAAATCTTCTCATTTACTCTTCATCCACATTCATACAAATACAGCGTGTCACATTTTTGGGAGCAGTCAGTCAACTCTCAGCCTCAGATTTCAGTGACATAGTCAAATAGACATGGCATAGTGAGGTGAGGCTCCTTGCCGGCTTCTGACTGTGGCGTCTGTCCTGTTGGTGACTGCGATGCATTTATAATCTCCCGCTCATGTGGTCTGCGGTGCGGCGGCCGTCTGAAAGACAGGTTGAACGAACGCCGATACGAGCCCAGTCTCTTCCACACCTTAAGCTGGGGCTCACTTGATCGGCTTCGTCCAGGGGTCAAGCTCTCTCCTGGGCCACAGCTCGCGTCCGAGTCCCCATCCTGTCCGGAGGACCGGCATACAGCCAGGAAGGCGGCGAACCCTGCCAGCAGCAGCGATAAGCCCAGCACCACCATGATGGTGAACTCCGGGTCATGGTTGTGAGAAGAGTAGGATGGAGGCTGAGAGATGGTGGAGAAGATGGTGGTGTTTGTCAGGCTGGACAGAGTGATGTTTTCTGTGTTGGAGGTTAGGGTGAAGTTGGAGCCTGACTCAGTGGTGTTCATGTTGTCTTGGAGCTGAAAGGAGAAAGGAAATTAGATTGGAGGTATATGTAAGAATGCCACAGGAGTAAGTGTGTATTTGTTTGATCCTAGTGTGTGTGTGTGTGTGTGTGTGTGTGTGTGAGATCAGCCTCTATCAAAGTGCCACAGCAGCTCTCTTGATATCCCATGTTTTACCTCACTAGCCAAGCCCAACCAAGCTGAGTACGTTTATTAAGTTGCTTATTTTCACTTTATTGGGATCACACCTTCAAAGGCTTACAACCCATGCATACACGCACACCACAACAGACACACACATGCACATTTTCACAGAAATGCCTGCATGCACATGCAGATGTGGCGAGTGTTTGGCATTTGCGGCAATTATGTAGCTATTAAATCAAGGACCAGAAAACAGTCTTGCTTGACAGGCTTTCTTCAATGTAAAACAAATTGGGTTTATTAAAATGCCCCTTGTAAAATGCAAGGCGCCCACTTCTTCTACCCCAGTCTCCAATTATCCCCCCTCATTCTGTGTGCCCCCATCTTTGGTATAGTAACATTTGTAAATGTCAACGTCCCTAATTCAGCGTAGACAAAGCATGGCTTATCGGTTTAAGGGAAACACAGTGGGACGTGAAATTATTTTTAAGAGCAAAATGCCAGGAAAGCTGTGAAAAGGCCACTGGAGCAGGATGGCTCGTTAGAGAGTCAGTTCATTAGTCAGCGCCTCCAAGTACATACACTGCACGCACACATACTCACACATCTATTCAAACAGAAACTTTCTTCCTAACCCACACATATTGTGGACTGCACTGCACATATTGGTGATTAGGCACGCTGCTCTTAAACTTGGCAGCTTAGCTGTAAGGTACTCTCCCTCTCTATCACCCCACATTGTTGCTCATCCAGATCTGACTGCTCAGCTAGTTTTAAAACAATGACGTCATTCCTTAACCTCAGTGTCTAACTTATTCACACTTGCAAAGTTTGACCAGTTTTGCAATCACAAGTTCTGCAAAAATGTCTTTGTAGCACAAGCAACTGCTTAATGGATTTATTTGCCTTTAACTGCCTCTTGTTTGTGATATCTGGTATTTTTCACCATATATTATTTGTTTTATCTACATGGTGGAAGAAAAAACTATTTCGGTATAGACAGTTCATCCTCTTTCACTAATGCTCCAAATAAATCACACTAAACTAAATGCATGTAACAGCCTCAACAAGCCCCCTTAGACAATGTGCTGTTACTCAAGCACATGTCAAGCAGCTCACATGTCAAAATATGGATTTTAGGAGTTGCAGTCCAAATGAAACTTCACAGCAGATATTAAATACACATTGTTAGAGACATTCATTAGATGGTTAGTAATCTTTTCACCTCAAAATTGAAGAAAAAGAAAGAATTATGTTTCCCTTTAAAAAACTATACTATTAACATTTTGTTTTTCATATTTAAACTTTTTGTACCTTGGAAGAAAACCCTCAAAAATATATATACTCACACTCACACTTTAGTGACTCTTTAAAACAGCAACTTGAATCGTCCCAGTAACTGAGGTCAGACCTGTTTCTTGGCTCCACACACTTGTTTTCCCCCCTAAAAGTGCTGCTTTCCCAGAGACAGTGGGGGAAATGCTGGGGCGGAAGACGGCAACAAGGAGGCAAAGGGGGTAAATTTTGGGTAACAGCTTCACGGTTGAAATATCTCACTATTGTTTTAATCCCAGGGAGCCAAAGACAATTGTATATTTCCTGAGCCAAGCTGAGGCTTAGGGAGTAATCTCTCTGTGTTTCCACTCCACATTCTTACACTTACAACATCTGGCTCTACAATGTATACTTACACTTTATACACCCCCTTGTATGGCCAAAGTGGTGCAGTCCGGTGTGTAATACCCTATTCATCACTCTCCAATCTGAACCCCCAGCGTCTTTTTTCTCCCGTCTTCCCCTCCCCTCTCCTCCTCTTTCTCCTCTCCTCTCCACATCTCTTTATAAAGCTAATGAGACTGAAGTTGGGCCTCTCTTCATAGAGGGAGCGAGAGAGAGCAAAGGAGGACACAGGGCAGAGCGAGAGAGAGAGAGAGAGGGGGGGGGGACTGTGAGTGGCTGTGACTGTGTGTGTTTGTATCAACCTGGGTTCACATACATGTGCTTAATTTTTCCTGTGTTTGTCTCTGTATGCAATTGAATATGCACTTTGTAGGCATCTCCACAGGTTTTGACACATCCGCAGTGGAGTGGGTAGATTCCAACTCATCCAGTGCCAGCGGCTCTGTTCCTCTGTGGATTCAGAAGTCAGTCTTAGGACATGGCCCATTCACCAGCAGCCCAGCATGCTCCACTCTTTATCTGTGTACGCTGCGGAGCCATGCAGTCTGGGCTGGGTGTGGACTTTTTGGCTGCTTCTGGTGATTTCCCTGTGAGAGAGCAAGCAAATTTCTCTCTGCCAAACCATGATGGGGTTGTTGTGGCAACAAGACACTGGGCACCAGTGAATGTGTGGTGAATGGGGAAGTCTACTGAGTTGTCCATCTGTTTATAGAAACCACCAAATCAAAAAAAGCTCGTAAGAAATGTGCTGTCTGTCATGTAACTGCTTAGGAAAAACACTCAGTAAACACAGAACATCCAGACTCACTGGAATTAAAGTCCAACTGCTCAAATATCTCTTCATGTAATCTCTATTGGCTCTTGCATATTTTGCCATCATAATATTCAAACTGCCCCAAAAAAATAAAAGTTATAACTCTGCAATTGTACCAGTTGTAAAGATAGAATAAAGACATTTCTGTTTCCCTGCACGGAGCCAGATGGTTTGTTTGTTAGTCATTGCCGATTCTTTTGTTTTTGGTGTCACATATCTAAGTGCATAGTGTCTGCTTGTGTGTTTTTGTACAGGTTCAAGCTACAGATGCAGACCAGAGTGAGAACGGTCGAGTTCTTTACAGGATCCTCACTGGTAAGGCCTAGCTTCATTGCATTTTTACCTCTTTTGACCAATTGTGTTGTTACACGGGTTTGATTATTCATCTTGTTTCAAAAGCAATTTCACTTGTCTTGGAGTGAAAAATCAGATGTTGTCAAAGTAAAAATACCAATAATGACGGGTTCTTTACACAAAGTAATGTGCATTCAAATCAACAAAAATGATCTCAGCCCAACTGGCAGCTCTCGAGACTAGATTCAATCGTTAAATGTGTAATAAAGTCACTTAAACTCTCCCTTTCTGTTGCGGTCTTTCTGTGTGTGTGCGTGTGTGTTTTTATGTCTACTCTTATATGTGATGTCATGCAGGAAACAGTAACAAGCTGTTCAGCATCGACCGGACGACCGGGCTGGTGACAAGAGGCCTCAGGGCTCTGGACAGAGAAACCAGTAGCTCCCATGTGTTGGAAGTGGAGGCCTACAACAGTGACGAGGGCAGCATGAGGAGCTCCGTGAGGGTGAGCAGACAAATGGATGCGTTTGGTGGAGATGCTATTAATTGCCCAGCCTGCACTTCTTAATTGCTTTGTTTCACACTGTATGTAGAAGTAGTTTGTCTTTGTATAATAGTTCCAAAGTTTAAAAATGGAAGATATTTTCTGTTGCCAGCAGTTGAAATTTTCATTCGGTAGATGTGGACTTTAGAGGAAGCATCCCCTTACTAGTGACGCAGATTAGGATCATGTCTGCAGTCTAATTTCTTGATGAGTGGATACAAATTACCAAACCCTTTCCCTAGATATGTACAAATTATTTACTGCTACAAATATCCCCTGCAGGTGATCATATATGTGGATGATGCCAACGACGAGATGCCAGTGTTTACCCAACAACAATACAACCGTCTGGGTCTTAGGGAAACGGCTGGCATCGGCACCTCTGTGATTGTGGTGCGCGCCACAGACCCTGACACTGGTGAGTTTAATCTCTGATCAGTCAAAGGATGGGAGCAGAGGGACATTAGGTCGATGGTAGTAGCTGTTATTGACTCTTCACTGTCCCCTCAGGTTAATTTTCTTAACATAAACACAGAGAACTGAGCTAACTGAGGTTTAAACATCTGCTCACTGCTGCTATGCGGGCACCAGTCAGTTGTTTGCAGATCATCGACCTCAACACCAGTGGGCACCACTGCAAAGGGACACATCACAAACCAGAGTTGTTTATACCCTGTTACACGACAGTGACACACAAAAACAAGTCCTATACCCGGCAGCGTACATTTAAATCTGCAACTTCTGCTCCACGGTTCAAACTTCCTCTTTTCACTTCCCCTGTTGTATATTGTTTTTCAGAAGCCTTATGATGCCTCTGGTACTATGACATACATTTTCCAAAACATTGGAGCTGTCTGGAAACTGAAATAAACACAATGTAGCCACCAGCGTGTCGACAGCAGGGTTTGATAGATCACAGAAGCATCGGAGCTGTTTGCATGCTGCAACTATAGTTTCAATGAAAAAATGTTGTGACGTCAATGATTCTCTCTAACTATTAACACACTCACAGTATCCAAGAGAAGCCAAGGCAGGTGTCAGTTTTATTTATAAAGAACATTACTACACATAAGCAGATTCCAGCTGCTGCAGAGTGTCATAAAAAACAATACAGAGACAAATCGATCTATCCAAATTCAGAAAGCAAAGTCTAAAACAATTTTCAAGCAAAGTAAAAGAGGTTTAAGAGATTCAAAGAGCTTAAAGAGATGAAATGATATATTTTATATACATAAAAAAATAAATAGAAGTAAATTAATATAAAAAGATAGAAATAGCAATAAAATAGAATACAATGGTATATGATCTTAGATTTCTTAAATAGTTTAGTTAAAGGTACTTGTGAATCAATATGTTTTCTATTTTGATTTAAGAACTGCAGTTATTGGAGAGGGTATTTCTAAAACCATAACGACTGTTACACTGCTGAAGTTTATTGTAAGTGATCTCCTGCCAACCACCTCTCTCTTCCTGTGAAGGTGATGGTGGAGCTGTCGCCTATGCCCTCGTGTCCGGCTCAGATCGCAAATTTGAGGTGGACGTAAGCACCGGCCTGGTAACCACTGTGGACTACCTGGACTACGAGACCAAGACCACCTATCTAATGAATGTCTCAGCCACTGACCAGGCCCCACCTTTCCACCGAGGTTACTGCACAGTCTACGTCACGCTGCTTAATGAGCTGGATGAGGCTGTGGCCTTTTTCTCCGCCGGCTACGAGGTCTCTCTGGGTGAGAACATCGCCACAGGGACAGAGGTGGTCCAGGTGCAGGCCCAGTCGGCCGACAACTTGAACCAGCTAACTTATCGCTTCGACCCCGACACGTCGCCTGCTGCTCTGGCCCTATTTAAGATCGACAGTGTCACGGTGAGTGAGAGAGGGAGCAGCGGAAGAAAGGTCAATGAAGATATGATCACAGTGTACATGACATTACATTACATTTAAGAACACATTGTACCTGCCTATATTTTGTGTCGACTATCACCCTCTGTCAAATGTGTTTCATTCAGTGTGGTCTGATAACACCTCTGTGATTTAAGCTTGAGCTCTTGTTGCTGCATGACTGTAAGCTGATCAGAGAGCGTGTTTGCTTTGAAGTCTTTCTCTGATAGATTAGAAAGGGGGACTTTTTGGTTGTTTTCTATGAAACTTCATCGTCTGTCCTACCTCGCTCACTTTCTGTCACATTAGGAAGATTTCCATCTAGATACGCTGCTGTGTTTGATGTTTCAGGGCCGTATCACAGTGACCGGTCTGCTGGACAGAGAGAAGGGGGATATGTATACATTGACTGTTGTAGCTGATGATGGAGGGCCTAAAAAGGACTCCACTGTGGTATGTTGATTCATTATGAATTTGGATTTGAAGCCCCATCTCTGTTTTCCCATAAAATTTTGAATGCATAACACTGTATGTTATATCTATTCTGTTGTAGAAAACCTAATGGCATTCCTCTTTTGTTCATTGCATCTCTCATTGGGACTGCAGAAGGTAAGACTTATTATTACTTATTTTTATAAAGTACAACATGACATATGTTTATTTGCAATATGTGAAGTGCTTATCTTTTATCTTTAGATTTGTTGCCTTGGTTTGATAAATCTCAAACTTAAGGTAAGTATGATTTCAGTGATGTGTGGCAGAGCCCACTTTTGATATCACCTTTTATTAACAGGTTTCAATCACCATTCTGGACGAGAATGACAACAGCCCAGTGTTTGACATCACTTCTGATACTTCAGTGGACATCTTAGAAAACACGCCCATGGGGAAAAAAGTGGCAGTCGTGCTCGGAAGGGACAAAGATGCTGGACTGAATGGACTGGTGAGAGTAGAGAGGGGAAAATGAACATCCAAAAAATAACTTTAGTTTTTAGATCTTGCAGCACGAAACATCACCACTTGTACCATAATAGACTTTGGACTAATTAGTGCAACTATATAGGGCAACTGACACATTTTGATCATGTGTTGAATTGACAGGAAACCTTTTACACAGCTATACAATACCAAACATTCACTTTATGACACAAATATGTTCTTCCAGTGAAAAGTGGCGCAAACCAATCAGTTTTTTATATATATATCATATTGTTATATATATATTATATCGCATTTAGACGTTATGTTACACATTTTTGTCTGTGTGTCTTTTCATATTGTGTGATCATGATTATAAGTCAACTGAAGCTTGTCTCAGTTTCACAAAAGCTGAGTGTTATTATGACATATCAGTGTCGTGATCCACTTAAGTTCCTGCAGAACATTTTCCTTATTCCTTTATTTAGCTTTTTTCTCTACCAACTCATCCCCTCCTGTCTCTCGCTTATGTTTTCTTAATTGTCTTTCTTAATCATAAATTGATTTGCTCTTGCTTTTGATGCTCCGTGGGTGTCTCAGATGTGCTCATTGATTCTTTAGCACTGGCTTTGATTTATTTAAGATTTAGAAGCTGCACATTGAAATTCAACTTTTAAACTCCTTATACGTTACAGGTAACTTCATGATGAAAGCTTTTGGCTGAACCTAAACTGGTGCATTGAGGGTGATGTTCTCTTTCTGTCGGAAAAGAAAGAAAACATGATTGTCGTCGACTTATTCTGACTCATTACTCTCTTTCTCTCTCAGGTCAATTTCACTCTGGTGGCAGGCAACATGGAGGACGTGTTTAAAATCAAGACAGTGAACCACACTTACGGGGAGGTTTATGTCAATGCTCCTCTGGACAGAGAGTCAGTGGACCGTTACCTACTGAAGGTCAGGCAGCAATCCACTAGGAGTATTGACATCTTACACAACATAATTGATATATGTGGCAATATAGCTCTCACACAGACAAACACAACCATTGTGATTGTATTCCCCATGTCCTCATACATGTTCAGCACAACATACGAGTACACAACGATGCATGTGTATGTTGTTGCAGGTGCGTGCAAGTGACAATGGCTCACCTCCCAGACACACAGACCACTCCCTCACCATCAACATCCTGGACATCAATGACAATGCTCCTGTCATGGAGAGCCAGAGGGGCTACAACGTCAGCATTAGTGAGGTAGGGACAAACATGCACATCGCACATAATCTAGATGTCATTTGACTTGAATTTGCATCTTCCTGTAGTTGTGTTAATGTGTAGTTAAAGTTATTAAAGTATTGGCACATGTGGTGATTTGTAGTTTGCACCCTAACATTTGAATATCGGCCCCAGGTTTGTATTTGTTCTTTAATGGGGTGTCTTTTATAATGTGAATTGCAGAATGTTGGAGGAGGTACCTCAGTCCTCCGTGTGATCGCCATTGACCAAGACATTGGCCCCAACGCCATGTTGTTTTACTACATAACTGCTGGAAACCAGGACCTGACCTTCCGCATGGACCGTGTGACAGGAGAGATGGTGACAAGGCCAGCGCCTCCTGACCGAGAGCGCCAGCAAGAATACCGACTTACTGTCACTGTGGAAGATGACGGGACGCCACCTCTGTCGGTAGGATATTGTAAACTAGATGTGTCTCCACTTCAGATTAACTGATAATTCGCTGTAAAATATATCTCGGCCAGCATGTTCTAAAATCTTTATTTACGCCAGGGCTTGGTTTAATGATGAAAAATAATTTGTTTTTAAATCCTCTTTGTGCAGTAACCTCTACTAAAGCGTAAACATTATCTAATCAGATCTGGTCATGCTGACTTGAATTTGACACAGGGGTCATTTGGGTTATTGAGCACCACATCTTAAACAGAACCCTCTTCTGGTTAGTCATCGTACTACAAACAAGCATGCCTTCTGTTCCTCTGTCTACTGTCTCTTTATCCACCTGCTTTAACTCAAAGTAGTTACAAATCAGATGTGCAAATGACACATGATTCTAACAGTTTGGTTCGTCTACAGTATGAACTGTTGAGCTGTGAAGGAAACAGGAAACACCATCTGTAAACAGGAAAGCCACAAGACATACAGTGGTTCCAACAGAGGGAAGATATATGTTGTTGCTTTTTCCATTTAGAAATTGTTGCCACATTTAAATAATCTTATATATGTATTAATGAACATAAAGATATGAAGGGCTTTGTGTTACAGGTGCATGCCTTATCACATGTGACAATATTTTAATGGTAGTGCAAACTTACAATAATGTAGCGGCTAATAGATGATATAGTTAATGTAAGACTGCAATAACAGCACTGGTGAGAGGACACCCGCTCCAGGCCCCCCCCCTCCTCCCATCCAGCCCTCTGTCTCCTCTCATAAAATAAGATACTAAGATTGGTTTATCATTTTCTCTGCTCAATGCCAGTCTCCCTCTGGTGTGCACCATCTTATAGGCAAGCAAGTGGAACAACCTTGTTCCAACTGTAATGGTTCCCTTGGCAGCAAGTGCACAACGTCCTTGTGTAGTGATGATTTTGGAGACCCGCCAGTGGAAAAGACCGGTGATTTTATAAACGCGAGGCAAGGTTTTAAGGTTTAAGAGCTTCACTTTATTTCCAAGCTACAACCAGGACAAGTCAAATGCAATATAGCGAGCAAACATACTTTCACAGCATTGTTTTGTATATGTCTAATACAAGCTTTTTACTGTATGAAACACACAGATACACTACTTGTGAAAATTTTCAACAGAAAAATAAATTAAATACATGCCCTGCGCTATACACCTGCAACAGCTCAAAAGAAGATGATTTCCGTTTAGATACCTGCTCCAATTTGACCTCAACATGAAAAAAAAACACCAGTGGTTTCACACAATCACTCAGACTTGACTTTAATATGTATATATATATGATGAATGTTTGGTTTTCATTTCAAGACCATTTATTTTCAGACATGCTAAATAAAATATAGTTTGTAACAGTGACATTGCAAACAAAAAAATAAGAATGAAGATTCAAATGCACATCCAAAAAGACATATTCAAATTACCTAATTATTCACAAAACAGCAATAAAGATTGTATTCTTCAAAATGTACACAAGCATGACTAACATTCATTAACAATGATCAGCAAGAACTGTTTTTTTCCCCCTAAATACTGTACTCACTGAAATGTTCAGCACCTGATGAATATATCTAAGGCCACTGTGAAGTGCTGTGTTTCTGAGTACAGGAAGGAAGGAGAGTATTTAAAGCAACAGAGCTGACAGTAACTGAGGTAGCAAAGAGGGAGGGGGTAAGAAGCTGGGGCCATTTGTGGGAGAGAAACAGTGTAATGCCATAAAACAACACGTGTCCGTTTGTACAATAATTTTGGGATTTTTCTGATGGTTTTGACTCCATCGGTTTTAACACTTTGTTACAGGGGAAAGGGATGAGGTGTCAGAATCAGACATCTAGTTAAACTGTATTATTTTGTAGTCCCTGTCTGGTTTGGGATTTCTTATCAAAATTTGCCCTGAAGTGAGACGTGTATACATGATCAGGGGGGTCCTGGTCAGTATGTTCTTATATTTTACAAGGAACTGCCAAATTACACATGCAAGTTTGAACTGCACCAAACAACATGCCACCCCCGCATATCGCAGGTCCTTCACCCTCAGCAGTCTGGGTTCATCTCAAGCAGTGGGCCTCTCTAGACTGAGGCGCCTGTTGACCCACAAGCTGTTTGACAGTGTTTAGATGGAACGCACAAACCCGGCCTCCGCCACAACACATGTGCTCACAAGCAATAGTTCGCTCTTGGCCTCCAGCTGTTGTTGCAGGTGGAAAGAATTTGTTCCCTCCTGCGGCCCAGACAATATACAGATGACTCTCCTAGCAGAGGTTATTGTGAGACAGCTCACAGGGGCAACGTCGCTCTGAAGGCCGAGAGAAGAGGAAGAGAGTTGCAGGACTGTTTCCAGGTCAGCAGTCCAAGCAGTGAATGAGGTCTCACCCCCACTTTAAATCTGCAGGAAGTCTGGAGACTCAGCAATGGTGTCTGGAACCGAGAGACGTGCAGGTCAGTCAGAGCAAAGAAATACTAACAGGTCGTATATCAACCTGCACAAAAAATGCACTCTTCATGTCTTGTGCTGACATGGAAACTTCAATATGTGGGAGTTGGCTCATTGGAAATTTCACTTCCTGCACAAAATGCAGACAGATGTTGACAAAAGACACACAACAGCATTTGTCTTTCCAAACCTCCTACTTCTTTGAAAAGTACAAAGGCAAGCAAAGACTGATAGATTTCACAGAATCAAATGTGTTTGGCTGGAAACCCATTGAAAAGCGGAACTGGGCGGTCTTAAGTCTAAGTTGCGACATGCCAAGATAACAGGGAACTGCTGTTGGTTAAATTCCGCTCTGCTTAAGGTCAGTGGACCAAAAAGATGAAGAGGAAAGCTGAAGTGCTGCTTTTATCCATGTAACATGAAACCTCTCATGGGAAACCAGGCTCTGTGTTCTGCATAACATTTGTAGACTAGTGTAAGAAATGACCTTTGGCAGGGAATTTCCACTTTGACATTTTTTTTTGTTTTACGGTGTTAGCAATGTTTCTGGCTCCTTTCAGAGTGAAGGCAACGTTTTAATCTGAGATGCCATCATCTACTAGCAGAAGTTTTTCAAACATTTACCATAATCCTATATGTTGTGGCCCAGTTTTAGATTTAGTTTTTTTGTCAGTTCTCACATAAAGTACAATGTCAATGGACAAGCTTAAATCAGTGTTTCGGAGACCTGTCCATGTTTGCTGAGTAAACTGTTGAAGGTCATATTAATGCATTTGAGATGGTTCAGAGTGGATTGTCAGTAAGCCTGCTTCTGTCCTTTGACTGTGTTTCCAGAAAAACGGGGCAATCCACTTCGGTATGCCTGGAATGTCTGCCCAGGTGCCCCGGGAATCGGTAGAAAAACACTCAGGATTGAACCCCTTCACCGTAACTAATGCTTCGATATTATTTCAAGTAGAGTCTGAGAGAACGGTCGAAGGGGCCATTAGAGTTAAATGAGAGTGCTGATGGGTGGAGAATGACTTGCGATGGAGGAAAACAGAAGTATTCAGATGATGACAGCAAAAAGTGGTGGTTTAATTTGTGTGAAAGAAATTAAAGCCCCTATGCAGAATGTGTTCTTAGTCACGTCAACTCAGCCCAGCTGTTTTGAGTGCGAGCGTGCTATGATGCACGACCGAGTAAGTTTCTTTCCGCAAATGTTTCACCAATTGCAGGATGTTACAGCAAAAGCAAAGACACGGTTCCTCTGTAATTGCATCAGACTTTTACTGAACTGATTTTGAAATAGGTTTGTTCCGAACTACGTGCTTGAGTAATATAGTTACATGCCACATAGGTATCAAACATGAATGTGAAGGGAAGTAAATGGTTGCTGACATAAAGTTAATATTTCTACAAAAACAATGAAGTTAGCTTAAAACGTCAAATCACCTTTATACTTTTAAAAATGTAATACATGTCCAAAGGATTCTGTTTTATAGTCAGAAATTTTGTGAAATCGAGTGTGTAATTGATGTCCCCTGAGAGTGAGCTAACTCATAGTCAGCTCTCTTTGTGTTATGGTGCAGGTCAGATTAAGGTTTGAGAGAACCCAGCGGGTAAAAGCTGAACAAAACAGATGGGTTAGATACCTGTATGTCTCAGCCTGTGCAGAATGATTTAGTGTTTTTCATCTGTAGACTGCTACTGTTTCCGATCCTATAATATGTCCCCTGTATCAATTTCTCTGTCTTGGCCTGAACATTGTGTTCCCTTTAGTGTAACCTGCCGTTGTGTCGTCGTGATGTATAGTTTTGTGTTTCCTACCCTCTATTGGGAAGAACACGTCCCCGTGTGCAGGAGGAGAGAGAGGGGTTCCTGGTTCAGACAACAGGTGGTGTCCTGTCTCAGAGGACTGTCGGGCCATGATCTGAGAGACGGTGCGGGTCTTAATCTTTGGTGATCCCCCGAGAAACACTGGGTTCTCATGGCCATGGGACTCGCTGAATACACACAAACACACACACAAGAAAGGGAAGCATATAGATGAGTATGAAATTACCAAAATTACCCAATAAACGGTTGCAACACTTATGTGTTTCTCAACATTTAAAAGGATTTTGGCTGCTTCTGTATTTCTTGCGGTAAGCGTGGCTTTAAACCCAGATGTCTATAGCTCTGTAATGGACTTTGAATAAGGTTTTCTGTTGATTTAATGGATGCAGAAAATGATTATAGTGAGCCATTAAGTCAACACGCCTGTTATCGTAAACTCCCTGTTTGTTATTGACAACTTCCCTTATGTCAATGATTCCTAGCTGCTGGTCACATTTGTATTGAAAGTTCATTCATAGCCCGTCTCCAAACTGCACCAAATTAAAGACCTTAACAATACAAAGACAGAAATAGATTTCTGGAATTCGTAGAGAGATGTCTCTAAATGA